>CM065902.1:7572500-8947500 GCA_033439115.1 Firmiana major | reverse complement strand
TAATGCCACTTCACTCCAACAATCCCCACGGTACAGCGTACTTCATGTGATATACACCGTACAACGTACTCCGTTAACCCAATCTCAGTCAGGGGGTGCCTGCAATAGGTCTTATCCACCCATATCATCTCTGTCTCAGTATGCACGTGTGAGGATATCATCTCACTGTGACACACAGTCTACAGGAGGCTCCAACACGGCTATATGCATGTAATATAAATCCCTGTACGAGCGAAGCTCTAGCACGGCTTCATGCATATTCATGATATTTGAAAATCTCGTGCGAGCGAAGCTCTAGCACGGTTTCATAAAAATCATTAAAATCTGCATACGAGTAGCACTCCAGTACTACTGTAAAATGAGTTATAAATCCATATAAAATCATGTGCGAGCAATGCTCCAGCATGAATGAATGCTCAAGTAAATCAAATCTCGTGCGAGTTACACTCCAGCACGGCTTTATGCAATTAAATCGATTAAATCGCGTACGAGTAAGGCTCTAGTACGGCTTTAAAATGAAATTATCATATCAAAACAGGATGCGAGCTAAGCTCCAGCACCTTTCATGCATGTCAAATCATAAAAAACTAGTGCGAGCAATCGCTCTAGCACCTTTTTATGCATATTAAGTCAAAACAAGTTAAAACAGAGTGCGAGCTAGGCTCCAGCACCTCTCATGCATGTCACAATAATAAAAATCAGTGCGAGCAACCGCTCTAGTATAATTCATGCATATGATGTCACACAAATCGGTGTGAGCAACTACTCTAGCACATTTCATGTACACTCACAAACGCATATATAATGTGAGCTATGCGCCAGCACTATCTATTTCTATATAAACATGATAGTTGACCCATTTTCCAAAGAATTTCATTTAAATATAAATAACACTTACGTAGTGTTATCTTGTGCAATTTATGCAAATACTGGCCAATCTACCAATTTGCTTTGCTTAAAAACCAAGAAAATTCCTTAAATCATGCATTTCATGCATGTCATGCTTTCACCATCCTTAGGTGAATTCCCTCAATAAGGGTAAAATAGTCTTTTCCTATTTTTGAGTCCTTAAAATCTTTAAACCATTTCTAGGACCTTTATACATATTCAGTGTACACAGAAGCTATTAAAATATGTGTAGCTACCTCTAGCTACTCACACAATTCCCTTACCTCATTTTTCTGTACAGTCTGACCTTTCCATTAATGTCCCGTCACACAGTCTGATTTACTCTCAATCAAATCTTTGAAACTGCGTAGAAATATTCATCAGGTAAAATACAATACAATTAACCATATTTCATATTTTTTGGGCTTAATTTAACTAATTGGGCCCGTTTACCCATATTGGGCCCGATTGCACCTTAATGGGCCTTAACCGACCTTAAGCCCGTTTTCCACTTACTATTCATATTATCGAGACCTATTGGGCTCACTAGGCCCATCAGTATTTATTGGGCCTCATTCTAAACCCTCGAATAGCTCAATTAATTATTTATGACAATTTATCTCTAATTTCAGAATATAATTCATTTTATGTAGAAATTAAATTCGTAATTTATGCGGTAATTTCTAACATGCATAACGTATAAATTGTCATAAATAAGGGTTACTTACCTGAGATTCCATGATAGTACGCAAATCGAGGCTGACTCGAGCTCTCGTTTGACGTCAATTGTCGAGCTACACAATTACATATTTTTTCGGGTAAACTTTCAGTCAAATATTAATCAAATTAAATATTCAAAAATTTAAATCGGTCAATTTCGACAGCTTACCGACTTACCCGTAGCTCGATTGCATCATTGAGATTTTTTCCCAATTTTTCCTCTTTTTCTTTTTCCCTTTTTCTCTTTCTTTTCTTCCTTTTCAAGCTGAAACGGTTCGGCCCAGTTCAGCCCGATTCAGACCTGTTCGGCTTAGTCGGTTCAATCTAGTTCGGCCAGTTTGGGGCTTTGCCAGCCGGTTCTTCATCGAATTCCGTCGCCGGTAGCTCCGCGGGACCTCGCGAAGCTCGGATCTGGGGTCGGTTTGGTCTGAGGTGGCCGAAAAGTGGCTAGTCCTACTCTTCTCCTTTTTAACGTCGATGCTGGTTCTTTTTGCCGTCGTTGTCGACACTGGCCATCATTTCCCTAGCCGATGCAACCACCGATTGGTCGGTCTCCACCTGAGGAACTCTCGGTTGGTGGTGGCTATGGTCGAATCGGCGCCAGTCGCCGGATTCCTCATTTTCTTCTCTCTCGGTTCTCTCTCACCAACGTTCTCTGGCCATTCGACAGTTCCTTCTTCATCTACCTGCGTCGGCGGTGGCCTCAGCTGCCCATCCTTCAACCGCTCGCCTGGTCCGATCTTCGATCGTTAAGGCAGACGGGGCTCGACCTCTGCTTTGTTTGTTTGCCTTTTTCCAGAATCGCGTTTTTTGTGATTCTGCACTTTTTTTTATAATTTATTGTAATATTATTTTAATCATTATTTTATTATTAAAAATCCAAAAATATCTTAAAAAATTATTATTTTTATTCATTTAACCAATTAAATGAATTTATCGATATTATTTCATCTTTCTGTTATATTTTACCAATAATTTTGGGATAATTTTTTAAAGTGAAAATTTGAGTTTATTCCAAAAAATTCATATCTTGATCAATTTAACCCGAAATTGAATAATTTCTTCGTTATTGATCAAGATTTCTCATTTCCATATTTTTAATTAAATTTTCTTATTGAATTTATACCGGCTTTCGATCTTTTGACCATTTTACCATTCAACGTGTTAAAAAATTTTTATTCAGTCCATTTGCAAATTTTCGTTCACGTACAACTCTTTTTATTCATAAGAAATTTACGATAACAAAATCGGGTCTTACACTCTGTTCCTATCCCTTACCTCGAAAACATGAAAAGTCATTGGGATATATTGTGAACTATGTACATATGGGTATCAAGTGATATTGAAGGAGTATATATCAAAAAAATTGAAGGAAAAAGAAAAAAGAAAAGAAGAAAGAAGAAAAATACAAAAATAAAATAAGAAGTTTAGTGAAATAAATAAGTTTGGAGGAAGTAAATTTGAGCTCTTACATTGAAGATCCTAGAAGTAATGCATGTTGCGGGGTAATTAAACTTAAATCGACTTTATCATACCATAGCCCCAGCCTTACAGTACAAGCTTAATGAAGTCCTATTGATCTTTGGCTAAGTGTGACTACATTAGTGGAGAAAGAAGTGAAAAGCAAACTTATGAGAATAATCATAGGTAATTGACTTTGCATTCATTATGTTTGCATAATCTGATCTGGGTATTGTACTGTGAAGTCCAATTTGGGTTAGGACTTATGATTGAATAATTCTGAAAGTTGGACTTGTAATTGTGAATCTTTGAGATCATAGTCAATATTTTTTTTTTGAGGATAATATTGGGGAAATTATTATGTTGGTACTTGTCATTCCTGCATGAATTTTGTTTTACTTGTGGACAAGCAAAAGCTCAAGTTTGGGGGCGCGATGATTCTATTTTTAATAGAATTATTTGTGCTTAATTTCTCAATTAATTATTTAAATCCCTAATTTATTTTATTAATTATCCCCTTTATTTAATTAAAATTCTTTAGTGTGAAGGTAAATTAAATCCAGATGAAATTCAGTCATTTCAGTCAAAAATGGGATGAAAATGGGCTAAAGGAAACTAGACCACTTCCAATTTGCAGACCAAGTCAGCAGTCGTCTGGACACGTGGGATGCCGGGTGTTTAGTATTTTATTGGCTCCGAAACGATAAGATCGACGGACACCGTGCCAACCCTCTGGAAGACACACGTCGGGCCACATCGCACAGCTAAGTGTACTAGAAGACGGATGACATTGAAATATCTGCTCCGCAGCAAATAAAATGAAGACAAGTGGCCAAATAATGCAAACTCATCTAGGATGAAAAATTACGATTGTACCCCTAAGTGTGTGTATAAATAGAGCATGATAGCAATTGAAAAAAGTAGCAAAGGTAGAATAGTTTTAGAATAGTTTTTTTTTTTTTTGGTTTCTTTAAAAGCCTTTCCCGTTAGTTTTTTTTTAGCCACCATGGTTAAAGTTTTACAAGCTTTCATTTTTATTCTATGGAAATGGAAAAGTTTCATTCTAGTAGTTAGTACTATCTTTTATCACATTTGTTTTTCTTCATTACCTTTTCTTTTATCTTCATTCGGGTTCTCGATATTCAGTTTACTTTATTTGTTTTTCTACTGTTTAATCAACTATTGTTCTACCGATCTCTTAAAATGATACTTTGTTACCATCATCTTGTTCAGCTTTAATATCCTAGGTATGGGGAGGATCTGTGACTGGTATCGAGAAGTTACAAGGGCTGAACTGAGGAGGCCATATTTCATAGTCAATCTTTCCCATATTCTTCTCCTTCTTCGCACGCACCATTAAAAGCTGTTAAATTTCTGTTTTAGTTTAAAACTTTCAGTAAATAATTCTAGAAACTCAGTCCATTACAGTTTATCTCCATTAAATAACTTTGAGCTTATGTTATGCATATTCGGTTTAGAGTTAATCTATTATGAGTTTTGCTTGATAGCCACTGGTTAGAGAATCACAAGGGCCAATCCAGAAGCAGAAGTTGTTCCTAGTCCTACCCGACTGCCTAGCTCACTGGTGTTATGTGCCTGGTGAATCTATGGATAGCCGATGAACTGTATTGCAGTAGAAGCCGCAACATTACTGGACACCGTGTAAGGAGGCTGGTCTGTTGAGTTTGGTAGCAACAGGGACTAACTTTCTTCTCTGTTATGCTCTGTTTTAGTTCATTTCACTATTCATATTTTATTTATTATTTCATTTTATTGTTAATGGCTGATTTAAATTCCTTTTCATCTTATTAATTTTACCTTGCTGTTTCCATTCACTACTGTCGCTTTGTTGCTGTGGTAGGACTATCAGGGACAATCAAGCAACGCATGGGTGCTGGTGCAAGCAGTAGATATCGCCTGGAGCAGGAGCAAGAGGCGGTGCTAGTACGCAGAACAGAACCTAGACAGTGGCCTGGAGTAGCACCTGAAGCAGATAGCTGGGATGTGCATTGTACTTAGCACAGTTAAGCAGAGGACAATGCATGAATCTGGAGAGCTGAAACCGAAGCTATTGACTTGCAGCCAGCAGGATTGAAGGTTGCAAAAATATGGATACTATAGCAATAAATCATGTTTTAGTTGAGGAAGAAGAAAGTAGGAGGCGTGAGTGCTGCTTACGTCCTGTATTTGGATTTACTGTAGATGTGAAGTAGGTGAAGAACCAGTGCTGAAGCAAGGATGGTACTAGGGGCAGACGCGATAAGGGAGGATGTGCTGTATTGCAGGGAATGGAACCGAGAGCAGGTACCGAAAGCAGGAGATGGGCATTGCAGAGGTTGCGTGTAGCACCTGGACAGTAGCTGGGCAGTTGTGGCAATGGTAACACGAACAGAATGGTGACAGCAGTAATATATAGATGCAGGACAGAGCTGAGAATGGGAGGTGGACAGAATAAGCAGGAATTAAAGAAATGTGTCCTGGTACTCGAGGTAGTTGGTTATATTGCAACCCGAACAAGGCCACGTTTGGCACTTAAGAATTGAGGCAGATTAATATTATATTCATTTATATTGTTTTGATAAATGATGTTTTTACTTTTTATTGTTTATTAGTTTAGGTATACATTAAATAGCATAATAGTTTAATTATCTTAGTTTATTAGTTTAAGGTTTAGTTTAACTTTATTTATAGCTAATTTGTGATTATATTAGGATTTATGAATTAGATGTTACATTTAGGATTAAATTAGAGGACTATTATTTTATGCATTTTAAGTTTTCATTTTAAATTGAAAAATCCAAAAATATTTCTCATGCATTATTTAGATTTTTTCTTAGTGATTAGTTAGAGTTAGATTTAATTTAGGATCATTTTGTAGGTAATTAATTTCTTAGTTTGATTTAAGAATTTCTTTAGGTTAATTGAAGTTTTATTTTATTAGATTTTAGGTTATCTTAATTTGCATTTTTATTAAATAGTTTAATTACATGCATATTTTATTTTAAGTTTGTTTAATTTTAGTTTAATTAATTTTGGTTCTCATTTTCATATTTGCATTTCTAATTGTGTTAATTAATTTTAACTGTTTTAATTATCTTTTGTAGGTATTTGCTTTTAATTTTTTGGAACTCTGTAAGTAATTTTAGCTTGGTTTTATTTTCTTTAGTTTATAATTTTTATTGTTTTCGGTACTTTTTAATTTTAGACTTAGTAGATCACCCACTGAAAAATTCAAAATTTGCTAGAATATATTTAGGGTAAGATTAATCGGTACTTAATTAGGCTATTAAACTTCCCTGTGGGACGATAATCCGGGACTCAAATTCCATTATTACATGTACGACCCGTGCACTTGCGGATAGAATGTCTAGGTCACTTAGAGTGGGCATAGATAGTAATACTGGGGGCACGGGAGGTCCTTGTGGTGTTGTAGGAGTAGTACCCGAAGCATTAACTCCAAAATGTTGGGCGAATAGCGCTGCCATTTGCTCAAAACTTTGCCGCACATCATCCTCAATCCAGTTAAATCGAGAGTTAGGACTCTCTGGTTATGGGGCAGGTGGTGGAGGTGGCTCTGCCTGCCTCCTCGAATGACTTCGTCATCCACTCATTCTTAATCTCAATACGTTCCTGCGCGTACACATCACATTCGATTGAAACATCAATCCTCAATTTCAGTTCATGACCAGACTTATATAGACACTTATGATGTATTCTATTTCACTTGACCGACACTGACAGTACTAAACACCTTAAGCTCTGATACGAAGAAAACTCTGTGATACCCTGAAAGCGCGGAAAACATGGTAAATTTAAAACTTTTTCACATCCATTCACAATTAAGGGTGCATTCCTGTGCAGTGTCATGTATCATCATACATAAATTAATACTTTCACCATATGATCTTATCATCTCATAATTATATATCATACCATATACATTACTCAATTCAAGGTTAATTAATCTTAATACATCTTATACATCCTTGTACATCAAGTGTCTGTAAATACAACTTTAGTCTGGGTACATGAAATATTAAAATATACCTCAAAATACAATTTATATATATATATGGCCTGGAGCTCAAAACCTCTACTAGCCACTACTCCGTACGTCGCAGGGAAACGCTCTTCACTTGAAGAAATCTGGGGGGAGATAAAGTAGGGTGAGCTTCTAAATCGTTTAGTAAGGGGGTAAGGGACTCATTAACAAATTAATGATTTGCACAGCACAATCATTTTGTTTTGTGGGTGAAAACCCAATAAACTAAGTGAAAAACGTAGCATGAATAATTAAATATCATCTCAACGCATTTCTCAAAACTCATGTAAAAACATGATAATTAATGGCTTAACACAAAACCATGGTTACAAGTAGATACAATCATGAGTAACAAGTATGTATAAAACAGGATGCGATAATGACTTTTCTCATAAAACGTGATGAAAATCACCGTATTAGCAATGCATGTGGCACAGCCACCAAACAAAAACTCATGTGTAAAACGAGACTAGGCAAATAAAACTCATATAAAAACTTGTCATGGCACATCAAAACGATTGAACTCGTCCCCTAGGCGGGCATCCCCAATCTAGGGATTTCGTAGACAATAATACACCTATGATTATGGTTCGTTGTATACTTGATCAGAGTCGTACAGCAGTCGATCTTACATCTTATCAACGCATGGCCCGGTCTTACATGCTATCAGAGCAATGCCACCTAATGCTATCGCGGAGCGGGGTCATCTCACGTTATCAAAACGGAGGAGTCGGTCTTACGTGTTGCTAGAGCACGGCCCGATCTTACATGCTACAAGAGCAAGGCCCGATGTGTATTCAACATGACACACCTAAGTCTCAGTAATAGCCATTATCAAATAAAATCGTTTTGCCTTCACGTAGCGCTCATAATGGTTTTTCTCATAAAACCATTTTGTACTCAACATAAAACATGTCAAAACCGAGCTCAAATCGGCAATATCACGCACACATTTCTCAAATCTCAATATGCCTTAACGTAGAGCCCAAATCACATTTTCAATTTTAAACTCAAAACGGTTGTAAAATAGTTTCACATTTAGTTTACAACTTAAAATAATTGGGCCCCAACCGGCTATAAAATCGTCTGCTATACTCATCATAACTCATAAAACATGCTTGTTTTCTCAAATCACATTCCATGCTACAATATCATCATAAAATCTCAAACACACAAATGAGTTTAAGTTTTCCTTTACCTCGTTGCACCTTATATAGTGCAATCGTTCCCCCAAACGACGGACTAGCCTTGTATTCCTCTCAGGAACTCGCGGGCTGTCCAAACGATGTTAAAACATCAATAATTTATCTCAATCACATCACCGAGCACATAATTGCTCATATTCTCGTTAAATACTACAACCTCATTTTTCTCATATACCTAACCTAATCCATATTCTCATTCATTACATCTCAAATCTTACATTTTTCATGTACAATCTCCATGCCCAATTCACCTCATTGCCTCAATTCCAAACTTATAGTCATAAATCCCAAAATTACCATAATTGCATAATATCATCTTTACTCCCACAAAATTACAATTTCATCAATCTCTAGTCCTTTCCTAGCTATTTAATCACAATGCCTACAACTATAATCACCAAAATCACCTTAAAAATCCAAGATCGAAGTTTAGAAATTTACCTAAAACTCGTGGAGTGCTCTATTAACACCTCATTTGATTCGACCTATGATTTCCAAGTATGTTGCTCTCCTTTGGGTGAGGAACAACTTTCCCTCTTACCATAACCTTTGATTCAGAAAAAATGGGGGCTTTGGAAAAGAGAGAAAGCTAGGGCTTCGATTTCTTAGAGAGAGAAAAGATTAAATGTAGGAAAACGTAGGGGTTCTTTTATAGACGGAGGATAAGAGATCGATCTGGTCCTTGATGAGATCAATCTCTTTTTGAATTTAGGAACGTTTTGGGGCAATTTTATGCCTAGGGGATCGATCTGTCGTGAGGTGAGATCGATCTCTTAATTGCTTAATGACATCGATCTGCTCCAATTATGAGATCGATCTTCTGTTTATAGAACACTTCATGAGATCGATCTGATCTTTGAGGAGATCGATCTGCTATTTACAGAATGCTTCATGAGATCGATCTGCCTATCAGTTCTTGCATATTTTCTGTAACCTGGAGCTATGAGATCGATCTCTCATCCTTGGAGATCGATCTGGCCTTCACAGGTTGTACTACTGCTGCATCAATTTACAGAAAACTCAATTTAAAACTTCCCAAAATCTACCCCATAGTCCATAATTCAATCCATACCCATTGAAGACTTAAAAACCTCATCTTCTTATACTTCATCATATTTAAAACTTGTGTGTACATATACATATCATAATTATATACACAAAATTACAATTCTCATAAATGGGATATACAAAATTCACAGTTCTCACATCCTCCCCACCTTTAAAGAATTTGGTCCTCCAAATACAACTCGACTCATCAAATAGATGAGGGTATTTCTCCTTCATGAGATTTTCCAATTCCTAAGTTGCTTCTTCCATTGAGTGATGTTTCTATAAAACTTTCACTAATGAGATGCTTTTGGTTATAAGTACCTTCTCTTTCCTATTAAGGATCCAGATGGGTTCCTCCTTGTAGCTCATGTCCTCTTGTATGTCTATCTTTTCCTACTCTATGACATGAGAAGGGTCCGGGTGGTACTTCTTCAACATAGATACATGAAAGATGTTGTGCATTCCAGACATCTGTGGGGGTAATGCCAACCTGTAGGCTACCTCTCCCACTCTCTCAAGAATCTCGAATGGTCTGATATTTCAAAGACTTAATTTCCCATTCTTTCCGAATCTCATGATACCTTTACTCGGTGATATCTTCAGAAATGCTGCATCACCAACATCAAACTCGAGTAGCCGTCTACGCACATCTGCGTAGCTTTTCTGTCTACTCTGTGTAGCCCGTAATCTCTCACATATGAGTTTCACACTCTCTACAGCCTGTTCAACAAGTTCAGGAGCATTTATCTTTCTGTCACCCACTTCTTCCCAAGCTACAGGGGATCTACACCTCCTACCATATAGAGCCTCAAAAGGTGTCATTCCAATACTCGCATGATAGCTATTATTGCATGTAAACTCTGCTAGGGGCAGGTGATCATCCCATGATCCCTTAAAATCCATCGTACACGCCCTCAACATATCCTCCAAGGTCTGAATAGGCCTCTTTGACTAACCATCTGTCTGAGGATGATAAGCGATACTAAAACTCAATCGAGATCCCATGGACTCCTGAAACTGGGTCCAAAATTTGGAGATAAATCGAGTACTCTGTCAGAAGTAATACTCACTGGAGCCCCATGTAATCTAACTATCTTGTTGAGGTACAACACAGCTAAGGCATCCACAGTATCTGTGCTCTTGATGGCAAGGAAGTGGGCACTTTTTGTCAGTCTATCCACTATGACCCATATCGCATCACGACCTCTTCGGGTCCTCGGTAAACCTATAATAAAATCCATGGTGACATGCTCCCATTTCCATGTAGGCACAGGTAAAGGCTGTAATAATCCTCCGAGCTTTTGATGCTCAACTTTCACTTGCTGGCACACTAAACATCTGGCCACATACTCTACCATGTCTCGCTTCATACCACTCTACCAGTACACCTTTCTCAAATCTTGGTACATCTTAGTACTCCTTGGGTGCATGGTGTATCATGAGCAGTGGGATTCTCTCAATATCTATCTCTTCAGGGTATCATCGTTTGGTACACAAATTCATCCTCTGAATCTCAACAGTCCATCCTCACTAACTATGAGATCTGATTGCGAAGTCTACTCAGCTTGGCTAACCATATCGATCAACCTCTAATCATTGTGCTGCCCAGTTCTAATCTGATCCATGATCCTAGGCTCTATTTGCAGGCTAGCCAGAAATCCAATCTCTACCTTTTTAACTATGATCCGGAGTTCAACGAACTACTCCAACAAATCCCATTCCCTGATCATCATAGTAGATATGTCAGACCCGCATTTTTATGTAGCTTGTTCCTTATGATTTCTGTGTGTATGGACACTCTATTATTATAGTTGAATCATAAGAAGAGTATTTACTAGATTTAAAGTGTTAGTAAAATGATTTAACACGCAAAAGCTACATAAAAAACCTAATGTGGGCTATAAGAGTCACAGGCTAAACCGAGTGGATCTGAACCATCTGACTGAAAATAAGAACTTAAAATGAGAAAATATAGAGAGCTTATGAAGGAAAGTCAGCTTGATTTGTTTCGAACACAGAGAACGAGAGAAAAAGCTAAAAAGGGTAAAATGGACATTTTTAGCGAGTTAAGGTAGTTAAGGTGTTTCGGGTATAGTTATCTACCGGGAACGGTTGGAAACGTAAAGACGAGAGTGTAAGACATAAGATGTGACACTTTCAAAATTTTGAGAAAAAGTTAACTTGTTCAATGATTAAGGAAAAAGTCAACTATAGTTAAGAAAAGTGGACTTTTACTATAGTTGACTAATCATGGTTAAAAATTAACCTACGTATGGAGAAAAAAATTGGAGAAAAATATTATTGGTTAGAATAAAAGATAATCATCCCTGAAAATAAGGAAAATTTATTCGGAAGCATTCCAGATTAAATTTAATGATTAAAAACATAATGGGCCTACAGTGAAAATTTTAAAGCCCATTAAGGCATACTAAACGTAGATCGAAATTCTTAGGTCCCTTAAACCGAATTGTTGGAGCGATTGATCAGCCAAATATTTACACAATTAAAGGCCCGAGGTATAGTGAAAATTTTAGCCTGAAAGCCCATCAAGAAAGCCTAAACCGAGAGGCCCAATTGGAAAGCCCATTAGATAAATATCTAACCATAGTTAAAGTTAACTATGACTCATTAGATGACTCATTAGGTGACTCATAACTAAGCCTTAGGAAGTCAATCTTAATGGCTGGAAAGTAAGGCTTAATGGCTAAGTAAGTGGCTTATAAAATCAGCCACACCATTGTTATCTTCACTACACCATTCTCGGCTAGAAGAAGAAACCATTGAAATACATTTATCTAAGCTTTCTCTCACTAGAAATCACTAGGAATTAGGCAATTTGGAACGTACATTCTTCATGAAAGTTATTCCAAATTGAAAGGAGAGTGACATATGTTGGAATTGGCTATCAAGGAGCTATAGAGTGCAAACCGTGAGCCTCCAAAGTTTCGACCAAGTGTGAACACAACTACTAGATATATTTTCAAGTTTTCAAATTCATATATGTTAATGTATGAATGATTTTAAGTATATTGGTATATGTTTTAAGCATTGAAACAAATGAAATCACTAGTGAATAGTGAAATATTGATGAATGCCCATATGATTTTAAGGTATAAATGAATTAATGTACATGTGTTAATGGTTATGGCATAGTTAGAATTAATCTATTTTATTAATTAATACATGTATTAAGTTGGCAATCAAGGTGTTTGATAAAATGCCTAAATGAACTATGTGATGCTTAAGAATGTTGCCAACCAAGTGTTTGTGAAAATGCCTAAGTGAATTGGCTAAGGAAATGGACATGGATGGTATGCCATGGTGTGACCGACGACATGGATAGCTCTCGGCCATGGCATGTGGCCGAGAGGCCCAATGGGCCAAGCCTAAATATGTTAGGCCCAATGTGATGTGATGGGTCTAGGACAAGCACAATAGGCCCAACGAAAATAAATAGTAAAATGGAAATGGGCTTAAGGCGTAGTTAGGCCCATTAAGGATTATTAAAGCCCATGAAGGGAAATAGATTGTATTTAATGTGAAATACAGTATGAAAAGTGTAAGTAACCTGATAAATGGTTATATGCAGCTCCGGAGATTATTGGAGAAGCAAGTCGAACTACTGGATCGAGCAACGCAGAGAAAGTGAAATTTCTCGAGTGATTGCAGGTAAGGGACTTTTGTGAGTAGTTAGAAATACCTGCACGTATTTTCATCTGCTTTTACATTCACTTAAAAACTCTGAGGGCCAGAGAAAGTGACTAATAATTATTGTGACCCGATAGTGATAAATTACGATTTTGCCCTTAGTTAGGAAAAAAGTAAACTTTTATGAAAAGTTGTAGAAATCATGGAAACCACCATTTTGAGTGTTTTACTGCTATTTAGCATGATAATAAATAGATGGGCTAATGATTTTAAGGTTGATGTGAATTAAGCACACTTTATAGTGCTGATTTTGATATTTTGAAAATCATCCATTTTTAAAGAGCCATCTATCATATTATGTGAGAATAAATCGTGCTGAAGCACAGCTCGCACTGGATTTCATATATTTTTCACATATATTAGTGCTGGATTGTGATTCGCACTAGATTTCCATGACATGCATGATAGAGTGCTGGAGTTATTACTCGTACTCAGTTTTATGTGATTTATGCATGAGAGAGTGCTGGAGCGATTAGCTCGTACTCGATTCTTCATGATTTATACATGACATAGTACTGGAGCTATTGCTCGTACTTGATTTGATGATGTTGTGCATAGCATGGTACTGGAGCTATTACTCGTACTTGATTTGAAACATGAACTATGCATTGACCTAGTTGTTGGAGGTTTACTCGCACTAGAGTTTGAGTTTGTGATGTGAAACAGTGTTTGAGCGGAGTGTCGACTGTGAGTCGCGCTCAAAGGCGTGCACTGTATTTTATGTGATATAGAAT
Organism: Firmiana major; assembly: GCA_033439115.1. Lineage (NCBI taxonomy): Eukaryota > Viridiplantae > Streptophyta > Magnoliopsida > Malvales > Malvaceae > Firmiana > Firmiana major. Next base: position 8,933,692 of record CM065902.1, on the reverse strand, counting down.
ACATGTTGAAAACCATGCTTGATTTCCTCGTGTAGACTAAGTGTCACACTATGAGAGGTTCACATGAGGATTTAGAGACATGGTATGATATTCCATGGTTTTGAGGGCTAAGACCTATAGCAGGCACCCCGACTGTGATGTAGGGTCCACGGAGTACGTTGTACCGTGTAAGTGGCATAGAGTACACTGTGCCGTGTGGTGTTGTGGAGTTGAGGAGGATATAGCTGGCGGTTGTGATGGACTGACCCCCTTCCCATTGCAGCAGTGATGCCACCGAGTACTGTGTTGCCTAAGATCACCATTGTCGAATATGATCATAGTCCAAGATACTATTTACATTTTCACCACAGAGTCTCACATGATATATCACCTGGTTGAATGATTTAATTGCAGATAGACCTGAGGGATGGGTCGAAATCCGATTATTGTGATGTGAATGATTTAATGCCATCTTTACTTTGATTTAAATATACATGGCATGATTTATCTAAAGGCATTGTGATATTATAAAGATGCATTGTTTTACACTACATGCCTACATTTGAGAAAGAAAGCATCATTTCTGTACATGGGATTTAATCTGTACAAGTATACATATATATATATATTTAAAGACATGCTTTTAAAGTAAGTGAAGGAAATGATGTTTTCAAGGCATAACATTATTTTGAGTAGATAGTGTAGATGTCTACTTGCTTGCCTGATTTCCTTACTAAGCGCGTTGTATGCTCACCCCTTTCTTTACATCTCTCTACAGAGCATCAACAATAGAGTGAGAGTTATTGAGGGATAGTATTCCTGTGTCCGCTGCTATTTCCTATCGATCAACAAGTATACATGTTTTGTACGGTTATGTATCTAAACATAGAAACAGCATAGTGATGTATACGATATATATTATGGGGATTGTATTTGTATTAGATTTTATATGATCTCACATGTATTATAAAAGAAGCTACAGTCAGTAAGAGTATATTGACCTGTATGCATGAGAATGGATGAATGATATGGTATGCGAGGAAACTAACATCGAATCACAGCCCAACCATTGATGAGAGGAAAGGTAAGTTAAAATGCGAAAAATTTGTAATGATTTTGGTTAAGTCAGGATGGGTCTTGACAAGATATCATACTTTTCCTGCTTAAGACATCAGCAACCACGTTCGCCTTTCCCAGGTGGTATAGAATCTCGCCGTCATAGTCCATAAGGAGTTTCATCCATCTCCTTTGTCTCATAGTTAACTCTTTCTGATCAAATAGATATCTCAAACTCTTGTGGTCAGTGAAGATCTGGAATCTTTCCCCATATAAGTAGTGTCGCCAGATCTTCAAGGCAAACACCACAGCAGCTAACTCCAAATCATACGTGGGGTAATTCCGCTTATGATCTTTCAATTGTCGTGATCTATAGGTGACCACTCTTCCATGCTGCATGAGCATACACCCCAATCCTTGATGGGAAGCATCACTGTACATTGAAAATCCTCCTGATCCCATAGAGATTGTCAACACAGGTGCTGCTTTTAATCTCCTCTTTAATTCCTGAAAATTGAGCTCACATTGATCAGTCCATATGAACGGGGTCTCCTTGCGCGTGAGCTTGGTCAAATGAGCAGCAATCTTAGAAAATCCCTCCACAAATCTTCTGTAATACCCGCCAAACCAAGGAAATTTTGTACCTCTGTAACTGTCCTCGGTCTTTCCCAATTAAGCACAGCCTCCACTTTAATTGGATCAACTGATACTCCTTCCTCTGAAACTATATGACTAAGGAAAGCTATTCGATCTAGCCAAAACTCACACTTACCAAGCTTTCCATATAATTGCTTATCTTGGAGTATCTGAAGTACTAACCATAAGTGTTGTGCGTGCTCCTCATAAGACCGAGAGTACACCAAGATATTATCAATAAAGTCTATCACAAACTTATCTAGATAGGCTCTGAACACTTCATTCATTAATCTCATAAAGGCTGCAGGGGCGTTTGTCAATCCAAAGGGCATCACTAGAAATTCATAATGGTCATACCTTGTCCTAAAGGCCGTCTTTGAAATATCTTCCTCCTTAAACCTCAATTGGTGATAGCCCGATCTCAAATCAATCTTAGAGAAGACTGAAGCCCCTCTTAGCTGATCAAGTAGATCATCAATCCTAGGCAATGGGTATTTATTCTTCACCGTGGCTTTATTTAACAGTCGGTAGTCTATAAACAATCTAAGACTACCATCCTTCTTCCTCACGAATAACACTGGTGCTCCCCACGGTGAGACCCTAGGTCTAATAAATCCTTAATCCAATAACTCCTGTAGTTGCTTCTTCAATTCCTCAAGTTCTACTAATGTCATCTTATATGGAGGTCTAGAGATAGACTGAGTATCTGGTACCAAATCAATGGTAAACTCCAGCTCTCTCTCTCTGGTGGTAATCCTGGCAACTCATCTGGGAAGACATCTAGAAATTCACACTGCACAGGTATATCCTCAATCCTTAAATGTTGTCGCTTATCATTTGAGATGAGTATCTCATAACCTTCACATGAACAATCATATTTTGTACTCTTAAAAGTAACATCAAAATTTCAATTTGCTTACAAAAATTCCACACATTTATTTCCTCAATATTTCAAACGTACACTATAAGGTTCAGATAGGGAGAAAGTTACAATCTTAATGTAGCAGTCTAAACTTACTCGATTGGTTGCCAACCAATCCATTCCCAAAATTACATCAAATCCATGTATATTTATCATTATTAGATCTGCTAACATTACTCTATCTCCCACCTTTATTTCACACCCTCTACAGTTTAAGTCAGTTCTCTAGGACTCACGCATAGGGGTATTTACATGTAGTACATACTCTAGAGGTTCAAACTTCAAATTTAATCTACATGAAAGATGCTCAGAAATAAACGAATGTGTAGACCCTAAATCAATCAACACATGAGCCTTATGATTACAGACAAAGAGTGTACCTCTTATGGTTTCTGCTGATGTGTCTGTTGTTTCCTTGTCCAGAGTAAACACACATCCCACTGTAATAGGCTTCTTTCCTTTCTCTGCAGCAGTGGCCCATCTCGAGGGATTCACTCTCTGAGGCTGCTATCTAGTAGGCTCCAGAGCATGTGGTCTTTGAGGTTGAGGGCAGTCTTTTACTCTGTGACCCATGTCTCCACATCTATAGCATCCATGGATCAACCCAGTACAACTTTCCTCATGCGATCAGCCATAATTTTTGTAAACTCTTATCTCAGGCCTGACATCTCGAGGGGTCTCCCTAATGATGGGATAATTTTTGGGTCTCTCCAATCTGCCCTTCTGTACCTCAATCCTTCCTCTTTGAAGGAACCTCTCCGAATATCTGCCTGGGAAATCGCTGGCCTCTTGCCCTTATCCCGAGTCATTGTACTGAACACATTTTAGGATTGTATAATTTCGATCCCCCTCTCAATCTCTTGTGCTCCTCTCAAAGTATCTCCAAACTCAGTAATACATAACCCTATCAATCGATATCTGATGATGGGCTTCAATCCATACATAAATCTCTCTATACGAAGCTTTTCATTTTTGAAGGTATCTGGATCATACCTTAATAGAGCGGGAAATCGGCTCTCATAATCATCCACAGACATCTCGTCCTGTACCAGGTTCAAAAACTCTGCCTGCTTCCTTCTTTGAGCAGCTCGTGGTACATATTGGGTTCTAAATGCCGTCTGAAACTCGTCCCAACCAATCACATCCTAGCTGGACATCAAAATACCATAGGTAGTTCCTCACCAATCTCGAGCTCTCCTTTTCAACATATAAGCGCCCATGCTGACCCTCTGAGTATCAGTGCATCCCAAATAGTCAAATATGACTCTCAACTCAGTCAACCACTCTTCAGCCTCAGCGGGATCCTTTTTCCCTTTAAACACAGTTGGATTCAATTTCAAAAAGTCTTTCAGTCGAACCATACTTCTATCATCAGGCTTGGTGACGGGAGGCACTAGGTCCATCTGTACTGGGGGCACGAGAGGTCCTTGTGGTGGTGTAGGAGTAGTACCCGTTAACTCCAAAATGTTACGCAAATAGCGCTACCATTTGCTCAAAACCTTGCCGCACATCATGCTCAATCCGGTTATATCGAGAGTTAGGACTCTCTGGTTGTGGCGGAGCTGGCTTTGCTTGCCTCCTCGAACGACCTCGTCATCCACTCATTCTTAATCTTAATATGTTTCCTGCGCGTACACATCACATTCGATTGAAATCTTAATCTTCAATTTCAGTTCATGACCAGACTTATACAGATACTTGGGATGTATTTTATTTCACTTGACCGACACTGACAGTACTAAACACCCTCAGCTCTGATACCAAGAAAACTCTGTGATGCCCCGGAAGTGTAGAAAATAAGGTAAATTTAAAACTTTTTCATATCCATTCACAATTAAGAGTGCATTCCTGTGCAATGTTATGCATCATCATACATAAATTAATACTTTCACCACAGGATCTCATCATCTCATAATTATATATTATACAATATACATTACTCAATTCAAGGTTAATTAATCCTAATACATCCCATACATCCTTGTACATCAAGTGTCTGTAAATACAACTTTAGTCTGGGTATATGAAATATTAAAATATACCTCAAAATACAATATATTTGTCACGACCCAATTCCATTCTCCTTAACCGAAAATCACTGAAAATTTTTCGCGTTTTACTGTGACCTTACCCGGTCGTGAACTAAACTCACCACACACTGTTGGGCTGTGAGTCAATAATAAACACCACATCTCATTCATTCTCGATTAATTAAAATGATGTCATACATTTGCATTTAATCGTGTACTTATACGAATACATGTTTTACTGACATCTACATCCCCCATGATTACAATTCAAAGAATACTGTGCTTTTACATTGTTTAGATACAAAAAGAATTACTGTGTATATACCTCTTAGCGATGGAGATGTAGCGGAGTCCAAAATAATACGCCTCAGTCCTCACTGGGCTACTATGCACGCTCTGTAGGGGGAAAATAGAGTGGGATGAGCAACCACACGCTCAGTAAGGCAATAATGCAAGCATGGTAGATAACTACTCTATCTACATGCTGATAGTGTTATGCATAAATCATTTATGGTAGGAGCATGAGGAATAAAACTATGCCATGTGAATATACATATATATCATGTATCAAAATCATGTGCATTGGCATATTAAACATGGTAAAAACATCATGTATAAATCATCTCATGCTCAATCTCATTTAAATTCATAAAAGGGCAATTCATTAAGAAACCTCCTTTTTTAAACCAACACCATAAACACCACCAAATCAACTCACAATCACAACCACATTTTCATTCCACAATTCACGCATGTGTATAAATCTAGGTCACTATATCAAAAGTGCCTATGTGAACCATTACATCATAAATCATCCCAGACCACACGCATCCAGGTGTGCGGGCTATCATGCTGGCACGAAGATGGATTATCCCTCACCAGACTTTTTCATCACATAACCATTATGTGGTACATCGTACTCCATGTGATATACACGGTACAGCGTACTCCACAACTCATATCGTGATTGGGGGTGCCATTCCTAGGTCTTATCTACCCCATACCAAGAGTTTTCCATATTTCGTGAAGGAGAGCCTCCCTGCCGAACAGAGCCTCCCCACCTAACAGAGCCTCCTCGCCTCTGGGGCTTAAGGATGTTGGCTTAAGGATGTAGGGCTTAAGGATCCTTCCGTAAGAGAGCCTCCCCACCGAACAGAGCCTCCCCGCCTAACAGAGCCTCCCCGCCTCTTTGGGCTTAAGGATGTTGGCTTAAGGATGTAGGGCTTAAGGATCTTACTGTACCCATGTAGGAGAGCCTCCCTGCCTAACAGAGCCTCCCCGCCTCTTTGGGCTTAAGGATGTTGGCTTAAGGATCCCACCGTAAGAGAGCCTCCCCACCGAATAGAGCCTCCCTGCCTAACAGAGCCTCCCCGCCTAACAGAGCCTCCCCGCCTCTTTGGGCTGAAGGATGTTAGCTTAAGGATGTAAGGCTTAAGGATGTAAGGCTTAAGGATTTTACCAACTTTCACAACCTTATGCTTATCACAATGTGCAAACTTGTGCGAGCAAATCTCTAGCACGACTCATGCATCCTCTCGTAAAGAGACGCATACGAGCATAGCTCTAGTACGGTTATACTCATAAGACAACCACTCAAAAGCCACGTACGAGTAAAAGCTCCAGTACGGTTTATAAACATCAACATAATTTCCAAATCAAGGTGCGAGCTAAGCTCCAGCACGTTTCATACAAATGAAAACATAGAAATCCAGCGCGAGCGAGGCTCTAGCGCGATTTATGTCATACAATATGATAGGCGGCTCATACACAATCAAACAATCCCGACAATCGGGTTTAGCACTCACAAATGCTTTTTCAACACAACAATACAATACTAGCCGACCCATCTACAAGCTTGCTTAAAACCAAGCAATTTCGTTTTGAAAAACATCAAAACATTAGATTTATGCAATTATTAGCCTTACTATCCCATTTCATAAAATCCACTTCAAAACCCAAAATCACGCATATACTCCTCATCATTCACGAATACCATCAATCATTTATTTGAGCAACCATGCATTTCATAAAACACCCAATATCCACCCACAAGTTCAAAGTACGAGCAGCTACCTCTATATACTCACAAAATTCCCTTACCTGGAATCGCGATGCGTGATTCCACTTCCTTAAGCTGTTTACTCGTACGGTTCGATTCGTCTTCAACTAACTCTTCGGGACTGCACAAAATCGTATCCCGCATTATATTCGATCCATATAATGCAACCCTTGTGTTTGCTATAGTCAATTTAATCTATAGCCTCTATTAAAGCTTATTTGGCCTCGTTTCATTACTTTACCCATAGCTCGAGTCTATGGATCTTCTTAGGCCTATTATCTTATTCAAAATCGATATTAAATCGACATTAAGCTCATAGTGTTCATATTCCATGAATTCCCTCACTATGGTATTTTATCAAGCATATACATACTCATTTCCACAATTCCTCCAAACTCACAATGTAATTCCATCTAACCATCTAAAATCATAAACATTACCCCAATAACAACTTTAGCATGCCATAAATCATAAACTCATTCAACCCATATATCCTCACATTATACCCATTTTAGATTTCTAGGTCACACCAATTCCACTACATTCCTAGGTAGTTTATCCATCAATACTCATGCCAAACAACTTCAAAATCAATTAAATAGCCAATGCATTCGGATTGGAGGGTTAGAATCTTACCAAATATGATTTTCTTCTTGCTCCAAATGGTAATGCCCTTAACTCCTTCAATTCCAAAAATGGGAAAATACCCTCTCACTATGTTGTTCTTCTCTTTGATAGGAACAACTTTGCCTCTAATGATCTCTCTTCAAATCTCACTGAAAATGGCTGATTTTAGAGAGGAAAAGTTAGGTTTTTGGGGTTGAGATTGTAAAGTTAAGTGTTTTTCTGAGATTTCCAGATTTTCAGCCCTCCTTATATAGAAATAGCTTGGGGAGATCGATCTGGTCCAAGAGGAGATCGATCTGGTCCCTTAAAATCCCTCTTTTTCACGGCATTTTTAAGCATGAGATCGATCTGTCGAAGCATGAAATCGATCTGTTGAAGCATGAGATCGATCTGTCGAAGCATGAGATCGATCTGCTCCCAAACAGAGAGCTAAGGAGATCGATCTGGGTGCTTGGGGATCGATCTTTTCACTACAGAATGCTTGGGAGATCGATCTGGCTCCATTGGAGATCGATCTGCGCTATTCTTTTGCCCAAATAAGAGCATTCTGGCTCTTCCAGATCGATCTCTTATCCTATGAGATCGATCTGGCCCTCATGTTTTCCAGATTTCCTGCAGTTTCCTTGCTGCAACTCATACCAACACACCCTTAATCTATTTCCATGGCCATTTTCTCATCCATACACCTTTATAACTTGAAAATGGCATCCATTCATACCTTATGCACATTGAAACTTGTGTGCATTCATTGTATGTTCAAAGGTATGCTACATAAAACCAAATGGAAGCATAACTCCATTCCATTTTTACCACACTACTCATCTTGAGTTTCAATCACATCCATCACTTATAAAAACTCATTTCTTCATATTCATACTCAATGGAACTTGTGTGTACGTTACAAATCATATTTCACATAAATACATTGCATCCATGGACTTACATCAATCATACTTTACATTACAAGTCCATTCATATTATTTGATCCAATTATACATATTACCACCATACATATACGGGGTCTTACAATATTTATTAGGCCTAGAGCTCAACTCCAATACTAGCCACTACTCCGTACGTCGCATGAAAACTCTCTTCACTTGAAGAAATCTAGGGGGAGATAAAACAGGGTGAGCTTCTAAATCGCTCAGTAAGGGGGTAAGGGACTCATTAACTGTAACGACCCTTGATCCTTGAAAATTGAGATAAAATTTTTTTGAATTTAATTTACCCACTTATTACCTTATTCACTTAGGTTGTATTCCTGTGCAGTGTCAAAACACTTTTCCTAATTCTTTACTCATAATTATAATTAATTTCCATAGTTTAGCTTATATGGCCGATAGAAATTTCGGCAGCATAACGGCTTATATATGAGCCTACCCACCTGCAATTCAGTTGTTTTCGGCAATCCTAGATATCCTAAACTACCAAGCATGCTTTTCAACAATCCTAGATATCTACAACTACCAAGCATACTTTCCCAATTCACTTTTACAACTCAATATATCGATATCGATTTATACCAATAATCTTACAACCTAATCCCAAGAATTATATTCTTTACATCGTTTCCTTACAAATTACATCCCAACAAAATATTTTTATTATATGTGTCTGTGCATACAAATATGTCTGGTACAGGAATGTAAATGTATACCTTTCTGCGTGTACAAAAAGTAGCCTATGGTAGCTCTTCCCACCAGCCTACGTCGTGTATGCGGCAGGTAGCGTATTTAGATTCACTGCAAATGATCTGAAGGTAGAGGGGTGAGCTTTTGGGGAAAAGCCCAGTAAGATAATATTCTTAAAGCAGTTCTGATATATAAAAGCATTTGAAGTTGTTCATAGAACGAAACTTAATGCAATACATAAACTTCCATTCCATGCATAATCGTCATAAAGCATGCGTGTCTTTAAAACAAATCACATACTTAACCGTTTTACAACTTTTCATAAACCTTTCATGAACATTTCACAAATCATTTCGTAATCATTTCATGAATATTTCATAGTCATTTCGTAAACATTTCATGCATATTTCATAATCATTTCATAAACATTTCATGAATATTTCATAATCATTTCGTAAACATTTCATGAATAATTCATAATCACTTCGTAAACATTTCATGAATAATTCATAATCATTTTGTAAAAATTTCATGAATAATTCATAATCATTTCGTAAACATTTCATGAATATTTTGTAATCATGAAAACACATATTCATTCATCATAGTCGATTTTCATAATCAAATCGAGGAGACTAGGCTATAACTAAGTCATGCAATACGTGTCATTCTCCTTGGAGAGTCATCATACCTATGGCCATGCAATACGTGTCATTCTCTGTACACTGGATCAGGTTCATACAGCAATAATAATTATAAACATGGGTAGTATCTTCTTATTTCTTATCATATACTAGCACATAGCTAGGGCACGGGCACCTGTGGCAGTCACCGTGCGGGGAACATTCAGGCGTGCTGCGCGGGCACGAGATACTACCAAAACATCATCGTAAACCACCAGTAGCACGACATCTTCCACACAAGTTGAGTCAAGTGCTAAAGGGGCCAACGTACCGGCACCCCAAGTGGTGTAGTTGGAACACCACAAGAAGTAACCATGCATGAAGCCTATAGTCTCAAAACAGAGTTTTCAAAATCTTTCTTGGGTTTTATAACCCATGAACTCACATTGAGTAATAAAATCGAATTCCTTGTAATTTGAAAACTCTTTCATAAAACAGAAAGATTGTGTGGCACTTTTTTCCCGTAGGACTTAAGAGGTGGCCCCCACAATCCCCTTTCGAAAATAAATTTCTTTTCTTAAATACTTTTGAAATTGTTGAAAGTTTCTTTAAGAATATGGATATAAAAACATAAATAAATGTAAAACATCCATACACTTCATACCTTAGAAAATTCATTTCACAACATGGAAAATACTCGGGGAACATTTCGACAATTTAAAACATGCTTCGCAAGTATGAAAGCATTGATAAATCATTTCAAATCATATGCTCTTTCATAAGATCATTTATCGGTGAAACAAAAATGTATTATCAGAACTAAGTTAAATAATACCCCTTACCTCGATTATTGGATATCCCGAATTCGAACGGTGACGACTCTTAGTACCTCCTTTAATTCCTTCTACAATCACCTACACCGAAATTGTATATTTAGCACCCTATTCATGCGAATTGTCCGAATTGCGTTAAAATCGTAACCTATCGTTACTACTGCGTGTGTACGTATTATTATATATACTTAGGCCAACACGCACGTTTATATATTTCTTTACTATTTATATATTTTGTACCTACAAGTATTAACATATACCGTTATTATATACTTCCACATGTATATACGCATAAATATATATATATATACACTCCTATATGTATATATATATACTTTTATTTGTTTTCATGTTTCCCTATCTCATATATATACATTCTTTGTATATACATATACTAGCACACATTCATCTTATATACCCCCACATGTATATGCACCTAAATATATATATATTATCATTGTTTTCCATTTTTCTTATCACATATGCATACATATTTTTCTTGTGTATAAATACTAGCATACCTTCATCTTATATACACCCATATGTATATGCACCTAAATAAATATATATATATATACACTCCTATATATATATATATATATATATATACATTATTATTGTTTCCCATTTTTCCTTGTCACATGTACATACATATTCTTTTTATGTACATATACTAGCATATCCATTCATTATATATAAACCTACATGTATATACCCAAATATATATATATATATATTCACATGAATACATATATATATATATATTATTACTTGTTCCGATTTTTCATCATCACATATATATACATACATACATATATATATATATATACACACACACATATATATATATATTTGTCTATTTCACATCTCTCCCATTTTTTTTTATTTCTCATCTAATTCAATTTACCTTATCATAATTATACACCATCACACATATATATATACATGTAAAATTAAATATACATATATACATATAGATTTTTACCTCTTTTCCCTTCATTTTCATTTCACCCACCTTAATTCACACCAAGCCTATATCTCAAGTATGTATACATATATATTTATACATGTATATTTGTACATTAAATTTACCTTTTCTCCCTTTTTTTTGTATCTCTTCCAATCTACACTAACATGCTTATGTACACTACCACATATATATACATGTATATAAAAAAAATACATATATACATAAATATTTTATCTTTCCTATTTTCTTTCTTCTTTCTTTTTTTCTTTTTCTTTTTCTTTCTCCTTTTTCCTTTTCTCCTCTCTCGGTCCACCCTTCTTCTTCCTCTTCTTTCTTGATTTGCTTCAACTTCCAGCCCATGCCTCCTTCTTCCTATCTCCTACCTCTCGGTTTCACTTCCTCCTTCGGTCTCCCTCTTTTTCTCCATCGGTTAGCTGCTGTTGTCTGCTTCACTGCCTCACGGTTTCTCCCTCAGTTCTCGGTTCCAGTCCCTTCCTTCAGCTCACGGTTCCAGCTCCAAATTGGTCTCCTTCTCCCTCGGTTCTGCCTCTCTTCAGCTCATGTCTTCTTCTTCCATTTCCCCTTTCTCTTTTTTTTTTTCAGTCCCCCATCATTCTTATCTTGATTCAGCCTCCATTCCAGTTTCAATTCTGTTATGCTCCTTTCTCTTTTCAGTCTCGGTTTTGGTCTGCTCCACGGTTTCTCCTTCTTCCTCAACCTCCCCTGCACACCTTCGGTTCCAACTTCATTTCCAGCCCTCTCCTCTTCTTCTTCGCCTCCTCCCTCGGCCAGCAGCCCCTCTCTTTTCTTTTCTTCCTTTCTTTCTTCCTCCCTCGGCTGGACAGCTTCCCTTTTCTTTCTTTCCTTTCTCTCTCGGCAGGATCGGCTTCTTCTCCTCTCCCTTCCCTTCTTTTCTTTCTCTTCCTTTCTTTTCCTTCTCCTTCTTCTCCAGCTGACCGAGCTCTTCCTTCTCTTCTCCTCTTTTGTTTCCCACCCAAGTCTACTCTGTTTTGTTTCCTTTTTTTTTCTCTTCAATTTGAAACCATGGCAGACGAAATTGGCTTTTCTAAGCCAATTCCGTACATGTTAATTTTATATATATATTGTATTAATATATATATTATATTAATGTATATATATATATATACATTACTTGTTTATTGTATATTTTTGTATCATTGTTTTGTTTGTTTTGTATAGTTCCCATTTCATTTTTTTTAATTGCCTTATGCTTTATTTGTTTATTTGTTTAATACTATATATTAAATTCTATACACTAAATAATATATATGCTATATATTATTATTCTTTATTTAAATGTCTAGTATATATGTATATTTATATATACATATTCACCTATGTATATATCTACATATATACATTTTCTTGTATAATTTATCTAAAGACATAATGTCATGCCTTCCATGAAATTTTCCTTATTCCGAAAATGAAGTAGTATCGGGATTCCATCATTCTTTATAAATTCTCGATACAAGTGTTTACATCAACACTTTTCAACTAACAAATTAAAATTTTCCAATCCCTCCGTACTTGCATTCGCTTTATCACTTCTTGTATCTTCGAGTTCCCGATCATTCACGGGCTTCTTGGTTCCTATAGTCCTCGAGTCCTACAACGAATATTCACAGTTCCATTAATATATATTATTTCCATTTTTATATAATCTAATTAAACGTAGGAAATTTGTGGAGTTTACATTAACAAATTAATGATTTGCACAGCACAATCATTTTGTTTTTTGGGTGAAAACCCAATAAACTCAGTGAAAAATGTAGCATGAATAATTAAATATCACCTCAACTCATTTCTCAAAACTCATGTAAAAACATGATAATCAATGGCTTAACACAAAACCGGGGTTACAAGTAGATACAATCATGCGGAACAAGCATGTATAAAACAGGATTCGATAATGGTTTTTCTCATAAAACGTGATGAAAATCACCACATTAGTAATGCACGTGCCGCATCCACCAAACACAAACTCATGTGTAAAACGAGACTAGGCAAATAAAACTCATATAAAAACTCGTCATGGCATATCAAACAGATTGAACTCATCCCCTATGTGGACATCCCCAATTGATGGATTTCGTTGACAATAATACACCCATGATCATGGTTCGCTGTAGACTTTATCAGAGTCATACAACAGTCGATCTTATATGCTATCAAAGCACGACCCAGTCTTACATGCTATCAGAGCAATGCCACCCAACGCTGCCGCAGAGCGAGGTCATCTCACGTTACCAGAACTGAGGAGTCAGTCTTACGTGCTGCTAGAGCACGACCCGGTCTGACATGCTACAAGAGCAAGGCCCGATGTGTATTCAACATGACATGCCTAAGTCTCAGTAATAGCCATTACAAATAAAACCGTTTTTCCTTCCCGTAGCGCTTATAATGTTTTTTCTCATAAAACTCATCTCAAAATCATTTTATACTCAACATAAAACATGTCAAAACCGAGCTGAAACCGATAAAACCACGCACATATTTCTCAAATCTCAGTACGCCTTAACGTAGAGCCCAAATCACATTTTCACTTTTAAACTCAAAACTGTTGTAAAACAATTTCACATTTAGTTTATAACTCAAAACAATTGGACCCCAACCGGCTATAAAATCGTCTGCTATACTCATTCACAACTCATAAAACATGCTTGTTTTCTCAAATCACATTTAATGCTACAATATCATCACAAAATCTCACACACACAAATGAGTTTAAGTTTTCCCTTACCTCGTTGCACCTCTTATAGTGCAATCGTTCCCCCAAACGACGGACTAGCCTCGCATTCCTCTATAGAACTCCTGGGCTATCCAAACGATGTTAAAACATCAATAATTTATCTCAATCACATCATCGAGCACATAATTGCTTATATTCTCATTAAATACTACAACCTCATTTTTCTCATATACGTAACCTAATCCACATTCTCATCCATTACATCTCAAATCTTACATTTTTCATGTACAATCTCCATGCCCAATTCACCTCATTGCCTCAATTCCAAACTTATAGTCATAAATCCCAAAATTACCACAATTGCATAATATCATCTTTACTCCCACAAAATTACAATTTCATCAATCTCTAGTCCTTTCCTAGCTATTTCATTACAATGCCTACAGCTATAATCACCAAAATCACTTTAAAAATCCAAGATCGAAGAATTTACCCAAAACTTATGGAGTGCTCTACTCACAACTCGATTCGATTCGTCCTATGATTTCCAAGTATGTTGCTCTCCTTTGGGTGAGGAACAACTTTTCCTCTTGCCATAACCTTTAATTCGGACGAAAATAGGGGCTTTGGAAGAGAGAGAAAGCTAGGGCTTCGATTTCTTAGAGAGAGAAAAGATGAAATCCAGGAAAACGCATGGGTTCTTTTATAGATGGAGGGTAGGAGATCGATCTGGTCCTTGATGAGATCAATCTCTTTTTGAATTTAGGAACGTTTTGGGGTAATTTTATGCATAAGAGATCGATCTGTCGTGGAGTGAGATCGATCTCTTAATTGCTTCATAAGATAGATCTGCTTGCCTATGAGATTGATCTACCTATCAGTTCTTGCATATTTTTTGCATCCTGGAGCTATGAGATCGATCTCTCATCCTTGGAGATCTATTTGGCCTTCAAAGGTTGTACTGCTGCTGCATCAATTTACAAAAAACTCAATGTAAAACTGCCCAAAATCTACCCCATAGTCCATAATTCAATCCTTACCCATTGAAGACTTAAAAACCTCATCTTCTTATACTTTATCATATTTAAAACTTGTGTGTACATAAACATATCATAATTATATACACAAAATTACAATTCTCATAAATAGGGAATACAAAATTCACAATTCTCACAGGGGGTCAATCCATCACAACCGCCAGCTATAAACTCCTCAACTCTATAACTCCACAACAACACAGGGTATAGTTAACTCTATGCCACTCGCACGGTACAACGTACACCCATGGACCCTCCCCTCACGGTCGGGGTGCCTGCCCTATGTCTTATCCCTCAATCCATGGAAAATAAATACCACGTCTCTAAATCCACATGCGAACATCTCATAGTGTAACACTCAATCTACATGAGGAAATCAAGCATGATTTTCAACATGTCTTATATATCACAATAAAACTACAGTGCGTGCCTTTGAGCGCAACTCATAGTCGATACTTCGCTCAAACACTGTTTCCATCACAAACTCAAACTCTAGTGCGAGTAAACCTTCAGCAACTAGGTCATGCATAGTTCATGTTTCAAATCAAGTACGAGCAATCGCTCCAGTACCATGCTATGCACAAAACTCATCAAATCAAGTATGAGTAATCGCTCAAGTACTATGTCATGTATAAATCATGAAGAATCGAGTACGAGCAATGCTCTAGCACTCTGTCATGCATCTCATGTAAAATTCAAGTACGAGCAATTCGCTCAAGCACTCTGTCATGCATATCATATAAAACAGAGTACGAGTAATAACTCCAGCACTCTATCATGCATAAATCGTATAAAACTGAGTACAAGTAATAACTTCGGTACTCTATCATGCATGTCATGAAAATCTAGTGCGAGTCTCGCTCTAGCACTAAAGTATGTGAAAAACATCTAAAATCAAGTGCGAGCTATGCTCTAGCACGATTTATTCTCACATAATAAGATAGATGGCTCTTTGAAAAGGGATAATTTTTAAAACATCAAAATCAGCACTATAAAGTGTATTTAATTCACATCAAGCTTAAAAACATTAACCCATCTATCTACTCTTCTGCTACACAGCAGTAAAAACACTTAAAAACATAGTTTCCATGCTTTTTACATCTTTTCTTAAAAGTTGACTTTTTTCCCAACTAGGGGTAAATTCATAATTTACCACTATCGGGTCGCTATAAATATTATTCACTTTCTCTAACCCTCAGACTTTTTAAGTGAATGTAAAAGTAGATGAAAATACGTGCAGACATCTCTAACTACTTGCAAAATTCCCTTACCTCGGATCACGTCAAGTGACCTCACTTCCTCGGTGCTGCTCGATCTCGCAATCTGATCAGCTCTCAATGTAAACTCCAGAGCTGTAAATAACCATTCATCAGGTTAAGTATATGTTTCCTACTGTATTACACATTTAATAAAGTCTATTTCACTTAATGGGTTCATTCACTCTTAATGGGCCTAGCACTATCTTAAGCCCATTTCCATTTTACTACTCATTTTTATCGGGCCTATTGGGCTTGTAGGGCCCACCAACTTTTATTGAGCCTATCCGAGGCCTATACCACCTTATTGGGCTGAAACAAGTTGGTTTAGCCCATTGGCCCTTTCGGCCATGGCATGTGGTCGAGAGCCATCATGTCGCTGGTCATGCCACATCACGCCACTTATGGCCATTTGCTAGCCAATTCACTTAGGCATTTCCACAAGCACTTGGTTGGCATGTCTTAAGCCTTTCCTATAGTTTATGTTGGTATTTTATCAAATACTTTATATGCCAACATCATACAACTATCCATATGAACAAATTGATTATAGCTAACCATGCCATAATCATGTATACATGCATATCAACCTATACATGTCTTAAAATCACATGGGTATTCATCAAAACTCATATAACACTTTTCAGCCATCACATGTTCTTGGTGTTTTCATGTGTTTCAATCCATAAAACATATACCAATCAACTCCATATAACTCATAGATTAACATATATGATGTTAGAAGCTTGAAAACTCACATAGCTTATACTTCCCACTTTGGCCGAAGCTTCCTTGATTTTTTTGTCTCTCTCTCTATGTCTCCTTGATAGCTGATTCCATGATATGTTATTCATCTCTCAATATGGAACAACTTTCATGAAGATTACTTGTTCCAAATATGTCTCTAACCTAGTGATTTCTAGTGAGAGAAAGCTTGAAAACTATTTGGTTATGGTTTCTTTGCTTTGCCGAAAATGAAAGGATGAAGATGACTATGTGTTGGCTGGTATTTATAAGACAAAGACTTAGCCATTAAGTCTAAAATCCAGGCACCTTAATTGACTTTCAAAAAGTTTAGGTAATGGTTATCATTTTGGACTTTGCTACCTTTCATTAATGGCTTTTAACTTATTCAAATGGGCTTTCAATTGGG
This sequence comes from Firmiana major, assembly GCA_033439115.1. Taxonomy (NCBI): domain Eukaryota; kingdom Viridiplantae; phylum Streptophyta; class Magnoliopsida; order Malvales; family Malvaceae; genus Firmiana; species Firmiana major. The sequence goes on along the minus strand of CM065902.1, from coordinate 8,916,164 downwards.
CTTCTCAGTTTGGGCTTTTTCTTTGGGCTTTTGGGCTGAAATTTTTTTTACCTATTGGGCCTTCAATTGTCTCAATATTGGCCCCACAAATTGGCCAAAAAATTTGGCCCATTGGGCTTTCCAAAATCGGCCCACACTTATGATACCTTAATGGGCTTTAAATTTTTCAATTTTGGCCCATTACATTTTTAACCATTAAATTAAATCCAGAATTCATCCAAATAAATTTTTCTTACTTCAGGGGATGAATATCTTGTATTCTAGCCACAATTAGTTTTCATCAAATTTTCCTCCATACTTAAGTTATTTTCTAATCATGGTTAGTCAACTATGGTCAAAGTCCTCTTTTCTTAACTACCTTTAACTTTTCTTAACCATTGACCATGTTTGACTTTTTATTTCAAAAGTTTCATAACTTATGATTCACACTCTCATCTTTATGTTGTGGCCATTTCCGGGAAGTAAATATACCTAAAACACCTCAAACGACTTAAAAGGTCTATTTTGCCCCTTTTTTGGCATTTACTCTACCTCTATGTGTTCGGGACCAAATCAAACTAACTTTCCTTAATGAACTCTCTATATTTTCACATCATAAGTTCTTCTCTTCAGTCAGAGTGATTTAGATCCATTTGGTTTAGCCTATAGCTCTTATAGCCCTTAAACGGCCTTTATGTAGCTTATGTGTGTTTAACCACTTTACTTACAATTTCTTTACAGTAAATACTCTTCTTATGATACAACCAACATAATAAAATGTTTGTCCATATAGGAATTATAAGGGATAAACTACATAAAAAATCTGGGTCTTACAAGTTGGAGATCCAAAGGCACCATAAAGTTCTAAGAAGGTTAGCATTAGAGATATATCAAAAGTCTTATGCATTATAAAAATGCAACCACTTACATTTTGACATCTAGTTTTCTCCTTATGGCTCAAGAAAACTAGTTTAGAAAAAGTTCATAATCTTTTAAAGTAGCAGGCATGCTAGGATTTATTATATATATATATATATATATGAGCTTGATATATGATATGAAATACTTGTGCTTAGTATATAAGTGAGACCAATTTTTCTAATAAACTAAAGTGTAAATTTCATCTAAGTTCTTAAAGTTTGAACCTAATTCAACTTTAATCCATTAGTATTGAAAATGAACTCTCCTCAACTTAACACCGTTAACAAAAGTTAATAGAAGATGAACAATTATAAAATTATCCAACATTAAACTTTTTAACCTAAATGATTCTTTATTCTTTTATTTTTCCTGCATCTTCCCTAATTTATCACTCTATTTGACAATTTTTTCACTATTTTTCACAAGCATTGCTCAATCCGTGATTTTCTTCTCAAATATATTTTATTTAATCTTATTAATTTTTTAAAATAAAATTATAATCAATTTAAATTTTAATAATTTCAATCAATGTTTCAATTTTCAAATTTTAAATTATTTTAATTTTGATTAATTTTAAATATAAATTATTTTATGTTATGTTATTTTAATTTAAGTTATTTATATTTTTATTAAATCAATTTTGATAAACTCCAATGAATTTTTTGAGCCTACATCAATTTTAAGCTCTCTAACCTACGAGCTTGTAACAAGAAAAATAAAGTATAAAATAATTAAAATGCATTATTTAATACTAAACCTAATAAAAAATAATATTTTTCTTAAATTTCATAAATTCTATATGAAAGGTAAGCATTAACACGATTTTCTTCGGAAAAGTTTTTATATAATAAATAATAATCAAATAAATAAACAAAAAATAAGTTAGAAGCAAAAAGGAAAATTACGCTTTTAAAACCTAATAACTCTTCAGCAGTTTCTTCTTCATTTTGATTTGATTTTGAGTATTTAAAGTATTCCAAATGATTCAGGAGTAAAATGGTCTCAAATATAAGTTTTTAACCATTTACTTAATGGTTAACTAACATAATGACTTACTTATCCTATGAAATAGAAAAGTTTGGGGTGAACTATCCCTTTTTTATACTTATCGACTAAAATTGAATTAGGTTTCAACCTCAAGGACTTCGATTCCTATGGAATTTACATTAAAATAAAACCCTCATAAATATTAGGCGACATGCAAAAAGTATGATTAAAGTCTTTTTCCACCTTAATAGCATTAACCAGAGTTTTATATTTAATAACTTATTGAGTCACTCAAGATTATTTGCTCTAGAATATTTTTTGTACTATAAAGGTGGGTCTTGTTTAACTAACACAAAAAATTCTGATGAGTCTCTCATGATCAAATGGTATTAGAGGTTGTAATACCCTTAATTTTTGGTAAACTCCCATTTAATTATGTAAGGTGTATATGGATTATGAAATGAATACACGCAAGTTTTAAAGTGTATAGCAAGTGTAAGAAGGATATTTTCATGAGTGGAATATGAATATATTGAGTTTTGAGTGGTGTGGTAAAATGGAATGAAGTTGCATGAGTTGTATAAATCTTTGTACTTTCATTTGGTTTTGTATTGTATACCTTTGGTTATACAATGAATGCACGTAAGTTTTAATTTATATAAAGTATGAATGGATGTAATTTTTAAGCCTTAAAGGTGGTTGGATGAGAAAATGACTATGGCAACAAAATTAAAGAAGTTGTGTGTGAGTTACTATAGAAAACTGCAGTAAAATCTGAAAAATATGAATGTTAGATCGATCTCAGTGAAGGAAAGATCGATCTGAAAGAGCAAAAAATGCTCTTATTCGAGCAAAGGAACTTGACAGATCGATCTGCTAAGCATTCTGTGCAAAAGGAATCAATCCCCTGAAGGGCCAGATCAATCTCCAAATTCTACTGACTTGGAGAAGATCGATCTCACCCTTGGAGCATATCGATCTCCTTAAGCTTCCACCTGGAAACAGATCGATCTCATGCTTAGAAGCAGATCGATCTCATTAAGCCTGAAAGGTCGATTTCGAGAGGAAAAATGCAGGGTAGATCAATCTCATTTGGAAAGCAGATCGATCTCATATATACAATTCTATAAATACTAGGTTCTGCATTTTAGTTTTTCACGGGATTCATTATTTCATTCAAGAACAAAAGTTAAACCTAACCCATAAACACTAGGAAACTTCAGTTTGTGATAAGTTTTGAGTGAGATATAGTTGAGTAAAGTTGTTCTTGGCAAAGAGGAGAACAACATACTTGGAAACAAGAGATTTAAATCAAGGATTTCAAGAGCAAGGAGGATTTGAACCAATTTGGTGAAAAAGAAAGGAAATCTCAGCTATGTAAGATTTAATGCACCAAGTTGATATATGTTAAACTAGGTGTATTGATGAGTTTATTGGTATATGTATGAATTGTTGGAAATGAAAGGATCATGAAAAATGACCATAACCTAGCTATTGGTGTGAAAATGGGAAAATGATGAGGAAATGTTGTTAACATGAATTTGATGATGGAATATGCATGTAGGGAAGATTATAAATTAATCTAATGAAAAGCATATATTAGAAATAAGGAGAAATAAATATAGCTATATGGAAAATATGGAATAATACCATATTGGAATAAAATCATGAAATTGATGTATTGAGTTGAGATTATGCAAGTAAAACGAGTATAATACGATATACTAACATAAATACGAATAACAGCTTTGGAAATCATAGTGGAAGCTGATCGGACTGTGAAAGTGAGTAGCACTGAGGAAGAGAGGTCACTTGACGTGATCCGAGGTAAAGGAATTTCGTGAGTAGCTAGAGATGGCATCACATATTTTAAATAGTATTTTGATATTATATGCTATATGAAATCCCTTGAATAAGCATATTATGATGATTGAGAATAATGAGGATAAGTGTGTTTTATCCAAAAATAGGGTGAAAATACCTTAGAAGCATGTTGTGACTAAAATGCATGGTTGCATGATAGAATGACAATTGTTAATATACGAAAATAGCACATGTTAGTGCAGATTTGATTTACTTAGGTGAATTGTGATTTGAATATGCCATCTATCTGGTTTTGTGTGAAAACCATAAGTGTTAGAGAATGCCTGCACTATATTTTGAGGTATGCATCACATAGTACTTGAGTGTTTACTCATACTACATTTTAATACGATTTATGCATGTTAGAATACTGAGAGCATTGCTCGTACTCAGATTGTGATTGATGCATTATAGAGTATTGGGAGCTATGCTCATACTCATTTTTACATTATAGAGTACTGGGAGCTTAGCTCGTACTCAGTTTTCATATATCATACATCATAGAGTATTGGGAGCTTTGCTCATACTCGAGTTTTATATGACATAGTGTTGGGAGCATTGCTTGCACTAGAGATTGTGATATTATGATATGGTCGTGTTGGGAGTTTTACTCGCACGTACCAATTTTGAAAAGAGTACGAAACAGCCGTGTTGGGAGCCTGTACTGACTGTGGGTCGCACCGATATATATATGCTCACACGTACAATATTTTGAGATAAGGTCGAGGGCTATCGAAATAACCCATGGTATGGGGACTAAGTCTCATAGGGAACATCCCGACTATGAGGTATATCCAAGGTATGAGGACTAAGACTCTTGGTGAGCATCCTTCCTTGAGATAGGGTCCATGGAGTACTGTGTACCGTGTATGTCACATGGGGTACGTTGTACCGTGAGTACTTGATGTACTTGGATAGGATTGGTTAGCAGTGGGCGAGGGATCCAGTGGGATCTGGTGTGCTCCGGGATTAGGTCCGCAGTTGAGTAGAGAGCTAACGGTAGAGATTTGACCCACCTCTCGTTACAGCAATTGTGAGTCCCCGCACACCGAGTACTGTGTAGCCTGGGATTACGGAAAATGAGTTATGATCATACACTCGAAACATGTAGTCGCCTATCTCCATTTTCTTTTCATGCTATGTACATTAAGATTTCTTGAATGAATTACACATGGTTTTATGATACAAACATGTGAGTTTTGTGAATTGTGAAAAGGGTAACCCGAGGGATGGGTAAGGTCTAGATTTTCATGTTTTGAAACATGATGAATGCCATATGATTTTGATTTAAATGAATGGCATGTTAAATGTAATTTGTGTGAAATTACATGAGAAATGCAGTATTTATGCATATAATGCTGAGGTTGATAAACTAGCATATTACCAGTTTTATAACTAATGTTTTTGTAAGACCCACTTTGTATGTACATGTTGCTATATTCCTTATGATTCATGTGATGTACATTCCCATATATTCATTGAATCATAAGAAGAGTTTTGACTGAATTAAATTTGCAGGTAGAATAAAAATGAAATCTCGGTGAACGTCGGCAGTAGCCAAATACGGATAGAAATGGCCACAGGCCAAACGAAAAGAATCGAAATGAAGTTAACCGAAAATACGAAATTAAAATAAGAAAAGATGGTGGATGTATGAAGGAAAATTGGGTTAAATTGGTTCCGAAAACAAGTGTAGGGGTAAAACGGTCCAAAGATCGAAATTCAGGATAAATTCGAAAAGAAAAATTCAATTAAAAATAAGGATTTAGGATATCTTGATCAATAATGAGGAAATTATACAATTTCGAGTCCAATTGATCAAGATTTGGAATTTTTAGAAATACCAAAAAGTCATCCGGGACAATATCTCGAAAATACGGAGAAATTATACCGAAAAAATGATTAAAAATATAATAAATAAATTAAATTAAATTAAATTAATTTGTTTGGAATAAAATAATAGAATTGTATATATTTTTAGATTATTTTAGACTATTTTAATGAATATTATAATAATAAAATAATTTATAAATAATAATAATAATTAAAAAAAAGAACTGAAATCAGAATTCGGGAAAAACTCAAAATTGGAAATCGAAAACGAAACCGACTGCCGACCCGCGAGAAATCGAGGACGATCCCAACACACCGGCGACCGACGACCTCCGACGAAGCCATGAGGAGGAAGAGGAGAGGCCGACGATCGCGTGGACATCGGGGACGCGCCATCAGGTGATCGCAAATCGCCGATCGGAGCGAAGGAAAAGTCGAGGAGAAACGGGCCGATTCCCGACAAACCACGACGACTGGGCTTAAACGGAGACCACCGACGAGTTCAAGGGCAGGAGAGGTTCTTTTGAGACCGGTATCGATCGGCAAAACCGCCGGAAACGCCGGCGACAACAAAAAGCTGAAACGGTGCCGTTTGGCTGGAGGGAAAAGGAAGGAAAGGGAAGGAAAAGGAAGGAAAATGGGAAGGAAAGGAAAAGAAAAGAAAAGAAAGAAAAAGGGAAAAAAGGAAAGAAAAATTATCGGGGACGACTCGAGATTCGGGTAAGTTGACGAGGGTCGAGATTGACCTATGGTTAAATTTCAGAACTTTAATTAATATTATATTTAATGGAAAATAACCCAAATTTACCTAATTGTGCAGTTTTCGATAAAGCCCGAACGAGAGCCGATTGAGCTCCGATTCTCATACCTCGCATCATATTGGGTAAGTATATTTTAATTACGGTAATATGAGTCCTTTAATACGGAGTTTCGATTATTTTACGAAATTTACGGATTAATTCTGTATAAAAAGGGATATTAATCGGATTTGCAACGTAATTACCGTAAATAGTATACGGGCTATCCAATAAGTTTGGAACGAAGCCCGATGATTATTGGTAAGCTGAATAAGCCCAGTAAACCCGAAGAAGGGATTTAATAAGTATAAACGGGCTGAAAACGGGCCCGAGGCCCATTAAAGTGCAATCGGGCCCAATAAAGTAAAACGGACTTAGTACGTTAGATTCGATCAGTGAATGCGATATACTGATAAAGATAATTGAATTGACCCCAATTATGTGGTTATATGCAGTTCCGTAGACTTGGTTGACGAGCAATTGGATCGAGAGATCGAGTATTATCGAGATGAGATAAGGTTGAGCGTGATTCCAGGTAAGGGAATTTTGTAGGTGCATAGAGATACCTATACGTAATTTTGAGGGGATTTATAGGGTCTAGAATTTCTTAAATTATCTAGAAACGAAATAATAATTTTTGCGAAAATCGGGGCATAGGTGAATAAAGAAAAAAATGATTTTGCCCGTGGGAGTAAAATTTATAAAAAGGGTAGTAAGGCAGATAAATTGCATGATTATCATGTTTTAATGTTTTATATCAATGTATTGCTTTGATTTAAGCAAATATACACATAGTTTGGCTATAGATTTCATGAATTATACGAAAGGGTACCGGTTTGTACCGGTTACTATTTTAAAAGATGTTTGATCAAGATTGAGCCACCTATCATATTTACACGAGTAAAAAGAGTGCTAGAGTCTTACTCGCACTAAATTTTACTGATTTATTACTCATGAAAAGCCGTACTAGAGCATTGCTCGTACGAGGAATTTGTGTGTGCACAAAATCGTGCTGGAGCTTCGCTTGCACGAGATTTTAGATATCATGATATGCATAGCGTCATGCTGGAGCTTCGCTCGCAATAGACGTGAGTTGACATGCATATAGTCGTGCGGAAGCCTCCTGTAGACTGTGTGTCGCAGAGAGTTGAGATGCTCGCACGTATACTTTGAGACATGGGTTGGTTATCGACATAGTATTGGGGTGGATAAGACCTACGGCAGGTACCCCTAGACTATGATATGGGTCCATGGAGTACGTTGTACCGTGTATATCACACAGAGTACGCTGTACCTTGTAGTCATGATGACTCGATGATGTTACTTGGTATTCTGGCGGGTCGGAATAGACCCCACCTCCCGTTACACTTGTGATGCCCCGCACACCGAGATCCATGTAGCCTGGGATCACAAGGACAAATTATGGCTATAGTCCTCGATTTTTCATACAGTAACCTACATGCCTCACATGATATCATATGGTCTGAATAGACCAGGACAAACCCGAATGAGGGGTAATGTCCTGATTTATGTTTTTAAAAGGGATACGATTTAATGAATCAAGGTATTCCAAGAGTGATGGGTTTTGCCTTGATGTGGTTGTTTTATGATGAAACAAATAAGTTTTAACGTGATGAGTTTATGATTAAACAAATAAGTTTTTAAGTGTTAAGTTTTATGGGGAAACAATAAGTTTTAGTGTGACGAGCATGAGATGTCATACATGATGATTTTTCCATGTCTGATTTATATGTCGACTTCATGATTTCTCTTATATGATATATACATACATGTGGCATCGTTTTAGTCATACCTCATGCTCCAAATATAAATGATTTTATATCATGACATTATCAGCACATAGATAGTATAGTTATCTACCTGCTTACATTATTGCCTTACTGAGCTGTTTATGCTCACCCTTTCATTTTCCACCCCACAGGATACATTCAGTAGAAAAGAGCGACAATAGTCTCGCATTTCGGTTATCCGCTGCTTCTCATCGAGAGACAGGTATACACATTTGTATAGTTTGTATCTAAATATGTAATCCACAGTACTGTAAATAGATATGATGTCGGTGATGTAAGGTTATATAAATATCAATGTGTATGTATTTAGTCAAAGTCAAAAGATAGTAAACTCTGATATGTGAATGAGATTATGGAAATGTAATGGTAAATAGGTGAAAGGTGACTAACCCCAAATCATAGCCCAACTGTTAGTGGTGAAACTGTTCACGACGGGTAAGGAAATGAAAAAGCGAAAAATTTACTCTGATTTTTAGGTAATTTGGGTCGTGACATTTTTGTATCTATATATATTGCATAATGATTTGAGAGAGATGCATACTTTAGATACAATTGAGTAAGGAAAAGATTTCAAAGCATAAACATTGTATATTATAGATAGTGCGGTTATCTACTTGCTTGCCTGATTTCCTTACTGAGTTGTGAGCTCACCCCCTTATTATTTTTTCTTTTCAGAGCATCCACAGTAGGTGGACACAGCTGAGGACTAACATTCCTTGATTTTCGCTGTATATCTGTCACGCCCCGAAAGTGCGGAAAATAGGGCTAATTTAAAACTTTTTACTCGTTAATTCACAAATAAAGGTGCATTCCTGTGCAGTGTCATACATCATCATAATTATCATGCCTCAGGATCTCATCATAATATAGTGTATATTGAATCATATACATTACTCAATTCCAAGTTAATTAATCCTAATACATCCCATATAATGTTATACATCAAGTGTCTGTAATTACACTAATAGTCTGGGTACATGAAAAGATAAGATATACCTCAAGTACAATATATATATATGGCCTGGAGCTCAAGTCCTCCACTAGCCACTACTCCGTACGTCGCAGGGAGATCCTTCTTCACTTGAAGAACTCTGGGGGGGGGGGGGGAAGAAAAACAGGGTGAGCTTCTAAATCGCTCAGTAAGGGGGGTAAGGTACTCATTTCATAAACCAAAATGCACATCACAAAGTATTTAATTGTATGTGAAACTCATTTGAAAACCATAGCATGAAAATACTCAAAACGACACTCTCATGTGTCAAGTCATGTGAAAACATGAAGTAAAAAGCTCACTCTAGAGCAAAAACAAAGCATGTGAAAATAACGCGTTAAAACGCTTTCTCAAATAACGTGATAAAATCACAGTAAATATAATGCACGTGGCACAGCCACAAAACACACGTGGCATAGCCACTGAATTAATTTCTCACGTGGCATAGCCACAAAACACACGTGGCAAAGCCACTGATTTAATTTCTCGCGTGGCATAGCCACAAAACACACGTGGCAAAGCCACTGATTTAATTTCTCGCGTGGCATAGCCACAGAATACACGTGGCAAAGCCACTGATTTAATTTCTCGCGTGGCATAGCCACAGAATAGGGTTTCTCAACGTGGCACAGCCACCAATGGGGTATAACGTGGCACAGCCACCAATGGGGTTTCTCAACGTGGCACAGCCACCAATGGGGTATAACGTGGCACAGCCACCAATGGGGTTTCTCAACGTGGCACAGCCACCAAGGGGGTATAACGTGGCACAGCCACAGAATAGGTTATTCTCACGTTACCAGAACGGAGAAGAAATCGGGCTTACATGCTACCAGAGCAATGCCCGGTGTGTACTCACAACTACACACCTAAGTCTTATCACATAAGACGGGTTTGCCTTCACGTAGAACTCATGATGGTTTTTCTCTCATAAAACTCATTTGGAAATCGTTTTGTACTCAACACAAAACGTAATAAAATCGAGTTCCAACCGGCAAAGCACACGCACACATTTCTCAAATCTCATATTGCCTTAACGTAGAGCCCAGTTATAAACTCATAAAAACATTGGGCTCCAACCGGCTATAAAATCCTATGCAATTTAATCTCAACACAAAACACTCAACATGCTTGTTTTATAAACCACAAATCATGCTATAACAGTTCGCAAATCACATACACAAATGGTTTAGATTTCCCTTACCTCTTTGCACCTCGTATAGTGCAATCGTTCCCCCGTATCACGGACTAGCCTCGCATTCCACTCTGGAACTCCCGAGCTGTCCAAACGATGTTAAAACATCAATACTCAACATCACATAAACCTCAATTCTCAAAATCGAGCATAATTGCTCATAACTCCTCAAATCTCTCGATTCTCGTAACTCAACCCTAAACGACAACCTCATTTTCAATATCTCAATGTCCTACATTCCTCATGCCAATTATCTAGGCTAATTCTCCACATTGTCTATATTTCCATTTATAGCTCAATTTCTCAAAATTACCGAATATCTACATTACTCCAACCACATTGTAATTCATCAATCCCTAATCATTTCTCAACTATTTCAACACAATTACAACCACCAATAACATCAAAATCAGCTCAAATATCAAGATCGAGGTTTAGAAATTACCCAAAGCTTGTGAGACGCACAACTCACGCCTCGATCCGATTCGTCCTTTGATTTCCAAGTATGTTGTTCTCCCTTTGATGAGGAACAACTTTCCTTCTTACCACAGCAGCTGATTCGGCCGAAAATGGGTGATTTGGAGGAGTGAGAAACTAGGTTTTCGGTGGAAATGGGTTTTGGAAGAGAGAGAAAGTGAAATTGCAGAGAAAACACGGGTTCCTTATATAGACTGGAGGTAGGAGATCGATCTGCCCCTTGATGAGATCGATCTGTGTTTGAAATTTGGGGACGATCTGGGCAATTTTATGCATAGGAGATCGATCTGTCGAGGGGTGAGATCGACCTCTTTATGGCTTTATGAGATCGATCTGCTCCTAAGGAGATCGATCTTCTCCCCAAACAGAAGCATTTGGAGATCGATCTTCCTCATGAGATCGATCCTTTCTCAAACAGAATCATTTGGAGATCGATCTCTTCCATTGGAGATCGATCTGCTCCTCAAATTTCTCATTCCTTGTCATTTTTAGCTCACCAGATCGATCTCTCCTTCTCCCAGATCGATCTGCTCCTTAAATCTCTCCTTCTTTGTCGTTTATAACTCACCAGATCGATCTCTCCTTCTCCCAGATCGATCTGTCCTCATACTTCATGCTCATTTTACACACTTAACGTATAAATCTCCAATTATAATTCCCATAATTCACTTAGCTCAATAAATTACACTTAAATTTCTTATTACATCATTAAAATATGTCTGAAATTCTCAGATCTCACATCCTCCCCACCTTAAAAAGAATTTGGTCCTCCAAATTCAACTCAACTAGTCAAAATAGATGGGGGTATTTCTCCTTCATGAGGCTCTCTAGTTCCCACGTTGCCTCTTCCCTTGAGTGATGTTTCCACAAAACTTTCACTAATGGGATGCTCTTGGTTCTCAGTACCTTCTCCTTTCTATCGAGAATCCGGACGGGTTCCTCAGTGTAGCTCATGTCCTCCTGTATGTCCATCTCATCATACTCTATAACATGAGAAGGGTCCGGGTGGTACTTCCTCAACATAGACACATGAAAAACATTGTGTATTCCGGACATCTGTGGGGGTAATGCTAATCTGTAAGCTACCTCTCCCACTCTCTCAAGAATCTCGAATGGTCCTATGTATCGAGGACTCAATTTCCCTTTCTTCCCAAATCGCATGATACCCTTGCTCGGTGATACTCTCAGAAATACTGCATCACCAACGTCAAACTCGAGTGGCCGTCTACGCACATCCGCGTAGCTTTTCTGTCTACTCTGCGCAGCCCGTAACCTCTCACATATGAGTTTCACACTCTGTACGGCTTGCTCAACAAGCTCGAGAGCATTTATCTTTCTGTCACCGACTTCTTCCCAAGCTACAGGGGATCTACACCTCCTACCATATAGAGCCTCAAAAGGTGTCATTCCAATACTCGCATGATAGCTGTTATTGTATGCAAACTCTGCTAGGGGCAGGTGATCATCCCATGATCCCTTAAAATCCATCGTACACGCCCTCAACATATCCTCCAGGGTCTGAATAGTCCTCTCTGACTGACCATCTGTCTGAGGATGATAGGCGGTACTAAAACTCAATCGAGATCCCATGGACTCCTGAAACTGGGTCCAAAATCTGGAAGTAAACCGGGAATCTCTATCAGAAGTAATACTCACTGGAGCCCCATGTAATCTAGCTATCTCGCTGACATATAGCTCAGCTAAGGCATCCACCGTATCTGTGCTCTTGATGGCAAGGAAGTGGGCACTCTTAGTCAATCTATCCACAATGACCCATATCGCGTCATGACCTCTTCGGGTCCTTGGTAAACCCATAATAAAGTCCATAGTGACATGCTCCCATTTCCATGTAGGTACAGGTAAGGGCTGTAGTAGTCCTTCGGGCTTCCGATGCTCAGCTTTCACTTGCTGGCATACTAAACACCTGGCCACATACTCTGCCACATCTCGCTTCATACCACTCCACCAATACACCTTTCTCAAGTCTCGGTACATCTTAGTACTCCCTGGGTGCATGGTGTATCGCGAGCAGTGGGATTCTCTCAATATCTGTCTCTTTAGGTTATCATCGTCCTGTACACAAATCCGTCCTCTGAACCTCAATAATTCATCCTCACTGATGGTGAGATCTGACTGCGAACTCTGCTCAGCTTGGCTAACCATATCTATCAATCTCTGATCACTGCGCTGCCCAGTTCTAATCTGATCCGTGATCCTGGGCTCTATCCGCAAGCTAGCCAAAAATCCAGTCTCTACCTCTTTAACTCTGATTCGAAGTTCGGCGAACTGCTCTAACAAATCCCATTCCCTGATCATCATAGCAGATATCATACTCTTCCTGCTCAGGGCATCAGCAACCACATTCGCCTTACCCGGATGATAAAGAATCTCGCAGTCATAATCCTTAAGGAGTTCCATCCATCTCCTTTGTCTCATGTTTAACTCTTTCTGATCAAAGAGATATCTCAAACTCTTGTGATCAGTGAAGATCTGGAATCTTTCCCCATATAAGTAATGTCGCCAGATCTTCAAAGCAAATACCACAGCGGCTAACTCCAAATCATGCGTGGGATAATTCCGCTCATGGTCTTTCAGCTGTCGCGATCCATATGCGACCACTCTTCCGTGCTGCATAAGCACACACCCTAATCCTTGGTGAGATGCATCACTATACACTGAGAATCCTCCTGATCCCTCAGGAATAGTTAACACAGGTGCCGCTGTCAACCTCCTCTTTAATTCTTGAAAACTGAGCTCACATTGATCAGTCCATATAAATGGAGTCTCTTTGCGCGTGAGCTTAGTCAAAGGGGCGGCAATCCTGGAAAATCCTTCCACAAATCTTCTGTAATACCCTGCCAAACCAAGGAAGCTTCGTACCTCAGTAACTGTCCTCGGTCTCTCCCAATTAAGCACAGCTGCTATTTTACTTGGATCCACTGATACTCCTTCCTCTGAGACTATATGACCAAGGAAAGCTATCCGGTTCAGCCAAAACTCACACTTACTAAGCTTTCCGTACAATTGCTTATCTCGAAGTATCTGAAGTACTAACCACAAATGCTGTGCATGCTCCTCATACGACCGAGAGTACACCAGGATATCATCAATAAAGACTATCACAAACTTATCCAGATAGTCTCTGAACACCTCGTTCATCAATCTCATAAATGCTGCAGGGGCGTTCGTCAATCCAAAGGACATCACCAGAAATTCGTAATGGCCATACCTTGTCCTGAAGGCCGTCTTTGGAATATCTTCTTCCTTGATCCTCAATTGGTGATAGCCCGATCTCAAATCAATCTTAGAAAAGACTGATGCCCCTCTCAGCTGATCAAGTAGATCATCAATCCTGGGTAGTGGGTATTTATTCTTCACCGTGGCTTTATTCAACAGCCGGTAGTCTACACATAATCTGAGACTACCATCCTTCTTCTTAACAAATAGTACTGGCGCTCCCCACGGTGAAACACTGGGTCTAATAAACCCTTGATCCAATAACTCCTGTAGTTGTCTCTTCAATTCCTCAAGTTTCACTAATGCCATCCTGTAAGGAGGTTTAGAGATCGGCTGAGTATCTGGTACCAAATCAATGGTAAACTCCAGCTCTCTCTGGTGGTAAACCTGGCAATTCATCTGGGAAAACATCCAGAAATTCACAAACCACAGGTATATCCTCAACCCTCAGATGTTCCCGCTCATCGTCTGAGATGAGTGTCTCATAACCTTCACATGAATAATCATATTTAATATTCTCCAAAATAATGTTAAAATTTTTCAAATTACTTACTAGAATTCCATATATACATTTCCTCAATATCTCAACCGTACACTGTAAGGTTCAGGTAGGGAGAAAGTTACAATCTTAGTGTAGCAGTCTAAACTCACTCGATTGGTCGCCAACCAATCCATTCCCAGAATTACATCAAACCCATGTATATTCAACATGATTAGATCTGCTAACATCACTCTATCTCCCACCTTTATCTCACATCCTCTACAGATTAACTCAGTTCTCTGGGATTCACGCATAGGGGTATTTACATGTAGTATGTATTCTAGAGGTTCAAACTTCAAGTTTAATCTACATGCAAAATGCTCAGAAATAAACGAATGCGTGGATCCTGAATCAATCAACACATGAGCCTCATAATTACAAACAGAGAGTGTACCTCTTATAGTTTCTGCCGAAGCGTCTGCGGTCTCCTTATCCAGGGCAAACACTCGTCCCTGTGCCACAGGTTTCTTCCCTTTCTCTGCCGCAGTGGCCCGTCTCCGGGGATCCACTCTCTGAGGCTGTTGTCTAGTGGGCTCCGGAGCATGTGGTATCTGAGGTTGGGGACAGTCCTTCACTCTGTGACCCATGTCACCACATCTAAAACATCCATGGATCGACCCAGTACAACTTCCCTCATGCGATCGGCCACAGTCCCTACAAAACCTTGTCTCAGGCCTGACATATCGAGGGGTCTCCTTGATAATAGGATAGGCTCTGGGTCTCTCCAATCTGTCCTTTTGTACCTCAATCCTTCCTCTCCTGAAGGAACCTCTCCGAGCCTCTGTCTGGAAAAGTGCTGGCCTCTTGCCCTTATCTCTATTCACCGCTCTGAGTTCATTCTGGGACTGTACCATCTCAATCCCTCTCTCAATCTCTTGTGCTCGTCTCAGAGCATCTCCAAACTCAGTAATACATAGCCCTATCAATCTATCTCTGATGACGGGCTTCAACCCATACACAAACTTCTCTGTGCGGAGCTCTTCACTCTTGAAGGTCTCTGGGTCATATCTCAGTAGTGCTGTGAATTGGCTCTCATAGTCATCCACAGACATGTCACCCTGTACCAAACTCAAAAACTCGGCCTGTTTCTTTCTCTGGGCGGCTCGTGGTACATATTGGGTCCTAAAAGCTGTCTGAAACTCTTCCCAACCAATCACACCATGGTGGGACATCAAAATACCCTGGGTAGTACCCCACCAATCTCGAGCTCTCCCCTTCAGCATATAGGCACTCATACTGACCCTCTCAGCATCGGTGCACCCCAGAATATCAAATATAATTCTTAATTCCGTCAACCACTCTTCAGCCTCTGTAGGATCCTTCTTTCCCTTAAATGCGGGTGGATTCATCTTCAGAAAATCCCTTAGTCGGACCATACTTCTATCCTCAGGCTGAGTGACGGGAGGCACTGGGGGTATGGGAGGTCCTTGTGGTGGTGTAGGGGTAGTATCCGAGGCATTAACTCCAAAGTGTTGCGCGAATAACGCTGCCATCTGCTCAAAACCTTGCCTCACATCGGTCTCAATCCGATTAAATCGAGAGTTAGGACTCTCTGGTTGTGGGACAGGTGGCGGAGGGGACTCTGCCTGCCTCCCCGAACGACCTCGTCGTTTACTCATTCTCTATCTCAACTCGTCTCCTGCGCGTACATATCACAATCGATTGAAATCTCAATCCTCAATTTCAGTTCATGACCAGACTATTACAGACACTTGGGATGTATTCTATTTCACTTAACCGACACTGATAGTACTAGACACCCTAGGCTCTGATACCAAGAAAACTCTGTCACGCCCCGAAAGTGCGGAAAATAGGGCTAATTTAAAACTTTTTACTCGTTAATTCACAAATAAAGGTGCATTCTTGTGCAGTGTCATACATCATCATAATTATCATGCCTCAGGATCTCATCATAATATAGTGTATATTGAATCATATACATTACTCAATTCCAAGTTAATTAATCCTAATACATCCCATATAATGTTATACATCAAGTGTCTGTAATTACACTAATAGTCTGGGTACATGAAAAGATAAGATATACCTCAAGTACAATATATATATATGGCCTGGAGCTCAAGTCCTCCACTAGCCACTACTCCGTACGTCGCAGGGAGATCCTTCTTCACTTGAAGAACTCTGGGGGGGGGGAAGAAAAACAGGGTGAGCTTTTAAATCGCTCAGTAAGGGGGGTAAGGTACTCATTTCATAAACCAAAATGCACATCACAAAGTATTTAATTGTATGTGAAACTCATTTGAAAACCATAGCATGAAAATACTCAAAACGACACTCTCATATGTCAAGTCATGTGAAAACATGAAGTAAAAGGCTCACTCTAGAGCAAAAACAAAGCATGTGAAAATAACGCGTTAAAACGCTTTCTCAAATAATGTGATAAAATCACAGTAAATATAATGCACGTGGCACAGCCACAAAACACACGTGGCATAGCCACTGAATTAATTTCTCACGTGGCATAGCCACAAAACACACGTGGCAAAGCCACTGATTTAATTTCTCGCGTGGCATAGCCACAAAACACACGTGGCAAAGCCACTGATTTAATTTCTCGCGTGGCATAGCCACAGAATAGGGTTTCTCAATGTGGCACAGCCACCAATGAGGTATAACGTGGCACAGCCACCAATGGGGTTTCTCAACGTGGCACAGCCACCAATGGGGTATAACGTGGCACAGCCACCAATGGGGTTTCTCAACGTGGCACAGCCACCAAGGGGGTATAACGTGGCACAGCCACAGAATAGGTTATTCTCACGTTACCAGAACGGAGAAGAAATCGGGCTTACATGCTACCAGAGCAATGCCCGGTGTGTACTCACAACTACACACCTAAGTCTTATCACATAAGACTGGTTTGCCTTCACGTAGAACTCATGATGGTTTTTCTCTCATAAAACTCATTTGGAAATCGTTTTGTACTCAACACAAAACGTAATAAAACCGAGTTCCAACCGGCAAAGCACACGCACACATTTCTCAAATCTCATATTGCCTTAACGTAGAGCCCAGTTATAAACTCATAAAAACATTGGGCTCCAACCGGCTATAAAATCGTGTGCAATTTAATCTCAACACAAAACACTCAACATGCTTGTTTTATAAACCACAAATCATGCTATAACAGTTCGCAAATCACATACACAAAAGGTTTAGATTTCCCTTACCTCTTTGCACCTCGTATAGTGTAATCGTTCCCCCGTATCACGGACTAGCCTCACATTCCACTCTGGAACTCCCGAGCTGTCCAAACGATGTTAAAACATCAATACTCAACATCACATAAACCTCAATTCTCAAAATCGAGCATAATTGCTCATAACTCCTCAAATCTCTAGATTCTCGTAACTCAACCCTAAACTACAACCTCATTTTCAATATCTCAATGTCCTACATTCCTCATGCCAATTATCTAGGCTAATTCTCCACATTGTCTATATTTCCATTTATAGCTCAATTTCTCAAAATTACCGAATATCTACATTACTCCAACCACATTGCAATTCATCAATCCCTAATCATTTCTCAACTATTTCAACACAATTACAACCACCAATAACATCAAAATCAGCTCAAATATCAAGATCGAGGTTTAGAAATTACCCAAAGCTTGTGAGACGCACAACTCACGCCTCGATCCGATTCGTCCTTTGATTTCCAAGTATGTTGTTCTCCCTTTGATGAGGAACAACTTTCCTTCTTACCACAGCAGCTGATTCGGCCGAAAATGGGTGATTTGGAGGAGTGAGAAACTAGGTTTTCGGTGGAAATGGGTTTTGGAAGAGAGAGAAAGTGAAATTACAGAGAAAACACGGGTTCCTTATATAGACTGGAGGTAGGAGATCGATCTGCCCCTTGATGAGATCGATCTGTGTTTGAAATTTGGGGACGATCTGGGCAATTTTATGCATAGGAGATCGATCTGTCGAGGGGTGAGATCGATCTCTTTATGGCTTTATGAGATCGATCTGCTCCTAAGGAGATCGATCTTCTCCCCAAACAGAAGCATTTGGAGATCGATCTCTTCCTCATGAGATCGATCCTTTCTCAAACAGAATCATTTGGAGATCGATCTCTTCCATTGGAGATCGATCTGCTCCTCAAATTTCTCATTCCTTGTCATTTTTAGCTCACCAGATCGATCTCTCCTTCTCCCAGATCGATCTGCTCCTTAAATCTCTCCTTCTTTGTCGTTTATAACTCACCAGATCGATCTCTCCTTCTCCCAGATCGATCTGTCCTCATACTTCATGCTCATTTTACACACTTAACATATAAATCTCCAATTATAATTCCCACAATTCACTTAGCTCAATAAATTACACTTCAATTTCTTATTACATCATTAAAATATGTCTGAAATTCTCAGATCTCACAATATCCACCTTCCGAGAGGTATACACACTTAGCATTTTGTACTAAACATAGTACAAGCATAGTTATGTAAACTAATGTACGGTTGGGATGTATATGTACAAATAATTGTAATTATGTACGAGAGTTGTATTATAGAAAAGAATATTAAATTCTATATATGTTGTGAATGAGTGTGAATGGGTGACTAATATTGAATCACAGCCCAACTATTTAATGTGTAGTGATGACAGGAGAAGAGGTAAGTAAAGTGCGAAAAATTTGTGGTGATTTTGGTAGGTCGCGTGTGGAGGAAGGGCGTGACAAAGGTAGGGTTAGGTGAATTACATATGATGTAAATAGACAAGGAGTTGTCACCTAATGGATTTAGGAGTCACATATAATGTAATTAATAAACTATGTTATCACCTAATTTATTTATTAAGATTTGTTAAATCACTCAAGGTTATGATAATTAAATGAGATCCTAGCCACTAAAAATCATTTAATGAGATTTCCCAAATTAATAGAGAAGGATATTAATTAGAATAAAATAGTGAAAGTAGCCAATATATTAAATGACCTAAAATTTATTAGCATATATTTAAATATCTTACACTCTTTAATTTTTATATTTATTTAGAATAGTAGAAAATAAGAAATAATGTATAGTTGCAGAGCATATTGGATGCTAACAAGTTGATTGGTCTAACTTTCTTGGATTGGCATAGAAATGTAAAAATTGTTCTCAGACAATAGAAAAAGTTGCACATCCCTGAAAGTGTTATCCCTCTTATCACTGCTGAGGATGCTGGAGAAGGTCTTTGGAACGCTAACGCTAAAGTCATAAGGATGATGATGAATAGGTATCATGTATCATGTTGGTGACCATGACAATTAATCACCAAAAGCAGCGTGATTTTGCACGTAAAAGAATTGCTCGATAAAAAAGATTTATGTTGAACAGTATAAGGCCTCAGGGGAATTGTTCTATTATAAAATGGAAGAAGGTACTTTTGTCAATTTACATGGCTTGAAGATGTTGGGATAGATTGAAAAGCTTAAGTAATTGGACTTTACAATAAAACATAAGCTCAATATTTACTTGATTTTAAAATCTCTACCTAGTACCTTTTCACCTTTTGTAATGAACTTCAACATCAATAAGTTGGAAGCTACATTACTTGAGTTGGTGAATATGTTGAGTACTATGAAATAGTCGATTAAGAAAATAAAAAGAAAGTATACTTCTGATTTCTTCCAAAAACAAGAGGAAGAAATAAAATAAGAAGTAAGATGCTAAGAAGTCTTCCACGACGGAAAAGACACAAAAAATGTACAAAAAGTTAAAAAAGGATAACAAGGAGATATGCCACCATTGTGGTAAAGAAGGTCATCGAATGCAAAAATGTAAGGTCTGTCTTGACAGCTTTAAGGCTAAGAAGCTTGAGAAAGCTTCAGCTTCAAGTATGTTTATGATTAACTTGAACTTATATACTATGTTCTCTAGTCCTTAGGTATTAAATATCAAATGTTAATCCCATCTTTGTAACAATACACATGAGCTAAGGATCAATACAAATTTGCAAAAGGGAGAAGTTATCCTACGAGTTGGAAAGGAACAACAATTACTGCACTTGCTGTCGTGACAATATTCTTACCTTTACCATCTGGATTACTTTTAGAACTTAAATATTGTCATTACATTCCAACACTTTCTAGAAACATTATTTTAATTTCAAATATTAATGATTTTGAATTTAGTATTAAAAAAGGATCTCACACTTTTTCTATAAAATGGGATTAATTATGGTGCTGGAAATGTTTAAAATAGTCTGTTTGTTCTAGAATTTTCAAACAAATTACTCAACATAGAAGTTAAGAAAATTAAGATGTCAAAATTGCCCTTTAAAGGAAAGGGTGAAAATTCTAATAAGCTATTGGTACTAATATTCAAATGTATGTGGACCAATGAATATCATTACTAGAGGAGGATAATCATACTTCAGACATTTATTTATGACCATTTAACGTAGGGGTATGTGTATTTAACGAAATATAAGTTTGAAGCCTTTGAATAGTTTAAAGAATTCAGAAGTAAGGTTGAAAAACAAAAGATTGTATCGAAGTGGTGAATACTTAAGCAATGAGTTTCGTGATTTTTAAAAGTGAATGAAATTATTTGTCAGCTAACTCCTCAAAGAACACTAGAACATAACAAAGTTTTAGAAATGAAAAACTAAACTCTTTTAGACATTCTTCGATCCATGTTGAGCAAAACTTGTCTTTCTAGATCATTTTGTGAATATGCCCTAAGAGTCGCAGCTTACCTTCTAAATAAAGTTCCCACCAAATCAGTAGACAAAATACCAAATGAGATATTGACAGGGAAAAGGCCTATGTTCTCATGCATAAAGATTTGGGGTTGCATAACTTACGTGAATTGTGCAAAGTTCGATAATCTAGTAGTTAAACCAGATAAGTGTAAGTTAGTAGGTTATCCAAAAGAAATATTTAGTGTCAAAGACCTAGATTATACATTGCCATCACTACTTTTAGAATGGTTTCAAGTAGTAAGACTTTACTAAGTCATTGACCAAAAACTCGCAAAGAGTGTTTGTTAATCTTCTATTAAGGGCAGAAAAGTACATCAATGCAGATGAAGTAAGGGCTATTAAGGAATAAGAAAATGAGTAAGACAAGAGAAGAAGAAGAAAGGAATCTAAGGCCCGCTAGGTCCATGCAACAAAGAAGTCCCCTAAGAAGGACTTACCGATTCTACACCTTACTCAAAAGGCCAAGACGAGAGTTTCTCGTTGTCATGGAAAAGGAAAATCTTCTAAGGCTGCCTAAAGAAATGAAGACACTTGGTCGAGATGACACAAAGTATTGTAAGTTCCATAATGGGTATGGACATGACACTGATGAATGTGTAGATCTCAAGAACCAAATCTAAGAATTGATAAAGCGGGGGACGCTGAAATGCTATGTGGTAAAAAGACAAGGTACAAAAGGAAAAAGGTTTGAGAGGAAAAGAAATGGCATGACAGGCCTATCTAAGGAAGTAATAAGCAAGATTACATAAGGAGAGACAAAAATGATCAATAAGCATCATGAGCAAAAGTCTAAGATGAAAGAAGAAATAAGAATGAAGCGCCAACTAATGATAGATCCATTGTAGGTGTGATCAACACTATCACATGTGAGTTTGCCTCTGGAGGGCCAACCTATTCCGGTCGTAAGAAGCACATCAAGTTAAGTGTCATGGCTGCCTATGAGAAACAAGCAAAAACATGGAATGATGAAAACATATCCTTTAAACCTATGGACTTTAGTTCCATGCAATATCCTATGCAAGCATGTTGTTAAGAAAATACCATTCGATAATGGGAGTGCCATGATGTACTTTTATTATGACACTGTGAAGAAGTTAGGCATTTTTTATGATCAAATGGGACCAATTTCGGCACCTCTGGTTGGTTTTTAAAATAAGGAAGTGAAAGTAGAAGGATTTATAACTTTGCCTTAGACATTGGGAGATTAACTTACCATAACCATTAACATACAGTGCCATTCACAGTTGTCCAAGCCAAGATACTTTTAGAATAACTGGGTCTTCTCCACACTTAAAGATCAAGTTCCCAACTCCTAATGGTATTGGATAAGTAAAAAGAGATCAAGCGATGGCAACGAGTGCTTCAATACTGCCATAAAGTTGGGTTCCAGTAAGCAAAGTTGATAAGACTTCTCCACACTTGAAGATCAAGTTCGTAACTCCTAATGATATTAGAGAAGTAAATGGAGATCAAGTGATGACAAGAGTGCTTCAACAATGCCATAAAGTTAGGTTCTATTAAGCAAAGTTGATAAAACCAGATGGTGAAAGGACTTTTAGTGGAGTAAAGGGATCTTACTTAAATACTCAATAAAGATGGATATTGCTTCGTGTCTTTAAGAGTTAGTTCAAGTTATCTTACTAGAGCCGAGAAACATCAAGTTATTGCCTAATGAAGTTCATTATAATCCACATCCATAGAGGTCTGCAAAAGCGTTAGTGATGTTCAATTAATTTTTACTTTCGCAAGAAGTTAGTAGTAAAAAGTCACTTCAGAAAAGGGAAAGTTTAAACTTATTTTCAAGTATGAAGTCGTTGGAGTAGGAAATGGATCAAAAGCCCTTACGAATTTTGTAATAGCCTATTGAAGTTTACCTAAGACTTAAGGGAATTTTGTTCATGTGTTGTTTAATGAAAATGATGCTTAATAGAACTCGATCACTTTGTTAAGATTTTAGAGTTTGATCAATTGCCTAGTGTTTGGCACCTTAAATCCAAGACCAAAGGTTTAAAAGAAATTGTCGTAACTCTAATGGATAAGATTTTGAGTCAAATGCCTAAAGAAAATGATTCAATTGTAGTCTACACGAAAAGATAATATCCTATAACCTATATTGTGTTAAGACTCTGTCACGACCCAATTCCATTCCCTTTAACCGAAAATCACTGAAAATTTTTCGCGTTTTACTGTTACCTTACCCGGTCGTGAACTAAACTCACCACACACTGTTGGGCTGTGAGCCAATAATAATCACCACATCTCATTCATTCTCAATTAATTAAAACGATGTCATACATGTGCATTTAATCGTGTATTTATACGAATACATGTTTTACTGACATCTACATCCCCCATAAGTACAACTCAAAAGAATACTATGCTTTTACATTGTTTAGATACAAAAAGAATCACTGTGTATATACCTCTCAGCGATGGAGATGCAGCGGAGTCCAAATACCACGCCTCAGTCCTTACTGGGCTACTATGCACTCTCTGTAGGGGGGAAAATAGAGTGGGATGAGCAACCACACGCTCAGTAAGGCAATAATGCAAGCATGGTAGATAACTACTCTATCTACATGCTGATAGTGTTAGGCATAAATCATTTATGGTAGGAGCATGAGGAACAAAACTATGCCATATGAGTATACATATATATCATGTATCAAAGTCATGTAAAATTGGCATATAAAACATGGTAAAACATCATGTATAAATCATATCATGCTCGATCTCATTTAAATTCATAAAAAGGGCAATTCATTAAGAAACCTCCTTTTTAAACCCACGTCATAAAACTCTTTCTCATCACATACAATCACATCACATCAATTCACAATCACAACCACATTTTCATTTCACAATTCAAATCCACGAGGCTCGACCCCTCCTTCGGGTCTACCTTAAACAATCACAATCACACTTAGAGATTTAAAATCATGTGGTAGTAAGTAAATCAAGCAAGGAGACAGGTTACTATATCTCAAGTGACTACGTTGGCCAATCGTCACATATCATCCCAGACCACATAGATTTTCGGTGTGCGGGGTATCATGCTGGCACGAAGGTGGGTTAGTTCTCCGCCAGACTTTCTCAAATCAAGTAACCACCACGCGGTACATCGTACTCCATGTGATATACACGGTACATCGTACTCCGCGGACCCATAACATGGTTGGGGGTGCCTGCCATAGGTCTTATCTACCCCATACCAAGTGTAACCTTTATAGTCTCAAGAGCGCGTGGGAGTAACCTCAATACCAGGTCCTAGCCCCTCATGGCCTTGCTCGCCCCTGTTGGGTTCCCTGATCCAGGTCCTAGCCCCTCACCTTCACCCCACCTAAGAGGTCTGTCAGGCCTGTTGGGTTCCCTGGATGGATTATGTCAGGTCCTAGCCCCTCACCCTCACCCCACCTAAGAGGTCTGTCAGGCCTGTTGGGTTCCCTGAGTTAATCCGTATCTCTCACCACGGCTTCATACATACCACAGTGTGAAAACCAGCGCGAGCTACGCTCTTAGCGTGAATTCATGCATCAAAACCAATCACTTCGTACAAGCAACGCTCTGGTACGGCATTTATGCATAAAATATGAAGAAACCATGTACGAGCATAGCTCCAGTACGGTTTATAAACATCATCACAATTCAAATTCAAAGTGCGAGCTAAGCTCAAGCACGTTTCACACAAGTGAAAACATAGAAATCCCGCGCGAGCGAGGCTCTAACGCGAATTATATCACATACACGCGATAGGCGGCTCACATGCATTCAAAACATCTCATAATATGCTTAGTGCCTCATATGGGCTATTTCACAACATCATTCAAGTACTAGCTGGCCTATCCTTTTATTTGCTCAAATCAAAGCATTGTGTTTTGTAAAAGCATTCAAAACACATGATTTATGCAATTATTAGCCTTACTATCCCTTTTTCAATAACCATCTTAAACCACCAAATCTCATACATCATCAGAACACATTTCTATAAGTCCATGCACATTTCCAAAGCCCTATACACCCACAAAATACGAGCAGCTACCTCTATATACTTACAGAATTCCCTTACCTGGAATCGCGATGCGTGATTCCACTTCCTTAAGCTGCTTACTCGTACGGTTCGGTTCGCCTTCAACGAACTCTTCGGGACTGCACAAAATCGTATCCCGCATTATATTCGATCCATATATTGCAACCCTTGTGCTTGCTATAGTCAATTTAATCTATAGCCTCTATTAAAGCTTATTTGGCCTCGTTTCATTTCTTTACCCATAGCTCGAGTCTATGGACCTTCTTAGGCCTATTAACTTATTCAAAATCGATATCAAATCGACATAAAGCTCATAGTGTTCATATTTCATGAATCCCCTCACTATGGCATTTATCAAGCATATTCATACTCATTTCCACAATTCCTCCAAACTCACAATGTAATCTCATTTAACCGTTTAAAATCATAAATATTACCCCAATAACAACTTTAGCATGCCATAAATCATAGGCTCATTCAATCCCACATATCCTCACATTATACCCATTTTAGATTTCTAGGTCACACCAATTCCACTACATTCTTAGGTAGTTTATCCATCAATACTCATATCAATCAACTCCAAAATCAATTAAATAGCTAATGCATTTGGATTGGAGTGTTAGAATCTTACCAATATGATTTCTCTTCTTGCTCCAAATGGTAATGCCCTTAACTCCTTCAATTCCAAAAATGGGAAAATGCCCTCTCACTATGTTGTTCTTCTCTTTGATAGGAACAACTTTGCCTCTAATGATCTCTCTTCAAATCTCACTGAAAATGGTTGATTTTAGAGAGGGAAAGTTAGGTTTTTTTTTTTTTGGGTTGAGATTGTAAGGTTAAATGTTTTTCCGAGATTTCCAGATTTTCAGCCCTCCTTATATAGAAATAGCTTGAGGAGATCGATCTGGTCCAAGAGGAGATCGATCTGGTCCCTTAAAATCCCTCTTTTTCACGGCATTTTTAAGCCTGAGATCGATCTGTCGAAGCATGAGATCGATCTGTCTAGGCATGAGATCGATCTGTCTAAGCATGAGATCGATCTGCTCCCAAACAGAGAGCTAAGGAGATCGATCTGGGTGCTTGGGGATCGATCTTTCCACTACAGAATGCTTGGGAGATCGATCTGGCTCCATTGGAGATCGATCTGCTCTATTCTTTCGCCCAAATAAGAGCATTCTGGCTCTTCCAGATCGATCTCTCATCCTATGAGATTGATCTGGGCCTCACGTTTTCCAGATTTCCTGCAGTTTCCTTGCTGCAACTCATACCAACACATCCTTAATCTATTGCCATGGCCATTTTCTCATCCATCCACCTTTATAACTTGAAAATGGCATCCATTCATACCTTATGCACATTAAAACTTGTGTGCATTCATTGTATGTTCAAAGGTATGCTACATAAAATCAAATGGAAGCATAACTCCATTCCATTTTACCACACTACTCATCTTGAGTCTCAATCACATCCATCACTTGCTAGAACTCATTTCTTCGTATTCATACTCAATGAAACTTGTATGTACGTTACAATTTATATTACACATACATACATTGAATCCATGGACTTACATCAATCATACTTTACATTACAAGTCCATTCATATTATTTGATCCAATTACACACATTACCCTTATACATATACGGGGTCTTACAGACTCTTTCTAGGATTTAGACTCGTCAGAGATAGGACACACAACTTTTAATAAAGATTCAATTTTTAATTTTTTCAATTCCGTGAAAGTGCACGTCAAGGATGTAATTAGACCAACATGGGTAGAGGAGCATATTACATAACTATAATCTTGCATCAACAGATATCCCTTTTATATGCCCACTTCAATCATCATCAGACTGAGTCCACAAAAGCTATGAGTCTAATACACATGCACGCATAGAAAGATGTCATTTTGTGATCCAAACCATGCCAAATCTTTTCCCCTAAAAATATGCACTTGGTAAAGACAAGTCATAATGCTAATCGTGAAGCTCTGATATTTGATCATTTGCACATCATGTGAGAGAATGATGAAGTCCTGATTCAACCAACCTTAAAGAAGTTGAATATGAAGCCAACAAAGAGTCTTCTAAGGCATTTGCTTCATCACCTCTTTAGATAAATTTGCAAGAGACTACAAAAGGATTTACTCTCAAAGCATGAATATAAAAATGATTCATTCATAAGCAAACGACATATCAAATTCTTAAAGAGATCCATACTCTCAGTGGATCATTCCTATTACTCGAACAACCCAACACCAAGGTTGATGAATTAAGTCACAAACATCCTTGGACAACAACTTGAGCACCAATAAGATGGGAAGAAATTCACATGATATTTATAGAATACCATCATAAAGAAGTTATCTAATAAAAAGTAAGTTTGAGTCTAATAAAGTTTATTTTACAGTTTGTCTCTTGTTTGACAGATATGAAATGCCAAGATGATTCCAATTCTTACTTAAAAAGTGATGTCAATCCCCTAAAAGTATACATCAAAGGAATCACTATTGAAGAAACATAACTCAAGGAATCATTTTAATCTGAAAAAATCATGTCATCTTGCAAGGAATCCTATCAAATGGCATTCGCCTATCTCATATCCTTATCAAGTGAACCCGCATGACTTATTTCAAGGGAGTTATCAGAGACTCAAGCACTCACTTTAAAGGAGCAGCGGCAGAATGACTCCATAATTAAAGGCAACAACCATCTTATGTCAATTTAAAAAGTTACATCATCACCTAAGTCTTATCAAAAAAGTTATGGAATGGAAAAGAAATGATAAAGTCATATGTAATCTGATGACAAGTAGATGCTATGATGTTGCCACACCTATAACTCCGATAGAAATTTAATTTCATCTCCATTGCATATGTAATAATAATGTTATTCAAATAAAGTCCATAATTAGAGTCACAAAAATAGTCTTAACACCAAAAGCAAGAGATAAGTGGATTTGCAAAGAAAAAGTCCATGCTACATCAATATTTGGTCAATCACTTTTGACATTCTTAAATGTAGATAAGGAGGTAGACTTTTCACCAAAGGCATGATTAAATACCTTAAGGAAGAGGTTAACAATTCAAAAACTTAATCAATAGTTTAAAGTATGCAAAACATCGACATTTCGAAAGTGGATTAGGAGGTAAACTCTGCATAGAAAGTATTATTGATGAAAGAGCACTCCAACTACTTAAGCCTTTAGAAGGTTTGCTACATTTTGACGTTACCAGAAGTGGATTTGGAGGTAGACTCTCCATGGACAGCATAGTCAAATGACTAAAGCTTTAGTTTACCTAGCATTGCCATAAATTAGCATTCTGAAAATAGATTTGGGGTAGACTCCCCATAGAAGGCATGCTCAAAAAACAACCAGTTCTTTAAAAACTTTGCCATATTTTGACGTTTCCAAAAGTGGATTTGGAGGGTAGACTTTCCACCTATGATGTTGTCAAAAAACTTAATTCTCTCAAGAAAGCCACACTTTAACATTTCCACCAATGGATTTGGATGTAGATTATCCACTTATGATGTTGTTAACACAAGAACTCTACAACTTTCAAAATATGAGATAAGGTAAAAGAAGCAAGCGGTAAAAAGTGAGAACAATAACATACTCTTCATGTTTCATCCTCGTACTAAAGGAAGAAATAGGTGACAAAAGTTAAGAATGACAATACACAAGTCAGAAATTACTATGGTAAAACTCTCCAAGATAGAACCATACCCACTATGACTGAACTTTTCATCTTTTAAAGAAAAAGGTGTTCACCCTCAAATAAGTAGACACCACAATAACAGAACCATGGTAGCGTGAAGCAGCAATAATGATAGAAGTTCTTGACTCCCATATTATAATGGTCGTGTGAGCGGAGCTAACACTCCCTTTATAGGTAAATTTTCTTCAAAGGACCTAATTGTTGAGAAACTTAGATGTCACCTAGTTGATCCTTTAGGAGTGAAGGGAATGGGATCTTAAGGGATGGACTTTCCTTGATGACTTGGATGTCGTATCATGGAAAAAAAGAAAAAGATGCCCAAGCCTTGAAGTTGGCAACTTCAGAGAGCTCAGAGGATGTTTGGCAAGCCTAGCAGATCTGGATCCCTATGTATGATCTGATGCCTTAACTTTGTTCAGATGCCTAGTAAGAGCATTAGCTATAATCTGCAGGACGTGACAAAACTTGGCAAAGACTTTGAGCCACGGTGAGCGACATCACCACCTAAGGACATGACAAAACTTAGCAAAGACTTTGAGCCACGGTGAGTGACATCACCACCTAAGGTAAGGTTTCCCATATATTCTAAGTATGAAAAGTAGAGACAATTGGACCCAAGGCCTTAGCTAGACTTGAAGCCATCCATGAGACATGATAAAGTAAACCTAGTATCCTAACCTCAATACTAAATGTCGTCCTAGAGATGAGATAAATCTCTTCGTCGAATTCATTGTACCATAACTTCTCTTTAATGTGATGCACTTGCGTAATTTAGGGTCCATGAAAAGAAAGACTTTAAGAAGAATCTTAATTCTAAGCCTTACGTGCTTGATGTG
Source organism: Firmiana major (assembly GCA_033439115.1). Taxonomy (NCBI): domain Eukaryota; kingdom Viridiplantae; phylum Streptophyta; class Magnoliopsida; order Malvales; family Malvaceae; genus Firmiana; species Firmiana major. The sequence continues at coordinate 8,886,231 of CM065902.1, read as the reverse complement.
GTACCTTCGATATAATAAAGCTATTATCTTTCACAACATTGGTTATTTTGCAATACAATAATTCTTGAATATGAGAAAATCTCTTCTCAACTGGATTTATTAATAATTGAGCTCAAAATATTCCCTTACTTTTAAGTATGAAAGCCACCTTTTAGATGTCAGAAAACAAATTCTTATACATTCTAAGTATGGAAGTCATCCTTTGGATGTGAGAAAATGTATTCCCATATATTCTAAGTATGTAAGTCATCCCTTGGACATGAGAAAACGAATTCGGATACATTCTAAGTATGGGAGCCATCCCCTGGACGTGAGAAAACACATCCCTATGCATTCTTAAGTATGGAAACCATCCCTTGGACGTGAGAAAATGCATTCTCATACATTCTAAGAGTAGAAGTGGTCCTTTAGATGTGAGAAAACGTATTCCCATGCATTTAAAGTATGGAAGCCATCCTCTGGATGTTACCAAACGTATTCTCATACATTTTGACATATTCCCCTAAATTGTAAGTATGGAAGCTATCCTTTGGATGTTACTAAATGATTCTCATACATTTTAAGTCTAGAGGCCATCCCTTGTACATGAGAAAATTCATCTCTTCACTTTCTAAGTATAGATACTATCCAATGGACAAGACAAAATGTACTTCCATGCATTCTTGAGCATGGATACTGCCACTAAAATAAGAAGAACTACACTTGTTACATGCTTAAGTATGGAGAACGACATTTAAAGAACCGTGTAGAGCATTCCACCACCATGTAAAGCATGACAAGCTAGTGAACTAAAATAATTCCTTAATTTTGATATTTGACACTAAAGTATCAATTACAGAAAGATGCATAGCAAAGCATAGCATAATATTTTCCTATGCCACAATAAGGTTTCTTAAAAGCAATCCAGGAAGTGACATGGTTATAGTGACATAAGGTTACCAAAAATAAAGCTTGATTTGAAAGTAACTTAACTGTAAAGTCTTTTCTCAAACCATTACTGAGAAAGTTATTTGTGGCATATGGAATGGCAAAAAGTGGCATACAAGAAGAAAAATGATCTACTACACGTTTGAAGTGGCATACTAAGTATAGGATAGATACTTGCTAAAACAACCAAAGAATGTTTCATAATAAAAGACAAATCAAGAAAATGCCAACTTGTAAAAGTCAAGATAAGAACATTATATGCTATGAGGTAAAGAGTTCAATCAAAAGATGAAGACAATATTGTTGTTAATAAACGAGGCAAGAAAACCCTAAGGAACCAGTGATTCCTATGTGCTGTTAATACAGCTTCGTTTTTTCGACTATGAGAGGGAAGTCAAGAAGAGATATGGCAAATCACTCAACATGATGATATTTCAACTAATAAATAAACAAAACATAAAACATACTTTAAGTCGAAATAAAGCTACTATATGTCGAAACGAAGCAAGAAAAGATGAAGTATGATGACAAAAAATGCTATATAATTCCAACGTCTTACATCAACAAAATTGTTGTTAGAAAAACAACTAGATGAAGTAGTAGCATGATAATGATATGCAAAAGGAAAGCAGAAGGTGCCAATGTGTTGAAGCACTTTAGACTAATAAGTCATCTAAAGTGATCTAGTATTATCCGAAAGGCCTTAAAACACAATGGCTTTGAATAACAACAAAGGAAAGAGTAAAACTATTAAAGTCAATGGCCTTCGACAACATTTAAGCTCAGACTATCACAACCTTCCTAATACTCCACAAGGGTCTCCTTTAAGTCTCTCACCATGTCGTTAAGTGCGCCATCCTTGAAAAAATCATAAGACTCGATAAAACGCTCTATGGTCTCAAAAGGTTCTTGAGACTCAATGAATAGATTAGTAGCTTTAAAAATGGAAGAAGTGATAGAATGCTTTTTAGAATCTCTAGCAACCTAAAGTGTAAAAACTAAAGAAAACAAATATACAAAAAATTCAATCTCACTATATGATAGAAAAGGTCGAAACCCACTCTCATGGCCCAAAGGCTAGCTACTAAAACGTTAGATGTAAAGGCCTTAAACACCTTATACTTATAAATGGCCATTTGTTTAGCATATTTCGTGGTAGATTCCAAGAAGCTCAACTTCTCTTGGAAATCTTTCACAAGAATATCATACTCTTATTTTCCTTTTTTCAACACGTCGAAGTTTTCGTAAAATGACAACAAATAGATAGTGTCATAAAGCTCTTTCTTAAATCCAGCAACTTGTTAAGTTAAAGTTATGTCACTCTGTAAGAACATTAGAACTCTCATGACTAAGTTGGTCACACCTTTCAGCCATGACAAGCATAATCAACAGAGTTTGAAAAGGAAACATCGAACAAAAGTTAGAACAATGATCAAGTCATAAGAGATAATACTAACACATATTCAAGGAAGAGAAAGAAAGTGCCACTCACTGTGTATTACTCATGCAACAGAGTGTGACCTTTGATAGAATCGTCACCGCACAGCATCTAAAACTTCTCTTTATCATTGGGGAGGATCATTGCCTTAGTTAAGGTATAAACAACTCGACCATCTTTCAATCCACTATTTTTATGCCTAATGGAAGTGTCAAATCAATAGCACTAGTCTTTTTCTTAATAGAGCCATCATACTTTCTCTAACGGCCAAATCTAGTTGGCCAATCCTGTGATTTTAAGGTAAAGTGAGAACCAAGTTAATATGCAAAAGAAGAACATTAAACAAATAAGGGTTCACCAAGTTTATTACCTAATAAAAAAGGAGTCAGACCATCCCCAACCTCATTTCCTTTATCTTTCTTCTTATGACCTTTATCACTTTGAAAGGTGCCAAAACTCTGTAGTGGAGGACAGTCACTGATAATGACCTGTTTCCTCTTAGGTTTAAAAGTTTCCTGCGAAGACGGAATAGAAGCAAAAAGAGGCTTCGAGCTAGATCACATCACCTCGTCCAAGAAAGAGTCCTTAGTAATGGAAGTCATGCCTACAAAACAAAAGAGAAAAATTAGCCAAAAGAAACATAAAAAGGAAACCATAAGTATGAAAAACAATATGCACCAAATGCATGATTGTCCATCTACTTGCCAGCAAAGTCACTAAAAACAAGTTTCCTTATGTCCAATGGCCCAAAGGAAGAAAGAATCTCAAGAGATCTTTTGTCGTACAATGACAAAGATGAGTGACGAATGAGAAAATAATCCCCTAAGTGGTTTGAACTAGCCAATTAAAAAACTCAGAAGAAGGAAGAAAGGTGACAAACCTATGTCTCTAATCTTTCCATGATGAGGATAGTTCTTAGAAAAGAGCAAAACCCTTTTTAGAGCAAAGAGCAATAAAATCTTGTCATTTATTGTATAACCTAAGAGAAAAAAATTGCATAAGGAGATTGACAGAAGGATGGATGTTGGCAAGTTTAGAAAGAACAATGAAGCGTACTAAGCTCATTCACGATTTCGGTATCAATTGAGAAGCATTAATGTGTGAAGCATTAAGAAAATCTACAACAAAGGGATGAAGATGAAGCCTTAGACCCGTTTAAAGAGTGTCAACATGAATAAAGAGATCGCCTGTGTATGAACTTTATGTAAGACCCGTATTTTTTAATGTAAACTTTATGAAATCATGAGTATGGTGGTGTATTTGCAATGTAAGCATAAGTGGTGTAAATCTATGGATTCAATGTACATACTTGTAATATGAGTTTGTAAGGTACATACAAGTTTCAATGTGTATGAATATGAAGAAATGAGCTTTTCTAAGTGACGAATGTGATTGGAACTCAAAATGAGTAGTGTGGAGAAATGGAATGAAGTTAAACTTCCATTGAGCTCGGTATGGTATACCTTTGGCTATACAAAGAATACACACAAGTTCTAATGTGTATAAGGTATGAATGGATGCCATTTTTAAGTCTTAAAGGTGGTTGGATGAGAAATTGACTATAGCAACAAATTAAGGATTATTTTACTGTGAATTACTGCCGAAAAATGCAGCAAATCTAAAAAATATGAAGGCCAAATCGATCTCATAGGATGAGATCGATCTGGAAGAGCTAGAATGCTCTTATTTAAGCAAAGGAATAGAGCAGATCGATCTCCAATGGGGTAAGATCGATCTCCTAAACATTCTGTAATGAAAAGATCGATCCTTAAGTATACAGATCGATCTCCTTAGCTCTCTGTTTGGAGTAGATTGATCTCAAGCTTTGACAGATCAATCTCATGCTTAAAATGCTGTGAAAAAGAGGGATTTAAAAGGACCAGATCGATCTCCTCCTAGTGTGTCACGCCCCGAAAATGCGGAAAATATGGCAAATTTAAAAACTTTTTTACTCATTAAATTCACAATTAAGGGTGCATTCTTGTGCAATGTCATGCATCATCATATTTATTATACCTCAGGATCTCATCACTAGATAACATGTATCGTATCATATACATTACTCAATTTTAAGTTAATTAATCCTAATACATCCCATACAATGTTATACATCAAGTGTCTGTAATTACAATAATTGTCTGGGTACATGAAAAGATAAACGATACCTCAAAGCACAATATATGGCCTAGAGCTCAAGTCCTCCACTAGCCACTACTCCGTACGTCGCAGGGAAACCCTTTTCACTTGAAAAAATCTAGGGGGAAAGAAAACAGGGTGAGCTTCTAAATCGCTCAGTAAGGGGGTAAGGGACTCGTTATATAAACCATAATGCACATCATAAAATATTTATTTGCATGTGAAACTCAGTATACTCATTTGAAAACCATAGCATGAAAGTTCTCAAAACAACATTCTCATATCTCAAAATCATGTGAAAACATGAAGTAAAATGCTCGGTATAGAGCAGCAACAAGCGTGTGAAAACAATGCGATAATCGCTTTCTCAATAAACGTGATAAAATCACTGCAATAATAATGTACGTGGCGCAGCCACCAAACACAAGTGGCATAGCCACTGATTTAGATTCACATGTGGCACAGCCACAGAATTGGGTTTCACATGGCAACGGCCACCAAATATACGTGGCATAGCCACTGATTTAGATTCACACGTGGCACAGCCACAGAATAGGGTTTCACGTGGCAACGACCACCAAATATACGTGGCATAGCCATTGAATGGGGATCTCACGAGGCAACGGCCACCAAATATACGTGGCATAGCCACTGAATGGGGGATCTCACGTGGCAACGACCACTAATTAGGGTTCTCACGTGGCAACGGCCACCAAATATATGTGGCATAGCCATAGAATGGGGGATCTCACGTGGCAACGGCCACCAATTAGGATTCCCATATGGCAACGGCCACCAAATATACGTGGCATAGCCACAGAATGGAGGATCTCACGTTACCAGAACGGAGAAGAATCGGACTTACATGCTACCAGAGCAGTGCCCGATGTGTACTCAAAATCACACACCTAAGTCTTTATCACATAAGACTGGTTTGCCTTTACGTAGAACTCATAGTGGTTTTTCTCTCATAAAACTCATTTAAAATCGTTTTGTACTCAACACAAAACATATTGAAACCGAGTCCCAACCGGCAAAACACGCACATATTTCTCAAATCTCAAGATCGCCTTAACGTAGAGCCCAATTATAAACTCATAAAAACATTGGGATCCAACCGACTATAAAAATCGTGTGCATTCTCATCAAAACACAACACATCAAACATGCTTGTTTTATAAATCACAAATCATGCTATAATAGTTCAAAATCACATACACAATTGGTTTAGTTTCCCTTACCTCTTTGCACCTCGTATAGTGCAATTGTTTCCCCCTTGTCACGGACTAGTCTCGCACTCCACTCTGGAACTCCCGAGCTATCCAAACGATGTTAAAACATCAATATTCATCATCACAGTACCTCAATTCTCCAAAATCGAGCATAATTGCTCATAACACCTCAAATCTCTTGATTCTCGTAACTCTACCCCAAACTACAATCTCATTCACAACATCTCAACGTCCTACATTTCTCATGCCAAATTATCTATGCTAATTCACCACATTGTCTAAATTTCCATTTATAGCTCAAAATTCCCAAAATTGCTAAATATCATTATCACTCCAACTACATTGTAATTTCATCAATCCCTAATCATTTTCCAGCTACTTCAACACAATGCCAATAACTATCATTACCAAAATCATCTCAAATATCAAGATCGAGGTTTAGAAATTACCCAAAACTTGTGGAGAGCTTATCTCTTGCCTCGATTCAATCCATCTTATGATTTCCAAGTATGTTGTTCTCCCTTTGATGAGGAACAACTTTCCTTCTTGCCACAGCCTCTGATTTGGACAGAAATGGGTGCTTTGGATAAGTGAGAAAGCTAGGGCTTTGACAGAAATGGGGGTTGGAAGAGAGATAAAATGAAATTGCAGGAGAAAGTAGGGGTTCCTTATAGAGATTGAGGGTAGGAGATCGATCTGGCTCTTGATGAGATCGATTTGCATTTGAATTTGGGGACGATTTGGGGCAATTTTATGCCTAGGAGATCGATCTGTTGAGGGGTGAGATCGATCTCTTTATGGCTTTATGAGATCAATCTGGTCCTTGAGGAGATCGATCTTCTCTCAGACAGAAACATTTGGAGATCGATCCCTTCCTCATGAGATCGATCTTCTCTCAGCAGAATCATAAGGAGATCGATCCTCTACCATTGGAGATCGATCTGCTTCTTAAATTTCTCCTTCCTTGTCATTTTTAACTCGCTAGATCGATCTCTCCTTCTCCCAGATCGATCTGACCTCATAGCTTCACACTTATTTTAAACACTTAACATATAATTCTCCAAATATAATTCCCACAATTCACTTAGCTCAATAAATTACACTTCAAGTTCTATTACATAATTAAAAATATATCTAAAATTCTCAGATCTCACATCCTCCCCACCTTAAAAAGAATTTGGTCGTCCAAATTCAGCTCAACTAGCCAAATAGCTAGGGGTATTTCTCTTTCATGAGATCCTCCAGTTCCCACGTTGCCTCTTCCATTGAGTGATGTTTCCACAGTACTTTCACTAATGGGATGCTCTTGGTTCTAAGCACCTTCTCCTTCCTATCGAGAATCCGAACGGGTTCCTCAGTGTAGCTCATGTCCTCTTATATGTCCATCTCATCATACTCTATGACATGAGAAGGGTCCGGGTGATACTTCCTCAACATAGACACATGAAAAAAACTATGTATTCTGGACATCTGTGGGGGTAATGCTAATCTGTAAGCTACCTCTCCCTCTCTCTCAAGAATCTCGAATAGTCCTATGTATCGAGGACTTAATTTCCCTTTCTTCCCAAATCGCATGATACCCTTACTCGGTGATATTTTCAGAAATACTGCGTCACCATCATCAAACTCGAGTGGCCGTCTACGCACATCCGCGTAGCTTTTCTGTCTACTCTGTGCAGCCCGTAACCTCTCACATATGAGTTTCACACTCTGTACAGCTTGCTCAACAAGCTCAAGAGCATTTATCCTTCTGTCACCGACTTCTTCCCAAGCTACAAGGGATCTACACCTCCTAGCATATAGAGCCTCAAAAGGTGCCATTCCAATACTTGCATGATAGCTGTTATTGTACGCAAACTCTGCTAGGGGCAGGTGATCATCCCATGATCCCTTAAAATCCATCGTACACGCCCTCAATATATCCTCCAGGGTCTGAATAGTCCTCTCTGACTGACCATCTGTCTGAGGATGATAGGCGGTACTGAAACTCAATCAAGATCCCATGGACTCTTGAAACTGGGTTTAAAATCTGGAAGTAAATCGAGAATCTCTATCAGAAGTAATACTCACTGGAGCCCCATGTAATCTAGCTATCTCGCTGGCATACAGCTCAGCTAAGGCATCCACAGTATCTGTGCTCTTGATGGCAAGGAAGTGGGCACTCATGGTCAATCTATCCACTATAACCCATATAGCGTCATGACCTCTTCGGGTCCTCGATAAACCCATAATAAATTCCATAGTGACATGCTCCCATTTTCATGTAGGTACAGGTAAGGGCTGTAGTAGTCCTTTGGGCTTCCGATGCTCAGCTTTCACTTGCTGGCATACTAAACATCTGGCTACGTATTCCACCATGTCTCGCTTCATACCACTCCACCAGTACACCTTTCTCAAATCTCGGTACATCTTAGTACTCCCGGGGTGCATGGTGTATCGCGAGCAATGGGATTCTCTCAGTATCTGTCTCTTTAGGGTATACACAAATCCGTCCTCTGAATCTCAACAATCCATCCTCACTGATTGTGAGATCCGACTGTGAACTCTGTTCAGCTTGGCTAACCATATCTATCAACCTCTGATCATTGCGCTGCCCAGTTCTAATCTGATCCATGATCCTGGGCTCTATACGCAAGCTAGCTAAAAATCCCGTCTCTACCTCTTTAACTCTGATCTGGAGTTCGACAAACTGCTCCAGTAAATCCCATTCCCTGATTATCATTGCAGATACCATACTCTTCCTGCTCAGGGCATCAACAACTATATTCGCCTTACCCGGATGATATAGAATCTTGCAGTCATAATCCTTAAGGAGTTCCATCCATCTCCTTTGTCTCATGTTTAACTCTTTCTGATCAAAGAGATATCTCAAACTCTTGTGATCAGTGAAGATCTGGAATCTTTCCCTATATAAGTAGTGTCGCCAGATCTTCAAGGCAAATACCACAGCGGCTAACTCTAAATCATGCGTGGGGTAATTTCGCTCATGGTCTTTCAACTGTCGTGATCCATATGCGACCACTCTTCCATGCTGCATAAGCACACACCCCAGTCCTTGATGAGATGCATCACTATACACCGAAAATCCTCCTGATCCCTCAGGGATAGTTAACACAGGTGCCACTGTCAATCTCCTCTTTAACTCCTGAAAAATGAGCTCATATTGATCAGTCCATATAAACGAAATTTCCTTGCATGTGAGCTTAGTCAAAGGAGCGGCAATCCTGGAAAATCCTTCCACAAATCTTCTGTAATACCCTGCCAAACTAAGGAAGCTTCTCATCTCTGTAATTGTCCTCGGGCTTTCCCAATTAAGCACAGCCTCCACTTTACTTGGATCCACTGATACTCCTTCCTCTGAGACTATATGACCAAGGAAAGCTATCCGATCCAGCCAAAATCACACTTACTAAGCTTTCCATATAATTGTTTATCTCGGAGTACCTGAAGTACTAACCACAAATGCTGTGCATGCTCCTCATATGACTGAGAGTACACTAGGATATCATCAATAAAGACTATCACAAACTTATCTAGATAGTCTCTGAACACCTCGTTCATTAATCTCATAAACGCTGCAGGGGCGTTCGTCAATCCAAACGATATCACCAGAAATTCATAATGGCCATACCTCGTCCTGAAGGCCGTCTTTGGAATATCCTCTTCCTTGATCCTCAATTGGTGATAGCCCGATCTCAAATCAATCTTAGAAAAGACTAATGTCCCTCTCAGCTGATCAAGTAGATCATCAATCCTGGGCAATAGGTATTTATTCTTCACCGTGGCTTTATTCAACAACCGATAGTCTACGCATAATCTGAGACTACCATCCTTCTTCTTAACAAATAATACTGGTGCTCCCCACGGCGAAACACTGGGTCTAATAAACCCTTGATCCAATAACTCCTGTAGTTGTTTCTTCAATTCCTCGAGTTCCACTAATGCCATCCTGTAGGGAGGTTTAGAGATCGACTGAGTATCTGGCACCAAATCAATGGTAAACTCCAGCTCTCTCTCTGGTGGTAAACCTGGTAACTCATCTGGGAAAACATCCAGAAATTCACACACCACAGGTATATCTTCCATCCTCAGATGTTCCCGCTCATTATCTAAGATGAGTGTTTCATAACCTTCACATGAACAATCATATTTAATATTCTCCAAAATAATATTAAAATTCTCAAATTACTTACTAGAATTCCACATATTCATTTCCTCAATATCTCAACCGTACACTGCAAGGTTCAGGTAGGGAGAGAGTTACAATCTTAGTGTAGCAATCTAAACTCACTTGATTGGTTGCCAACCAATCCATCCCCAGGATTACATCAAACCAATGCATATTTAACATGATTAGATCTGCTAACATCACTATATCTCCCACCTTTATCTCACATCCTTTACAGATTAACTCAGTTCTCTGGGATTCACGCATAGGGGTATTTACATGTAGTATATACTCTAGGGGTTCAAACTTCAAATTTAATCTACATGCAAAATGCTCAAAAAGGAACGAATGCGTAGATCCTGAATCAATCAACACATAAGCCTTATGATTACAGACAGAGAGTGTACCTCTTATAGTTTCTGCAGAAGTGTCTGCGGTCTCCTTATCCAGGGCAAACACACGTCCCTGTGTAACAGGTCTCTTTCCTTTCTCTGCAACAGTGGCCCGTCTCTGGGGGTTCACTCTCTGAGGCTGTTGTCTAGTGGGCTCCAAGACATGTGGTTTCTGAGGTTCAGAGCAATCCTTCACCATGTGACCCATGTCTCCCCATCTAAAACATCCATGGATCGACCCAATACAACTTCTCTCATGCATTTGGCCACAATTTCTGCAAAACCTTTTCGCAGGCCTGACATCTTGAGGGGTCTCTCTAATGTTAGGGTAACCTCTAGGTCTCTCTAATCTGCCCTTCTGTACCTCAATCCTTCCTCTTCTGAAGGAACCTCTCCGAGTCTCCATTTGGAAAATCGCTGGCCTCTTGCCCTTATCTCTATTCACTGCTCTGAGCTCATTCTGGGATTGTACCATTTCAATTCCTCTTTCAATCTCTTGTGCTCGTCTCAGAGCATCTCCAAACTCAGTAATACATAGCCCTATCAATCTATTTCTGATGATGGGCTTCAATCCATACACAAATTTCTCAGTACGAAGCTCTTCGTTCTTGAAGGTCTCTGGGTCATATCTCAATAGCACGGTGAATTGGCTCTCATAGCCATCCACAGACATATCACCCTGTACCAAACTCAAAAACTCAGCTTGTTTCTTTCTCTGAGCGGCTCGTGGTACATAGTGGGTCCTAAAGGCTGTCTGAAACTCTTCCCAACCAATCACATCCTGGCGGGACATCAGAATACCCTGGGTAATACCCCATTAATCTCGAGCTCTCCCCTTCAACATATAGATACTCATACTGACCCTCTCAGCATCGATGCACCCCAGATAATCGAATATAACTCTCAACTCCGTCAACCACTCCTCAGCCTCTGTAGGATCCTTCTTTCCCCTAAATGCGGGTGGATTCATCTTCAGAAAATCCTTCAGTCGGACCATACTTCTGTCATCAGACTGAATGATGGGAGGCACTGGGTCCATCTGTACTGGGGGTATGGGAGGTCCTTGTGGTGGTGTAGGAGTAGTACCTGAGGCATTAACTCCAAAGTGTTGTGCGAATAACGCTGCCATCTGCTCAAAACATTGCCTCACGTCGATCTCAATCCGATTAAATCGAGAGTTAGGACTCTCTGGTTGTGGGACAGGTGGCGCAGGGGACTCTGCCTGCCTCCTCGAACGACCTCGTCGTCCTCTCATTCTCTATCTTAACTCGTCTCCTGCGCGTACATATCAAAATCGATTGAAATCTCTAGCCTCAGATTTAGTTCATGACCAGACTATTACAGACACTTGGGATGTATTCTATTTCACTTAACCAACACTGACAGTACTAGACACCCTAGGCTCTGATACCAAGAAAGCTCTGTCACGCCCCGAAAATGCAAAAAATAGGGCAAATTGAAAAACTTTTTTACTCATTAAATTCACAATTAAGGGTGCATTCCTGTGCAGTGTCATGCATCATCATATTTATCATACCTCAGGATCTCATCACTAGATAACATGTATTGCATCATATACATTACTCAATATTAAGTTAATTAATCCTAATACATCCCATACAATGTTATACATCAAGTGTCTGTAACTACTATAATTTTCTGGGTACATGAAAAGATAAACGATACATCAAAGCACAATATATGGCCTGGAGCTCAAGTCCTCCACTAGCCACTACTCCGTACGTCGCAGGGAAACCCATTTCACTTGAAGAAATCTGGGGGGAAAGAAAACAGGGTGAGCTTCTAAATCGCTCAGTAAGGGGGTAAGGGACTCGTTATATAAACCATAATGCACATCATAAAATATTTATTTGCACGTGAAACTCAGTATACTCATTTGAAAACCATAGCATGAAAGTTCTCAAAACAACATTCTCATATCTCAAAATCATGTGAAAACATGAAGTAAAATGCTCGGTATAGAGCAGTAACAAGCGTGTGAAAACAATGCTATAATCGCTTTCTCAATAAACGTGATAAAATCACTGTAATAATAATGTACGTGGCGCAGCCACCAAACAAACGTGGCATAGCCACTGATTTAGATTCACACGTGGCACAGCCACAGAATAGGGTTTCACGTGGCAACGACCACCAAATATACGTGGCATAGCCACTGATTTAGATTCACACGTGGCACAGCCACAGAATAGGGTTTCACGTGGCAACGGCAACCAAATATACGTGGCATAGCCACTGAATGAGGGATCTCACGTGGCAACAGCCACCAATTAGGGTTCTCATGTGGCAACGGCCACCAATTAGGGTTCTCATGTGGCAACGGCCACCAAATATACGTGGCATAGCCACAGAATGGGGGATCTCACGTGGCAACGGCCATCAATTAGGGTTCTCACGTGGCAACGGCCACCAAATATACATGGCATAGCCACAGAATGGGGGATCTCACGTTACCAGAATGGAGAAGAATCAGACTTACATGCTACCAGAGCAGTGCCCAGTGTGTACTCAAAATCACACACCTAAGTCTTTATCACATAAGACTGGTTTGCCTTCACGTAGAACTCATAGTGGTTTTTCTCTCATAAAACTCATTTAAAACCGTTTTGTACTCAACATAAAACATATTGAAATCGAGTCCCAACCGACAAAACACGCACACATTTCTCAAATCTCAAGATCGCCTTAACGTAGAGCCCAATTATAAACTCATAAAAACATTGGGCTCCAACCGGCTATAAAAATCGTGTGCATTCTCATCAAAACACAACACATCAAACATGCTTGTTTTATAAATCACAAATCATGCTATAATAGTTCAAAATCACATACACAATTGGTTTAGTTTCCCTTACTTCTTTGCACCTCGTATAGTGCAATTGTTTCCCTCTTGTCACGGACTAGTCTCGCACTCCACTCTGGAACTCCCGAGCTGTCCAAACGATGTTAAAACATCAATATTCATCATCACAGTACCTCAATTCTCCAAAATCAAGCATAATTGCTCATAACACCTCAAATCTCTTGATTCTCGTAACTCTACCCCAAACTACAATCTCATTCACAACATCTCAACGTCCTACATTTCTTATGCCAAATTATCTATGCTAATTCACCACATTGTCTAAATTTCCATTTATAGCTCAAAATTCCCAAAATTGCTAAATATCATTATCACTCCAACTACATTGTAATTTCATAAATCCCTAATCATTTTCCAACTACTTCAACATAATGCCAACAACTATCATTACCAAAATCATCTCAAATATCAAGATCGAGGTTTAGAAATTACCCAAAACTTATGGAGAGCTTATCTCTTACCTCGATTCAATCCGTCTTATGATTTCCAAGTATGTTGTTCTCCCTTTGATGAGGAACAACTTTCCTTCTTGCCACAGCCTCTGATTTGGACGAAAATGGGTGCTTTGGATGAGTGAGAAAGCTAGGGCTTCGGTAGAAATGGGGGTTGGAAGAGAGAGAAAATGAAATTGTAGGAGAAAGCAGGGGTTCCTTATATAGACTGAGGGTAGGAGATCGATCTGACTCTAGATGAGATCGATCTACATTTGAATTTGGGGATGATTTGGGACAATTTTATGCCTAGGAGATCGATCTGTCGAGGGGTGAGATCGATCTCTTTATGGCTTTATGAGATCGATCTGCTCCTTGAGGAGATCGATCTTCTCTCAGACAGAAACATTTAGAGATCAATCCCTTCCTCATGAGATCGATCTTCTCTCAGTAGAATCATAAGGAGATCGATCCTCTACCATTGGAGATCGATCTGCTCCTTAAATTTCTCCTTTCTTGTCATTTTTAACTCACCAGATCGATCTCTCCTTCTCCCAGATCGATCTGACCTCATAGCTTCACACTTATTTTAAACACTTAACATATAATTCTCCAAATATAATTCCCACAATTCACTTAGCTCAATAAATTACACTTAAAGTTCATATTACATCATTAAAAATATATCTAAAATTCTCATATCTCACATAGTGCAGATCGATCTCCTCAAGCTATTTCTATAAAAGGAGCACTGAAATTTGAAATTTTTGGGAAAACAACATCGCCCTTCCATTTTTCACCCAAAACCTAAGTTTATCTCTCTAAAATCAGTCAATTTCCAGTAAGAATTGAGGGGAGGCTATTAGATACAAAGTTGTTCATCTTGGAGAAGAGAACAACATAGTTGAAACCCAAAACCTTATTGTTGGTATTAAAGGAGCAAGGAACATTTCCCTTTGGAGTAAGATGAGAAATTAGATTGGTAAGTTTCTAATACTTGAACCGAAGAACATTAGTTGATTTATTGATTTTGGAGTTGATATATATGTGTATTGATGATTGGAATCACTTAAAAGGTATTAGAGTTAGTGTGACCTAGAAAATGGAATAAGTCTAGTGTGAGAAAGTGTAAATTGAATGAGTTGATGAAATGGTGGGTATGTTAAGTGGTTATTTAAGTAAGGTGGACAATTTGAGATAGTTAAATGGAGTTGCATTGTGAGTTTGGGGAAATTATGAAAAATGAGTATGTAAATGCTTGATAAATGCCATAGTGAAGAAATCAAGGAAATATGAACACTATAAGCTTAATATCAATTTAATATCGATTTGGAATGAGTTAATAGGCCTAAGAGAACCTATAGACTCGAGTTATGAGTAGAGTAATGAAACGAGGCCTCATAAGCGTTAATAGAGACTATAGGTCTAATCAACTATAGTAAACGCAAGAGTTGGATTATAATGGACTATAATGATGAGAAATACGATTTTGTGCAGTTCCAAAGAGTCCAGTGGAGACAAATCTAACCGCACGAGTAAGCAGCTTTAAGGAAGTGGAATCACACATCGCGATTTCAGGTAAGGGAGTTCTGTAAGTATATAGAGGTAGCTGCTCATATTTTGTGGGAATATAGGGTGTTTATGAAATGCATGAATGTTTGAGAAGTTGGTTGTTTGGTATGTGGAAATGGTTGCGAATGTTGGATGATTTTGATGTTTCATATGGATGTATAAAAACGGGATAGTAAGGCTAATAATTGCATAAATCACGTGTTTTGAATGCTATTACAAAACGCAATTCTTTGATTTGAGCAAATAAAAGGATAGGCCTGCTAGTGTTTTATTGATGTTATGGAATAGCACATGTGAGGTGCTAAACAAGTTTGTGATGTGTTTTGAATGCATATGAGCCGTCTATCGAACTATGTGAATTAAATCGCGCTAGAGCCTTGCTCGTGCGGGATTTTGATGCTTGACTTGCATGAAAGTGCTGGAGCTTAGTGCGCACTTTGATTTGATTTGTGATGATACCTTATAAATCGTACTGGAGCTTCTGCTCGTACGTGGATTTTGAGTGGTTTTCTTATGCATATAACCGTACTTGAGCTATGCTCATACGTGGTTTCTTCATGATTTAAAGCATAAATGCCATACTAGAGCGTTACTCATACGAGGTAGTTTAATTATGATGCATGCGTTGTGCTAGAGCTTTGCTCGCACAAGTTTGCACATTATGGTACGTACGAGGCCGTAGAAGTTGGTAAGATCCTCAAGCCTTATATCCTTAAGCCCAAGGAGACGGGGAGGCTCTGTTAGGCAGGGAGGCTCTGTTCGGTGGAGAGGCTCTCTTACAGTAAGATCCTTAAGCCCTACATCATTGAGCCAACATCCTTAAGCCCGAGGAGGTGAGGAGGCTCTGTTAGGTAGGGAGGCTCTATTCGGTAGGGAGGCTCTCTTACGGAAGGATCCTTAATCCAACATCCTTAAGCCCTGAAGGGGTGGGGAGGCTCTGTTTGGCAAGGAGGCTCTCCTACATGGGTATGGAAAGTTATTGGTATGGGGTAGATAAAACCTACGACTGGCACCCCCAACCACGATATGAGTCTGCGGAGTACGATGTACCGTGTATATAACATGGAGTACAATATATCGCGTGGTGATTTTGTGATGAGAAACTCTGGCGAGAGATAATCCACCTTCGTGCCAGCACGATACCCCGCACACCTGGATGCGTGTGGTTTGTGATGAGTTATGAGGTAGTTGGCTATATAGGTATTTGTGATATAGTGATCTGGTTTTTATTACATATGTGTGATTGTGATTGCCTAAGGTAGACTCGAGGGAGGGGTTGAGCCTTGTGGGATTTGATTTGTTAAATAGAAATGATGTTTGTGAATGAGAAAATGGTTTGTGCTGGGATTGTATGTGTTTGAGAAAGAGTTTTGTGATGTGATTTAAAAGGGAGGTTTCTTAAATGAATTGCCCTTTTATGAGATTAATGAGAATGAGCATGAGATGTTTTCACATGTTGATATTCCATGTTTTATATGCCAATTTTACATGATTTAGATACATGATATATATTTATACTCATATGGCATAGTTTTATTCCTCATGCTTCTATTATAAATTATTTATGCATAACATTATCAGTATGTAGATAGAGTAGTTATCTACCATGCTTACATTATTGCCTTACTGAGCGTGTGGTTGCTCATCCCTCTCTATTTTCCCCCTCCTACAGAGCGTACATAGCAGCCTAGTGAGGACTGAGGCGTTGTATTTTTGATATCCGCTGCTATCCATCGCTAAGAGGGATACACATGAAGATTCTTTTTGTATCTAAACAATTGTAAAAGTACAGTAGTCTTTTTGAGTTGTAATTATAGGGGATGTAGATGTCAGTAAACATGTTCTGTATAAGTGAATGATTTAACTTCAAATGTATGACATCGCTTTTATTAACTAGGAATGAATTGGATTATCATTGACTCACAGCCCAACTGTGTGGTGATGAGTTGTTCACGACCGGCTAAGGAAAGAAAAACGTAAAACAATTATAGTGATTTTCGGTAATAAGAGGATAAAATGAGTCGTGACACTTTGTGACACAATTTTTGACTCGTCAGGGAGCCTAATATCAAAAGACTTAGGAATCGAATATACCTCCTTAATAAATGGGATCCATGTCAAAAGGATGGAACTAGGTATAAAATCAGGTTCTCACCATGGACGCTCACACTCAACAGCTTCAGCCACATTCTTAGGAAAAAGGGCTTTACCTTAAGATTACAATGACCTTGACTTTCATCTAGCCTTAAATCACTATTGAATGATTAGTCTATCTCCCTAGTGGACCTACTACAGGAAGCTCCTTTATTTAAAGAATTGGCACGAGTAACTAACGGTCTGCTCACGTTATTAATAGAGACATAATGCAAAGAGGCTTTAAGAGAGGAGCCAAGCGCAGAAAGTGCCAAAATACAAACTACCTATAGAAGGAGCTTCTTTACAAGAAGAACTTAACCTTGAACAAGTTCAATGGGAACCACTCAAGCTCTCCTTATCTCTACAACTACTACATGTAGAGGAAGACATTCTATTAGTACAAAAGTGGTGTAGATGGAAGGTAAAGAGCCTTTAACATAAACAAATCAATAAGACTTGTGGCAACATAAGAATATAAACATACAAGAATGGCAAAACAAAGAAATTGTTATAGGAACTACATTACACTTGCAACCAAAAAGCTTAAAATAAGTTCTTAGTATAATCATGCGAGTTCAAACAAGCTAAAGGTAAGGCATGCAAAGTTAACTAACGCGTGACATAGCAAAAGATGACAGCAAATGCAACATTCAAAGAAAGGTAATAAAAACATATTGCAAATCCAACAATTTAGAGACTAATGACAAGTGATTTAACTATGGCAATGATAAATCTGGATGACAATAAGTGAAAATACCACATGCATAACAAAATTATTCCAAGTGCAGTAAAGAGCAAGCATGACATGAAAGCTCGACCATCACTAGCATGCAATACTACGAACACAAAAAAGACTAGTTTGGCCTTTGCATGAAAAAATGAGGAAACTTGGAAAAACAAGAAGAGTGAAGCATGTTATCTCAAGGAAAAAACAATAAAAGAAGCTTCCTTGGAGATGCCAAAAAACTTAAATGAAAAAAAGAGCAAAAGTAAAGATGCTAAGTAAAATGAGAAGTAAAATTTTAAAGAAGCTATAATGAGGGTTCAACCAAAGCCAAAAGAGAGAAAATTATCCCCAACAGTAAATCAAAATGAAGATATCCAAGGGTAAAAATGTATAAGAGACTTTCAAGCATTAGAAAGAAAATAGTGTTCCCCAAATTTTCCATACAAGGAAAGAGAGAAACAAGCAAAAAGGAAGAAAACAACTACGATAAAAAAGGAAACGACAAAAAGATAAAAAAAGACTTACATAATCAAGATAAGAAAAAGCCAAAGTTAACAAAGATCACCATCCTTAGTGACAAGTAGCTAGCCATGCAATAGAAAACAAGGTGTTTTTGCCAAATTACTGTCACAAAGATGATTCACCAAATACATTAAGTGGAACATAGATATCTAATGATAAATAATCTGTCAAGTAAGAAACCTACGCTCATTTTGCAAGTAAAAGTGTGGCAAAATGTGTATGAAAAAAAGCATATGTGTTTTACACTTGAAAAATGACTACATGCAGAAGTTATATGAAAGAACTTGAAAAATGACTAACTGTAAGAGCCGTACAGGAGAACTTGAAAAATGACTAAGTGTGGGAATCGTATAAAAAGGCTTGGAAAATTGCTAAGTGTAAGAGTTATGTGAGACAGTTTAACTAAGTGCAGAGGTGTGCTGACAAGCATAGAAAAATGCATAAGTGTTGCAAATACATGGACAAGCTCAATGAAGCAAGAATTTGCCCTAGTGTGGTGACACGTTAAGATTAAGGTGAAAATTCGCCTAAACACAATGTCACGCCAAAGGAAGGAGCAAGATTTTTGCCCAAGTGTGGTGACACACATAAAGAACAAAGCCAAAACTCGACTAAGCATAGTGTCACGCGAAGGAAGAAAGCAAAAATTTGTCTAAGTCTAATCTCATGCCAAAAAGAAGAAAAATTTTGCTAAGCATTGTGACATGTAGGTGACAAAGAAATAAAGCTACACTTTACATGACAAAATTAGCTAAGTGTGGTGACATACCCTACATAAGTAAAATTTGACAAAACTGTGGTGACATGTCAATAACATAGAAATGAGGTCGTGAGTCTCGTCGAAACATTTTGGCCAAGTGTGGTGATGCGCCCAAAATGACAAAAATTTGATTAAGTATGTTGACAAATAAATGAAGCCGTGTTTCACATCACAAATTCTAGCTAAGTGTGGTGGCATGCCAAAGATGACTAAAATATGGCTAAGTGTGTAATGATAAAGAAATGAGGTCGAGACTCACATTACAAAATTTTGGCTAAATGTGGTGACACACCTAAAATGATGAAAATTTGACTAAGTGTGGTGACATAGTAATGAAATTGCATCTCACATCATAAAGATTTGGCTAAATGTGGTGACATGCCAAAGATGACCGAATATGGTGACATGCCGATGACAAAGAAATAAGCTTGACTTATGTCACAAAATTTTCGCTATATGTGGTAACGCGTAATAAACAACAAAAATTTGATTTAATGTGGTGATAGAGAAATGAAGCCACGTATCATATCACAAATTTTTATCTAAGTGACGTGGCATGCTAAAGATGACTAAAATATGGCTAAATGTGGTGACATGCCGATGACAATGAAATAAGGCTGTGATTCACATTAAAAACTTTTGGCTAAGTCTAGTGACGCACCTAAAACAATGAAAATTTGATTAAGTGTTGCGACAAAGAAATGAAGCCACATCTCATATCACAAAATTTTGGTTAAGTGTGGTGACATGCCAATGATGACCAAAATATGGCTAAGTGTGCTGACATGCTAATGACAAAGAAATGAGGCCACGACTCATGTCAAAATATTTTGCCTAACTGTGATTGTGAGACCCCGTATATGTATAATTGTATATAGGTACATAGAAATGTAAATGAGATCATAAGTATGGTGATATACTTGTAAAGTGAAGTATATGTGATGTAAGTCCATAAGTTTAATGTACACACATGTAATAAGAGTTGTGATTATACGTACAAGTTGTATTATGTATGAATACAATGATATGGACTTAAACATGTGAAGAATGTGAGTAGAATGGAATATGAGTAGTGTGGTAAAATGGAAGGAAGATTGCATAAGTTGTGCACTTCCATTTGGTTTATATCAAGTACCTTTGGTTATAAAAAGATTTCACACAAGTTTTAATGTGCACAAAGTGTGAAGGGATGCTATTTTCAAGTCTCAAAGATGATTGGATAAGAAAATGATCATGGCAACAAAATGTATGAAGTTTAGTATGTGTTACTGCAGAAAAACTACAATAAAATTTGGAAATATAAAGGCCAGATCGATCTCATAGGGTGAGAGATCGATCTGGATGAGCCAAAATGCTCTTATTTTGAGCTATGGAACAGGATAGATTGATCCCTAATGGAGCCAGATCGATCTCTTAAACATTCTATAAAATACAAATCGATCCTGGATGGAACAGATCGATCTCCTTAGCTCTTTGTTTGGGAGCAAATCCATCTTAAGCTTCGTTAGATCGATCTCATGCTTGAAAATGTCTTGAAAAAGAGGAATTTAAGGGGACCAAATCGATCTCCACCCAAAGCAAATCGATCTCATCAAGCTGAATCTATAAATAGGAGCAGTTGGATCTGCAGGTTTTGGGACAAAGCCATTTCCTTCCATTTCAAACCCAAAAACCTAGATTTTACTCTCTAAATCTGGCTATTTTCAAGAAGATTTGAGGGAAGGCTATCAGACATAAAGTTGTTTATATGAAGAGAAGAACAACTTAGCTTGGAGGCATTTTCCTTATTTGTGGATTGACGGACAAAAGGTGCATTTCCATTTGGAGCAAAGAGGAAATCAAGCTAGTTGAGTTTCTAAAGCACCAACTTAAGTACATTGTTAAGCTATTGATGTTTGGGGTTGATTGGGGTGCTTAGTATTGCTAGAAACTATCTAAACTGCATTGGAATGACCATGACCTGGGAATGGTCTAGTGTGAGAAAGTGAAATGTATTGAAATAAATGATGAGTGTGATATCTTGAAGTGATAATAGTGTTATGGGTGTGATTTTAAGATGTTGTTAGTGAATAAACTATGAGATTCACCAAAAAGGGGTAAAATGTGGATTAAGGCATTGGTAAATGCATAGATGAATTATATTGACTAATGAAGTCAAAATGTGAGTTAACAACAATAACTCAAGTGATTTGGATGAATGAATCGCAGTTCCAGAGGATACACTGGAGCAAGGAGAGCCAAGAGCGTAAGAGGCTAAGAGGAAAAGAGTCACACTCAAGTAAATTGAGGTAAGGGAATTGTGTGGACTCTTAGAGATATCTGTGCGCCATTTGGGCGCTTAAATGCTTTGCTAGAATGCATGAGATGTTAGGAAATGAAATTGGGTGATTGAAGGGCAAAAGTTGGGTGTTTGAGAAATGTGCACGAAAACAAAAGCATAATACCTTGAAAATCATGTTTTATTACTTTTTAGTAAATGATTGGTAGGTTGGCTGACCTTTGAAATGATTTGCAAAAGAGATGAGTTGTTTTAGCTTGTTAACTATACTTTGTAAAGATTTGAGCCACCTACATGGTTTTCGTGAGAATAAAAGAGTGCTAGAGTATGACTCGCACGAGATTTGATGTGTTTTATACGCATGAGTGCTGGAGCTTTACTCGCACTTCTTTTCACATGGATTTCATACTGGTTTTAGCATGGTGCTCAGAGCTTAGCTCGCACTAGATGCCCACCTTATTTGTTGTCGTGCTTGGAGCTTCGACTAGACTTGGTGTCACGTCGATTAAATAGGCTTGCACGTGCATTTTAAGAATTTGACATGTTGCTAGCCGTGTTAGGAGCTTCGGGTAGACAAGAAGTCGTACCGATTAAATAGGCTCACACGTGCGTTTTGAGATGTGGCGTGATATGATGTGTTGATGTGGGTCCACAGAGTACGTTGTACCGTGCATGTAGCATGGAGTACGTTGTACCGTGTTGAGATGTGATATGCCGTCTTCGGATGAGATCTGCTATGGACCGACGAGCAGGATTTGACCCACTTCCCGTGTGGAAGCAGATAATGGTGATATCCCACACACCTGATCCGTGTAGCAGGTACCACAGGTTATGACCATAGACCTAGAGGTTATTTCCATTATTGAATTGCCTATCTCACATGTCTACTGCTTTGTGAATAAATCCATGTTTGAAATGATTTGTGGGTTCAGGACAATCCGAGGGAGGGGCTGAGACCCGAAAAGTGTTGAATTGTTTTGAGATATCGATTGATAATGGTTTTCAAAGTGCACAGATGCATGATGTTTAATTCCATGCTTTACTTGTGAAATATGCATGATGATTAATGCCATGCCTTACTTATGAAATATGCATGATGGTTAATGCCATGCTTTGAATGGGATTTTGTGCACTAAATTTTAATAGCATGAATTGCTTTACATACCATTAACACAATAATACACTCATGTTTGAGATTAAATGATGAACTAAATGTTTTTGAGCATGGCATCACGATCACATAGATAGTGCAGTATCTACCTGTTCACATGATTACCTTACTGAGCGTGTGGTTTGCTCACCCCCCCTTATTTTCCCCCTCTCTACAGAGATTTGAGTATAGAGTGAGCGTGACTAGAGGCTTTCCCTTTTGGTATCCATTGCATCCCATCGCTAAAGGTATACATACTTGAATTATTTTGTATCTAAACAAGACATCGCACAGTAGCATTTTATATGTAAACATTGGGGATGTAAAGAAATGTAAACACTTGTAAACAGTAACTCTGATGTATTTATGAAAGTGTTTACTTTTGAAATTAAATTGTTATCGATGGATGAGGTAGACATTGACACACAGCCCAACTGTTGAGAGTGTGGTTGTTCACGATCGAGGAAGGATGATTAAGCGAAAAATTTGTACTTATTTTGGTAAGTTAAGGGTAGTGACAATGATAATGCACCCAAAATGACGAAAATTTGATTAAGTGCGGTGACAGAGAAATGAAGTTGCATCTCATATCACAAAATCTTGGCCAAGTATGGTTACATACCGAAGATGAAAAAAATATGGCTAAATGTGGTGACATGCCAATGAGAAAGAAATGAGGCCTCAACTCACATTACAAAGTTTTGTCTAAGTGTGGTGACACGCCCAAAACGATGAAAATTTAATTAAGTGTGTGGTGATAGTTAAATAAAGTTGCACCTCACATCACAAAATTTTGGTTAAGTTTGGTGACATGCCAAAATGACTAAAATATGGCTAAGTGTGGTGACATGCCATTGACAAAGAAATGAGGCCAAGACTCACGTCACAAAATTTTGGCTAAGTGTGGTAATGCGCCCGAAATGATGAAAATTTAACAAAATATGGAGACAAAGCAATAAAGCCATATCTCACGTCACAAAATTTTGGATAAGAGTGGCGACACACCCAAGATGACCAAAATATGGCTAACTATGCTCACGTGCCAATAACAAATAAATGAAGTCGCATCTCACATCACAAAATTTTGGCTAAGTATTGTGATGCGCCAAACAACAATTTAGCTAAGTATGGTGATAAAGAATGAGGTCGTACATGTAAATTTGGTTAAATGTGCTGACGCACTAATGATAGTATTGTGATAAGTAATGAAGCTACACCCAACATGAAGGAAATCTGGCTAAGTATAACAACATACCAATAACAACAAGGTGACACAGAGCCATGCTTGACATGACTCAAAATAGGCTAAGTATTGTGACAAGAAAATAAGGTAAATGTGACAGGGAAAATGGGTCTACAAAGCTTAAATGTAAAGCAAAAAATTTCTAAGTATTGTGAGACCATCATAGACAAAAGGTTCAAGTTTGAGACGCCATCTTCACAAACAATCATGTTCGAAAAGTGGCCATGCAAAACTCAAAACATAAATAAAAAAAATGCCTAAGTGTTGTGATACATCTTAGACAAAAACCTCAAATGTTGGGTGCCACCTTCACACAAAATTTTGTTCGAAAGTGGTCGTGTAAAGCTCAAAAACATGGATTAGAAAATTAAGTGTTGTGACACATCTTAGACATGAACCCCAAGTGTCGGACGCCACCTTCGCACGAAATCTTATCCAAAAATGGCCATGTAAAGCTCAAAACGTGGAAAAAAATTTTAAGTGTTGTGACACATCTTAGACAAGAACTCCAAGTATTGGACACCACCTTCACATGAAATCTTATCTGAAAGTGGTCGTGTAAAGCTCAAAACATGGATCAAAAAATTTCTAAGTGTTGAAGCATATCTTAGAGTGACGCCCCGAAAACGCGGAAAATATGGCAAATTTAAAACTTTTTACTCATCAAATCACAATTAAGGGTGCATTCCTGTGCAGTGTCATACATCATCATGCATATCATACCTCAGGATCTCATCATTAGATAGTATATGTCATATCATATACATTACTCAATATTAAGTTAATTAATCCTAATACATCTCGTACAAGGTTATACATCAAGTGTCTGTAATTACAATAATTGTCTAGGTACATGAAAAGATAAATGATACCTCAAAACACAATATATGGCCTGGAGCTCAAGTCCTCCACTGGCCACTACTCCGTACGTCGCAGGGAAACCCTTTTCACTTGAAGAAATCTGGAGGGGGAAAGAAAACAGGGTGAGCTTCTAAATCGCTCAGTAAAGGGGTAAGGGACTCATTATATAAACCATAATGCACATCATAAAATATTTATTTGTATGTGAAACTCAGTATACCTATTTGAAAACCATAGCATGAAAGTTCTCAAAACAACATTCTCATATCTCAAAATCATGTGGAAACATGAAGTAAAAGGCTTAGTCTAGAGCAGTAACAAGCATGTGAAAACAATGCGATAATTGCTTTCTCAATAAACGTGATAAAAATCACTGTAATAATAATGCACATGGCACAGCCACCAAACACACATGGCATAGCCACTGATTTTGATTTGTACGCGGCACAGCCACTGATTTTGATTTGTACGTGGCATAGCCACCAAATACACGTGGCACAGCCACAAAATAGGGGATCTCACGTGGCACAGCCACCAAATATACGTGGCAAAGCCACAGAATGGGGGATCTCACGTGGCACAGCCACCAAATATACGTGGCACAACCACTGATTTTGATTTGTACGTGGCACAGCCACCAAATACACGTGGCATAGCCACAAAATCGGGGATCTCACGTGGCACAACCACCAAATATACCTGGCACAGCCACAGAATGGGGGATCTCACGTGGCACTCCACCAAATATATGTGGTACAGCCACAGAATGGGGTTCGCTCGTGGCACAGCCACCAAATACATGTGGCACAGCGATAGGATAGGGGATCTCACGTTACTAGAATGGAGAAGAATCAGACTTACATGCTACCAGAGCAATGCCTGGTGTGTACTCAAAATTACACACCCAAGTATTTATCATATAAAACTGGTTTGCCTTCACGTAGAACTCATAGTGGTTTTTCTCTCATAAAACTCATTTAAAATCGTTTTGTACTCAACACAAAACATATTAAAATCGAGTTCCAACCGGTAAAACACGCACACATTTCTCAAATCTCAATATTGCCTGAACGTAGAGCCCAATTCATTTCTCACACAACTCAACGGTTTATAAAGCGGTTTCACACGTAGCTTATAAACTCATAAAAACATTGGGCTCCAACCAGCTATAAAAATCGTGTGCATTCTCATCAAAACACAACATATCAAACATGCTTGTTTTATAAATTGCAAATCATGCTATAATAGTTCACAAATAACATACACAAATGGTTTAGTTTCCCTTACCTCTTTGCACCTCGTATAGTGCAATCGTTTCCCCCTTGTCACGGACTAGTCTCGCATTCCACTCTGGAACTCCCGAGCTGTCCAAACGATGTTAAAACATCAATACTCATCATCACAGTAACCTCGATTCTCAAAATCGAGCATAATTGCTCATAACACCTCAAATCTCTCAATTCTCATAACTCTATCACAATCCACTATCTTATTCACAACATCTCAACATTCTACACTTCCCATGACACAATATCCATGCTAATTCACCACATTGTCTAAATTTCCATTTATAACTCAAAATTCCTAAAATTATCAAAATTGCTAAATATCTTTATCACTCCAACTACATTATAATTTTATCAATCCCTAATCATTTTCCAGCTATTTCAACACAATGCCAACAACCATTATCACCAAAATCATCTCAGATATCAAGATCGAGGCTTAGAAATTACCTAAAACTTGTAAAGTGCTTATCTCTTGCCTCGATTCAATCCCTCTTCCGATTTCCAAGTATGTTGTTCTCCCTTTGATTAGGAACAACTTTCCTTCTTGCCACAACCTCTGATTTGGACGAAAATGGGTGCTTTGGATGAGTGAGAAAGCTAGGGCTCGGGTGGAAATGGGGTTTTGAAGAGAGAGAAAATAAAATTGCAGGAGAAAGTAGGGGTTCCTTATATAGACGAAGGGTAGGAGATCGATCTGTCTCTTGATGAGATTGATCTGCATTTGAATTTGGGGACGATTTGGGGAAATTTTATGCCTAGGAGATCGATCTGTCGAGGGGTGAGATCGATCTCTTCATGGCTTTATGAGATCGATCTGCTCCTTGAGGAGATCGATCTTCTCCCAAACAGAAACATTTTGAGATCGATCCCTTCCTCATGAGATCGATCTTTTCATTACAGAATCATAAGGAGATCGATCTTCTTCCATTGGAGATCGATCTGCTCGTCTAAACTCCTCATTCCTTGTCATTTTTTTTAGCCCACCAGATCGATCTTCCTTCTCTAAGATCGATCTGACCTCATAGTTTTACACTTTGGTTTAAACACTTACATATAAATCTCCAAATATGATTTCTACAATTCACTAGTTTGATTATTTCTCATTCGTTACTTATACATTTCACTCAGCTTAATAAATTGCACTTTAAGTTCATATTACATAATTAAAATATGTCTAAAATTCTCAGATCTCACACTTAGACAAAAACTCGAAGTGATAAATGCCATCTTAACACAAGATTTTATCCAAAAATGGCCATGCAAAGCTCAAAACGTGAAGAAGAAAAATTCTAAAAGTTGGAAAACATCTTGGCTAATAATTCTAACTATTGAATGCAACTCTAGCAAAATACTTGTAGCCAAATAAGGTTGTGCAAGGTTCAAAACATGGGGCAAAAATAACTAAGTACAAAATGAGCTTCCCTTAAAGAGCCATAGTTCATCATAAGCATGGCTGTATCATCTACCAAAAACAAATGGAGCCATGTGTAACATGAAAAAGAGCTTTGTCAAGAACCAAAAATGCTAAATATACAGTATGCGACATAGAGCAAAATACTTCAAGTGCAAATATGTAGCATCATGAAAAGATCCATAAGAAAAAAGTCAAAAACATGAATGAAATAGTAAATGGTGCTACCTTCATAACAAGTCAAAGTACCATAAATCGAACAAATATGAGAAGAATGCACAAGGATGCATTAATGATCCACCAAGACTTAGTATCTAACGACATAATGAGCGTAATACAACCAGTAAAGAGTGTGCATACATACGTGTAGAGCGAAAAGAAATGAAAGCATAAAAGACTTCAAATAAGATGTTAGGTGCCATCAAATAAGAAGTAGGCCAAATGCATGAACATGCACCAACAAGCCTACAAAACAAGATACAAAACGATGCATCAAGCATAATAAAAAAAGCTAAAGGGGCACATTGACGTGGATTCTTATGCATAGTCAAATAAGGTGCAACGGTGTGGTGAATAAGGTTTAACTTGGTACATCTCAAGTTCTCAGTAAAAGAGTCAAGCAAAAGAATGCACTAAAAAGCTCTAAGTGTTGGTGAAAGAAACACATAAGCTAGCATAACACACTAAGTGTTTCACCCCCTTAGTTGATTTCTAATGCAAGCTAATCATCAAAAACACACTAAGTGGTGTAATATGTAAGGCGAAGAGGTAACATTTCGTCGGCTTATATCTCTCAATGCATGGAGAGTGCTAAGTTGCGTAAGGTGAGGAGGTAAATTCCCTCAACCAGTCTCTAAGGCATGCCAAGTGCTAAGTTCATCTAAAGATGAAGATGTAACATTCCCTCATCCTATCTCATTCAAAGCATGTAGAGTTCTAGATTACATAAGGCAAGGAGTTACTATTCCCTTGACCAATCTTCAAAGGAATGCCAAATGCTAAGTTCATTTGAAGGTAAGAATGAGACATTCCCTTGACCAAATGTTTTTCAAAGTATGTGGATGTACTGGACTATAAATGGTTTGGATGGGACTTTCCCTTAGGCTATCTACAACATATCAGGTTTAATATGATAAATCTCAAGTTTAAAGAAAGTTGGGGACATAAAATTCCCTTGGCCTAAATTTATCTAAATCCTCTTAAAGGCATAAGCGAGTATGTTGAAGCTCAAGACACAACAAAATCATATAAACCCTTAATGAGTGAATGTTATCAAGTTAGGACTCAAAGCACGCATGAAAAAGCACTAAGTATTCAAAAAAGTAAGGGCTATGAAGCTGAAACCTAAAACATACAAGCAACGACAAATAGTGAAGCTACACCAAAAGTTAGCCACACTAATAAGCAAAGCTAGAAACTGCGACTAAAAGAAGGAAAAAATAAAGTAAAAAAGGAAAGATTATACATCGAAAACAATATCCTAACTTCCTCAAAGGCATTGTAATCTTAAAGGTAGAGTATAAAATTTTAACAACATAGCAATATAAAGTTGTCTTTACATGACAACAAGCTAAAAGTGTGATAGAGTGACAACATGAAAAGGTCCCACTTCATACCATCTCAACAAAAGAACTATAATTGATACTCAATTCTGGTCTTCAGAGGGAATTAATGTTAGGGAGGACTCAGCCCAAAAGAGCATATGCCTAGCCTTGCACAATAGTCCCAATCTATATAATGTTTAATCTCCTATCTTTCCACTTTCATGGCTTGAAAATAGACTGATCCCACTCAAATAGCTAAACTCCACCAGATAATTACACTTTGCACAATCTTATGCCCCCACTTACCTATAAATAGGTCATCCTTTCTATAGAAAAGGGACTCTCAACTCTCAATTCCCACCCAATCTCTATTGTATTTACTTTATGCTTTACTTCCTTTCCTACATATTTGTACCCTAGTCACGCCTAGAACCTAACAAGTATTGTCAAGAGCATTGTACTTGGTGAACAATCCGGTTTACATTATACATTTGAGGTAAACTTACAGCTATAGCCATGAACGCAGACACATTTTTGAACCACATAAATCCTTGTATCCATGTCTTCACTTACTCTATTCACCACTCCATGACAAGTAGTACAAGAAGTGGCCGTAAGAGAAAATCTTTTTATTGGCTATGATCTTAATAGCCATGTAAATGCTAGTAGAGAGAGTTGTTAGGGCATATATGGGTGATTTAGTTACAGCATAAGAAATGAAGGTGGCATAATATTCGAGATTTTATTTTATCCTATGACCTTACCCTAGTAAAAAAACTATTAAGAAAATAGAATATCTCTATATAACCTTTAAATGTTGACCAAATGCAAGTGAAATTGATTTTCTTTTGATTAGGAGAAGAGATAGACGTAGATGTTTAGATAGCATGGTTATTCCAGGTGAGAATGTTATGACATAACATAAACCTATAATCCTAGACCTGAAAATTTATAAACAGCATCATAGAAACTAACAAAAAAGAGTTGAAAGGATTCCAAGTTAGAAGCTGAAGAAGATTATCTTATAGTATTTAGAAAAAGTTTGATCCAGAAAGAAGATTGGACAATAAAGGAGAATCTAAATATACTATGGAATAAGATGAAAACATGCATTCAAGACATAGGCAATGAGATAACAAGAGTACCGAATGAAAAGGCACAGACTGAAAAAGATGTAACATGGTGGACTACATTAGTTGAAGAAGATATAAAGACGAAGTAAGATTATTACAAGACTTTTAAGAGGAAAAATTTCGAAGAAAGCTTCACAAAATCTAGGTTAGCTAGGAAAAAGGTAAAAAAGGCAATGATAGAAGCTAATTGTAGATTGTGAAAAAGATTTATGACAAGTTAGACACAAAGGATGGATAGAAAAAGATATACAAATTAGTGTAAGCAAGATAGATAAGGAGTCATAACTTATGAGTTGTGAAATGTATCAAGGGTGAGTATAAAAAAAAACTCTAGTTAAGGACAATGACATTGAAAAAAGATGGTGTAATTATTTCGACATACTATTGAATAATGGATAAAGCCAAAATTTTGACAATATCTTGGTGTGTCTCAAAGATCTAAACTGATTCTTTATACGAGAATGAAAAAGGTAAAGGTAAAGGTGACACTAAGGAGGATGGAGACGGGGAAAGTTGTAGGCCTAACGACATTCTCATTGAAGTTTAAAAATGCCTTAGAGAGATAAGAGTTAAGTGGTTGACAAATCTTTTTAATAAGATTTGGCTTATTGAAATATGCTTGAGGAATGAAGGAAAAATTTCTTGGTATATCTCTTTAAGAATAAGAGAGAAATTTATAATTGCTTTGACTATCGAGATATAAAATTGATGAGTCACACGATGAAATTATAGGAAAAATTTATAAAAAAGAGATTAAGGAAAGTTGTAGAGATATCAAAGAACCAATTTGGCTTTATGCTTAACCGAGTAGAGTGAATGAACTTCCTTAGACAACTTGTGGAGCATTTTCAAGAATAGCGTAAAGATCCTCACACGATCTTTATAAATTTAGAGAAAACAGATGAAAGACAAAATGCCAAGAGAGTGCTATGGTGGTCGTTAATGCGAAAAATAGTGTCCTTAAAATTTATTGAAGTAATTAAGGAAATCTATGGAGATGTAAGGACACATGTGAAGACACGTGGAGGGAAAATAAGATAATGTCTAATCATAGTGTGACTAGATCTAGAGGTAGTGTTATGTGAAGACCCACCCAGTACCAAAGGCCTACTAGCCTTCACAGGCGTCGACCCCTCTTAGGTCCCCTTAGGCCGACTAGCGTAGTGGCTACTGGGCGCACCACCAATAACCCGTATTGTACTCTTTGCAAGCCTCAGCCCACTTAAGGTTTTGTTCAACATGGGAGGGCAAGCCCATCACCAATATGACGCGTCCCCAGAGATTCGAACCAAAGATAACACCCTTAGTTCGTGGTACCATTGAGCTCACACGTCATATTGGTGATGGGCTTGCCCTCCCATGTTGAACAAAACCTTGAGTGGGTCGAGGCCTACAAAGAGGACAATACGGGTTATTGGTGTTACGCCCAGTAGCCACTGCGCTAGTCGGCCCAGGGGGACCATAGAAGGGTCGGCGCCTATGGAGGCTAGTGGGCCTTTGGTGCTGGGTGGGTCTTCACATGTTAAGCCCATTGTTTTTCGTTGTAGTAATGAACAAGTTGACAAAATTCATCTAGGATAATATGTATTGGTGTATGATATTTATAGATAATATTATCTTATGTGCTAAGATTAAAATAGAGGTTAACGCAAAGTTAGAGTTGTATAGACAAACGATAAAATCAAAAGAGTTCAAATCAAGTAGAATGAAGTAAGATTGAAATATAGTGATGCTAGATGGGTTATGATCCCTAAGCAAGATCATTTTAGATATTTGGTGTCGACTGTATAAATGGATGGAGAGATTGGTAGTGATGTGACACATAGGTTCTAGGCTAACTGGAGCAAGTACAAAATCGTTACAAGTGTGCTGTATGGTAAAGCAATTTCTATATGGTTGAAAGGTAAATTCTACAAGGCAGTTGTTAGACCAACATTACTCTATGGTAGTGAATGTTGGGCTATTAAAAGACTGCATACATAGAAGATAGTTACAGTAGAAATGCGAAATACAATAAAGAATATAATGAGAAATAAAGACCTTTGTAAGAAGGTTGACATTGCACCTATCGAAGAAGAAATTAGCGAAAGTTGTTTACGTTGGTTTGACACATACGACGTAGACTTGTGGATACTCTAGTTAGGAGAGTGGAAGCTATGAATGATAGAAAAAGGTCAAGACTAAGGGAAAACTGAAAAAGATTTGGAATGAAGTCTTTAGAAAATTATGGCAAAATGATAGTTGGAAAAACACATTGCCTTAGATAGGAATGAGTAAAAGAGGAGAATTCATACAGAAAACTAATGTGAGTTCATATATTGGTTCATATAGCCTTCTTCATTATTTGGATAAAGGCTTGTATGATGAGGATGATGATGATCATTAGCATAGTACATGAATTTAAAACTTTTTTATTAATTTACTTATAACATCTTTCATAATATATACAACAATTCCCTAATTTTTGCCAAAGATTTTTTATGTATGCAACTATGCGATCTTAAGATAATGCAATTTGGTTTTTATGTAAGGCATATGCCTAAAAGCGGTCAAAGCTTGAAATGGAATATGAGACACAAGAAAACATATTCATCTCATTGTAATGGTCCATGAGTTTTTCTAAAAGGTAACACATATTTTTTATAGCATTTTGTTTTATCCCATGTTAACAAGTACTCTTGGATTAATCGAAAATCCATGAGAAATGTCATTTCACTTCTCACTTGATAAAGACGACTTATTAAGATTTCATCACAACCTTATTTTCTTACGACACTTTACTCAAAGAAGTCATAAGTTAATTAGTGACTTTAGTCTAACCATATGTTGATTTAACAATGCAACTTTAAATTTTATTACCCCTATTATTCTAAAAAATGATGCATTTAGAATTTCTTATATCTCACATATATAAGTTCCTTGGACAATTTGCGACTGAAAGCCTTTTGAACTCTCAAACACAATGATCATTAAATGTTGAGATTATCCTTTAAACTTAAGGATCATTTTCCTAAGTGACGTTAATGAGATAGAGTAGGAATCAATCAGGGACATCTATAGTAATGACAATAGTCCTACAGTGACGTTAATGAGATAGAGTAGGAATCAATCAGGGACATCTATAGTAATGACAATAGTCCTACACCTCTTTGGTGTTAGCAATCTTTTCACCAAATAAGGTTTTGGTTAAGGCATCCATTAAGATTTTCTTTGTAGGTAGGTATTTTAAATTTACCTTACATTTCTTTATAAAACTTCTCACATGATTGTACCTCAAAGCTATATGCTTGCTATTATTTTATAGCCTATCATTCTTGGTTTTGTAAATTGTACCTTTACGTCACAATAAAAAGCAATTGGCCCTTTGTTTCTCTAAGTAAAAGGTATTCCCTGGTGGCATGTGACATAGCAACTCAGACTCCATTCTTGATAAGGTCACATAAGTTTGTTTCTTAAATGACTAAGAAACAATAGCAACACTTATGGTGAATAATCAATCACTAGTTGACTTGAAACTTTTCTTATCCGAAGCCTAATTACCATCATTATAACACTTTAAATATGGTGTTTTCACAATTGTAGTGCAAGCCATAATATGTGCTTCAAGTATCTCAATAGCCTAGTATAATTCATGTCATAAATTAAAGTATCTATGACCTTAGCATAACAGTTGTCCTTAACTAGGCGCTAATCTGTTGTATGGATCTATAATTATGTCACGACCCTCTTCTCGTGAATTTACCTTACCACTTACTACAAATAGTTGGGCTGTGAGTCAAATTCAATCCACATCTCATATAAATTCATTTTAATAAATGAAATAGAATAGAAACTGGACTTTTATAAATATGTGCAGAAGCATTTACATTAGTTTCTATTAACTATACATCCCTTTCATACAAAATATCACTAGACTATGCATTAATTTATAGGATACAAAATTTTTCTCAACACAAGTGTATACCTCTCTATACTGCTGGAGAACTGGACAACACCTTAGTAGGGACGACTGCAGTACTCACTACTGCGTAGTATCTGTGGAAGAGGAAATAAGAATGTCACGACCCGTTCTAACAAAATCACTACAAATTTTTCGCTTTTTCTACACTTCTCACTTCCTCGTGACAAATCCATTTTTAACGAGTTGGGCTATGAGTCAGTAATAATCCCAACTCTTATCCCAATTGATCATATCATTCTTACCATGGTAATCATGTTAGAATTTCAAACAGTGTAATAATAAGTACATATATTATACAACTGTATGTACATATGTTTCCATATATTTACATCCCCCATAATTATATTCGTTACAAAACTGTGCTATTAATTGTTTAGATACAAAACTGTACGATGTGTATACCTGGTTCGCGATGGGAGCAGTGGACAACTAGTGATGCAGTCTCTACCCGCTCTTGACTACTATAGATGCTCTGTGGAGGGTGGAAAATGAAAGGGTGAGCATAAACAGCTCAGTAAGGTAATAATGTAAGCAGGTAGATAACTATACTATCTACGTGCTGATAATATCATGATATAAAATCGTTTATATTTGGAGCATGAATATATATCATATAAGAGAAATCATGAAATTGACATATAAAATCAACATGGAAAAATCATCATGTATAACATCTCATGCTCGTCACATTAAAACTTATTAGTTTCATCATAAACTCTTCACTTTAAAACTCATTTGTTTAATCATAAAATCATCACATCAAGGCTAAACCCATTACTCGGGAATACCTTGATTCTTTAAATCACATTTCTTTTAAAAACATAAAACGGGACATTACCCCTCCTTCAGGTTTGTCCTGGTCTATCCAGACCGTATGATATCATGTGAGGCATGTAGGTTACTGCATGAAAATCGAGGACTATGGCCATACTTTGTCCCTATGATCCCAGGCTACACGGATCCCGGTGTGCGGGGCATCACAACTGCAACGGGAGGTGGGGTCAATTCCTACCCACCAGAATAGCAAGTAACATCATAGAGTCATCATGACTGCACAGTACAGCATACTCCGTGTGACATACACAGTACATCATACTCCGTGGATCCATATCATAGTCTGGGGGTGCCTGCAGTAGGTCTTATCCACCCCAATACTATGTCGATAACCATCCCATGTCTCAAAGTATACGTGCGAGCATCTCAACTCTCTACGACACACAGTCTACAGGAGGCTTCCGCACGACCGTATGCTTGTCAACTCACGTCTAGTGCGAGCGAAGCTCCAGCACCACGCTATGCATATCATGATATCTAAAATCTCATGCGAGCAAAGCTCCAGCCCGATTTTGTGCACACATAAATTTCTCATACGAGCAATGCTCCAGTATGGCTTTTTATGAGAAATAAATCAGTAAACTTGAGTGCGAGTAAGACTCTATCACTCTTTTTACTTGTATAAATACGATAGGTGGCTAAATCTTGATAAAACTTCTTTTAAAATAGTAACCGGTACAAACCGGTACCCTTTCGTATATTTATGAAATCAATAGCCAACCTATGTACATATTTGCTTAAATCAAAGCAATATAATCATATAAAACATTAAAACATCATAATCATGCAATTTATCTGCCTTACTACCCTTTTTGTAAATTTTACTCCCAGGGGTAAAATCGTCTTTTTCTTTATTCACCTATGCCCCGATTTTCACAAAATTATTATTTCGTTTCTAGATAGTTTAAGAAATTCTAGACCCTGTAAATCCCCTCAAAATTACGTATATGTATCTCTATGTACCTACAAAATTCCCTTACCTGGAATCGCGCGCAGACTTAACCTGTCTCGATGATACCGAATCTCTCAACCCAAATGCGCGCCAACCAAAAGTACGTAACTGCATATAACCACACAGTTGAGGTCAATTCAATTATCATGATCAATATATCGCATTTACTGACCAACTTTAAGGTATTGGGCCCTATCTACCTTATTGGGTCTCGACCCATTTTCAGCCCTCTTATTTTTATTAATTCCCTTTTTCGGGTATACCGAGCTCATGCAGCTTACCGATAATTATCGGGCTTCGTTCCAAACTCATTGGATAGCCCGTATACCATTTATGGCAATTACATTACAATTTCGAAAAATATTCCTTTCTATACGAAATTAATCCATAATTCCGTAAAAAATTCAAGTTCTATATTAAAGAACTCATATTGCCGAAATTAAAATGTACTTACCCGGTATGATGTGGGGCAAAAAAGTCAGAGCTCAATCGGCTCTCGTTCGGTCTCTGCCGTAAAGCTGCACAGTTAGGTAAATCCGGTTACTTTCCATTAAAATAATATTAAATAAATTTCCAAAAATTTACCCGTAGGTCAATCTCGACCCTCGGTCAACTTACCCGAATCTCGAGTCGTCCCCGATAAATTTTCTTTCCTTTTCCCTTTTTTTTTCCTTTCTTTTCTTTTCTTTTCTTTTCTTTTCCTTTCCTCTTTCCTTCCTTTTCCCTCCTTTTCCTTCCCTTTCCTTCCGACCAAGCGGTGCCGTTTCTGCCACTTTGCTGTCGCCGGCGTTTCCGGCGGTCTTACCGGTCGATATCGTTCTCAAAAGAATCGGCTCCTCCCCCTGAACGCGTCGGTGGCTTCCGTTCAAGCCCAGTCACGGTAGTTCGTCTGGAATCAGCCCGTTTCTCCCTCGGTCTTCCTTCGCTCCGATTGGCGTCCTCCGGTCACCTGACGGCGCGTTTCCGGTGTCCACGTGATCGTCGGCCTCTCCTCTTCCTCCTCGTGGTTTCGTCGGAGGTTGCCGGTAGCCGGTGTGCTGGGATCGTCGTCGGTTCTCGCGGGTCATTTTTAGTTTCTGTTTTTTCGGGTTCTCCAGAGTTTTTCGAATTTCAGCCTCTTTTTTTTATTATTATTATTTAACAATTTGTTTTATTATTAAAATATTCATTAAAATATTTAAATATATTCTAAAAATATCTACAACTATATTATTTTATTCCAAATAAATAAATTTAGTTTAATTTAATTTATTTATTATATTTTTAATCATTTTTTGGTATAATTTCTCCGTATTTTCGAGATATTGGCCCGGGTGGCTTTTTCGGTATTTCTAAAAATTTCGGATCTTGATCAATTGGACTCAAAAGTATATAATTTCCTCATTATTGATCAAGATATTCTAAATCCTTATTTTTAATTAAATTTTTCTTATCGAATTTATCCCGAATTTTGATCTTTTGACCGTTTTACCCCTGCACTTGTTTCGGAACCAAATTAACCTAACTTTCTTTCATACATCCACCATCTTTTCTTATTTAATTTCGTATTTTCGGTAAACTTCATTTTCGATCCTTTCCGTTTGGCTTGTGACCATTTCGATCCGTATTAGGCTACTTTCGACGTTCACCGAGATTTCATTTTTATTCTACTTGCAAATTGTATTTCAGTCAAAGCTCTTCTTATGATTCATCGAATATATGAAAATGTATATCACATGAATCATAAGGAAACACATCAACAGATAATAAAAGTGGGTCCTACAAAGAAGGTGAGCATAACACACTCAGGAAGGAAAATGTGCAAGCAGGTATATAACGACACTATCTACATGCTAAAATACATACATATATATATATATTCATTTTCCTTATAAACCAATATGCATGTTCGTTAAAACAACTTCCATCAATATGAAACCATTAATTCGCTAGATAGGTATATGCATATTCACTAATTCGCTAGATGGGTATATGCATATTCACACAGTAGCACACAACTTCACATAGCAAAGTTTATTCACACAATTCATATATAGAAAATGCTTTACTTAAAACCTTATAGGTTCATTTTGAAATCACTTTGCACACAGCAAGTCATTGTTCGTATGAGACATAATCATGGGTTATCACATTCCCCAGACACACAGCAAGGGAGGATATCTGTCACCTCACACAGTAGTGACAATAACATATCACACAGATATAGAAGACTTATGGCCATAGTCGGATTCCAGGCTACACTAATCAGGTGTGCGGGAAACCTACGCTTGGGGAGGCGGATCAACCATCCCTTCAGCTCATACTCAACTCACGGCACATCGTACTCTCTTGCTAACGCTAACGGTACATCGTGCTCCCATGATCCTTATCACCCATTTTCGTTGTCTCAAAATCTCGTGCGAGCATGTCAGAGTAAGACACAGAGCAGTACACGACGGCTCAAGCATGGTTTATACTCATTACATCACATTCATAAACCTCGTGTGAACAGGTCAATGTAAGACACACAAAAATACATGACGGCTCCAACACGATTTTACTCAACACACAACACAATCATGAAAACCTCATGCGAGCAACTCAGTGTAAGACACACAGCATACCTGAGGCATCGAGCACGATATAATAAGAATTCACATGCGAGCATATGCAGAGCAAGACACGCAGCAATACTCGAAGGCTCTAGCATGATTCCTAAAATCTAGTGCGAGTAGCTCAAGTGGAGCACACAGCACCACCCGAGGCATCGAGCACTCTTTTCATTTTCTTAAAAATCCCTTTGAAAACAATATACGAGCAAGGCTGGTAAATCTATCATTGCCTCTCATGCTCTAACACAATTGCACACAGAAAAGAAGTAGAAGGGATCCATATATAGTTATGAATGAAAGAGAAATCTCCATTCAATCACTCTTTATAAACATTTCATACAATTGATTAAACCTAGAGCCATTCTAATATCATTCTTTCTCAAACTGTTTGCAGAAACCTCTTTTCACAACAATCATAGAAGTCATGCAATTTCATACTATCGACTTATTCTCATACGTAGTTTTCTATCTAGCCATATCAATAGCTATGTATTTATCTCATACATGTGCATTCAGCAGGCATGAAAACATACGTATAGCTATCTTTATAGCTCACATAAGTCCCTTACCTCGAATCACGCTTGAATCATCTTCCTTGATTCCAATAGCTTGTGATCCGGTCTTGTCAACTCCGTCTTTATCTCCAAGAGCTGCAATTGTTCACAATTCTCATCAGTATATTCTCATATACTTCATTCCACTCGCATGATATTTAGATCAATGTATTTTAGCCATTTATATCTCATAGGCCTCTTTATACCATTATTAGACTTTATTCTTCCTTAAATCCGTTTCACTCGTTTTATTTGTTTCTCGGGAATCCATTAGACTCCTTGAGTCCATTGATTCCATATTGAACCGGCATTTAGCTCCCCATGCCATTAGTTCATCTTTTCACTTCATTAAGGCATTTCATCAAACACCTTATATACTCAATTTCCACCATTATCCATTCTAGCTTATGGATATCAGTAAACCATTTTACAAGCATCTATACATGCTTAATAACATCTATGCATGCTCAAATCATCCTCAAACCCATGCCTACTCACCTACTCCTCATTTTGGCATATTTAACCATTTTATAGGTCATGGAGAGTTTAACATTTTCTAAGACGTTTCAATCATATATACCAATCTACTCACACAAGTATATAGATTAACGTATTTGAGTTTGGAGTATTGAAATCTTATCAATCTCAACTTTTCTCCACTTTGCACAATTTGGGGGAAAACACATTTTTCTCCTTCAATGGATCAACTCAACTTCCAGCTTCCAACTATGTTGTTCTTCCCCACTTTATAAACAATTTTGATGTAATAAACTTCTCTCAAATCTTTAAGGAAAGTGTTGATAGTCTAGGGAGGGAATTTAGGTTACTTGGCACTCAAAAAGGAAAGGTTTATGTTTCTCCCTAAATCTGCAGTTCAGCAGATCCTGTTTTATAGAAAATGCTTAGTGAGATCAATCTCCCTAGGTCGAGGATCGATCTGCCTCTATTTTAAGCCTTTCAGAATGCCATTTTAAGCTTATGAGATCGATCTATCGAGGCATGAGATCGACCTTCTTCTTGCTATGAGATCAATCTGCTCTAAGGAATGAGATCAATCTTCTTCAAGTAGAGAGCTAAACGGATCGATCTGGCACAAGGATGAGATCGATCTGCTCTGGGCCGAGAGCTAAGAAAATCAATTTGTTTGCATTGAGGATCGATCTCCTCATTCCAGAATACTTTATTCTCTTCGTTTTTGGCCTTGAGATCGATCTCCCTTGCATTGAGATCGATCTCCTCTTGTTCTGCAACATACTTAGCTGCATTTTTCCCAACTTTTAACAGAATACTTGCATTCAATTTGCTACACTACTCATTTTAAGTTCCACTCACATTCATCACTTACAAAAGTCCATTTCTTCATATTCATACATAATGAAACTTGTATCTACATTCCCAAACTCATATTACAAGGGTGTACATTGAATTTATGGATTTTACATCATTTATGCTTTACATAGCATGTACATGTATATACTTATGAATTCATAAGGTTTTCATACCAAAAATACGGGTCTTACAAATTGTTTCACAAGATTTGTTATCAAAGTGATTAAATTAAGTAATTTTTAATGTAAAGTGATTGTGAAAGAATAAATTTATCATTTTTCCTATAAACTTTAAAATCTAATATAGCATCAATGGGATTTAAGTCTTTAATATCAAATGCTTTATTTAAATATGACTTAGTTTCATTGATGCAATACATATCAATGCTAAAAATTAGTAAATCATCTTCACAAAGAATAATTAAGACTTTACAATTATTTGTGATTTTAGTAAAGACACAATTTTCTGAATTACTACTTCTAAAGTACGTTTTTTTTAATTTCTTTCTTAAATTTCTTATACCATTTCTAAGGTACTTGTTTAAAATCATAAAATGACTTGTTAACAAGATTTTTTAACCAATTCTTTTTACCGAGATAGGTTTTTGGGCTTTGATTCTGATTAATATGTTGTTAGATTTAATTTTTCAATTGAACTTATTGACTACTGGGTTAAATTTGAGCTAGAAAATTAGGTTTGTACTAACTGATAGGTGGCTTAGGCCCACAATATGGGTTGTAGGTCCATAAAAAATAATGACTTCTATTTTCCTCTTTTTTTTCATTTTATTCCGTTTTATTTCCTTTTTATCATTTTATTTGAAGTATTATATATGAAAAATAAAAGGAAAAAGGAAAGGAAAAAGGAAAATACAAATACAATAAATATGGACCAAAACAAAAATCAATTCAAAGAAAAATTTTGTGGTTTTAAAATATTTGGAAGCACAAAATGAAAGATAGCAAACCAGACTAAATTTCACAATCAAGACAAAATAACAATGAAAGATGGACATCTATTTTAGAAGTTTTGGAAAGAAATCAAGAAAACAAAAAAGAAATAGCAATGGCCAAAGCTTGAAATCTGTATAAATATATATATATATAACCATTAATGAAGAAAAATAAAAAGGGAAATAAAATCATGGAAATCAATCAGATCAAAATCGAAACTTTCGAAGGACGAAGGAGATTTCTTTAGCATTTGGTTGGGGGGCAAAAATTGCAAAAGTGGTGGTTTTGTTTTGGATTTTTAAAGTTAGATCTAGTTTTTTTTTTGGGAGATTTAGGAAATTCAAGTGGAGAGAGGTGATTAAGAGATTAGAAGGAATAACGAAAGGGTATCCTTTTGCATTTAGCGATCGACCGACGATGTCACGCCTTTCTCTTACACACGACCTACCAAAATCACCATAAATTTTTCTCATTTCACTTACCACTTCTTCTGTCATCACTCCACACAAAATAGTTGGGCTGTGATTCGATATTAGTCACCCTTTCACATTCATTCACAATATACATAGAATTTAATATTCTTTTCTATAACATAAACTCTTATACATTAATACAAATATTTGTACATAAACATACCGATCATACATTAGTTTACATAACTGTGCTTTTACATTGTTCAGTATAAAATGTTCGAGTTTGTATACCTCTTGCAAGATGGATATGCATCGAATCAGGGAATATCAGTCCTCAATCATGTCCACCTATAGTGGAAGCTCTGTAAAGAGGGAAATAATAAGGGGGTGAGCTCACAGCTCAGTAAGAAAATCAGGCAAGCAAGTAGATAACCACACTATCTACAAAATACTATGCTAACGCCTTGAAATCATTTCCTTATCTATTCGTATCTAAAGCATGCATCTCTCT
Source organism: Firmiana major (assembly GCA_033439115.1). NCBI lineage: Eukaryota > Viridiplantae > Streptophyta > Magnoliopsida > Malvales > Malvaceae > Firmiana > Firmiana major. The sequence continues at coordinate 8,843,899 of CM065902.1, read as the reverse complement.
CAAAGCTTAATGCAATATATATATAGATACAAAACATCAGTTATAAAACTAGAAATATGTTGGTTTAACAACCTCAGCATTTTATGCATAACACTGTATTTCTCCTGTAATTTCACACAAATAACATTTATCATGGCATATAGTTAAATCAAAACAATATGGCATTCATCATGTTTAAAAACATGAAAATCTGGGCCTCACCCATCCCTCGGGTTACCCTTTTCACAATTCACAAACTCACATGTTCAAATCATAAAACCATGTGATATTTCATTCAAGAAATCTCAATTTACATTGCATGAAAAGAAAACCGAGATAGGCGATTACATGTTTCGAGTTTATAATCATAACTCATTTTTTGTGATCCCAGGCTACACAGGTCTCGGTGCACAGGGTCTCACAATTGCTGTAACGGGAGGTGGGTCAAATCTCTACCGTCAGCTCTCAACTGAGGACCTGATTCTAGAGCACACCAGATCCCACTAGATCCCGTTCCCACTATTAACTAGTCCTATCCAAGTACATTCAAGTACTCATGGTACAGCGTACTTCATATGACATACACGGTACACAGTACTCCGTGGACCCTCTCTCAAGGTGGGATGCTCGAAATGAGTCTTAGTCCTTATACCTTTGATATACCTCATAGTCGGGATGCTCGCCATGAGTCTTAGTCCTTATACCTTGGATATACCTCATAGTCGAGATGCTCGCCATGAGTCTTAGTCCTCATACTATGGGTTCTATTTTCAATAGCCCTCTACCATATCTCAAAATAATGCACGTGTGAGCATATAATATCAGTGCGACAAATAGTCAGCATAGGCTCCCCACACAGCTGTTTCATGCTCTTTTCAAATCTGGTACGTGTGAGTAAACTCCCAACATGATCATATCACAATGATATAACTCTAGTGCGAGCAATTTTCCCAGCACTATGTCATATAAAAATCTGAGTGTGAGCAAAGCTCCCAATACGCTATAATATATAATCAATGAAAACTGAGTACGAGCCAAGCTCCCAGTACTCTATCATGTAAAACTGAGTATGAGCATAGTTTCCAATACTCTATTATGCATCAATCATAAAATTGAGTACGAGCAATGCTCCCAGTACTCTAACATACATAAATCGCATATAAAATTTAGTACGAGAATACTCTAAAGTACTATGCGATGCATATCTCAAAATATAGTGCGACTATTCTCTAGCACTTATGGTTTTCACACAAAACCATATAGATGGCTATTCAAATCGTAATTCACCCAATTCAAATCAAATCGGCACTCAAATGTGCTGTTTTCGCATATACATGAAAACATTAGCCATTCTATGATGCAACTATGAGTTTTAGTCACAACATGCTTCTAAGGTATTTTCACCCTATTTTTGGATAAAACACACTTATCCTCATTAGTCTCTATCACAGCAACATGTCTATTCATGGGAATTCATATATCATATAATATAGAAATTCTATTCGAAATACGTGTAGCTATCTCTTGCTACTTACAAAATTCCCTTACCTCGGATCACGTCACGTGACCTCTCTTCCTCGGTGCTCCGCACTCTCGCAGTCCGATCAGTTTCCACTGTGATTTCCAAAGCTGTTATAATTATCTACATTAGTATACCGTAATATACTTGTTTCACTTGAAAAATCTCAATTTAATACATTAATCTCATCACTTTCTCCCATTATGGTATTATACCATCTTTTTCATTTATCTATCTTCCTTTCTCCTCATTTCCAATTTATGCATTTCGTAAAATTAAATTAAAATCTTCCATATATGAATATTCCATCATTTAATTCAAGTTAACACCACATCCTCATCATTTACTCACTTCCATGTCAATAACTAGGTCATGTTTATTTTTCATGATCCTTTCATTTCCAACAATTCATACATATACCAATTTGTTCACCAATACACCTAGTTTAACATATATCAAAGAGGTGTATTGAATCTTACCTAGCTGAGAATTTCCTATGTTTCTCTAAAATTGGCAAAATCCTTCTTGCTCTTTCAATCTTTGATTCCAACTTCTTGTTTCCAAGTTTGTTGTTCTCCTCTTCACTAAGAACAACTTTGCTTAACTGAATCTGACTAAAAACTGATTGCAAACTGAAGTTTTCTAGTGTTGAAAGGTTAGGTTTAGCTTTAGTATTAAATGGAATAGTGTTTCTCGTGAAACAGAGGTTGCAGAGGTCTAGTATTTATAGAATTGGCTCTTAGAGATCGATCTGCTAACTACATGAGATCGATCTTCCCTACATTTTTCACCTCGAAACCAACCTTTCAAGCCATATGAGATCGATCTGCCCCTAAGCATGAGATCGATTTGCATTACTCAGAACCTTAAGGAGATCGATTTGCTTCAGCCAAATCTTGCTAAAGATCGATCAGCATCATTGAGGGATCGATCTGCTCTTGCTAAAGGATCGATCTGCCTTTTGCAGATACCTTATTTCCTTATTTATAACCTATGGGATCGATCTGCTCCCTTCCTTAAGAAGTTCTACTGCAACTTTCATCCTAAATCACTGTTCCATTGGTATTTGATCTACTTAACCATCCATTTTACGTTTCATACATACCTACAACTTGAAAACATCCATTCCTCATGATTTATATAATTTGTGACTTATCCATACATCACAAAATCATAAAGATTACATAATATGTTACGGGCTTTACAATCCTCCCCACTTTAGAAAATTTGGTCTTCCAAATTAAAACCAAGTTACTCTGTAAATAACTAGGGATATCTCTCTCGTATCAGACTCTCTAGCTCCCAAATAGCTTCCTCTGAAGTGTGATGCTGCCAGAGAATCTTCACTAACTCGATGGTTTTGTTTCTCAAGACTTTCTCCTTTCTATCCAGTATCCATATCGGTTTCTCTACATATTTCAAATCATCTTTGAGCTCTAATGGCTCATACCAAATCATATGATTTGGATCTGGATAATACTCCCTCAACTTCAAAATGTGGAATACATTATGCACTCCTAATAAATCCGGTGGCAAAGCCAAACTATATGCCTTATCTCTCACTCTGTCCAGTATTTCAAAGGGTCCAATATAGCGAGGACTCAACTTACCTCTCTTTCCAAATCTCGCTATACCCTTGGAAGTAGAAACCTTCAGAAACACTGGCTCATCAACTGCGAAATCAAGTGGTCTTCGTCTCTTGTCAGCATAGCTTTTCTGTCTACTCTGAGTTCTCCTTAATCTCTCAACAATTAACCGGGCATACTCAGAGGCTTATGTAACAAAATCAGGAGCAAAGATCTTTCTGTTACCCACTTCTTCCCAACCGATAAGGGAACGATATCTATGGCCATATAAAGCCTCATATGGTGCCATCCCGATACTCAAATGATAACTGTTGTTGTAGGCGAATTTGACTAGTGGCAAATGATCATCCCAAGAGCCTCTAAAATCTAACACACACGCTCTCAACATATCTTCCAAAGTCTGTATAGTCCTCTATGACTGACATTCTATCTGAGGATGAAAAGCGGTGCTCAAACTCAACTGGGTTCCCATAGCTTCTTAAAAATGTTCCCAAAAGTGGGAAGTGAAGCGGGAATTCCTATTCGAAACAATACTCACTGGAATACCATGTAACCTCACTACCTCGCGTACATATAACTCTACCAATGAACTCAGAGTATCGGTAGCTCTCATAGCTAGAAAGTGGGTTGACTTCGTCAGTCTGTCAACAATCACCCATATAGCATGGTGATTCTTTCGGGTCCTCGATAAACCCATCATGAAATCCATGGTGATATGCTCCCATTTCCATATCGGTATAGGTAGAGGCTGCAATAACCCTGCAGGTTTCTGATGCTCTACCTTCACATGCTGACATACGAGACATCTTGCCACAAAATTCATCATATCTCTCTTCATACCTGACAATCAGTACACCTTCCTAAGATTCTGGTACATCTTACTACTCCCCGGATGTAATGTGTACCTCGACGAATGAGCTTCCGTCAATATCAATCTCCTGTGCTCTGAGTCTTGGGAACACACAATCTATCTCTGAACCTCAGAAGTCCATCAGAACTTATCTACAAATCGATTTCTGTGCCCTTCTGTATCTGAGTACTCACATCAATGCAATATGGATCAATCTGCTAAACCTGTTTGATCCTGTCCAATAGATCTGGCGCCAAGTGTAGATTAGCAATCATACAGTTCGTAACCTTGTCAGAAGGCACGACTCCCAAACTAAGGCTAGCAAATTTCTCTAGCAACTCATGTTCCTTGACCATCATATACGATACCGTCCTAAAGCTCTTTCTACTCAAAGCATCAACTACAACGTTAGCCTTACCCAGATGAGAGAGTATCTCACAATCATAATCCTTCAGAAGCTTTAGCCATCTTCTCTGTCTCATGTTCAATTCTTTCTATGAGAACAGATACTCAAGGCTCTTATGGTCGGTAAAAATCTGAAATTTCTCTCCATACAAGTAGTGGCACCATACCTTCAACGTAAACACTACTGTTGGTAACTCCAAATCGTGGGTCGGATAGTTCTTCTCATGATCCTTCAGCTATCTAGACCCATAAGCAACTATCTTCCCATCCTGCATCAATACACAGCCCAGTCCCTAATGCAAAGCATCAATATACATTGAAAATCCTCTTGAGCTGGTAGGGATATTGAGAATCGGAGCGGTGGTCAATCGACTCTTCAACTCCTGAAAACTCTTCTCATAATCCTCATCCCATACAAAAGTGACACTCTTTCGAGTGAGACGTGTCAACGAAGCAGTCAACTTCAAAAGTCCTTCAATGAATCTCCGATAATATCCTGCTAAACCCAGGAAACTCCTAATCTTGGTGACTGTCCTCGGCTGTTCCACTAAACTACGACCTCAATCTTGGATGGATCCACTGATACACCATCCCTCGACACAATGTGTCCCAAAAATGAGATCTGTGATAACCAAAAATCACATTTATTGAGTTTAGCATATAGCTCCTGCTCTCGTAAAGTTTGTAATACTATCTTGAGGTGCTTCTCATGATCTTCATCGGATTTCGAATATATCAAAATGTCATCGATGAAGTCGATAACAAATTGATCTAGATATGGCTTGACCACATCGTTCATCAAAGTCATGAAAGCTATAGGAGCATTCGTCAATCCGATGGCATAACCAAGAATTCATAATGACCATATCGGGTCCTAAATGCTGCCTTTGGCACATCTTCACTCCTAACTCTCAACTAATGATACCGAGACCTCAAATCAATCTTAGAGAAGACTTACGCTCCCCAGAGCCGATCCAACAAGTTATCTATAAGTGGAAAGGGATATCTATTCTTGATGGCTGCCTTATTCAACAATTTATAATATATACACAATCAGAGGCTTCCATCCTTCTTCTTTACACAAAAAACTATGCTCCCCAAGATGAAACACTCGGTCTGATGAAACCCCTATCCAACAACTCCTGTAACTATCTCTTAAGATCCTCCAGCTCAATTAAGGCCATGTGATACGATGGCTTCGATATAGGTTCAGTACTAGGTACCAAATCTATACAGAACTCCATCTCTCTATTTAGTGACAACCATGGCAATTTATCTGAAAAAACATCTGGGAACTCATTAACTACAGGAATATTTGTCAACTCCAGATGTAACTTATCCATATCAACCACGTATGCAATAAAACCTTCAATATATCCATTTCTCATTCAGCATAATACATTATCAATTTCAACCATAACTACTACTTTTTCTTTCTTTTCATCAAACTTTACACCAAAACAGCTTGGTTTGACGATAACCAATCCATTCCTAAAATTATATTGAAATCACTCATACTTAACAGTATTAGATTGGTCGTCATGTCCAATTCCCCTACTTTTAGCTTAAAATCATTTAATATATATTCCACTAGCTGACTATTATCCATAGGCGTACTAATCAACATCATCCTATGTAAAGATGTACGCTCTACATGCTTTTCTAACTTACATGCAATTGAAGGTGATACAAATGAATGCGTGGCATCAGAATTAATTAAAACATGTACTTCTAAATCATATATCAGGATGTTACCTTTAATCACATCTGACGAAGCATCAGCTGTCTCCTGGTCTAATGCATGCACTTGCCCTCGTCCAATAACCTACTTCCCTTTCTCCTTTGCTGTCCCTCTCCTCATCTGAGAAGATGTATCAGCTGGAGCTCTCTCAAGCTCCCTACCTTTCTGTTGGGTAATATATATATAACCTCTTGGCAAACTCTAGCCATGTGTCCTAGCTTCCTACATTTGAAGTAAAATCGACTAGAAACATGACAAGGTCTACCTCCATGGAATCTACCACATCTACTGCACTGCTCAGTAGTAGGCCTCTATCCTCCAATCACTACTCCTCTAGCTGGAGCTATAGCTGGGTATACGGGAGATCTAACAATCTTCACTTGTACTTCCTCGATCTTTGGTCTCTTACCGAATAGTTTCCTCCCTCCTCGATATTTGAAACCTCGAGCACTATCACACACTGACCTTTTCCTATCTTTGACTCTACCTTTTCCCACTATTCTGAACTATGGGACATTCCTCTCATAATCTTGTTCACAGAGTTGTGCCCTGCGCACTGCCTCATCGTAGGTAGATATGTCAAATGGAACTAGTTTAGACCGTAATATTGGCCTAACTCAATCTATGAACTTGCAGACTTTCCTAGTCTTACTACTTATGGTACCAGGGTCATATCTTCCCATGGATAAAAATCTAGTCTCATACTCATCCACAGAATGACTCTCGTGGCTTAACCCCAAAAATTTGGCCTGCAACTTCCGCTGAGCCGTATCTGGAACAAACTACCTCCTGAAGGCATCCAAAAATATCTTCCAACTTATCTCTGTCTGTCAGGCTCTCAATATGGGTCGGGTGGACTTCCACCAATGCTCTGTCGTCTCCTTTAGTAGGAACGCAACAAATGCGACCATCTCCGAAGTCGTACACTCAAAGAATTTGTACAACTTCTCCATTTCTCCTATCCACTCCTCCGTAAAACTGGGTCCTTAATCCCACGAAACGAAGGTGGTCCAAGCTTTTGGAATTCTCAGAGTCTGTCTAAATCACAACCATACCCCAAAGACATTACCGCCATGTTGTGGAGCAACATGAGACTGCGTATCCTGAACTAGTGGGGGTATAGGTGTATTAGGTGCAGCTGCCTCTCCAGGTGCAGTCTCTGCATCCTGTCATTGTCCTCTTGGCATAGTCTCTGCCAGTATCTCTACTATGATCTCAGGACAATGCTCTACTCTCTCAAAATGTGTCTCGGTACTCTCAAGTACCTCAATGGGACCTGTAGTCTCATCTCGGGTCTCTGGCCTACCTCTACGGCCTCGAGCCATATCTCTAACCCCTCTACCATGACTAGTATTAACCATAATAGCTAAATCCCTGCATTTATAACAATTAATTAGTTTGATTTCCGTCTCGTACACACAATTGTAACTGAACAAAGCATAGTACTATGGGGATGTATACTTTCCAAATTACTAATATCAATTCACATTAGACCAACACTGCTTTGATAGCATTCTGTCATGCCCTTCTCTCACACGTGACCTACCAAAATCACCACAAATTTTTTGCATTTCACTTACCTCTTCTTCTGTCATTATGCCACACAAAATAGTTGGGCTGCGATTCAATATTAGTTACCTTTTCACATTCATTCACAATATACATAGAATTTAATATTCTTTTCTATAACATAAACTCTTATACATTAATACAATTATTTGTACATATGCATCCCGACCGTACATTAGTTTACATAAATGTGCTTTTACATTGTTCAGTAAAAAATGTTTGAGTGTGTATACCTCTTTCAAGATGGATATGCAGCACATCAGGGAATATCAATCCTCAGCCGTGTCCACCTACGGTGGATGCTCTGTAAAGAGGGAAATAATAAGGGGGTGAGCTCACAGCTCAGTAAGGAAATCAGGCAAGCAAGTAGATAACCACACTATCTACAAAATACTATGCTCACACCTTGAAATCATTTCCTTATCTATTCGTATCTAAAGCATGCATCTCTCTCAAAGCTTTATGCAATATATATATAGATACTAAACATCAGTTATAAAAGTGAAAATATGCTGGTTTAATAACCTCAGCATTTTATGCATAACATTGCATTTCTCATGTAATTTCACACAAATCACATTTATCATGCCATTTAGTTAAATCAAAACAATATGCCATTCATCATGTTTAAAAACATGGAAAACTGGGCCTCACCCATCCCTCAGGTTACCCTTTTCACAACTCATAAATGCACATGTTCATATCATAAAACCGTGTGATATTTCATTCAAGAAATCTCAATTTACATTACATGAAAAAAATTGAGCTAGGCGACTACATGTTCTGAGTTTATGATCATAACTCATTTTCTGTGACCCCAGCCTACACAGTACTTGGTGTACGGGGTCTCACAATTGCTGTAACAGGAGGTGGGTCAAATCTCTACCGTTAGCTCTCAACTGAGAACTTGATTTCGGAGCACACCAAATCTCATTGGATCCCGCTCCCACTGCTAACAAGTTCTATCCAAGTACATACAAGTACTCACGGTACAACGTACTCCATGTGACATACACGGTACACAGTACTCCATAGACCCTCTCTCAAGGTGGGATGCTTGTCATGAGTCTTAGTTCTTATACCTTGGATAAACCTCATAGTCGGGATACTCACCATGTGAGACCCCATAATGTTTAACCTTGTATATATGTAAATGGTGAGGTGCTTCCAATGTGAAGCATAAGTAATGTAAAGTCTATAAATTCAATGTACACACTTGTAATAAGAGATTGTGATGTACGTACAAGTTTCATTATGTAGGAATATGAAGAAATGGACTTTTGTATGTGATGAATGTGAGTGGAATGGAATATAAGTAGTGTGGTAAAATGGAATGAAGTTGCATAAATGGTATAATCTTTATGCTTCTATTTAGTTATGTAATGTATACCTTGGTTATACAATGAATACACATAAGTTTTAATGTGTATGAAGTACGAATGGAAGTCATTTTCAAGTCTTAAAGGTGGTTAGATGAAAAAATGACTATGGCAGCAAATTAAGGATGTTTTCTGTGAAGTTACTGTAGAAAATTACAGCAAAATCTGGAAATATGAAGGCCAGATTGATCTCATAAGATGAGAGATCGATCTAGAAGAGCCAAAGATGCTCTTATACAAGCAATAGAATAGGGCAGATCGATCTTCAATGGGGCTAGATCGATCTAGTAAACATTCTGTAAATGAAGAGATCGATCCATAGTGCAAGCAGATCGATTTACTTAGCTCTTGGGTTAGAGCAAATCGATCTCCTTAACTCTCTGCCTGAGACAGATCGATCTCAAGCTTTCGACAGATCGATCTCATGCATTCAAATGATACAAAAATGAGGGATTTTAAGAGGGCCATATCGATCTCAAGCGCTCAACAAATCAATCTCATCAAGTAATTCTATAAATAGGAGCAGTTGAAATCTGTATTTCATGGATAAAACCATTCCCTTTCCACTTTCAACCAAAAACCTAGCTTTTTTACTCCTAAATCCACTCATTTTCATAAATATTTGAGAGAAGGCTATTAGATACAAAGTTCTTCACATCAAGGAGAAGAACAACATAGCATGGAGGTATTTCCCCATTTGTTAGATTTAAGGAACAAGGGCTATTTCCATTTGGAGCAAGAAGGAAATCCAAAGAGGTGAGTTTCTAAAGCACCAACTCAAGTACATTTGTTTAGTTATTGATTTTTGAGTTGATTGGTGTGCTTATTAATAGTAGAAACTATCTAGAATGCAATGGAACTATTATAACCTTAAAATGGGTTAGTGTGAGAAAGTAAAATGTGTTGGAATTAATAATGAATAGGATACCTTAAGGTCATAATGGTGTTGTAGCTATGAGTTTAAGATGGTGTTATGAAATGAATTGTGAGACTTACCCAAAAGGGTAAAATGAGTATTTAAGGCATTGGGTAAAATGCATAGTTGAATGAGAGTTAGCAACATTAACTTAAGTGTTTGATGAATGAATTGCAGCTCCCAAGGATACACCGGAGCAAGTTGAGCCAAAAATGTGAGAAGCTAAGAGGAAGAGAGTTGCACCCCGAGTAAATCGAGGTAAGGGAATTGTGTGGACTCTTAGAGATATCTGTACGCAATCTAGAAGCATAATATTTTTCTAGATTGCATGTGGTAATAGGAAATGAAATCGGTGATTGAAGGCCAAGAGTTGGGTTTTTGAGAAATGAGCATAAAAAAAACAAAAGCATGATTCTTTGAAAATCTTGTTTTATTACTTTTTTAGCAAGTGATGGGTAGGTTGGCTAACATTTGAAAAGATTTGCAAAAGAAATGATTTGATTTGGTTTGAAACCATGCTTTGCAAAGAAATAAGCCACCTATATGGATTTTGTGAGAATGTAAGCATGCTAGAGCATGACTCACCCGAGATTTTATGTGTTTTATATGCATGAGTGCTGGAGCTTAGCTTGCGCTAGTTTTTTCACATGGATTTCTATGATGTTGTGCTGGAGCTTAGCTCGTATAAATTTTATACTGGTTTTGACATAGTGCTAGAGCTTAGCTCGCATTAGATGTCCACCATACTTGTTGCTGTGCTTGAGATTACTCGCACGTGGTTTTTAACATGTTGATATTCGTTCTAGGAGCTTCGGGTAGACTGGGTGTCGCATTGATTAAATAGGCTTGCACGTGCTTTTTGAGATGTAGCGTGATATGATGTGTTGAGATGGGTCCATGGAGTACGATTTACCGTGCAAGTAGCATGGAGTACACTGTACCATGTTAAGATTGTGATATGCCATCTTCGGACGATGTTTGGATCTACTATGGACCGACGGGTTGGACGTGACCCACCTCTCATGTGGAAGGAGATAGTGGTGATACCCCGCACACTTGATAAGTGTAGCCTGGGATCGCAGGATATGGCCATAGTCCTAGAGGAGATTTCCCTTATTATATTATCTATCTCACATGTCTTTTTGTTTTATGAATAAATCCATGTTTGAAATGCTTTGTGGGCTAGGACAGTCCGATGGAGGGGTTGAGTCCTGACAAGTGTTGATTTTATTGAGATGACATAGCATGATTTGCTTGAGAAAGTATGATTAATGACTTTAAAGTGCACTTACGCATGATGGTTTTCCATGCCTTATTTGCAAAATATGCATGATGGTTATTCCATGCTTTGAATTTGATTTATACACTGAGTTTCAATAGCATGATATGCTTTACATGCCATTAACACAAGCATGAACTAATGCTTTTGAGGTGTGAATGAGAAATTGTATGGTTTTGAGCATGACATCAAGATCACATAAATAGTGCAGTATCTACCTATTCGCATGATTGCCTTACTGAGCGTGTTGTTTGCTCACCCCCTTATTTTTTCCTCTCTACAGAGCATTGAGTATAGACTGAAGGCGACTGGAGGTTTCCTTCTTGATACCCGCTGCATCCCATCGGTTAAGGTATACACAGTGATGTAATTTTGTATCTAAATTTTTCATAGAACAGTAGCATTTTGAATGTAATCATTGGGGATGTAAAGTAATGTAAACACATGTAAACAACAACTCCAATTTATTTATACAAGTATTTACTTCTAAATTATAATGCAAATTAAATTGTTATGGTTGGATGAGGTAGACATTGACACACAGCCCAACTGTTGAGAGTGTAGCTGATCACGATCGAGGTAAGGTAAGGACGAATGATAAATAATGTATGAAAACCGAAAATTTTGTGACAATTTTTGGTAAGTTGAGGGTCGTGATAGAAGTTGGTATCAAAGCTAAGTTGGTCTGATGTGTGTCAGTGTCTAAAATACTTAATAAGTTGGAAAATTACATCCCCATGTTACTGTGCTTATTTAGATACAAATTGTGTGTGTGTCGATGGGTTGACTAAGAAATTTAAGTGTACGTAGGGAATTGAGCATTATGACTAACACCAGTCGCGGTAGAGGGGCAGAGCACAAGCTAGAGGCCGTAGAGGTAGGCTGGGGGTAGTGTTAAACAAGAAACACACGAGACTCAAGAAGAGATTGAAGTGGAGGCTGAGGTTGAGCATGCTCCAGAGGGTCTAGAGGAGAAACCCGAGAGTATTGAGGCACGCTTCACGGAGATTGAGCAAAGCATAGAAATGATCTTGGAGTTGGTCACTCAATCTTTACCTGGAGTTGGGGGCAGATAGAGTCTCGCAACACAGGGTGATGCCGAGCAAGCGGTAGCTCCTGAGGCACGAGCACGGCCACGGCCAGCCCAAAGACCTCAGATGACAGATACACCTACACCTCCACTTGTACAGGATATGCCTACACCTGTTGCTACACCATAGGGCAGTAGAGGCTGGGGTTACGAATGTGAGTTGGATAGCCTGCGATAGTTTCAGAAGTGTAGACCATCATCTTTCAGTGGAATTAAAGACCCAGTAGTTGTAGAGGATTGGATAAATGAAATTAAGAAGTTATAAGGGTTCTTTGAGTGCACTACTATTGAGATGGTAGCTTTTGTTGTATTCATGTTGAAGGGATTAACAAAACATTGGTGGAAATCCACCAGGCCTATTTGGAGAGCCCGACATATGGCGATCAGCTGGGACATATTTTTAGAGGCTTTTCGGAGACAAGATGTTTCGGATACTGCACAGCGAAAGATGAAGATGGCATTTTTGGGACTGACCCAAAGGAGTAGGACGGTGGATGAGTATGAGATGACCTTTATCTCCCTGGGAAGGTATAATCTTGAAACAATGAGTAATGAGGTCGAGAAAGTCCAAAAGTTTATGGATGGAATGAGACCAACCATCAGGTCTAGATTGGTTCCTTTGCATATACCGACCTATGAGGAGGTTGTGCGTAGGGCGTAATTGTGTGAACAAGATATCGATCGGATCGCCTCAGAGTTCAAGAAGGTTGGTAAAGTGAGGGATAAAGATAAGAAGAGACCAGTACTGGACAGGGGCTTCAATTATAAGGGAAGCAAGTGATTTTCTGAAAAGAGGTCGAGGATTGAGGAGATCCGAGAGAGGACAGTTAATACTCTTATGTATCCGGTCATAGCTCCAGCTAAGGGAATTATGATTGGAGGGCCACGGCCTACTACAAAACAGTGCAGCAAGTGTGGTAGGTACCATGGAACTCGATCATGTTATGGACCTCCTGTAGTATGCTTCAGATGTGGGAAACCAGGGCACATAATCTGAGATTTCTCAAAGATGATAGAGAGAATCCCACAGAAGGGTAAAGAGCCAGAGAGAGCTCCAGTGGTATAGCTGCTCCGAGGAGGAGGGCTATAGCTGAGGAAAAGGGGAAGCAGGCAGTAGGTGTGAGCAGAGAACGAGTGCACGCACTAGACTAGGACACTGCAGATTAATCTTCGGATGTGGTTAAAGGTACCATTCAAATATTTAATTTCAAAGCATTTGTATAGTTCGATCCTGGTGCCACGCATTCCTTTATATCACCATCCTTTGCATGTAAATTGTTGAAGCATGTAAAACCCACACTGCTAGATAAGATATTGATGATATCTACCCCTATGAATGATAGTCAATTGACAGAACATGTATATAAAAATTGTAAGATGAGGATAGGAGGTAAAGAAATGGCAGCCGATTTAATTTTATTAAATATGAGTGATTTTGATATAATCCTAGGTATGGATTGGCTAGCTGCGAACTATGTTGGTATTGATTGTCGTGCTAAGACATTGATGTTTTCATGATTAGACAATCTTATTGTAAACTTTGATGAAAATGAAATGAAATGACATGATCTTTATAAATGAGAAGAGTATGATCTTAATACATGTTATTTGAGAGATAAATCTGTTTACCAATTATGTATGTGGTGTGATAGTTTATGTTACTAACAGTGGAAAGAATAAGGTGAAGGGTTTATTGCTTATGTGATTGAGATGGATAAGGCACGTCCAATGTTGATAAACATCCTAGTGTCAGGGAATTTCCAGATGTCTTCCCGGATGAATTACCAGTGTTACCTCCAAATAGAGAGATGGATTTTTGTATAGATTTGGCACCTGGTACAGAGCTGATATCTAAGCCACCATACGGAATAGCTCAAGTTGAGTTGAAAGAAATGAGGAAGCAGTTATAGGAGTTGCTGAAGAAGGGGTTCATCAGACTGAGCATCTCACCTTAGGGAGCACCGGTTCTGTTTGTAAGGAAGAAAGATGGAAGCCTCCGACTATGTATTGATTATCGATTATTGAATAAGGCCACCATCAAGAATAAGTACCCACTTCCACGCATCGATGACTTGTTAGATCAGCTTAGGGGAGCGCAGGTCTTTTCCAAGATAGATTTGAGATCTGGGTATCATCAGTTGAAGATACGGAGTGGAGATGTACCCAAGATAGCTTTTTGCACTCTGTATGGACATTATGAGTTTATGGTTATGCCATTTGTGTTGACGAATGCTCCCACAGCTTTTATGTCATTGATGAATGAGGTATTTCACCAGTATTTGGATCGATTTGTTATTATGTTTATTGATGACATACTGGTGTACTCAAGATCTAGAGAGGACCATGAACAACATCTAAGGATAATGCTATAAACCCTCCGAGAGAAGACGTTATACGCTAAACTCAGTAAGTGTGACTTTTGACTGGAACATATCTCTTTTCTTAGTCAAACAGTATCGAAGGATGGTGTGTCAGTGGATCCATCAAAGATTGAGGCAGTGATGCAGTGGCAGAGACCCCAGACAGTAATAGAGATAAGAACTTTCCTGGGTTTAGTTGGATATTATTGACGGTTTGTGGAGGGATTCTCGAGATTAGCTGCTCTTTTGACACGTCTCACAAGAAAGAATGTTGAATTCATGTGGGACAATAAGTGTGAGGAATTGACTACAGCTCCGATACTCACCATTCCTACCAGCTCAGGAGGTTTCTTGGTGTACACTAATGCTTCACACCAAGGACTGGGCTGTGTATTGATGCAGGATGGGAAGGTGGTAGCCTATGGATCAAGACAGTTGAAGGATCATGAGAAGCACTACCCTACCCATGATTTGGAGTTGGCGGCGGTAGTGTTTGCATTGAAAATATGGTGCCACTATCTCTATAGTGAGAGATTTCAGGTTTACACTGATCATAAGAGCCTTAAGTACCTATTCTCCCAGAAAGAGTTAAACATGAGACAGAGGAAATAGCTCAAACTTTTAAGGGATTATGATTGTGAGATCTTGTACCACTCAAGAAGGGAAAATGTACTGGCTGAAGCATTGAGTAGAAAGCATCTCGGGTTAGTGTCATTCATGATGATCAGGGGACATGAGCTGTTGGAACACTTCATGAACCTCAATTTGGATGTGACCCTATCTAACGCTGATAGTGGCTTTATGATAGCTAGCTTGCAGTTAGAACCAGATTTGGTAGATCGAATCAGACAGGCTTAGCGAATTGATCAGCAGTGCAGTGATATTGTCGGGCAGATACAAAAGGGTACAGAGACTAATTTTGAGTTGAGTTCCGTTGAATTATTAAGGTTCAGAGGTAGGATATGTGTTCCCGATGATCCTAAGATTAGGAAGTTGATCTTGACAGAGGCTTACCCATCAAGGTATATGATACATCCAGGGGGTACTAAGATGTAGCAAAACCTTCTAAAAGCTTATTAGTGGTCTTGGATAAAGAAAGACATTGTTTAATATATCGCTAAATGTCTCATTTGTCAGCAGGTGAAGGTAGAGTATCAGAAGCCTGCAGGATTATTACAGCCTCTACCAATACCGACATGGAAGTGGGAGCATCTCACCATGAATTTTGTGATAGGATTACCGAGGACCCATAGAGGTCATGATACCATATAGGTGATTATGGATCGATTGATGAAATCAGCCTATTTCCTAACTATGAGAGCTATCGATACTCTTAGCCAGTTAGAGAACTTATACGTGCGCGAGATAGTGAGGCTCCATGGAATTCCAATAAGCGTTGTTTCTGATAGGGATACTCGCTTCACTTCCCACTTCTACGAACATTTTCAGGAAGTGATGGGGACCCAGTTGAGTTTTAGCACCGCATTTCATCCTCAGATAGATGGTCAATCAGAGAGGACTATACGGACCCTGGAGGATATGTTGAGAGCGTGTGCATTAGATTTTGGAGGCTCCTAGGATGACCATTTGCCACTCGCAGAGTTCGCCTATAATAACAGTTTTCATACGAGTATCGGGATGGTACCATATGAGGCATTGTATAGCGTAGATGTCGTTTCCCTATTGGATGGGAAGAGGTTGGTGATAGACATATATTTGCTCGTGACTTGGTTAAACAAGCCTCTGAGGATGTTCGGTTGATTTGTGAGAGGTTACGGACAGCTCAGAGCAGACAAAAGAGTTATACTAACAGGAGATGGAGACCACTAGAGTTTAATGTAGGTGAGTCTCTGTTTTTGAAGGTTTCTCCTCGAAGGGGATCATGAGATTCGGGAAGAAGGGAAAGTTGAGCCCTCGATCTATAGGGCCATTTTAGATACTTGATAAAGTAGGAGATAAGGCATACAGGCTAGTATTACCACCTGAGCTAGCGAATGTACATAACGTCTTCCACATATCCATGTTACGAAAGTATCACCAGAACCCGGCACAAGTGATAAGGTATGAGCTTTTGGAACTCGATGAAAGCATGACCTACGTTGAGAAGCCGGTTCGAATATTGAACAGAAAAGAGAAAGTGTTAAGGATAAAGACAATTCCCTTGGTGAAAGTTCTTTGGACACATCGCACGGTGGAAGAGGTCAGATGGGAATCAGAGAGTTTCATGCGGGAGAGGTATCCCGAGTTATTCACAGAATGATTGGTTCCAATTTGGAGGACTAAATTTTCGAAGTGGGGGAGAAAGTGAGACTCTATATATGTTTAACCTTGTATATATGTAAATGGTGATGTACTTGTAATGTGAAGCATAAATGATGTAAAGTCCATAAATTCAATGTACACACTTGTAATAAGAGTTTGCGATGTACGTATAAGTTTCATTATGTAGGAATATGAAGAAATGGACTTTTGTATGTGATGAATGTGACTGAAATGGAATATGAGTAGTGTGGTAAAATGGAATGAAGTTGCATAAGTGGTATAATCTTTGTGCTTCCATTTAGTTATGTAATGTATACCTTTGGTTATACAATAAATGCACACAAGTTTTAATGTGTATGAAGTACGAATAGATGTCATTTTCAAGTCTTAATGGTGGTTGGATGAGAAAATTACTATGACAGCAAATTAAGGATGTTTTGTGTGAAGTTACTGTAGAAAACTACAACAAAATCTGGAAATATAAAGGCCAGATCGAGCTCATAGGATGAGAGATCGATCTGGAAGAGCCAAAGATGCTCATATACAAGCAATGGAGTAGGGCAGATCGATCTCCAATGGGGCCAGATCGGTCTGGTAAACATTCTGTAAATGAAGAGATCGATCCATAGTGCAAGCAGATCGATTTCCTTAGCTCTCGGGTTAGAGCAGATCGATTTCCTTAGCTCTCGGGTTAGAGCAGATCGATCTCCTCCCTAGCCAGATCGATCTTCTTAACTCTTTGCCTAAGACAGATCGATCTCAAGCTTTCGACAGATCGATCTCAAGCCTTCAAATGTCATGAAAATGAGGGATTTTAAGAGGATTAGATCGATCTCAAGCCCTCGACAGATCGATCTCATCAAGCAATTCTATAAATAGGAGCAGTTGAAATATGCATTTCACGGACAAAACCATTCCCTTTCCACTTTCAACCCAAAACCTAGCTTTCTTACTCCTAAATCCGCCCATTTTCATAATGATTTGAGGGAAGGCTATTAGATACAAAGTTGTTCACATCAAGGAGAAGCACAACATAGCTTGGAGGCATTTCCCCATTTGTTGGATTTAAGGAATAAGGGGCATTTCCATTTGGAGCAAGAAAGAAATCTAAAGAGGTGAGTTTCTAAAGCACCAACTCAAGTACATTTGTTTAGTTATTGATTTTTGAGTTGATTGGTGTGCTTATTAATAGTAGAAACTATCTATAATGCAATGAAACTATTATAACCTAGAAATGGGTTAGTGTGACAAAGTGAAATGTGTTGGAATTAATAATGAATCGGATACCTTAAGGTGATAATAGTGTTATGGGTATGAATTTAAGATGGTGCTATGGATGAATTGTGAGACTTACCCAAAAATGGTAAAATGAGTATTTAAGGCATTGGCTAAAATACGTAGTTGAATGAGAGTTAACAACATTAACTCAAGTGTTTGATGAATGAATTGCAGCTCCTGAGGATACACCGGAGCAAGTTGAGCCAAAAACATGAGAAGCTAAGAGGAAGAGGTCGCACCTCGAGTAAATCGAGGTAAGGGAATTGTGTGGACTCTTAGAGATATCAATGCGCAATTTGGGCACTTAATGTTTTTCTATAGTGCATGTGGTAATAGGAAATGAAATGGGTGATTGAAGGGTAAGAGTTTGGTTTTTGAGAAATGAGCATAAAAAAATAAAAGCATGATGCTTTAAAAATCTTGTTTTATTACTTTTTTAGCAAGTGATGGGTAGGTTGGCTAACATTCGAAAAGATTTCCAAAAGAAATGATTTGATTTGGTTTAAAACCATGCTTTGCAAAGAAATGGGCCACCTACATGGATTTCGTGAGAATGTAAGCGTGCTAGATCATGACTCGCATGAGATTTGATGTGTTTTATTTGCATGAGTGCTGGAGCTTAGCTTGCACTAGTTTTTCAAATGGATTTTTATGATGTTGTTTTGGAGCTTAGCTCGTATAGATTTTATACTGGTTTTGACATGGTGCTGGAGCATAGCTCGCGTTAGATGTCCATCATACTTGTTGTCGTGCTTGAGATTACTCGCACGTGGTTTTTAACATGTTGATAGTCGTGCTAGGAGCTTCGGGTAGACTAGGTGTCGCACCGATTAAATAGGCTTGCACTTGAATTTTGAGATGTGGCGTGATATGATGTGTTGATATGGGTCCACGGAGTACGCTGTACCGTACAGGTAGCATGGAGTACGTTGTATCATGTTAAGATTGTGATATGCCATCTTCGGACGATGTTTAGATCTGCTATGGACCGGTGAGTTGGACGTGGCCCACCTCTCATGTGGAAGCAGATAGTGGTGATACCCCGTATGCCTGATCAGTCTAACTTGGGATCACAGGATATGGCCATAGTCCTAGAGGAGATTTCCCTTATTATATTGCCTATCTCACATGTCGTTTGTTTTATGAATAAATCCATGTTTGAAATGCTTTATGGGTCAGGATAGTCCGAGGGAGGGGCTGAATCCTGACAAGTGTTGATCTTATTGAGATGAAATAGCATGATTTTCTTGAGAAAGTATTATTAATGACTTTAAAGTACACTTACACATGATGGTTTTTATTGCCTTATTTGTGAAATATGCATAATGGTTATTCCATGCTTTGAATTTGATTGGTGCACTGAGTTTAAATAGCATGATTTGCTTTACATGCCATTAATAGAAGCATGAACTAATGCTTTTAAGGTGTGAATGAGAAATTGTATGGTTTTGAGCATGGCATCACGATCACGTAGATAGTGCAGTATCTACCTGTTCGAATGATTGCGTTACTGAGCCTATTGGTTGCTCACCCCCTTATTTTCCCCTCTCTACAGAGCATTGAGTATAGATTGAGGGAGACTGGAGGTTTCCTTTTTGGTATCTGCTGCATCCCATCACTTAAGGTATACAAACTGATGTAATTTTGTATCTAAACTTTTCATAGCATAGTAGCAGTTTGAATGTAATCATTGGGGATGTAAAGTAATGTAAACACATGTAAACAGCAACTCTGATTTATTTATACAAGTTTTACTTCTAAATTACAATGCAAATTAAATTGTTATGGTTGGATAAGGTAGACATTGACACACAGCCCAACAGTTGAGAGTGTAGTTGATCACGATCGAGGTAAGGTAAAGACGAATGATAAATAATGTATGAAAAGCGAAAAATTTGTGACGATTTTTAGTAAGTTGAGGGTCATGACATGCCATGAGTCTTAGTCCTCATACTATGGGTTTTATTTTCGATAGCCCTTTGCCATATCTCAAAATAATGCACGTGTGAGCATATAATATCGGTGCGACACACAGTCAGCATAGGCTCCCCACACGACTGTTTCATGCTCTTTTCAAATCCGATAAGTGCGAGTAAACTCCCAACACGACCATATCACAATGATATAACTCTAGTGCGAGCAATGCTCCCAGCACTATGTCATATAAAATCTGAGTATGAGCAAAGCTCCCAATACTTTATAATATATAATCAATGAAAACTGAGTATGAGCTAAGCTCCCATTACTCTATCATGTAAAACTGAGTATGAGCATAGTTCACAATACTCTATAATGCATCAATCACAAAACAGAGTACGAGCAATGCTCCTAATACTCTAACATGCATAAATCGCATATAAAATTTAGTACGAGAATACACTCAAGTACTATGTGATGTATATCTCAAAATATAGTGTGAGTATTCTCTAGCACTTATGGTTTTCACACAAAACTAGATAAATGGCTATTCAAATCGTAATTCACCGAATTCAAATCAAATAGGCACTCAAATGTGTTGTTTTCGCATATACATGAAAACATTAGCCATTCTATCATGCAACTATGAGTTTTAGTCATAACATGCTTCTAAGGTATTTTCACCCTATTTTTGGATAAAACACACTTATCCTCATTAGTCTCTATCACAATAACATGCCTATTCAAGGGAATTCATGTATCATATAATATCAAAATTCTATTCGAAATACGTGTAGCTATCTCTAGCTACTCATAAAATTCTCTTACCTCGGATCACGTCACATGATCTCTCTTCCTCGGTGCTGCTCACTCTCGCAGTCCGATCAGTTTCCAATGCGATTTCCCAAGCTGTTATAATTATCTACATTAGTATACTGTAATATACTTGTTTCAGTTGAAAAATATCAATTTAATGCATTAATCTCATCACTTTCTCCCTTTAGGGTATTATACCATATTTTTCATATATCTATCTTCCTTTCTCCTCATTTCCAATTTATACATTTCATAAAATTAACTTAAAATCTTCCATATATGCATATTTCATCATTTAATTCATGTTAACACCACTTCCTCATCATTTACTCACTTCCATGTCAATAACTAGGTCATGTTTATTTTTCATGATCCTTTCATTTCCAACAATTCATACATATACCAAGTTGTTCACTAATACACCTAGTTTAACATATATCAAAGAGGTGTATTGAATCTTACCTAGCTGAGAATTTTTTTTCTCCAAAATTGGTACAATCCTTCTTGCTCTTTCAATCTTTGATTCCAACTTCTTATTTCCAAGTATGTTGTTCTCCTCTTCACTAAGAATAACTTTGCTTAATTGAATCTGACTCAAAACTGATT
Organism: Firmiana major; assembly: GCA_033439115.1. Lineage (NCBI taxonomy): Eukaryota > Viridiplantae > Streptophyta > Magnoliopsida > Malvales > Malvaceae > Firmiana > Firmiana major. Next base: position 8,822,347 of record CM065902.1, on the reverse strand, counting down.
GCAAACTGAAGTTTTCTAGTGTTGAGAGGTTAGGTTTATTTTTAGGTTTTGAATAGAATAGTGTTTCTCATGAAACAAAGGCTGCAGAGGTCCAGTACTTATAGAATTAGCTCTATGAGATCGATCTACTAACTACATGAGATCGATCTTCCTTGCATTTTTCACATCGAAACTGACCTTTCAGGCCACATGAGATTGATCTGCCCCTAAGCATGAGATCGATCAGCATTACTCAGAACCTTAAGGAGATCGATCGGCTTCAGGCAAATCTTGCTAGATCAATCTGCATCATTAAGGGATCGATCTGCTCTTACTAAAGGATCGATCTCCCTCTTGAAGATACCTTATTTCCTTATTTCTAACCTATGGGATCAATCTGTATTGCCAATGAGATTGATCTGCTCCCTTCCTTAAGCAGTTTCGCTGTAACTTTCATCCCAAATCACTGTTACATTGGTATTTGATCTACTTAACCATCCATTTTACATTTCATACACACCTACAACTTTAAAACATCCATTCCTCATGATTTATATAATTTGTGACTTATCCATACATCACAAAATCATAAAGATTACATAATATGTTATGGGCTTTACAGATGGCGACATAAGACGAAAGACGATGATCGAAGTTTGGAGGCTATGTGGCTGTTCGGGTTTTCTCGTCTGCTAACAGAAAGACTCAAAGGATTAAAATCCTAGAGACAGAAGCAAAGTGCCAAAATGGGGGGGGGGGGAGTTTCAGATTTTTAACTTTTATACTCGAGCCGAACTTTACCATTTAGAAAATTGAAGGAAGACTGATGGAGGTCCACTAGCTCGTAATGGTCATGATGACAAGGTGAATGATGGAGGTCCACTTGCTCGTGATGCCAAGAATCCATGGGTCATCCAAGGAGTCCCCTAGCCATCTATATTTGTTTAGAAGCCCAAACGACATGAGTCTTGGTTTAGTGATAAGTTGGGTTAAGTGTTTAAGTAGCCCACATTTGAGTCTTATTTCGTTTTAGACCAATTATCCTATGTAACTAGGCTTAGGCATGAATTTAGGTTTTAGTCTTATTTTCAGTTTGGTGTTAATTCCAGCCCACTTGTTTAAGGGCTTAAGTTCTAGATATTATTATAAATACCTTGTAAACGCTCTTGAATAAGACAGAACAAATCAGATTGAATTATTAGAAATTTGAGTGTGCCTCTTTCTAGGGTTCCCTCTCAACTAGGCTTATCAAGGTTTTCTTCCTTGTGGCGCCTCCCTCTTCACCAACCACCATTATTATACCTTAGGTTCTCGAATTTTATATTCACAGGGTCGAGGTCTAATACCTTTGGTTCAAGTCTCTTAAGACTTCGGGTGTAGGTTGATATTCTATTTTTCAGTCAAAATCTACTATCATTATTTTCACCCAACTTGCAATTTTAGCGGCTTCAATTCCCAATCCACACGTTTCATTAATCGTCCTAAATCATCCTCTTGTACGTGTATATCAGTTTGGTATTAGAACAAACTAATACCATCTCTTGGCCAAATTCTATCATTTTTCTATAGTTTTGGCCTTTTTTTTTCTAATGATTATTTCTTTAAGATTCTTGTTGTGTCACCTTAGCCGTACCTTTCTAAAGTAAAAAAAAAAAAAAAAGAGAAAATACTTGGTGAATTGGTTGATCCTTCGAGGTTGAATCTTTGACTGAGTCTCTAGTACGATTGTGAACCTATAGAGTTGAGGTAAAGTAAGGGAAAAAGGCATGAGCGTGTGAGAAACATTAGTAGAGAAAAGTAGAATTACTTGAGTGAAACACGACTGTGAGTGCCCCATCTTGAGTGAATTGAGTGTAAACACGTGAGGTTATCACTTATGAGGTTCTTTGTTTTCTGTTATCACTAACGTTTCATGCAGGTTAAATATGTCTTCTGAAGGTGATAAGTCAAACTTTAAAAAAATTGAGTTTATGCCCCAGACAATGTAACAACAGTTCCAACGGATGGACGTGAAATTCAATGACATTCATGATAAGTTGGATCAACATGATGCTCAGCTTGCAAGGATCCAACAAGGTGATTCTTCTCGTCTGAAAAGTAAGATTGTTACTAGTGAAGAGTATGATGATAATGTTGCGTATAATTTGGAAGAAGAGTCTGAGGCAGATAGATATCATAGAAGGCATCATGAGTATAAAGATAGAGATCGAGTTGATAGAGCCCGTGATAGAGGCAAAGAGAAGATGGATGGAAACCTTGGCAGAATAGAATTGAAGATTCCTCCTTTCCAAGGTAAGAATGATCCCGAGGCATATTTAGTGTGGGAAAGGAAGATTGACATAGTATTTGACTGCCACCATTACTTTGAGGTAAAGAAGGTTAAACTTGCTGCAGTAGAGTTCACAGAATATGTTATGGTATGGTGGGATAAGTTGGTCTCTAGTAGAAGAAGATGTGGTGATCCTCCAATGTCTACATGGGATGAGATGAAGTGCATCATGAGGAAAATATTTGTGCCTAACCATTACTACAGAGAGCTGTACCAGAAGCTCCAAGGTCTCACCTAGGGTTTAAAAAGTGTTGACGATTATTACAAGGAGATGGAGATAATCATGATCCGAGCCAATATCCAGGAGGATGCAGGAGCTACTATGACTCGTTTTCTCCAAGGCTTGAACCATGATTGCCACGTTGTAGAGTTGCAGTACTACATGGATTTAGAGGAGATGCTGCATGTGGCCATCAAAGTGGAAAGGCAACTCAAAAGGAAAGGTACATCCCGTTTCACTCCAAGTTCAGTTCTTATTTGGAAATCTAACACCTTTTTCGTAGGGATGATAAGCCTGTGTTTAAGCTTAAGTTAGAAAGTTTTGTTAAGCCCAAGTCTGAGGATGCCCCAAAGCCCAAGACTGAGCTTGCCCAAGCATCCCAGAGCATAACATGTGACATTAAGTGTTTTAAGTGTTTTGGACGTGGACATGTTGCCTCTCAATGTCCCAACCATAGAGTGATGCTCATGCTTGAGAATGAAGATGTTGAGAATGAAAGTTCTGATGTTGGTATTAAGGATGAGATACCTACGTTAGAAGATGCTGAGGAAGAAGAAGATGTTGAGTTTGCTGCTTATGGTGAAGCACTTGTTGCCAGACGTGCTCTTAATGCTCATGTGAAGTTTGAGGATGAGGTACAGCGTGAGAACATCTTCCATACAAGATGCCACATTAGTGACAAGGTATGCTCTGTGATCATTGATGGTGGGAGCTGTACTAATGTTACTAGCACATACCTTGTTGCCCACTACTAAGCATCACCACCCATATAAGTTGAAGTGGATTAATGACTGTGGTGAAGTGAACGTGGTGAAGCAAGTCTTGGTTCTTTTTCTATTAGAAGGTATCAAGATAAAGTGATGTGTGACGTAGTACCCATGCAAGCTAGCCACCTATTGTTGGGTACACTATGGCAGTATGATCAAAGAATTATCCATGATGATTACACTAACCGTTACACCTTTTTCAGGGATGGTAAGAAGATCACTCTTGCTCCCCTTAGCACTAAGGAGATTTACAAGGATCAATTAAGGCTGAAGGAGCAACATGACGAGCAAAGGAAGCTAGCTAAAGAAAAGAAGGGAAGTGAGGAAAGCAAAGCAGTGAGCTACCATGCCAACTCTCGAGATGTGAAGACTTCATTTATTACTAAGTCTCCTATCCTTTCGCTCTTATTTAAAGACTCTTGTTTTATTGATACTGAACTCCATGATAGTTTACCTACTGATATTGTCTCATTATTGCAGGAGTTTGAGGATGTATTCCCTGAGAATATCCCTAATGGACTACCACCGATTCGTGGGATCGAGCACCAGATTGACCTTGTCCCTGGAGCTACCATACCTAACCGCCTAACCTACAGAAGCAATCCGGAGGAGACGAAAGAGCTTCAAAGGTAAGTTGAGGAGCTCATGAGGAAAGGTTACGTGAGAGAGAGCATGAGTCCATGCGTCGTACCCGTATTGCTTGTTCCTAAAAAGGATGGGACATGGAAGATGTACGTTGACTGTCGAGCCATCAACAAAATCACTGTAAAGTATCGCTATCCTATTCCTAGGCTAGATGACATGCTCGATGAGTTGCATGGTGCATGCATGTTTTCTAAAATTGATTTAAAGATTGGATATCACCAAATTCGTATGAAAGAAGGTGATGAATGGAATACCGTATTTAAGACTAAACATGGTCTTTATGAGTGGTTAGTTATGCCTTTTAGCTTGACTAACGCACCTAGTACTTCCATGCGTTTAATGAACCATGCTTTACGTGCTTTCATTGGTAAATATATGGTTGTCTATTTCGATGATATTCTGATTCACAGTAAGAGTCTGCATGAGTATGATGAGCATCTTAGGAACGTTCTACAGTTTTAAGGAATGAAAGTTTGTATGCCAATTCTAAGAAATGTACATTTTGCACTGATAAGGTTGTTTTCCTTGGGAATGTAGTTTCTTCACATGGCATGTCTGTTGATGATGAGAAGGTAAAGACAGTCAGAGATTGGCCTGTACCTAAGTCTGTTACTGATGTGCATAGTTTCCATGGCCTAGCTAGTTTCTATTGTCGATTCGTTAAAGACTTTAACACTATAGCCGCACCTTTGATCGAAGTGGTCAAAAAGAATGTTGCTTTTCATTGGGGTCCTGCACAAGAGCATGCTTTTAATTTGCTCAAGGATAAACTTTGTTCTGCTCCTTTGTTAACTTTGCCTGACTTTACTAAAACTTTTGAGATTGAGTGTGATGCCTCAGGTGTAGGAATTGGAGCTATGCTTATGCAGGAAAAATGCCCGATTGCCTTCTTCAGTGAGAAGTTAAGTGGGACAGCACTTAACTATCCCATATATGACAAGGAGATATATATGTTAGTGAGGGCCTTGTAGACATGGAAACATTACCTATGGCCCAAAGAATTCATCATCCACACCAATCACGAGTCCTTGAAGCATCTGAAAGGACAAAGTAAGCTAAACAAGCATAATGCCAAGTGGATGGAGTTCATTGAGGCGTTTCTATATGTAATCAAGTACAAACAAGGTAAAGAGAACGTCGTAGTTGATACGTTATCTTGTAGGTATACTCTTATCACAACTCTTGATGCTAAGCTTTTAGGATTTGAGTATATCAAAGACCAGCATGCTGATGATGCTGATTTTGGTAATGTTTATGATGCATGTGCTATATCTGGTTTTGGTAAGTTCTATAGGCATGATGGGTTCTTATTTAGAGAGAATAAGTTATGTATGCCTAGGAGTTCTTTACGTGAGCTGTTAGTTAGAGAAGCCTATAGTGGAGGGTTAATGGGTCACTTTGGAGTTAGGAAAACTCTAGATGTTTTGCATGAGCTCTTCTTTTGGCCTTACATGAGGAGAGATACAGAGAAGTTATGTGATAGATGCATTTCATGTAGGCAAGCTAAATCTAGAGTTCATAATCATGGCTTATATACTCCTTTACCCATTCCTACTACTCCATGGACTGATATCTCTATGGATTTTGTTTTGGGCTTGCCTAGAACAAAATGTGGTAGAGATTCTATTTTTGTTGTGGTTGACAAGTTCTCCAAGATGGCTCATTTCGTTGTTTGCCAAAAGATGGATGACGCAAGCAATGTTGCTGACCTTTTTTTCAAAGAGATAGCACATCTACATGGTGTGCCGAGGACTATTATCTCTGATCGTGTTGTCAAGTTCCTCAGTTACTTTTGGAAGAGGTTATGGGGAAAATTGGGAACTAAATTGTTATTCTCCACCACTTGTCACCCCCAAACTAATGGACAGACTGAGGTGGTCAACTAAACCCTATCTACATTATTGAGGTCTGTCATACAAAAGAATTTGAAAAAATTGAGAAGAATGCTTGCCACATGTTGAGTTTGCCTATAACTGCATTGTCCACTCCACTACGAGTTGCTCTCCATTCGAAGTTGTTTATGGCTTTAATCCTCTTACTCCTTTGGATTTGTTGCCATTACCTAGTGCCGAGCAAAGTAACTTGGATGGAGAACAGAAGGTTAAGTTTGTGAAGTAACTCCATGAGAAAATGCGTCAAGCTATTGAAAGGAAGACTGAGCAGTATACCACCCAAGCCAATAAGCGCCGCAAGAAAGTAGTCTTTGAACTTGGTGATTGGGTTTGGGTACATATGAGAAAGGAGAGGTTTCCTACTCAGCGACGAACTAAGTTGCATCCCCGAGGAGATGGACCATTCCAAGTCATTAAGAAGATCAGCGATAATACCTACCGATTGGATCTTCCTGGTGAGTATGGTGTATCTGATACTTTTAATGTTTCTGATCTTTCTCCCTTTTCTTTTGATAAAGGTACATGCGATTTGACGACAAATCCTTTTGAGGAGAGGGGGAATGATGGAGGTCCGCTAGCTCGTAATGGTCATGATGACAAGGCGAATGATGGAGGTCCACTTGCTCGTGATGCCAAGAATCTATGGGTCATCAAAGGAGGTCCCTTAGCCATCTATATTTGTTTGGAAGCCCTACCGACATGAGTCTTGGTTTAGTAATAAGTTGGTTAAGTATTTAAATAGCCCATATTTGAGTCTTATTGCGTTTTAGACCAATTATCCTATGTAACTAGGCTTAGGCGTGAATTTAGGTTTTAGTCTTATTTTCTATTTAGTGTTAATTCTAGCCTACTTGTTTAAGGGCTTAAGTGCTAGATATTATTATAAATACCCTATAAACGCTCTTGGTGTTAATTCCAGCCCACTTGTTTAAGGGCTTAAGTGCTAGATATTATTATAATTACCTTACAAACACTCTTAAATAAGACAGAACATATCAGATTGATTTTTAGAAATTTGAGTGTGCCTCTTTCTAAGGCACCCTCTCAACTAGGCTTATCAAGGCCTTCTTCCTTGTGGCGCCCTCCCTCTTCACCAACCACCATTGTTATACCTTAGGTTTTCGAATTTTATATTCGTAGGGTCGAGGTCCAATACATTTGCTTCAAGTCTCTTTAGACTTCGGGTCTAGATTGATATTCTATTTTCTAGTCAAAATCTACTATCATTATTTTCGCCCAACTTGCGTTATTAGCTGCTTCAATTCCCAATCCACACGTTCCCTTGATAGTCCTAAATCATCCTCTTGTACGCGTATATCAAAGACCTTAAAACAACGTCATATTGTACTATTTTAAGCTTCAACCCAAGCCTGACTGAACCGAGATCTACTTGCAGGCCCTCCGAGTGATTCAACTCCTTTGTTATTTATTTATTTATTTTTTATTAATTTGATTAGTAAATGCTAAAATTTAATTCATCATTTTAGTAATTATTTACTTTGATTGAGTTTTAGCCAAATTAATTCATTTATTCTTTTTATTTTATTTCTTAGCTAATTAGTTTAATTAATTGTTATTAGATGATTTAACTTAGATAGCTTGATTAATTTGATAGATTAGTTAGTTTAATTAGTTTTATTTTTTTCTTCTATTTACTTATGAACTTGTGTTATTCGTTTTTTTTTATCATTTGTTTAGAATTAGGATACATTGTTTAGAAACATAAAATTTTAAAATGTAAAAATAAAGGTCCGGTTTAGAAAATAAATTAAATAGAAAAGTCCTTGTAAATTAGGTTTAAAAAATTTCTTTATAAAATAAATTATTTTATGAATGAAAACAATTTGTAAATTATTAAATAAAAATTCAAAGAATAGAAATCCAACCAATGATGAAATTTCAAAAAAATTGCCAGTGTGTAACTATCTTGGAAAAATTTTGTAAAACTCAATTTTTTACCACTTTATTTCTTTTTGGGAAAACTAAAAAGTTATTGAGAACTTAGAATAATGTTATGTATGTCTGAAACCACCAAAGCACTCGGGTTAGTGGCGTGAGGCTTGACGGCATGAAAATCGAGGTAAAACTTTAAGCTCGAGAATTACTTAAGAATTACATGTATAAGCATGAAATGATGTGTAGAAGTGAAAACTAAAGTACTGGAAGTGAAAAAGTTAGTAAAACTCAGATTTACAATAAATTGATAAAAAAAGGCCTAGTAAGAGAAATAAATTCAGAATAAATTTTAGAAATTCATGAAAATTATTCTGAGATAATATGAAATTATTATAAGGTGAAATTTAGATCTGGAATGAAAATCAAATCGAAATTTGGAGGTTTAGGGGATCGAATTAATTTTTAAAGTCAACCGAAACCCTTAAGTCATTTTGCTTGGTATTGACCAAATCGCGTAAAATGAGCTCAATCGGGGAATGTTTCTTAAATAAGTGACCCCCAAATTTTTATAGGAGATACAAGGGACATAGTATATCATTTACGAAGTGGGAATTTGGAACAAATGGGCTAGAAAATATTTTTCATAAATTTTCCAAAACAGGGAAGCGGACTGCCCTAGCCCAGAAAATCTATAGACCCAACAAGAAATCTCAATTTGAAGAGGTTCTAGAAGGCCTTTTAAGTGAATTTTTTTAATGAATGATAACGTAAAGCCCTTTCTGGAAAGCACAAGATCACCCAAAATTGACCTGAAACCAGAGAGAACCACCCCAAACAAGTTGACGTAGGCGTCCTCTGTGGAATCCACATGTGCAATTTTTCTTGCCACCTTTTGGCCACTTTCAGGTGATGGTCAAGAAGAATAAAATCTTCCCCTTCAATTTCTCTATAACATATAAACAATCCAGTCACAAAGAAGTCCATTTGCTAGGTGAAAAATAAGAAAGAAGGATAGGGCCAGAATCTACCCTCATTCGAGGTGAGAGAAAGTTCCATTTTTGAACGTTTTTGGTTTAATTTTTAGGTATTTTTTATGATTATAAGTATATATATGTTGAATTATAGTTGAGTATCAATTGGGAGGATAAAAAATGTGGTCAACCTTGGTCAAAGTTGAGGTACACTTGATGAATGATGATGAACTTGAGATATGTTGTTATTTGGTGTTTTTGAATAATTTTTAGTTAAGTGGAACTGGAAGAATTAACTTCTATGGGTGAGTATAGTTTCAGCCAGCATAGGGTTGGAGTGATTGTGGAGAAATTTGGATGAATTTGGTGTTATTAACAGTTAAATTTATACCGAAAAAGTCAGGTTTATAGTTTAGTGTAATGAAAAATTGAAAAGTGTAAGAATTGGCAATTTGGCATATTGACAAATATGATTTATGAACTTGAATGAGTTTTGAGGTTAATGAAGTAATGAATTTGAAGTTAAGAGAACCAAATTGTCCGATTTAGCTTAAAATGACACTTATATCGGTAAAACCGAGAAAATGGGAAAAGTTGACAAAAAGGTCAAATTTGGTCAATATTTATGAAACTAAATACATATTTGGATATGTTAAGATGAAACTGAATGATATTTGATGAATTGACATTGTTTTGGGTAGCTCAAAAAATTAACACGCATATCAAGGCAATCTCGATTCTCGATGATTGTACGTTGTCCCAAGGTCTACGAGGTAAGGGATGTGTTTTAAATAGTATTGGTATCCCAATACCTCATTTGACATATAAATATGTTGAAGTTTTCCTTTATTACAAAAATGCATGTCCAAACTCGAAAGGGTACTATTCATGTTAAACTGAAAAAACCCTTTTCGAGCTCTTCAAATGTGCTTTTTTCTACCTATGAGATGTTTTAAAAAGGTAATTTACTATGTGAAAATAAAAGTTTATGGAAAGATGTATATGTTTATTGAAATTAAACAAAATGTATTTTCTACGAGTTTACGGGTTAATAGACCTGAAATATGCTTTAAGAGCACTGTTTCAAGACTAAGGCCACATGTAGTTTACGTGATTTGTCATGTGTGGCCCATGTGGACTCTAGACCTTCGTGGTGCGTGCCGTATGCTACTTGGTGTACGTTCAGTCCCTTGTGGCATATGTGAAACCATGTTGGGTATTTGTGCCACTCGGTGCCTTATTTTTGCCATTTGTTTAAGTGGTGTAAGGCACTATATGACCTTGATCCAGTCTACAATTCCCTTACCATGGACATAGGTATACAATCTACATGAACTATCTACGCGAAATTCCTACGTGAACTATCTAAGCGAACATAACTTTTATTACTATGTGTCTCTGCCTAGTCTCCATGAAACTACTTAGTATGATTTTAAAGAATGAGTATTAAGCTACATGTTTCATATGTTACATGTTTTGACTTGATTTTGAAATGAGCTACGCGATATATACAACGCGAAATGTAAACCTACGTGATAATTGCTACGCGTTTTATAAGCTACGTGATGTTTACTACAAGATTTATATGCTACGCGCTATATGCCACGTGGTTTATAAGTATATGATATTTGAAACTGAACTAAATTATGTGATTTCTGTACACCTGATTCACGCGCGACGTGTTATATGCTACGTGGTTTATAAGTTATATGTCATTTGTAACTGAACTAAGCTACATGATTTTAAAGTTCATGTTACAATGTTTTACTCCTACGTGTTTTATTGCTAAGACTACTTTAAACTCATGTCTTACTGGGCTTGAAGAGCTCACCCTTTTCATTTCACCCTTATAGATTACCTTAAGTGATTTATCACTCATACCTGCCTTATAGTGGTCGTGGATGAGTAGACTCGACCCGCCTTTTTGGAGCTGCTTTTGTACGAGCGAGATATACTTTTACTTTACTACCAAATTTGTTGTAAAGCATAGACGTATGTTGTATAGAACATTTGGGATGTAAGTTAAGTAGATATGAATGTAAATAAGTTGTAAATAGTCAGATCGCATAATATTGTATATTCCACAATGTTAAAGTATTTAAATGAGAATGGATACACTATTGAGTAAGAAAAAGAAATTAAATCAACTGGTTGCGATAATAAACTGCGTTTTATACCTTGCAGGAGGGTTAGGATAAAAATACGTCGTTATACTGGCAAAATTTTTACGAAATAAAAGGGTTAAGAAATCGGTACTGATAGGAATACAACTTAAGTATTGAAAAATGTAAAAAAATTGTTATCAAGAGCTTCTATTTATTCAAAGTAAAAAAAAATAAAAGTCACAATATGTTAGAGATTATCCTTGTAAATTCTATTAAATAGTTCAATTAATATAAGCGTAAATGTTTAATGAAGCATAAAGTAAACAGAAACTTAGTTGGCGATGAATTTTTAAATTTTGAGAGTACAAAATGATTTGAAAATTTTTAGGTAAGAAAATTTTTCTAAAATCTACTAAGTGTTGAAAATTTTAGAGAAAATTATTTCAATATTCAGGGTTTTTATTTACTTTAAAGGTAAAACAAAAAAATAAAGTAAAGTTTTAATAAATAAATAAATAAAAATTTACAGAAGATGAACAGTTAGAGCTTTAAATATTTAAATAATTGGATGTTAAATGAAAAATAAAGTTAAAATGAAAATAAAGACCATTTAAATTAAGGCTATTTAGGATAAAATATTATTAATTGGTACTATTTTTAAAGTAGGCGTTGTGAGGGTGCTTACGCCATCCTCACCCATTACCATACTCTTAAATCCAAAACTTTGAAACGTAAACTAATCATTATCCATAGATTTGAATAGGTGATCAATCACACTTAGGTTTAAAAAGTTTAGTGGTGACTCCTAATTTTATGTCTAGTAATTAAGTTCGAAGACTTAAACTTTATGACACATACTATGCATTCTTGTCCATTAACAACATAACATTTTGGTGGAAGAATGTAGATCTCATCATCTAAATCACCAATGAGGAATGTTGTCTTTACATCTATTTGATGTACTTCAAGGTTGTAAATTGAAATAATAACAAACATTACCCTTATAAATGTAAATTTAGTGACCAGAGACAGGGTTTTAAAAATGATTTTAGAGGCTCCTAGGATTATCATTTGCCACTAGGCGAATTCGCCTACAACAACAGTTATCATTCGAGTACCGGGATGGCACCGTATGAGACCTTGTATGGTCGTAGATGTTGCTCCCCAGTTGGATGGGAAGAAGTAGGTGACCGGAAGATTTTTTTCTACTGATTTAGTTACAAAAGCCTCTAAGGATGTTTAGTTGATTGTTGAGAGATTGAGGATACCTCAGAGTAGGCAGAAGAGTTATGCTGTGCCAAGACCCAAATTACCTAAAATCACTATAATTTTTTCGCTTTTTGATTATTATTTAATTCTTACCTTTCTCTCATCATGACCATCTTACCAAATAGTTGGGCTATGATTCGGTGTTAGTAACCTCTCACCTATTTCCCATTCTATTTCCATAATCACATTCACATATCAGAGTTTACTATCTTTTTACTTTAACTAAATACATACACAATGGTATTTACATAACCTTACATCCCCGACATCATATACGTTTATAGTACTGTGCATTACATGTTCAGATACAAAATTATACAAATGTGTATACCTGTCTCTTGATGGGAAGCAGCGGATACTAAGAATACAAGTCCTCAGCCGCTCACTAACTACTGCGAGTACTCTGAAAAGATGGAAAAATAATGGGGTGAGCAAACCACACGCTCAGTAAGACAATTATGCAAGTAAGGAGATAGCTCCACTATCTTCATCCTCATAACGCCATGCCCTTAAAATCCATTTCTTTTCATTAAAATCTCAAGCACAAAATCATGTATGTCATCAATGACTTAGTTTATAAAACTATTCGTACATATATAAATCATACTACTTATGCATCAATGGCATTTTATGTGACATCCTTAAATCATAATTAGCATGAAGTAAATTAAGATCATGCATCATTTCATACCATGTAAAACAATTCATGAGAAACAATTCTTTTCATGAATTTGTCATTAATGGATGGAAAACTCATCATGCTACTACATTTAAATCATTTCATTAAAGTTGTAGTATAAAATAACCCGAAGGGTTAAGCATCTCATAAAACAATTCGTTATAAAATTCGATTAATAATCACAGTTCAGAAAAATTCTTAAAATCGGGGGCTTGACCTGTCGAGACCCTTCCTAACTTAACCAAAACTACTACAAATTTTTTGCATTTTAACTTACCTTTCCTCTCATCAATGGTTGGGCTGTGATTCGATGTTAGCTTCCTCGCATACCATATCATCCATTATCATACATACATGTCAATATACTGTTACTGACTGTAACTTCTTTTATAATAAATGTGAGATTCATATAAAACTAATACAAATACATTCCCTATAACATATATCGTATACATCACTGTGCTGTTTCTATGTTTAGATACATAACCGTACAAAATATGTATACTTATCGATCGATAGGAAATAGCAGCGGACAATAGGAATACTATCCCTCAAACACACTCGCTCTACTGCTGATGCTCTATAGAGAGATGTAAAAGAAAGGGGGATGAGCATACAACGCGCTCAATAAGGAAATCAGGCAAGCAAGTAGACATCTACACTATCTACTCAAAATAATGCTATGCCTCGAAAACATCATTTCCTTATCTCACTTTAAAAGCATGTTTTTAAATATATATATATATAGTTGTACAGATTAAATCCCATGTACAGAAATCATGCTTGCTTTCACAAATGTAGGCATGTAATGCAAAATAATGCATCTTTATAATATCACAATGCCTTTAGATAAATCATGTCATGTATATTTTAAGTCACAATAAATATGGCATTTAAATCATTCACAGCACAATAATCAGATTCTGACCTATCCCTCAAGTCTATCTGTATCATAAGTAAATCATTCAATCAAGTGATATATCATGTGAGATTGTGGTGAAATGCAATAATATCCTAGACTATGGCCATATCATATAATGGCGATCCCAGACTACACGGAATCCTAGTGTGCGGGACATCACTACTGCAATGGGAGGGGGTCAGTCCATCACAATCGTCAGCCATCAACTCCTTAACTCCACAACACCACACGGTACAGTGTACTCCATGCCACTCGCATGGTACAACATACTCCGTGGACCCTACATCACAGTTGGGGTGCCTGTCATAGGTCTTAGCCCTCAAACCATGGAATATCATACCACGTGTAAGACCCCGTATATGTATAATGGTAATGTGTGTAATTGGATCAAATAATATGAATGGACTTGTAATGTAAAGTATGATTGATGTAAGTCCATGGATTCAATGTATGTATGTGTAATATGAATTGTAACGTACATACAAGTTTCATTGAGTACGAATATGAAGAAATGAGTTCCGGCAAGTGATGGATGTGATTGAAACTCAAGATGAGTAGTGTGGTAAAATGGAATGGAGTTATGTTTCCATTTGGTTTCATGTAGCATACCTTTGGACATACAATGAATGCACACAAGTTTCAATGTGCATAAGGTATGAATGGATGCCATTTTCAAGTTATAAAGGTGGATGGATGAGAAAATGGCCATGGAAATAGATTAAGGATGTATTGGTATGAGTTGCAGCAAGGAAACTACAGGAAATCTGGAAAACATGAGGGCCAGATCGATCTCATAGGATGAGAGATCGATCTGGAAGAGCCAGAATACTCTTATTTGGGCAAAGAATAGAGCAGATCGATCTCCAATGGGGCCAGATCGATCTCCCAAGCATTCTGTAGTGAAAAGATCGATCCCCAAGCACCCAGATCGATCTCCTTAGCTCTCTGTTTGGGAGCAGATCGATCTCATGCTTCGACAGATCGATCTCATGCCTCGACAGATCGATCTCATGCTTCGACAGATCGATCTCATGCTTAAAAATGCCGTGAAAAAGAGGGATTTTAAGGGACCAGATCGATCTCCTCTTGGACCAGATCGATCTCCTCAAGCTATTTCTATATAAGGAGGGCTGAAAATCAGGAAATCTCGGGAAAAACACTAACCTTTCACTTTCAACCCAAAAACCTAACTTTCCCTCTCTAAAATCAGCCATTTCCAGCAAAAATTAAATAGAGACCATTAGAGACAAAGTTGTTCCTATCAAAGAGAAGAACAACATAGTGTGAAGGCATTTTTCCATTGTTGGTATTGAAGGAGTTAAGGGCATTGCCATTTGGAGCAAGAAGAAAAATCATATTTGGTAAGATTCTAACACTCCAATCCAAATACATTGTCTATTTAATTGATTTTGGAGTTGTTTGGCATGACTATTGATGGATAAATTATCTAGGGATGTGGTGGAATTAGTGTGACCTAGAAAACCTAGAATGGGTATGATGTGAGAATATATGGGTTGAATGAGTTTATGATTTATGGGCATGCTAAAGTTGTTAGTGAGGTAATGCTTATGATTTTAGATGGTTAAATGAGATTACATTGTGAGTTTGGAGGAATTGTGGAAATGAGTATGTATATGCTTGATAAAATGCTATAGTGAGCGAATTCATGAAATATGAACACTATGAGCTTAATGTCGATTTAATATCGATTTGGAATAAGTTAATAGGCCTAAGAAGATCCATAGGCTCGAGTTATGGGTAAAGTAATGAAACGAGGCCATATAAGCGTTAATAGAGGCTATAGATTAAATTGACTATAGCAAGCACAAGGGTTGCATTATATGGATCGAATATAATGCGGGATATGATTTTGTGCAGTCCCGAAGAGTTCGTTGAAGACGAATCGAACCGTACGAGTAGGCAGCTTAAGGAAGTGGAATCACGCATCGCGATTCCAGGTAAGGGAATTTTGTGAGTATATAGAGGTAGCTGCTCGTACTTTGAACTTGTGGGTGAATATTGGGTGTTTTATGAAATGCATGGTTGCTCAAATAAATGATTGATGGTATTCGTGAATGATGAGGAGTATATGCGTGGTTTTGGATTTAAAGTGGATTTTATGAAATGGGATAGTAAGGCTAATAATTGCATAAATCTAATGTTTTGATGCTTTTCAAAATGAAATTGCTTGGTTTTAAGCAAGCTAGTAGATGGGTCGGCTAGTATTGTATGGTTGTTGTGGAAAAGCATTTGTGAGTGCTAAACCCGATTGCCGGGATTGTTTGATTGTGTATGAGCCGCCTATCGTATTTGTATGACATAAATCGCGCTAGAGCCTTGCTCGCGCTGGATTTCTATGTTTTCAACGTGCTGGAGCTTAGCTCGCACCTTGATTTGGAAACTATGATGATGTTTATAAACCGTACTGGAGCTTCTGCTCGTACGTGGATTTTGAGTGGTTGTCTTATGAGTATAACCGTACTAGAGCTATGCTCGTACGCGTCTCTGTATGAGAGGATGCCTGAGTCGTGCTAGAGCTTTGCTCGCACAAGTTTGCTCATTGTGACACGTATAAGGTTGTGAAAGTTGGTAAGATCCTTAAGCCTTACATCCTTAAGCCAACATCCTTAAGCCCAAAGAGGCGGGGAGGCTCTGTTAGGCGGGGAGGCTCTGTTCGGTGGGGAGGCTCTCTTACGGTGGGATCCTTAAGCCAACATCCTTAAGCCCTGGAGGGGCAGGGAGGCTCTGTTAGGCAGGGAGGCTCTCCTACATAGGTACCATAAGATCCTTAAACCCTACATCCTTAAGCCAACATCCTTAAGCCCAAAGAGGCGGGGAGGCTCTGTTAGGCGAGGAGGCTCTGTTCGGTGGGGAGGCTCTCTTACGGAAGGATCCTTAAGCCCTACATCCTTAAGCTAACATCCTTAAGCCCGAGGAGGCAGGGAGGCTCTGTTAAGCGGGGAGGCTCTGTTCGGCAGGGAGGCTCTCCTTCACGGATATGGAAAACTCTTGGTATGGGGTAGGTAAGACCTAGGAATGGCACCCCCAATCACGATATGAGTCTGCGAAGTACGTTGTACCGTGTATATCACATGGAGTACGATGTACCGCACGATGGTTATGTGTTGAGAAAGTCTGGTGAGGGATAATCCATCTTCATGCCAGCGTGATACCCCGCACACCTGGATGCGTGTGGTCTGGGATGAGTTATGATGTAATGGTCCACATAGGCACTTTTGATATAGTGACCTAGTTTTTATACACATGCGTGAATTGTGAAATGAAAATGTGGTTGTGATTGTGAGTTGATTTGGTGGTAATTATGTGTTGAGAAAGAGGTTTATGATGTTGGTTTAAAAAGGAGGTTTCTTAATGAATTGCCCTTTTATGAATTTAAATGAGATTGAGCATGAGATGATTTATACATGATGTTTCTACCATGTTTTATATGCCAATGCACATGATTTTGATACATGATATATATGTATATTCACATGGCATAGTTTTATTCCTCATGCTCCTACCATAAATGATTTATGCATAACACTATCAGCATGTAGATAGAGTAGTTATCTACCATGCTTGCATTATTGCCTTACTGAGCGTGTGGTTGCTCATCCCACTCTATTTTCCCCCCTACAGAGCGTGCATAGTAGCCCAGTAAGGACTGAGGCGTGGTATTTTGGACTCCGCTGCATCTCCATTGCTAAGAGGTATATACACAGTGATTCTTTTTGTATCTAAACAATGTAAAAGCACAGTATTCCTTTGAGTTGTAATTATGGGGGATGTAGATGTCAGTAAAACATGTATTCATATAAGTACACAATTAAATGCAAATGTATGACATCGTTTTAATTAATTGAGAATGAATGAGATGTGGTGTTTATTATTGACTCACACCCCAACAGTGTGTGGTGAGTTTAGTTCACGACCGGGTAAGGTAACAGTAAAACGCGAAAAATTTTCAGTGATTTTCGGTTAAAGAGAATGGAATTGGGTCGTGACACCACGTCTCTAAATCCACATGCGAATCTCTCACAGTGTGACACTTAGTCTACACGAGGAAATCAAACATGGTTTTCAACATGTATTATATATCACATAAATTATAGTGCGCACCTTTGAGAGCGACACACAGTCGACACTCCGCTCAAACACTGTTTCACATCACAAACTCAACTCTAGTGTGAGTAAACCTCTAGCAACTAGGTCAATGCATAATTCATGTTTCAAATCAAGTACGAGCAATAGCTTCAGTACCATGCTATGCACAAAATCATCAAATCAAGTGCGAGAAATAACTTAAGTACTGTGTCATGTATAAATCATGAAGAATCGAGTACGAACAACGCTCTAGCACTCTGTCATGCATCACATGTAAAATTCGAGTATGAGTTAATCGCTCCAGCACTCTCTCATGCATAAATCATATAAAACTGAGTACGAGTGACAACTCCAGTACTCTATCATGCATGTCATTGAAATCTAGTGTGAATCACATTCCAGCACTAATATATGTGGAAAATATATGAAATCAAGTGCGAGCTATGCTCTAGCACGATTTATTCTCACATAATTCGATAGATGGCTCTTTAAAAAGGGATGATTTTCAAAACATCAAAATCAGCACTATAAAGTGTGCTTAATTCACATCAACCTTAAAATCATTAGCCCATCTATTTATTCTTTTGCTAAACAGCAGTAAAACACTCAAAATGGTGGTTTCCATGCTTTTTACAACTTTTCACAAAAGTTAACTTTTTCCTAACTAAGGGTAAAATCGTAATTTGCCACTATCAGGTCACAATAATTATTATTTACTTTCTCTGACCCTTAATGTTTTTAAGTGAATGTAAAGAAAGACAAAAATACGTGCAGGTATCTCTAACTACTCACAAAAGTCCTTTACCTTGGATCACGTAGAGTGACCTCTCTTTCTCTGTGCTGCTCTAATCTCGCAGTCCGGTCAACTCTCGATATGACTCTAGAGCTGCATTTAACCATTCACTGGGTTACTTAAAATTTTCCTATTGTATTACACATTTAATACAGTTCATTTCACTTAAATGGGTCAATTTACTCTTAATGGGCCTCAAACACTTTAATTGGGCCTTAATCCGTATTATGCCCGTTTTCCACTTAGTAATTCCCTTCATTAGGGTCTATTGGCTCATTGGGCCTATCAATACCCATTGGGCTTTGTTCAAAACTCTTTGGATAGCCCGTATATCATTTACGACAGTTTACTCAAAATTTCCAATATTATCCACTAAATGCGAAATTAAATCCGTAATGCGTAAAATAAATCTCTAATACTCGATAATCACGTAAATTGTCGTAAATGAGTTTTACTTACCCGAGTTTATCCGATGGTACGAAATTCGAAGTTCGATCGGGCTCTCATTCGAAATTTATCATCGAACTGCATAATTTGTATATTTAATTTTCGGGTTAATTTTCGATCAAACAGAATTTAAATAAATTTATCAGAAATCAAATCAGTCACTTTTGACCTCGTATCAACTTACCCGAAGACCAGTGTAATCCTAAAAATTTTCCTTTTTCTTTTTTCTTTCTTTTCTTCCTTTTTTCTTCTTTTCCCTTTTTCTCCTTGGCTGAACCGGTCCGATCCGGTTTAGTGTAGAACCTTCTTCACTGAACCAGTCGACCAGTTCAGGGCTCTTTTCATCGTTCCAATGTCGTTCGACCGGTTCTCCGGTTGATTCCACCGCCAAACAGTTCGGCCTCGCCTCTAGAGGCTTCTTTTGGCCTCGTCTGGGGTTGACCGGCATCGGATTCCGCCGAATCCGTCCTTCTCTATCGCGGCTTCCCTCTCACAAATCTCCTCACCGGTGACGATTCACAATGCGTGGGGGCCGTCGAGCTCTCGGCCGGTGCCGATCGTCCTTCTGCCCGGCACCTCTCACGCCATACGCCGCTGGTTCGTCGGCCGTGAAGAATCCTCCTCGGGTCGGCTTTGCTTCCTTCTTCGCGCGGGTTTCCTTTCTATTTTCCAAATTTCATTTTTTGTTTTATTTATAATTGATTTTTGTTATTATTTTATTCATTAAAATAATAACAAAAATCCTAAAATATCCCAAAAATTCATTTTAAATTCATTTAATCCGTAAATGAATTTTTCAGTCCGATTTTACCTTTTCGGTAAATTTTTTCACTATTTTTGAGATCGTTTTTCGAGGTGAAAATTCTGAAAATATCAAATAAATTCATATCTTGATCAATTGGACTCGAAATTCAATATTTTCTTTGTTACTGATCAAGATTTCTCAATTTCATATTTTTAATGAAATTTTTTCATCGAATTTATACCGGATTTCGATCTTTTGACCGTTTTACCCATGCATTCGTTCAGAACCAATTTAAACCTTATCTCGTTGTTATGCAACTTACATGCATTTTTAATGTCTTAAATAGTCGATTGCATGACAGTAAATACTCTTCTTATGATTCAACTATAAAATAAAGTGTTCGTACACATAGGAATCATAAGGAACAAGCTACATACGTAAATCAAAAACACGGGTCTGACAATTCTCCCCAACTAAAAGAATTTGGTCCTCCAAATTAGAACCAAATCAATCATCAAACAATTGGGGGTGGTTCTCTCGAATTAAGCTCTCTAACTCCCAAGTAGCCTCCTCGGAAGTGTGATGCTGCCATAAAACCTTCACTAATCCGATAGTCTTCGATCTCAAGACCTTCTCCTTCCTACCCAGCATCCAAATCGGTCTCTCAACATATGACATGTGCTCTCGGAGCTCCAATGGCTTATAACTATTAACATATGCCAGATCCGGGTGATACTTTCGAAGCATCGATATGTGAAAGACGTTATGGACACCTGATAAGTCTGGTGGCAATGCCAACCTATAAGCCTTATCTCTCACTCGATCAAGTATCTTAAAGGGTCCAATATAGCGAGGATTCAGCTTTCTTCTCTTCCCAAATCTCACTATGCCCTTGGAAGGAGAAACTTTCAGAAGCACTGCTTCACTAACTGCAAACTCTAGTGGCCTTCATCTCCTGTCAGCGTAACTCTTCTGTCTACTCTGAGCTGTCCTCAGTTTCTCTATAATCAAATGGACGTCCTCAGATGCTTGTGTAACCATGTCAGGAGCGAAAATCTTATGGTTACCTACTTCTTCCCATCTAACAGGTGAACGACATCTACGACCATATAAAGCCTCATACGATGCCATCCCGATACTCGAATGATAACTGTTGTTGTAGGCAAACTCGGCTAGTGGCAAGTGGTCATCCCAGGAGCCTCTAAAATCTAGCACACATGCTCTCAACATATCCTCCAGAGTCTGTATAGTCCTCTCTGACTGACCATCTGTCTAAGGATGGAAAGCAATGCTCAAACTCAACTGGGTTCCTATGGCTTTCTGAAAATGTTCCCAAAAGTGAGAAGTAAAGCGAGAATCCCTATCAGAGACTATGCTCACTGGTACACCATGTAACCTCACTACCTCGCGTACGTATAGCTCTGCCAATGTACTCAGAGTATCGGTAGCTTTCATAGCTAGAAAGTGGGCTGACTTCGTTAGTCTGTCGACGATCACCCATATAGCATCGTGATTCCTGCAATAATCCTGCAGGCTTTTGATGCTCTACCTTCACTTACTGACATACGAGACACTTTGCCACAAAATCTGCTACATTTCTCTTCATACTCGACCACCAGCATACCTTCTGGAGGTTTTGATACATCTTGTTACTCCTCGGATGTAACGTATACCTCGATGAATGAGCTTTCGCCAATATCAATCTCCTGAGTATTGGATCCTCGGGAACACACAATCTGCCTCTAAACCTCAGTAGTCCATTAGAACTCAACTCAAAATTAGTCACTGTGCCCTTCTCCATCTGACCACTCACATCCATACAAAATAGATCAGTCTGCTGAGCCACCCTAATCCTATCAAACAGATCCGACTCCAAGCGTAGACTAGCTATCACATAACCTGTATCCATGTTAGAAGGTACAACTCTCAGACTGAGACTAGCAAACTGCTCTAGCAAATCATGTTCCCTAACCATCATATACGATACCATCCCTAGGCTCTTCCTGCTTAAAGCATCAGCTACAACGTTAGCCTTACCCAGATGATAAAGTATCTCACAATCGTAGTCCTTCAGAAGCTCTAGCCATATTCTCTGTCTCATGTTCAGCTCCTTCTGTGAGAACAGATACTTGAGGCTCTTGTGCTCGGTAAATATCTGAAACTTCTCACCATACAAGTAGTGGCTCCATACCTTCAATGTAAACACTACTGCTGCTAACTCTAAATCATGGGTCGGATAGTTCTTCTCATGATCCTTCAGCTGTCTGGATCCATAAGCGACTACCCTCCCAACCTGCATCAATACATAACCCAGTCCCTGATACGAAGCATCGGTATATACTGCCAATCCTCCTGAGCTGGTAGGGATAGTGAGAATCGGAGCGACGGGCAATCGACACTTCAACTATTGAAAACTCTTCTCACAATCCACGTTCCACACGAACGGTACAATCTTTCGAGTAAAACACGTCAACAGAGCAACCAACTTCGAAAATCCCTTAATGAATCTCCGATAATATCTACCTAAACCCAAAAAACTCCTGATCTTGGTGACTGTCCTCGGCTGTTCCCACTGAATTACAGCCTCTATCTTAGATTGATCGACTGATACACCATCCCTCGATACAACATGTCCAAAAAATGAGATCTGTGACAACCCAAAGTCACACTTACTGAGCTTAGCATATAACTTTTGCTCTCATAGAGTCTGCAATACGATCCTGAGGTGCTCCTTATGCTCCTTCTTAGATCTCGAGTACACCAATATGTCATCGATGAAGACGATAACAAACTGGTCCAAATATGGCTTGAACACATCGTTCATCAAAACCATGAAAGCAACTAGAGTATTCGTTAGTCTGAATGGCATGACCAAGAACTCATAATGGCCATATCGGGTACGAAACGCTATCTTGGGCACATCTCTACTCCGAACTCTCAGCTGATGATACCCAGACCTCAGATCAATCTTGGAAAAGACCTGTACTCCTCGAAGCTGATCTAACAAGTCGTCAATGCATGGAAGGGGATACCTATTCTTGATAATGGCCTTATTCAACAGTCGATAATCTATATACAATCAGAGGCTCCTATCTTTCTTCCTCATGTATAAAATCGGTGCACCCTAAGGTGAAACACTCGGTCTAATGAAACCCTATCCAACAGCTCCTGCAACTACCTCTTGAGCTCCTCCAGCTCAACTAAGGCCATGCGATATGGTGGTCTCGAAATAGGCTTCATACCAGGCACCAAATCTATACAGAACTCCATCTCTCTGTCTGGTGGTAACCTTACCAACTCATCCAAAAAAACATCTGGGTACTCACTGACCACAGTAATATCTAACAACTCCGAATGTGCCTTATCCATATCTACCATGTACGCAATGAAACCTTGATATGTTGAAGGTTTTCTAAGTTAGTATATCATATTATAATCATAACTACTTCTTTCATTTATTTTTATTAAACTTTACAACATAGCTAGTAGGGTTAGGAAACATAACTGTCTTAGCATAACAATCTAAAATAGCATAGTTTGCAGATAACCAATCCATTCCTAAGATTATATCAAAGTCACTCATACTTAGCAATATTAGATTGGCTGTCATCTCCTTGTTCCCTACTCTCAACTTGCAATCATTAAATATATACTCTACAACTTGACTGTTGTTCATAGGCGTACTAATCAACATCATCATACATAACGGTGTACGCTCTATATGTCTTGCTAATTTACATGCAAATGAAGGCGATACAAAAGAATGCATGGCACCAGGATCAATTAAAACATATGCTTCAATATCATAAATCAGGATGTTACCTCGTATCACATCTGATGAAGCATCAGCTGAACCCTGGTCCAAAGCATGTAAGCGCCCTCGACCAATCACTTGTTTCCCCTTTTTCTTCTGCTGTCGCTCTCCTCATCGAAGCATAAGGATCAACTGGAGCTCTCTCTGGCTCCCTGCCCTTCAGTGGAGTAGTCTCAACCATCTCTAAGCAAGTTCTAGCAAATGCCCCATGTTTCCTGCATCGAAAACACACTATAGGAGTCAGTGGACACGATCTACCTCCATGTTGTCTACCGTATCTTCTGCATTGATCGGTAGTAGGTCTTTGTCCTCCTATGACAATACCCTTTGCTTGAGCAATGGTCGGATAAGCAGGAGGTCTAGCAGGTCTCTCTCGTGCCTCCTCAACCTGTGTGTTGTGATAATATATTTTGAAATGACAAAACAAGTAAATTCAATAATATATAGATGATATAAAAACATGTTTAGAAGTTATCAGTACCAGAACTTGAGTTTCTATAGATGAGAGATCGATCTGGGTTATGAGAGATCGATCTCCTGGGTTTTCTATAGATAAGAGATCGATCTGGGTTATGAGAGATCGATCTCCTAGGTTTTTTATGATGAGAGATCGATCTCATATAGATGTGAGATCGATCTGCTAAGCCTTGAACCTGTACAAAAGTATTGAGGAAGATTGAGATCGATCTATAAGGGTTATGAGATCGATCTGCCTAATACTGGAGTTGAGGAGATCGATCTAATCTAGGAAGAGATCGATCTCCCCTAAAGTAAAGACAGTAGATCGATCTGTAAGATCGATCTACACTCAAACAGAGAGCTCATGAGATCGATCTTGTATAGGAAGATCGATCTCCTTGAAGTCAGAGAACTAAGGAGATCGATCTGGGATAATGAGAGATCGATCTCCCCACTACGAGAATTCATGACAGATCGATCTCTAGATCGATCTTGCCTCAAACAGAGGGATTGGAAGATCGATCTGCCTATTCGACAGATCGATCTCCCCTAACATGTTCAAATTGTAAGATCGATCTGCTCATACATGAGATCGATCTCCTTGTGTTATTTTGCTTTGATCTTGCAGGATTTATAACTAAGAGATCGATCTGGCCAAGAAGGCAGATCGATCTAGCATTCTACTGGAGGTACCCAACGGCTAGTTCTGCAAAAATCTCAACGGAAAAAATAGCATTTAATGCTCCAACTACCAATCCTTCAGTATTTAACCAAACATTGAAGACAATGAGAATTGAGACACTATTGCTGCAGATTTCTTACATTCTCAAGAGTTTAATACTTTCATTCCTTGTGTCTTCATTCCTCATTTATTGAGTTTGTTGTATAAGCTTAAGTGCAAAAGCTGTAATTGTCCTACCCATATTAAAAGCTTGATTTTGTATTCATCCTTACCTTAAGAGAGAAGAGGATTGTTCTTTAGTGAGATAAAAATTGTAAAAGGGTGAATACATATTTGTATTGCAAAGGGTAGAGAGGTTATTCCTTAACCTGAAAAATGAACATTGTAACTTCTGTTGAAAGTGAGAAAGAAAGCATTTGACAAGAAGGTCAAGGAGAGAGGACGTAGGCAAGAGATTGGCCGAACCTCTATAAACGATTGTGTTTGTTACTCTCTTCCCTATCTTGCTTTAATTTGTTTAATTTCATTATATTGCTCATTATCATTTGCTGATTAAATTAGGATTAATTTAAAATTTGCCATTAACATTAGAAAACCGATTCACCCCCCCTCTCGGTAGAGCCAACAATTGGTATCAGAGCTAGGACTCTTTAATCAAATAGGAATAACTTCCTAAGAGTTAGAAACGATCAAATGGCTCACAACAATGTAGCAACTAGTTTGGTAGGAGAGGGGCATTCTACGGTTAGACCTCCTATGTTCAATGGAGAACATTATGCTTATTGGAAGACTAGGATGATGTTATTCATTCAAGCAAATGATTATGAGGTGTGGAGGATTATAACTAAAGGACCTCAAATCCCCACAAAAAGAATAGAGGGAAGAGATATCCCTAAGGAAGAAGAAGAATGGGACTCAAATGATGTTAAATGTGCCCAACTAAATGCTAAGGCCATGCACACTCTCTTTTGTGCTTTAGGGCCAAATGAATACAATAGGGTCTCCGGATGTGACAATGCCAAACAAATTTGGGACAAATTGGCAATAACTCATGAGGGTACAACCCAAGTAAAGGAGACCAAGGTAGAAATGCTCACACATGACTATGAGCTTTTTAGGATGAAGGAAGGAGAATCAATTAGTGATATGTTCACTAGATTCACGGATGTGATTAATGGATTAAAGTCCTTAGGAAAAATAGACTCTAATATTGAAATGGTCAAGAAAATATTAAATAGCTTACCTAAATCATGGGAAGCTAAAGTGACTGCAATTGAGGAATCTAAGGATCCTCACACATTGTCTTTAGATGAATTAATAGGATCACTACTCACTTATGAGATGAAATTAAGAAGAAATGAAGAGCCACCCAAGAAAGTGGGAGATGCTCTAAAATCCACTGCTCAAGAGGAGATTAAGAATGAGAGTGGTAGTGAAGAGGACCTTGAGATGGCAATGTTTACCGAAAGATTTAACAAGTTCATGAGAATGAGAGCTAGTGGTAGTAATAGGAGAAACCACAAGAGAGATCAAGAAGAGGTAGGTAGAAAAGATACAATTGTGTGTTATGAATGTAAAAAACCAGGACACATAAAATTTAACTGCCCTCTTCTTAAAAGGTCCAATGATAGGTTCCACAAAAAGAAGGCAATGGTGGCAACATGGAGCGACAGTGACTGCTCCGATGATGACTCAAATGAGGACATTGCTAACTTGTGCTTCATGGCAATTGAGGATGAAAAGGTAACTTCAAACCTCAATGAATATTCTTTTGATGAATTGCAAGATGCATTTAATGATCTTGCATTGGAATATGAATGCATGAGTATGAAATATAAGAAGATAATATCTAAATTGAAGAAAGAAAATGAGTTAATTCTAGAGGACAAATTAGCATGTGAAAAGAAACTAGAAATTACTAATCTTGGAATTTGTGATCTAAAAGAAAAGAATAGTAATTTACATAATTCCTTTAATAGATTTTATATGGGGCAACAAAAGTTAGATAACATGCTAGAAACCCAAAGGGCATTCTTTGACAAAAATGGGTTGGGATATAATGCAAAAACTAGAGAGACTCATTTTAAAAGCTTTATTGCTAGAAAAAGCATGAATAAACTCTCAACTTCTTGTTCATATTGTAATAGAAAGGGACATGCATCACACAATTGCAATATAAATATGAGGACTCTTAAAGGAAAAATAGTAAAAAGAATATGGGTTCCAAAAGAAGTCATTAACTCAAAGGATTGTAATGCATTAGCAAAATGGATCCCAAAGGGATCAAGAATTTCTTTCACTAACCTCAAAGGACCCAAGAAAATTTGGGTACCTAAAACTTGAGTTGAATTTGTCTATAGGTGATTGAGCATGGTCATAAAGCTAAAATAAAGGAAGCTTGGTACTTGGATAGTGGATGCTCAAGGCACATGACGGGTGATAGAAGCCATTTCAACTCTTTTAAATCAAAGGTTGGTGGAGAAGTCACATTTGGGGACAACTCCAAAGGCCAAGTTGAAGGAAGTGGCTCAATAGGTAATGACTATTTTTCATTAGAAAAAGTATTGCTTGTTAGGGGTCTAAAGCATAACTTACTAAGCATAAGTCAACTTTGTGACAAAGGTTACAAAGTAATCTTTGATTGCATGAAATGCCATGTTGTAGATCCTAAGTCAAACAAAGTTCTTTTTCTAGGTCATAGGCAAGGTAATATATATATTATCTATCTTAACGAACTCAAAAATGAAAATAGATGCCTAATGGTAGACAATAAAAAGGAATCTTGGTTATGGCATAGAAGACTAGGTCATGCTAGCATGCATGTACTTTCTAAGTTAGCTAGAAAGGATCTAGTTATAGGATTGCCTAAGATGTCCTTTGATTATGAAAAAATATGTGAAGCATGTGTTAAAGGAAAACATAAAAGGACAACATTTAAGCCTAAGAATAGTGTATCCACCTCTAGGCCTCTTCAATTACTCCACCTAGATTTATTTGGACCAACTAGAACAACAAGCCTTGGTGGGAAACACTATGGATTTGTAATAGTTGATGATTACACTAGGTTCACTTGGGTGTTCTTTTTGAGAGTAAAAAATGAAGCCTTAGAAAAATTCATAGCCTATACAAAAGTGACTCAAAATGAGAAGGGATACACAATAACTAGTATTAGAAGTGATCATGACAAGGAATTTGAAAACATAGGATTTGATGAGTATTGCAATGATCAAGGAATTAGCCATAATTTTTCAACCCCTAGGATACCACAACAAAATGGAGTAGTTGAGAGAAGAAATAGAACCTTGGAAGAAATGGCTAGAACCATGTTGTGTGAAAATAACTTACCAAAGTATTTTTGGGCTGAAGCTATAAACGCAGCTTGCTATATAATTAATAGAGCTATGATTAGACCCATGCTAAAGAAAACTCCTTATGAGCTTTATAAGGGTAAGAAGCCTAACATTAGTTACTTCCATCCTTTTGGCTGCAAATATTTTGTCTTAAATAATGGTAAAGATAACATAGGAAAATTTGATGCCAAGAGTGATGAGGGTATCTTTCTAGGGTACTCATTGAATTCAAAGGCTTATAGAGTATATAACAAAAGAACATTGATGGTTGAAGAATCTATTCATGTTATATTTGATGAGTCAAATGATGTATCTAAAGATTCAACCAATGATGAGGATGTTGGAATATTTGATGAAAACTTGGAGGAAATTCCAAACTTAGAAGATGATTTATTAGAAAAACTTGACTTGAATAAAGAAGATGAAGAAGAAATAGAGATATTAGAGAGAGAGTCTATAGCACCAAGAGAGTTAAGATATGTAAAAGATTGTGAAATAGTAGGAGATCCAACTCTTGGAGTTAGAACTAGATCATCTCTAAGGAATATGTGTCAATATATAGCCTTTGTATCTCAAATAGAGCCTAGGAATGTCAATGAAGCCTTAGATGACAATAATTGGTTCCTAGCAATTCAAGAAGAATTAAATCAATTTGAGAGAAGCAAAGTATGGAAACTAGTTCCTAGGCCTAGTGATCACTCTATAATTGGAACTAAATGGATATTCAAGAACAAGATGGATGAAAATAGTGTGATCATAAGGAACAAGGCTAGGTTAGTTGCACAAGGCTATAGACAAGAGGAAGGTATAGATTATGATGAAACCTATGCACCGATAGCTAGACTAGAGGCAATAAGAATGTTACTTGCCTTTGCATGTTATAAAAACTTCAAATTATATCAAATGGATGTAAAGAGTGCATTCTTAAATGGTTTCATTAATGAAGAAGTCTATGTTGAGCAACCTCCCGGCTTTGAAAATCATGAATTTCCTGAACATGTTTTCAAATTATCTAAGGCACTTTATGGCTTGAAACAAGCTCCTAGAGCTTGGTATGAAAGGTTGTCAAAATTCTTAATAGAAAGGGGATTTTCAAGAGGAAAAGTGGATACCACTTTATTCATCAAAAATAAAAATAAGGATTTACTAGTTGTACAAGTGTATGTAGATGATATTATCTTTGGATCAACTAATGAATCTTTATGCCAAGAGTTTGCTAAGATCATGCAAGGAGAATTTGAAATGAGCATGATGGGAGAACTCACCTTCTTCTTGGGACTTCAAGTGAAGCAAACAAAAGATGGAACCTTCATCAATCAAGCAAAGTATACTAAGGATTTGCTCAAGCGATTTGGAATGGACAATTGCAAACCTCAAGCAACTCCAATGGGCACCAACATCAAGCTTGATAAAGATGAAAGTGGTAAGTGTGTAGACACTAAACTCTATAGGTCTATGATTGGCTCATTGCTCTATTTAACTGCAAGTAGACCATATATTTTGTTTAGTGTATGCCTTTGTGCTAGATTTCAATCCTCTCCTAGGGAATCACACTTATTAGCAACTAAAAGGATCTTTAGATACCTTAAGGACACTCCCTCTCTAGGACTTTGGTACCCCAAGGACTCTACCTTTACACTTCATGCATTTTCAGATGCAGATTTTGGGGGATGCAAAATAGATAGGAAAAGTACTTCAGGTACCTGCCAATTCTTAGGAAATAGATTAATCTCTTGGTTCTCTAAGAAACAAAACAGTGTGGCTCAGTCCACAACTGAAGCTGAATACATAGCAGCAGGTAGTTGTAGTGCTCAAGTGTTGTGGATTAAACAACAAATGAAAGACTATGGTATTGACATGAAACAAGTTTCTATTAAATGTGACAATAGCAGTGCTATCAACCTATCTAAAAATCCTATTCAACACTCTAGAACCAAGCACATTGAGATTAGGCATCATTTCCTTAGAGGCCATGTGCAAAAGGGGGATATAATTCTAGAGTATATTGACACTTTACATCAAATAGCTGATATATTCACCAAACCCCTTGATAGAGATAGGTTTTGTATCCTTAGAGGTGAATTAGGACTCATGAATATCCCTTAAGATGTATATGCTTCAAAATCTTGGTTTTAAGTTGGTTTTAAAAGAGTTTTTCAAAGATTGTTCTGGGCAACAAGTATGAGAGATCGATCTCCTATCAATATAGATCGATCTCCATACTTCCAACAAGCCTAAAGCATTAAGGTTAAGCTAAGCAGATCGATCTTCTATCCATAAGATCGATCTCCTTAAGCCTCTGTTAAACAGCAGATCGATCTATGCATACGACAGATCGATCTCTTCAAGCCTCTGTATTCTGAAGATCGATCTATGCATTTGGCAGATCGATCTCCCTAAGCCTCTGTCAAACAGCAGATCGATCTGTGCATACGACAGATCGATCTCCTTAAGCTTCTGTATTCTGCAGATCGATCTTATGGAACCACAGATCGATCTCTTCGGGCTTCTGGAAATGACAGATCGATCTGTCGTCTCGACAAATCGATCTCCTGTGCCCTGGACTATAAAAACTGGCGAAAAATCCCCAAATTTGAAATCCCCAAAACCTCAAATCCCTAACTTCCCTCACACCTCCTCTCTCGATTCCTCCTCAGATCGATCTCGGTACGGTCTTCGTCGCATCTCTCCTTCGTTTACTGGTATAGTAACCCACATTCCTGCTTGTTTTTCAAAAAATTTCTTAAGATTTGTGCTCAATTTCTCTCTAGGGCAAGTCTAGTTACTGTTCCATTGATTTTGTGTTTGTGAACCAGTTTTAGAGTAATTCCCGTGTCTAGAACCATGCCTAGACTTAAGAGAGCAGGCCAAAAACCTCCTCGATCTAGTGTAGAACAAGGGTCGTCCTCTCAAACCATCCCTTCCTCTTCCGTCGCTACCTTTAACAGGTGTTTTAAAACACCTGCCAAAAGGAAGCGTTATGAAGAATATTTCTCCACCATGCCAATTAAACATTGGCGAACAATCGATTTCTCCTTCTTAAACCGCATTGATTTTCCCTATCTATCCAAATTTGAAGAATTTGGTTGGATGTCGTTCCTCAAAATCAATACTCCCGTACCTCCAAAAATCGTTCGAGCATTCTTTTCCAATGTCGAACTCACCTATGATCCTAACGACACTTGTAAAATTCTCGAGTTTACAACGTATGTCATGGGTAAATCCAATGCAATAGACCCTGAAGTCCTAGCCCACGCTTTCAACATACACGATGAAGGGTTGACAAATGAAGATGAGGAAGTCCCTTTGGAGTTTGATATTCCCGGGGATAAGGCGAGTGACCTCCCATTGCACCCACGGTTACTCCACCTCATCATATCATTAAACCTTCGTCCTTTCGGTACCCGTCATTCCACCGTTAGGAGACTAGATCGCTTTTGGATCTACCACATACACTCTACCAGTCAAAAACCCAACCTTGTCCACTTTATCTATCAAGACTGGTTGAAGATTGTCTGCGGCCAAGCCACAACGATAGTGTTTCCACAACCATTGGCGTATTTTCTCCAACGACTCGGAGTGGACAGTAGTTGCGAAACGTGTGAAGTGCCCTCTCCAAAGAGTGTTCTCAACATTGGGACACTCCACCACATGGGCTACTACAAGGACTTTCGAGGTGATTGGAAGAAGAAACGCGAACAACCACCTGCTGCAGCCATAGAGGAAGATCCCTCCGATGAGCCTATGGATCCACCTGTTGCACCGACTGCGGGTCCATCGTCCTCGACTCCTCAGCCCCCTGCACCTGCTACCTCAACCGCTGACATGGAGTCCATTGTGACAATGTTGAGTGCACTGAACAGGAAGATCGATGAAGGCTTTGCAAACCTTCATGCCTCCTAGCAGCGGATGATCGAGGAGCTGAACCGCAAAGTAGATGAAGGCTTTGCAAACCTTCATGAGACTCAGCAGGCTATGTATGATGAGCTTCAGGTAACTCGCACTCACATTGAGGATCTTATGGATCGCGTTCCTCCGCCGTAGGCTATGCATATTAGGATAACATTAGTTAGTTTTCATGTGTACTTCTTGTTGTTTTTAATACTGCATTTGCTTGAATGAATGAAATGATGTACTTCTTGTTGCAATATGCTCAAATGAATTACTATTTTGAAATGCACAATGTGTTTACAGTTGGACTGTTTCCTTAATCTTTAGTGTCATTGATATGACAAAAAGGGGGAGAAGAAAAGAGAACATGTTGTTAATTAAAAGATGTGTATATGGCTTTAAGAAACATGTCTAAAGTTTTAAAGGAATGATTAAAACGAGGGGGAGTTAAGATAGTAACGAGGTCAAAAGCTAAAAGAAAGGGGGAGCTTACAAAAAGGGGGAGCTTGTGCAAATTAACTAAACATGTTGATTGAATAGGTTTTGTCATATAAAAAAGGGGGAGATTGTTGTGATAATATATTTTGAAATGACAAAATAAGTAAATTCAATAATATAAAGATGATATAAAAACATGTTTAGAAGTTATTAGTACTAGAACTTGAGTTTCTATAGATGAGAGATCGATCTGGGTGATGAGAGATCGATCTCCTGGGTTTTCTATAGATAAGAGATCGATCTGGGTTATAAGAGATCGATCTCCTGGGTTTTCTATGATGAGAGATCGATCTCATATAGATGTGAGTTCGATCTGCTAAGCCTTGAACTTGTACAAAAGTATTGAGGAAATTGAGATCTATCTATAAGGGTTATGAGATCGATCTACCTAATACTGGAGTTGAGGAGATCGATCTGATCTAGGAAGAGATCGATCTCCCCTAAAGTAAAGACAGTAGATCGATCTGTAAGATCGATCTACACTCAAACAGAGAGCTCATGAGATCGATCTGGTATAGGAAGAGATCGATCTCCTCGAAGTCAGAGAGCTAAGGAGATCGATCTGCGATAATGAGAGATCGATCTCCCCACTACGAGAATTCATGACAGATCGATCTCTAGATCGATCTTGCCTCAAACAGAGGGATTGGAAGATCGATCTGCCTATTCGACAGATCGATCTCCCTTAACATGTTCAAATTGTAAGATCGAGCTGCTCATACATGAGATCGATCTCCTTGTGTTATTTTGCTTTGATCTTGCAGGATTTATGACTAAGAGATCGATCTGGCCAAGATGGCAGATCGATTTGGCATTCTACTGGAGGTACCCAACGGCTAGTTCTGCAAAAATCTCAACGAAAAAAACAGCATTTAATGCTCCAACTACCAATCCTTCAGTATTTAACCAAGCATTGAAGACAATGAGAATTGAGACACTATTGCTGCACATTTCTTACATTCTCAAGAGTTTAATACTTTCATTCCTCATTTATTGAGTTTGTTGTATAAGCTTAAGTGCAAAAGCTGTAATTGTCCTACCCACATTAAAAGCTTGATTTTGTATTCATCCTTACCTTAAGAGAGAAGAGGATTGTTCCTCAGTGAGATAAAAATTGTAAAAGGGTGAATACATATTTGTATTGCAAAGGGTAGAGAGGTTATTCCTTAACCTGGAAAAGGAACATTGTAACTTCTGTTGAAAGTGAGAAAGAAAGCACTTGACAAGAAGGTCAAGGAGAGAGGACGTAGGCAAGAGATTGGCCGAACCTCTATAAACGATTGTGTTTGTTACTCTCTTCCCTATCTTGCTTTAATTTGTTTAATTTCATTATATTGCTCATTATCATTTGTTGATTAAATTAGGATTAATTTAAAATTTGCCATTAACATTAGAAAACCGATTCACCCCCCTCTCGGTAGAGCCAACACTGTGGTCTCTTACCGAAGAGTTTCCTCCCTCCTCGATAACTGAAACCTCTATCTTTAGTCGGCCTCTTCCTTTGTATATCTTGGCTCCGACTAAACTTCCCAAACTTGAAAGTATTCCTTTCATAATCTTGCTCGCACAGTTGAGGCCTGTGCACTGTTTCCCCATAGGTGGTTATATCTAATGGGACCAACCTAGACCATAGATCCAGTCTCAATCCATCGATGAACCTGTGGACCTTCTTGGACTCACTATACGTGGTATTTGGGTCATATCTTCCCAGGGATAGGAATCGAGTCTCATACTCGTCCACGGACAAACTCCCCTAGTTCAGTCGTAAAAACTTAGCCTGCAGTTTTCGCTGTGAAGTATCTAGAACAACCTGCCTCCTAGAGGCATCTCGAAATATCTCCCAACTAATATCTCTATGTCGGGCTGTTAATATGGGTCTGGTGGACTTCCACCAATGCTCTACAGCTCACTTCAGTAGGAACGTAGAAAATGCGACCATCTCCGATGTCGTACACTCGAAGAATCCATAAAGCTTCTCCATCTCAGCAACCCACTCCTCATCAGCTACAGTCCTTGGTGCATGAGCTGACCGTGTAGGTGTATCAGGGGCAACTGCCTCTCCTGTCGCAGCTCCATCCTCCTGTCCCTGCCTATCTGGCATCGCTTGTGCTAATATCTCTACTATCGTCTCTAGACTACGCTCTAATCTCGTAAAGCATATCTCAGCACACTCTGGTGCCTCAGTAGCACCTGGAGTCTCATGGGTAGGTAATGGTTCGGCAGCAGCTCGTCTCTCAAGCCTATCTCCACGGCCTCGAGCCCTACATCTCGTCCCTCTACCACTACGAGTATTTGCCATATGGGCAAAGTTCCTCCATTCAAAATCATGAATTAGTCCGTCTCCTATCTGGTATACACAATTGTATCTAAACACAGCACAGTACTATGGGGATCTACGTTTTCCTATTTTCTAACACCGACTCATATCATACCAACCTCTGCTCTGATACCATTCTTTCGAGATGCTTCCTGACTTAACCAAAACTACTACAAATTTTTCACATTTTAACTTACCTTTCCTCTCATCAATGGTTGGACTGTGATTCGAAGTTAACTTCCTCGCATACCATATCATCCATTATCATACATACATGTCAATATACTGTTACTGATTGTAACTTCTTTTATAATACATGTGAGATTCATATAAAACTAATACAAATACATTCCCCATAACATATATCGTATACATCACTGTGTTGTTTCTATGTTTAGATACATAACCGTACAAAATATGTATACTTATCGATCGATAGGAAATAGCAGCGGACAATAGGAATAGTATCCCTCAAACACATTCGCTCTACTACTGATGCTCTAGAGAGAGATGTAAAAAAAAAGGGGGATGAGCATACAACTCGCTCAGTAAGGAAATCAGGCAAGCAAGTAGACATCTACACTATCTACTCAAAATAATGCTATGCCACGAAAACATCATTTCCTTAACTCACTTTAAAAGCATGTCTTTAAATATATATATATATATACTTGTACAGATTAAATCCCATGTATAGAAATCATGCTTGCTTTCACAAATGTAGGAATGTAGTACAAAATAATGCATCTTTATAATATCACAATGCCTTTGGATAAATCATGCCATGTATATTTTAAATCACAGTAAATATGGCATTTAAATCATTCACAGCACAACAATCGGATTTCGACCCATCCCTCAGGTCTATCCGTATCATAAGTAAATTAGTCAATCAAGTGATATATCATGTGAGACTCTATAGTGAAATGCAATAATATCCTGGACTATGGCCATATCCTATAATGGTGATCCTAGGCTACATGGAATCCTAGTGTACAGGGCATCACTGCTGCAACGGGAGGGGGGAGAGTCCTTCACAACCGCCAGCTATCAACTCCTCAACTCCACAACACCACACGGTACAGTGTACTCCATGCCACTTGCATGGTACAATGTACTCCGTGGACCCTACATCACTGTCGGGGTGCCTGCCATAGGTCTTAGCCTTCAACCCATGGAATATCATACCACGTCTCTAAATCCACATGGGAACCTCTCATAGTGTGACACTCAGTCTACACGAGGAAATCAAGCATGGTTTTCAACATGTATTATATATCACATAAAATATAGTGCACGCCTTTGAGTGCGACACACAGTCGACACTCCGTTCAAACACTGTTTCACATCACAAACTCAACTCTAGTGCGAGTAAACCTCCAACAACTAGGTCAATGCATAGTTCATGTTTCAAATCAAGTACGAGCAATAGCTCCAGTACCATGCTTTGTACAAAATCATCAAATCAAGTACGAGAAATAACTCAAGTACTATGTCATGTATAAATCATGAAGAATTAAGTACGAGCAACGCTCTAGCA
Source organism: Firmiana major (assembly GCA_033439115.1). NCBI lineage: Eukaryota > Viridiplantae > Streptophyta > Magnoliopsida > Malvales > Malvaceae > Firmiana > Firmiana major. Next base: position 8,786,030 of record CM065902.1, on the reverse strand, counting down.
CTCTGTCATGTATCACATGTAAAATTTGAGTACGAGCTAATCGCTCCAGCACTCTCTCATGCATAAATCATATAAAACTGACTACTAGTGATAACTCCAGCACTCTATCATGCATGTCATGGAAATCTTGTGTGAATCACAATCAAGAACTAAATATATGTGGAAAATATATGAAACCAAGTGCGAGCTGTGCTCTAGCGTGATTTATTCTCACATAATTCGATAGATGGCTCTTTAGAAAGGGATGATTTACAAAACATCAAAATCAGCACTATAAAGTGTGCTTAATTCACATCAACCTTAAAATCATTAGCCCATCTTTTTATTCTTCTGCTAAATAGCAGTAAAACACTTAAAATGGTAGTTTCCATGCTTTTTACAACTTTTCACAAAAGTTGACTTTTTTCCTAACTAAGGGTAAAATCATAATTTGCCACTATCGAATCACAATAATTATTATTCACTTTCTTTGACCCTCAAAGTTTTTAAGTGAATGTAAAAGCAGACGAAAATACGTGTAGGTATCTCTAACTGCTCACAAAAGTCCCTTACCTCGAATCACGTAGAGTGACCTCTCTTCCTCTGTGCTGCTCTAATCTCGTAGTCCGGTTAACTCTCAATATGACTCTGGAGCTGTATTTAACCATTCACTGGGTTAGTTAAAATTTTCGTACTGTATTACACATTTCATACAATTCATTTCACTTAAATGGGCTCGTTTACTCTTAATGGGCCTCAAACACTTTAACTGGGCCTTAATCCGTATTAAGCCCGTTTTCCACTTAGTAATTCCCTTCATTAGGGTTTATTGGCTCATTGGGCCTATCAAAACCTATTGGGCTTTGTTCCAAACTCTTTGGATAGCTCGTATATCATTTACGGCAGTTTACACAAAATTCCCAATATTATCCACTAAATGCGAAATTAAATCCGTAATGCGTAAAATAAATCTCTAATACGCGATAATCACATAAATTGTTGTAAATGAGTTTTACTTACCCGAGTTTATGCAATGGTGCAAAATTCAAAGTTCGATCGGGCTCACGTTCGAAATTTATCGTCGAACTGCACAATTTGTATATTTAATTTTCAGGTTAATTTCTGATCAAATATAATTTAAGTAAATTTATCGAAAATCAAATCGGTCACTTTTGACCTCGTATCAACTTACCCGAAGACCGGTGTAATCCTTAAAATTTTCCTTTTTCTTTTTTCTTTCTTTTCTTCCTTTTTTCTCCTTTTCCCTTTTTCTCCTTGGCTGAACCGGTCCGGTCCGGTTCAGCGTAGAAACTTCTTCACTGAACCGATCGATCGGTTCAGGGCTCTTTTCACCGTTTCGACGTCGTTCGACCGATTCTCCGGCTGATTCCACCGCCAAACGGTTCGGCTTCGCCTCTAGAGGCTTCTTTTGGCCTCGTCTGGCTTTGACCGACGTCGGATTCTGCCAAATCTGTCCTTCTCTCTCGTGGCTTCCCTCTCATAGATCTCCTCACCAGTGGCGATTCACGACGCGTGGTGGCCGTCGAGCTCTCCACCGGTGCCGATCGTCCTTTTGGCCAGCACCCCTCGTGCCGTACACCGCTGATTCGTCGTCGGTGAAGAATCCTCCTCGGGTCGGCTTCGCTTCCTTCTTCACGTGGGTTTCCTTTCTATTTTCTAGATTTCGTTTTTTTTCTTTTTTTTATAATAGATTTTTATTATTATTTTATTCATTAAAATAATAATAAAATATCCTAAAATATCTCAAAAATTTATATTAAATTCATTTAATCCGTAAATGAATTTATCAGACCGATTTTGCCTTTTCGATATATTTTTCACTATTTTCGAGATCATTTTTCAAGGTGAAAATTTTGAAAATATCAAATAAATTCATATCTTGATCAATTGGACTCAAAATTCAATATTTTCTTTGTTACTGATCAAGATTTCTCAATTTCATATTTTTAATGAAATTTTCTCAGTGAATTTATACCAGATTTCGATCTTTTGACCGTTTTACCCATGCATTCGTTCAGAACCAATTTTAACCTTATCTCGCTGTTATGTAGCTTACATGCATTTTTAATTTCTTAAATAGTCGATTGCATGATAATAAATACTCTTCTTATGATTCAACTATGAAATAAAGTGTTCGTACACATAGGAATCATAAGGAACAAGCTACATACGTAAATCAAAAACACGGGTCTGACATGACCCCTCCCTCGGGTCTACCCTGCTCTATCAAGACCATAAGTTATATCATGTGAGACAAGTAGGTGACTATATCAGTAACAATGAGGACTATGGCTATAACCTAGTGATCCCTAGCTACACAGTACCTAGTGTGCGGGGTATCACACCTGAAACGGGAGGTGGGTCGATCCTACCCGCCAGAACAGCATAACATCAGGATTGCGAGGGCAAAGCTTGCTGCCTCGTGGCTAATGCCACTCCACTCTAACAATCCCCATGGTACAGCGAACTCCGTGTGACATACACGGTGCAATGTACTCCGTGAACCCAATCTCAGTCAGGGGTGCCTGTAATAGGTTTTATCCACCCATACCATCTCTATCTCAATATGCACGTGTGAGCATATCATCTCACTATGACACACAATCTACAAAAGGTTCCAACACGGCTATATGCATGTCATATAATTCCTTGTGCGAGCGAAGCTCTAGCACGGCTCCATGCATATTCATGATATCTGAAAACCTCGTGCGAGCGAAGCTCTACACGATTTCATAAAAATCAGTAAAATCTGCGTACGAATAGTACTCCAGTACGTCTTTAAAATGAGTTATAAATCCATATAAAACTTCGTGCGAGCAAGCTCCAGCATGGTGTTATGCATCAATAAATCAAATCTTGTGCCAGTTACACTCCAGCACGGCTTTATGAAATTAAATCGATTAAATCACGTACGAGCAAGGCTCCAGTACGGCTATATGAAATTAAATATCAAAACTGGATGCGAGCAAAGCTCCAGCACCTTTTTATGCATATCAAATCATAAAACTAGTGCGAGCAATCGCTCTAGCACCTTTTTATGCATATCAAGTCAAAACAGTTCAAAACTGTCAAAACAGTCAAAACAGGGTGCGAGCTAGGCTCCAACACCTCTCATGCATTTCTCAATAATAAAAATCAGTGCGAGTAACCGCTCTAGCACATTTCATGTATATGATGTCACACAAGTTGGTGCGAGCAACCGTTCAAGCACATTTATGCACACTCACAAACGCAGATAGAGTGTGAGCTATGTGCCAGCACTATCTGTTTCCATATAAACTTGATAGTTGGCCATTTTTCCAAACAAATTTCATTTAAGTATAAATAACACTTACGTAGTGTTATCTTGTGAAATTTATGCAATTACTGGCCAATCTATCGATTTGCTTTGCTTAAAACCAATAAAATTCATTAAATCAGAAATTTTCTTAAATCATGCATTTCATGCATGTCATGCTTTCACCATCCTTAGGAGAACTTCCCTCAATATGGGTAAAATAGTCTTTTCCTATTTCGAGTCCTTCAAATCTTTAAACCATTTTTAGGACCTTTATACAATATTAGTGTATACATACATATTCAGTGTATACAAAAGCTATTTAAAGTTTGCGTAGCTATCTCTTGCTACTCACACAATTCCCTTACCTTATTTTCTGTACAGTCTGACCTTTCCACTGATGACTCGTCACGCAGTCTGATTTGCTCCGAATCCAATCTCCAAAACTGCGGATAAATACTTATTAGGTCAAATACAATACAATTAATTGTATTTCATATTTTTTGGGCTTAATTTAAATCATTGGGTCCGTTTACCCATATTGGGCCCAATTGTACCATAATAGGCCTTAAGCCCATTTTTTACTTACTATTCACATTATCGAGGTCAATTGGGCTCATTAGGCCCATCAATATTTATTGAGCCTCGTTCTAAATTCTCAGGTAGCTAAATTAAATATTTACGACAATTTATCCCAATTTGCATAATATAATTCATTAAATGCGAAATTAAAATTCGTAATTTATGCGATAAATTCTAACATGCATAACGATGCAAATTGTCATAAATAAGGGTTACTTACCCAAGATTCCATGATAGTACGCAAATCGAGGCTGTCTTGTGCTTTTGTTTGACGTCAATTGTCGAGCTACACAATTAAATATTTTTTCGAGTAAACTTCAGATTCATTAATCAAATTAAATATTCTGAAATTTAAATCGGTCAATTTCGACTGCTTACCGACTTACCCATAGCTCGATTGCATCATTGGGATTCTTTCCCCAATTTTTCCTCTTTTTTCTTTTTCCCTTTTTCTTTCTTTTTTTTTTTCCTTTTCTTTTTAGCTGAACCGGTCCGGTCCGGTTTAGCATACCGTCACTGCGCTGAACCGATTGTACCAGTTCAGGCTTCATTTCGCTGTTTCGACGCCGTCCGGCCGATTCCCGACGTGATTCCGATGTCGTTTGACTCGACTGCGCCTGGGCGTTCATTATCAGGCCTCGGGGTTGCTCGAATCGGTGCCGATGGCCGCCAAATCGCCTCTTCTCTCTTTCGGCCTCCCTCCGTCGATCTCCTCTCTTTCAGCGTCTCCACGGCGTGTCGCGGCTGCCGATAGTTCCCACGAGGTCCGTCACCCTTCGTCGGCCCTCGCCTGGGGTTCCTGGCCGTCGATTTGCCTCCTTTAGTTTCGCCATTTGCTTTCCTGTTTTTCGATTTTCGCGATTCAATTTTTGTTTTCATTCATTTATAATTAAAATTTATTATTATTTTATTCATTAAAATATATTAAAATCCACAAATATCATAAAAATTCTTATTTAATTCATTTAAACCATAAATAAATTTATCGGTATTGTTTCGTCTTTTCGGTATATTTTTCAATTATTTTCGGGATAATTTCCCGAGGTGAAAATTTTGATTTATTCCAATAAATTCATATCTTGATCAATTTACCCCAAAATTTAATTATTTTTTCGTTATTGATCAAGATTCTCAAATCCATTATTTTTAATTAAATTTTCTTCTCGAATTTATACCGGCTTTCAGTCCTTTGATCGTTTTACCCTTGCACGTGTTTGAGAATTCCATTTCAATCCGTTTGCATTTTTAAATTTACTAGGAAATTTCTATTCATTCCATTTGCTCTTACGATAAAAATTGGGTCTTACTAGGAAATTTCTATTCATTCCATTTGCTCTTACGATAAAAATCGGGTCTTACATGCTGACAGGAGACGGAGGCCACTTGAGTTTACAGTCAGTGAGTCAGTTTTTCTGAAGGTTTCTCCTTCCAAGGGTATAGCAAGATTTGGGAAGAGAGGTAAGCTGAGTCCTTGCTACATTGGACCCTTTGAGATACTTGATCGAGTGGAAGATAAGGCCTATAGGTTAGCGTTGCCACCGAACTTATCAAGCGTAGACAACGTCTTCCACATTTTGATGTTTCAGAATTATCACCCGGATCCGGCACATGTGATCAATTATGTACCATTGGAGCTCAAAGAGGACATGTCATATGTTGAGAGGCCGATTCAGATACTAGATAGGAAAGAGAAGGTCTTAAGGTCGAAGACTATCAGGTTAGTGAAGATTCTATGGTAGCATCATACTTCAGAGGAGGGTACTTGGGAGTTGAGAGTTTGATGCGCGAGAAGCACCCCCAGCTGTTTGACGATTGACTTAGTTCTAATTTAAATGACCAAATTCTTTAAGTTAGGGAGGATTGTAAAACCCCAATTTTAGATGTAGCTTATTCCTTATGATTCCTATATGTACGAACATTTTATTATGTTAGTTGAATCATAAAAAGAATATTTACTAGAATGCAATTGCAAATGAGGAATGAAAATGCATATAAGCTACATAAAAGCCAAATAAGAGCTATAAGAGCCACAGGCTAAACCGAGTGGATCTAAATCATTATGACTGAAGAGAAGAACTTAAAATAAGAAAATATAGAGGGCTCATGAAGGAAAGTCGATTTGATTTGGTTCTGAACACACTGAAGTAGAGTAAAAGCCAAAAAGGGCTAAAGAAGTCCGAAATGGTCCGTTTGAGGTGTTTTAGACATAGTCGCCTCTCGAAAATGGCCAAAACATAAAGACAAGAGTGTAAACCATGGAATATGACACTTTCAAAATTTAGAAAAAAAGTCAAACGTGGTCAATGGTCAAGAAAAGTCAAAGGTACTTAAGAAAAGTGGACTTTCACCATAGTTGACTAACCATGGTTAGAATTTAACCCAAGTATGGTTAAAAAGTGGGGAAGAAATAATTTTAGTTAAAACACAAGATATTTATCCCCTAAAGTAAGAAAAATTGATTTAATCAAAATCTGGATTAAATTAAACAAGTAAAACGAAATAGGTCAAAGTTGAAATTTTTAAAGCCCCTTAAGGTATGACAAGTTGGGCCGAATTTCTTAAGCCCATTATGCCTAATTGTTGGGCTGACTTAAAGGCCCAATATGTAGTAAAAATTTCAGCCCGAAAGCCCATGAGGAAGGCCCAAACTAAGAGGCCCAAAGTTAAAGCCCATTAGTTAACAAGTTAAAAGCCCAAATTGGTAACTATGGCCCAAACCCATTCAAGCCCAATTTCAAGGCGGAATTTTATGACTTAGTGACTAAGTATTAGAGCCAAAAATCAGCCAACACATTAGTCATCTTCATGCCTAAGCTCTTGGCACCAAGAGGAAACCATAACTAAACATAAATCCAAGCTTTCTCACACTAAAAATACTAGGTTAGAGACATATTTGGAATTTGCAATCTTCATGGAAGTTGTTCCAAATTGAGAGAGGATTAACATACTTTGGAATTGGCTATCAAGGAGCCATATTGGGAGAGACAAATTTGAAGGAAGTCTCGGCCACAAGGGGAAGTACAAGCTAGGTATAATTTCAAGCTTCCAAATTCATATATGTTAATTTATGAATTATTCTAAGTTGATTGTTATATGTTTTATGCATTGAAACACATGAAATCACCATGAACATGGATTGACCAAAAATGGGTATTTGTAAATTGATTAACACGTATATGATTTTAAGGCATAAATAGGTTGGTATACATTTGTTTATGATTATGACATAGTTAGTTTTAATCAATTTGATCAATTGGTGATTGAATTGAAGTTGGCAATCAAGGTGTTTGATAAAATGCCTAAATGAACTAAGTTAAGGGTTAACACATTGCCAACCACGTGTATGATAAAATGCCTGAGTGAAATTGGCTAGCAAATGGCCATGGGCGGCATGCTATGGCGTGACCGATGAATTGGTGGCTCTCGGCCACATGTTATTGCCAAGAAGGCCAATGGGCCAAGCTGACTTGGTTTTGACCCAATAAGGTGTCATGGGCCTTGGACAAGCCTAATAAGAGTTGGTGGGTCCCACAAGACCAATAGGCTTAATGAAAATAAATAGTAAAATGGAATTGGCTTAAGACAGTGTTAGGCCCATTAAGAGTTATTAAGGCTTAACAATAGTAAATGGGCCCATTTAGTGAAATAGACTATAGTAAATATGAAATACAGTAGGAAAAGTATAATTAATCAAATAAATGGTTATATAAAGCTCTAGAGATTATATTGGGAGCAGATCGGACTGCGAGACCGAGCAGCGTTGAGGAAGTAAATTCGCTCAGAGTGATTTCTAGTAAGGGACTTTTGAAAGTAGTTAGAGAAATCTATGCTTATATTCGTCTGCTTTTACATTCAGTTAAAAAGTCTGAGGGTCAAAGAAAGTGAATAAAATTTTAAGAGACCTAAAATGGGTAAATTACGATTTTACCCCTTTTAAGGGTAAAAAGTTAACTTTTAGGAAAAGTCCTAAAAAGCATGGAAATCATGTTTTGGAATGTTTTTACTACTGTTTAGCAGATGCATTGATAGATTGGCAGATGTTTTCATGTTAAATGAGAAAACAGCACAATATAGTGCCGATTTGATTTAATTGAGTGAAATTCTTTTAATTAAGCCATCTATCGGGTTGTGTGAAAAATAAATCATGCTGGAGCACAACTCGCATTTGATTTTACATGTATTCGGTATAACAAAGTACTGGAACTTTGGTCGTACTTGATTTTATATGATTGATGCATGATAGAGTACTAGAGCATTGCTCATACTCAGTTTTACATGACATAGTGCTGGAGCATTGTTCGCACTTGATTTATGTGATTTGTGCATGAGGTCATGCGGGAGTTTACTCGCTCGTATCGATTTTGAAAGAGATAGCATGAAACAGTCTTGTTGAAGCCTGTGCAGACTGTTTGTCACACCGATTATATGCTCGCACGTGTATTTTAAGATATGGTAGAGGACTATCGAAACTGTTATTGGGTCCATGGAGTACTTTATACCATGTATGACACACGGAGTACATTGCACCGTGTGTACATGATATTGTGGAGTTGTGGAGATGTAGAGTTTTTGGCTGACGGTAGAAGATTTGACCTACCTCCCGTTACAGCATGTGAGGCCCCGCACAACGAGTACTATGTAGCCTGGGATCATGGAAAGAGGGAATATGATCATAATCCTCGAACAAGTAGCTACCTATTACACTTGATATTTCTTGTTTGAATTGTCACATAATTTTATAAATTGGGTAGACCCGAGGGATGGGTTGAGCCTCGACATGTGACTTTGTGTGTTATAAAGGGTAAACCCGATTGATGGGTGAAGCCTAGATTTTCATGTTTTTACATGATGAAATGCTGTCTTTACTTTGATTTAAATGATATGGCATAATGAAATGTGATTTACAGTATTTACATGAGAATGAAATATTTTGCATGATTTACTGAGGTTATTAAACCAACATGTTTTCAGTATACACTGATGGTTTTGTATCTATATATACATACTTGCATAAATGTTTCAAAGAAAGATACATGTTTTAGATGTGAAATGAATAAGAATATTTTCAAGGCACAACATTATATTTTGTAGATAGTGTGGTTATCTACTTGCTTGCCTGATTTCCTTACTGAGCTAGTAAGCTCACCCCTTTCATTTTCCTCCTTTCTATAGAGCGACCGCAGTAGATAGAGTACGGCTCAGGACTAGCATTCTTTTTGTCTGCTGCATTCCCATTGAGCAAAAGGTATACACAATCACATACGATTTTGTATCCGAACATATAAACAACACATTGATGTAAATGCATGTAATATTTGGGGAATGTATTTGTATATTAATATAGTGAGTTTCACTTATGGTATAAAGTTAAATTACAGTCAATAGATAGTTATTATTGACATGTATGTATCGAAATGGATGGTTGACATGGTAAGTAAATGTGAGAATACTAATACCGAATCACAGCCCAACTGTTTGGTGGTTGAATAATGTCTGAAGGAAAGGTAAGTACAAGCGAAACATTTGTGGTGGTTTTTGGTAAAAGTCAGTTGTGACACTTTTGCATGCATTTAATAGGTTTACATGTGAGTTAGTATTAACTGTTTTTATTAAAAAAATTTTATGTTGCGTAAGTTGTTGCAAGCAATTAATTGTCATGCATTATAGGTTTAATTATTCATGTAGGATTAATCACATTTAAGGTAATTTTATATATTTCACTTTCATTTAAAATAATAATAATAAGAAGAATAAATAAAATATAACATTTGGTTTCTATGCATCTCATTAGATTAATCATTAGTAGTTTAACGTGCATTTTATTTTCTTAGCCATTTTCATTAGGGTTAGGCATTATTTGGGATTTGCATTTTAAGGCATTTCAAGGTTCAAAATACATTAAGGGATTTTTAGGGTTTTTATTAGGATTTTATTTTTTTTATGCCTTAGGTTAAAGCATTTCGCATTTTAGGGCATGCAATTAGATTAGATTCGTGCAATTTTATCTTCAACTTAGGATTTCTAGTTATATTTTTATTATTTTCATTTTAGATTTCCATTATTTACATTTTTAGCCCATTTTCATTATTGATTTTAATTTTATTATTTTTTCTTCTGCAGTTATTTTTAATTTGCTATTTGGCATTCGTAAGTATTTCTTATTCTTATGTCTCTTATTATTTTCATTTTATTTTAGTTTATTATTTTATTTTCTTATTTTTATATTTTTGTTTTACCATACTTTAGTAGACTTGTAAACCACCAACATTCATAATTGGCTAGGATATAATTTAGGATATAATTATTTGGTAATCAATTAAACTAATTAAATCTCTGTGGGATGATATTTTAGGACTTTAATTCCTATATTACTTATACGACCTGTATGCTTGCAGTAGACAGGTTCGACGAAACCTTAGTTTTGTGGCTTTAGAGGTCGATTTTATTAATTAAAAATCATAATAAAGCCTATTGTAGGGTTGGTAGTCATTTGGGGCCAATCGAAAAAAGTTCAAACCTAAAAGTCAAGAGGTTGACCTTTTTTATTTAAAGTTTAACTTTTAGGAAAAATGGCTAACTTGTGGTAAATTGAGATTTGGAATGAAGTTTGAAGGTCACAATGATGAAAGTAGGGTTTAAATGAGCTTTCGATAAAAATAAACCTGGGGTTTGACATTTGTCGAAGGTTGACTTTGTCCAAATGTCGAATGAGGTTGGACTAAAAGAGAGAAATACTAAATTAATAGAAGTTGATTCAGATCATAAACGTTGATGGTCAAACGGTCAAAATTAGAGGTTTAATGTGAGACCCATGTATGTATAACTTTAGTATATGTTAATGGAATTGTAAGACAGATGATTTTTTGGATCATATAAATGCGAATGAATTGCAAATGGGATAAATGAGTGTCATGATACATGTAAAGGTTAGATAAGGGCTGAAGTGGCCACAAACTAAACAAATAGAACTTTAAGCATTCAGATATGAAGATAAGGATTTAAAACATGAAAAATAATGCAAGAACTGCGATATGATTTCAAGCAGTACGCACAAGTTCCATAACATGGAAATCATAAGAAATAAGTCTTTCCAAGCTCTAAGAATGGATGGATTGAAAAATGACTAGTGAAGCAATCAAACACAAATTTCTCCCTTGAAAACCTAAAAAATTTACAGCAGGAGACCTACAGACCAAGGCCAGATCGATCTCCTATTCAAGGAAGATCAATCCCTTGTGCAAGAAGAATAATTCCAAGTGAATCTGCCAAGGCCAGATCGATCCCCCTATGGAGCAGATTGATCTCTCCTATGTGCAGATCGATCCCCAAGTGCCCCGACCAAGCAAAGATTGATCCCTCCCCATGGCCAGATCGATCTCCACAAGCTTCTGCTAAGAAGGGATCGATCTCTTCCCCAAAAAGCAGATCGATCCCACCCTGTTATGCCTGAACATTTTGAGAGCTCAAAACCAAGGAAGATCGATCTCTGCCCTAACAGATCGATCTCTTCACCCCTATTCTATATAAACTCGAAGGCAAAAACCCCATTCCTCAGAAAACTCATAACCTCTCTTTATTTTTACCCAAAACATCAAGCTTTCTCTTTCTAGAAATCATCCTCTTCCAAAAAGATTTGAGAAAAAGCTATTAGAGCAAAGTTATTTATGTGAGGAGAAGAACAACATAGCTTGGAGCCAACATTTCATTTGTTGGATTGAAGGAGCAAAGGAGTCTTCTTATTTGGAACGAGAGGAAAGTCAAGCTAGGTGAGTTTTCCATACACTAACTCTAAGTATGTTTATTTAAATGTTATTGTGAGTAGATTGCTGTATGTATCATAGGTTGAAAACTACCTAGAATGTGATGAATCAAGCGTGACCTAGAATAGGTTACTGTAAGAAAATATGATATGGTTGATTTGATGATAAATGAATTATACTAAGGTGTTAGTGAGGTGATATGCATGATTTTGAGATGATTGGATGGAATCACATTGTGAGATTAGTCAAGTGATAAAATGTGTACAAATGAGGTTATAGAAATGCATGAATGAATGGGAAATTATGGATAAAACATTTATACCAAGTGCTTGATAACTAACTAAGTGAGTTACTAGCTAAATTGAATAGGAATGACATAATGATGGCTAAATACAATAATGAGCCAAACTTGATGTAAAAGGCTCAATAAGATATACTGACTAGTTGAAGTCAGAATGTGAGTTATCGGTATTAACTCATGTGATTGATGAATGTTTGTAGCTCCCAAGGATATATCTGGAGCAAGTTGAACCCAATTGCGAAAAGCGGGAAAGGACGAAAAAGTTGCTTCCAAGAGAATTGAAGTAAGGGAATTGTGTGGACTCTTAGAGGTATCTGTGCGCGTTTCTAGAAGCATAATGATTTTTTAGAATATTTGTGATAATAAGAATGAAATGGGTGTTTGAAAGGCAAAGAAAGGGAATCTGTGAAATGTTCATGAAAAGCAAGAACGTGAGGTTCTTAAGTATTTTACTGCTTTTAGCAAGTGAATTGGTAGGTTGGCTAGCATTTTAAATGATTTGCATGAAAATACCTTGATTTGGTTTAATAACCATGCTTTGCAAAGAAAGAGCCACCTACATGAGTTTTATTGAAATGAAACATGCTAGAGCATTACTCGCACGAGATTTGACTTGTTTAAGCATGCATTAGTGCTGGAGTGATACTCGCACTAGAGTTTTACATGCATGAGTGCTGGAGCCTAGCTCGTACTAGTTTTCACATGGATTTTATAACATTGTGCTGGAGCCTAGCTCGTATTGATTTTCATACTGATTTTGACATGGTGTTGGAGCACTGCTCACACTAGATGTCCATTACACTTGTTGCCATGCTAGAGATTACTCGTACATGATTTTTATGACATGTTGGGAGTCGTGCTAGGAGCTTCGGGTAGGCTGTGTGCCACGCCGATTAAATAGACTCGCACATACGTATTGAGATGTGACAGGATATGTTATGATGATATGGGTCTACGGATTACGTTGTACCATGCATATATCATGGAGTACATTATATCGTGTATGAATATTATATATATACCGTCTGCGGATGATGGATATTTTACTATAGACCGATGGGTTGGACATGACCTATCTCCCATGCAGAAGCAGATAAATGTGATACCTCGCACACTAGGATCCGTGTAGCCTGGGATCAGAGAGGATATGGCCATAGGCCTAGTTATTACCCTTTTCAATATTATTTGCCTATCTCACATGTCTTGTTTTATGATGATTCATGTTTGAAATGTGTTTATGGGTCAGAATAGTCCATGGGAGGGGCTGAGTCTTGACGAATGGTGAATTTTGTGATGATTTGTGTTGAGTTTTGGAATGCTTTTAAAGTGCACCTCGCATGATGATTTTTCTAAGCCATACTTATGATTTTCGCATGAGGATTTTCCATGCTTGATTTAGAATTGTGCACTAATTTGAATAACATGAATTGCTTTAAATATCATGAACACAAGCATGAACTGATATATTTTGAGTATGACAAGTAACTGTGTGGTTTAAACAAGGCATCACGATTACGTAGGTAGTACGGTTATCTACCTACTCGCATGATTGCCTTACTGAGCGCGTGGTTTGCTCACCATATTATTTCCCCCTCTACAGAGCGCTTACACTAGATAGAGAGTGATTGAGGATTGAATTTTTGGTGTCTGCTGCATCCTATCATACAAGGTATACACAATTGTATAGTTTTTGTATCTAGATATGCCATAGCACAGTAATATTTTTGAATGTAACTTTTGGGGATGTAAAGAATTGTAAATACATGTAAACAACAACTCTGATTTAGAAATACAAGTATTTATGTTTAAATGAATTGTAAATTGAAATGATTTGATTAGATGAGGTTAACATCGATACACAGCCTAACTATTGGTGGTGTAGCTGTTTACGATCAGGTAAAGTAAAGGTAAAGAACAAACAATAAGAAATAGATTAAATAATAAACGAAAAATGTCGAAGCAGAGTTAGTCTGATATGTATCGGTGTCAAAATTTAGGAAAATTACATCCCCATGATACTGTGCTTGTCAATATACAACTGGGTATATTGAGATAGGTGTGACTAAGAATTGATTGTGAATGTAGGAATCCTGGCATAATGCCTAGCACCAGTCGCTGTAGAGGGGCAAGAGCACGAGCTAGAGGCCATAGGGGTAGGCTAGAGAGCCGTGCTGAGCCATTACTACATGAAACTCAGGAGGAGGTTGAGGTAGAGGCTGATGTCAAGCAAGCTCCATAGGGTCAGACAGAGAGGCCAGAGAGTACAAAGGCACGCTTCGCGAGGATGGAGTGGAGCTTAGAGATGATATTGGGGTTGATTGCCCAATCGATACCTGGAGTTGAGGGCGAACAGGGGCCAATTGCACAGGGTGATGTTGAACAGGCGGTTGCTCCTAAGATACCTGTATAGCCAACCCAGAGACCACAGACGATAGATACTCCCACACCCCACCAGTACAAGATACACCTTCTACTGTTGCTCTACCACAAGGTAGTAGAGATTGGGGTTATGGATGTGACCTGGATAGGTTACGGCAGTTTTAGAAACTTAAGTCGCCATCTTTCAGTGGAGTTAAAGACCCAGTACCTGCAGAGGATTGGGTGAATGAGATTGAGAAACTATATGGGTTTTTCGAGTGCATTACTACCGAGATTGTAGCGTTTACCGCATTCATGCTGAAGGGATCAGCTGAGCATTGGTGGAAGTCCACCAGACCCATTTTGAGAGCCCGTCATACAGAGATCAACTGGGATGCATTTTTGGAGGCCTTTCGGAGGTAATATATTTCAGATACTGTGCAGCGAAGACTGCAGATGAAAATCTTGGATTTGACCCAGGGGAACAGATCGGTAGATGAGTATGAGATAAAATTTATTTTCCTGGGTAGGTATGATCCTGATACGATGGACAGTGAGGTCAAGAAGGTCTGAAAGTTTGTGGATGGATTGAGACCAGCCATCAGGTCTCGATTGGTTCCCTTTGACATACCGACCTTTGAGAAGGCAGTGCATAGGGCACAGTTGTGTGAACAAGATATTGAGCGAGTTGCCTCAAAGTATGGAAAGGTTAGTAGAGTGAGGGACAGAGATGGGAAGAGACAGACAGTGGATAGAAGCTTCAGTTATAGAGGGAGCAGGAGATTTACTGGGAATAGGCTAAAGATTAAGGAGATCCGAGAGAGGACAGTTAAGCCTCCCGTGTATCCGACCGTAGCTCCAGCAATAGGTATAGTGATTGAAAGGCAAGGCCTATGACAAAATAGTATAGTAAGTGTGATAGGTACCATGTCACTCGGCCGTGTTATGGATCTCCTACAGTATGTTTTCGATGTGGGAAGCCAGGGCATATAATCTGAAATTGCCCAGAGATGATTGAGAGTCCCCTACAGAAGGGCAAAGAATCGGAGAAAGCTTCTGCTAATGCTCCTACTCCGAGACAAAGAGCGACAACTGAGGAAAATGGGAAGCAAGTAGTTAGCAGAGGGCGAGTACACGTACTGGACCAGGATACTATATATCAGTCGTCAGATGTGGTAAAAGGTACCACCTCAATCTTTGATCTTGAAGCTTATGTTTTGATAGATCCTGGTGCCATGCATTCATTTTTATCGCCTTCATTTGCATGTAAATTGTTTAAGTATGTAGAGCTTACCCTGTTAAGTAGGAGGATGCTGATAAGCACTCCCATGAACAATAGTCAGCTAGTCGAATATGTGCTTAGGGATTGTCAGTTGAAACTAGAGGAAAAGGAAATGTCAGCTGACTTCATTTTAATGTATATGAGAGACTTTGATGTAATCCTAGGAATGGATTGGTTGGCTGCAAACCGTGCTATAGTAGATTATTTTTCTAAGACGGTAACTTTTTCAGGGGAAGATAATGTTATTGTAAGTTTCCCCGAAAAAAAAATGTATTGTAAAACCCTTTGAAATGTAATAAAAGCAGTAGTGGTTGTAAGTGAACTACATGAATTTCTATGCTGACTGAATGATTATTGATTTGAAAGTTTATATTGCGTACGTGGTTGAGGCGGATAAGGCATGCCCGGAATTGAGAGACATGTCAGTAGTTAGGGAATTTCCAGATGTCTTTTCGGATGATTACCAGGGTTACCGTCGGATAGGGAGATGCAGTTTTGTATAGATTTAGCACCTGGTACAAAGCCAATATCCAAGCCACCATATAGAATGGCTCCGATTGAGTTAGAGGAACTGAAGAAGCAGTTACAGGAGTTGTTGGATAAGGGGTTCATCAGACCGAGTGTATCACCTTGGGGAGCGCCAGTTTTGTTTGTAAAGAAGAAGGATAAGAGCCTCTGACTATGTATTGACTACTGGTTGTTGAATAAGGAAACTATCAAGAATAAATACCCCCTTCCATTCATCGATGACCTATTGGATCAGTTTCGGGGAGCGCAAGTCTTTTCTAAGATAGATCTGAGATCTGGGTACCATTAGTTGAGAATTCGGGATGGAGATGTACCCAAGACAGCTTTTCGCACCCGGTATGGTCATGTGAGTTTATGGTTATGCTATTCGGGTTGACGAATGTTCCCACAGCTTTTATGTCATTGATGAATGAGGTGTTTCACCAGTATTTAGATAAGTTATTGTGTTTATAGATGACATCCTAGTGTATTCAAGATCTAGAGAGGAGCATGAGCAGGACCTAAGGATAGTGCTACAGACCCTCCGAGAGAAGAAGTTATACTCTAAACTCAGTAAGTGTGACTTTTGGCTAGAGTAGATCTCTTTTCTGGGTCATATTGTATCGAAGGATGGTGTGTCAGTGGACCCATCAAAGATTAAGGCAGTGGTTCAATGGCAGAGACCTCATACAGTTATAGAGATCAGAAGTTTCCTAGGTTTAGCTGGGTATTATCGACGGTTTGTGGAAGGATTCTCTAGATTAGCTGCTCTGTTGACTTGCTTCATGAGGAAGAATGTTGAGTTCTTGTGGGACGATAAATGTGAGGAAAGGTTTCAAGAGTTGAAAAGGAGATTGACTACAACTCCGATTCTCACCATTCGTACCTGCTTTGGAAGTTTTTCTGTATATACTGATGCTTCGCACTAAAGACTGGGTTGTGTACTAATGCAGGATGGGAAGGTAGTAGCCTATAGATCGAGATAGTTGTAGGATCATGAGAGGAACTACCCGACCCACGATTTAGAGTTGGCGGTCATAGAATTTGCATTGAAAATATGGCGCCATTATCTTTATGGTGAGAAATTCCAAGTATTTATAGACCACAAGAGTCTTAAGTATCTGTTCTCACAGAAGAAATTGAACATGAGATAGAGAAGGTGCCTCGAGCTTCTGAAAGACTATGATTGTGAAATTTCGTACCACTCGGGTAAGGCAAATGTCGTAGCTGATGCACTAAGTAGGAAGCATATCGGGTTGATATTGTACATGATGATCAGGGAACACACGAGCTATTAGAACAGTTCGCGAGCCTCAGTTTAGATGTGACCCCTCCTGATGCTGATAGTGGTTGTATGGTAGCTAGCATACGGTTGGAACCCGATACGATAGATCGTATCCAACAGGCTCAGCAGATTGATCAGCAGTGCAGTGATATTATCGGACAGATACAAAGGGGCACAGAGGCTGATTTCGAGTTGAGTTTAGATGGATTGCTAAGGTTCAGGGGTAGGATATGTGTTCCAGATGATCCAGAGGTCAGGAGAATGATCTTGATAGAAGCTCACTCATCGAAGTATACACTGCATCCGGGAAGTAACAAGATGTAACAGAACCTCCAAAGAGTGTATTGGTGGTCAGGGATGAAGAGAGATGTAGCGGTATGTGTGGCAAAGTGTCTCGTCTGTCAGCAGATAAAGGTAGAGCATCAGAAGCCTGCAGGGCTATTACAACCTCTACCTATACCAATGTGGAAATGGGAGCATGTCACTATAGACTTCATGATGGGTTTACCCAGGACCCGTAGGAATCACGATGCGATTTGGGTAATAGTGGATAGAAGACGAAGTCGGCACACATCCCAACTATGAGAGCCATTGATACCCTGAGTACATTGGCGAAACTATATGTGTGCGAGATAGTGAGGTTACACGATGTTCCAGTGAGCGTTGTTTCTGATCGGGATGCCCGCTTCACTTCGTATTTTTGGGAACACTTTCAGGAACCGATGAGGACCCAACTGAGTTTTAGCACAGCATTTCATCCTCAGACAGATGGTCAGTTAGAGAGGACTATACAGACCCTGGAGGACATGTTGAGAGTATGTGCATTAGATTTTAAAGGCTCTTGGGATGACCATTTACCACTCGCAGAGTTTACCTATAATAACAGTTATCATTTGAGTATCGGGATGACACCATATAAAGCGTTGTATGGTCGTAGATGTCGTTCCCCTATTGGACGGAAAGAGGTTGGTGACCGACAGATATTTACTCCCGACTTAGTGAGATAAGCCTCTGAAGACGTCTAGTTGATTTGTTAGATGTTACGGATAGCTCAGAGCAGACAAAAGAGTTATGCTGACAAGAGGCAGAGACCATCATAATTCACAATGGGTGAATCAGTGTTTTTACGAGTTTCTCCTTCCAAGGGTATAACAAGTTTCGAAAAAAAAGGAAAATTAAGTCCTCGTTACATTGGACCTTTTTATGTATGTACAAACATTGTATTAAGTAAATTAAATCATAAGAAGAGTATTTACTTTATTTAAGTGTTAGAGAAATTCTTCAACACATAAAAACTACATAAAAGTTGAAAAAGGGCTATGAGAGTCTCATGGATAAACCGAGTATATCTGAATCATTCTGACTGAAGAGAAGAACTTATATTGAGAAAATATAGAGAGCTCATGAAGGAAAGTCGGTTTAATTTAGTCTAGAACACAGAGAACAAGAGTAAAAGTTAAAAAGGGGTAAAACAAACATTTTCAACGATTTAAGGTAAATTAGGTATATTCACCTACCGAAAATGGCCAAAATATAAAGACGAGAGTGTAAACCATAAGATATGACACTTTCAGATTTTTGAGAAAAACTCAACGTGATCAATGATTAAGGAAAAAGTCAACTATAGTCAAGAAA
This sequence comes from Firmiana major, assembly GCA_033439115.1. NCBI lineage: Eukaryota > Viridiplantae > Streptophyta > Magnoliopsida > Malvales > Malvaceae > Firmiana > Firmiana major. The sequence continues at coordinate 8,767,043 of CM065902.1, read as the reverse complement.
AGTGGAGTTTTACCATAGTTGACTAACCATGGTTAAAAATTAACCTAAGTATGGAGAAAAATTTAGGGAAAAATATTTTTGTCAGAATACAAGATAATCATCCCCTAAAGTAAGAAAAATTTATTCGGATAAATTGCAGGTTAAATTTAACAGGTAAAAACATAATGGGCCAAAGTGAAGATTTTAAAGCCCATTAAGGTATAATAAGTGTAGATCGACATTTTTAGGTCCATTAGACCGAATTATTGGACCGAATGGTAGGCCAAATATTTAAACAATTGAAGACCCGACGTATAGTAAAACTTTTAGCCTGAAATTCCATTAGGAATTTCACGACCCAATTCCATTCTCTTTAACCGAAAATCACTGAAAATTTTTCATAAATTTCTTTCCTTACCCGATCGTGAACTAACTTACCACCACACTGTTGGGCTGTGAGTCAATAATAAACATCACATCTCATTCATTCTCAGTTAAATAAAGCGATGTCATACATTTAAAAGTTAATCATTAACTTACACAAGTTATGTTTACTGACATCTACATCTCCTATAATTACATTTCAGTTGACTACTGTGCTTTTACATTGTTTAGATACAAAAAGAAATCACTATGTATATACCTCTCATCGATGGAAGCAGCGGATGTCCAAAAACACAATGCCTTAGTCCTCACTGGGCTACTATGCACGCTCTGTAGGAGGGGAAAAGTAGAGAGGGATGAGCAACCACACGCTCAGTAAGGCAATAATGCAAGCATGGTAGATAACTACTCTATCTACATTCTGATAGTGTTATGCATAAATCGTTTATGTTAGGAGCATGAGGAATACTATGCCATATGAGTATACATATATATCATGTGTCAAAATCATGTACATTGGCATATCAAACATGGTAAAAAACATCAAGTATAAATCATCTTATGCTCAATCTCATTTAAATTCCTAAAAAGGGCAATTCATTAAGAAACCTCCTTTTTAAACCCACATCATAAAGCTCTTTCTCAACACATAATTACCACCAAATCAATTCACAATCACAACCATATTTTCATTTCACAATTCACACATGTGTATAAAAAAAACCAGGTCACTATATCAAAAGTGCCTATGTGGACCAACTGTCACGACCCAATTCCATTCTCTTTAACCGAAATCACTGAAAATTTTTCGCGTTTTACTGTTACCTTACCCGGTCGTGAACTAAACTCACCACACACTGTTGGGCTGTGAGCCAATAATAATCACCACATCTCATTCATTCTCAATTAATTAAAACGATGTCATACATGTGCATTTAATCGTGTATTTATACGAATACATGATTTACTGACATCTACATCCCCCATAAGTACAACTCAAAAGAATACTGTGCTTTTACATTGTTTAGATACAAAAAGAATCACTGTGTATATACCTCTTAGCGATGGAGATGCAGCGGAGTCCAAAATAATACGCCTCAGTCCTCACTGGGCTACTATGCACGCTCTGTAGGGGGAAAAATAGAGTGGGATGAGCAACCACACGCTCAGTAAGGCAATAATGCAAGCATGGTAGATAACTACTCTATCTACATGCTGATAGTGTTATGCATAAATCGTTTATAATAGGAGCATGAGGAATAAAACTATGCCATGTGAATATACATATATATCATGTATCAAATCATGTGCATTGGCATATAAAACATGGTAGAGACATCATGTATAAAACATCTCATGCTCAATCTCATTTAAATTCATAAAAGGGCAATTCATTTAGAAACTTCCTTTTTGAACCAACAACATAACACCACCAAATCAACTCACAAACCACAACCACATTTACATTCCACAATTCACGCATGTGTATAAATCTAGGTCACTATATCAGAAGTGCCTATGTGAATCATTACATCATAAATCATCCCAGACCACACGCATCCAGGTGTGCGGGGTATCATGCTGGCACGAAGATGAATTATCCCTCGCCAGACTTTCTCATCACATAACCATCATGCGGTACATCGTACTCCATGTGATATACTCGGTACATCGTACTCCGCAACTCATATCATGATTGGGGGTGCCATTCCTAGGTCTTATCTACCCCATACCAAGAGTTTTCCATATTCCGTGAAGGAGAGCCTTCCTGCCGAATAGAGCCTCCCCGCCTAACAGAGCCTCCCTGCCTCCTCGGGCTTAAGGATGTTAGCTTAAGGATGTAGGGCTTAAGGGTCCTTTCCGTAAGAGAGCCTCCCCACCGAACAGAGCCTCCCCGCCTAACAGAGCCTCCCTGCCTCTTCGGGCTTAAGGATGTTGGCTTAAGGATGTAGGGCTTAAGGGTCTTACCTTCACCATACCCATGTAGGAGAGCCTCCCTGCCTAACAGAGCCTCCCCGCCTCTTTGGGCTTAAGGATGTTGGCTTAAGGATCCCACCGTAAGAGAGACTCCCCACCAAACAGAGCCTCCCCGCCTAACAGAGCCTCCCTGCCTCCTCGGGCTTAAGGATGTTAGCTTAAGGATGTAAGGCTTAAGGATCTTACCCACTTTCACAACCCTATACGAATCCCATTGTACAAGCTTGTGCGAGCAAAGCTCTAGCACGACTCATGCATCATGCATCTTCTCATAAAGAGGCGTGTACGAGCATAGCTCTAGTACGGTTATACTCATAAGATAACCATTCACAATCCACGTACGAGCAGAAGCTCCAGTACGGTTTATAAACATCATCACAATTCAATTTCAAAGTGCGAGCTAAGCTCAAGCACGTTTCACACAAGTGAAAACATAGAAATCTCGCGCGAGCGAAGCTCTAGCGCGATTTATGTCATACAAATGCGATAGGCGGCTCATATACAATTTATCAATCCCGGCAATTCGGGTTTAGCACTCACAAATGCTTTTCCACAACAACAATACAACACTAACCGACCTATCTACAAGCTTGCTTAAAACCAAGCAATTCGTTTTGGAAAAACATCAAAACGATAGGTTTATGCAATTATTAGCCTTACTATCCCATTTCACAAAATCCATTTCAAATCCAAAACCACGCATATACTCATCATCATTCACGAATACCATCAACCGTTTATTTGAGCAATTCATGCATTTCATACAACACCCAATATTCACCCTCAAGTTCAAAGTACGAGCAGCTACCTCTATATACTCACAAAATTCCCTTACCTGGAATCCCGATGCGTGATTCCACTTCCTTAAGCTGCTTACTCGTACGCTTCGGTTCGCCTTCAACGAACTCTTCAGGACTGCACAAAATCGTATCCCGCATTATATTCGACCCATATATTGCAACCCTTGTGCTTGCTATAGTCAATTTAATCTATAGCCTCTATTAAAGCTTATTTGGCCTCGTTTCATTACTTTATCCATAACTTGAGTCTATGGATTTTCTTAGGCCTATTAACTCATTCAAAGTCGATATCAAATCGACATTAAGCTCATAGTGTTCATACTTCATGAATTCCCTCACTATGGCATTTATCAAGCATATTCATACCCATTTCCACAATTCCTCCAAACTCACAATGTAATCTCATTTAACCATCTAAAATCATAAACAATACCCCAATAACAACTTTAGCGTGCCACAAATCATAAACTCATTCAATCCCACATATCCTCACATTATACCCATTTTAGATTTCTAGGTCACACCACTTCCACTACATTCTTAGGTAGTTTATCCATCAATACTCATACCAATCAACTCCAAAATCAATTAAATAGCTAATGCATTTAGATTGGAGTGTTAGAATCTTACCAATATGATTTCTCTTCTTGCTCCAATTGGTAATGCCCTCAACTCCTTCAATTCCAAAAATGGGAAAATACCCTCTCACTATGTTGTTCTCCTCTTTGATAGGAACAACTTTGCCTCTAATGATCTCTCTTCAAATCTCACTGAAAATGGTTGATTTTTAGAGAGGGAAAGTTAGGTTTTTGGGGTTGAAATTGTTAGGTTAAGTGTTTTCCGAGATTTCCAGATCTTTCAGCTCTCCTTATATAGAAATGACTTGAGGAGATCGATCTGTTCCAAGAGGAGATCGATCTGGTCCCTTAAAATCCCTCTTTTTCACGGCATTTTTAAGCCTGAGATCGATCTGTCGAAGCAATGAGATCGATCTGTTGAGGCATGAGATCGATCTGTCGAAGCATGAGATCGATCTGGTCCCAAACAGAGAGCTAAGGAGATCGATCTGGGTGCTTGGGGATCGATCTTTCCACCACAGAATGCTTGAGAGATCGATCTGGCTCCATTGGAGATCGATCTGCTCAATTCTTTCGCCCAAATAAGAGCATTCTGGCTCTTCCAGATCGATCTCTCATCCTATGAGATCGATCTGGACCTCATGTTTTCCAGATTTCCTGCAGTTTCATTGCTGCAACTCATACCAACACACCCTCAATCTATTGCCATGGCCATTTCCTCATCCATCCACCTCTATAACTTGAAATGGCATCCATTCATACCTTATGCACATTGAAACTTGTGTGCATTCATTGTATGTTCAAAGGTATGTTACATAAAACCAAATGGAAGCATAACTCCATTCCATTTTACCACACTACTCATCGTGAGTCTCAATCACATCTATCACTTGCTAGAACACATTTCTCCGTATTCATACTTAATGAAACTTGTATGTACGTTACAACTTATATTACACATACATACATTGAATCCATGGACTTACATCAATCATATTTTACATCACAAGTCCATTCATATTATTTGATCCAAGTACACACATTACCCTTACACATATACGGGGTCTTACACCAACTACATCATAAATCATCCCAGACCACATGCATCCAGGTGTGCGTGGTATCGTGCTGGCATGGAAATGGATTACCCCTTGCCAGACTTTCTCATCACATAACCATCACGCGGTACATCGTACTCCATGTGATATACATGGTACAGCGTACTCCACGGACTCATATCGTGATTGGGGTGCCATTCCTAGGTCTTACCTACCCCATACCAAGAGTTTTCCATATTCGTGAAGGAGAGCCTCCCTACCGAATAGAGCCTCCCCGCCCCTCCAGGGCTTAAGGATGTTGGCTTAAGGATCATTCCGTAAGAGAGCCCCCTACCGAACAGAGCCTCCCCACCTAACAGAGCCTCCCTGCCTCTTTGGGATTAAGGATGTTAGCTTAAGGTTGTAGGGTTTAAGGATCTTACCGTAAAAGAGCCTCCCCACCGAACAGAGCCTCCCCGCCTCTCTGGGCTTAAGGATGTTAGCTTAAGGATGTAGGGCTTAAGGATCTTACCAACTTTCACAACCTTATACGTATCACAATGTGCAAACTTGTGCAAGCAAAGCTCTAGCACGACTCATGCATCCAATCATAAAGAGACCGCGTACGAGCATAGCTCTAGTACGGTTATACTCATAAGACAAACCACTCAAAAGCCACGTATGAGCAAAAGCTCCAGTACGGTTTATAAACATCATCATAGTTTCCAAATCAAAGTGCGAGCTAAGCTCCAGCACGTTTCATATAAATGAAAACATCAATACCCAGTGCGAGCTAGGCTCCAGCACGGTTTAATTCTCATAAACATGATAGGCGGCTCATAAGCTTTCAAAACTAATCTTAAAACATATTTGGCACTTCACATGTGCTATCACAAACATCAAACCACAATAGCCAATCTATCTATCAATTCGTTTAAAACCAAACACATGTTTTGTGAAAGCATTCAAAACACTTGATTTTTGCAATTATTAGCCTTACTATCCCTTTATATACATCCATGTAAAACCAAATCATCCAATATTCACAACTATTTTCGCATACCAAACAACCAATTTTTCAAACGTTCATGCATTTCATAAACACCCTATAATCCCATAAATTACGAGCAGCTACCTCTATATACTTACAGAATTCCCTTACCTGGAATCGCGACACGTGATTCCGTTTCCTTAGCGCTGCTCACTCGTGTGGTTCGATTCGTCTTCAACGAACTCTTCGGGACTGGACACAATCATATTTCACATTATATTCGATCCATATAATGCAACCCTCGTGCTTGCTATAGTCAATTCAATCTATAGTCGCTACTAACGCTTATGAGGCCTCGTTTCATTACTTTACCCATAACTCGAGTCTATGGATCTTCTTAGGCCTATTAACTTATTCCAAATCGATATTAATTCGACATTAAGCTCATAGTGTTCATATTTCATGAATTCCCTCACTGTGGCATTTATCAAGCATATACATACTCATTTTCACAATTCCTTCAAACTCACAATGTAATTCCATTTAACCATCTAAAATCATACACATTACCTCAATAACAACTTTAGCATGCCCATAAATCATAAATTCATTCAACCCATATCTTCTAAACATTATACCCATTCTAGGTTTTCTAGGTCACACCAATTCCACCACATCCCTAGATAATTTATCCATCAATACACATCCAACTCAACTCCAAAATCACTTAAATAAACAATGTACTTTGATTGGAGTATTAAAATCTTACCAAAACTGATTTTTCTTCTTGCTCCAAATGTCAATGCCCTTAACTCGTTCAATACCCACAATGGGATTTTGGATTCCAACTTTGTTGTTCTCTTCCTCAAGATGAACAACTTAGTATCTAATGGCCTTCCCTCAATTCTTACTGAAAATGGCTGATTTTAGAGAGAGAAAGTTAGGTTTTTGGGTTAAAAATGGAAGATTAGTGTTTTTCCCGAGATTTTTAGATTTTTAGCCCTGCTTTTATAGAAATAGCTTCAGGAGATCGATCTGGTCCAAGAGGAGATCGATCTAGTCCCCTCAAATCTCTCATTTTCACGACATTTTAAGCATGAGATCAATCTGTTGAAGCATGAGATCGATCTGCTCCCAAACAGAGAGCTAAGGAGATCGATCTGTATGCTTGAGGATCGATCTTTTCATTACAGAATGCTTAGGAGATCAATCTGGCCCCATTGGAGATCGATCTGCTTTATTCCATTACCCAAATAAGAGCATTCTGGCTTTTCCAGAACGATCTCTCATCCTATGAGATCGATTTGGCCTTCATATTTTCCAGATTTTCTGTAGTTTTCTTGCTGCAACTCACATCAAAACATCCTTAATCTGCTACCATAGCCATTTTCTCATCCATCCACCTTTATAACTTAAAAATGACATCCATTCATACCTTATACACATTGAAACTTGTGTGCGTTTATTGTATGTCCAAAGGTATACTATATAAAACCAAATGGAAGCATTTATATTCATGCAACTTCCTTCCATTTACCACACTACTCATTTTGAGTTCCAATCACATTCATCACTTACAAGAACTCATTTCTTCATATTCATACACAATGAAACTTGTGTGTACATTACAAATCATATGAAACATATGTACATTGAATCCATGGACTTACACCACTTATGCTTTACATTACAAGTCCATTCACATTAATTGATCCAATTACACACGTTACAAATATACATATACGGGGTCTCACATTCTCCCCTCCTTCAAGGAATTTAGTCCTCCAAATTTAAACCATGTCACTCTTCAAAAAGTTAGGGGTACTTCTCTCGTATCAAGTTCTCCAATTCCCATGTGACCTCTTCCACCATGTGATGTTGCCATAGAACTTTCACTAAGGGAATTTTCTTATTTCGCAACACTTTCTCTTTTCTATCCAATATCCGAACCAGCTTCTCAACATATGTCACACTCTCATTGAGCTCCAATGGTTCATATCTTATCATGTGTGCCGGGTCCGGGTGATACTTTCGAAGCATCGAGACATGGAAGATGTTATGTACATTTGCCAAGTCCGATGGCAATGCCAACCTATACGCCTTATCTCCCACTTTCTCCAAAATCTCGAAGGATCCGATATATCTAGGGCTCAGTTTGCCCTTCTTACCAAATCTCATGATAGCCTTCGATGGTGAAACTCTCAGAAATACCGACTCACCCTCATCAAACTCTAGTGGTCTCCATCTCTTGTTAGCATAACTCTTTTATCGGCTCTGAGTTGTCTGTAATCTCTCACATATCAACTGGGCGTCCTCAAATTCCTGTTGCATTAAGTCCGGAGCAAAAATGTGTCTGTCACCAACCTCTTCCTATCCAATAGGGGAACGGCATCTACGCCCGTGCAATGCCTCATAGGTGCCATCCCGATACTCGCATGATAGTTATTATTATAAGCGAACTCGGCTAACTGCAGGTGGTCATCCTAGGAGCCTCTAAAATCCAGCACACACGCTCTCAACATATCCTCCAGGGTCTGTATAGTCCTCTCTGACTGCCCATCTGTTTGAGGATGAAAAGCGGTGCTAAAACTCAGTCGGGTCTCCAGCGCTTCCTGAAAATGTTCCCAGAAATGGAAAGTGAAGCGGGCATCCCAATCAGAAACAACGCTCACTGGTACACCATGTAGCCGTACTATCTCTCGAATATACAGGTTTGCCAACTGACTGAGTGTATCGGTAGCTCTCATAGCCAAGAAATGGGCAGACTTAGTCAATCCGTCCATAATAACCCATATGGCATCATGACCTCTGCGGGTCCTCGGTAACCCCATCACAAAATCTATGGTGACGTGCTCCCACTTCCATGTCGGTATCGGTAGAGACAGCAATAACTCTGCAGGCTTTTTATGCTCTACCATCACTTGCTGACAAACGAGACACTTAGCGACATATTCAGCAATGTCTCTTTTCATTCTAAACCACCAATAAACCTTCTGAAGGTTTTGATACATCTTGGTACTTCCTAGATGTATCGTATACTTCGATGAGTGAGCCTCTGATAAAATCAGTCTCTTGATCTCAGGATCCTTGGGAATGCATACTCTACCTCTGAACCTCAATAACCCATCAGTACTCTGCTCAAAATCAATACCCACACCTGTCTATAACTGCCTCAGCCAATCGATGCACCGTCGATCGCTCTGCTGGGGTTGCCGAATACGGCCAATCAATTCTGGCTCCAGTCTCAAACTAGCCATGATCTCAAGACTCTCAGATCTAGGTGGGGTTACATCCAAACTAAGGTTCGCAAAGTGTTCTAACAATTCATGTTCCCGTACCATCATATAAGACACCAACCCAAGGTTCTTTCTACTCAAAGCATCGGCAACTACATTTACCTTACCCGGGTGGCACATGATTTCATAATCATAGTCCTTCAAGAGTTCGAGCCATCTCCTCTGTCTCATATTCAGTGCTTTCTGCGAGAACAGGTACTTAAGGCTCTTATGATGTGTGAACACTAGAAATTTCTCACTATAGAGATAGTGGCGCCATATTTTCAAAGCAAATACTACAGCCGCCAACTCCAAATCATGTGTTGGGTAGTTCCTCTCATGATCTTTCAACTGTCTAGATCCATTGGCAACTACCTTCCCATCCTACATAAGCACACAGCTCAGTCCCTGGTGTGATGCATCCATATACACCGAGAATCCTCTTGAGCTAGTAGGAATGGTGAGAACTGGAGCAGTCGTCAATCGACGCTTAAGCTCCTCAAAACTCCTATCACATGCCTTATCCCATACAAACTTAACATCTTTTCGCGTGAGGCGTGTCAATAGAGCAGCTAGTCTGGAGAAACCCTCTACAAATCTCCGATAATACCCTGCCAATCTCAGGAAACTTCTGATCTCAATAACTGTCTTGGGCTGTCCCCACTGTATAACTGCCTCTATCTTGGATGGATCCACTGATACCCTATCCTTTGACACAACATGCCCCAGAAATGAGATCTGTTCCAACCAAAAGTTACACTTGCTGAGTTTGGCATACAACTCTTTCTCTCGGAGGGTCTGCAGAACTACTCTTAAGTGCTCCTTATGATCCTCCCTGGACTTAGAATACACCAAAATGTCATCAATGAACATGATCATAAACTTGTCCAGGTATGGTTTGAATATATCATTCATCAGTGCCATAAATGCTGCGGGAGCATTTGCCAATCCGAATGGCATCATCAAAAACTCGTAGTGGCCATAACGGGTACGAAATGCTGTCTTGGGTACATCTCCACTCCTAATCCTCAACTGATGATACCCTGACCGCAGGTCTATCTTCAAAACACTTCAGCTCCTTGGAGCTGATCAAGTAAATCATCGATTCTTGGAAGGGGGTACTTGTTCTTAATGGTGGCCTTATTCAACAACCGGTAATCTATACACAGTCGGAGGCTTCCATCCTTCTTCCTTACAAACAATACCGGTGCTTCCCAAGGTGAGACACTCGATCTAATAAACCTCTTCTCCAGCAACTCTTGCAGCTGTTTCTTTCAGCTCTTCCAATTCTATCGGAGCCATTCTATAAGGTGGTTTCGATATCGGCTCTGTACCAGGCACTAACTCTATGTAAAATTCCATTTCCCTTTCAGGTGGTAGTCCTGGTAATTCATCCGAAAAGACATCAGGGTAATCTATAATTACGGGTATGTCCCTCAATTCCAGGCGTGCCTCGTCTATATCGACCACGTATGCGATGAACCCTTCACATTATCCTCCCCATCGTTAGTAACATAAACCATCACTCCACATTCAAGATTTATCATAAACAATAAATTTATCTCTTAAGTAATATGCATTTAAAATCATACTATTTTATTTACAACAAACATACTATTTTCGTATCATTTCTTTTCATCAAAGTTTACAATAAGATTGTCTAATCCTGAAAACATCAATATCTTGGCATGACAATCCATAACAACCCGATTGGTAGCCAACAAATCCATTCCCAAAATTACATCAAAGTCATTCATGTTCAATAAAATCAAATTGGCTATCATTCCTTTCCCTCTATCTTTAACTTACAATCTCTACATGCATGCTCAGTTAATTGACTATCATTCATGGGTGTGAAAATCATCAACATCTTATCCAACAATGTTGGTTTCACATACTTCAACAATTTATGTGCAAAGGAAGGCGATATGAAAGAATGCGTGGCACCAGGATCAAATAATACCAATGCTTCTAAATCGAAGATTTGGATGGTACCTTTTATAACATCCGTCGACGTGTCTGCAGTGTCCTGATCCAGTGCGTACACCCTTCCTCTGCTCACACCCACAACTTGTTTCCCTTTCTCCTCAGCTGTAGCCCTCCTCCTCGGGGCAACTGCCTCAATCGGAGCTCTCTCTGGCTCCTTGCCCTTCTGTGGGGCAATCTCCATCTTCTCGGGACAATACTTAGCTATATGTCCTGGTCTCTCGCATCTAAAACACACCATAGGGGTCATCAAACAGGGCCTAGTCCCATGAAATCTCCCACATCTCCTACACTGATCAGTAGTAGGCCGTGGTCCTCCAATAGTCATACCCTCGGCACAGTCAAGGCTGGGTATATGGGAGGTCTAGTAGCTCTCTCTTGCACCTCCTCAATCTTAGGTCTCTTCTCGAAAAACCTTTGGCCTCCTCTCTTGGCCACTCTATCAAACCCGGATCTCTTTCGGTCCCTGTCCTTCCTGACACTAATCCTCCCAAGCTCGGAGGCATTTCGCTCAAAGTCTTGTTCACACAGCTGAGCCTTATGTACTGCTTCCTCATAAGTCTGAATATCAAATGGGGCTAGCTTAGTTCGGATAGCCAATCTCAGTCCATCCATGAACTTCTGTATCTTTCGGGTCTCACTACCCAACGTGTCCGGGTCGTATCTCCCCAAGGACATAAACTTGGACTCATACTCGTCCACAGTTCGGTTCCCTTGAACCAGATTCATAAATTGCATCCGCAATTTCCTTTGTGCGGTGGCTAGGATATACTGTCTCCTGAAGGCCTCTAGAAATATCTCCCATGAGATCTCAGAGTGTCTGGCCCTCAAAATAACCTCGGTGGACCTCCACCAATGCTTGGCCTCGCCTTTCAACATGAACACGGCAAAGGCTACCTTCTCAGCGGAAGTGCATCGAAAAAACCTATACAGTTTCTCCATCTCATACACCCAGTCCTCCTTGACAACCGGGTCCTTCACCCCTCTAAACACTAGGGGTTTCAGCACTTGAAACTCTCGCAACCTGTTTAAGTCACAGTCATACCCCGAATCACTACCGCTCTGCTGTGGAGCGATAGGAGAATCTGTATCTTGTACTGGAGGTGGTGTAGCAGTAGCAGTCTCTGTAGTCTGAGGTCTCTCCGCCTCTGCAGCTGCATATTCAGTAGTAGGCTGTTCCGCGGGACCTCGTCTGTCACCGTTGCCCAAGGCCTGCATGACTATCTCCACCAAATTCTCAATACTCCGCTCTAACCTAGCGAAGCGAGCCTCAGTATCCTCTGCTCTCTCAGCAGGGTTCTGTGGAGCCTGCTCAGCTGTGGCTCCGCACAGCTCTCAGGCCTATCTCTAAGGCCTCTAGCGCGTGCTCTCATCCCTCTACCTTTGCGTGTAACTGGCATAATGCCTAACTTCCTGTATTATAATAATTCATTAAGCTCAATCCATCACGGTATACACAGTTATATCCAAACAAAAGCATAGTACTATGGGGAGGTACTATCCTACGTTTTATTAATGACTCACATCAGGCCAACACAGCTCTGATACCAATCTCTATCACGACCCAATTCCATTCTCTTTAACCAAAAAGCACTGAAAATTTTTCGCAAATTTCTTTCCTTACCCGATCGTGAACTAACTTACCACCACACTGTTGGGCTGTGAGTCAATAATAAACATCACATCTCATTCATTCTAAGTTAAATAAAGCGATGTCATACATTTAAAAGTTAATCATTAACTTACACAAGTTATGTTCACTGACATCTACATCCCCAATAATTACATTTCAATTGACTACTGTGCTTTTACATTGTTTAGATACAAAAAGAAATCACTGTGTATATACCTCTCGTTGATGGAAGCAGCGGATGTCCAAAAGCACAATGCCTCAGTCCTCACTGGGCTACTATGCACGCTCTGTAAGAGGGGGGGAGTAGAGAGGGATGAGCAACCACACGCTCAGTAAGGCAATAATGCAAGCATGGTAGATAACTACTCTATCTACATGCTGATAGTGTTTTGCATAAATCATTTATGCTAGGAGCATGAGGAATAAAACTATGCCATATGAGTATACATATATATCATGTGTCAAAATCATGTACATTGGCATATCAAACATGGTAAAAAACATATTGTATAAATCATCTCACGCTCAATCTCATTTAAATTCATAAAAAGGGCAATTCATTAAGAAACCTCCTTTTTAAACCCACATCATAAAGCTCTTTCTCAACACATAATTACCACCAAATCAATTCACAATCACAACCACATTTTCATTTCACAATTCACACATGTGTATAAAAAAACCAGGTCACTATATCAAAAGTGCCTATGTGAACCCACTACATCATAAATCATCCCAGACCACACGCATCCAGGTATGCGGGCTATCGTGCTAGCACGAAAATGGATTGTCCTTGCCAGACTTTCTCATCACATAACCATACATCGTACTCCATGTGATATACATGGTACAGCATACTCCACGGACTCATATCGTGATTGGGGTGCCATTCCTAGGTCTTACCTACCCCATACCAAGAGTTTTCCATATCCGTGAAGGAGAGCCTCCCTGCCGAATAGAGCCTCCCCGCCCCTCCAGGGCTTAAGGATCCTTCCATAAGAGAGCCTCCCCACCGAACAGAGCCTCCCCGCCTCTTTGGGCTTAAGGATGTTAGCTTAAGGATGTAGGGCTTAAGGATTTTATTGTAAGAGAGCCTCCCCACCGAACAGAGCCTCCCCTTCTAACAGAGCCTCCCCGCCTCTCAGGGCTTAAGGATGTTAGCTTAAGGATGTAGGGCTTAAGGATCTTACCAACTTTCACAACCTTAAACGTATCACAATGTGTAAACTTGTGTGAGCAAAGCTCTAGCACGACTCATGCTTCCTATCATAAAGAGACCGCGTACGAGCATAGCTCTAGTACGGTTATACTCATAAGACAAACCACTCAAAATCCACGTACGAGCAGAAGCTCCAGTACGGTTTATAAACATCATCATAGTTTCCAAATCAAAGTGCGAGCTAAGCTCCAGCACGTTTCATACAAATGAAAACATCAATAGCCGGTGCGAGCTAGGCTCCAGCACGGTTTAATTCACATAAACATGATAGGCGGCTCATAAGCTTTCAAAACTAATCTCAAAACATATTTGGCACTTCACATGTGCTATCACAAACATCAAACCACAACAGCCAACCTATCTATCAATTCATTTAAAACCAAACACATGTTTTGTGAAAGCATACAAAACACTTGATTTATGCAATTATTAGCCATACTATCCCTTTTTATACATCCATGTAAAACCAAATCATCCAATAATCATAACTATTTTCGCATACCAAACAACCAATTTCTCAAACGTTCATGCATTTCACAAACACCCTATAATCCCATAAATTACGAGCAACTACCTCTATATACTTACAGAATTCCCTTACCTGGAATCGCGACGCTTGATTCCGTTTCCTTAGCGCTGCTTATGAGGCCTCGTTTCATTACTTTACCCATAACTCGAGTCTATGGATCTTCTTAGGCCTATTAACTTATTCCAAATCGATATTAATTCGACATTAAGCTCATAGTGTTCATATTTCATGAATTCCCTCACTATGGTATTTATCAAGCATATACATACCCATTTTCACAATTCCTCCAAACTCACAATGTAATTCCATTTAACCATCTAAAATCATACACATTACCTCAATAACAGCTTTAGCATGCCCATAAATCATAAACTCATTCAACCCATATCTTCTTACATTATACCCATTCTAGGTTTTCTAGGTCACACAAATTCCACCACATCCCTAGATAATTTATCCAGCAATACACATCCAACTCAACTCCAAAATCACTTAAATAAACAATGTACTTTGATTGGAGTATTAAAATCTTATCAAAACTGATTTTTCTTCTTGCTCCAAATGTCAATTCCCTTAGCTCCTTCAATACCCACAATGGGATTTTGGGTTCCAACTATGTTGTTCTCTTCCTCAAGATGAACAATTTAGTATCTAATGGCCTTCCTTAATTCTTACTGGAAATGATTGATTTTAGAGAGAGAAAGTTAGGTTTTTGGGTTGAAAATGAAAGATTGGTGTTTTTCCTAAAATTTTTAGATTTTTAGCCCTCCTTTTAAAGAAATAGCTTGAGGAGATCGATCTGGTCCAAGAGGAGATCGATCTGATCCCCTTAAATCTCTCATTTTCATGGCATTTTAAGCATGAGATCGATCTGTCGAAGCATGAGATCGATCTGCTCCTAAATAGAGAGCTAAGGAGATCGATCTATATCTTTGAGGATCGATCTTTTCATTACAGAATGCTTAGGAGATCGATCTGGTCCCATTGGAGATCGATCTGCTCTATTCCATTGTCCAAATAAGAGCATTCAGGCTCTTCCAGATCGATCTCTCATCCTATGAGATCGATCTGGCCTTCATATTTTCCAGATTTTCTGCAGTTTTCTTGTTGCAACTCACATCAAAACATCCTTAATCTGCTACCGTGGCCATTTTCTCATCCATCCACCTTTATAAATTGAAAATGGCATCCATTCATACCTTATGCACATTGAAACTTGTGGGGATTCATTATATGTCCAAAAGTATACTATATAAAACCAAATGGAAGCATTTATATTCATGTAACTTCCTTCCATTTACCACACTACTCATTTTGAGTTCCAATCACATTCATCACTTACAAGAACTCATTTCTTCATATTCATACACAATGAAACTTGTGTGTACATTACAAATCATAATAAACATATGTACATTGAATCCATGGACTTGCACCACTTATGCTTTACATTACAAGTCCATTCACCTTAATTGATCCAATCACACACGTTACAAATATACATGTACGGGGTCTCACAAGGAAGGCCCAAACCAAGAAGCCCAAATGCTAGGCCCAAATGGATTAAAATTAAGCCCATTAGTAAAAGGTAACCATAGCCAATTTGGTAACAATTACTTAAATCAATTCAAATTGAATTTTGTTGGCTAAAAAGTAAGGCTTAATGACTAAGTAATGGACTTGTAAATCAGCCAACACAACTATATCTTCTTCCTTAAGAATTCGGCTAGAAGAAGGAAACCATTAAAACGCACATATTCAAGCTTTATCTCTCTAGAAATCACTTAGAAAAAAGGCATATTTGAAACTTGCATTCTTCATGAAAGTTGTTCCAAATTGAGTGAGGATTAACATATGTTGGAATTTACTGTCAAGGAGCCATAGTGTGCAAAATGAGAGGCTTCAAAGTTTCAGCCAAGTGTGAACGCATATACTAGGTATAATTGCAAGCTTTTAAATTCATATATATTAATGTATGAATTATTCTAAGTAGATTAGTATATGTTTTAAGCATTAAAACACATGGAATCACTATGAACATGAATTAGTCGAGAGTGAGTAGTGATAAATTAATGAATGCCCATGTGATTTTAAGGCATGAATGAGTTAATATACATGTATTCATGATTAAGGTATAGTTAGAATTAATCAATTTGATTAATTGATGGATGAATTAAGTTGGCAATCAAGGTGTTTGATAAAATACCTAAATGAACTAAGAGAAGCTTAAGAACATTGCCAACCAAGTGTTTGTGAAAATGCCTAACTGAATTGGCTAGCAAATGACTGACGGTGGCATGGTGCTCGACATGGCTAGGCATGTGTGGTCTCGACCATGGCATGTGGTTGAGAGGTCCAATGGGCCAAGCCCAATTGGTTTCAGCCCAATGTGATGTAATGGGTATTGGTTAAGCCAAATAAAAGTTGGTGGGGCCCACAAGCCCAACAGGCCCAACAAAAATGAATAGTAAAATGGAAATGGGCTTAAGGCAGAGTTAGGCCCATTAAGGTTTATTAACGCCCATTAAGTGAAATAGATTGTACTAAATGTGTAATACAGCAGGAAAAATATAATTAACCTGATGAATGGTTATATGCATCTCCAGATATTGTTGGAGAAACAAATCGGACTGTTGGATCGAGTAGCGTTAAGAAACTAAAATTTCTCGAGTGATTGCAGGTAAGGGACTTTTGTGAGTAGTTGGAGATACCTGCACATATTTTCGTCTGCTTTTACATTCACTTAAAAACCCTAAGGGTTAGAGAAAGTGAATAATAATTATTATTACCCGATAGTGGAAAATTACGATTTTGCCCCTATTTAGGAAAAAGTTAACTTTTGGGAAAAGTTGTAGAAAGCATGGAAACCATAATTATGAGTGTTTTTAATACTGTTTAGCAGAAGAGTTAGTAGATGAGCTAATGTTTTCATGGTTGATGAGAAATAGCACAATTTATGGTGCTGATTTTGATATTTTGAAAATCATCCCTTTTTAAAAAGCCATCTATTGAATTATGTGAGAATAAATCGTGCTAGAGCACAGTTCACACTTGATGTCATATATTTTCCACATATATTAGTGCTGATGTATAATTCACACTAGATTTCCATGATATGCATGATAGATTGCTGGAGTTATTGCTCGTACTCAGTTTTATATGATTTATGCATGATAGAGTGCTGGAGTGATTAGCTCATACTCAAATTTTACATTAGATGCATGACAGAGTGCTAGAGCATTGCTCGTACTCGATTCTTCCTGATTTATACATGACATAGTACTTGAGTGATTGCTTGTACTTGATTTGATGAGTTTTGTGCATAGTATGGAACTGGAGCAATTGCTCGTACTTGATTTGTAACATAAACTATGCATGACCTAGTGCTGGAGGTTTACTCATACTAGAGTTTGAGTTTGTGATGTGAAACAGTGTTTGAGTAGAGTGTCGACTGAGAGTCGCGCTTAAAGGCGCGCACTGTATTTTTATGTGATATATAAGACATGTTGAAAAACCATGCTGATTTCCTCGTGTAGACTGAGTGTCACACTGTGAGATGTTCGCATGTGGATTTTGAGACGTGGAATTGATTATCCATTGAGATAGGGTCCACGGGTGTGCGTTGTACTGTGCGAGTGGCATACAGTACATTGTACCGTGTGTTGTTGTGTTGTTATGGAGTTGAGGAGTTGATAGCTAGCGGTTGTGATGGACTGACCCCCCTCCCGTTGCAGCTGTGATGCCCCGCACACTAAGGCCTGTGTAGCTTGGGATCACCATTATAGGATATGGCCATAGTCTGTGATATTATTGCATTTCACCACGGTGTCTCAAATGATATATCACTTGATTGATTTTTCGATACGGATAGACCTGAGGGATGGGTCGAAATTCGATTGTTGTGTTGTGAATAATTGAAATACCATATTTACTGTGATTTGAATATAAATGGCATGATTTATTTAAAGGCATTATGAAATTATACAGATGCATTGTTTTGCATGAAATGCCTACATTTGAGAACTAAGCATGATTTTTGTACATGGGATTTAATCTATACAAGTATATATATATTTTAAATACATGCTTTTAAAGTGAGTTAAGGAAATGATATTTTCGAGGCATAACATTATTTTGAGTAGATAGTGTAGATGTTTACTTTCTTGCTTGATTTCCTTACTGAGCTGTGAGCTCACCCCTTTTTTTTACACCTCTCTCCAGAGCATCCTAAGTATAGCGATTACGAGAGAGGGATAGTTTGCTGTTGTCCGCTGCCATTTGCTATCGATTGACATGTATACATATTTTGAACGGTTCTGTATCTAAACATATAAACAACACAGTGATGAAAACGATGTATATTATGGGGGATGTATTTGTATTAGATTTTTACGAACTCACTTATGTTATAAAAGATATTTCAGTCAGTAGATAGTATATTAACATGTATGTATGATAATGAATGAATGG
Source organism: Firmiana major (assembly GCA_033439115.1). NCBI lineage: Eukaryota > Viridiplantae > Streptophyta > Magnoliopsida > Malvales > Malvaceae > Firmiana > Firmiana major. The sequence goes on along the minus strand of CM065902.1, from coordinate 8,748,185 downwards.
TATGGTAAACGAAGATACTAGCATCGAATCACAGCCCGACTGTTGATAAGGAGAAAGGTAAGTAACAAGCAAAAAATTTGTAGTGGTTTTCGGTTAAGTCATGGAGGGTCGTGACAGAATGGTATCAAAGCCAGGTTGGTCTGATGTGAGTTAGTGTTATTGACTAGCGAAAGTGTACATTCCCCATAGTATTGTGCTATGTTTAGATACAACTGTGTATACAAGATAGGAAACAGACTAACTAATGGTTGTGAATACAGGAATCGAGCCTAATGGCGAATACTTGTAGTGGTAGAGGGACTAGAGGTAGGGCTCGAGGCCATAGCGGTAGGCCTGAGAGTCGAGATGACATTGAGTCATTACCTACCAATGAGATTCCAAGTACTATTGAGGTACTAAAGAGTACGTTGGTGCACTTCACGAGGTCAGAGCATAGCCTAGAGACGATAGTGGAGATGTTAGCACAGACGATGCTAGGTAGATAGGGACAGGATGCAGGGACTGCGACTGGATAGGCAGCTGCACGTGACACACCTGTATAGCCTACACATGTTCCACAGCCTACGGATACTTCTACACCCCTACCAGTTCAGGATACGCCTTCTCCTGTTGCTCTGCGATAGAGTAGTAGTGGTTTGGGGTATGGATGTGAGCTGGACCAGTTGTGACAGTTCCAGAAGTTTAGACCTCCATCTTTTAGTGGGGTTAAGGACCCAGTTGCTGCTGAGGAGTGGATGGGAGAGATGGAGAAGCTATATGGTTTCTTCGAGTGTACGACTTTGGAGATGGTCACGTTTGCTGCGTTCCTACTGAAGGGATCTGCAAAGTATTGGTGGAAGTCCACCAGACCCATATTGAGAGCCCGACATACAAATATCAATTGAGAGATATTTTTGGATGCCTTTAGGAGGCAGTTTGTTCCAGCTATTGCGTAACGAAAACTGCAGGCTTAGTTTTTAGGGCTAAACCAAGGGAGTTTATCGGTGGATGAGTATGAGACTAGATTTTTATCCCTGGGAAGGTATGATCCTGACACCATGTATTGTGAGACCAGGAAGGTCCACAGATTTATTAATGGACTGAGACCTGCTCTACGGTCCAAATTAGTCCTATTGGATATAGCCACATATGAAGGGGCAGTGCGCAAGGCGCAACTGTGTGAGCAGGACTATGAGAGGAATGCTTTCGAGTTTGAGAAGTTTAGTCGGAGCCGAGATAGAGAGAGGAAGAGGTCGACTAGAGATAGAGGTTTCAACTATCGATGAGGGAGAAGACTCTTCGGTAAGAGACCACGGATTGAGGAGGCACGAGAGAGACCTGCTAGACCTCCTTCTTATCCGGTCATAGCTCCAGCGAATGGTATCGTCATTAGAGGACAGAGGCCTACTACTGAGCAGTGTAATAGATACGGTAGACATCATGGCGGTAGACCTTATCCGATGACTCCTATAGTGTGTTTTCGATATGGGAAACTAGGGCATGTTGTTAGAGCTTGCCCGGAGATGGTTGAGACTGCTCCACTGAAAGGCAGGCAGCCAGAGAGGGCTCCAGTTGATACTTATGCTTCGAGGAGGAGAGCGACAACAGAAGAGAAGAGGAAGCAAGTGATTGGTCGAGGGCACGTACATGCATTGGACCAGGGCACAGCTGATGCTTCATCGGATGTGATTCGAGGTAACATCCTGATTTATGATATTGAAGCATATGTTTTATTTGATCCTAGTGTCACGCATTCATTTGTATCGCCTTCATTTGCATGTAAGTTAGCAAGACAGGTAGAGCGTACACCTTTACGTATTATGATGTTAATTAGTACGCCTCTGAATAATAGTCAGCCTGTAGAGTATGTATGTAATGATTACAAGTTAAGAGTAGGGGAAAAGGATAGGACAATCAATCTAATATTGCTAAGTATGAACGATTTTGATGTAATTTTAGGAATAGACTGGTTGTCTACAAAACCATGCTGGGTTAGATTGTTATGCTAAGACAGTTATATTTCCTAACCCTGGAAAATATGTTCTAAAGTTTGCTGAAAGGAAATAAAAATAGTAGTTACTATTAAAAATAAACAATATGACACGCTGACTGAGAAACCAATATATTGAAGGTATTATTGCGTACGTGGTTGACACGGATAAGGCATATCCGGAGTTGGCAGATATTCTTGTGGTTAGTGAGTTCCCTGACGTCTTTTCGAATGAATTGCCAGGGTTGCCACCAGAAAGAAAGATGAAGTTCTGTATAGATTTGTTGCCTGGTACTAAACCTATGTTGAAACCACTGTACTGCATGGCTTTAGTTGAGCTGGAGGAACTCAAGAGACAGTTGCAGGAGCTGTTGGATAAGGGGTTCATCAGACCTAGTGTTTCACCTTGGGGAGCACCGGTTTTGTTTGTGAAGAAGAAGGATGGAAGCCTCCGATTGTGTATTAACTACAGATTGTTGAATAAGGCTACCATCAAGAATAAGTATCCCCTTCCGCCCATTGACGACTTGTTGGATCAGCTTTGGGGAGCACATGTCTTTTTCAAAATTGATTTGAGGTCTAGGTATCATCAGCTGAGAGTGCAGAGTGAAGATGTACCAAAGACAACATTTTGGACCTGATATGGCCATTATGAGTTCTTGGTTATGCCATTCAAATTGACGAATGCTCCCATGGCTTTTATGGCTTTGATGAACGATGTGTTCAAGCCATACTTGCTTCAGTTTGTTATCGTCTTTATCGATGACATTTTAGTGTATTCGAAGTCTCAGGAGGAGCATGAGCAACACCTGAGGATCGTATTATAGACTCTTTGAGAGAAGGAGTTGTACGCTAAACTCAGTAAGTGTGACTTCAGGTTAACGGAGATCTCATTTTTGGGACATGTGGTGTTAAAGTATGGTGTATCAGTAGATCCATCCAAGATAGAGGCTGTAGTTCAATGGGAACAGTCGAAGACAGTTGCCGAGATAAGAAGTTTCTTTGGGTTAGCAGGATATTATCGAAGATTCGTTGAGGGATTTTCAAAGTTGGCTGCTCCACGTCTCACTCAGAAGAGTGTACCGTTCGTGTGGAATGAGGATTGTGAGAAGAGTTTTCAGGAGCTGAAGCATCGATTGACCACCGCTTCAATTCTCACTATCTCTACAAGCTCAAGAGGATTTGTAGTGTATACCGATGTTTCGTATCAGGGACTGGGCTGTGTATTGATGCAGGATAGAAAGGTAGTTGCTTATAGTTCTAGAAAGCTGAAGGACTATGAGAAGAACTATCCGACCCACGATTTGGAGTTAGTGCCAGTAGTGTTTGCGTTGAAGGTATGGGGCCACTACTTGTATGGTGAGAGGTTTTAGATATTCACCAACCACAAGAGTCTCCAGTATTTGTTCTTGGAGAAAGAGTTGAACTTGAGACAGAGAAGATGGCTAGAGTTTTTTAAGGACTACAATTGTGAGATACTTTATCATCCGGGTAAGGCTAATGTTGTAGCTGACGCTTTAAGTAGGAAGAGCCAAGGGATGCTATCGTATATGATGGTCAAGGAACATAAGCTGTTGGAATAGTTTGCCAGCCTCAGCTTAGGCGTTATGCCTTCTGACATGGATACAGGCTATGTGATAGCTAGTATATGCTTAGAGCCGGATCTGTTGGACAGGATCAGATAGGCTCAGCAGATTGATCCATATTATGTCGAGATGACTAGTTAGATACAGAAAGGCACGGTGACTGATTTTGAGTTGAGATCTGATGGATTGTTGAGGTTCAGAGGTAGATTGTGCGTTCTCGATAACCTAAAGCTCAGGAGATTGATATTGACGGAAGCTCATTCATCGAGGTACATGTTACATCCAGGGAGTAACAAGATGTATCAGAACCTCCAAAAGGTGTACTGGTGGTCAGGTATGAAGAAAGACGTGGCAGATTTTAGGGTGAGATGTCTCGTATGTCAGCAGGTGAAGGTAGAGCATCAGAAGCCTACAGGGTTATTGCAGCCTCTACTTATACCGACATGGAAATGGGAACATATCACCATGGATTTCGTGATGGGTTTACCGAGGACCCGTAGGAATCACGATGCTATATGGGTGATTGTTGACAGATTGACGAAGTCAGCCCACTTTCTAGCTATGATAGCTACCAATACTTTGAGTTCATTGGCAGAGCTGTATGTACACGAGGTAGTGAGCTTACATGGTGTACCAGTGAGCATAGTCTCTGATCGGGATTCCCGATTCACTTTCCACTTTTGGGAACATTTTTAGGAAGCCATGGGAACCCAGTTGAGTTTGAGCACCGCTTTCCATCCTCAGACAGATGGTCAGTCAAAGAGGACTATACAGACTCTGGAGGATATGTTGAGAGCGTGTGTACTAGATGTTAGAGGCTCTTGGGATGATCACTTGCCACTAGCCGAATTTGCCTATAACAACAGTTATCATTCGAGTATCGGGATGGCACCACATGAGGCTTTATATGGTCGTAGATGTCATTCCCCTATCGGATGGGAGGAAGTGGGTGACCGTAAGATTTTCGCTCCTGATTTGGTTACATAAGCCTATGAGGATGTCCGTTTGATTGTAGAGAGACTGAGGATAGCTCAGAGCAGAAAGAAGAGTTACGCTGACAAGAGACGAAGGCCACTAGAGTTTGCAGTTAGTGAATCAGTGCTTCTGAAAGTTTCTCCTTCCAAAGGTATAGCAAGATTTGGAAAGAGAGAAAAGCTAAGTGCTTGCTACATTGGACCCTTCGAGATACTTGATCGAGTGAGAGATAAGGCCTATAGGTTGGCATTGCCACCGAACTTATCAGGTGTACATAACGTCTTTCACATTTCGATGCTTCAGAAGTATCACCCGAATCCAGTACATGTGATTAGTTATGAGCCGTTGGAGCTTAGAGAGGACATGTCATATCTTAAGAGATCGATTCGGATGCTGGATAGGAAGGACAAAGTCTTGAGATCGAAGACTATCCGATTAGTGAAGGTTCTTTGGCAGCATAACACTTTACAGTAGGCTACTTGGGAGCTAGAGAGTCTGATGCGAGAGAAGCACCCCCATCTATTTGATGACTGACTTGATTTTAATTTGGAGGACCAAATTTTCTTAGCTGGGGAGGATTGTAAGACCCATGTTTTTATGTAGCTTGTTCCTTATGATTTATATATGTACAAACATTGTATTAAGTAAATTAAATCATAAGAAGAGTATTTACTTTATTTAAGTGTTAGTGAAATTCTTCAACACATAAAAGCTTCATAAAAGTCGAAAAAGGGATATGAGAGCCACATTGCTAAACCAAGTGGATCTGAATCATTTTGACTGAAGAGAAGAACTTATAATGAGAAAATATAGAGAGCTCATGAAGGAAAGTCGGTTTGATTTAGTCCCGAACACAGAGAACAAGAGTAAAAGTTTAAAAGGGGTAAAACAGACTTTTTCAACGGTTTCAGGTAAATTAGGTATTTTCACCTACCAAAAATGGCCAAAATGTAAAGACAAGAGTGTAAAGCATAAGATATGACACTTTCAGATTTTTGAGAAAAAGTCAACGTGGTCAATGATTAAGGAAAAAGTCAATATAGTCAAGAAAAGTGGAGTTTTACCATGGTTGACTAACCATGGTTAAAAATTAACCTAAGTATGGAGAAAATTTTAAGAAAAAATATTTTTATTCAGAATACAAGATAATCATCCCCTATAGTGAGAAAAATTTATTCAGATGAATTCCGGGTTAAATTTAATAGGTAAAAACGTAATGGGCCAAAGTCACGATATTAAAGCCCATTAAGGTATAATAAGTGTAAATCAAAATTTTTAGGTCCATTAGACCAAATTGTGGGACCGATTGGTAGGCCAAATATTTAGACAATTGAAGACCTGATGTATACTAAAAATTTCAGCATGAAAACCCATTAGGAAGGCCCAAACCGAGAAGCCCAAATGCTAGGCCCAAATGGATTAAAATTAAGCTCATTAGTAAAAGGTAACCATAGCCAATTTTGTAACCATTACCTAAACCAATTCAAATTGAATTTTGTTAGCTGAAAAGTAAGGCTTAATGGCTAAGTAATGGACTTATAAATAAGCCAACACAACTACATCTTCTTCCTTAAGAATTCGGCTAGAAGAAGGAAACCATTAAAACAAACATATTCAAGTTTTATCTCTCTAGAAATCACTAGGAAAAAGGCATATTTGGAACTTGCATTCTTCATGAAAGTTGTTCCAAATTGAGTGAGGATTAACATATGTTGGAATTGACTATCAAGGAGCCATAGTGTCTAAAATGAGAGGCTTCAAAGTTTCGGCCAAGTGTGAACACATATACTCGGTATAATTTCAAGCTTTTAAATTCATATATGTTAATGTATGAATTATTCTAAGTAGATTGGTATATGTTTTAAGCATTGAAACACACGGAATCACTATGAACATGAATTGGCCGAGAGTGAGTAGTGATAAATTGATTAATGCCCATGTGATTTTAAGGCATGAATGAGTTAATATACATGTATTCATGATTATGGTATAGTTAGAATTAACTAATTTGATCAATTGATGGATGAATTAAGTTGGCAATCAAGGTGTTTGATAAAATGCCTAAATGAACTAAGAGAAGCTTAAGAACATTTACAACCAAGTGTTTGTGAAAATGCCTAAGTGAATTGGCTAGCAAATGGCCGATGGTGGCATGGTGCTCGGCATGGCTAGGCATGCATGGTCTCGGCCATGGCATGTGGCCGAGAGGTCCAATAGGCCAAGCCTAATTGGTTTCGATCCAATGTGATATAATGGGTATTGGATAAGCCCAATAAGAGTTGGTGGGGCCCACAAGCCCAATAGGCCCAACGAAAATGAATAGTAAAATGAAAATGATCTTAAGATAGAGTTCAGCCCATTAAGGTTTATTAAAGCCCATTAAGTGAAATAGATTGTATTAAATGTGTAATACAGTAGGAAAAGTATAATTAACCTGATGAATGGTTATATGCAGCTCCATAGATTGTTGGAGGAGCAAATCAGACTACTGGATCGAGCAGTGTTGAGAAAGTAAAATTTCTCGAGTGATTGCAGGTAAAGGACATTTGTGAGTAGTTAGAGATACCTGTTCGTATTTTCATCTGCTTTTACATTCACTTAAAAACTCTAAGGGTCAGAGAAAGTGAATAATAATTATTGTGACCTGATGTGGCAAATTATGATTTTGCTTCTAGTTAGGAAAAAAGTCAACTTTTGGGAAAAGTTGTAAAAAGCATGGAAACCACAATTATGAGTGTTTTTACTCCTGTTTAGCAGAAGAGTAGGTAGATGGGCTAATGTTTTCTTGGTTGATGAGAAATAGCATAATTTATGGTGCTGATTTTGATATTTTGAAAATCATCCCTTTTTAAAGAGCCATCTATAGAATTATGTGAGAATAAATCGTACTAGAGCATAGCTCGCACTTGATTTCATATATTTTCCACATATATTAGTGCTGATGTATAATTCGCACTAGATTTCCATGACATGCATGATAGATTAATGGAGTTATTACTCGTACTTAGTTTTATATGATTTATGCATGATAGAGTACTGAAGCGATTAGCTCGTACTCGAATTTTACATGAGATGCATGACAGAGTGCTAGAGCATTACTCCTACTCGATTCTTCATGATTTATACATGACATAGTACTTGAGCGATTGCTCATACTTGATTTGATGTGTTTTGTGCATAGCATGGTACTGGAGCGATTGCTCATACTTGATTTGTAACATGAACTATGCATGACCTAAAGCTGGAGGTTTACTCGCACTAGAGTTTGAGTTTATGATGTGAAATAGTGTTTGAACGGAGTGTCGACTGAGAGTCGCACTCAAAGGCGCGTACTGTATTTTTATGTGATATATAAGACATGTTGAAAAACCATGTTGATTTCCTCGTGCAGATTGAGTGTCACACTGTGTGATGTTCGCATGTGGATTTAGAGACGTGGTATTAATTATCCATAAAAATAGGGTCCACGGGTGTACGTTGTACAGTGCGAGTGGCATGGAGTACACTGTACCATGTGTTGTTGTGTTGTTGTGGAGTTAAGGAGTTGATAGCTGGCGATTGTGATGGACTGACCCCCTTCCCGTTGCAGCCGTGATGTCCCACACACCGACGCATGTGTAGGCTGGGATCACCATTATAGGATATGGCCATAGTCCAGGATATTATTGCTTTTCACCACAGAGTTTCACATGATATATCACTTGATTGATTTTCTGATACGGATAGACCTGAGGGATGAGTCGGAATCCGATTGTTATGTTGTGTATAATTGAAATGCCATATTTACTGTGATTTGAATATAAATAACATGATTTATTTAAAGGCATTATGAAATTATACAGATGCATTGTTTTGCAAGAAATGCCTACATTTGATAACTAAGCATGATTTCTGTACATGAGATTTAATCTATACAAGTATATGTATATATTTTAAATACATGCTTTTAAAGTGAGTTAAGGAAATGATATTTTTGAGGCATAGTATTATTTTGAATAGGTAGTGTAATGTCTAATTGCTTGCCTGATGTCCTTACTGAGCTGTGAGCTTACCCTTTTTTTTTTACACCTCTCTACAGAGCATCTACAATAGAGCGATTAAAAAGAGGGATAGTGTTCATGTTGTCCGCTGTCATTTCCTATCAATCGACAGGTATACATATTTTGTACGGTTCTGTATCTAAACATATAAACAGCATAGTGATGAAAACGATGTATATTATGGGGGATGTATTTGTATTAGTTTTTATGTGAACTCACTTATGTTATAAAAGAAATTTTAGTCAGTAGATAGTATATTGACATGTATGTATAATAATGAATGAATGGTATGGTAAGAGAGGATACTAGCATCGAATCACAACACAACTGTTAATAAGGAGAAAGGTAAGCAAAAAGTGAAAAATTTGTAGTGGTTTTTGGTTAAGTCACGGAGGGTCGTGACACCTATGATGCATATGTTGTATCTATCATAAGAAATCATCTTCTACTTATATTTAAGGGAGATTTTCTTCTAGGAGAAAAGTTATGAGACAAATATCGATAACTAAGAAATCTCTTGGATCACATGATGAACTAATAAAGTTGATACCTTTTGGAACTAAAATTGTTTATGTTAACATAGAATGACCCAAGAAAGTTTGGGTACCTAAACCAAGTTTTGAATATTGTGAATGTATGTGAAATAGCATAACTACGAAAAAATACAAATGGAATATTGGTATCTACATAGTGGATGCTTAAGATATATGATAAGGGATCGAAGTTAGTTCAAACTTCTAAAAGCAAAAAATGGAGGAAATGTTAACTTTGGGGACAACTCAAAAGTTTAAATTAAAGGCGTTAGTACAATAGGTATCAACTCAACTTTTACTGAAAATGTATTTCTTGTTAATCTTTTTAACACCAATAAACATTGATGAAAAAAGATACAAAGTTGTTTTTGACTCATTAAATTGTCATGTCATTGATCCTAAAACAAATAGGATATATTTGTTTGTCATTAGATAGGAAACATTTATACAGTACACTTAGAAAACTTAAATAGCCAAAATGTATGTTTTATGGTAAACAGAAGAAATGATTGTTGGCACTGGCATAGGATACTAAAACATGAAAGCATGCATGTAATATCAAAATTATACAAATACGATCTTGTAGTAGTTTTACATAGATTAAACTTTGAAAATAATGGGTTGTGTGAGGCTTGTGCAAGACGAAAAAATATAAGAAGCTTTCCCAAACCCAAATTACATCTATCTACTAACAAGGCCTTACAACTTTTCCATTTTGATCTCATTGGACCTACTATAACTACTAGTTTAGGAGGAAAACATTATGGATTTATTATAGTGGATGACTACACAAGATTTAGTTAGGTACTTTTCTTAAGCACTAAAGATAAAGCCTTAAACTTTCATTATTCATGCGAAACAAATTCAAAATAAAAAAGGTTATACGATAACAAGCATTAAAAGTGATCATGGAAAAGAGTTTGGAAATTTAGGTTTTAAGAACTACTGTAATAACCTAGGAATTAGTCACAATTTCTTAACCCCTAATACCCCGCAATAAAATGGAATAATTAAAAGAAGAAATGACAAGAACAATGTTGTGTTAAAATAATCTACCTAAATATTTTGGGCTGAAACAATTAACACTTCATATTAATAACTAATAGGGCAACGGTTAGGCTAATCTTAAAAAGAAAACCGTAAGAGCTTTATAAAGGTAGGAAACCTAACATAAGTTAATTCCATCCATTTGGGTGTAAATTTTTCATACTTAATAATAATGGAAAGGAAGTGATAAAGGAATATTTTTTAGGATACTCTATGCACTCTAAAGCATAGTAGGTATTTAACTAATAGACTTTATTTGTTGAAGAATCTATTCGTGTTATATTTGATGAATCTATCCTAGAAAAGAAATTCAAGAAAAAGATCTATAAATATACTAGGAAAACAGTGAAAAAAATGAGTCAAATAAAGAAAGTGATAAACAAGCCATTTAATAAGATTGTAAATAAAAATAAATAAATCTCAAAAGAAAATAATCAAAGAATGCAGCTAAGGTATCCTAGGGAGTTCAAATATATTAGAAATGAAGAAATTGTAGGAGTAACAACAAGATCATCACTTAGAAATGTCTGTTAGTTTGTTGTTTACATGTCACGAATTGAACTTAACAATGTGAATGAAGCTTTGGAATATCCCAGATGGATTATGGCCATGAAAGAAAAGTTAAACCAATTTGAAAGAAGATAAGTATGGAACTTAGTTCTAAGACCTTTAATCATCTAATTATTCAACAAAATAGGTATCTAAAACCAAATTGAATAAACACAACAATATAATAAGAAATAAGACTAGGTTGATGGCTAAGGGATATAGACCGGAAGAGGGAATAGACTATGATGAAACATAATCTTCCAAGGCCATGTTAGAAGCAATAAGAATGTCACATATTTTTACTTGCCACAAAAACTTTAAACAATTTTAAATGGATGTAAAAAGTGCATTTTTCAATAAATTCACAAATGAAGAAATTTATGTAGAACAACCTCTTGGTTTTAAGGATCCACGATTTCCAAATCTTGTGTATAAGTCATCTAAAGCACTTTATGGTTTAAAACAAGCACCTAGGGCTTGGTGTTAAAGACCTTCCAAATATTTAATTGAAAAAGGATTCTCTTGAGGAAAAGTGGATAGAACAGTTTTTATTCAAAACAAAGAAAATGACATTTGGTAGTTAAATATATGTTGACGACATAATTATTGGTTCCACTAATGAAAGGTTACGTAACAAATTTTCAACACTAATGCAGAGTAAATTTGAAATACATATGATAGGTTAATTGACATACTTTTAGGATTTCAAGTAAACAAACCAAAAAAAAAAAAAGAACATTTATATGTCAAAACCAAATACACTCAAGATCTAATTAGAAAATTTTGGGATGGATGATTCAAAACCGTTCTCCACTCCTTTAAGTACTTTACTGAGACTTGACAAAGATAAATGTAGAAAGAATGTAGATACCAAACTTTAAAGGTCTATGATAGAATCACTTCCCCATCTCACTATAAGTAGGTCAGACATAATATTTAGCGTGTGTCTACGTGCCAGATTTTAATCTTCTTCTAAAGTTCACACCTACTAACAATAAAAGGAATTCACAGATATCTAAAAAATACTCCAAATATAGGATTATGGTATCTTAAAGATTCACCCTTAACTCTCCATGCTTATTCAAATATAGATTTTGGAGGGTGTAAAATTGATAAAAGGCGCAATTCATGTACATACCAATTCCTAGATAACATTTCAATTTCTTGGTTTTCCAATAAACAAAATAGTGTTTCCCAATCCACCACTATGGCAGAATACATAGCCTCTAGGATCTATTGTGCACAAATCTTGTGGATTAAGCAACAATTAGAATATTATGAAATAAAAATGAGCCAAGTGACAATGCTACTGCTATAAATCTCACAAAAAATCTAATTCAACACTGAAGAACCAAACACATTGAAATAAAGCTTCATTTTATCAGATACCATGTACCAAAAAGAGATTTAATTCTTAAATACATCAACACATCCCATCAATTAGTAGACATCTTCACAAAAACCCTTGACGAAGATTTATTGTTATCAGAGGTTAACTACGAATAATGGATGATCCATGGGAACTTATTCATCTTGTCACTCGCTATTAACATAGACATGCTTAAATTCTTAGAGGTTACTTTGAATATTTTTATCATCATTAATGTAATTCAAGACTGATTCATCGTATCGATACCTAAATCAAATAGGTACATATAAAACTCTTCGAAAGATCATATCGTATCAATACTTCTCTCAAAAAGTATCTGTAAGACCCTTAAATTCATTAGTACATACATGAATATGCTATGTGAAGCATAAGTGATGTAAAGTCCATAAATTCACTATACACACTTGTAATATGAATTTGTGATATACGTGCAAGTTTCATTATGTATGCATAAGAAGGAATGGACTTTTATATGTGATGAATGTGGATATATGGAAAAATGAGTAGTGTGGTAAAATGGAAGGAAGTTGCATAAGTGCATAAACCTTTATACTTCCATTTGGTGTTGTATTGTATACCTTTGGTTATACAATGAATGCACACAAGTTTCAATGTATACAAAGTATGAATGGATGTCATTTTCAAGCCTTAAAGGTGATTAGATGAGAAAATGACTATGGCAGCAAAATGTATGAAGTTTGGCGTAAGTTACCGCAGAAAATTGCAGTATAATCTGGAAAATACGAATGAGAGATCAATCTCATGGGATGAGAGATCGATCTGGAAGAGCCAAAAATGCTCTTACTTAAGCAATGGAACAGGATAGATCAATCTCCAATGGGGCCAGATCAATCTGCTAAGCATTCTGTAAAGAAGGAATCGATCTCTATAGGGCCAGATCGATTTCCTTAAGCTACTGACTCGGAGAAGATTGATCTCATTTGGAGAGAAGATCAATCTCCTTAAGGTTCTATGTTGTTTAGATCGATCTCATGCTTGGGAACAAATCGATCTCATTAAGTTTGAAATGTCGATTTTGAGAGGAAAAAGTGCAGGGCAGATCGATCTCATTGGAGAGCAGATCGATCTCCTAGAGACAATTCTATAAATACTGGACTTCTGCACTTCAGTTTGCACGAGAGAAACTATCCCATTCAAGAGCAAAAGTGTAACCTAACATTTCTAAGCTAGGAAACTTCAGTTTGTGATTAGTTTTAAGTGAGATATAGTTTAGTAAAGTTGTTCTTGGTAAAGAGGGGAACAACATACTTGGAACAAGAGAGTGAAATCAAGGATTTCAAGAGCAATGAGGATTTTTACCAATTTGGTGGAAAAGGAAGGAAATCTCAGCTAGGTAAGATTTAATGCACCAAGTTAATATATGTTAAACTAGGTGTGTTGATGAGTTTATTGGTATATGTATGATTTGTTGGAAATGAAAGGATCATGAAAAATAAGCATGACCTAGTTATTAGTGTGAATATGAGAAAGTGATGAGGAAATGGTGTTAACATGGATTTAATGATAGAATATGCATGCATGGAAGATTATGAGTTAATCTTATGAAATGCATATATTGGAAATAAGGAGAAATAAATATAGTTATATGAAAAATGTGATATAATACCATATTGGGAGAAAATCATGAAAATGATGTGCTAAGTTGAGATTTGGCAAATAAAATGAGTATATTACGATATACTAACATCAATACGTATAACAGCTTCAGAAATCACAGTGGAAGCTGATCGGACTGTAAGAGTGAGCAGAACCAAGGAAGAGAGGTCACTTGACATGATCCAAGGTAAGGGAATTTCGTGAGTAGCTAGAGATGGCTCTACGTATTTTGAATAGCATTTTGATACTATATGCTAGATGAACTTATATGAATAGGCTTGATGTTGTGATAGAAACCAAAGAGGATAAGTGTATTTTATCTAAAAAAACTAGGGTGCAATTACCTTAGAAGCCTATTATGATTAAGATTCATGAGTTTGCATGATAAAATGGCTAAGGTTTTCAAATATATGTGAAAACAGCACATTTGAGTGCTTCTTTGATTTCATTGAGTGAATTATGATTTGAATAACCATCTATCAGGTTTTGTGTGAAAATCATAAGTGCTAGAGATTACTCGCACGATATTTTGAGATAAGCATCACATAGTACTGAGTGCTTACTCGTACTAGATTTTAATGCGATTTATGCATATTAGAGTACTGGGAGCATTGCTCGTACTCAGTTTGTGATTGATACATTATAGAGTATTGGGAGCTATGCTCATACATAGTTTTACATGATAGAGTACTGGGAGCTTAGCTCGTATTCAGTTTTCACATGTTATACATTATAGAGTATTGGGAGCCTTGCTCATACTCATGTTTTTATATAACCTAGTGTTGGGAGCATTACTCGCGCTAGGGGTTGTGATATTGTGATATGGTAGTGTTGAGAGTTTTACTCACATGTACCAGTTTTGAAAAGAGCATGAAACAACCGTGTTGGGAGTCTATGTCGACTGTGTGTCGCATTGATATATATGTATGCTCACACGTGTATTATTTTGAGATATGGCATAGGGCTATTGAAATAACTCATAGGTGTGAGGACTAAGACTCATGGCGAGCATCCTAACTATGAAGTAGACCCGTAGTATGTGGACTAAGACTCATGGTGAGCATCCTGACTACGAGGCATATCCAAGGTGTGAGGACTAAGACTCATGGCGAGCATTCTACATTGAGATAGGGTCCATGGAGTACTATGTACCATGTATGTCACATGAAGTACGTTGTACCGTGAGTACACGATGAGAATAAATTGAGAGCTGACGACTAGGATTTGACCCACCTCCCGTTACAGCAATTATGAGACCCCGCACACCGAGTATTATGTAGTCTGGGATCACAGAAAATGAGTTATGATCATACACTGGGAACATGTAGTCGCCCATCTCCTTTCTTACTAATTGAATTTCTTGAATGAATTACCACATGATTTTATGATATAAACATGTGAGTTTGTGAATTGTGAAAAGGGTAACCCGAGGGATGGGTGAGGCCCAGATTTCCATGTTTTTAAACATGATAAATGCCATATGATTTTGATTTAAATGAATGGCTGGATAAATGTGATTTTGTGAAATTACATGAGAAATGCAGAAATTATGCATATAATGTTGAGGTTGTAAAACCAGCATATTTCCAGTTTTATAACTGATGTTTTGTACCTATCTATATATATTGTATAATGAATTGAGAGAGATGCATGCTTTAGAAAAAATTGGGTAAGGAAAAGATTTCAAGGCATAAGCATTGTATTTTGTAGATAGTGCAGTTATCTACTTGCTTGCCTGATTTCCTTATTGAGCTGTGAGCATTATTTCCCCTTTTTCAGAGCATCCGCAGTAGGTGGACACGGCTAAAGACTGACATTCCCTAATATTGCTGCAGATCCATCTTATTAGAGGTATACACACTTGATATTTTATAATGAACAATGTATAAGCACAACTATGTAAATTAATGTACGGTCGGGATGTATATGTACAAATAAATGTATTAATGTGCAAGTGTTTGTATTATAGAAAAGAATATTAAATTCTACATATGTTATGAATGATTGTACAGCCCAACGGTTGATGTGAGAGATGACTGAAGAAGAGGTAAGTGAAATGTGAAAAATTTGTCGTGAATAAAGTAGGTCGCGTATGGGGGAAGGGCGTGACAGTATCAAAACTAGTTGAATACGTATCGATACTATTTAAGTTATGTATTGAGACCTCACATGCCTAAATTAAAAGGAGCATTTCACTAGAGTTTTTAGCACTTTTATCCCAATTTTCTCGAGCAGCCTCTTTCTTTCGAAAGAAACCCATACTCAAAATCCATTTCTCTCTTCCTCTCATTGGCAAATTTTTTGTTGTATATGTTGCACAAACCCTACGCATATGATAATTGGGTCAATGCTCATAAACAATTTCACAAATTTAAAAAGGTCGTTCATGAATCCTTCCTAACAAAAATCAAGTTGACTAGGCCTTCTTAAAATTCTAAGGTACGAATGGAGCTTCTGATGATGGATTCTCTACCTCTAACATTTTTATGTTAGCTCAAATCACTAAAAAACCAAACCCTCCAACTATTACTCCTTCCATTCCTCTATTTCATCTAATTCTAATCTTGTGAAACACACTCGGTAAGAGTTCTTTCAAATGGTTTCCTCTATAAGTACATTTTCTTAAGCTTATGCATAAACTTTGATTTTCTCTATTCACTTCACTTATATATATACACATATTTTTGTCTTATGAAAAGAGCTTCAAAATGTTTGTTCGTACTCGCTTTATGACAAATGATATAATGATTTTATCACCACTTTATTAATTTACCTTAATCTTTTTGATATGACAAAAAGGAAAGAAAAGGAAGATAGAAGAATTAGTCTAACAAAGGAAGAATAAGTTGAGGGTGATCTTGCCTAAAGAAAATTAGGAGAAACTTAAACGAAAAGCACAACTTGTTAAATTAAGGGGGAAGTTATATAGAAAACATTTTTAAACTTAATTTATCTTAACTTTTGTCCTATAAAAAGGGAGAGAATGTTAGTTTTGAAATGTTTATGATTTTGATATGCTTATTAACTTAAGAAAACTAAATCCACCCACTTTAAAAATAAAAGAGATGTGGAATTTTTTTCTCATAAGAAGAAATAGAAATGTACTTAGTAGTCAGGGGTTTATTGAAAAAGTTTTCAAGTATTCATATTATGTATAGATACATACCATTAATTCCAAACAAAAGCTTTAAACTGTGCTAGAATCAATACAAGGAGATAATGTATTGACAAAGTTAAGAATGCTTTGTAGGATCCACTCACAAAGTACCGATACTACAAATGTATGTACTAATTTTTGTGAGCCCTAATGGGAGTATTGCTTTTATTTCTCACCTACCATATGACTCAAAGTGAGGGATATTTATTCCAGCATTAAAAAGAAGAATAACAAGAAGAAGAGAACAGCTAATAAGTAGATATTCTCACTATTGCATTAAAAGCAATCATTATTGTAATTCATTTAATATTACTTTTGATTGTACTTATCCTTACTCAATTTTTTTTTTTGGGTCATAAAGGGTAAATAAAACTTCATTGTCTTTGGTTTATTTGTAAGGTTATCTCTATAAGCCCTCAAAGGAAGAATTGTGTGCAAAAGAATATCCTTATGCCTATGTAAAAATAAGCTTGTAGTAGGTTACTCTTAAGCCATTAAAAATAGCAAAGGTGTATAAGTCCAAATTTCAAGTAACGAAATTTGTTAGGGCTTTTAAGGTAAGCTCTAATGAGGAGGACATAGTAAAAAGGTGTCAAACCTCTTTAAATCCTGTGCATAGCTTTCTCTTACTCTTCTTTCTATATATCTTTTGTTTAATATGAATTTTGTATAATAATTGTTATTAGGTTATCTGTTACATTATAAAACTACATTGAAATTTTAAAGTTTTGTATAGTAAATCGATTCACCGTGCTCTCGGTAACAAGAAGAAGAGAAAAGCTACAAACTAGATAATCTCATTGTTGCATAAAAAACGATCATTATTGTAATTCATTTAATATTACTTTTAATTGTACTCATCCTTACTCAAAATTATGTCATAAAAGGTAAGTGAAATTTTATTGTATTTGGGTTATTTATGAGCTTATCTCCAAAAGCCTCAATGGGAGAATTATGTGTAAAAGGTTATCCTTATATCTAAGTAAAATGAGCTTGTAGTAGGTTATTCTTGAGCCTTTAAAAAGAGCAAGGTGCATAAGTCCAAATTTTAAGTAGTAGATTTTATGAAGGCCTTTATGGTAAGCTCGAAGGAGTAGGACGTAGGCAAAGGGTGTAAAACCTATCAAAATCTTATGCATAGTTTTCTCTTACTCTTCTTTTGATAAATCTTTTGTCTAATATTCATTTTGCATTTATAATTGTTAGTAGGTATCTGTCACATTACAAGATTGAATTGAAATTTCAAAGTTTTGATAGTAAATTGATCCACCCCTTTTCGATCTACTTATGAGCCAAAAGTAAGAATAAACAATTTTTGAAAATCTATAGTGCATAAACACCTTTATTACAAAATATAATTGTGTTGGAAATATCACTTGGGATAAACATAGAAAAGTCCAATAAGGATAGTCTTCAAGAAGTACAAATGATTCAGTTGATCCGATGCTTAAAGTGTTTGAGAAACAAAATCCATATGTTAAAATGGCTTTGGATGCTTTTATCCGAATATTAACTCAAATGCTAATTATGTTAATAAGTCAAGATTTGAGGAGCAATAACTAAATTCATCTGTTACATACTTTTGTTCTATTTTGATTTATGTTGATGAACCATTATGTCAGGTTGTTCAAAGCACAAAACATTATCTATTGTGTCACAATTTTGAAACTGCAAGTTAGAGTTTAATGTAAGCGAAGCATGTCCTAATCGCTTATTGGGGATTATGAAGGGCATGTTACCAATAAATGATAATTTACTTTATAACATTTACGAAATGAATATGAAAATGGAGAAATTCGGCCTTGATTATGGTAAAATATATGTATGCAAGGCTAATAGTATGTTGTTTCATAAGAACTATGTTGAGTTACTGCACTATGGGTGTAAGCCCGAAAATTAATCGTAAATTTTTATGAATGATGAAAATGATTACAATTTTAAACGAATGAGATTCAGATTAGAAATAAGGATTTAAAATGCGAAATGAATGAGTATTCGTGAAGGGAAGTCAGGTTAAATTAATCCCGAACACGTGAAGGGAAAAACGGTCAAAAGATCGAAAGCCGGAATAAATTCGATAAGAAAATTTAATTAAAATAATGGATTTGAGAATCTTGATCAATAACGAAGAAATAATTAAATTTCGAGTTCAATTGATCAAGATCCGGAATTTTAAAAATACCGAAAAGTCACCCGGGACAATATCTCGAAAATACGAAGAAATTATACTGAAAAAATGATTAAAAATATAATAAATTAAATTAAATTTATTTATTTGGAATAAATTAATAGATTTTATAGATATTTTAGAATATATTTGAATATTTTAATGAATATAATAATAATAAACTAATTTATAAATAAATTAATAAAAAAAAGAGAAACGAAAGAATTGGTATGCGAAAGACTGGAAAGCGAAACCAGCGAAGAGGCCGAGCCCCTCTGCCTCACCGGACAAAGCGGCCGGCGGCGGACCAGGCGATGGGGGGAGAGGCAACCGAGCCATCGGCGACCCTCCAGGCACCGGGACCACCGTCAATCGCGTCGAACTCCGGCGAAATCGAGAAACGGAGAAACCGAGAGGAAGAAACGCGAAATTCGGCGAACGGCGTCGATCTGGCCAACCCCACCCCCAGCCAAACGTCCGCGAGTCCAAGACGAGTAGATTGGTGGTGGCCACAGCCGTCGAAACCGACGGACGGCGTCGAAAACGGCGAAAAACAAAATGAATTCCGACGGTCAAGGGAGAACAGGCCGAACCGGCCACTTTCCGACGGCCTTGGGCGAAACCAACCCCAGATCCATGCATCGGACGACCCAACGGAGCTGCTAGCGGAGGAAGCCGACGGAGAACCGACCGTCGAGGCCCTGAACCGGTTCGAACCAGAGTGAACCGGACTGAATCGGACCGGTCTGAACCAGGTTGAACTGGTTCAGCCAAGAAAGAAGGGAAAAAAGGAGAAAAAGAGAAAAAGGAAAAAGGGGAAGAATTTTCGGGGATACATCAGATTTCGGGTAAGTCGATAAGTGGTCAAAAGTGACCGATTTGAATTTTGAGAAATTTATTTAAATTATATTTAATCGAAAAGTAACCCGGGATTAAATATATAATTATGCAGTTGTACTACAAAGCCCGAACGAGAGCCGATTGAGCTCCGATTTTTGTATCCCGCATCATATTGGGTAAGTATGTTTTAATTTCGATAACATGAGTCCTTTAATACAAAGTTTCGATTATTTTACGGAATTTATGGATTAATTCTGTATAAAAAGCAATATTTATTGGAATTGCAACGTAATTATCGTAAATAGTATACGGGCTATCCAATAAGTTTGGAACAAAGCCCGATGATTATTGGTAAGCTGAATGAGCCCAGTAAACCTGAAGAAGGGATTTAATAAGTAAAAACGGGCTGAAAACGGGGTCGAGGCCCATTAAGGTGCGATCGGACCAAATAAAGTAAAACGGGCCCAGTAAGTTAGATTCGATCAGTAAATGTGATATACTGATAAAAATAAGTGAATTAACCCAAAATATGTCGTTATATGCAGTTCCGTAGACTTGGTTGACGCACAGTTGGACTGAGAGATCGGATTTTATCGAGACGGGATAAGTTCGCGCGTAAATCGAGGTAAGGGAAGTTTGTAGGTCTATAAAGATTTCTATACGTATTTATTGAGGGGATTTACAGGGTTTAGAATTCCTTAAAGTATCTAGTAACGAAATAATAATTTTTGCGAAAATCGGGGCTTAGGTGAATAAAGAAAAAAGATGATTTTGCCTTGAGAGTAAAATTTACAAAAAGGGTAGTAAGGCAGATAAATTTCATGATTTCATGTTTTTAATGCTTTATATGAATGTATTGCTTTGATTTAAGCAAATATGCACATAGGTTGGCTGTTGATTTTAAGAATTATACGAAAGGGAACCGGTTTGTACCGGTTACGATTTTAAAGATGTTTTATCAAGATTGAGCCACCTATCGTATTTACATGAATAAAAAGAGTGCTAGAGTCTTTCTCGCAATCAAGTTTACTGATTTATTACTCATGAAAAGCCGTACTGGAGTATTGCTCGTACGAGAAATTTGTGTGTGGACAAAATCATGCTGGAGCTTCGCTCGCACGAGATTTTAGATATCATGATATGCATAGCGTGGTGCTGGAGCTTCGCTCGCACTAGACGTGAGTTGACATGCATATAGTCGTGCGGAAGCCTCCTATAGACTGTGTGTCACAGAGAGTTGAGATGCTTGCACGTATACTTTGAGACATGGGTTGGTTATCGACATAGTATTGGGGTGGATAAGACCTACGGCAGGTA
This sequence comes from Firmiana major, assembly GCA_033439115.1. NCBI lineage: Eukaryota > Viridiplantae > Streptophyta > Magnoliopsida > Malvales > Malvaceae > Firmiana > Firmiana major. The sequence goes on along the minus strand of CM065902.1, from coordinate 8,726,998 downwards.
CCCCCAGACTATGATATGGGTCCATGGAGTACGATGTACCGTGTATGTCACACGGAGTATGTTGTACCGTGCAGTCATGATGACTCGATGATGTTACTTGATATTATGGCGGGTAGGACTTGACCCCACCTCCCGTTGTAGTTGTGATGCCCCGCACAGCGGGATCCGTGTAGCCTGGGATCACAGGGACAAAGTATGGCCATAGTCCTCGATTTTCATACAGTAACCTACATGCCTCACATGATATCATACAGTCTGAATAGACCAGGACAAACCCGAGGGAGGGGTAATGTCCCGATTTATGTTTTAAATGAGATGTGATTTAATGAAACAAGGTATTCCCGAGAGATGGGTTTGACCTTGATGAGGTTGTTTTATGATGAAACAAATGAGTTTTAACGTGATGAGTTTATGATGAACACAAATAAGTTTTAAATGTGACGAGAATGAGATGTCATACATGATGATTTTTCCATGTTTGATTTATATGTTGACTTCATGATTTCTCTTATATGATATATACATACATGTGACATCGTTTTAGTATTACCTCTTGCTCCAAATGTAAACGATTTTATATCATGACATTATCAGCATGTAGATAGTATAGTTATCTACCTGCTTACATTATTGCCTCACTGAGCTGTTTATGCTCACCCTTTCATTTTCACCCTACAGGGTACATTCAGTAGAAGAGAACGACAGTAGTCATATCTGCTGCTTCTTATCAAGACCAGGTATACACATTTGTTTAATTTTTGTATTTGAACATATAGAGGCACAGTACTGTACATGGATGTAATATTGGGGATGTATTTATTTAAAATAAATTGATATGTAAATGAAATATGAAAATGGAATGGTAAATAGGTGAGAGGTGACTAACACCGAATCATAGCCCAACTGTTTAGTGGTGAAACTGTTCACGACGGGTAAGGAAATGAAAAAGGAAAAAATTTACTCTGATTTTTAGGTAATTTGGGTCGTGACAATGGGATATGAGGTGACCCTCGATATAAACATATAAAAACAATTGGTAGAAGAGCGAAGAAAATTTTTACAAGGTTTTTCATTATTTACCGTTCATCTTAAGATTCAAAGGCTTTCAATGTCATCAGTAATTACTGAATTTATGAGATGGCATGCCCAAGCTTGAAGTACATCGGAATTCCTCCATATTGCTTATTTTTCAAATAAATAAAATTGCTATTAAATAAAAAATTCCATCGCTAAAAGTTATTTTTCTTATTAAAACATAAATTGAAATCAAGATTTCTATAAGGGGATAAACCCAAATATGTAACCAATCATACCTTGATAGAAAAGTTTGGTGGTCACTCTATGAAGATAATGTCTAGCAGCCTAGATCTAGGAACCATTATGACAATAATAATAAAAGAGAGAAAGAATAAGGATAGAAAAATAAGCGAAAGATAAATTATAAAAAGTATTTTGATAATTTAGGGAAACAATAAAATGGTGATTAAAAAAAATTTAAAACATTGGGAAATTGAGGATTCAACCTATTATAGAATTTATGAACTCTACGAGTATACAATTATTAAAAATTCTTAAGTTATATTATATCCTTAACAATAAGCCCAAGGAATTATGCACAAACTACGAGGCCCAAATATTCATGATAAGCATAAAGCTCTAAAAAGATGAGAGTTATCTATGCCAATAATCGTTTTTAATCAAACATAATAACTAAAAAAGTATTAGAAAAACACAAGCAAGGTACCTACATAGGTTAAGAGAACTTTCATATAAATATTGCTTTATACCTTTTCTAATTATATAAACTTAAGCATCATAGTACGCCCTGGAGATCAACCTCTAACGCCTCTTCACTGTTTCTCTTTTCCAGGCTCTAGCACAGCTTTTATACTCAGCATACAAGTGATTAATTGCTAAATAGTCATCAACAATTGACACTATCTATGGAAAACCCTCTTTCCACACAAACTAAAAGCCATGTTAGAGTCTACCAACATGAACCCACAAACCACAATGCCAATATCTACCACACCAGCCACGCCTTCGCCACTAACAACCCATCTGGGAATTGAAACCCCTTTAACAACAACAACCACCTCCAACCATCCCTAAATTATCCACATGAGATATTCCCCTCAAAGTCATCCTTCCATAGCCTTGTTCTCAATTAGAATTCCATATTTGCCACACTATTTTTAGAACCTAATGTCTCAATTCCAACAAGTTGAAAATCTTAACATGCCAATAACACCATATGTGTCATACCCACTACTGCTAGCCAACTTACTATAGGAATAACCATTCCACATTCTGCTACAACACACGAATGGAATCCCCTCCACTTGGAGTATCTTTTCCCCTAAATACTTTCTCAAAAGTAACTCTACCACTAATAATGCCACCAGCTACAACCATGTTAAACAAGCCTCGTTTCTCCCCACACATCACACTATTGGAAACCAACTTTTCCCTCCTTATAATAGTACAACCAACTCTTACATATGGTCCAGCAATTGGAAGAACAACTCGCCAACCAGCAACAAAATAACCCTCCATATCAACCTTTACCTCAAGCCCCAAAGATATAAACAGATGTAAGCAAGGTGAGTTCGATGAGATCTATAAAGGGAGCTAAAATATTGGAAGAAAATATAGCCGCTTTGAAATCCAAAAGAGAAAAAGAAGATGGGAGGAAAGCAAAGATGGATGATATTTGGAATGAGCTTAAGAATTTAAAGAAAAGCAAGATGAAATGGTGTACCTAGACAGTGGTAATAACCCTTTCTCTTTGAAAATCAGGCAAGAAGAAATCTCATCCAAGTTGAAACTACCAAAGGAAACATATGATAGCATGAAGGACCCAACTAATCACCTTGATATATACAGGTCTTGGATGGATATACAGAGAATGTCTGATACTACAAAATGTAGAGTCTTTATCATTATACTAAGAGGAATTTATTGCCCATTTCCTAAGTAGTCGATAAGAAGTTAGAACTAATAATAGTTTCACGGTAGTCAAGCAAAGGCTTTAGGAAACACTCAAGGATCAGTATAACAGCAATAGCAGTCAGGGATCTTAATGAGGAATTAGCTATTCAAGCTTTCACAAACAGGGTCAAACATGAGCATTTAAAGTACTCCCTCAGTGATAACAAGCCTGAAAAATTATACCAAGTATATGAAAGGCACAAAAGTACGCTAAAAAATAAGAGTTGGATATGGTTGATAAAGGATATAAAAGATTTGACAGGCAAAGTGTCACGACCCAAATTTTTCGCTTTTTCATTTTCTTACCCGTTGTGAACAGTTACACTACTAAACAGTTGGGCTATGATTCGGTGTTAGTCACCTCTCACCTATTTACCATTCCATTTTCATATTTCATTTACATATTAATTTATTTGAACTAAATACATCCCCAATATTACATCCATATACAGTACTATGCATCTATATGTTCAGATACAAAAATTATACAAAGGTGTATACCTGATCCTGATAAGAAGCAGCGGATATGACTACTGTCGTTCTCTTCTACTGAATGTACCCTGTGGGGTGGAAAATGAAAGGGTGAGCATAAACAGCTCAGTAAAGCAATAATGTAAGCAGGTAGATAACTATACTATCTACGTGCTGATAATGTCATGATATAAAATCGTTTACATTTGGAGCATGAGGTATGACTAAAACGATGCCACATGTATGTATATATCATATAAGAGAAATCATGAAATCGACATGTGAAATAGACATGGAAAAATCATCATGTATGTCATCTCATGCTCGTCACATTTAAAACTTATTTGTTTCATCATATACTCAACACTCAAAAACTTATCTGTTTCATCATAAACTCGTCACTTTAAACTCATTTGTTTAATCATAAAACAACTTCATCAAGGTCAAACCCATCTCTCGGGAATACCTTGATTCATTAAATCACATCTCTTTTAAAAACATAAATCGGGACTTACCCCTCCATTGGGTTTGTCCTGGTCTATCCAGACCGTATGATATCATGTGAGGCATGCAAGTTACTGTACAAAAATCGAGGACTATGGCCATACTTTATCCCTGTGATCCCAGGCTACACGGATCCCGGTGTCCGGGGTATCACAACTGCAACGGGAGGTGGGGTCAAGTCCTACCCGTCAGAATATCAAGTAACATCATAGAGTCATCATGACTGCACGGTACAGCGTACTCCGTGTGACATACACGGTACATCGTACTCCGTGGACCCATATCATAGTCTGGGGGTGCTTGCCGTAGGTCTTATCCACCCCAATACTATGTCGATAACCAACCCATGTCTCAAAGTATGCGTGCGAGCATCTCAACTCTCTGTGACACACAGTCTACAGGAGGCTTCCGCACGACTATATACATGTCAACTCGCGTCTAGTGCGAGCGAAGCTCCAGCACCACGTTATGCATATCATGATATCTAAAATCTCGTACGAGCGAAGCTCCAGCACGGTTTCGTGCACACACAAATTTCTCGTACGAGCAATGCTACAGTACGGCTTTTCATGAGAAATAAATCAGTAAACTTGAGTGCGAGAAAGACTCTAGCACTCTATTTATTCATGTAAGTACGATAGGTGGCTCAATCTTGATAAAACATCTTTTAAAATAGTAACCGGTACAAACCGGTTCCCTTTCGTATAATTCAAGAAATTAATAGCCAACCTATGTGTATATCTGCTTAAATCAAAGCAATACATTTATGTAAAACATTAAAACAGGATAATCATGCAATTTATCTGCCTTACCACCCTTTTTGTAAATTTTACTCTTAGGGCAAAATCGTCTTTTTCCTTTATTTATCTAAGCCCCGGTTTTCGTAAAAATTATTATTTCATTTCTAGCTACTTTAAGGAATTCTAAACCCTGTAAATCCCCTCAATAAATACGTATAGGTATCTCTATGTACCTACAAAATTCCCTTACCTTATTTTTCTGTAGAGTCTGACCTTTCCTTTTTTCACTGTTGTCTCGTCGCGCAGTTCGATATGCTCCCAAATCAAACCTCCGAAACTGCGTATAAATATTCCTCAGGTCAGATATTATACAACTTAATTGTATTTAATACTTTCTGGGCTTAATTTAAATCATTGGGCCCATTTACCCCTATTGGGCCCGATTGCACCTTAATGGGCCTTAATCGGCCTTAAGCACGTTTTCCACTTAATTTTCACATTATCGAGGCCTATTGGGCTCATTGAGCCCACCAACAATTTATTGGGCCTCGTTCTAACTCTCAATTAGCTCAATTTATTATTTACGACAATTTATTCGACTTTCCAAAATTTAATTTAATTTTATGCGATAATTAAATCCGAAGCACGCATAACGATGTAAATTGTCATAAATAAGGGTCACTTACTCGAGATTCCATGCTAATACGTGAATCGAGGCTATCTCGAGCTCTCGTTGGATGCCAATTGTCGAGCTACACAATTTCATAATTTTCGGGTAAATTTCCAGTCGAATAATAATTAAATAAAATATTCCAAAATTCAAATCGGTCAATTTTGACCGCTTATCGACTTACCCGAGCTCGATTGCATCACTGGAATTTTCTCCAATTTTTTCCTCTTTTTCTTTTTCCCTTTTTTTCTCTTTTCTTCCTCCTTTTTTTTCCCTCTCTTTTTGGCTGAACCGGTTCAGACCGCTGGTTCAACCCGGTTCACCGCCTTGCCGGCCGGTTCTTCGTCGGCTTCCACCTCCAGTGGCTCCGCAAGGTCGTCCGCAGCACGAATCTACCCTCTGTTTCGGTCGAGGTCGTCGGAACGCCGCCGGTTCGGCCTCCTCTCTCTCGGTCGTCGGAACCCATTTCGGGTCTTGGTCGTCGCCGGCGATTCCCGCCGTCTCGTCGGTAGCTACAGGTCTCAAAAGGACCGCCTCCTCCTCACGGTCACGCCGGTGGCCTCCATTCACGCCTAGCCGTTGTGGATCGTCGGGACCGACTTGATTTCTTTCTCGATTTTTCGTCCGCCATTTCGCCGGATTCAGCGGTCGTCGACGCGCGTCGTCGGTGCCAATGGATTCGTCGGCCCGCCTTCTCTCTTCTCTGGTCCCCATTTGGTCCCGTCGCTCACCGGTGGCCGTCGAGCTGATTGGTCGGTTGCTTCATTTTTCCTTTCCTTTCGCGTTTCTGTTTCTGTTTCTTTCTTTTTTCTTTTTTTTCCTGATTCTCTTTTTTTATTATTATAATTTATTTAATTATTACACTATTCATTAAAATAATCTACAATAATCCAAAATATCTACAACTTATATTATTTTATTCTAATTTAATTTAATTAATTTAATTTAATTTATTAAATACATTTTTCTCCAATTTTTGATATTATTCCTTCGTATTTTCGAGGTATTGCTCCGGGTAATTTTTCGGTATTTTTAAAAATTTCGGATCTTGATCAATTTGACTCAAAATTATATAATTTCCTCATTATTGATCAAGATATTCTAAATCCTTATTTTTAATTAAAATTTTCTTATCGAATTTATTCCGACTTTCGATCTTTTGACCATTTTGCCCTTGCACGTGTTCGGGATTAATTTAACCCGACTTTCCTTCACGAATACTCATTCATTTTCGTATTTTAATTAAATTCAGGTCTTACACAAAGGGGTGGATAAAGATGAGCTAAGGGGAGATGTCATGACCTTTTTTATCCTTTTTACTCGAAAATCACTATAAATTTTTCACATTTTTCATTTCCCTTACCCGGTCGTGAACAACCCTCACCAATAGCAGTTGGGCTGTGAGTCAATAATAATTATCATTTACCATCCATTTCCAATTAATCAAAACAATGTCATTTATTGAAGTTAAGTCATAAGCTCATACATGGCATGTTTTCTAACATTTATATCCCCCATATCACAATTCAAAATGACTACTGTGCCTTTACATGTTTAGATACAAAAAGAATCCTCTGTGTATACCTCTTGGAGATGGAGTGCAGCGGATGTCCAAAAATGTAATGCCTCAGTCCTTCACAAGGCTACTATGTACGCTCTATAGAGGGGGAAAGTAGAGGGATGAGCAGCCACACGCTTAGTAAGGCAGTAATGCAAGCATGGTAGATAACTACCCTATCTACATGCTAATAATGTCATGGCATAAATCATTCAAAGTCGAAGCATGAGGAAATAAAACTATGTCGCATGTATATACATATATCATGTATTGAAAACAAGGAAACTGGCATGTAAAACATGGTAAAGTCATCATGTAAAGCCTCTTATGCTCATCATTCTCAAAACTTATCATAAAAAAGGAAATTCATTAAGAAACATCCTTTAAGTTATATTACTTTCTCAAAACACATTAAAACTCATCACAAATAGATTATCATTTCTTTAAACAAAATCCCACAAGGCTCAACCCCTCCCTCAGGTCTACCCTGGACAAACACAATCACTCAGTGTATGAAACCATGTGGTACTATGTAATATTATGTGAGACAGGTGATCACTATATCTCAAAGACTATGTTGGCCAACTATGTCATAATCATCCCAAACCACACGAATCTCGATGTGTAGGGTATCATGCTGGAACGAAGGTGGGTTAGTTCTTCGCCAGACTTTTCAAATGTCACACGCTTCTCCTACACACGACATACCAAAATCATCACAAAAGTTTTGCAATTCACTTACCTCTTCTTCTGTCATCAGTCCACACAATTTAGTTGGGCTATGATTCGATATTAGTCACCCATTCACACTCATTCACAACATACATAGAAATGAATATTCTTTTCTATAATGTAAACTCTTCTACATTTACACAATTATTTATACATATACATCCCCGACTATACAATCGTTTACATAGATGTGCTTATACATTGTTCAGTATAAAATGTCAAGTGTGTATACCTCTCGTAAGCTGGATAGGCAGCGGATCAAAGTCTACAAATCTCTAGTCGTGTCCTCCTACTGTGGATGCTCTGAAAAGAGAGAATTAATAAGGAGGTGAGCTCACAGCTCAGTAAGGAAATCAGGCAAGCAAGTAGATAACCACACTATTTACAAAATACAATGTTCATGCCTTGAAATCTTTTCCTTACCCATTTGTATCTAAGGCATGCATCTCTCTCAAAGCTTTATGCTATATATATAGGTACAAAACATCAGTTCCAAAACTGGAAATTTGCTGGTTTAAAAATCTTAGCATTATATGCATAAACACTGCATTTCTCATGTAATTTCACACAAATCACATTTTTCTCATGCCATTCATTTAAATCAAAATCATATGGCATTCATTATGTTTCAAAACATGGAAATCTGGGCCTCACCCATCCCTCGGGTTACCCTTTTCACAATTCACAAACTCACATGTTCATATCATAAATGTCACGACCCAATTCCATTCTCTTTAACCGAAAATCACTGAAAATTTTTCGCGTTTTACTGTTACCTTACCCGGTCGGGAACTAAACTCACCACACACTGTTGGGCTGTGAGCCAATAATAAACACCACATCTCATTCATTCTCAATTAATTAAAACGATGTCATACATGTGCATTTAATCGTGTACTTATACGAATACATGTTTTACTGACATCTACATCCCCCATAATTACAACTCAAAAGAATACTGTGCTTTTACATTGTTTAGATACAAAAAGAATCACAGTGTATATACCTCTTAGCGATGGAGATGCAGCGGAGTCCAAAATACCACGCCTCAGTCCTTACTGGGCTACTATGCACGCTCTGTAGGGGGGAAAAATAGAGTGGGATGAGCAACGACACGCTCAGTAAGGCAATAATGCAAGCATGGTAGATAACTACTCTATCTTCATGCTGATAGTGTTATGCATAAATCATTTATAGTAGGAGCATGAGGAATAAAACTATGCCATGTGAATATACATATATATCATGTATCAAAATCATGTGCGCTGGCATATAAAACATGGTAGAAACATCATGTATAAATCATCTCATGCTCAATCTCATTTAAATTCGTAAAAAGGGCAATTCATTTAGAAACCTCCTTTTTAAACTAACAACATAGACTCCTTTCTCAACACATAATTACCACCCAATCAACTCACAATCACAACCACATTTTCATTTCACAATTCACGCATGTGTATAAATTAGGTCACTATATCAAAAGTGCCTATGTGAACCATTACATCATAAATCATCCCAGACCACACGCATCCAGGTGTGCGGGGTATCATGCTGGTACGAAGATGGATTATCCCTCGCCAAACTTTCTCATCATATAACCATCATGCGGTACATCGTACTCCATGTGATATACACGGTACAGCGTACTCCGCAAACTCATATCGTGATTGGGGGTGCCATTCCTAGGTCTTATCTACCCCATACCAAGAGTTTTCCATATTCCGTGAAGGAAAGCCTCCCTGCCGAACAGAGCCTCCCTGCCTAACAGAGCCTCCCCGCCTCTTTGGGCTTAAGGATGTTAGCTTAAGGATGTAGGGCTTAAGGATCCTTCCGTAAGAGAGCCTCCCCACCGAACAGAGCCTCCCCGCCTAACAGAGCCTCCCCGCCTCTTTGGGCTTAAGGATGTTGGCTTAAGGATGTAGGGCTTAAGGATCTTACCGTACCTATGTAGGAGAGCCTCCCTGCCTAACAGAGCCTCCCCGCCCCTCCAGGGCTTAAGGATGTTGGCTTAAGGATCCCACCGTAAGAGAGCCTCCCCACCGAACAGAGCCTCCCCGCCTAACAGAGCCTCCTCGCCTCTTTGGGCTTAAGGATGTTGGCTTAAGGATGTAAGGCTTAAGGATCTTACCAACTTTCACAACCTTATACGTATCCCAATGTGCAAACTGGTGCGAGCAAAGCTCTAGCACGACTCATGCATCTTCTCATAAAGAGACGCGTACGAGCATAGCTCTAGTACGATTATACTCATAAGACAACCACTCAAAAGCCACGTACGAGCAGAAGCTCCAGTACGGTTTCTAAACATCATCATAGTTTTCAAATCAAGGTGCGAGCTAAGCTCCAGCACGTTTCATACAAATGAAAACATAGAAATCCAGCGCGAGCGAGGCTCTAGCGCGATTTATGTCATACAAATACGATAGGCGGCTCATACACAATCAAACAATCCCGGCAATCGGGTTTAGCACTCACAAATGCTTTTCCACAACAACCATACAATACTAGCCGACCCATCTACTAGCTTGCTTAAAACCAAGCAAAATTCGTTTTGAAAAGCATCAAAACATTAGATTTATGCAATTATTAGCCTTACTATCCCATTTCATAAAATCCACTTCAAATCCAAAACCACGCATATACTCCTTATCATTCACGAATACCATCAATCATTTATTTGAGCAACAATGCATTTCATAAAACACCCAATATTCACCCACAAGTTCAAAGTACGAGCAGCTACCTCTATATACTCACAAAATTCCCTTACCCGGAATCGCGATGCGTGATTTCACTTCCTTAAGCTGCTTACTCGTACGGTTCGATTCATCTTCAACGAACTCTTCGGGACTGCACAAAATCGTATCCCGCATTATATTCGATCCATATAATATGACATCGTGCGTTCACTATAGTCAATTCGACCTATAGTTTTCTATTAACGCTTATATGGCCCCGTATCATTACTTTACCCATAACTCAAGTCTATGGATCTTCTTAGGCCTATTAACTTATTCCAAATCGATATTAAATCGACATTAAGCTCATAGTGTTCATATTTCATGAATTCGCTCACTATGGCATTTTATCAATCATATACATACCCATTTTCACAATTCCTCCAACTCACCATGTAATTCCATCTAACCATCTAAAATCATAAACATTACCCCAATAACAACTTTAGCATGCCATAAATCATAAGCTCATTCAATCCCACATATTCTCACATTATACCCATTTTTTATTTCTAGGTCACACCAATTCCGCTACATCCTTAGGTAATTTATCCATCAATACTCATACCAAACAACTCCAAAATCAATTAAATAGCTAATGCATTTGGATTGGAGTGTTAGAATCTTACCAACATGATTTTTCTTCTTGCTCCAAATGGTAATGCCCTTAACTCTTTCAATTCCAAAAATGGGAAAATGCCCTCTCACTATGTTGTTCTTCTCTTTGATAGGAACAACTTTGCCTCTAATGATCTCTCTCCAAATCTCACTGAAAATGGCTGATTTTAGAGAGGGAAAGTTAGGTTTTTGGCATCATGACCTCTACGGGTCCTCGGCAACCCCATCACAAAATCCATGGTGACATGCTCCCACTTCCATGTCGGTATCGGTAGAGGCTGCAATAATCCTGCAGGCTTCTGATGCTCTACCTTCACTTGCTGACAAACGAGACACTTAGCGACATATTTAGCAATGTCTCTCTTCATTCCAGACCACCAATAAACCTTCCGAAGGTTTTGATACATCTTGGTACTTCCCGGATGTATCGTATACTTCGATGAGTGAGCCTCTGATAAAATCGTTCTCCTGATCTCAGGATCCCTGGGAACGTATACTCTGCCTCTGAACCTCAATAAGCCATCAGCACTCTGCTCAAAATCACTACCCACACCCGTCTGTATCTGCCTCAGCCAATCGATACACCGTCGATCGCTCTGCTGGGCTTGCCGAATACGGCCAATCAACTCTGGCTCTAGTCTCAAACTAGCCATGATCTCAAGTCTCTCAGATCCAAGTGGGGTTACATCTAAACTGAGGTTCGCAAAGTGTTCTAACAATTCATGTTCCCGTACCATCATATAAGACACCAACCCAAGGCTCTTTCTACTCAAAGCATCGGCAACTACATTTGCCTTACCTGGGTGGTACATGATTTCACAATCATAGTCTTTCAGGAGTTCGAGCCATCTCCTCTGTCTCATATTCAGCTCTTTCTGTGAGAACAGGTACTTAAGGCTCTTATGATCTGTGAACATCTGAAATTTCTCACCATAGAGATAGTGGCGCCATATTTTCAAAGCAAATACTACAGCCGCCAACTCCAAATCATGTGTCGGGTAGTTCCTCTCATGATCTTTCAACTGTCTAGATCCATAGGCAACTACCTTCCCATCCTGCATAAGCACACAGCCCAGTCCCTGGTGTGCTGCATCCGTATACACCGAGAATCCTCCTGAGCTGGTAGAAATGGTGAGAACTGGAGCAGTCGTCAATCGACGCTTGAGCTCCTCAAAACTCCTCTCACATACCTCATCCCACACAAACTTAACATCTTTTCGCGTGAGGCGTGTCAATGGAGCAGCTAGTCTGGAGAAACCCTCTACAAATCTCCGATAATATCCTGCCAATCCCAGAAAACTTCTGATCTCAGTAACTATCTTGGGCTGTTCCCACTGTACAACTGCCTCTATCTTGGATGGATCCACTGATACCCCATCCTTTGACACAACATGTCCCAGAAATGAGATCTGTCCAACCAAAAGTTACACTTGCTGAGTTTGGCATACAACTCTTTCTCTCGGAGGGTCTGCAGAACTATCCTCAAGTGCTCCTCATGATCTTCCCTGGACTTGGAATACACCAAAATGTCATCAATGAACACTATTACAAACTTGTCCAGGTATGGCTTGAATATATCATTCATCAATGCCATAAATGCTGCGGGAGCATTCGTCAATCCGAATGGCATCACCAAAAACTCGTAGTGGCCATAACGGGTACGAAATGCTGTCTTGGGTACATCTCCACTCCTGATCCTCAACTGATGGTACCCTGCCGCAGATCTATCTTAGAAAATACTTCGGCTCCCTGGAGCTGATCCAACAAATCATCGATTCTTGGAAGGGGGTACTTGTTCTTAATGGTGGCCTTATTCAACAACCGGTAATCTATACACAGTCGGAGGCTTCCATCCTTCTTCCTTACAAATAGAACAGGTGCTCCCCAAGGTGAGACACTCGGTCTAATAAACCCCTTCTCCAGCAACTCTTGCAGCTGTTTCTTCAGCTCTTCCAACTCTATCGGAGCCATTCTATAGGGTGGTTTCAATATCGGCCCCGTACCAGGCACCAACTCAATGCAAAATTCCATTTCCCTTTCAGGTGGTAGTCCTGGTAATTCGTCCGGAAAGACATCAGGGTAATCCGCAATTACGGGTATGTCCCTCAATTCCAGGTGTGCCTCATCTATATCGACCACATAGGCAATGAACCCTTCACATTATCCTCTCCATCGTTAGTAACATAAACCATCACTCCACATTCAACATCTATCATAAACAATAAATTTATCTCTCAAGCATTATGCATTTAAAAATTATACTCTTTTATTTACCACAATTATACAAGTTTCATATCATTTCTTTTCATCAAAATTTACAATAAGATTGTCTAATCCTGAAAACATCAATGTTTTGGCATGACAATCCATCACAACACGATTGGTAGCCAACCAATCCATTCCCAAAATTACATCAAAATCATTTATATTCAATAAAATCAGATTGGCTATCATTTCCTTCCCCTCTATCTTTAACTTACAATCCCTACATACATGCTCAGTCAATTGACTATCATTCATAGGTGTGGAAATCATCAACATTTTATCCAACAATGTTGGTTTCACGTATTTCAACAATTTATGTGCAAAGGAAGGTGATATGAAAGAATGCGTGGCACCAAGATCAAATAATACCAATGCTTCTAAATCAAAGATTCGGATGGTACCTTTAATCACATCCGTCGAAGCATCCGCGGTGTCCTGATCCAGTGCATGTACTCTTCCTCTGCTCACACCCGCAGCCTGTTTCCCTTTTTCCTCAGCTGTAGCCCTTCTCCTCGGGGCTGCTGTCTCAACTGGAGCTCCCTCAGGCTCCTTGCCCTTCTGTGGGGCAATCTCCATCCTCTCGGGATAATACTTAGCTATATGTCCGGGTCTCTCGCATCTAAAACACACCATAGGGGTCATCAGACAGGGCCTATTCCCATGAAATCTCCCACATCTCCTACACTGATCAGTAGTAGGTCGTGGTCCTCCAATAGTCATGCCCCTTGGCGCAGTCAAGGCTGGGTATACGAGAGGTCTAGCAGCTCTCTCCCGCACCCCCTCAATCTTTGGCCTCTTCTCGAAAAATCTTTGGCCATCTCTCTTGGCCACTCTTCCAAACCCGGATCTCTTCCGGTCCCTATCCTTTCTAACACTGACTCTCCCAAGCTCGGAGGCATTTCGCTCAAAGTCTTGCTCACATAACTGAGCCTTATGTACAGCCTCCTCATAGGTCAAAATGTCAAAGGGAGCTAGCTTAGTCCGGATGGCCAATCTCAATCCATCCATGAACTTCTGTATCTTTCGGGTCTCACTACCCATCGTGTCAGGGTCATATCTCCCCAATGACATAAACTTGGACTCATACTCGTCCACAGTCCGGTTGCCCTGAACCAAATTCATAAATTCCATCCGCAATTTCCTCTGTGCGGTAGCTGGAATATACTGTCTCCTGAAGGCCTCTAGAAATATCTCCCACGAGATCTCAGAGTGTCTGGCCCTCAAAATAACCTCGGTGGACCTCCACCAATGCTCGGCCTTGCCTTTCAACATAAACACGGCAAAGGCTACCTTTTCAGCTGAAGTGCATCGAAAAAACCTATATAGTTTCTCCATCTCATACACCCAATCCTCCGTAATCACTGGGTCCTTCACCCCTCTAAACACTGGGGGTTTCAGCGCTTGAAACTCTCGCAACCTGCTCAAGTCGCAGTCATAACCCAAATCACTACTGCTCTGCTGTGGAGCGATAGGAGAAGCTATATCCCGGGCTGGAGGTGGTGTAACTGTAGCTGTCTCAGCAGTCTGAGGTCTCTCCACCTCTGCAGCTGCCTGTTCCGTAGTAGGCTGTGCCGCGGGACCTCGTCTGTCACCGGCACCCAATGCCTGCGTGACTATCTCCACCAAATTCTCAATACTCCGCTCTAACCTAGCGAAGCGAGCATTAGTATCATCTGCTCTCTCAGCAGGGTTTTGTGGAGCCTGCTCAGTCTGTGGCTCCGTACGGCTCTCAGGCCTACCTCTACGGCCTCTAGCACGTGCTCTCGCCCCTCTACCTTGGCGTGTAACTGGCATAGTGCCTAACTTCCTGTATTATAGTAATTCATTAAGCTCAATCCATCACGATATACACAGTTATATCTAAACAAAAGCACAGTACTATGGGGATGTACTTTCCTACGTTTTATTAATGACTCACATCAGGCCAACACAGCTCTGATACCAATCTCTGTCACGACCCAATTCCATTCTCTTTAACCGAAAATCACTGAAAATTTTTCGCGTTTTACTATTACCTTACCCGGTCGTGAACTAAACTCACCACACACTGTTGGGCTGTGAGCCAATAATAAACACCACATCTCATTCATTCTCAATTAATTAAAACGATGTCATACATGTGCATTTAATCGTGTACTTATACGAATACATGTTTTACTGACATCTACATCCCCCATAATTACAACTCAAAAGAATACTGTGCTTTTACATTGTTTAGATACAAAAAGAATCACTGTGTATATACCTCTTAGCGATGGAGATGCAGCGGAGTCCAAAATACCACGCCTCAGTCCTTACTGGGCTACTATGCACGCTCTGTATGGGGGAAAAATAGAGTGGGATGAGCAACCACACGCTCAGTAAGGCAATAATGCAAGCATGGTAGATAACTACTCTATCTTCATGCTGATAGTGTTATGCATAAATCATTTATAGTAGGAGCATGAGGAATAAAACTATGCCATGTGAATATACATATATATCATGTATCAAAATCATGTGCGCTGGCATATAAAACATGGTAGAAACATCATGTATAAATCATCTCATGCTCAATCTCATTTAAATTCGTAAAAAGGGCAATTCATTTAGAAACCTCCTTTTTAAACTAACAACATAGACTCCTTTCTCAACACATAATTACCACCCAATCAACTCACAATCACAACCACATTTTCATTTCACAATTCACGCATGTGTATAAATTAGGTCACTATATCAAAAGTGCCTATGTGAACCATTACATCATAAATCATCCCAGACCACACGCATCCAGGTGTGCGGGGTATCATGCTGGTACGAAGATGGATTATCCCTCGCCAAACTTTCTCATCATATAACCATCATGCGGTACATCGTACTCCATGTGATATACACGGTACAGCGTACTCCGCAAACTCATATCGTGATTGGGGGTGCCATTCCTAGGTCTTATCTACCCCATACCAAGAGTTTTCCATATTCCGTGAAGGAGAGCCTCCCTGCCGAACAGAGCCTCCCCGCCTAAAAGAGCCTCCCCGCCTCTTTGGGCTTAAGGATGTTAGCTTAAGGATGTAGGGCTTAAGGATCCTTCCGTAAGAGAGCCTCCCCACCGAACAGAGCCTCCCTGCCTAACAGAGCCTCCCCGCCTCTTTGGGCTTAAGGATGTTGGCTTAAGGATGTAGGGCTTAAGGATCTTACCGTACCCATGTAGGAGAGCCTCCCTGCCTAACAGAGCCTCCCCGCCCCTCCAGGACTTAAGGATGTTGGCTTAAGGATCCCACCGTAAGAGAGCCTCCCCACCGAACAGAGCCTCCCCGCCTAACAGAGCCTCCCCGCCTCTTTGGGCATAAGGATGTTGGCTTAAGGATGTAAGGCTTAAGGATCTTACCAACTTTCACAACCTTATACGTATCCCAATGTGCAAACTGGTGCGAGCAAAGCTCTAGCACGACTCATGCATCTTCTCATAAAGAGACGCGTACGAGCATAGCTCTAGTACGGTTATACTCATAAGACAACCACTCAAAAGCCACGTACGAGCAGAAGCTCCAGTACGGTTTCTAAACATCATTATAGTTTTCAAATCGAGGTGCGAGCTAAGCTCCAGCACGTTTCATACAAATGAAAACATAGAAATCCAGCGCGAGCGAGGCTCTAGCGCGATTTATGTCATACAAATACGATAGGCGGCTCATACACAATCAAACAATCCCGGCAATCGGGTTTAGCACTCACAAATGCTTTTCCACAACAACCATACAATACTAGCCGACCCATCTACTAGCTTGCTTAAAACCAAGCAAAATTCATTTTGAAAAGCATCAAAACATTAGATTTATGCAATTATTAGCCTTACTATCCCATTTCATAAAATCCACTTCAAATCTAAAACCACGCATATACTCCTTATCATTCACGAATACCATCAATCATTTATTTGAGCAACCATGCATTTCATAAAACACCCAATATTCACCCACAAGTTCAAAGTACGAGCAGCTACCTCTATATACTCACAAAATTCCCTTACCTGGAATCGCGATGCGTGATTTCACTTCCTTAAGCTGCTTACTCGTACGGTTCGATTCGTCTTCAACGAACTCTTCGGGACTGCACAAAATCGTATCCCGCATTATATTCGATCCATATAATATGACATCGTGCGTTCACTATAGTCAATTCGACCTATAGTTTTCTATTAACGCTTATATGGCCTCGTATCATTACTTTACCCATAACTCAAGTCTATGGATCTTCTTAGGCCTATTAACTTATTCCAAATCGATATTAAATCGACATTAATCTCATAGTGTTCATATTTCATGAATTCGCTCACTATGGCATTTTATCAATCATATATATGCCCATTTTCACAATTCCTCCAACTCACCATGTAATTCCATCTAACCATCTAAAATCATAAACATTACCCCAATAACAACTTTAGCATGCCATAAATCATAAGCTCATTCAATCCCACAAATTCTCACATTATACCCATTTTTTATTTCTAGGTCACACCAATTCCACTACATCCTTAGGTAATTTATCCATCAATACTCATACCAAACAACTCCAAAATCAATTAAATAGCTAATGCATTTGGATTGGAGTGTTAGAATCTTACCAACATGATTTTTCTTCTTGCTCCAAATGGTAATGCCCTTAACTCTTTCAATTCCAAAAATGGGAAAATGCCCTCTCACTATGTTGTTCTTCTCTTTGATAGGAACAACTTTGCCTCTAATGATATCTCTCCAAATCTCACTGAAAATGGCTGATTTTAGAGAGGGAAAGTTAGGTTTTTGGGTTGAAAGTGAAAGGTTAGTGTTTTTCCCGAGATTTCCTGATTTTCAGCCCTCCTTATATAGAAATAGCTTGGGGAGATCGATCTGGTTCATGAGGAGATCGATCTGGTCCCCTTAAATCCCTCTTTTTCACGGCATTTTTAAGCATGAGATCGATCTGTCGAAGCATGAGATCGATCTGTTGAAGCATGAGATCGATCTGTCGAAGCATGAGATCGATCTGGTCCCAAACAGAGAGCTAAGGAGATCGATCTGGGTGCTTGGGGATCGATCTTTTCACTACAGAATGCTTGGGAGATCGATCTGGCCCCCATTGGAGATCGATCTGCTCTATTCTTTTGCCCAAATAAGAGCATTCTGGCTCTTCCAGATCGATCTCTCATCCTATGAGATCGATCTGGCCCTCATGGTTTCCAGATTTCCTGCAGTTTCCTTGCTGCAACTCATACCAACACATCCTTAATCTATTGCCATGGCCATTTCCTCATCCATCCACCTTTATAACTTGAAAATGGCATCCATTCATACCTTATGTACATTGAAACTTGTGTGCATTCATTGTATGTCCAAAGGTATGCTACATGAAACCAAATGGAAGCATAACTCCATTCAATTTTTACCACACTACTCATCTTGAGTTTCAATCACATGCATCTCTTGCCAGAACTCATTTCTTCATATTCATACTCAATGAAACTTGTATGTACGTTACAATTCATATTACACATACATACATTGAATCCATGGACTTACATCAATCATACTTTACATTACAAGTCCATTCATATTATTTGATCCAATTATACACATTACCATTATACATATACGGGGTCTTACAATAAAACCATGTGATAATTCATTCGAGAAATATTGATTTACATAGAATGAAAAGAAAACCGAGAGAGGCGACTACATGTTCTGAGTGTATGATCATAACTTATTTTTCATGATCCTAGGCAACACAGTACTTGGTGTGTGGGGTCTCACTATTGCTGTAATGGGAGGTAGGTCAAATCTCTACTGTCAGCTCTCAATCTGAGGACCTGATCCCGGAGCACACTAGATCCCATTAGATCCTGCTCCCACTACTAACGAGTCCTATCCAAGTACATCAAGTACTCACAATACAACGTACTCCATGTGACATACACGGTACACAGTACTCCTTGAACCCTATCTCAATGTGGGATGCTCGCCATGAGTCTTAGTCCTCAAACCTTAGAAACACCACATAGTCAGGATGCTAGCCATGAGTCTTAGTCCACATACAATGGGTTATTTCGATAGCCCTCGGCCTTATCTCAAAAATAATACACAGGTGAGCATATAATATCAGTGCGACACAGTCTGCACAGGCTCCCAACACGATTGTTTCATGCTCTTTTCAAAATAGGTACGTGCGAGTAAACTCCCAACATGACCATATCACAATTATATAACTCTAGTGCCAGCAATGCTCCCAGCACTATGTCATATCAAAACTCTGAGTATGAGCAAAGCTCCCAATACTCTATAATGTATAATATATGAAATTTGAGCACGAGCTAAGCTCCCAATACTCTATAATGTAGAACTGAGTATGAGCATAGCTCCCAATACTCTATAATGCATCAATCACAAAACTGAGTACGAGCAATGCTTCCAGTACTCTAAAATGCATATATCACATTAAAATGTAGTACGAGTATATACTCTAGTACTATGTGATGTATATCTCAAAATATAGTGCGAGTATTCTCAAGCACTTATGGTTTTCACACAAAACCCTGATAGATGGCTATTTAAATCACAATTCACCCAATTCAAATCAAATTCGCACTAAAATGTGTCTGTTTCCGCATAAACAAGAAAACATTAGCTATTCTATCATGCAACTCATGAATTTTGGCCACAACATGCTTCAAAGGTCTTTTCACACTATCTTTGGATAAAACACACTTATCCTCATTAGTCCTTACACAACAATATGCCTATTTAAGGGAATCCATATAGAATATAATATCGAAATTCTATTCAAAATACGTGTAGCTATCTCTAGCTACTAACGAAATTCCTTTACCTCGAATCACGTCAAGTGACCTCTCTTCCTCAGTGCTGTTCACCCTCGCAGTCTGATTAGCTTCCACCGCGATTTTTGAAGCTGTTATACGTATTTACATTAGTATACCAAAATATACTTATTTCATTTGCCAACTCTCAATTTAATACATGAATATCATCACTTTGTCCCATTATAGTATTATACCATATTTTCCATATAGCTATATTCATTCCTCCTTATTTCCAATTTATGCATTTCATAAGATTAGCTTAAACTCTTCCATACATACATATTCCACCATTAAATTCATGCCAACATAACTTCCTCATCATTTTCTCTTTTTCATACCACTAGCTAGGTCATGCTCATTTTTCATGATCCTTTTTATTTCCAACATTTCATACATATACTAATAAGTTCACCAATACACCTAGTTTAACATATATCAACATGGTGCAATAAATCTTATATAGCTGAGATTTCCTCCTTTTCATCAAAAGTTGGTAAAATCCTCCTTGCTCTTTCAATCTTTGATACCTATCTCTTGTTTCCAAGTATGTTGCTCTCCTCTTACTAAGAACAACTTTACTCAACTATATCTTACTCAAAACTAGTTACAAACTAAAGTTTTCTAGTGTTGGAAGGTTACGTTTAGCTTTGGTTCTTGAATGGAATAGTATTTCTCATGAAATAAAGGTTGTAAAGGTCCAGTATTTATAGAATTGTCTCTATGAGATCGATCTGCTAACCACACGAGATCGATCTCCCCTGCATTTTTCTCTACGAAACCGACCTTTCAGGCCTAATGAGATTGATCTGCCCCTAAGCATGAGATTGATCTGTACAACTCAGAACCTTAAGGAGATTGATCTGGCCTTGCAATGAGATCAATCTGTTGCAACCTGAGACTTAAGGAAATCGATCTGTATTGCCAAGGAGATCGATCTGCTCCCTTCCTGAAGCAGTTCTGCTGCACTTTCATCCCAAACTCACTGTTACATTGGTATTTGATTTACTTAACCATCCATTTTACATCTCATACACGTTTAAAATTCCAAAACATTCGTTCCTCATAATTTACATTAGTTGTGACTTGTCTATACATCACAAATTCATAAAATTCACATGGTGCATTACGGGTCTTACAATCCTCCCCACCTTAAGGAATTTTTCCTCCAAATTAGAACCAAGTTACTCTTCAAACAATTGGGGATATCTCTCTTGCATCAAACTCTCTAACTCTCAGGTAGCTTCCTCTAAAGTGTGCTGCTGCCAGAGAATCTTCACTAACTCGATGGTCTTATTTCTCAAGACTTTCTCCTTTCTATCCAGTATCTGTATCGGTTTCTCTACATATGTCAAACCTTCTTTGAGCACCAATGGCCCATAACGAATCACATGATTTGGATCTGGGTGATACTTCCTCAACATTGAAATATAGATGACACTATGCACTCCTGATAAATTCGGTGGTAAAGTCAATCTGTACGCCTTATCTCCCACTCTGTCCAGTATCTCAAAGGGTCCAATGTAGCGCGGACTCAACTTACCTCTCTTCTCGAATCTTGCTATACCCTTAGAAGGCAAAACCTTCAGAAATACTGAATCACCAACTGTGAACTCTAGTGGTCTCCCTCTCTTGTCAACATAGCTTTTCTGTCTACTCTGAGTTATCCTCAATCTCTCCACATTCAACAGGACATCCTCATAGGCTTATGTAACCAAATCAGGAGCAAACAGTTTCCTGTCACCCACTTCTTCCCATCCGATAGGGGAACAACATCTACAGCCATACAAAGCCTTATACGGTGCCATCTCGATATTCACATGATAACTGTTGTTGTAGGTGAACTTGGCTAGTGGCAAAAGATCATCCCAGGAGCCTCTAAAATCCAGTACACATGCTTTCAACATATCTTCCAGAGTTTGTATAGTCCTCTCTGACTGATGATCTGTCTGAGGATAAAAGTGGTGTTCAAACTCAATTGGGTTCCCATGGCTTCATGAAAATGTTTCAAAAAGTGGGAAGTGAAGCGGGAATCCCTATCCGAAACAATGCTCACTGGAATACCATGTAACCTCACTACCTCGCGTACATACAACTCTGCCAATGAACTCAGAGAATTGGTAGCTCTCATAGCTAGAAAGTAGGCTGACTTTGTCAGTCTATCAACTAACTACCATATCTATTGTGATTCCTCCGGGTCCTCGGTAAACCCAACACGAAATCCATTGTGATATGCTCTCATTTTCAGGTCGATATAGGTAGAGACTGTAATAACCCTACAGGTTTCTGATACTCTACCTTCACTTGCTGACATACGAGACATCTAGCCATGAATTCTGTTACATCTCTCTTCATACCTGACCACCAGTACACTTTTCAAAGGTTCTGGTACATCTTATTACTCCCAGGATGCAATGTGTACCTCGAAGAATGAGCTTCTGTCAATATCAATCTCCTGAGTTTTGGGTCCTTGGGGATACACAATCTGCCTCTGAACCTCAGAAGTCCATCTGGACTTATCTCAAAATCAGTCACTGTGCCCTTCTGTCTCTGACCAGTAATGTCAAAGGAATACGGATCAGTCCGTTGAGACTATCGAGTCCTATCCAACAAATCCTGCTCTAAGCGTAGACTAGCACTCATACAGTTTGTATCCATGTCAGAAGGCACGACTCCCAAGCTGAGGCTAGCAAACTGCTCTAACAACTCATGTTCCTTGACCATCAAACACGATACCATCCCAAGGCTCTTCCTGTTTAACGCATCTGCTACAACATTAGCCTTACCTCGGATCACGTCAAGTGACCTCTCTTCCTCGGTGCTGCTCACCCTCGCAGTCCGATTAGCCTCCACCACGATTTTTGAAGCTATTATACGTATTTACGTTAACATATCAAAATATACTTATTTCATTTGCCAACTCTCAATTTAATACATAAATCTCATCACTTTGTCCCATTATGGTATTATACCATATTTTCCATATAGTTATATTCATTCTTTCTTATTTCCAATTTATGCATTTTATAAGATTAGCTTAAAATCTTCCATACATGCATATTCCACCATTAAATTCATGCCAACACAACTTCTTCATCATTTTCTCTTTTTCAAACCAATAGCTAGGTCATGCTCATTTTTCATGATCCTTTTATTTCCAACATTTCATACATATACTAATAAGTTCACCAATACACCTAGTTTAACATATATCAACTTGGTGCATTAAATCTTACTTAGCTGAGATTTCCTCCTATTCATAAAAAATTGGTAAAATCCTCCTTACTCTTTCAATCTTTGATTTCTATCTCTTGTTTCCAAGTATGTTGCTCTCCTCTTACTAAAAATAACTTTGCTCAACTATATCTTACTCAAAACTGGTTAGAAACTAAAGTTTTCTAGTGTTGGAAGGTTAGGTTTACCTTTGGTTCTTAAATGGAATAGTATTTCTCGTGAAACAGAGGTTGTAGAGGTCCAGTATTTATAGAATTATCTCTATGAGATCGATCTGCTAACCACACGAGATCGATCTCCCCTGCATTTTTCTTCTCGAAACTGACCTTTCAGGCCTAATGAGATCGATCTGCCCCTAAGCATGAGATCGATCTTTACAACTCAGAACCTTAACGAGATCGATCTGACCTTGCAATAAGATCGATCTGTTGCAACCCGAGACTTAAGGAAATCGATCTGTTTTGCCAAGGAGATCGATCTGCTCCCTTCCTGAAGTAGTTCTGCTGCACTTTCATCCCAAACTCACTATTACATTGGTATTTGATTTACTTAACCATCCATTTTACATCCCATACACCTTTAAAATTCCAAAACATCCATTCCTCATAATTTACATTAGTTGTGACTTATCTATAAATCACAAACTAACAAAATTCAAATGTTGCATTACAGGTCTTACATTCCTCCCCACCTTAAGGAATTTGGTCCTCTAAATTAGAACCAAGTTACTCTTTAAACAATTGAGGACATCTCTTTCGCATCAGACTCTCTAGCTCCCATGTAGCTTCCTTTGAAGTGTGATGCTACCAGAGAATCTTATCTAACCCGATGGTCTTATTTCTCAAGACTTTCTCCTTCATATCCATTATCCGTATCGATTTCTCTACATATATCAAATCATCTTTGAGCTCCAATGGCTCATACCGAATCACATGATTTGGATCTGGATGATATTTCCTCAACATTGACATGTGAAAGATACTATGCACTCCCGATAAATCGGTAGCAAAGCCAATCTATACGCCTTATCTCCTACTCTGTCCAGTATCTCAAAGGGTCCAATGTCGCAAGGACTCAACTTACCTCTCTTCCCGAATTTCGCTATACCCTTAGAAGGAGAAACCTTTAGAAATACTGAATCACCAACTACAAACTCTAGTGGTCTCCGTCTCTTGTCAACATAGCTTTTTTATCTACTCTGAGCTGTCCTAAATCTCTCCACAATCAATCGAACATCCTTAGAGGCTTTTGTATCCAAATAAGGCGCAAATATTTTCTTGTCACCCACTTCTTCTCATCCGATAAGGGAACGACATCTATGACCATACAAAGCCTCATACGGTGCCATCCCGATACTCGTGTGATAACTATTGTTGTAGGTGAACTTGGCTAGTGGCAAATGATCATCCCAGGAGCCTCTAAAATTCAGCACACACGTTCTCATCATATCCTCCAGAGTTTGTATAGTCCTCTCTGACTGACGATCTGTCTGTGGATGAAAATCGGTGCTCAAACTCAACTGGGTTCCCATGGCTTCTTGAAAATGTTCCAAAAGTGCGAAGTGAAGTGGGAATCCCTATCCGGAACAATGCTTATTGGAATACCATTTAACCTCACTACCTCGCGTACATACAACTCTGCCAACGAACTCAGAGTATTGGTAGCTCTCATAGTAAGAAAATGAGCTGACTTCCTTAGTTTATCAACTATCACCTATATCGCATCGTGATTCCGTCAGGTCCTCAGTAAACCCATCACGAAATCCATGGTGATATGCTCCAATTTCCATGTCAGTATAGGCAGATGCTGTAATAATCCTACAGGTTTCTAATGCTCTACCTTCACTTGTAGATATACGAGACATCTAGCCAAAATTCTGCTACATCTCTCTTCATACCTGACCACCAGTACACTTTTCAAAGGTTCTAGTACATCTTATTACTCCTTGGATGCAATGTGTACCTCGATGAATGAGCTTCCATCAATATCAATCTCCTAAGGTGTGGTTCCTTGGGGACACACAATCTGCCTCTGAAGCCCAAAAGTCCATCTGGACTTAGCTTAAAATCAATCATTGTGCTCTTCTGTATCTGACCAGTCATGTCAATGCAATACGGATCAGTCCGCTGAGTCTGTCGACTCCTATCTAAAAAATTTTGCTCCAAGGGTAGACTAGCAATCATACAGTCCGTATCCATGTCAGAAGGCACGAATCCCAAACTAAGGCTAGCAAACTGCACTAGCAACTCATGTTCCCTGACCATCATAAACAATATCATCCCAAGGCTCTTCCTGCTTAACGTATCAGCTACAACATTAACCTTACCTCGGATCATGTCAAGTGACCTCTCTTCCTCGGTGCTGCTCACCGCCCAGTCTGATTAGCTTCCACAGTGATTTTTGAAGCTATTATACGTATTTACGTTAGTATACCGAAATATACTTATTTCGCTTGCCAACTCTTAATTTAATGCATGAATCTCATCACTTTGTCCCATTATGGTATTATACCATATTTTCCATATAGCTATATTCATTCCTCCTTATTTCCAATTTATGCATTTCATAAGATTAGCTTAAAATCTTCCATACATGAGTATTCCACCATTAAATTCATGCCAACACAACTTCCTCATCATTTTCTCTTTTTCATACAAATAGCTATGTCATGCTCATTTTTCATGATCCTTTTATTTCCAACATTTCATACATATACTAATAAATTCACCAATACGCCTAGTTTAACATATATCAACTTGGTGCATTAAATCTTACATAGTTGAGATTTCCTCATTTTCACCAAAAATTGGTAAAATCTTCCTTGCTCTTTAAATCTTTGATTTCTATCTCTTGTTTCCAAGTATATTGCTCTCCTCATACTAAGAACAACTTTGCTCAACTATATCTTACTCAAAACTGGTTAGAAACTAAAGTTTTCTAGTGTTGGAAGGTTAAGTTTAGCTTTAGTTCTTTAATGGAATAGTGTTTCTCATGAAACAGAGGCTGCAGAGGTCTAGTATTTATAGAATTATCTCTATGAGATCGATCTGCTAACCACACGAGATCGATCTCCCCTGCATTTTTCTCATTGAAACTGACCTTTCAGGCCTAATGAGATCGATTTGCCCCTAAGCATGAGATCGATTTGTACAACTTAGAACCTTAAAGAGATCAATCTGGCCTTATAATGAGATCGATCTGTTGCAGCTCGAGAATTAAGGAAATCGATCTGTATTGCCAAGCAGATCGATCTGCTACCTTCCTGAGGCCGTTCTGCTGCACTCTCATTACAAACTCACTGTTACAATGGTATTTGATTTACTTAACCATCCATTTTACATCTCATACACCTTTAAAATTCCAAAACATTCATTCCTCATAATTTACATTAGTTATGACTTGTCTATACATCACAAACTCACAAAATTCACATGCTGCATTGCGGGTCTTACATCAAATCATCATCACAACCATGCGGTACAGCGTACTCCATGTGATGTACACGGTACAACGTACTCCGCAGACCCATATCATGGTTAGGGGTGCCAACCGTAGGTCTTATCTACCTCATGCCAGATGTAACCTATATAGTCTCAAGTGCACATGGAGCTTTTTGTTTCCATGTAAGAGAGCCTCCCCACCCCATTGGGCTTAAGGATGTTTGCTTAAGGATCCTACCATAAGAGAGCCTCACCATCGACAGAGCCTCCCCACCCCGTCGAGCTTAAAGATGTAGGGCTTAAGGATCTTACCATCTCCATGGCATCATACATACCACAGTGTGAAAACCTATGTGAGCTAAGCTCTAGCACGATTCATGCATCATCAATAAATCTCCTCCTATGAACAATGCTCTAGTACGGCTTTATTCATAAAAATCATGAAGAAATCACGTACGAGCATAGCTCCAGTATGGTTATATGCATAGGAAAATCAATCGGAATCTTAGTACGAGCAGAAACTCCACTACGATTTATAAAACATCGTCACAATTCAAATCAAGGTGCGAGCTAGGCTCCTACACATTTCTTACATGTCAAAACATCAAAAATCAACTGCGAGCGAAGCTCTAGCACGATTTAACTCACGTAAACACGATAGGCGACTCTATTTCAACATAACTCATTTCAAAACAAAGTTAGCACATACCTCGTGTTATTTCATGAAATTACAGAAATCAAATAGCCAGTTCATCCATCAATTTGCATAAAACAAAGTAATTGTATTTCATAAAGCATCAAAACATGTGATTGATGCAATTATTAGCCTTACTATCCCCTTTTTATAAGTTTCACTTCAAAGCTCAAATCATATATACTCATAGTTGCTCACATAATCACAAATCCTTTTTTAGATATCCAAGCATTTGTAAAGCCCTATATACACCCACAAAATGCTTGTTGCTATTCCTATATACTCACAGAATTACCTTACCTAGAAATCGTGTCGAATGATTCCACTTAGAGCTGCTCGTTTGTGCAGTTCAATTTGATTTCCAAAGAACCCTTCGGGACTGCACAAAATCATATATCACATCAATTGAATCTAATGTAACATAATTCGTGCGTCTATTATAGTCGATTCGACCTATAGTACGCATTAACACTTATAAGGCCTCATTTGATTGCTCTACTCTTATCTCGAGTGCCTATTGGACTCTTTTAGATCCATTGATTCTTACTAACCTGATATTTAATGCTCATAAGGTCTCTAGTTCATCATTTACTTCACTATGTCATTTTGTCATACACCTTATATTTTCATTTTCAAAATTTGACTATCCTCACAATGTAGCTTCATTCCATCATCTTAAAATCATGCATATTACTCCACCAACACCTTAACAGAATCCATTTATCATCAACTCAGCCATAATACATTTTCTCACACTAGACACATTCTAGGTTATACTTGTTCCATTGCATTCTAGGTAGTTTCTATCATTAATATACACATCAATCAACTCCAAAATCAATAACTAAACAAATGTACTTGGGTTGGTGCATTAGAAACTCACATAGCTTAATTTTCTTCTTGCTCCAAATGAGAACTCTCCTTGCTCCTTCAATCCAATCAATGGGGTATTGATTTCAAACTATGTTGTTCTTCTCTTTATGATGAACAACTTTACTCTAATGGCTTTTACTTAAATCTTAATAGAAATGGGATGATTTTAGAGAGAGAAAGCTAGGTTTTAAGATTGAAATGGAAAGAAATGGTTTATTCCGTGAAATGCAGATCCAACTGCTCCCTATTTATAGAATTAGCTTGATAAGATCGATCTACATGGGGTAGAGATCGATCTGGTCCTCTTGAATTCCTCAGTTTCATGACATTTTGAAGGCATGAGATCGATCTGTTTGCTGTATGAGATCGATCTACCGTGTTACATGAGATCGATCTGCTGAATGAAACATGATCGATTTGTCTCAGGCAGAGAGCTAAGGAGATCAATCTGGCCTTATGGGGAGATCGATCTGCTCCAGCTTGAGAGTAATAGAGATCAATCTTCTTAGTGAGAGATCGATCTCCCTATTCTAGGATGCTTGATATTGTGTTTTCCAGGCCATGAGATCAATCTCTCCTTGCATGGGATCGATCTGCCTTTCATTTTACATCTTTTTTGTTGCAAATTTCCTTATTCAAACACATACTTAATCACTTCAACACCTAATTATCAATCCATTCACACTTAGAACTTCAAAAACATTCATTTCTCATAATTCATATGTAATGTAACTTGTCTATACATCAATTAATCATATACATTACATAGAAATTTAAGGGTCTTACAATCCTCCCCTCCTTCAAGGAATTTGGTCCTCCAAATTAGAACCAAGTTAATCTGAAAATAACTCCGGGTACTTCTCTTGCCTCATACTTTCTAACTCCCATTTAGCTTCCTTCGGAATGTGATTTTGCCAAAAGGCTTGTCTTTATCCTTAACACCTTCTCTTTCCTATCTAATATCCGAATCGGCTTCTCAACATACGTCATACTCTCATTGAGCTCTAATGGCTCATATCTTTTCACATGTACCAGGTCCAGGTGATACTTCTGAAGCATAGAGACGTGGAAGACGTTATGAACACTTGCTAAGTCTAGTGGCAATACCAACCTATAAGCCTTATCTCCCACTCTCTCTAGAATCTCGAAGGGTCTGATATATCGAGGACTAAACTTTCCCTTCTTACCAAATCTTATTATCCCCTTTAAAGAAGAAACTCTCAAAAATACTGACTCACCCATAGTAAATTCCAATGGTTTTCGTCTCCTATCAGCGTTACTCTTTTACCTCCTCTGAGCTGTCTATAATCTCTCACATATCAACTGGACATCCTTAGAGGCCTGTTGCACTAAATTCGGAGTAAAAATTTATTTGTCACCAACCTCTTCCCATCCAATAGGGGATCGACATATGCGTCCATACATTGCCTCATATGGTGCCATTCTAATACTCGTATGATAACTGTTATTATAGACGAACTCGGCTAACTATAGGTGGTCATCCCAGGAGCCTCCAAAATCCATCACACATGCTCTCAACATATCCTCCAAAGTCTATATAGTCATCTCTGACTGACCATCCGTCAAAGGATAAAAAGCGATGCTAAAGCTAAAGTGGGTCCCCATCGCTTCCTGAAAATGTTCCCAAAAGTGGGAAGGGGAACGGGCATCCCGATCAGAAACAACGCTCACTAGTACACCATGTAACTGAACTATCTCTCAAACATACAAGTTCGCCAAATGACTCAGAGTATCAGTAGCCCTCATGGCCAAGAAATGGGATGACTTCATCAACCGATCCACAATGATCTAAATGGCATCATGACCTCTACGGGTCCTCGGTAATCCTATCACAAAATCTTTGGTGACATGCTCCCATTTTCATGTCGGTATTGGTGGAGGCTGCAATAACCCTGTAGGTTTTTTATACTCTACCTTTACTTGCTAACAGACGAGACATCTAGCGACATATTCAGCAATGTCTCTTTTCATTCGATACCACCAATAAACTTTCTGAAGGTTTTGATACATCTTGGTACTCCCCATATGTATCGTGTACTTCGATGAGTGAGCCTCTAATAAAATTAACCTCATGATCTCTAAATCCTTAGGAACACATACTCTGCCCCTGAACCTCAATAATCCATCTGTACTTAGCTCAAAATTAGTACCTAAACCCGTCTAAGTCTGACTCAACGAATCGATGCACTGTCGATCACTCTGCTATGCCTATCGAATACGACAAATCAACTCTGGCTCCAATCTCAAACTAGCCATAATGTCAAATCCCTTTGAACCAGGTGGGGTTACATCCAAACTGAGGTTCACAAATTGCTCCAACAACTCGTGTTCTTGAACCATAATGTAAGACACCAACTCGAGGTTCTTCCTGCTCAGGGCATCAACAAATACATTTGCCTTACCCGAGTGGTACATGATCTCACAATCATAATCTTTCAGGAGTTTAAGCCATCTTCTCTGTCTCAAATTTATCTCTTTTTGTAAAAATAGATACTTAAGGCTCTTATGATCCGTGTATACCTGAAATTTCTCACTATAGAGATAGTAGCGCCATATCTTCAATGCAAACACTACGGCTGCCAACTCTAAATCATGTGTTGGATAGTTTCGCTCGTGATCCTTCAACTGTCTGGATCCATAGGTAACTACCTACCCATCTGCATAAGTACACAGCCCAGTGCCTAGTGTGATGCATCCATATACACAGAGAAACCTCCTGAGCTGGTAGGAATGGTGAGAATCGGAGCAGTGGTCAACCGACGCTTAAGCTCCTGAAAACTCCTCTCACATGCCTCATCCCACACAAACCTAACATCTTTTCGTGTGAGGTGTGTCAACGGAGCAGCTAGTCTGGAGAAAACCTCTACAAATCTCTGATAATACCCTGTCAATCCCAAAAAACTTCTGATCTCAGTAACTGTCTTGGGCTGTTCCCACTATACAACTACCTCAATCTTCGATGGATCCATTGATACCACATCCTTCGACACAACATGGCCCAGAAATAAGATCTGTTCTAACCAAAAGTTACACTTACTGAGTTTGGTATATAACTCATTCTCTCAGAGGGTCTGCAGAACTAACCTCAAATGCTGCTTATGCTCTTCCTTGGACTTGGAATAAACCAATATGTCATCTATGAACACTATCACAAACTGGTCCAGGTATGGCTTAAATACACCATTCATCAGTGCCATAAATGTTACGGGGGCATCGTCAGTCCGAATGGCATAACCAAAAACTCATAGTGGCCATAACAGGTATGAAAAGCTATCTTGGGTACATCTCTACTCCGTATCTTCAACTGATGGTACCCAGATCGTAGATCTATCTTAGAAAAAGTTGTGCTCCCTGAAGCTGATCCAACAAATTATCGATACGTAGAAGGGGGTACTTGTTCTTAATGGTGGCCTTATTCAACAACCAGTAATCTATACATAGTCGGAGGCTTCTATCCTTCTTCCTTAAAAATAAAATCGGAGCTCCCCAAGGTGAGACGCTCGGTCTAATAAACCCCTTCTCTATCAACTCTTGTAACTACTTCTTTAACTCTTCTAACTCAATCAGGGACATTCTATATGGTGGTTTCGATATCGGATTTGTACCAGGTACTAACTCTATACAAAAATCCATTTCCCTATCAGGTGGTTGCCCTGGTAACTCATCAGGAAAGACATCAGGAAATTCTGTAACTATTGGAATGTCTCTCAATTCTAGGTGTGCCTCATCTGTGTCAACCACATAGGCAATGAACCCTTCATATTAACCTTTCCATGGTTAGCAACACAAGTCATCATATTAACATACATAATTGATAAACAAACTCATCTCTCAAATATGTTGAATTAAAATTATATATTTTTTCATTTATAATACCATGTTCTTCATTTCTTTTCCACAAAGCTTACAACAAGATTATCTACCTCTGGAAACATCAATGTCTTAGCACGGCAATCCATAACAACATGATTTGTAGCCAATCAATTCATTCCTAGGATTATATCAAAATCATTCATGCTCAGTAAAATTAAATCGGCTGCCATCTCTTTTCCTCATATCCTCAACTTACAGCTCTTATACACATACTCAGTCAATTGAATATCATTCATAGGGGTAGATATCATCAATATTTTATCTAACAGTGTGGGTTTTACATGCTTCAACAATTTATGTGTAAAGGAATGTGATATGAAGGAATGCATGGCACCAGGATCAAACAATACAAATGCTTCTAAATCAAAAATTAGGATGGTACCTTTAATCACATTCGTCGATGCGTCCCTTGTGTCCTGGTCCAACTCGTGCACTCGTCCTCTGCTCATGCCAACCGTTTATTTCCCTTTTTCCTCAACTGTAGCCCTCATCTTCGGAGTAACCGGCTCAACTGGAGCTCTCTCTGGCTCCTTGCCCTTCTATGGGGCAGTCTCAATCATCTCAGGATAATACCTCGCAATATGCCCTGGCTTCCCACATCTATAACATGTAAAAGGGGCATCTGACAAGGCTTAGTTCCATGAAATCTGCCACATCTCCTACATTACTCAGTAGTAGGTCGTGGTCCTCCAATAACCATACCCCTCGGTGCAGTCAAAGATGGATACATATGAGGCTTTGAAGCTCTCTCTTGCACCTCCTCAATCTTGGGTCTCTTCTTAAATAATCTTTGGCCACTCTATCCAGCCCGGATCTCTTCCAATCTCTGTCCCTTTTGACACTAATCTTTCCAAGCTCAGAGTCATTTCGCTCAAAGTCCTGTTCGCATAACTGTGCCATGTGTACAGCCTCCTCATAAGTATGAACGTCAAATGGAGCTAACTTAGTCCAGATGGCCGATCTCAATCCATCCATGAACTTTTGGACCTTCCAAGTCTCGCTACTCATCGTATCTGGGTCGTATCTCCCCAAAGACATGTGTAAGACCCGAATTTAATTAAAATACGAAATGAATGAGTATTCATGAAGGGAAGTTGAGTTAAATTAATCCCGAACACGTGTAAGGGCAAAACGGTCAATAGATAGAAAGTCGGAATAAATTCGATCAGAAAATTTAATTAAAAATAATGGATTGAGAAATCTTGGTCAATAAAGGTGAAATAAATTTATTTCGGATTAAATTGATCAAGATATTGATTTATTGGGATTAATCGGGATTAATCGGGATTTTTAGTTCGGAAAAATAATCCCGAAAATAATCGAAAAATATACTGAAAGTCATTCGGGACAGTATCCCGAAAATACGAAGAAATTATACCCGAAAAAGGGTTAAAATATAATAAATAAATTAAATTAAATTAAATTAATTAATTTGGAATAAAATAATAATTTTGATAGATATTTTGGGTATTTAAATGATTAAAATATTAATAAAATAAATAAATAAATAAATATATAAAAATAAATTAAGAAATGAAAAAAAAAAGAGGAATCAGAAAAAGCGAAAGGAGACGAAAACGGAAGCCGAAATCGGGGGGGTGGAGGCCGGACGACCACCGGCGATCCAATCGGCCAGGCGAAGGTCGAAAATGGAAGAGGACAGGCCGACGGTCTTCAGGCCACTGGTGACGCTCGCCAAGGACGCCGGAATCCGACGAAAAATGGAGGAGAAGGTCGCGGGAAAGAAAGGGTCACCGGCGGCGAACAGCGGCGATTCGGGCGGATCCGAGGCCAGATTCTGGAAGCCCAGGCGACGGCGGTGCTTTTGAGACCGATATCAGCCCGCGAAACGGCGGGAATCGCCGGCGACGGCCAAAGGAAGAAAATGGGTCCGACGGTCGTGGGAGAAGAGGCCGAACCGACGGCGTTCCGGCGACCCCGACCGAAATCGAGGGTAGATTCGTGCTGCGGACGACCTTGCGGAGCCACTGGCGGTGGAAGCCGGCGGAGAACCGGCCGGCAAGGCGGTGAACCGGCGGTGAACCGGTCGAACTGGAGTGAACCGGCGGTCTGAATCGGTCCGAACCGGACTGAACCGGTTTAGCCAAAAAGAGAGGAAAAAAAGGAGAAAAAAGGGAAAAAGAAAAAGAGAAAAAATTGGGGAGAAATCTCGAAGATGCAATCGAGCTACGGGTAAGTCACTAGTGGTCGAAATTGACCCGATTTAAATTTTGGAGTATTTAATTTAATTAATTTTGGGCCGAAAACTTACCCGAAAAATTGTGGAATTGTATAGCTCGACGATTGGCATCCACCGAGAGCTCGAGACAGCCTCAATTTACGTACTAGCATGGAATCTCGAGTAATTGACCCTTATTTATGACAATTTACATCGTTATGCGTGATATGAATTTAAATTCCGCATAAATTGAATTAAAATTATGGAAATTTAGGTAAATTGTCGTAAATAATAAATTTAGCTATTCGAGAGTTAGAACGAGGCCCAATAAATTGTTGGTGGGCCCAATGAGCCCAATAGGCCTCTATAAAGTGAAAATTAAGTGGAAAAAGGGCTTAAGGCCGATTAAGGCCCATTAAGGTACAATCGGGCCCAATAGGGGTAAACGGGCCCAATGATTTAAATTAAGCCCAGAAAATATTAAATACAATTAAATTGTATAATATCTGACCTGAGGAATATTAATACGCAGTTTCGGACATTTGATTGGGAGCATATCGGACTGCGCGACGAGACAACAGTGGAAAAGAAAAGGTCAGACTCGACAGGAAAATAAGGTAAGGGAATTCTACGGACTGCTAGAGGTAAACTTTACAAAATTTCAAGTTCATAAACAGTCTTTAAAAATTACCTGAAGGGTCTAGAGGTCAAATATTAATTTTAGTGCCCCGAATGGGCAAATTACCAAAATACCCTTGTTAAGGGTAAAATTTATAAATTTAGGAAAAATTGGGAGGAGCAAGAACAAGAGGTTTCTGCTCATTCTGGAGGTGTTTTGATGCATACATTAGTAGGCTGGCTAACCTTGAAAGAAAATGCACAGCATTGCATACTTTCAACGTGAAATTGTTTTGAAAACTGTTTTGAGGAAACAGAGCCGCCTACGTGTTTTATGGACATGTGACGTGCTAGAGCTCAGCTCGCACGATATTTTCGATTTGTATGATGCACGCATTAGTGCTAGAGCGAGAGCTCGCACTAGAGTTTTACATGCATAGGTGCTGGAGTCCAATCTCGCACCAGATTTATATATATATATATGATTTTGGTGACAGGGTGCTAGAGTCTAACTCGCACCATATTTTTATATGATCTTGAGACAGGGTGTTAGAGCTTCGCTCGCACCAGATTTTTATACGGTTTGCATACAGAGTGCTAGAGCTTAGCTCGTACTAGTTTTACTTGATTTGATGAGAGTGCTGAGCATTGCTCGCACTGATTTTCAGAGATCATACGATAAGCCGTGCTTGGAGCATCGGGTAGACTGTGTGTCACCGATTAAATAGGCCCGCACGTGCGTTTTGAGACATGGCATGTTAAAACAACCTGATGAGCCCGAACGAGGGATAAGGGTTAGAGAAACAACCTGATGAGCCCGAACGAGGGATAAGGGTTGTAGATCCACCTGATGAGCCCGAACGAGGGATAAGGGTTGGAGGACCAGCTGATGAGCCCAAACGAGGGATAAGGCTGGGGGTCCACGGAGTACGATGTACCGTGCAAGTAGCATGGAGTACGATGTATCGTGTGTTATCTTTGCATACGTTGGTATCCTTGTGATACTTGGTATCTTTGTGATACGTTAGCATCTTCGGATGCATGGGATCGGATAAGACTGACGGGTTGGATTGACCCACCTCCCGGGCGGTTCCCGATCAGGGTGAGACCTCGCACACTGGGATCCGTGAAGCTAGAGGGACTCACGAGGACACATATGGCCAGTCCTGGTTATTGCCGTTATACAGATATTGCCTCATCTCGCATGTCGACGATTTCGATGATTTAAACTGGGTTTTTAAACTAAATTTGCATGATGGTATTTCCATGCTTTTCAAACCCATGTGTGAATGTAAATCGATTTTCATGGTTTTGTGTGAGTCAGGATCACCCGAAGGAGGGGTCGAGTCCTGACTTTATTGTGAAAATTTTAATTGAGAAAGAAATGATTTGAAATAATTGCATGTTGAATTTTCTGTGCAAACTCGATTTACATAACATCATAACTTTCATATCATCTGTTTTAAATGTGTGGAGAAAGGGTGGTTTATGCATGGCACCACGTTCATGTAGGTAGTATGGTTACCTACTTGTTTGTAGGATTGCCTTACTGAGCTTGATGTGCTCACCCCTTTCATTTTCTCCCACAGATAATCTCCAGTTGAAGTTGCGGTGACTTAGTACTGCATTCCGGATATCCGCTGCTACCCATCAACATAAGGTATATACACTTGTACATATTGTATCTACATAAGCATAGCACAGTATCATGTTTGTAAGTAACTTTAGGGGATGTATAAATATTGTAAACAATTATAAATGACTGGAGAAGAAATAAGTTAGATGGTAATTGAATGGTGGGACTGGCATTGACGCACAGCCCAATTATTAGTGGAGTGTGGTCACGATTCGAGGACAGGTAAGAATTTAAGTAAATAAACAAAACGCGAAAAATTAACTCTGATTTTTGGGTAGTTTGGGTCGTGACAACATGACTCTTGATTCATACTCATCCACAAAATGGTTCCCCTGAACCGAGTTAATGAACTCCACCTGTAATTTCCTCTATGCTTTGATCGAAATATATTACCTCCTAAAGGCCTCCAAGAATATCTCTCATGTGATCTCGGAGTGTCGGGCTCTCAGACTAGATTTGGTGGATCTCCACCAGTGCTCTGCCTCGCCCTTCAGCATAAATACGGCAAAGGCTACTTTCTCAACTGATATACATTTAAAGAACCTCTACAATTTCTCCATCTTGTACACCCAATCCTCAGTAATAACCGGGTCCTACACCCCTCTAAATACAGGAGGTTTGAACTCTTGGAATTGCCTTAACCTACCAAGTTTACAACCATAACCCAGGTCACTCTCGCTCGGCTATGAAGCGATGGGAGAAGTCGTATCCTGTACTGGGGATGTAATAGTCTCTGTAACCTGAGGCTTCTCTGCCTCTGCGGCTGCCTGTCCAGCAGCAGTAGGCTACGCTACGGGACCTCATCTATCACCGACCCCTAACGCCTGAGTGACTATCTCAACGAGGCTTTCGATACTTCACTCTATCCTAGCGAAGCATGCCTCTGTATCCCCTTGTAAGACCCGTATTTTTAGATGTAAACCTTATGAATTCTTAAGTATGGTGATGTACTTGTAATGCAAAGCATAAGTGATGTAAAGTCCATAAATTTAATGTACACACTTGTAATAAGAGTTTGTGATGTACGTACAAGTTTCATTATGTATAAATATGAAGAAATGGACTTTTGTATGTGATGAATATGAGTGGAATGAAAAATGAGTAGTGTGGTAAATTGGAAGGAAGTTGCATGAGTTGCATAGATCTTTATACTTCCATTTAGTTTTGGATGGTATACCTTTGGTGATACAATGAAAGCACGTAAGTTTTAATGTGTATAAAGTATGAATGGTTGTCATTTTCAAGTCTTAAAGGTGGTTGGATGAGAAAATGACTATGGCAACAAATTAACGATGTTTTGTGTGAAGTTACTGCAGAAAACTGCAACAAAATCTGAAAAATATGAATGCCAGATCGATCTCATAGGATGAGAGATCGATCTGGAAGAGCAAAAAATGCTTTTATTCGAGCAATGGAACAGGCCAGATCGATCTCCAATAGGGCCATATCAATCTTCTAAACATTTTGTAAAGAAGAGATCGATCCTTAATGCAAGTAGATCAATTTCCTTAGCTCTTGGGTTGGAGCAGATCGATCTCCTCCTTCGCCAAATCGATCTCCTTAAGCTATTGTTCGAAAATAGATCGATCTCTTTAAGCTATTGTTCGAAAATAGATTAATCTCAAGTCTCGACAGATCGATCTCATGCATTCAAATTTGCGTGAAAATAAGGGATTTAAGAGGACTAGATCGATCTCCTTCCAATGTAGATCAATCTCATCAAGCAATTTCTATAAATAGGAGCACTGAAATCTGCAAATCACGGAAACAACCCCCATTTTCTCCATTTCCAACCCAAAACCTAGTTTCCTCTCTCTAAATCATCCAATTTTCAGTCAGATTTGAGGAAAGACCATTAGATACAAAGTTGTTCATAACCAAGAGCAGGACAACATACTTTGGAATCAAAGCTTAATTTGTTGTATTGAAGGAGTAAGGGATATTTTCATTGGGAAACAAGAAGATAAACTATATTGGTAAGTTTCTAATGCTTCAGCCCAAGTACATTTGTCTATTTTTTGATTTTGGAGCTTATTTGTATGTGTATTGATGGTTAAAACTACCTAGGATGTGATGAAACAAGTAAAACCTAGAATAAGTCTAGTGTGAGAAAATATGGGTTGAATAAGTTGATAATTTATGGGTATGCTAAAATGTTTAAAAGACAATGTGCATGATTTAAGAAGATGGAATAAAGCCACATTGTGAGGATAATCAATTTATGAAAATAAGTATATAAGGTTTGAAAAAAATGCCATAGTGAAGCAAGTGATGAAATATGAACACTATGAGCTTAATATCGATTTAAAATTTTAGTATGAATCAATAGGCCTAAAAGAATCAATAGACTCGAGATATGAGTAGAACAATAAAACGAGGACTTATAAGTGTTAATGGAGGCTATAGGTTGAATTGACTATATCAAACACAAAAGTTGTGATTATATGGACTAAATTGGTGCGATACACAACTTTGTACAGTTCCGGAGAGTTCGTTGGAGAC
Source organism: Firmiana major (assembly GCA_033439115.1). Taxonomy (NCBI): domain Eukaryota; kingdom Viridiplantae; phylum Streptophyta; class Magnoliopsida; order Malvales; family Malvaceae; genus Firmiana; species Firmiana major. Next base: position 8,687,800 of record CM065902.1, on the reverse strand, counting down.
GAATCGAACCACACAAGTAAGCAGCTTTAAGGAAGTGGAATCACGCGACGTGATTTTAGGTAAGGGAATTCTGTTAGTATATAGAGATAGCTGCTCGTACTTTGAACTCGTGGGTGAATATAAGGCGTTTATGAAATGCATGAATGTTTAAGAAAAGTGATCGATGATATGCGTGAATAATTACGAATATGTATATATGATTAGGTTTTTGAAGTGAGATTCATAAAAAGGGGATAGTAAGGCTAATAATTGCATAAATCATATGATTTCAATGGTTTCACGAAACACAATGCTTTGTTTTGAGCAAATTAATGTATGGGCTGGCTAGTGTTTAAATGACTTTGTGAAAAAGCACATGTGAAGTGCTAATCATGATTTTGAGATTGTTTTGTGGTACGAGACTAGTGCCCACTATAAGTGACCTAGACGTTCTATCGCAAGTGCATGGGTCGTACAAATAATAATGAAATTTGAGTCCTGGATTATCGTTCCACAGAGAAGTTGAATTGCCTAATTAAGTACAGGCTAATCTTACCCTAAGTCTATTCTAGCAAATTATGAATTTTACGGGAGTGATATACAAGGCTAAAATTAAAAGTACTGAAAACAATGAAAATTATAAACTAAAGAAAATAAAACTGAGCTAAAATTACTTACAGAGCTCCGAGCAATTAAAATCAAATGCCTATAAAAGAAAATTAAAACAGTTAAAATTTAATTAATGCAATAAAACTATAATGCAAATATGAAAATAAAGAAACAAATTAATTAAACTAAAATTAAACCATCTTAGAATAAAATATGCATGTAATTAAACTAATTAATAAAAATGCAAATTAAGCTAACCTAAAGTCTAATTCTATTAACCTAAGGAAATTCCTAATTATAACTCTAAATCTAAATGTTTAAAGTAGTGGATCTAATTAAATGTAACTATAGCTAATTACTAACCTAATAAAATGTCTAGATAAATAATAAAATAAAATTTAAATGATAACTCTATATTTATAACTAAAAACTAATTATCTAAACTAAAATAACATCTTAAAACAATAAAGTAGACTACTATAGTAACATACCAATCAATAAACTAACCTATTAATATACTAATATACTATGCTAATTAATCATCGTGAAATTAGAATAAATAAATAAATAAATAAAAGAAATAGCAAAGTAAAACTTGGTAAATTATAAAACTATGACAACTCCTTCAAGCCATGGGTTGCCACGATTTCGCCTCCTTCTGCTAACAGACATGGTACACCAGCTGCCTTCATGTCCGTGTACCTGCTCCAGCTTTCGGTACCAGCCTCGATCTGCTGTAAAACCCGAATTTATTTAAAAACACAAAATGAATGAGTATTCGTGAAGGGACGTCGGGTTAAATTAATCCCGAACACGTGCAAGGGTAAAATGGTCAAAAGATCAAAATTTGGTATAAACCCGATAAGAAAATTTTATTAAAAATAATGGATTTGAGAATCTTGATCAATAACGAAGAAATAATTAAATTTCGGATTAAATTGATCAAGATATGAATTTACTGGAATTAATCAAAATTTTTGTTTGGGAAAATATCCCAAAAATACGGAGAAAATATACCGAAAAGGGTTAAAAATATAATAAATAAATTAAATAAAATTATTTGGAATAAAAAATTAATTTTTTTAGATATTTTTGAATATTTTTGACTATTTTAAAGAATAAAATAATAATAAACTAATTCATAAATATTAATAAATAAAAAATTAAATTAATTTAAAAAAAAAGAGAACTCGAAAATTCAGGGAGAGAGAAAGAGGATAGAAAACGAAAAACCACCAAGGAAAAACCATCACCGGCGAGCCATCATAGGCGCCGGATGAGGGGCCACGACCACCGAAAAAGGAAGATGAGCTTCAGGTGATCTCCCTGGTACCGACGGCACGACCCACCGACGTCAAAATCTGACGAATCGGGGGAGAGAAAGATCGACGGGAGAGAAGAGCTCGATCCCGACGATCCACGACAGCTGGGCGTGAGCGGGGGCCATCGACGTGATCGGGAGGAGGAGCCGATCATTTTGAGACCCGTAGCTGTCGGCGAAACGGTCGGAATCGTCGGCGACGGCCAAGCCCAGAAATGGGTACCGACAGCGGAGAGAACAGGTCAGACCGGCCACTTTTCGGTCACCTCGACCGACGCCAACCCCAGATCTGAGATGCGGACGACCCAGCGGAGCCACTGGCGATGGAAGTCGATGGAGAACCGATCGGTGAGGCCCTAAACCGATCAAACCGGACTGAACCGGACTGGTATCGGGTTTGAACCGGACTGAATCGGTTCAGCAAAGAAAGAAGGGAAAAAAGGAGAAAAAGAGAAAAAGGAAAAAGGGGAAGAATTTTTGGGGATACACCGAACATCAGGTAAGTCGATACGAGGTCAAAAGTGACCGATTTGAATTCTGAGAAATTTATTTAAATTATATTTAATCAAAAAGTAACCCAAAATTAAATATTAACTCTGCAGTTTTATGACAAAGCCCGAGCGAGAGCCGATTGAGCTTCGATTTTCATATCCCGCATCATATTGGGTAAGTACATTTTAATTTCGACAATTAGAGTCCTTTAATACAGAGTTTCGATTATTTTACAGAATTTATGGATAATTCTGTATAAAACAGAATATTTATCGGAATTGCAACGTAATTATCGTAAATAGTGTACGGGCTATCCAATGAGTTTGGAACAAAGCCCGATGATTATTGGTAGGTTGAATGAACCCAGCAAACCCGAAGAAGGGATTTAATAAGTTAAAACTGGCTAAAAATGGGTCGAGGCCCATTAAAGTGCAATCGGGCCCAATAAAGTAAAACGGGCCCAGTAAGTTAGATTCGATCAGTAAATGTAATATACTGATAAAAATAAGTGAATTAACCCAAAATATGTGGTTATATGCAGTTCTGTAGACTTGGTTGACGTGCAGTTGGACTGAGAGATCGGATATTATCGAGACGAGATAAGTTTACACGTAAATCGAGATAAGGGAATTTTGTAGGTGCATAGAGATTTCTATACGTATTTATTGAGGGGATTTATAGGGCTTAGAATTCCATAAAAGTATCTAGAAACGAAATAATAATTTTTACGAAAACCAAGGCATAGGTGAATAAAAGAAAAAGACGATATTGCCCCTGGGAATAAAATTTACAAAAAGGGTAGTAAGGCAAATAAATTGCATGATTATCTTGTTTTAATGTTTTATATGAATGTAGTGCTTTGGTTTAAGCAAATTTACACATAAGTTGGCTGTTGATTTCTTGAATTATACGAAAGGGTACCGGTTTGGACCGGTTACTATTTTAAAAGATGTTTTATAAAGATTGAGCATCCTATCATATTTATTCGAGTACAAAGAGTGCTAGAGTCTTACTCGCACTAAATTTTACTGATTTGTTACTCATAAAAGCAGTACTGGAGCATTGCTCGTACGAGAAATTTGTGTGTGCACAAAACTGTGCTGGAGATTCACTCGCACGAGATTTTAGATATCATGATATGCATAGCGTGGTGCTGGAGCTTCGCTCGCACTAGACGTGAGTTGACATGCATATAGTCGCGCGGAAGCCTCTTGTAGACTGTGTGTCACAGAGAGTTGAGATGCTCGCACATATATTTTGAGAGATAGGTTGGTTATCGACATAGTATTAGGGTGGATAAGACCTATGACAGGCACCCCCAGACTATGATATAGGTCCATGGAGTACGATGTACCGTGTATGTCACACGGAGTATGCTGTATCGTGCAGTCATGGTGACTCTATGATGTTACTTGATATTCTGGCGGGTAAGAATTGACCACACCTCCCATTGCAGTTGTGATACCCCGCACACCGGGATCCGTGTAGCCTGGGATCACAGGGACAAAGTATGGCCATAGTCCTCGATTTCATACAGTAACCTACATGCCTAACATGATATCATACGGTCTGAATAGACCAGGACGAACCCGAGGGAGGGGTAATGTCCCGATTAATGTTTTCAAAAGAGATGTGATTTAATGAATCAAGGTATTCCCGAGAGATGGGTTTAGCCTTGATGTGGTTGTTTTATGATAAAACAAATGAGTTTTAACGTGATGAGTTTATGATGAAACAAATAAGTTTTAATTGTGACAAGCATGAGATGACATACATGATGATTTTTCCATGTCTGTTTTATATGTCGATTTCATGATTTCTCTTATATGATATATACATACATGTGGCATCATTTTAGTCATACCTCATGCTCCCAATGTAAACGATTTTATATCACGACATTATCAGCATGTAGATAATATAGTTATCTACCTGCTTACATTATTGCCTTACTGAGTTGTTTATGCTCACCCTTTCATTTTTCACCCCACAAGGTACATTCAGTAGAAGGGAACGACAGTAGTCTTGCATTTCGGTTATCCGCTACTTCTTATTAAGACCAGGTATACACATTTGTATAATTTTTGTATCTGAACATATAGAGGCACAGTACTGTATATGGATGTAATATTGGGGATGTATTTATTTAAATGAATTGATATGTAAATGAAATATGAAAATGGAATGGTAAATAGGTGAGAGGTGACTAACACCGAATCATAGCCTAACTGTTTAGTAGTGTAACTGTTCACGACGGGTAAGGAAATGAAAAAGCAAAAAATTTACTTTGATTTTTAGGTAATTTGGGTCGTGATAGAAAAGATGGTATCAGAGCAGAGTTGGCCTGATATGAGTCGGTGTTAGTAGTTAAGTAAATTTACATCCCCATGTATTATGCATTGTTTAGATACAATTGTGTATATCAAGGTGGAATAGCAGCTAAGAATTTAGTTTCGAATGCAATAATATAGTTTTTATAAATGATAGCCACTATGGTAGAGGGGCGAGTACACATGCTCGAGGCCGTAGAGATCAGTCTGAGAGTCGAATGTGTCGTCCATGAGACTCAAGATGAGAGTGAAGTGGAGGCTGATGTTGAGCATACTCCACAGGGTCCTATAAAGAGACCAAACAGTATTGAGAAACGCTCAAAGAGGATGGAGTGGAGTGTAGAAAATATTTCGGAGTTGTTTACTCATTCTATGCAGGTAGTTAAGGATAGGCAGGGTAAAGCCTAAACAGATGCCTCAGACTATAGAGATTCTCACACCCTTCCGGTATTTTACGAAGTAAAGAAACCAATAGTTGCTAAGGACTGGGTGAATGAGATAGCGAAGTTGTATGGATTCATTCGGTATATGTCGACCGAGAAAGTTACTTTTAAATACGTTTATGTTGGAGTCGAGGCGGAGCATTAATGGAAGTCCGCTCGACCAATCTAAAGAGTTAGACGTCCAGAACCAACATGAGAAATAATTCTGGATGTATTCTGGTGACAAAATATCCCAGACACTGTTTAAAGGAAATTCATAGGTAAAATTTCTTACACTGACCCAGAGACACTTGTTGATTGATGAGTATGAAACTCAATTTATATCTCTGGGCAGGTGTGAACCTGACACTATGGGCAGTGAGAGTCGGAAAGCCCAAAAGTTCATGGAAGGACTCAAATTATCGGTTAGAGTCTGATTGGCTCACTACTTATGTTGAGGCAGTGTACAAAATACAGTTGCGTGAATAATATCATGTGTTGCACGCCTCTAAGATTGGGAAAGGTAGTAAGGGCCGAAATAGAGACAGAAGAGAATAGAAAATGACAGAGATGTTAGAGCGGGAAAGAGACCAGTTGGTAAGACATTAGAGCTGATGAGTCACGGGGTAAGATTATTGGTAAGGCCCTAGTGTATCCAATTTAACACTTATTAGGGGTATTGTGATTGGAGAACCCCGACCTGTTACAAAACAGTGTAGCAATGTAAGCAGAATTAGCAGTGTAAGCAGTGTATGATGTGCGGTAGATACCGTGAAAGTAGGGCCTACACTTACACTTTATTGACTAAAATAGACGTTAAGTATGATAAAACAGACCAATTAATTAATGATTGCTCAGAGTTGGGTGAGACTGCCCCACAGAAGAGCAAAGAGACAGAGAAAACTTTGTTGATATCTCTGCACCGAAAAAAGGAGGCCACAGCCGAAGAGAAAAGGAAAAGTAGGCTATTGGACGAGGGCAAGTGTATGCCTTGGACCAGGACATTATTGATGTTTCATATGATGTGGTGAAAGATACCTCACTTGTTATGAATAGTGAAGTAATTATTTTAATTAATCCTGGTGCCACGTATTTAGTCATACCACCTTCATTTCTATATAAGTTAGTAAAAGACGTGAATGCCTACACCCATGGGCACAATGCTGATAGTTAGTACCCCAACAAATGAGGGTTAACTAACGAAATAATTATGAAGAAATTGTAAGTTGAAAATAGGGGTGAAAACATCACTAGAAAGTATACAGTAAGTTTTGATAAGTAATAAAAGGGGAGTAGCGATTGAAATTAAAGGAGCAAATGATTGTACTCACGGGATGAGTAATGACAGAGCTTTGTTATAAGTGATATACGAAAAGAGATAAGTTTTGTGATAAATCCTAAATACGAGATAGACTGGAATAAGAGACGTATGTAAGGTAAGAATATCTGTGATACGTGAAGTAAATTGGGATTAAAGCAATTAGTAACGATTATGAATTGTGGCCACATAGACTGATATGTAAAGTAATTGTGGTCAAGTCTGAGGGTTAATGAAGGTATTTCAAAATACATCCCCGCCTGAAGACTTGACAGCGTCTAAAAGTATACACATAACCTATAAATTGAAATCGACAATCGTAATATATACATTTAAAATTAGGGTACCTTTACTGGTACGATAAGAAATATAGAATTCGATTAATTAGGAAAGTTTAAAAATTTAAAATTTTATAAAAGCCGTTAAAAAGGAAATGACGCGGGTTAGTAGCTTCAACGGAAGCGATTTCGAAATGGCATTATACGTTATGCGCACATAGGTCAAGGATATGGGTAATTGAAATATTCAGTGGAAGTCAACTACGACAAGTTAATTAAACTTTGCTTGGACCAATTTGTTATCATCCATATTGATGATATTTTGGTTGTATTTACCGTCCAGGGAAAAATTACAAGCAACAATTGAAAATTGCTTTTATATATGGTTTGTTGAGAGTTCTCGGAATAGACTACTTTATTGACACGTTTAACTTAGAAAAAGTTGTATTTGAATGGGATGATAGACGAGACAGGAGTTTTGGTGTATTAAAGTATAAACTGACCACCGCATTTATTCTCACCATACCCAACAGATTAAGAGGTTTCTCATGAGTCTGTGGGTACCTCAAAATAATGAATGAACTGCGTATTGATGCAAAAAGGGAAGATAGTCGATTATGGATCCAGACAACTCAAGGATCATGAAAGGACTATCCGACCCATGATTTAAAGTTGACAGCGATAGTGGTTGTTTTGAGTATATGACACTACTATGTATACAGTGAGAAATTTCAGGTATGCACTGATCATAAAAGCTCCAAGTATCTGTTTTTACAGAAAGAGTCGGATATGAGAACAAAGAGGGTTAGAGCTTCTGAGGGATTATGATTGTGGAAATTGTACCACCCATAAAAGGCTAATGTAATGGCTGATGCCTTGAGTAGAAAGAGTCTCGGGATGGTATTACATATGATGGTCAGGGAGCGTGAGCTGCTAGAGCAGTTGTGAGCCTCAGTTGTGATGTGATCCCTTCTGATGATGACATTGATTATGTGACAGGTAGCCTGAGATTAGAACCGGATTTGACAGGCTTAGCGTGATGATCGACAGGGTGTCGATAGTGTGGGTCAAATTCAGATGGGACAATGACAGAGTTCACATAGAGTGATAATGACTTATTGAGGTTCAGAGACAGTATAAGTGCCCCCCTAGGACCACAATAATGAGGTAGAGTTATTGTCAGAAGCTCACTCTTCGGGAGATACAGTGCATCCAAGAAGTAATAAATAAAAATATCGAAATCTTTAAAAAGGGTATTGGTGGTCAAATATGAAAAGAGACATGGTAGAGATTATGGAAAAGTGTCTCGTATGTCAGCAGAGTAAAGTAGAGCAAAAGAAGTTGCAGGGCTATTACAATTTTTGCCTATATCGACACGAAAATAGGAACAAGTTACCATGAATTTTGTGATGGGTTACAGAGGACCCGGATAAATCATAAGGCTATCTGGGTGATAGTCGATAGATTGATTAAGTCTATCCACCTTCTGGTTAGGAAAATCCCCAGATACTCTAAGTGTGTAGGCAGATTTATGTTGGAAGCTATTGGGAACCTAACTGAGTGTTAGCACAGCTTTCCGTCCTCAGAAAGATGGTCAGTCAGAGAGGACTGTACAGGTTCTGGAGGATGTGATGAGAGCATGTGCCATTGAATTGATAAGCTCCTGGGATGATCAGTTATTACTAATCGAATTCGCCAATAATGACAGTTGTCACTTGAGTATCGGGATGACTTCAGATGAGGCATTGTATGGTCGTAAGGGTTGTTTCCCCGATTTGGATAAGAAGAAGTGGGTGACAGATAGAAAATTGTTCTCGAATTGGTAAGACAAACCTCTGAGGATGTTCAGTTAATTGTGAAGGATTAAGAACACCTCAGAGCAGATAGAAAAGCTATGCTGACAAGAGACAGAAACCATTGGAATTCACCGAGGGTGAATTTATATTGTTGGAAGTTACATGCCCTTAGGACATAGCATAAGGACGTAATGAAATCCGGAAAGAGATTGGACAAAATGGGAGATAAGGCCTGTAGGTTGGTATTACCACCTGAATTAGCAGGCATCCACAATGTGTCCTATCTTATGATGCTTCGAAAATATTATCCGGACCCAACGTATGTGATCGGATATGAGCTTCAACAACTCAGCTCAATGAAAGTATAACGTATGATTGAAAACTTGATTCGGGTATTAAAACAGGAAGGAGAAAGTGTTGAGATTTAAGACGATCTCCTAAATTAAAGTATGTTGGTAGTATTACACTCCAGAAAAGTCACATGGGAATTAAAGGATATGATACAATAAACGTACTCGAAGTTGTTTATGGATCCAACTAACTTGGTTCTAATTTGGAGGACCAAATTTCTTAAGTGTGGGAGATTTTGTAAGACCTGAATTTATTTAAAAACACAAAATGAATGAGTATTCGTGAAGAGAAGTCGGGTTAAATTAATCTCGAACACGTGCAAGGGTAAAATGGTCAAAAGACCAAAATTCGGTATAAACCCGATAAGAAAATTTTATTAAAAATAATGGATTTGAGAATCTTGATCAATACACTTCAGAAAAGTCACATGGGAATTAAAGGATATGATACAATAAACGTACTCGAAGTTGTTTATGGATCCAACTAACTTGGTTCTAATTTGGAGGACCAAATTTCTTAAGTGGGGAGACTTTGTAAGACCTGAATTTATTTAAAAACACAAAATGAATGAGTATTCGTGAAGGGAAGTCGGGTTAAATTAATCTCGAACACGTGCAAGGGTAAAATGATCAAAAGACCAAAATTCGGTATAAACCCGATAAGAAAATTTTATTAAAAATAATGGATTTGAGAATCTTGATCAATAACGAAGAAATAATTAAATTTTGGATTAAATTAATCAAGATATGAATTTACTGGAATTAATCAAAATTTTCGTTCGGGACAATATCCCGAAAATACAGAAAAAATATACCGAAAAGGGTTAAAAATATAATAAATAAATTAAATAAAATTATTTGGAATAAAAAATTGATTTTTTTAGATATTTTTGAATATTTTTGACTATTTTAATGAATAAAATAATAATAAACTAATTTATAAATAATAATAAATAAAATTAAAAAAAAAAGAGAAATCGAAAATTCGGGGAGAGAGAAAGAGGATAGAAAATGGAAAACCACCGAGGAAAAACCATCACCGAAGAGCCACCTTCGACGCCGGGTAAGGGGTCACGACCACCGGAAAAGGAAGAGGAGCTTCAGGCGACCTCCCTGGTACCGGCGGCACGACCCACCGACGCCGGAATCCGGCGAATGGGGGGAGAGAAAGACTGACGAGAGAGAAAAGCTCGGTCTCGACGATCCACGACAGCTGGGCGTGAGCAGGGGCCACTGGCGTGATCTGGATGAGGAGCCGATCATTTTGAGACCCGTAGCTGCCGACGAAACGGTCGGAATCTCCGACGACGGCCAAGCCCAGAAATTGGTACCGACGGCGGAGAGAACAGGCCGGACGGCCACTTTCCGGTGACCTCGACCGAAGCCAACCCCAGATCTGAGATACGGACAACCCAGCAGAGCCACTGGCGACGAAAGCCGATGGAGAACCAGTCGATCGGACTGAACCGGACCGGTCTGAACCGGGTTTGAACCGGACTGAACCGGTTCAGCCAAGAAAGAAGGGAAAAAAGGAGAAAAAGAGAAAAAGGAAAAAGAGGAAGAATTTTTGGGGATACAGCGGACTTCGGGTAAGTCGATACGAGGTCAAAAGTGACTGATTTGAATTCTGAGAAATTTATTTAAATTATATTTAATCGAAAAGTAACCCGAAATTAAATATTAATTGTGCAGTTTTACGACAAAGCCCAAACGAGAGCCGATTGAGCTTCGATTTTCGTATCCCACATCATATTGGGTAAGTACATTTTAATTCCGACAATTAGAGTCCTTTAATACAGAGTTTCGATTATTTTATAGAATTTTATGGATTAATTCTATATAAAAAGGAATATTTATCGGAATTGCAACGTAATTATCGTAAATAGTGTACGGGCTATCCAATGAGTTTTGAACGAAGCCCGATGATTATTGGTAAGCTGAATGAACCCAGCAAACTCGAAGAAGGGATTTAATAAGTAAAAACGGGCTGAAAATGGGTCGAGGCCTATTAAAGTGCAATCGGGCCCAATAAAGTAAAACGGGCCCAGTACGTTAGATTCGATCAGTAAATGTAATTTACTGATAAAAATAAGTGAATTAACCAAAAATATGTGGTTATACGCAGTTCTGTAAACTTGGTTGATGCGCAGTTGGACTGAGAGATCAGATATTATCGAGACGAGATAAGTTTGCACGTAAATCGAGGAAGGAAATTTTGTAGGTGCATAGAGATTTCTATACATATTTATTGAGGGGATTTACAGGGCTTAGAATTCATTAAAAGTATCTAGAAACGAAATAATAATTTTTGCGAAAACCGGGGCATAGGTGAATAAAGGAAAAAGACGATATTGCCCCTGGGAATAAAATTTACGAAAAGGGCAGTAAGGCAGATAAATTGCATGATTATCTTGTTTTAATGTTTTATATGAATGTAGTGTTTTGGTTTAAGTAAATTTAAACATAGGTTGGTTGTTGATTTCTTAAATTATACGAAAGTGTACCGGTTTAAACCGGTTACTTTTTTAAAAGATGTTTTATAAAGATTGAGCCACCTATCATATTTATTCAAGTAAAAAGAGTGCTAGAGTCTTACTCACACTAAATTTTACTGATTTGTTACTCATAAAAGCTATACTAGAGCATTGCTCGTACGAGAAATTTATGTGTGCACAAAACCATGCTGGAGCTTCGCTCGCACGAGATTTTAGATATCATGATATGCATAGCGTGGTGCTGGAGCTTCGCTCGCACTAGACGTGAGTTGACATGCATATAGTCGTGCGAAACCCTCCTGTAGACTGTGTGTCACAGAGAGTTGAGATGCTCGCACGTATACTTTGAGAGATGGGTTGGTTATCGAAATAGTATTGGGGTGGATAAGACCTATGGCAGGCACCCCCAAACTATGATATGGGTCCACGGAGTACGATGTACCGTGTATCTCACACGGAGTACGCTGTACCGTGCAGTCATGATGACTCTATGATGTTACTTAATATTCTGGCGGGTAGGAATTGACCCCACCTCCCGTTGCAGTTGTGATACCCCGCACACCAGGATCCGTGTAGCCTGGGATCACAGGAACAAAGTATGGCCATAGTCCTCGATTTCATACAGTAACCTACATGCCTCACATGATATCATACGATCTGAATAGACCAGGACGAACACATGGGAGGGGTAATGTCCCGATTAATGTTTTCAAAAGAGATGTGATTTAATGAATCAAGGTATTCCCGAGAGATGGGTTTAGCCTTGATGTGGTTGTTTTATGATAAAACAAATGAGTTTTAACGTGATGAGTTTATGATGAAACAAATAAGTTTTAATTCTGACGAGCATGAGATGACATACATGATGATTTTTCCATGTCTGTTTTATATGTTGATTTCATGATTTCTCTTATATGATATATACATACATGTGGCATCGTTTTAGTCATACCTTATGCTCCCAATGTAAACGATTTTATATCACGACATTATCAGCATGTAGATAGTATAGTTATCTACCTGCTTACATTATTGCCTTACTGAGATGTTTATGCTCACCCTTTCATTTTTCACCCCACAGGGTACATACAGTAGAAGGGAAGACAGTAGTCTTGCATTTCGGTTATCCGCTGCTTCTTATCAAGACCAGGTATACACATTTGTATAATTTTTGTATCTGAACATATAGAGGCACAGTACTGTATATGGATGTAATATTGGGGATGTATTTATTTAAATGAATTGATATGTAAATGAAATATGAAAATGGAATGGTAAATAGGTGAGAGGTGACTAACATCGAATCATAGCCCAACTGTTTAGTAGTGTAACTGTTCACGATGGGTAAGGAAATGAAAAAGCGAAAAATTTACTCTGATTTTTAGGTAATTTGAGTCGTGACATCTGCACAGCTTCCTGCACGTACATGTTGCTGACCAGGTGATGGCCTTTATTACTGCATCCAGACGCTAGCTGCATCCTGCTCCATCCCCTGCAACATAGCAAAGCACGTCACCAACTACTTCAAGCTTCATTTTCATTTCCAGGTCTGGCCACTGCTGGTTCGTTCTGTCTCCAGGCTTTACTCCAGGCCACTATCCAGGTCTTGCTCCCGATACCATTCCTCAGCATGCCCAGCTCAGCTCCCGGTTTAGTCCTACACTGCAGTGGCAGCAGCACTTTCCCAAGCAGGATCAATCACCACGTCTTGCTTCTTGGCTCCGATTCAGTGCTGAATAGTGATACCACAGCAACCAATCTTACCGTTATACTTGTAATCAATAAAGATGATAACCCACAACAACCTATCCATAAAATACCAGGTAGATTAGTATATAAACTAAAATAGCTAAATGAACAGTACACTTAAATGGAAACAGAGCAGAACAGAGGAGAAATTTGGTCTCGGTTCTATGCTACCAGCCCGTGTATAATACCACACTCTGCTAGCTTCCAGTTTTGTACCTCTCGCCATGTCTTCCTTCCCATGTCACGCAATGTTATAACAGAAACGAAATGCTGAAGCCACCTCTCCAACTTACGCAAACTTCTCCCTGCACATTATTAACAACAACGGGAGAGATCTTGGTTGCGTTTTCTGCACAACACAACCCAGCGATGCTTCAACCAACCTTGCCTGCCTAGTTTCTGCTCTGCCCCTTAACAATCACTAATTCTTAATTCAGCAAACGTAATGGTAATAGAAAGAAAATGCCATGATAAAAATAAATAATGCAATGCAATCTAACTATTGAAATGTTAATGCCGGAAGCTACACTTTAGACAAGAAATGGAAATGGTCACTCGGTGCAATGTAATAGAAACTTTAAAGCACTATTATATGATTACTTACAGCAACATAAAACATGAATAAAATCTAAAGCTAAAACCAAAACAACCACCATCGTATAACAGAGAAGTAAAAATGACAACGGTAGCTACCACACCTTACTTTATTTTCTGCTCATGCTACCATGATTCCACTATGTAAGCATTGCAGGAACAATACCCAGTATTACACCGCAATACTACACCAGAACATGGATTGGCAGTGATGATCGAAGCATCCTGAATGCTTCAAACTCCAACCGAAAATAGAGTAAATAATAACAATAAAGACAAGATAACAATTTGAAAATAGTAAACAGGTTATGCAAAAAAAAATGCAACAGTAAAGAGGGATTGAGAAGCAACAATGAAAATGAACTGGAAATAAAGAAACCTTTCATAAAACAAAGTTTGAAGTTGTGATGAACAGTAGCTATAGAGAAAAATGAAGGCCAAAACAAACTATTCGGGGAAAGCTTGAAAGGAAAAATAAAAAAAACTAAAGCTACCCTAAATTCTACCTTAACTAGTTCTCTTCTTTTCTTTAATTGCTATCATGCTCTATTTATACACACACTTAGGGGTACAATGGTAATTTTTCATCCTAGATGAGTTGGCATTGTTTGGCCACTTGTCTTCATTTTATTTGCTGCAGAGTAGATATTTCCACGTTACTTGTCAGTTTGTCCAATTGACTGTGCAATGTGGCTCGACGTGTGTTTTCCAGAAGGTTGGCACGATGTCCTTCGATCTTATCGTTTCGGAGCGAATAAAATACGGACACCAGGTATCACGCGTGTCCAGACGACTAGTGACTCGGTTTGCAAATTGGAAGTGGTCCAGTCTCCTTTAGCTCTTTTTCAGCCTATTTTTAAATGAAATGACTGAGTTTCATATGGATTTAATTTACCTGAATATTAAAGAATTTTTTTAATTAAATAAAGGGGATAATTAATAAATTAAATTGGGGATTTAAATAATTATTAGGAAATTAAGCACAAATAATTCTATTAAAAATAGAATTATCACACCCCCAAATTTGAGCTTTTGCTTGTCCTCAAGCAAAACAAAATTCATGCAGGAATGACAAGTACCAACATAATAATTTCCCTAATATTATCTTCAAAGAAAAAATATAGATTATGATCTCAAAGATTCACAATTACAAGTCCAACATTCAGAATCATTCAATCATAAGTCCTAACCCAAATTGGACTCCTCGTGTGTGTGTGAAAATGTCAAAGCCACTACTCAGTACATTACCCGGATCAGATTATGCAAACACAGTGAGTGCAAAGTCAATGACAAGTGATCATTCCCATAAGTTCGCTTTTCATTTATCTCTCCACTAATGTATTCACACTTAACCAAAGATCAATAGGACTTCATTAAGCTTGTAATGTAAGGCTAGGGCTAAGGTATGATAAAGTCGATTTAGGTTTAATTACCCCTTAACATGCATTACTTCAAGGATCTTTAATATAAGAGCTCAAATTTATTTCCCCCAAACTTATTTATTTCACTAAAATTTTTATTCTATTTTTATATTTTTCTTCTTTCTTCTTTTCTTTTTCTTTTTCTTTCATTTTTATTTTTTTTAATATATACTCCTTCAATATCACTTAATACCCATATGTACATAGCTCATAATATATCCCAATGACTTTACATGCTTTCGGGGTAAAGGATAGGAACAGAGTATTTAAGCTATGAAAAAATTTTGCAGGAGTATTTACAGAGAAAAGCTTATTTGGCCCAGATGGGTGACTAGGGGTAACATATGTACAAGGATTGCTAGAAAGGCTCAAACAATCTAAAGATGGCCTAAATCATCTCCCAAATTAAGTGTGATCCAATATTTTACCTCGAGATCAGATCAAACAAATTCTAAAATATGCTGCACAAAATCAACTGAACAAATGCAATCCTATGTCCACATAAGCTTTCTCTAAATAAATATACCGATTCATGACATGAAATGTGCATAAGATGAGGAAATCACAATCAGAATCAAGACAAATTCAAGAATTTAACTTCATGCTTTTCCTATAATCATGCTTCTCAGTCAACCAAAGTCAAACTAAATCATGGGGTCATATCATCGGAATATGGAAAAACTACATGCTAAGCACTAAATCATCCCAAAATCAAACTATTTAAACTCATATTTTGTTAAAAAAATTGAAATTTTTTTCTCAGATTTTCGAAAAAGTTTTGAAAATTTTTCCAATTTTGTCCAAAATTGCTCAAGTGATATCCCTACCCCCAAACTTAAAGCGCATAGTCTCCTCAGTGTGTAGATAATATAAACATTTAAGCTCAAGAACATAGTACTCCCCTTTCTGATGATGTTGAACAATTGAAGCTTGATTGAAAATGTAATACAAAAGCAATCTGTAAAATAAACAAAGAAAGAAACAATAGAGAAAGAAAAAGAACTATATGCAAAGTGAAAAGAAAAATTAAGCCACTTCAAATGCAGCTAAAGAAAACAACACTCAGTAGCAGGGTGAAGAGTAGGAGGGTCAACCAAAGTGGTGACAAAATGTTGATAGTTAACTCCTCCTTAGCTCTATCTACTTCCCTCCTTCTCTCAGATTTCTTGTGCTCAAGCCTTATATCCTCCTCAATCTCCATCTTAAAACACTCTTGAGAGTCATCAGGGAGCTTCAAAGGTTTGAAAACATGAAATGTCACCTCCTGATTTAGGACTCTCATAGTTAACTCCCCCTTCTGTACATCAATTAAAGTTCTACCAGTCGCTAGGAAAGGTCTTCCTAGTATAATGGGGACTTCCCTGTCTTCCTCCATGTCTAACACGATAAAATCCGTAGGGAAAATGAACTTGTCCACATTTACTAATACATCCTCAATGACTCCCTTCGGATACTTAATGGATCTATCAGCTAGCTGAAGGGTCACTGTGGTAGGCTTGACATCCCTTATTTCTAACTTTTGGTTGATTGACGAGGGCATCAAATTTATACTGGCTCTTAAATCACATAGGGCTCTACCAAAAAACATATTTCCAACTGTGCATGGTATGGAAAAACTCACAAGATCTTTGAGCTTGGGGGGTAATTTCCTCTGGATAATGGCACTACACTCCTCAGTCAATGCCACCGTCTCATAATCTTCCAATCTTTTTTTCTAGAGAGGATATCCTTCAAAAACTTCACATAACTTGGCATTTGCTCTAAAGCATCTACAAAAGGAATGTTAATGTGAAGTTTCTTAAAAACCTCAAGAAATTTAGTGAATTGTTGATCCAGGTTTTTATTTTGGAACCTCTGAGGAAAAAGTACTGGTGGTCTAACTGGAGACGATGTAGTGGAAACATGTATAGCATCAGAGGACGAGGAAGGCTGTGAAGTAGAAGAAGGTATATGTAGGACTCGATTGTTATCGAATTTCCTTATGATTCACACATTTTATGGATATGGTTAAATGTTAATGGAATCATAAGATGGATTATTTAATCATATAAATATGAATGAAGTAGTCGAACGTACGTTAAATCCGAAACGGACAATTAAGAAATTTTAAATTAAATTTATGAGATTTGAATAGTCCAGACAGAGATACGAATTTTTAAATGAGAAATTATAATGGGTTTAAGAAGGAAAGTCGGCTGAAATTGGTCCCGAACGTGTAGAAGGGTAAAACGATCAAACGACCGAATCTCGGTATAAATTCGATAAGAAAATTTTCATTAAAAACAAGGATTTAGGATATCTTGATCAATAACGAGGAAATTATCAAATTTCGAGTCCAATTGATCAAGATCCGAAATTATAAAGATTTATCAAAAATTCACTCAGGACAATATCCCAAAAAATACGAAGAAAATATACCGAAAAACATGTTAAAATACAATAAATTAATTAAATAAATTAAATTAAATTAAATATAATTTTTGGTGGATGTTTTGTAATTTTATATTATTTTAATGAATATAATAATAAAATAAATTATAAAATAATAATATAATAAATAAATAAATAAATATAAAAAAAAAACTTAGAATCGCGATTTCGCGATTCTGAAGGAAACAAAGGAAATAAGCAGAAGCCGAGAGCCCCTCAGCCGGAGCCACCGACGGAGACCACCGAGGAAGCCAGACGAGAGAGGCGGTCGAGCCTTGTCGGCGTGGCAGAGGGAGGAGAGGCACGACCGATGAGAGAGAGAGAAAGAGGAAAGAGAGAGAAAGTGAGGGAAAGAGAGAAAATTGAGACGATTGGCGACCGGAGGAAGGAGGAGCGACTTACCACCGGCCACAGGGGGTGACAGCGACGCCGGTCCAAGCTCAGATTAGTGAGGAACAGCGCCGAACGATGCGAAAAGAAAGAGGCACTGTCAGCGAGGAGAGAACAGGCCGGACCGACCACTTTTCTGCCAACCATGGTGAAACTGAGACTAGATTCATGCACCGGACGATCTCGCGGAGCTGCTGGCGATAGAAGCCAGTGAAGAATCGACCGACGAAGCCCTAAATCAACTGAACTGGACTGAACTGACTGAACTGGACCGGTCTGAATCGGACCGAACCGGATCGAACCAGTTCGGCCAAGAAAGAGAGGAAAATGGGAGAAAAAGGAAGAAAAAGAGAAAAAGGAAAAAAAGGGAAGAATTGTTAGGGATACACCGGACTTCGAGTAAGTCGGTAAGAGGTCAAAAGTGACCGATTTGATTTTTGAGAAATTTATTTAAATTATATTTAATCAGAAATTAACCCGGAATTAAATATAAAATTGTGCAGTTCGACGATAAATCGTATAAGTGAGCCCGATCGAACTTTAATTTGTGCATCATCCCATAATCTCGAGTAAGTAAAGCTCATTTACAACAATTTATGTAATTATTCGTGTATTAAAGATTTATTTTACGAATTATAGATTAAATTCCACATTTAGTGAATTATATTGGGATTTTTGAATTAATTGTCGTAAATGATATATGGGCTATCCAAAGAGTTTGAAATGAAGTCCGATGAGTAGTGGTGAGACAAATGAGCCCAATAGACCCGAAGAAGGGATTTAACAAGTGGAAACGGATTGAAAATGGGTCGAGGCCCATTAAGATGAGATCAGGCCCAATAAAGTAAAAAGGGCTCAGTGTTTTAGATTCGATCAGTATAAGTGAAATACTGATAAGTATATTAGAACTGACCCAAATACGTGGTTATATGCAGCTCTGTAGACTTGGTTTGGAGCGAATTGGACTGAGAGACCTGGTACGGTCGAGACAGGATAAGCTCGCGCGTGATTCCAAGTAAGGGAATTTTACGGGCTGCTAGAGGTAGCTTTACACAATTTTAACTTCATTTGCAGTCTCTTAAAGTGTTTGAAGGGTCTAAATTTAAGGTAAAAATTTTAGTGCCCTGGATGGGCAAATTACCAAAATACCCTTGTGAAGGGTAAAATTTCTAAATTTAGGAAAAGTTGGGAGGAGCAAGAACAAGAGGTTCCTGCTTGTTCTTGAGGTGTTTAGACATGTGCATGGGTAGGTTGGCTAGCTTTTAAATAAAAATGCAAAGCATTGCATACTTTCAACAAAGTGATTTCTTTTGGAAATTGTTTTGAGCTAATAGAGCCGCCTACGTGATTTTGTGAAAATGTGACGTGCTAGAGCTCAGGTCGTACGAGTTTTGATTTATGTGATGCATGCAATAGTGCTGGAGCAAGAGCTCTCACTAGAGTTTTACATGCATTGGTGCTGAAGTCTAACTTGCACCAGATTTTCATATGATTTTCGTGACAGGGTGCTAGAGTCTAACTCGCACCAAATTTTCACTTGAATTGTTATAACAGAGTGCTGGAGCCTAGCTCGCACTAGTTTTACATGATTTTGACAGTGTGATAGAGCTTAGCTCGCACTAATCTTATGAGATTTTATGAAACGCGTGCTGGAGCTTGGCTCGCACGAGATTTTCTTTGATTTTATGAGAGTGTTGGAGCATCGCTTGCACTATTTTATGAGACATGCAATGAGTCGTGCTTAGAGCGTCGGGTAGACTATGTGTCACGCCGATTAAATATGCTCGCACGTGCGTTTTGAGATAGGCATGATTGTGGATATGAGATATGGGTCTACGGAGTACGTTATACCGTGCAAGTAGCATGGAGTACGCTGTACCGTGCTAGGATTGATTATGTGGCATATTCGGATGCGTGGCATCTTCGGATGCGAGTGATCAGGCAGAACCGATGGGATAGACTGACCGACCTCCTGAGGCAGTTCTCGATTGTGGTGAGACCACGCCACTAGGATCCGTGTAGTAGTGGGATCACGAGGACATATGGCCATAGTCCTAGTTATTTGCCTGAGATATATACATATATTGCCTAGTCTCGCATGTTGATGTTTTGAGAAACCCGTTTTGTGAATTTTTGTATGAGTCTGGATCACCCGAGGGAAGGGTTAGATCCAGACTGAGATAAGATTTTGATGAGAATGAAACTAGGTTTTAAATTGAACTTGCATGATGTTATTTCCATGCAATTTAAACCTATGAGTGATGTAAACTGGTTTTACATGACATTCATTGTATTGCATATTTCTATTGCTGTGAAAAACATTTGATTTCATGGTGTTGTCTGAGTCAGGAACACTCGAGGGATGGGCTAAGTCCTGGCTTTATTGTAAAATTTTAATGAGAATGAAATGATTTAAAAGAGTTGCATGTTGAATTTTTCATGCTCTTTGAAATCCACATGCGAACTTGTTTTACATAACATCATGAATTATAGCATCTGTTTTGAAATGTGTGGAGAAAGGGTGGTTTATGCATGGCACCACGTTCATGTAGGCAGTATGGTTACCTACTTGTTCGTAGGATTGCCTTACTGAGCTTGATGTGTCACCCCTTTCATTTTCCTACACAGATTTCCTCCAGTAGACATTGCGACGACTGAGTACTGCATTCCTGATATCCGTTGTTGCCCATCATTTTGAGGTATATAAACTTGTACAGATTGTATCTAAATAAGAATAGCACAGTAACATGTTTGTAAGTAACTTTTGGGGATGTATAGATATTGTAAACACTTGTAAATGAATAGGAAAAAATTAATGAAAAAACTCATGTGTTTACCTTTCCTTTAATAAGGAATTAAGTTATATGGTGGATGAATGGTGGGACTGGCATTGACGCACAGCCCAATTTTTAGTGGAGTGTGATCATGATCAAAGGACAGGTAAGTATAAAAGAAAAATAAAAAAACTTACTATGATTTTTTGGTAGTTTTGGGTCGTGACAGTATAGATGAAGAAGCACCTAACTTTGTTTCCTTTGCAGCTTGATCTTTATGTTCCTACTCTTTCTGAGCTAATTGTTAGAATCCATAGGTTCTTCAACTCTTGGCCTTTCAGGTTGGGACTTAACTTGTTGATCATCATCTAGCTCTCTGTCGCTCTTAAGGGTGATGGATTTAACATGTTCCTTACCCTCCCTTTGCCTAACAGGGTTAACTTTAGTATTACTGGGAAGGGTCCCTTGTGGACGCTGGCTAAGTGCACTAGCTATTTGTCCAACCTGAATTTCTAAGTTCTTAATTGAGGCAGCTTGGTTTTGCTGGATCGTTGTGAACATTTCCTCAAGCAAGGACTTCTTCTCAGTTGTTGGTGCATGTAAATGTTGTGGTTGCATAGGTTGTGGTGGTGGTGGTGGTTGATGGAAGTGAGGTGGATGATGCTGAAATTGAGGTGGGGATGGTTGATAAGGCAGATGATATTGAAATTACGGCTGTGGTGGTACATGAACCGGTGGAGCTTGAAAACCAGGGAGTTCTACAGGTCTAAAATTAGAAGATTGCCCTTTGTTCTGGCTCTAGGAAAAGTTAGGATGGTTCCTCCACCCTGGGTTGTAGGTGTTTAACAAGAGGTTGTTCTGTTGCTTCTGAAGTGGAGCAATATACTGAACCGATTCTAAGTTAAGCGGACATCTATCTACAGAGTGTGTACCACTACACAGATCACAGGAAAGAAAAGGACTTTGTACAGAATAAACAGGGTTAGGACTGGTGGAAGGATTACGCTGGGTACTGAGCGACTCTACCTTTTTCGTAAGGTTAGCTATTTGAGAGATTAAGGTAGACAGCGTGTCCAGCTCATAGATACCCACTGACTTCTTGGGTAGTTGCCTCTCCGAGGACCATAGATAATTGTTAGCTGCCATCTTATCTAACAACTCTTAAGCTTCCTCCTTTATTTTGCACATTAAAGCTCCACCCGCAGCAGCGTCAACGATGGTCCTATTTTGGGTTGTAAGTCCATTATAGAAGGTCTGGACTTGCAACCACAAAGGTAGGTCATGATGAGGGCGCTTCCTAAGAAGTTCTTTATATCTTTCCCTAGCTTCGTAAAGAGATTCAGAATCAAACTAGGCAAAGGAAGATATGTCACTACGGAGTCTGGCCATTTTAGATGGAGGGAAAAACTTAGATAAAAATTAATGGGCTAACTCGTCCCAAGTAGAAATGGATCCTGGAGATAAGGAGGTTAACCAGTGTCGCGCCCTATCCCTAAGTGAGAAGGGGAATAATCTAAGCCTAAGCACATCATCAGATAATCCATTGTGCTTGAATGTGTTGCACAGGTCCAAGAATTGCCCGAGGTGAGAATGTCAGTCGTCATGCGAAAGCCCACTGAATTGTAAAGAAGTCTGGATCATCTGAAGGATTGCAGACTTAATTTTGAAATTGTTTGCATTGACAGCTGGTGGCCTAATGCCGGAATAATATCCTCCAATTGTCTGCACTGCATAATCTCCAACAGTCCTAATTTCTCTATTATCTGTCATGGTGTTTTGCAGCGGAGTTATTAATTTCCTAGAATCCTTTCGAATTTTCCTAAGGGTTCTTTCAATTTTAGGATCTAAAGGAAAGCAATCATAACTCCTGGCATTACGTATGCAAACATCACAATGTCCTCAGAAATTTTTTTTAATTTTTCAATTTTTTTAATTTTTTTTAATTTTTTTATGAAAGAGAAAATTAACTAATCTAGATTAAAGCTCTAAATATTTACAACCTAAGTACTTACAAGCTAGAATTACACCTAAGCATAATTTCATCGATATTAATTAATGGCTAATTATCTTTCCCGACAACGGCGCAAAAAACTTGGTACAAGACTAGTACCACTATAAGTGACCTAGACGCTCTATCCACAAGTGCATGGGTCGTACAAGTAATAATGGGATTTGAGTCCCAGATTATCGTCTCACAGAGAAGTTGAATTACCTAATTAAGTACCGGTTAATCTTACCCTAAGTATATTCTAGCAAATTATGAATTTTAAGGGAGTGATCTACAAGGCTAAAATTAAAAGTACTGAAAACAATGAAAATTATAAACTAAAGAAAATAAAACCGAGCTAAAATTACTTACAGAGCTCCGAGCAATTAAAATCAAATGCCTATAAAAGAAAATTAAAACAGTTAAAATTTAATTAATGCAATAAAACTATAATGCAAATATGAAAATAAAGAAACAAATTAATTAAACTAAAATTAAACCATCCTAGAATAAAATATGCATGTAATTAAACTAATTATAAAAATGCAAATTAAGCTAACCTAAAGTCTAATTCTATTAACCTAAGGAAATTCCTAATTATAACTCTAAATCTAAATGTTTAAAATGGTGGATCTAATTAAATGTAATTATAGCTAATTACTAACCTAATAAAATGTCTAGATAAATAATAAAATAAAATTTAAATGATAACTACATATTTATAACTAAAAACTAATTATCTAAACTAAAATAACATCTTAAAACAATAAAGTAGAGTACTATAATAACATACCAATCAATAAACTAACCTATTAATATACTAATATACTATGCTAATTAATCATCATGAAATTAGAATAATTAAATAAAAAAAGAAATAGCAAAGCAAAACTTGGTAAATTATAAAATTATGACAACACCTTCAAGCCATGGGTTGCCACGATTTCGCCTCCTTCTGCTAACAGACATGGTACACCAGTTGCCTTCATGTCCATGTACCTGCTCCTGCTTTTAGTACCAGCCTCGATCTGCACAGCTTCCTGCACGTACACATTGCTGCCTAGGTGATGGCCTTTACTACTGCATCCATACGCTAGCTGCATCCTGCTCTATCCCCTGCAACACAGCACAGCATGTCACAAACTGCTTCAAGCTTCATTTTTATTTCTAGGTCTGGCCACTGCTGGTTCGTGCTGTCTCCAAGCGTTGCTCCAGGCCACTGTCTACGTCTTGCTCCCAGTACCATTCCTTGGCATGCCCAGCTCAGCTCCCGGTTCAATCCTACACTATAGTGGCAGCAGCACTTTCCCGAGTAGGATCAGTCACCACGTCTTGCTTCTTGGCTCTGATTTAGTGCTAAACAGCGATACCACGACAGCCAATCTTACCGTTATACTTGCAATCAATAAAGATGATAACCCATAGCAACCTATCCATAAAATTCCAGGTAGATTAGTATATAAACTAAAATAGCTAAATGAACAGTACACTTAAATGGAAACAGAGCAGAACAGAGGAGAAATTTGGTCCTGGCTCTATGCTACCTGCCCGTGTATAATACCACACTCGACTAGCTTCCAGTTCTGCACCTTTCGCCATGCCTTCCTTCCTATGCCGCGCAATGTTATATTAGAAACGAGATGCAGAAGCCACCTCTCCAGCTTACGTGAACTTCTCCTTGCACGTTAATAACAACAGCGAGAGAGAGCTTAGTTGCGTTTTCTGCATAACACAACCCAGCGATGCTTCAGCCGACCTTGCCTGCCTAGTTGCTGCTCTGCCCCTTAATGATAACTTATTCTTAATTCAGCAAATGTAATGGTAATAGCAAGAAAATGCCATGATAAAAATAAATAATGCAATGCAATCTAACTATTGAAATGTTAATGTCGGAAGCTACACTTTAGACAAGAAATGAAATGGTCACTCAGTGCAATGCAATAGAAACATTAAAGCACAACTATATGATTACTTACAGCAACATAAAACATGAATAAAATCTAAAGCTAAAACCAAAACAGCCACCATCGTATAACAGAGAAGTAAAAATGACAGCAGTAGCCACCACGCCTTACTTTATTTTCTGCTCATGCTACCATGGTTCCACCGTGCAAGTATTGCAGGAACAATACCCAGTATTACACCTGCAATACTACACCAAAACATGGTATTGGCAGTGATGATGGAAGCATCCCGAATGCTTCAAACTCCAACCGAAAATAGAGTAAAAAAAACAATAAAGACAAGATAACAATTTGAAAATAGTAAACGGGTTATGCAAAAAAAAATGCAACAGTAAAGAGGGATTGAGAAGCAACAATGAAAATGAACTGGAAATAAAGAAACTTTTCATAAAACAAAGTTTGAAGTTGTGATAAATAGTAGCAATGAAGAAAAAAGAAGGCTAAAACAAACTATTCAGGAAAAGCTTGAAAGGAAAAATAAAAAAACTAAAGCTACCCTAAATTCTACCTTAACTAGTTCTCCTTTTTTCTTCAATTGCTATCATGCTCTATTTATACACACACTTAGGGGTACAATGGTAATTTTTCATCCTAGATGAGATGGCATTGTTTGGCCACTTGTCTTCACTTTATTTGCTGCAGAGTTGATATTTCCACATCACTTGTCAGTTTATCCAATTGACTATGCATTGTGGCCCAGCGTGTGTCTTCCAGAAGGTTGGCACGGTGTCCGTCGATCTTCTCGTTTGGGAGTGAATAAAATACAGACACCTGGCATCACGCGTGTCCAGACGACAAGTGACTCGGTCTGCAAATTGGAAGTGGTCCAGTCTCCTTTAGCTCGTTTTCAGCCCATTTTGACTGAAATGACTGAGTTTCATCAGGATTTAATTTACCTGCACATTAAAGAATTTTAATTAAATAAAGGGGATAATTAATAAACTAAATTGGGGATTTAAATAATTAATTAGAAAATTAAGCACAAATAATTCTATTAAAAATAGTATTATCATTTTGGTTGATTATGAGCCGTCTACCATGTTTTGTGTGAATTAAATCGTGCTGGGGCCACGCTCGCACAAGATTTTGGTATTTTTACATGTATGAAATGTGTTAGAGCTTCGCTCGCATCTTGATTTGAAATTGTGATGATGTTTTATAAACTGTATTGGAGCGTCTATTCGTACGTGGATTTCGAGTGATTTTCTTATACATATAACCGTACTGGAGCTATTCTAGTACGTGGTTTCTTCATGTTTTTATCCATAAATGTCGTACTAGAGCGTTGCTCGTACGAGGATAGTTATCGATGATACATGAATCGTGCTAGAGCTTAGCTCATACAGGTTTTCACATTGTGGTACGTATGATGTCGTGGTGAGGGTAATACGAATTAGTGTTCAGGGAACCCAAAAGGAGCGAGCAAGGCCATGAGAGAATAGAATCTGACATTAATATAATCAGGGAACCTAAAAGGGGCGAGCAAGACCATGAGGGGCTAGGACCAGATGTTAGAAACACTCCCACGTGCATTTGAGACTATATCAGTTACATATGGCATTGGGGTAGATAAGACCTCGGCTAGTGACAACTCTATTTTTAATAGAATTATTTGTGCTTAAATTCTTAATTATTTATTTAATCCCCATATTATTTTATTAATAATCCCCTTTATTTAATTAAAATTCTTTAATGTCCAGATAAATTAAATCCAGATGAAACTCAGTCGTTTCACTCAAAATTGGGCTGAAATCGGGCTAAAGGAGACTAGACCACTTCCAATTTGCAGACCGAGTTATCAATCGTCTGGACACGCGTGATGTCAGGTGTCCGATTTTTATTTTCTTCAAAACGATAAGATCGAAGGACACCGTGCCAACCTCCTGGAGGACACACGTCGGGCCACATCACACAACCAATTAGATAAAAAGACGAGTGACGTGGAAATATCTGCTCTACAACAAATCAAATGAAGACAAGTGGCCAAACAATGTCAACTCATCTAGGATGGAAGAATTACCATTATACCCCTATGTTTGTGTATAAATAGAATATGATGGCAATTGAAAAATCAAGTAGAGTAGGTAATTTAGAAGTAGAGTAGTCTAGGGTAGGAGTAGTGTAGAGTAATTTAGGACTAGTTTTTAGAAGTAATTTAGGGTAGACTAGTTTCTAAGGTAGTTTAGGTTTATTGCCTTTGTTTTCCTGAAAAGATTAGTTTGTTTTTAGCAAAATTTTACTGTTTATTTACTATTCACTTAATGAAAATATTTGTTCCATTTTCTCATTTTCATGGTATTCCATTAGCAATCTTGTTTCACCTTGTTCTTCTTTTTGGTTTGAAGAAATCCATTACTATATGTTTCTTATTTAGTAAGTTGTAGATGAAAGTTAATGAAAAATGAGTTACGTCTCTATTACTATCTCTCGGTTTCAAAAATTTGTATAGTTTTTCTTTAGCTTTCGGTTGCATTCGTGTTTCAAGCATCTTCACACTGTCTCTTGCCTTTTGATTTTGTTGCTTTGATATGGGATGATGCAAAGCATTTGTCCACATCAAGAGCATAGTAGAACTCGGTAGGAGAAGACAGTGAAGGAAACCATAGCTCGGGAGTTTCTTATTTTCATGTCTTAGATTTTTCTTCATTATTGATTTAGCGTTTAGTTTTTGTTTTCTGTATTGTCATCTTAGTTCCTGCTTTTGTGGAGATGCTTAAGTTTAGTAGCGAGAGATAGTGTTCGACAGGTAGCTGGATGGATCAATGAAACAAACTAGCAAGCCGATTGATTCTCTGTTCTCCCCTGTTTTCCCACTGATTTGTTGTTCATATTTTATTTTGTTTTAACTTTTAGTTTCAGTCCCTTTAAGTTGTTATTCTTCATTGACTAAAGTGCATATTACATATTCTCTTGCTCATGTTCTCTTTCATTCCATGGTCTGTCTTGTTGTTCATATTCTGATAAGAGTTGATGTGTTGTTCAGCAAGAAGTGGTGACAGCAGCTGCTTAGTAATCAATGCCCAGCTGATGCCGAGATACACCTTGTAATAATGTTGGTTGTGAAGAGGGTGTACTGGTGATTAGTTTGGACTGAAGCAGACACTAGCCGGGCAGACGAGGAATGTGCGAGATCTGTTGCAGCTTCTTGTGTAGCAAAAGGGGACATACACTAGCTGGACAGGTTGAGGATACTCACCAGGAGCAGTACATCAGATGCAGCACCTGAGACAGGCAGCAGAGACATGCATTGTACTGTGTACAGTTGGGAATAGCAGCACCTGGAGCAGAAGTCGCGGACGATTCCTGGACACCAAGAACAGCAGGACAAAACCGAGGACAGGACAGTTTCTGCTGGAGAAGAACGTATACAGTGTACACATGCACAATCGGGACCACTTGGATTTGCAAATGTCTAAGGCCACGTTTGGCTAAATCATTGTAGTTGTTTAATTCATTTTGCATGCATTTTTAGATAGATTAATTTCAAGTTTATTAGTTAGCTTTGTTAGTTGATTTCTCAATTGCATGTTAGTTATATTTTTTTTGTTTCATTAGCTTAACTTAGATTTAGTTAAATCAGTAATTAATTTTTATTCTAGTATTAGGGGTTATGCTTAAAATTAATTTAGATAAATTCATTTTATGCATTTTAAGTTTTAATTAAAATTCCAAAAATTATTTTTCATGCATTAGTTAATTTTTATTGTTAAGTTAGTAATTAGTGATAATTATGATTAATTTAGATTTAATATTTTAATCTTTTAGATTTGTAGTTAGTTTCTTAATTAAATTGCATTTTTATTAATTAGTCTAATTACGTGCATATCTTATTCTATAATAGTTTAATTTTAGTTTAATCAATTTTATTGCTTTATTTTCTTATCTGCATTTTATTGCGTTAATTAATTTTAACTGTCTTAATTTTTTTTTTTGGAGGTTGATTGCTTGGAGCATTGTAAGTATTTTTAGCTCGGTTTTATTTTATTTAGTTGTTTTCCAGTAATTTTCATTAGCCTTAGTAGATCACACACTTTAATTTCATAATTTGCTAGAATATACTTAGGGTAAGATTAACCGGTAATTAATTAAACTAGTCAACTTCTCTGTGGGATGATAATTTCGGGACTTAAATCCCATTATTACTTGAACGACCGGTGCACTTGCGGACAGTACCCTTAAGGCATGTTAACTTTTTGGCGCCGTTGCCGGGGAAGTTTTAATTAGTCGTTAATTAATATCGGTGAAATTATGCTTAGGTGTAATTCTAGTTTGTAAATATTTAGGCTGTAAATATTTAGATCCTTAGTTTAGTTTAGTTAATTTTCTCATAATTAATTAAAATCAAAAAAATTGAAAAATTAAAAACTTAAAATAATAATAATAATAATAATAATAATAATAATAATAATAATTTCTAAGGACTTTCGGATGATTGCATCGTAGAGCTAGGAGTTTCGATTGCTTTCCTGTAGATCCTGAAATTGAACGAACTCTTAGAAAAATTCAAAAGGATTCTAGGAAATTATTAGCTCCGCTGCAGTGCAATATGGCAGAAAATAGGGAAATAAGGACCGTTGGAGATTATGCAATGCCGACTATTGGAGGATATTACACCAGCATTAGGCCACTAGTTGTCCCTGCTAACAACTTCAAAATTAAGCCTTCCATCCTCCAGATGATCTAGACTTCATTGCAGTTCAGTGGGCACCCTCACGATGACCCACATGCTCACCTCGGGTAATTCCTGAACTTATGCAACACCTTCAAGCACAATGCATTATCTGATGATGCGCTTAGGCTTAGACTATTCCCCTTTTCGCTTAGGCATAGGGCGCGACACTGGTTAACCTCCTTGCCTCTAGGATCCATTTCTACATGGGATGAGTTAGCCCATCAATTTCTAGCTAAGTTTTTCCCTCTCTCTAAAATGGCCCAACTCCGTAGTAATATATCTTCCTTTGCCCAGTACGACTCTGAATCTCTTAACGAAGCATGGGAACGATATAAGGAGCTTCTTAGGAAGTGCCCTCACCATGGCCTACCTTTGTGGTTGCAAGTCCAGACCTTCTACAACGGACTTACAAGCCATAATAGGACCATCGTGGACGCTGCTGTGGGTGGAGTGCTAATATGAAAAACAGAAGAGGAAGCTTACGAGCTCCTAGAAAAGATGGCTGCTAACAACTATTTATGGTCCTCGAAGAGGCAATTACCAAAGAAGTCGACGAGTATTTATGAGCTCGACACGCTGTCTACCTTGACCTCTCAAATTGCTAATCTTACGAAGAAGGTAGAGTCACTTAGTACCCAGCATAATCCTTCCAGTCCTAATCCTATCTATTATGTACAAAGTCCTTTTCTTTCCTGCGAACTGTGTAGTGGTACCCACTCTGTAGATAGGTGTCCGCTCAACTTAGAATCAGTTCAGTATGTTACCCCTTCTCAAACGTAACAGAACAACCCTTTTTCAAACACCTATAATCCAGGGTAGAGGAACCATCCTAACTTCTCCTAGAGCCAAAACCAAGGGCAAACTTCTAACTCTATATCTGTAGGACCCCTTAATTTTTAAGCTCACCGGTTCAGGTACCACCACAGTCGCAATTTCCATACCATCCACCACATCATCCATCCCCACCTCAATTTCAGCATCATCCACCTCACTTCCATCAACTACCACCACAACCCTTACAGCCCCAACATTACCACGCACTAGCAGCTGAGAAGAAGCCCTCGCTTGAGGAAATGTTCACAACTATCCTACAAAACCAAGCTGCCTCAATTAAGAACATAGAAGTTCAGGTTGGACAAATATCTAGTGCTCTTAGCCAATGTCCTCAAGGGATCCTTCCTAGTAACACTGAAGTTAATCCTGTTAAGCAAAGGGAGGGTAAAGAACACGTTAGATCTATCACCCCTAGGAGTGGCAAAAAGCTAGAGGAGCCACAAGTTAATTTCCAACTTGAACAGTACATAGTTGAAGAATCTGTAAGTTCTAAAGAAGCAGCTCAGAAAGAGCAGGAACATCAGGATCAAGCTACAAAAGAATCCAATCTAGGTGCTTCTTCATCTATACCTTCTTCTATTTCACTGCCTTCCTCGCCCTCTGATACTACACATGTTTCCACTACATCCCCTCCGATTAGACCACCGGTACCTTTTCCTATGAGGTTTCAAAACCAAAAGCTTGACCAACAATTTGCCAAATTTCTTGAGGTTTTTAAGAAACTTCACATCAACATTCCTTTTGTAGATGCCTTAGAACAAATACCAAGTTATGTGAAGTTTTTAAAGGATATCCTCTCGAGGAAGAGAAGACTGGAAGAATATGAGACGGTGGCTTTAACTGAGGAATGTAGTGCAATTATTCGGAGGAAATTACCCCCAAGCTCAAAGATCCCGAGAGTTTTACCATACCCTGCTCTATTGAAAATCTATTCTTTGGTCAAGCCTTGTGTGATTTAGGAGCTAGTATCAATCTAATGCCTTTTGTCTATCTATCAGAAGTTAGGAATAAGGGATGTCAAGCCCACCACAGTGACCCTTCAGCTAGCTAATCGATCAATTAAATATCCAAATGGGGTCATTGAGGATGTCTTAGTAAAGGTGGACAAGTTTATTTTCCCTGCAGATTTTATTGTACTAGATATGGAGGAAGACAGGGAAGTCCCCATTATTTTAGGCAGACCTTTCCTAGCTATTGGTAGAACGATAATTGATGTGCAAAAGGGGGAGTTAACTATGAGAGTCTGAGATCAGGAAGTAAAGTTTAATGTTTTCAAACCTTTGAAGCTCCCTGATGACTCTCACAAGTGTTTTAAGATGGATATTGAGGATATAAGGCTTGAGCACAAGAAATCTCAAAGAATGAGGGAAGTACCTAGAGCTCAGGAGGAGTTAACTGTCGACATTTTATCACCACTCTGGTTGATCCTCCTACTCTTTGTACTGCTACTGAGTGTTGTGTTCTTTAGCTGCATTTGAAGTGGCTGTATTTCTCTTTTCACTTTGTATATAGTTCTTTTTCTTTTTTGCTGTTTCTTTCTTTGTTTATTTTGCAGTTGTCTTTACTAGTTCTATGCTTTCAATCAAGCTTCGATTGTTCATCATCATCAGAAAGGGGAGTACTCTGTTCTTGAACTTCAATTCTTATATTATCTACACACTGAGGACACTTTGCACTTCAAGTTTGGGGGAGGGGATATTACTTGAGCATTTTTCAAAAATTTGGGCAAAATTGACAAAAATTTCAAAATTTTTTCTAAAATCTGAGCTTAAATTGTTTCATTTTGGGATGATTTAGTGCTTAGCATGTAGTTTTCCCATATTCCAATGATATGACCACATGATTAAGTATGATTTTGATTGACTGAGAAGCATGATTATAGGAAAAGCATGAAGTTGAATTCTTGAATTTGTCTTGATTCTGATTGTGATTTCCTCATTTTATGCACATGTCATGTCATGAATCTGTATATTTATTTAGAGAAAGCTTATGTGTACTTAGGATTGCATTTGTTCAATTGATTTTGTGTATCATATTCTAGAATTTGTTTGATCTTGTCTCGAGGTGAAATATTAGATCACACTTAATTAGGGAGATGATTTAGGTCATTTTTGGATCGTTTGAGCCTTTCGAGCCATCCCTGTACATACTTTACCCCTAGTCACCCATCTGGACCAAATAAGCTTTTCTCTGTAAATACACCTGCGTTATTTTCCTTAGCCTAAAGTACTTTTTTCCTATCCCTTACCCCGAAAGCATGGAAAGTCATTGGAATATATTGTGAGCTTTGTACATATGGGTATCTGGTGATAGTGAAAGTTCAAAAAAAAATGCAAATGAAAGCAAAAGAAAAAAAATAAAAAATAAAAAGAAGAAGAAAGAAGAAGAAGAAAAATATAAAAATAGAATAAAATGTTTAGTGAAATAAAATAAGTTTGGGGGAATAATTAGAGCTCTTACATTAAAGAGCCTAGAAGTAATGCATGTTAAAGGGTAATTAAACCTAAATCGACTTTATCATACCTTAACCCCAGCCTTACATTACAAGCTTAATAAAGTCCTATTGATCTTTGATTGAGTGTGACTACATTAGTGGAGAGAGAAGTGAAAAGCAAACTTATGGGAATGATCACTTGTCATTGACTTTGCATTCACTATGTTTGCATAATCTGATCCGATAATGTACTTTGAAGTGGCCTTGACATTTTTCACACGCACACGAGGGATCCAATTTGGGTTAGGACTTATGATGGAATAATTCTAAGTGTTAGACTTGTAATTGTGAGTCTTGAATTTCATAGTCTGTACTTTATCTTTGAGGATAATACTGAGGAAAATATTATGCTTTGTACTTGTCATTCTTACATCCATTTTGTTTTGCTTGAGGACAAGCAAAAGCTCAAGTTTGGGGGTGTGATAATTCTATTTTTAATAGAATTATTTGTGCTTAAATTCCTAATTATTTATTTAATCCCCATATTATTTTATTAATAATCCCCCTTATTTAATTAAAATTCTTTAATGTGCAGATAAATTAAATCCGGATGGAACTCAGTCATTTCAGTCAAAATTGGGCTGAAATCGAGTTAAAGGAGACTGGACCACTTCCAATTTGCAGACCGAGTTATCAATCGTCTGGACACGCGTGATGCCAGGTGTCCGATTTTTATTTGCTCCGAAATGATAAGATCGAAGGACACTGTGCCAACCTCTTGGAGGACACACGCCGGGCCACATCACACAACCAATTAGATAAAAAGACGAGTGACGTGGAAATATCTGCTCTGCAACAAATCAAATGAAGACAAGTGGCCAAACATGCCAACTCATCTAGGATGAAAGAATTACCATTGTACCCCTATGTTTGTGTATAAATAGAATATGATGGCAATTGAAAAATCAAGTAGAGTAGGTAATTTAGAAGTAGAGTAGTCTAGGGTAGGAGTAGTGTAAAGTAATTTAGGAGTAGTTTTTAGAAGTAATTTAGGGTAGACTAGTTTCTAAAGTAGTTTAGGTTTATTACCTTTGTTTTCCCGAAAAGATTAGTTTGTTTTTAGCAAAATTTTACTGTTCGTTCACTATTCACTTGATGAAAATATTTGTTCCATTTTCTCATTTTCATGGTATTCCATTAGCAATCTTGTTTCACCTTGTTCTTCTTTTCGGTTTGAAGAAATTCATTACTGTATGTTTCTTATTTAGTGAGTTGTAGATGAAAGTTAATGAAAAATGAGTTACGTCTCTATTACTATCTCTCGGTTTCAAAAATTTGTATAGTTTTTCTTTAGCTTTCGGTTGCATTCGGGTTTCAGGCATCTTCACACTGTCTCCTGCCTTTTGATTATGTTGCTTTGATGTGGGATGATGCAAAGCATTTGTCCACATCAAGAGCATAGTGGAACTCGATAGGAGAAGACAGTGAAGGAAACCATAGCTCAGGAGTTTCCCGTTTTCATGTCTTAGATTTTTCTGCATTATTGATTTAGCGTTTAGTTTTGGTTTTCTGTATTGTCATCTTAGTTCCTGGTTTTGTGGAGATGCTTAAGTTTAGTACCGAGAGATAGTGTTCGACAGGTAGTTGGATGGATCAATGAAACAAACTAGCAAGCCGATCGATTCTCTATTCTCCCCTGTTTTCCCACTAATTTGCTGTTCATATTTTATTTTGTTTTAACTTTTAGTTTCAGTCCCTTTAAGTTGTTGTTCTTCATTGACTAAAGTGCATATTACATATTCTCTTGCTAATGTTCTCTTTCATTCCATGGTCTGTCTTGTTGTTCATATTCTGATAAGAGTTGATGTGCTGTTTGGCAAGAAGTGGTGACAGCAGCTGCTTAGTAACCAATGCCCAGCTGATGCCGAGATACACCTTGTAATAATGTTGGTTGCGAAGAGGGTGTACTGGTGATTAGTTTGGACTGAAGCAGATGCTAGCTGGTCAGACGAGGAATGTACGCGATCTGTTGCAGCTTCCTGTGTAGCAGAAGGGGACATACACTAGCTGGACAGGTTGAGGATACTCACCAGGAGCAGGAGCAGTACATCAGACGCAGCACCTGAGACAGGCAGCAGAGACATGCATTATACTGTGTACAGCTGGGAATAGCAGCACCTGGAGCAGAAGCCGCGGACGATTCCTAGACACCCGAGAACAGCAGGGCAAAATTGAGGACAGGACAATTTCTGCTGGAGAAGATTGTGTACAGTGTACACATGCACAATCGGGACCACTTGGATTTGCAAATGTCTAAGGCCATGTTTGGCTAAATCATTGTAGTTGTTTAATTCATTTTGCATGCTTTTTTAGATAGACTAATTTCAAGTTTACTAGTTAGCTTAGTTAGTTGATTTCTCAATTGCATGTTAGTTATATTTTCTTTGTTTCATTAGTTTAACTTAGATTTAGTTAAATTAGTAATTAATTTTTATTCTAGTATTAGGGGTTGTGGTTAAAATTAATTTAGATAAATTCATTTTATGCATTTTAAGTTTTAATTAAAATTCCAAAAATTATTTTTCATGCATTAGTTAATTTTTATTGTTAAGTTAGTAATTAGTGATAATTAGGATTAATTTAGATTTAATATTTTAATCTTTTAGATTTGTAGTTAGTTTCTTAATTAAATTGCATTTTTATTAATTAATCTAATTAGGTGCTTATCTTATTCTAGGATAGTTTAATTTTAGTTTACTCAATTTTATTGCTTTATTTTCTTATCTGCATTTTATTGCGTTAATTAATTTTAACTGTCTTAATTTTCTTTTGTAGGTTGATTGCTTGGAGCATTGTAAGTATTTTTAGCTCGGTTTTATTTTATTTAGTTGCTTTCCAGTAATTTTAATTAGCCTTAGTAGATCACTAACTTTAATTTCATAATTTGTTAGAATATACTTTGTCACGACCCAATTCCATTCTCTTTAACCGAAATCACTGAAAAGTTTTCGCGTTTTACTGTTACCTTACCCGGTCGTGAACTAAGCTCACCACACACTGTTGGGCTGTGAGCCAATAATAATCACCACATCTCATTCATTCTCAATTAATTAAAACGATGTCATACATGTGCATTTAATCGTGTATTTATACGAATACATGTTTTACTGACATCTACATCCCCCATAAGTACAACTCAAAAGAATACTGTGCTTTTACATTGTTTAGATACAAAAAGAATCACTGTGTATATACCTCTTAGCGATGGAGATGCAGCGGAGTCCAAAATAATACGCCTCAGTCCTCACTGGGCTACTATGCACGCTCTGTAGGGGGGAAAATAGAGTGGGATGAGCAACCACACGCTCAGTAAGGCAATAATGCAAGCATGGTAGATAACTACTCTATCTACATGCTGATAGTGTTATGCATAAATCGTTTATAGTAGGAGCATGAGGAATAAAACTATGCCATGTGAATATACATATATATCCTGTATCAAAATCATGTGCATTGGCATATAAAACATGGTAGAGACATCATGTATAAATCATCTCATGCTCAATCTCATTTAAATTCATTAAAGGGCAATTCTTTAAGAAACTTCCTTTTTAAACCAACACCATAACACCACCAAATCAACTCACAAACCACAACCACATTTACATTCCACAATTCACGCATGTGTATAAATCTAGGTCACTATATCAAAAGTGCCTATGTGAATCATTGCATCATAAATCATCCCAGACCACACGCATCCAGGTGTGCGGGGTATCATGCTGGCACGAAGATGGATTATCCCTCGCCAGACTTTTCATCACATAACCATCATGCGGTACATCGTACTCCATGTGATATACACGGTACAGCGTACTCCGCAACTCATATCGTGATCGGGGGTGCCATTCCTAGGTCTTATCTACCCCATACCAAGAGTTTTCCATATTCCGTGAAGGAGAGCCTCCCTGCCGAACAGAGCCTCCCCGCCTAACAGAGCCTCCCTGCCTCCTCGGGCTTAAGGATGTTAGCTTAAGGATGTAGGGCTTAAGGATCCTTTCCGTAAGAGAGCCTCCCCACCGAACAGAGCCTCCCCGCTTAACAGAGCCTCCCCGCCTAACAGAGCCTCCCCGCCTCTTTGGGCTTAAGGATGTTGGCTTAAGGATGTTAGCTTAAGGATGTAGGGCTTAAGGATCTTACCTTTACCGTACCTATGTAGGAGAGCCTCCCTGCCTAACAGAGCCTCCCCGCCTCTTTGGGCTTAAGGATGTTGGCTTAAGGATCCCACCGTAAGAGAGCCTCCCCACCAAACAGAGCCTCCCCGCCTAACAGAGCCTCCCCGCCTCTTTGGGCTTAAGGATGTAGGGCTTAAGGATGTAAGGCTTAAGGATCTTACCCACTTTCACAACCTTATACGTATCCCATTGTGCAAACTTGTGCGAGCAAAGCTCTAGCACGACTCATGCATCATGCATCTTCTCATAAAGAGGCGCGTACGAGCATAGCTCTAGTACGGTTATACTCATAAGACAACCACTCAAAATCCACGTACGAGCAGAAGCTCCAGTACGGTTTATAAATATCATTATAGTTTCCAAATCAAGGTGCGAGCTAGGCTCCAGCACGTTTCATACAAATGAAAACATAGAAATCCAGCGCGAGCGAGGCTCTAGCGCGATTTATGTCATACAAGTGTGATAGGCGGCTCATATACAATTCATCAATCCCGGCAATTCGGGTTTAGCACTCACAAATGCTTTTCCACAACAACCATACAATACTAGCCGTCCTATCTACGAGCTTGCTTAAAACCAAGCAATTCGTTTTGGAAAAACATCAAAACATTAGATTTATGCAATTATTAGCTTTACTATCCCATTTCATAAAATCCACTTCAAATCCAAAACCACGCATATACTCGTCATCATTCACGAATACCATCCATCATTTATTTGAGCAATTCATGCATTTCATACAACACCCAATATTCACCCAGTTCAAAATACGAGCAGCTATCTCTATATACTCACAAAATTCCCTTACCTGGAATCGCGATGCGTGATTCCACTTCCTTAAGCTGCTTACTCGTACGGTTCGGTTCGCCTTCAACGAACTCTTCGGGACTGCACAAAATCGTATCCCGCATTATATTCGATCCATATATTGCAACCCTTGTGCTTGCTATAGTCAATTTAATCTATAGCCTCTATTAAAGCTTATTTGGCCTCGTTTCATTACTTTATCCATAACTCGAGTCTATGGATCTTCTTAGGCCTATTAACTTATTCAAAATCGATATTAAATCGACATTGAGCTCATAGTGTTCATATTTCATGAATTCCCTCACTATGGCATTTATCACTCATATACATACCCATTTTCACAATTCCTCCAACTCACCAAGTGTCAGACCCGAGTTTTTGATTTACGTATGTAGCTTGTACCTTATGATTCCTATGAGTACGAACGTTATATTTCATAGTTGAATCATAAGAAGAGTATTTACTATCGTGCAATCGATTTATTGAGAATTAAAAATGCATGTAAGCTACATAATAGCAAGATAAGGGTTAAAGTGATTTTCGAGCAAGTACAGGGGTAAGACGGTCAATTGACCAAAATTCGGTATAAATCCGATGAGAAAATTTCATTAAAAATATGAAATCGAGAGATCTTGATCAATAACGAGGAAAATATTGAATTTCGAGTCTAATTGATCGAGATATGAATTTAATTAATATTTTGGAATTTTTATCTCGAAAAACGAGCTCAAAAATAGTGAAAAAATATACCGAAAAGGTAAAATCGAACTGATAAATTCATTTGCGGACTAAATGAATTTAATTAGAATTTTTGAGAATTTTTGGGATATTTTTGAGATTTTTATTATTATTTTAATGAATAAAATAATAATAAAAATTCATTATTAAAAAAAAAATAAAAAATAAAAAAAACGAATTGGAAACAGAAAACGAAGAGAGTTTTCGGGGAGAGAGAAACAGAAACGCAAAAAAAAACCGACGAAAGGGAAAGCTTGCCGGACCAGCCACCACCGGCGACCCCAGCGGCCAGCGAACGGCCGGAAAGGAAGAAGGCTACGGCGCGACCTCCCAGCCACCGGTAACGCGCCTCACCGGCGCCGAAAAAGGGAGATCGACGGAGTTGAAGGCCGCGGAGAAGAGAAGGGAATCCGACTGCCACCGGCAGTGCTAGGGTCCGATCGAGCCCAGACGAACGATCCCCAGGCTTTGGCGCACCAAACGGCGGTGGAATCAGCCGGAGAACCGGTCGGACGGCGTCGGAACGGCGAAAGGAACCTGAACCGGTCGGCCGGTTCAGTGAAAAGTGACTGTGCTGAACCGGACCGGACCGGTTCAGCCAAGGAGGAGAGAGAAAAAGAGGAAAAAAAAGAAAAAAAAGGAAAAAGAAAATTTTTGAGAATTCACCGGACTTCGGGTAAGTCGATACGAGGTCAAAAGTGACCAATTTAATTTCTGATAAATTTATTTAAATTATATTTAATCAGAAATTGACCCGGAGTTAAATATACGAAATTGTGCAGTTCGACGATTAATTCCGAACGAAAGCCCGATCGAACTCCGATTCGCGCACCATCGCACAATCTCGGGTAAGTAAAGCTCATTTACGACAATTTATGTGATTTATGCGTATTTAAGATTTAATTTACACATTTCAGATTAAATTTTGGATTTAGTGAATTATATTCAGAAAATTGAATAAAATGTCGTAAATGATATACGGGCTATCCAAAGAGCTTGGAATAAAGCCCAATGGGTATTGATAGGCCCAATGAGTCGATAGACCTTGATGAACGGGCTTAATACGGATTAAGGCCCGATTAACGTGATTAAGGCCCATTAAGCGTAAAAGGGCCAATTTAAGTGAAATAAACTGTATTAAATGTGTAATACAGTAAGAAAAGTGTAATTAACTCAGTGAATGATTAAATGCAGTTCCAGAGTCATATTGAGAGTTGACCGGACTGCGAGATTAGACAGCACAGAGGAAGAGAGGTCACACGACGTGATCCGAGGTAGGGGACTCTTGCAAGTAGCTAGAGATATCTGTGCATATTTTCGTTGGATTTTACATTCACTGAAATTGTTTGAGGGTCAAAGAAAATCTATAATAATTATAGGGACCCGATATGGGTAAATTACGATTTTGCCCCTAGTTAGGCAAAAAGTGAAATTTTGGGAAAAGTGGTAAAAAGCATGAAAATGATGTTTTGAGTGGTTTTTACTGCTGTGTAGCAGAAGAGTAGGTGGATGAGCTAATGTTTTGAGGTCGATGTAAATTAAGCACATTTTATAGTGCTGATTTTAGTGATTTTTAACATCCCTATTTTTAAAGAGCCATCTATCAAATTATGTGGAAACAATCGTGCTAGAGCATAACTCGCACTTGATTTCAGATGTTTTTCACATACATTAGTGCTGGAGGTTGACTCGCACTACATTTATTTGACATGCATGATAGAGTACTGGAGCGTTGCTCGTACTCAGTTTTTATGTGATTTGTGCATGATAGAGTGCTTGAGCGATTAGCTCGTACTCGAGTTTTACATGAGATGCATGACAGAGTGCTGGAGCGTTGCTCGTACTCGATTTTTCATGATTTGTACATGACATCGTACTTGAGCGATTTGCTCGTACTTGATTTGTAATGAGAACTATGCATGACCTGGTGCTGGAGGTTTACTCGCACTAGTGTTGATATTTTGACATGCATATACAGTGTTTTGAGGCGGAGTGTTGACTGTGTGTCACACTCAAGACGCGCACTGTAGTTTTTCGTGATATATACACATGTTAGAAAAACCGTGACGATTTCCTCCGTGTATACTGAGTGTCACATTGTTGAGATGTTCTCACGTGAATTTAGAGACGTGGCATTGATTTCCATAGTATGGGGGCTAAGACCTATGGCAGGCACCCCGACTATGATGTATTTCCATGGTATGAGAGGCTAAGACCTATGGCAGGCACCCCGACCATGATGTATGGGTCCACGGGTGTACGTTGTACCGTGCATGTGGCATGGAGTACATTGTACCGTGTTTTGTGTTGTGGAGTTGTGGAGGAGTGTGTTGATAGCTGACGGTTGTGATGGACTGACCCCCCCACCCGTTACAGCAGTGATTACCCCGCACACCGAGTACTGTGTTGCCTGGGATCACCATTGTTAGGATATGGCCATAGTCCGGAGATACTCTCTTACGGTAAGATCCTTAAGCCCAACATCCTTAAGCCTGTTAGGCGGGGAGGCTCTGTTCGGCGGGGAGGCTCTCTTACATGTCTAGAGAGATTGCATTTAGCCACTGAGTCTCGCATGATATATCACATGTATTTTATGATACGGGTAGACCTAAGGGATGGGTCGAAACCCAGTTTATTTGTGTTGTGATGAGAAATGCCATATTTCCTGTGTTTTGAATGTAAATGGCATATTTTATATAAAGGCATTCTTAAATGATTAAATATGCACTGTTTTGCATGAATGCCTCTGATTGATAAACCAGCATGTGTTTAGTACATGGGATTTTAAATCTGTACTATATTATATATATTTTAAACATGCTTTTGAAATAAGAGAAGGAAAGGCAAAGCACTATTTTCAAGTAGATAGTATGGATGTCTACTTGCTTGCCTGATTTCCTTACTGAGCGCGTTGATAGCTCATCCCATTCATTTTCCCCCCATCTCTACAGATTCTCATCAGTAGATCGAGTCGGCCAGGGTATTGCATTCCTTTGATCCGCTGCCACTCCCCATCTAGCAAAAGGTATACACACGCGTACTCTTTTGTACCTGAACAATGTATAAACACAGTGATGTACACGTTTTAATATGGGGGATGTAATGATGTAATTATATTTAAAAATACAAATTTACTTATGATATAAATGTCATGTATGTATGATACGAAAAAGAATGGTAAGGTATGTATGGATGAGGAGACTAATGCCTATTCACAGCCAAACTGTTGAGGAGATAAAGGTAAGTAAAAAGCGAAAAATTTATTGTGGTTTTTGGTAAAGTCGCGTGTGGGAGGAGGGCGTGACAGGAGTGGTATCAGAGCGTAGTTGGTCTGATGTGTCTAGGCATTAGTAATTAGGAAAATGTACATCCCCAAATCACTGTGTTTTGTTCAGTTACAATTGTGTATACAAGATGGGAGTTGGACAAATTAATATTTGTGAATGCAGGAATTGAGCCATTATGGCAAATACCCGCCGTGATAGAGGGGCGAGGGGTAGGGCTGGAGGCCGTAGAGGTAGGCCGGCTAGCCAGGGTGAGTCTTCGACTACCCATACACCCCCAGGTACTGCTGAGGTACCAGATACTACTGAGGCACGCTTCACGAGGATAGAGCGTAGCCTAGAGGCGATAGTAGGGCTGTTGGCACAGACTTTGCCAGGTAGACAGAGACAGGATGCAGAGACTGCGACTGGAGAGGCAGTTGCACCTGATACACCTGCGCAACCTGCACCTGAGATGCCACAGACTACTGAGACTCCTACACCCCCACCAGCTCAGGTTAGTAGAGGATATGGGTGTGATTTGGATCGGTTGCGACAGTTCCAGAAGCTTGGACCTCCATCTTTTCGAGGGGTCAAGGACCCAGCCAGTGCTGAGGAGTGGATTGGCGAGATAGAGAAGTTGTACGATTTCTTTGAGTGTACGACTTCTGAGAGAGTCGCATTTGCTGCGTTCCTACTGAAGGGAACGACAGAGCATTGGTCGAAGTCCACCAGGCCGATATTGAGAGCTCGACATGCTGAGATTAGTTGGGAGATGTTTCTAGAGGCCTTCAGGAGGCAGTTTGTTCCTGATACTGCGCAGCGTAGACTGCAGGCTGAATTTTTGGGATTGAGCCAGGGGAGTCTCACAGTGGATGAGTATGAGACCAGATTTTTGGCCCTGGGGAGATATGATCCCGATACCATGTACAGCGAGACCAGGAAGGTCCGCAGATTTATTGACGGATTGAGACCGGTGTTGCGGTCTAAATTGGTACCACTAGACATTGGTACATATGATGAGGCAGTGCGCAGGGCGCAGCTTTGTGAGCAAGATTATGAGAGGCATTTCTCTGAGTTTGGGAAGTTCAGTCGGAGCCAAGATAGAGAGAGAAAGAGGCCGGCTAGAGATAGAGGGTTCAGTTATCGAGGAGAGAGGAGACTCTTCGGTAAGGGACCACGGATAGAGGAGGTGCGAGAGCG
Source organism: Firmiana major (assembly GCA_033439115.1). Lineage (NCBI taxonomy): Eukaryota > Viridiplantae > Streptophyta > Magnoliopsida > Malvales > Malvaceae > Firmiana > Firmiana major. The sequence goes on along the minus strand of CM065902.1, from coordinate 8,644,915 downwards.
ACCAGTTAGACCTCCTACATACCCGGCCATAGCTCCAGCGAAGGGCATTGTGATTGGAGGACCGAGGCCTACTACTGATCAGTGCAGCCGATGTGGCAGACATCATGGCGGTAGACCTTGTCCGTTGAGCCCTGTTGTGTGTTTTCGATGTGGGAAACAGGGGCATATGGCTAGAGAGTGCCCAGAGACATATGTGATTGCCCCACAGAAGGGCAGGGAGCATGATAGAGCTCCAGCTGGTACGTCGGCTCAGAGAGGTAGAGCGACGGCAGAGGAGAAGGGGAAGCAGGTGATGGGTCGAGGGCGAGTACATGCTTTGGACCAGGACACAACTGATGCTTGTACGAATGTGATTAGAGGTTTCATTGCGTACGTGGTGGATATGGATAAGGTACATCCGGAGTTTGTAGATATTTCTGTGGTCAGTGAGCACCCAGATGTTTTCCCGGATGAGTTGCTAGGGTTACCACCAGACAGAGAGATTGAGTTCTGTATAGTGCCTGGTACTGAGCCTATTTCGAGACCACCGTATCGCATGGCCTTAGTTGAGCTGGAGGAGCTCAAGAGACAGTTACAGGAGCTGTTGGATAGGGGTTTTATCAGACCGAGTGTTTCACCGTGGGGAGCACCGGTTTAGTTTGTGAGGAAGAAGGATGGAAGTCTCCGATTGTGTATAGACTACAGATTGTTGAATAAGGCTACCATCAAGAATAGATATCCCCTTCCATGCATTGACGACTTACTGGATCAGCTTCGGGGAGCGCAGGTCTTTTCTAAGATTGATCTGAGGTCTGGGTATCATCAGTTGAGAGTTCGGAGTGGAGATGTACCCAAGACAGCATTTAGGACTCGATATGACCACTATGAGTTCCTAGTTAGGCCATTCGGACTGACGAATGCTCCCGCAGCTTTCATGGCTTTGATGAACGATGTGTTCAAGCCATATTTGGATCAGTTTGTTATCGTATTCATCGATGACATATTAGTATATTCGAGATCCAAGGAGGAGCATGAGGAGCACATCAGGATTGTATTACAGACTCTACGAGGGCAGCAGTTGTATGCTAAACTCAGCAAGTGTGATTTTTGGTTGACAAAGATCTCGTTTTTGGGACATGTAGTGTCGAGGGATGGTGTATCAGTAGATCCATCCAAGATTGAGGCTGTAGTTCAGTGGGAACAGTCGAGGACAGTTTCCAAGATCAGGAGTTTTCTGAGTTTAGCAGGGTACTATCGGAGATTCGTTGAGGGATTTTCGAAGTTGGCTGCTCCGTTGACACGTCTCACTCGGAAGAATGTTGCATTCGTGTGGGACGAGGATTGTGAGAGGAGTTTTCAGGAGCTGAAGAGTCGATTGACCACCGCTCCGATTCTCACTATTCCTACCAGCTCAGGAGGATTTTCAGTATATACCGATGCTTCGCATCAGGGACTGGGCTGTGTGTTGATGCAGGATGGGAGGGTAGTTGCTTATGGATCCAGACAGTTGAAGGACCATGAGAAGAACTATCCGACCCACGATTTAGAGTTAGCAGCAGTAGTGTTTGCGTTGAAGGTATGGCGCCACTACTTGTATGGTGAGAAGTTTCAGATTTTTACCGACCACAAGAGCCTCAAGTACCTGTTCTCACAGAAGGAACTAAACATGAGACAGAGAAGATGGCTAGAGCTTCTGAAGGATTATGATTGTGAGATACTTTATCATCCGGGTAAGGCTAATGTTGTAGCAGATGCTTTGAGTAGGAAGAGCCTTGGGATGGTATCGTATATGATGGTCAGGGAGCACGAGCTGCTATAGCAGTTTGCTAGCCTCAATTTGGGAGTTGTGCCTTCGGACAGAGATGCAGATTGTATGATTGCGAGTTTACGCTTAGAGCCAGATCTGTTGGATAGGATCAGACAGGCTCAGCAGACAGATCCGCAGTGCATCGATGTGATTGGTCAGATGCAGAGGGGCACAGCGATAGATTTTGAGTTGAGTTCTGATGGACTACTGAGGTACAGAGGGAGATTGTGTGTTCCCGAGGACCCAGAGCTCAGGAGATTGATATTGTCAGAAGCTCATTCCTCGAGGTACACGTTGCATCCGGGGAGTGGCAAGATGTATTAGAACCTCCGGAAGGTGTACTGGTGGTCAGGTATGAAGAAAGATGTGGCAGATTTTGTGGCGAGATGTCTCGTATGTCAGCAGGTGAAGGTAGAGCATCAGAAACCTGCAGGATTGTTGCAGCCTCTACCTATACCGACATGAAAATGGGAGCATATCACCATGGATTTCGTGATGGGTTTACCGAGGACCCGGAGGAATCACGATGCTATATGGGTGATCGTTGATAGACTGACGAAGTCAGCCCACTTCCTAGCTATGAGAGCTACCGATACTCTGAGTACATTGGCAGGGTTGTATGTACGCGAGGTAGTGAGGTTGCATGGTGTTCCAGTGAGCATTGTTTCAGATAGGGATTTTCCCTTCACTTCCCACTTTTGGGAACATTTTCAGGAAGCTATGGGAACCCAGTTGAGTTTGAGCACAGCTTTCCATCCTCAGACAGATGGTCAGTCAGAGAGGACGATACAGACTCTGGAGGATATGTTGAGAGCATGTGTGCTGGATTTTAGAGACTCCTGGGATGATCATTTGCCACTAGCCGAGTTCGCCTACAACAACAGTTATCATTCGAGTATCGGGATGGCACCGTATGAGGCCTTGTATGGCCGTAGATGTCGTTCCCCTATTGGGTGGGAAGAAGTGGGTGACCGTAAGATTTTTGCTCCTGATATGGTTACACAGGCTTCTGAGGATGTCCGGTTGATAGTTGAGAGATTGAGGACAGCTCAGAGTCGACAGAAGAGTTATGCTGACAGGAGACGTAGGCCACTTGAGTTCACAGTTGGTGAGTCCGTGTTTCTGAAGGTTTCTCCTTCCAAGGGTATAGCGAGGTTTGGGAAGAGAGGTAAGTTGAGTCCTCGCTACATTGGACCCTTTGAGATACTTGATCGAGTGGGAGATAAGGCTTATAGGTTGGCATTGCCACCAGATTTGTCAGGCGTGCACAACGTCTTCCACATTTCGATGCTTAGGAAGTATCACCCGGATCCGGCACATGTGATTAGTTATGAGCCTTTGGAGCTCAGTGAGGACATGTCATATGTTGAGAGGCCGATTCGAATACTGGATAGGAAGGAGAAGGTTTTGAGATCGAAGAGTATCGGGTTAGTGAAGGTACTATGGCAGCATCACACTTCCGAGGAGGCTACTTGGGAGTTAGAGAGTTTGATGCGAGAGAAGCACCCCCAGTTGTTTGAGGATTGATTTGGTTCTAATTTGGAGGACCAAATTCTTTTAGTTGGGGAGGATTGTCAGACCCGAGTTTTTGATTTACGTATGTAGCTTTTACCTTATGATTCCTATGAGTACGAACGTTATATTTCATAGTTGAATCATAAGAAGAGTATTTACTATCGTGCAATCGATTTATTGAGAATTAAAAATGCATGTAAGCTACATAATAGCAAGATAAGGGTTAAAGTGATTTTCGAGCAAGTACAGGGGTAATGTCACGCCCCGAAAATGCGGAAAATAGGGCAAATTTAAAACTTTTTACTCGTTAATTCACAAATAAAGAGTGCATTCCTGTGCAGTGTCATACATCATCATAACTATCATGCCTCAGGATCTCATCATGATACAATAAATATTGTATTATACCCACTACTCGATTACAAGTCAATTAATCCTAATACATCCCATATAATGTCATACATCAAGTGTCTGTAATTACAATAATAGTCTGGGTACATGAAAAGATAAATATACCTCAAAGTACAAAATATATAGCCTGGAGCTCGGATCCTCCACTAGCCACTACTCCGTACGTCGCAGGGAAGTCCTTATTCACTTGAAGAACTCTGGGGGGAAAGAAAAACAGGATGAGCTTCTAAATCGCTCAGTAAGGGGGGTAGGGGACTCATTTCATAAACCAAAATGCACATCACAAAGCATTTATTTGTATGTGAAACTCATTTGAAAACCATAGCATGAAAATACTCAAAACGACACTCTCATGTGTCAAGTCATGTGAAAACATGAAGTAAAAAGGCTCACTCTAGAGCAAAACAAAGCATGTGAAAATACGCGTTAAACGCTTTCTCAAATAACGTGGCATAGCCACTGGTTTAAAATCACACGTGGCATAGCCACAATACACACGTGGCAAAGCCACTGAATTATTTTCTCACGTGGCATAGCCACAATACACATGTGGCAAAGCCACTGATTTAATTCTCACGTGGCATAGCCACAGAATAGGGTTTCTCAACGTGGCACTGCCACCAATGGGGTTTCTCAACGTGGCACAGCCACCAATGAGGTATAACGTGGCACAGCCACGAATGGGGTATAACGTGGCACAGCCACCAATGGGGTATACGTGGCACAGCCACCGATGGGGTATAACGTGGCACAGCCACCAATGGGGTTTTCTCAACGTGGCACAGCCACCAATGGGGTATACGTGGCACAGCCACCAATGGGGTTTTCTCAACGTGGCACAGCCACCAATGGGGTATACGTGGCACAGCCACCAATGGGGTTTTCTCAACGTGGCAGCCACCAATGGGGTTTTCTCAACGTTACCAGAACGGAGAAGAATTCGGGCTTACATGCTACCAGAGCAATGCCCGGTGTGTACTCACAACTACACACCCAAGTCTTATCACATAAGACAGGTTTGCCTTCACGTAGAACTCGTAATGGTTTTTCTCTCATAAAACTCATTTGAAATCGTTTTGTACTCAACACAAAACGTAATAAAACCGAGTTCTAACCGGCAAAGCACACGCACACATTTCTCAAATCTCAATGTTGCCTTAACGTAGAGCCCAGTTATAAACTCATAAAACATTGGGCCCCAACCGGCTATAAAATCGTGTGCAGTTCAAATCTCAACACAAAACTCTCAACATGCTTGTTTATAAATCATAAATCATGCTATAACAGTTTACAAATCACATACACAAATGGTTTAGATTTCCCTTACCTCTTTGCACCTCGTATAGTGCAATCGTTTCCCCCGTATCACGGACTAGTCTCGCATTCCACTCTGGAACTCCCGAGCTGTCCAAACGATGTTAAAACATCAATACTTAATTCTCATAAGTCACAATTCTCAAAATCGAGCATAATTGCTCATAACGCCTCAATTCTCTTGGTTCTCGCAACTCCACCCTAAACTACAACCTCATTCTCAATATCTCAATGTTCGATATTCCTCATGCCAATTATCTAGGCAATTCTCTACATTGTCCAATTTCCATTTATAACTCACAATTTCCTAAATTCACCAAAACTCTCAATATACATATCACTCCTACCACATTGAAATTTAATCACTTCCTAGTCATCTTTCAACCATTTCAACACCCATTCAACCACCAATAACATCGAAATCAACTCAAATATCTAGATCAAGATTTAGAAATTACCCAAAGCTTGTGAGACGCACAACTCACGCCTCGATCCGATTCGTCCTTCGATTTCCAAGTATGTTGTTCTCCCTTTGATGAGGAACAACTTTCCTTCTTACCACAATAGCTGATTCGGTCAAAAATGGGGGATTTGGAGGAGTGAGAAACTAGGTTTTCGGAAAAATGGAGGTTTTGGGGGAGAGAGAAAGTGAAATTTCAGAGAAAACACGGGTTCCTTATATAGACTGGAGGTAGGAGATCGATCTGCCTCTTGATGAGATCGATCTGTGTTTGAATTTTGGGGACGATCTGGGCAATTTTATGCCTAGGAGATCGATCTGTCGAAGGGTGAGATCGATCTCTTTATGGCTTTATGAGATCGATCTGTGCCTTGAGGAGATCGATCTTCTTCCAAACAGAAGCATTTGGAGATCGATCTCTTCCTCATGAGATCGATCTGCCTTCAAACAGATTCATTTGGAGATCGATCTCTTCCTCATGAGATCGATCCCTTCTCAAACAGATTCATAAGGAGATCGATCTCTTCCATTGGAGATCGATCTGCTTCTCAAATTTCCTCCTTCCTTGTCAGTTTTAACTCACCAGATCGATCTCTCCTTCTCCCAGATCGATCTGTCCTCATGCTTCATGCCCATTTTACACACTTAACACATAAGTCTCCAATTATAATTCCCACAATTTACTTAGTTCCATAAATTACACTTCAAATTATTATTACATCAATAAATATGTCTGAAATTCTCAGATCTCACATCCTCCCCACCTTAAAAGAATTTGGTCCTCCAAATTCAACTCAACTAATCAAAATAGATGGGGGTATTTCTCCTTCATGAGACTTTCTAGTTCCCACGTCGCTTCTTCCCTTGAGTGATGCTTCCACAAGACTTTCACTAATGGGATGCTCTTGGTTCTCAGTACCTTCTCTTTTCTATCGAGAATCCGGACGGGTTCCTCAATGTAGCTCATGTCCTCCTGTATGTCCATCTCATCATACTCTATGACATGAGAAGGGTCCGGGTGGTACTTCCTCAACATAGATACATGAAAAACATTGTGTATCCCGGACATCTGTGGGGGTAATGCCAATTTGTAGGCTACCTCTCCCACTCTCTCAAGAATCTCGAATGGTCCTATGTATCGAGGACTCAATTTTCCTTTCTTCCCAAATCGCATGATACCCTTGCTCGGTGATACTCTCAGAAATACTGCATCACCAACATCAAACTCGAGTGGCCGTCTACGCACATCAGCGTAGCTTTTCTGTCTACTCTGTGCAGCCCGTAACCTCTCACATATGAGTTTCACACTCTGTACGGCTTGCTCAACAAGCTCAGGAGCATTTATCTTTCTGTCACCGACTTCTTCCCAAGCTACAGGGGATCTACACCTCCTACCATATAGAGCCTCAAAAGGTGCCATTCCAATACTCGCATGATAGCTATTATTGTACGCAAACTCTGCTAGGGGCAGGTGATCATCCCATGATCCCTTAAAATCCATCGTACACGCCCTCAACATATCCTCCAGGGTCTGAATAGTCCTCTCTGACTGACCATCTGTCTGAGGATGATAGGCGGTACTAAAACTCAATCGAGATCCCATGGACTCCTGAAACTGGGTCCAGAATCTGGAAGTAAATCGGGAATCTCTATCAGAAGTAATACTCACTGGAGCCCCATGTAATCTAGCTATCTCGCTGACATATAGCTCAGCTAAGGCATCCACAGTATCTGTGCTCTTGATGGCAAGGAAGTGGGCACTCTTGGTCAATCTATCCACAATGACCCATATCACGTCACGACCTCTTCGGGTCCTCGGTAAGCCCATAATAAAGTCCATAGTGACATGCTCCCATTTCCATGTAGGTACAGGTAAGGGCTGTAGTAGTCCTCCGGGCTTCCGATGCTCAGCTTTCACTTGCTGGCATACTAAACACCTGGCCACGTACTCTGCCACATCTCGCTTCATACCACTCCACCAATACACCTTTCTCAAGTCTCGGTACATCTTAGTACTTCCTGGGTGCATGGTGTATCGCGAGCAGTGGGATTCTCTCAGTATCTGTCTCTTCAGGGTATCATCGTCCGGTACACAAATCCGTCCTCTGAATCTCAACAATCCATCCTCACTGATGGTGAGATCCGACTGCGAACTCTGCTCAGCTTGGCTAACCATATCTATCAATCTCTGATCACTGCGCTGCCCAGTTCTAATCTGATCCATGATCCTGGGCTCTATCCGCAGGCTAGCCAAAAATCCAGTCTCTACCTCTTTAACTCTGATCCGAAGTTCGGCGAACTGCTCTAACAAATCCCATTCCCTGATCATCATAGCAGATATCATACTCTTCCTGCTCAGGGCATCAGCAACCACATTCGCCTTACCCGGATGATAAAGAATCTCGCAGTCATAATCCTTAAGGAGTTCCATCCATCTCCTTTGTCTCATGTTTAACTCTTTCTAATCAAAGAGATATCTCAAACTCTTGTGATCAGTGAAGATCTGGAATCTTTCCCCATACAAGTAGTGTCGCCAGATCTTCAAAGCAAATACCACAGCGGCTAACTCCAAATCATGCGTGGGGTAATTCCGCTCATGGTCTTTCAGTTGTCGCGATCCATATGCGACCACTCTTCCGTGCTGCATAAGTACACACCCCAATCCTTGGTGAGATGCATCACTATACACCGAGAATCCTCCTGATCCCTCGAGAATAGTTAACACAGGTGCCGCTGTCAATCTCCTCTTTAACTCTTGAAAACTGAGCTCACATTGATCAGTCCATATGAACGGAGTCTCCTTACGCGTGAGCTTAGTCAAAGGAGCGGCAATCCTCGAGAACCCTTCCACAAATCTCCTGTAATACCCTGCCAAACCAAGGAAGCTTCGTATCTCAGTCACTGTCCTCGGTCTTTCCCAATTAAGCACAGCTGCTATTTTACTCGGATCCACTGATACTCCTTCCTCTGAGACTACATGCCCAAGGAAAGCTATCCGGTTCAGCCAAAACTCACACTTACTAAGCTTTCCGTATAATTGCTTATCTCGGAGTATCTGAAGTACTAACCACAAATGCTGTGCATGCTCCTCATACGACCGAGAGTACACCAGGATATCATCGATAAAGACTATCACAAACTTATCCAGATAGTCTCTGAACACCTCGTTCATCAATCTCATAAATGCTGCAGGGGCGTTCGTCAATCCAAAGGACATCACCAGAAATTCGTAATGGCCATACCTTGTCCTAAAGGCCGTCTTTGAAATATCTTCCTCCTTGATCCTCAATTGGTGATAGCCCGATCTCAAATCAATCTTAGAAAAGACTGATGCCCCTCTTAGCTGATCAAGTAGATCGTCAATCCTGGGCAGCGGATATTTATTCTTCACCGTGGCTTTATTCAATAGCCGGTAGTCCACACATAATCTGAGACTACCATCCTTCTTCTTAACAAACAGTACTGGCGCTCCCCATGGCGAAACACTGGGTCTAATAAACCCTTGATCCAATAACTCCTGTAGTTGTTTCTTCAATTCCTCAAGTTCCACTAATGCCATCCTGTAGGGAGGTTTAGAGATCGGCTGAGTATCCGGTACCAAATCAATGGTAAACTCCAGCTCTCTCTCTGGTGGTAAACCTGGCAATTCATCTGGAAAAACATCCAGAAATTCGCAAACCACAGGTATATCCTCAATCCTCGGGTGTTCCTGCTCATCATCTGAGATGAGTGTCTCATAACCTTCACATGAATAATCACATTTAATATTCTCCAAAATAATGTTAAAATTCTCAAATGACTTACTAGAATTCCACATAATCATTTCATCAATATCTCAACCGTACACTGTAAGGTTCAGGTAAGGAGAAAGTTACAATCTTAGTGTAGCAGTCTAAACTCACTCGATTGGTCGCCAACCAATCCATTCCCAGAATTACATCAAACCCATGTATACTCAACATGATTAGATCTGCTAACATCACTCTATCTCCCACCTTAATTTCACATCCTCTACAGATTAACTCAGTTCTCTGGGATTCACGCATAGGGGTATTTACATGTAGTATATATTCTAGAGGTTCAAACTTCAAGTTTAATCTACATGCAAAATGCTCGGAAATAAACGAATGCGTGGATCCTGAATCAATCAACACATGAGCCTCATAATTACAAACAGAGAGTGTACCTCTTATAGTTTCTGCCGAAGTGTCTGCGGTCTCCTTATCCAGGGCGAACACACGTCCCTGTGCCACAGGTTTCTTCCCTTTCTCTGCCGCGGTGGCCCGTCTCCGGGGATCCACTCTCTGAGGCTGTTGTCTAGTGGGCTCCGAAGCATGTGGTATCTGAGGTTGGGGACAGTCCTTCACTCTGTGGCCCATGTCACCACATCTGAAACATCCATGGATCGACCCAGTACAACTTCCCTCATGCGATCGGCCACAATCTCTACAAATCCTCATCTCCGGCCTGACATATCGAGGGGTCTCCTTGATAATAGGATAGGCTCTGGGTCTCTCCAATCTGTCCTTCTGCACCTCAATCCTTCCTCTTCTGAAGGAACCTCTCCGAGCCTCTGACTGGAAAAGTGCTGGCCTCTTGCCCTTATCTCTATTCACCGCTCTGAGCTCATTCTGGGATTGTACCATCTCAATCCCTCTTTCAACCTCTTGTGCTCGTCTCAGAGCATCTCCAAACTCAGTAATACATAGCCACATCAGTCTATCTCTAATGACGGGCTTCAACCCATACACAAACTTCTCTGTGCGGAGCTCTTCACTCTTGAAGGTCTCTGGGTCATATCTCAGTAGTGTGGTGAACTGGCTCTCATAGTCATCCACCGACATGTCACCCTGTACCAAACTCAAAAACTCGGCCTGTTTCCTTCTCTGGGCGGCTCGTGGTACATATTGGGTTTTAAAAGCTGTCTGGAACTCTTCCCAACCAATCACATCCTGGTGGGACATCAAGATACCCTGGGTAGTACCCCACCAATCTCGAGCTCTCCCCTTCAGCATATAGGCACTCATACTGACTCTCTCAGCATCGGTGCACCCCAGTAAATCAAATATAACTCTCAATTCCGTCAACCACTCCTCAGCCTCTGTAGGATCCTTCTTTCCCTTAAATGCGGGTGGATTCATCTTCAGGAATTCCTTTAGTCGGACCTTACCTCTGTCCTCAGGCTGAGTGACGGGAGGCACTGGGGGTATGGAAGGTCCTGGTGGTGGTGTAGGGGTAGTATCCGAGGCATTAACTCCAAAGTGTTGCGCGAATAGCGCCGCCATCTGCTCAAAACCTTGCCTCACATCGGTCTCAATCCGATTAAATCGAGAGTTAGGACTCTCTGGTTGTGGGACAGGTGGTGGAGGGGACTCTGCCTGCCTCCTCGAGCGACCTCGTCGTTTACTCATTCTCAATCTCAACTCGTCTCCTGCGCGTACATATCAAAATTGATTGAAATCTCAATCTTCAATTTCAATTCATGACCAGACTATTACAGACACTTGGGATGTATTCTATTTCACTTAACCGACACTGACAGTACTAGGCACCCTAAGCTCTGATACCAAGAAAACTCTGTCACGCCCCGAAAATGCGGAAAATAGGGCAAATTTAAAACTTTTTACTCGTTAATTCACAAATAAAGAGTGCATTCCTGTGCAGTGTCATACATCATCATAACTATCATGCCTCAGGATCTCATCATGATACAATAAATATTGTATTATACCCACTACTCGATTACAAGTCAATTAATCCTAATACATCCCATATAATGTCATACATCAAGTGTCTGTAATTACAATAATAGTCTGGGTACATGAAAAGATAAATATACCTCAAAGTACAAAATATATAGCCTGGAGCTCGGATCCTCCACTAGCCACTACTCCGTACGTCGCAGGGAAGTCCTTATTCACTTGAAGAACTCTGGGGGGAAAGAAAAACAGGGTGAGCTTCTAAATCGCTCAGTAAGGGGGGTAGGGGACTCATTTCATAAACCAAAATGCACATCACAAAGCATTTATTTGTATGTGAAACTCATTTGAAAACCATAGCATGAAAATACTCAAAACGACACTCTCATGTGTCAAGTCATGTGAAAACATGAAGTAAAAAGGCTCACTCTAGAGCAAAACAAAGCATGTGAAAATACGCGTTAAACGCTTTCTCAAATAACGTGGCATAGCCACTGGTTTAAAATCACACGTGGCATAGCCACAATACACACGTGGCAAAGCCACTGAATTATTTTCTCACGTGGCATAGCCACAATACACACGTGGCAAAGCCACTGATTTAATTCTCACGTGGCATAGCCACAGAATAGGGTTTCTCAACGTGGCACTGCCACCAATGGGGTTTCTCAACGTGGCACAGCCACCAATGGGGTATAACGTGGCACAGCCACCAATGGGGTATAACGTGGCACAGCCACCAATGGGGTATACGTGGCACAGCCACCGATGGGGTATAACGTGGCACAGCCACCAATGGGGTTTTCTCAACGTGGCACAGCCACCAATGGGGTATACGTGGCACAGCCACCAATGGGGTTTTCTCAACGTGGCACAGCCACCAATGGGGTATACGTGGCACAGCCACCAATGGGGTTTTCTCAACGTGGCACAGCCACCAATGGGGTTTTCTCAACGTTACCAGAACGGAGAAGAATTCGGGCTTACATGCTACAAGAGCAATGCCCGGTGTGTACTCACAACTACACACCCAAGTCTTATCACATAAGACAGGTTTGCCTTCACGTAGAACTCGTAATGGTTTTTCTCTCATAAAACTCATTTGAAATCGTTTTGTACTCAACACAAAACGTAATAAAACCGAGTTCTAACCAGCAAAGCACACGCACACATTTCTCAAATCTCAATGTTGCCTTAACGTAGAGCCCAGTTATAAACTCATAAAACATTGGGCCCCAACCGGCTATAAAATCGTGTGCAGTTCAAATCTCAACACAAAACTCTCAACATGCTTGTTTATAAATCATAAATCATGCTATAACAGTTTACAAATCACATACACAAATGGTTTAGATTTCCCTTACCTCTTTGCACCTCGTATAGTACAATCGTTTCCCCCGTATCACGGACTAGTCTCGCATTCCACTCTGGAACTCCCGAGCTGTCCAAACGATGTTAAAACATCAATACTTAATTCTCATAAGCCACAATTCTCAAAATCGAGCATAATTGCTCATAACACCTCAATTCTCTTGGTTCTCGCAACTCCACCCTAAACTACAACCGCATTCTCAATATCTCAATGTTCGATATTCCTCATGCCAATTATCTAGGCAATTCTCTACATTGTCCAATTTCCATTTATAACTCACAATTTCCTAAATTCACCAAAACTCTCAATATACATATCACTCCTACCACATTGAAATTTAATCACTCCCTAGTCATCTTTCAACCATTTCAACACCCATTCAACCACCAATAACATCGAAATCAACTCAAATATCTAGATCAAGATTTAGAAATTACCCAAAGCTTGTGAGACGCACAACTCACGCCTCGATCCGATTCGTCCTTCGATTTCCAAGTATGTTGTTCTCCCTTTGATGAGGAACAACTTTCCTTCTTACCACAATAGCTGATTCGGTCGAAAATGGGGGATTTGGAGGAGTGAGAAACTAGGTTTTCGGAAAAATGGAGGTTTTGGGGGAGAGAGAAAGTGAAATTTCAGAGAAAACACGGGTTCCTTATATAGACTGGAGGTAGGAGATCGATCTGCCTCTTGATGAGATCGATCTGTGTTTGAATTTTGGGGACGATCTGGGCAATTTTATGCCTAGGAGATCGATCTGTCGAAGGGTGAGATCGATCTCTTTATGGCTTTATGAGATCGATCTGTGCCTTGAGGAGATCGATCTTCTTCCAAACAGAAGCATTTGGAGATCGATCTCTTCCTCATGAGATCGATCTGCCTTCAAACAGATTCATTTGGAGATCGATCTCTTCCTCATGAGATCGATCCCTTCTCAAACAGATTCATAAGGAGATCGATCTCTTCCATTAGAGATCGATCTGCTTCTCAAATTTCCTCCTTCCTTGTCAGTTTTAACTCACCAGATCGATCTCTCCTTCTCCCAGATCGATCTGTCCTCATGCTTCATGCCCATTTTATACACTTAACACATAAGTCTCCAATTATAATTCCCACAATTTACTTAGTTCCATAAATTACACTTCAAATTATTATTACATCAATAAATATGTCTGAAATTCTCAGATCTCACAGGTAAGACGGTCAATTGACCAAAATTCGGTATAAATCCGATGAGAAAATTTCATTAAAAATATGAAATCGAGAGATCTTGATCAATAACGAGGAAAATATTGAATTTCGAGTCCAATTGATCGAGATATGAATTTAATTAATATTTTCGAATTTTTATCTCGAAAAACGAGCTCAAAAATAGTGAAAAAATATACTAAAAAGGTAAAATCGAACTGATAAATTCATTTGTGGACTAAATGAATTTAATTAGAATTTTTGAGAATTTTTGGGATATTTTTGAGATTTTTATTATTATTTTAATGAATAAAATAATAATAAAAATTCATTATTAGAAAAAAAAAAAACGAATTGGAAACAGAAAACGAAGAGAGTTTTCGGGGAGAGAGAAACAGAAACGCAAAAAAAACCGACGAAAGGGAAAGCTTGCCGGACCAGCCACCACCGGCGACCCCAGCGGCCAGCGAACGGCCGGAAAGGAAGAAGGCTACGGCGCGACCTCCCAGCCACCGGTAACGCGCCTCACCGGCGCCGAAAAAGGGAGATCGACGGAGTTGAAGGCCGCGGAGAAGAGAAGGGAATCCGACTGCCACCGGCGGTGCTAGGGTCCGATCGAGCCCAGACGAACGATCCCCAGGCTTTGGCGCACCAAACGGTGGTGGAATCGGCCGGAGAACCGGTCGGACGGCGTCGGAACGGCGAAAGGAACCTGAACCGGTCGGCCGGTTCAGTGAAAAGTGACTGTGCTGAACCGGACCGGACCGGTTCAGCCAAGGAGGAGAGAGAAAAAGAGGAAAAAAAAAGAAAAAAAAAGGAAAAAGAAAATTTTTGAGAATTCACCGGACTTCGGGTAAGTCGATACGAGGTCAAAAGTGACCAATTTAATTTCTGATAAATTTATTTAAATTATATTTAATCAGAAATTGACCCGGAGTTAAATATACGAAATTGTGCAGTTCGACGATTAATTCCGAACGGAAGCCCGATCGAACTCCGATTCGCGCACCATCGCACAATCTCGGGTAAGTAAAGCTCATTTACGACAATTTATGTGATTTATGCGTATTTAAGATTTAATTTACGCATTTCGGATTAAATTTTGGATTTAGTGAATTATATTCAGAAAATTGAATAAAATGTCGTAAATGATATACGGGCTATCCAAAGAGCTTGGAATAAAGCCCAATGGGTATTGATAGGCCCAATGAGTCGATAGACCTTGATGAACGGGCTTAATACGGATTAAGGCCCGATTAACGTGATTAAGGCCCATTAAGCGTAAAAGGGCCAATTTAAGTGAAATAAACTGTATTAAATGTGTAATACAGTAAGAAAAGTGTAATTAACTCAGTGAATGATTAAATGCAGTTCCAGAGTCATATTGAGAGTTGACCGGACTGCGAGATTAGACAGCACAGAGGAAGAGAGGTCACACGACGTGATCCGAGGTAGGGGACTCTTGCAAGTAGCTAGAGATATCTGTGCATATTTTCGTTGGATTTTACATTCACTGAAATTGTTTGAGGGTCAGAGAAAATCTATAATAATTATAGGGACCCGATATGGGTAAATTATGATTTTGCCCCTAGTTAGGCAAAAAGTGAAATTTTGGGAAAAGTGGTAAAAAGAATGAAAATGATGTTTTGAGTGGTTTTTACTGCTGTGTAGCAGAAGAGTAGGTGGATGAGCTAATGTTTTGAGGTCGATGTAAATTAAGCACATTTTATAGTGCTGATTTTAGTGATTTTTAACATCCCTATTTTTAAAGAGCCATCTACCGAATTATGTGGAAACAATCGTGCTAGAGCATAACTCGCACTTGATTTCAGATGTTTTTCACATACATTAGTGCTGGAGGTTGACTCGCACTACATTTATTTGACATGCATGATAGAGTACTGGAGCGTTGCTCGTACTCAGTTTTTATGTGATTTGTGCATGATAGAGTGCTTGAGCGATTAGCTCGTACTCGAGTTTTACATGAGATGCATGACAGAGTGCTGGAGCGTTGCTCGTACTCGATTTTTCATGATTTGTACATGACATCGTACTTTAGCGATTTGCTCGTACTTGATTTGTAATGAGAACTATGCATGACCTGGTGCTGGAGGTTTACTCGCACTAGTGTTGATATTTTGACATGCATATACAGTGTTTTGAGGCGGAGTGTTGACTGTGTGTCACACTCAAGACGCGCACTGTAGTTTTTCGTGATATATACACATGTTAGAAAAACCGTGACGATTTCCTCCGTGTAGACTGAGTGTCACATTGTTGAGATGTTCTCACGTGAATTTAGAGACGTGGCATTGATTTCCATAGTATGGGGGCTAAGACCTATGGCAGGCACCCCGACTATGATGTATTTCCATGGTATGAGAGGCTAAGACCTATGGCAGGCACCCCGACCATGATGTATGGGTCCACGGGTGTACGTTGTACCGTGCATGTGGCATGGAGTACATTGTACCGTGTTTTGTGTTGTGGAGTTGTGGAGGAGTGTGTTGATAGCTGACGGTTGTGATGGACTGACCCCCCACCCGTTACAGCAGTGATTACCCCGCACACCGAGTACTGTGTTGCCTGGGATCACCATTGTTAGGATATGGCCATAGTCCGGAGATACTCTCTTACGGTAAGATCCTTAAGCCCAACATCCTTAAGCCTGTTAGGCGGGGAGGCTCTGTTTGGCGGGGAGGCTCTCTTACATGTCTAGAGAGATTGCATTTAGCCACTGAGTCTCGTATGATATATCACATGTACTTTATGATACGGGTAGACCTAAGGGATGGGTCGAAACCCAGTTTATTTGTGTTGTGATGAGAAATGCCATATTTCCTGTGTTTTGAATGTAAATGGCATATTTTATATAAAGGCATTCTTAAATGATTAAATATGCACTGTTTTGCATGAATGCCTCTGATTGATAAACCAGCATGTGTTTAGTACATGGGATTTTAAATCTGTACTATATTATATATATTTTAAACATGCTTTTGAAATAAGAGAAGGAAAGGCAAAGCACTATTTTCAAGTAGATAGTATGGATGTCTACTTGCTTGCCTGATTTCCTTACTGAGCGCGTTGATAGCTCATCCCATTCATTTTCCCCCCATCTCTACAGATTCTCATCAGTAGATCGAGTCGGCCAGGGTATTGCATTCCTTTGATCCGCTGCCACTCCCCATCTAGCAAAAGGTATACACACGCGTACTCTTTTGTACCTGAACAATGTATAAACACAGTGATGTACACGTTTTAATATGGGGGATGTAATGATGTAATTATATTTAAAAATACAAATTTACTTATGATATAAATGTCATGTATGTATGATACGAAAAAGAATGGTAAGGTATGTATGGATGAGGAGACTAATGCCTATTCACAGCCCAACTGTTGAGGAGATAAAGGTAAGTAAAAAGCGAAAAATTTATTGTGGTTTTTGGTAAAGTCGCGTGTGGGAGGAGGGCGTGACACCAAGTAATTCCATCTAACCATCTAAAATCATAAACATTACCCCAATAACAACATTAGCATGCCATAAATCATAGGCTCATTCAATCCCACATATCCTCACATTATACCCATTTTAGATTTCTAGGTCACACCAATTCCCCTACATTCCTAGGTAGTTTATCCATCAATACTCATATCAATCAACTCCAAAATCAATTAAATAGCTAATGCAATTGGATTGGAGTGTTAGAATCTTACCAATATGATTTCTCTTCTTGCTCCAATTGGTAATGCCCTTAACTCCTTCAACTCCAAGAATGGGAAAATGCCCTCTCACTATGTTATCCTTCTCTTTGATAGGAACAACTTTGCCTCTAATGATCTCTCTCCAAATCTCACTAAAAATGGCTGATTTTAGAGAGGGAAAGTTGGGTTTTTGGGGTTGAAATTGTAAAGTTTGGTGTTTTTTCGGGATTCCCAGATTTTCAGCTCTCCTTATATAGAAATGACTTGAGGAGATCGATCTGGTCCAAGAGGAGATCGATCTGGTCCCTTAAAATCCCTCTTTTTCACGACATTTTTAAGCCTGAGATCGATCTGTCGAAGCAATGAGATCAATCTGTTGAGGCATGAGATCGATCTGTCGAAGCATGAGATCGATCTGGTCCCAAACAGAGAGCTAAGGAGATCGATCTGGGTGCTTGAGGATCGATCTTTTCACTTACAGAATGCTTGGCAGATCGATCTGGCTCCATTGGAGATCGATCTGCTCTATTCTTTCGCCCAAATCAGAGCATTCTGGCTCTTCCAGATCGATCTCTCATCCTAGGAGATCGATCTGGACCTCATGTTTTCCAGATTTCCTGCAGTTTCATTGCTGCAACTCATACCAACACACCCTCAATCTATTGCCATGGCCATTTTCTCATCCATCCACCTTTATAACTTGAAAATGGCATCCATTCATACCTTATGCACATTGAAACTTGTGTGCATTCATTGTATGTTCAAAGGCATGCTACATAAAACCAAATGGAAGCATAACTCCATCCCATTTTACCACACTACTCATCTTGAGTCTCAATCACATCCATCACTTGCTAGAACTCATTTCTTCGTATTCATACTCAATGAAACTTGTATGTACGTTACAATTTATATTACACATACATACATTGAATCCATGGACTTACATCAATCATACTTTACATTACAAGTCCATTCATATTATTTGATCCAATTATTCACATTACCATTATACATATACGGGGTCTTACATACTTAAGGTAAGATTAACCGGTAATTAATTAAACTAGTCAACTTCTCTGTGGGACGATAATTTCGGGACTCAAATCTCATTATTACTTGAACGACCCGTGCACTTGCTGACAGTACCCTTAGGGCGTGTCAAGTTTTTGGCATTGGGGTAGATGAAACCTCAGCTGGCACCCCCAACCATGATATGGGTCCGTGGAGTACGTTATACCGTGTACATCACATCGAGTATGTTGTACCGCATAGTTGAGTTACTGATGAGAAAGTCTGACGGAGATCTAACCCACCTTCGTTCCAGCATGATACCCCGCACACGGAGATCCGTGTGGTTTGGGATGATTTATGACATAGTTGGCCAACATAGTCTTGAGATATAGTGACCTGTCTCATTTACTATAACATAGTACCACATGGTTTTGACATATGAGTGTGATTGTGATTGTCCAAGGTAGACCCGAGGGAGGGTCGAGCCTTATGAGATTTGTGATTTAAAGAAATGATAATCTGATTTATGATGAGATGTGATGGAATTTGAAAATAGATTTGTGATGAGTTTTAATGAGACTGAGCATGAGATGTTTTTGCATGTTGATATTTCCATGTTTTATGCCTATTTACATGGTTTTAATACATGATATATGTATATACATGTGGCATAGTTTTATTTCCTCATGCTCTGATTATAAACAATTTATGTATAACATTATCAACATGTAGATAAAGTAGTTATCTACCATGCTTGCATTATTGTCTTATTGAGCATGTGGTTGCTCATCCCTCTCTACTTTCCCCTCTCTACAGAGCGTACATAGCAGCACAGCGAGGACTGAGGAGTTGTATTTTTTGACATCTGTTGTTTCCATCGCCAAAAGGTATACACATAGAGATTCTTTTTGTATCTAAATAACGTAAAAGCACAGAAGTCATGTGTATTGTAATGTGGGGGATGTAAAAGTTAGAAAAACGTGTCATTGTATAAGTGTATTACTGAACTTTCAAATGAATGACACCTCTTTTGATTAATTTGAAAATGAATGATGAGCGATAATTATTATTGACTCACAGCCCAACTGTATAGTGGTGAGTTTGTTTACGACCAGGCAAGGATACGAAAATGCGAAAAAGTTTCAGTGATTTTCGGTTAAAAATGATAAAATGGGTCGTGACACCCCTGGTCTCTCAACAGGGTCCTGTGGAGCCTAGTTAGTCTGTGGCTCTGCACGGCCTTCGAGCCTACCCCTATGGCCTCTAGTACGTGCACCTACCCCTCTACTTCGGCGTGTAATAGGCATATTGCCTAACTTCCTGTATTCACAACCATTTATTAGTCTCAATCCATTTCGGTATACACAGTTATATCGAAACAAAAGCACAGTAATATGGGGATGTAACTTTCCTACGTGTTATTACTGACTCACATTAGGCCAACTCTGCTCTGATACCAATCTCTGTCACGACCCTTTTTACCCGAAAATCACTATAATTTTTTCTCATTTTTCATTTCCCTTACCCGGTCGTGAACAACCATCACCAATAGCAGTTGGGCTGTGAGTTAATAATAATTATCATTTACCATCCATTTCCAATTAATCAAAACAATGTCATACATTGAAGTTAAGTCATAAGCTCATACATAGCATGTTTTCTAACATTTACATCCCCACATCACAATTCAAAATGACAATTGTGCCTCTACATGTTTAGATACAAAAAGAATCTTGTGTGTATACCTCTTGGTGATGGAGTGCAGCAGATGTCCAAAAATGTAATGCCTCAATCCTTCACAAGGCTATTATATATGCTCTGTAAATGGGGAAAGTAGAGGGATGAGTAACCACACGCTCAAAGACTATGTTGGCCAACTATGTCATAATCATCCCAGACCACAAGGATCCCGGTGTGCGGGGCATCATGCTGGAACGAAGGTGGGTTAGTTCTTCGCCAGACTTTTCAAATCATCATCACAACCACGCGTTACAGCGTACTCCATGTGATATACATGGTACAACATACTCCGCAAACCCATATCATGGTTGGGGGTGCCAGCCGTTGGTCTTATCTACCCCATGCTATGTGTAAGCTATATACTCTCAAGTGCACATGGAGCTTTTCTTTCCCATGTAAGAGAGCCTCCCCATCAACAGAGCCTCCCCACCCCATCGGGCTTAAAGATGTTGGCTTAAGGATCCTACCGACAGCCTCCCCATCCCATCAGGCTTAAGGATGTAGGGCTTGAGGATCTTACCATCTCCACGGCATTATACATACCACAGTGTAAAAAACTATGTGAGTTAAGCTCTAGCACAATTCATGCATCATTAATAAATCTCCTCGCACGAGCAACTCTCTAGTATGACTTTATGCATAAAAATCATGAAGAAATCGCGTATGAGCATAGCTCCAATACGGTTATATGCATAGAAAAATCAATCGAAATCCAAGTACGAGCAGAAGCACTAGTACGGTTTATAAAACATCGTCACAATTCAAATCAAGGTGCGAGCTAAGCTCCAGCATATTTCTTACATGTCAAAACATCAAAAATCAAGTGCGAGCGAAGCTTTAGCACAATTTAACTCACGTAAACACGATAGGTGGCTCTATTTCAACACAACTCATTTCAAAACAAAGTCAGCACATACCTCGTGCTATTTCATGAAATTACAGAAATCAAATAGCCAACCCATCCATCAATTTTCTTAAAATAAACAAAATTGTATTTCTTAAAGAATCAAAACCTGTGATTTATGCAATTGTTAGCCTTACTATGTCACGACCCTCAACTTACCAAAATACGTACAAATTTTTCGCATTTTCGTACATCGTTTATCATTCGTCCTTACCTCAATTGTGAACAGCAACTCTCCTCAATAGTTGGGCTGTGTGTCGACGTCTAACTCACTCCACCATACCAATTCAATTTGCATATTATTCATAAGTAAACACTTGTATAAATGTATATATATCAGAGTTGTTACATGTGTTTACATTGTTTTACATCCCCAATAATTACATACAAAATGCTACTATGCTATGTCTAGTTTAGATACAAAATAATCCAAGTGTGTATACCTTTAGCGATGGGATGCAACGGATTACCAAAAGGGACAAGCCTCCAGTCACTCACTCTATCCTCAAATCTCTGTAGAGAGGGGGAAAATAAGGGGATGAGCAAACCACACGCTCAGTAAGGCAATCATGCGAACATGTAGATACTGCACTATCTACGTGATCGTGATGCCATGCTCAAAAGCATTTAATTCATCATTTATCTCAAAACATGAGTGTATGATTGTGTTAATGGTATGTAAAGCATTCATGCTATTAAAATCCAGTGCACATTTCAACTCAAAGCATGGTATAAATCATCATACATAATTCACAATAAAGCATGGCATTAACCATCATGCGTTTTCTCAAATAAGCATGGCATTAACCATCATGAATTTTCACAATAAGGCATGACATTAAACATCATGCATCTGTGCACTTTAAAAACCATTAACAATCAATATCTCAAAACAATTCAACACTTGTCAGGTCTCAGCCCATCCCTCGGACTGTCCTGACCCACAAATCATTTCAAACATGGATTTATTCTCAAAACAATAGACATGTGAGATAGACAATTCAATAATAGGTAATAACCTCAAGGTCTATGTACATAACCTATGATACTGGCTACACAGTTCAGGTGTACGAGATATCACCACTATCTACTTCCACACGGGAGGTGGGTCAAATCCTACCTATCGGTCCATAGCAGATCTCGTCCGAAGACGGCACATCACATCTCAACATGGTACAACGTACTCCATGCTACATGCACGGTACAACGTACTCCATGGACCCAATATACACATCATATCACGCCACATCTCAAACGCACGTGTGAGCCTATTTAATCGGTACGACCTCTTGTTTACCCGAAGCTTCTAACACAGCTAATTAATCATGTCAAAACAATGCACGTGCGAGCCTATTTAATCGATGTGACACCTAGTCTACTCGAAGCTCCAAACACGGCAACAAGTAAGGTGGGCATCTAGTGCAAGCTAAGCTCAAGCACAATGCCAAAACCAATATGAAATCCATGTGAAAACTAGTGCCTCTAACACTCATGTGTATAAAACACGTCAAATCTCGTTCGAGTCGTACTCTAGCACGCTTTCATTCTCACGAAAACAATGTATGTGGCTCATTTCTTTGCAAAGTGTGGTTAACAAACCAAAACAACTCATTTCTTTTGCAAATCATTTCAAATGCTAGCCAACCTACCAATCACTTGCTAAAAAGCAATAAAACATGATTTTCAAATCATTATGCTTTTGTTTTCATGCACATTTATCAAACTACTAACTTTTTCCCTTCAATCACCCAACATCATTTCCTAATATCTCATGCATTCTAGCAAAGCATTTAAGCGCCCAAATTACACACAGATATCTCTAAGAGTCCACACAATTCTCTTACCTCAATTTACTTGGTATGACTCTTTTCCTCTTAGTTTCTCACGCTCTTGGCTTAACTCGCTCCGACGTATCCTCGGAAGCTGTGATTCATTCATCTAAATCAATTGAGTTAATGTTTTTAACCCATATTTAACCTCACTATTCAATATAATTCACTTATGCATTTTACTAATGCCTTAATCCATATTTTACCCCTTTTTGGTAAATCTTACAATTTATTCACCAACAACATCTTAAAATCATACCCATAACACTATTGTCACCTCAAGACATACCATTTCTCATTAATCTTCATACATTCTATTTTCTCACACTAGACCATTTCTAGGTCATAATCATTCCAATGCATTTTAGATAGTTTCTAACCATCCATACTCATGCCAAACAACTCCAAAATCAATTAAATAGACAATGTACCATAGTTGGATTGTTAGAATCTTACCAAATCTGATTTCTCTTCTTGTTCCAAATGACAATGCCCTTAGCTCCTTTAATACCAACAATAGGACTTTGGGTTCCAACTATGTTGTTCTCTTTTTCAAGATGAACAACTTAGTGTCTAATGGCCTCCCCTCAAATCTTACTAAAAATGGCTGATTTTAGAGAGAGAAAGTTAGGTTTTTGGGTTGACAATGGAAGGAAATGGTTTTTCTCGAAATTTTTAGATTTTCAACACTCCTTTTATAGAAATAGCTTGAGGAGATCGATCTGCACTAGGAAGAGATCGATCTGGTCCCCTTAAATCCCTCTTTTTCATGACATTTTAAGCATGAGATCGATCTGTCGAAGCTTGAGATCGATCTGCTCCCAAATAGAGAGCTAAGGAGATTGATCTAGGTGCTTGAGGATCGATCTTTTCATTACAGAATGCTTAGAAGATCGATCTTACCCATTGGAGATCGATCTACCCTATTCTTTTTCTCAAATACAAGCATTTTGGCTCACCCAGATCGATCTCTTATCCATATTTCTAGATTTTCTATAGTTTTTCTGCAGTAAACTTATACTAAAACATCCTTAATTTGGTGCCATAGTCATTTTCTCATCCAATCATCATTGAGACTTGAAAATGGCATCCATTTATACTTCATACACATTAAAACTTGTGTAGAATCTTTGTATAGCCAATGGTTCATGATATAAACCAAATGGAAGTGCATACTCATGCAAATCTTCATTCCATTTACCACGCTACTCATATTCCATTTTACTCACATTCATACATAATGTAACTTGTATGTACAATCATAACTCTTATTGCAAGTGTGTACATAAACTTATGGAATTACATTTCATATACTTCACATTATAATTGTATCATAAAACTTATGACTTCATAATACAACTTCATTTACATTTCTATATACATATATACCATTATACATATACGGGTCTCACATACTATCCCCTTTTCGTAAGTTTCACTTCAAAAATCAAATCATATATACTCGTAGTTGGTCACACAATCACAAATCCTTTTCTAGATATCCAAGCATTTGTAAAGCCCTATATACACCCACAAAATACGTGCAGCTATCCCTATATACTTACAGAATTTCCTTACCTGGAAATCGCGTCGAATGATTCCACTTAAAGCTGTTCGTTTGTGCAGTTCGATCCGTTTTCCAACGTACTCTTCGAGACTGCACAAAATCATATATCACATCAATTGAATCCAATGTAACATAATTCGTGCATCTACTATAGTCAATTCGACCTATAGTACGCATTAACACTTATAAGGCCTCATTTGATTGCTCTACTCTTATCTCGAGAGCCTATTGGACTCTTTTAGATAAATTGATTCTTACTAACCCGATATTTAATGCTCATAGGGTCTCTAGTTCATCATTTACTTCACTATGGCATTTTGTGATACACCTTATATACTCATTTTCAAAATTTGACTATCCTCACAATGTAGCTTCATTCCATCATCTTAAAATCATACATATTACTCCACCAACACCTTAACAGAATCCATTTATCATCAACTCACCCATAATACATTTTTACACACTAGACTCATTCTAGGTTATACTTGTTCTATCGCATTCTAGGTAGTTTCTATCAATAATATACACACCAATCAACTCCAAAATCAATAACTAAACAAATGTACTTGGGTTGGTGCATTAGAAACTCACCTAGCTTGATTTCCTTCTGCTCTAAATGAGAACTCTCATTGCTCCTTCAATCCAATCAATGGGGTATTGATTTCAAACTATGTTGTTCTTCTTTTTATGATGAACAACTTTGCTCTAATGGCTTTTTCTTAAATCTTAATAGAAATGGGATGATTTTAGAGTAAGAAAGCTAGGTTTTAAGATTGAAATGGAAAGAAATGGTTTGTTCCCGTGAAATACAGATCCAACTGCTCCCTATTTATAGAATTGGCTTGATAAATGGGATGATTTTAAAGTAAGAAAGCTAGGTTTTAAGATTGAAATGGAAAGAAATGGTTTGTTCCTATGAAATGTAGATCCAACTGCTCCCTACTTATAGAATTAGCTTAATAAGATCGATCTGCATAGGGTGGAGATCGATCTAGTCCTCCTGAATTCCTCAGTTTCATGACATTTTGAAGGCATGAGATCAATCTGTTTACTACATGAGATCGATCTGCCTTGTAGCATGAGGTCGATCTCCTCAATGAAACATTGTTGGCTCTACCGAAAGGGGGGGTGAATCGGTTTTCTAACAATTATGGCAAATTAAAAATTAATCACAATTTAATCACAAATGATAATGAGCAATATAGTGCAATATAACAATTTAATGCAAAGTAGGGAAGAGAGAAACAAACACAATCGTTTATAGAGGTTCGGCCAAACTCTTGCCTACGTCCTCTCTCCTTGACCTTCTTGTCAAGTGCTTTCTTTCTCTCTTTCAATAGAGCTTACAATGTTCCTTTTACAGGTTAAGGAAAAACCTCTCTACCCTTAGCAATACAGAAATGTATTCACCCTTTTACAATGTCTCTCATTGAGGAACAATCCTCTTTTCTTTTTGGGTATGGATGAATACAGAATAAGGCTTTACAATGGGTAGTGCTAACAAAGCTTGTTGCTCTTAAGCTTGTACAATGAATTTCAATTAATGAGCAATAGGGACACAAAGAATGAATGAATTAAAGCTTGAGAATGTTTGGAATGTGCAGCAATAGTGTCTCAATTCTCTTTGTCTTCAATGCTTAGTTAAATACTGAAGGGTTGGTAGTTGGAGCATTAAATGCTATTCTTCCCGTTGTGATTTGCAGAAACTAGCCGTTGGGTACCTCCAGTAGAGTGCCAGATCGATCTGCCTTCTTGGCCAGATCAATCTCTTAGTTATAAATCCTGCAAGATTGAAGCGCAAATATACAAGGAGATCGATCTCATAGGTTAGCAGATCGATCTGTTAGTTTGAAAATAATGAGGCAGATCGATCTGTCAAATAGGAAGATCGATCTCCTAAACTCTCTGTTTGAAGCAAGATCGATCTCCAGATCGATCTGCCATGCAATCTCGTAGAGAAGAGATCGATCTCTCAACAACACAGATCGATCTCTTTAGCTCTCTGACTTTGAGGAGATCGATCTCTTCCTTACCAGATCGATCTCATAAGTTCTCTGTTTGAGTGTAGATCGATCTCTCAGATCGATCTATAGTCTTAAGCTCTTAAGGGAGATCGATCTCTTCCTAGACCAGATCGATCTCTCAACTCTAGCATTAGCCAGATCGATCTCTTAACCCTTGCAGATCGATCTCATTCTTCCTAAATACCTTTGTAAAGATTTAAGGCTTGCCAGATCGATCTCTTCCATTATGAGATCGATCTCTCATCAAGTAAAAACCCAGGAGATCGATCTCTCATCAGTCAGATCGATCTCTCATCAACAGAACTCTAAGTTCTAGTACTAATAACCTCTAAACATGTTTCTATATCAACTTAATGTTATAGAATTAACTTGTTTTGTCATTTCAAAATACATTAACTCAACAATCTCCCCCTTTTTGATATGACAAAACATAAAACAAACATGTTTAGTGAATTTTTGCAAAAGCTCCCCCTTTTTGTGAGCTCCCCCTTTCTTTTAGCTTTTTGGTTTTGTTACTTGCTTAACTCCCCCTCAATTTAATCATTCTTAGACACCTTTATGTATCTTAACACAATCACATGTGTCTTCTCCCCCTTTTTGTCATATCAAGAACATAAGAATAGAGTACTCATCATTTCAAAATGAACTCTTTCATTAACACAACCAATGACATTTCATTAACACAAGTCAATCAACATTTCATTCAAGCAAATTCCTCACAGATAACATCAAGTAGCTTTAAAATGTTGTAACTACACTAAATCCAAGCACCTAAAGCCTATTATGAGGGAGGATCACGATCCAAAAGATTCTCAACATGCGTGCGTGTTACTTGGAGCTCATCGAACATCGCCTCTTGAGCCTCTTGAATCTTATCCACTCTTTGGTTTAAAGATGCAAATCCGTCATCGATTTTTTGAGTGAGGTCACTCAGCATCTTAATAAAAATCTCCATTTCTCCCGGTGGGGCTGTCGGTGCAGTGGGCGGAGCCGTTGAGGACGATGGTTCCGGAGCTGGTGCAGCAGATGGGGCCACTGGCTCATTGGAGGGGTCTTCCTCCATGGCTTCAGCTGGCTGCTGGTCCCTCTTTTTCTTCCAATCTCCCCGGAAGTCTTTGTAATATCCCATATGATGAAGGGACCCAATGTTAAGCACGCTCTTGGGAGAGGGGAGTTTGCCAGTCTCGCTGCTACAGTCGATACCAAGGCGGTGGAGAAGATAAGCTACCGGTTGTGGAAAAACGATCGTGGTAGCTTGTCCACGCATAATCTTCAGCCAATCTTCGTATATAAAGTGAGGAAGGTTAGGTTTTTGGCTTGTGGTGTGAATGTGATGGAGCCAAAAGCGATCTAAGCGCCTAACGGTAGAATGACGAGTACCGAAAGGGCGGAGGTTCCACGAAATTATGAGGCGGAGTAACCAAAGGTGCATCGGTAGGTCACTCGCCTTGTCTCCAGGGAGATTAAACTCTAAGGAGACTTCCTCATCCTCATTCGTCAAACCTTCATTTTTCATGTGAAAGGTTTGAGCTAAGATATCGGTATCGACAGGAATGGTTTTACCCATGACATATGTTTTGAAACCGACAATTTTGCAAGTGTCATTTGGGTCAAAAATGAGTTCGGCATTGGAAAAGAATGCACGAACAAGATTTGGAGGGACGGGAGTGTTGATTTTTAAAAAATTCATCCAACCAAATTCCTCAAACTTTGACACGTATGGAAAATCAATGCGATTGAGGAAGGAGAAATCTATAGTTCGCCAATGCTTAATTGGCATGGTTGAGAAATATTCCTCATATCGCTTTCTTTTTGCTGGTGTTTTAAAACACCGATTGAAGGAAGCGATAGGAGGTGGAGGAATGGGTTGTGATGAGGAACCGGCCTCTACAGTGGTTCTAGGGGGTTTGTGTCCTACTGTCTTATGCCTAGGCATGATTCTAGATTCTAAAGATGCGTGAAATAGATTCAAAAACGAGAAAAGCAATGAAACAGTACCTAGGTTTGCCCTAGAATTAAAATGAACACAAATTGAAGAAAAATTTTTGAGAATAAATTAAGAGATGTTGGTTACAATACCGGAAGGTGACACAGAGATGCAAGGAGGACCGTACGGAGATCGATCTGAGGAGGAATCGAAGGAGGAAATGCGAGGGAATTTCGGAATTTGAAGATTGGGGTTTTTGAAATTTGGGGATTTTTCGCGTGAATTTATAGTCCAGGGCACAGGAGATCGATCTGTCGAGGCGACAGATCGATCTGTCATTTCCAGAAGCCAAGGAAGATCGATCTGTCGCATGAACAGATCGATCTGTTCGCAAACAGAGGCTTAAGGAGATCGATCTGTTACATGCACAGATCGATCTGCAGTTTAACCGAGGCTTAGAGAGATCGATCTGCCAAATGCATGGATCGATCTTCAGAATGCGAAAGCTTTGAAGAGATGGATCTGCCGTGGGGACAGATCGATCTTCCTTTTAACAGAGACATAAGGAGATCGATCTTATGGTTGGAAGATCGATCTGCTTAGCTTAACCTTGATAATTTAGGCTAATTGGAAGCATGGAGATCAATCTATATTGCAAGGAGATCGATCTCTCATCCTCATTGCCAGAAGATTTTTGCAAAAACTCTTTTAAAATCAACTTGAAACCAAGATTTTTAAAACATGAAAGTCCTAAGGCATATCCATGAGTCCTAATTCGCTTCTAAGGATACAAAACCTATCTCTATCAAGTGGTTTGGTGAATATATCTGCTATTTGATGTAAAGTATCAATGTACTCTAAGATTATATCCCCTTTTTGTACATGATCTCTAAGGAAGTGATGTCTAATTTCTATGTGCTTGGTTCTGGAGTGTTGAATAGGATTCTTAGACAGATTAATGGCACTGGTATTATCACATTTAATAGAGACTTGCTTCATGTCAATACCATAATCTCTCATTTGTTGTTTAATCCACAACACTTGAGCACTACAACTACCAGCTGCTATATATTCAGCTTCAGTTGTGGACTGAGCCACACTGTTTTGTTTCTTGGAGAACCAAGAAATTAACCTATTTCCTAAGAATTGGCAAGTACCTGAAGTACTTTTCCTATCTATTTTGCATCCTCCAAAATCAGCATCTGAAAATGCATGAAGGGCAAAAGTAGAGTCTTTGGGGTACCAAAGTCCTAGTGAGGGAGTGTCTTTGAGGTATCTAAAGATTCTCTTAGTTGCCAATAGATGTGATTCCTTAGGAGATGATTGAAATCTAGCACAAAGACATACACTAAACAAAATATCTGGTCTACTTGCAGTTAAATAAAGCAATGAGCCAATCATAGACCTATAAAGTTTAGTGTCTACACACTTACCACTTTCATCTTTATCAAGCTTGATGTTGGTGCCCATTGGAGTTGCTTGAGGTTTGCAATTGTCCATTCCAAATCGCTTGAGCAAGTCCTTTGTATACTTTGCTTGATTGATGAAGGTTCCATCCTTTGTTTGCTTCACTTGAAGTCCCAAGAAGAATGTGAGTTCTCCCATCATGCTCATCTCAAATTCTCCTTGCATGATCTTAGCAAACTCTTGGTATAAAGACTCATTAGTTGAACCAAAAATAATATCATCTACATATACTTGTACAACTAATAAATCCTTATTTTTATTCTTAATGAATAAGGTGGTATCCACTTTTCCTCTTGAAAATCCCTTTTCTATTAAGAATTTTGACAACCTTTCATACCAAGCTCTAGGAGCTTGTTTTAACCCATAAAGTGCCTTAGATAATTTAAAAACATGTTCAGGAAATTCATGATTTTCAAATCCGGGAGGTTGCTCAACATATACTTCTTCATTAATAAAACCATTTAAGAATGCACTCTTTACATCCATTTGATATAACTTGAAGTTTTTATAACATGCAAAGGCAAGTAACATTCTTATTGCCTCTAATCTAGCTACCGGTGCATATGTTTCATCATAGTCTATGCCTTCCTCTTGTCTATAGCCTTGAGCAACTAGCCTAGCCTTATTCCTTGTGATCACACTATTTTCATCCATTTTGTTCTTGAATATCCATTTAGTTCCAATTATTGAGTGATCACTAGGCCTAGGAACTAGTTTCCATACTTTGCTTCTCTCAAATTGATTTAATTCTTCTTGCATTGCTAGGAACCAATTATTGTCTTCTAAGGCTTCATTGACATTCCTAGGCTCAATTTGAGATACAAAGGCTATATATTGGCACATATTCCTTAGGGATGATCTAGTTCTAACTCCAAGAGTTGGATCTCCTACTATTTCACAATCTTTTACATATCCTAACTCTCTTGGTGCTCTAGGTTCTCTTTCTAAAACCTCTATTTCTTCTTCATCTTCTTTATTCAAGTCAAGCTTTTCTAGAAAGTCATCTTCTAAGCCTTCATCAAATATTCCAACATTTTCATCATTGGTTGAATCTTTAGATATATTATTTGATTCATCAAATATAACATGAATAGACTCTTCAACCATTAATGTTCTTTTGTTATATATTCTATAAGCCTTTGAATTCAATGAATATCCTAGAAATATTCCCTCATCACTTTTGGCATCAAATTTTCCTAAATTATCTTTTCCATTATTTAGAACAAAGCATTTGCAGCCAAAAGGATGGAAGTAACTAATGTTAGGCTTCTTACCTTTGTAGAGCTCATAAGGAGTTTTCTTTAGCATGGGTCTTATCATAGCTCTATTAATTATATAACATGATGTGTTTATAGCTTCAGCCCAAAAGTACTTTGGTAAGTTATTTTCACATAACATGGTCCTAGCCATCTCTTCCAAAGTTCTATTTCTTCTCTCAACTACACCATTTTGTTGTGGTGTCCTAGGGGCTGAAAAATTATGGCTAATTCCTTGATCATTGCAATACTCATCAAATCCTATATTTTCAAATTCTTTGCCATGATCACTTCTAATGCTTGTTATTGTATATCCTTTTTCATTTTGGGTCACCTTTGAGTAAGTTATGAATTTCTCTAAGGCTTCATTTTTTACTCTCAAAAAGAACACCCAAGTGAACCTAGTGTAATCATCAACTATTACAAATCCATAGTGTTTCCCACCTAGGCTAGTGGTTCTAGTTGGTCCAAATAAGTCTAAATACAGTAATTGAAGAGGTTTAGTGGTGGATACACTATTCTTAGGCTTAAAAGTTGTCCTTTTGTGTTTTCCTTTAACACAAGCTTCACATATTTCTTCATGATCAAAAGATATTTTGGGTAAGCCTATAACTAGATCCTTTCTAGCTAATTTAGATAGCACATGCATGCTAGCATGACCTAGTCTTCTATGCCATAACCAAGATTCCTTTTTGTTATCTACCATTAAGCATATGTTTTCATTTTTGAGTTCATTAAGATAGACAATATATATGTTACCTTGCCTATGACCTAGAAAAAGAATTTTATTTGACTTAGGATCTATAACATTACACTTCATGCAATCAAAAATTACTTTGTAACCTTTGTCACAAAGTTGACTAATGCTTAGTAAGTTATGCTTTAGACCCCTAACAAGTAATACTTTTTCTAAAGAGAAATGATCATTACCTATTGAGCCACTTCCTTCCACTTGGCCTTTAGAGTTGTCCCCAAAAGTGACTTCTCCACCAATTTTTGATTTGAAGGAATTGAAATGGCTTTTATCACCCATCATGTGCCTTGAGCATCCACTATCTAAGTACCAAGCATCTTTTGTTTTAGCTTTGTGGCTATGCTCAATCACCTACAAAAAAATCAAACTCAAGTCTTAAGTACCCAAATTTTCTTAGGTCCTTGGAGGTTAGTAAATGCAATTCTTGATCCCATTGGGATCCATTTTGCTAATGCATTACAGTCCTTGGAATGAATTACCTCTTTTGGAATCCATATCCTTTTTACTCTTTTTCCTTTAAGATTCCTCATCTTTATATTGCAATAATGTGACTTATGTCCCTTTCTATTACAATATGAACAAGTAATTGCAGGTTTATTCATGCTCTTCCTAGCAATAAAACTCTTAAGATGGGTCTTCCTACTTTGTGCATTATATCCTAAGCCATTTTTGTCAAAAAATGCCCTTTGGGTTTCTAGCATGCTATCTAGCTTTTGTTGCCCCATGTGAAATCTATTAAAGGAGTTATGTAGATTGTTATTTTTCTCCTTAAGGTCACAAATTTCTAGATTTGAAATCTCTAGTTTCTTTTCACATTCTAATTTATCTTTTAACATTATCTCATTTTCCTTTTTTAATTTAGATATTAACTTTTTATACTTCATGCTCATACATTCATACTCTAATGCTAGATCATCAAATGCATCTTGCAATTCATCAAAAGAGTATTCATTGAGATTAGAAGTTACCTCTTAATCATCATCAATAGCCATGAAGCATAAGTTGGCAATGTCCTCATTTGATTCATCATCGGAGCAATCACTGTCACTCCATGTTGCCACCATTGCCTTCTTTTTATGGAACCTATCATTTGACCTTTTAAGAAGAGGGCAGTTAAATTTTATGTGTCCAGGTTTTTTACATTCATAACACACAATAGAGTCTTTTCTACCTACTTCCTCTTGTTCTCTCCTATTGTTTCTCCTATTACTACTACTAGCTTTCATCCTCATGAACTTATTAAATCTTTTGGCAAACATTGCCATCTCAATATCCTCCTCACTGCCACTCTCATTTTTAATCTCCTCTTGAGCAGTGGATTTTAGAGCAACTCCCACTTTCTTGGGTGGCTCTTCATTTCTTTTAAGTTTCATCTCATAAGTGAGCAAGGATCCTATCAATTCATCTAGGCACAATGTGTGAGGATCCTTAGATTCCTCAATTGCCGTCACTTTAGCTTCCCATGATTTAGGTAAGCTATTTAAAATTTTCTTTACCATTTCAATATTAGAATATATTTTTCCTAAAGATTTTAATCCATTAATTACATCTGTGAATCTAGTGAACATATCACTAATTGATTCTCCTTCCTTCATTCTAAAAAGCTCATAGTCATGTGTGAGCATACCTACTTTTGTCTCCTTCACTTGGGTTGTACCCTCATGAGTTATTGCCAATTTATCCCATATTTGCTTGGCATTATCACACCCGGAGACTCTATTGTATTCATTAGGACCTAAAGCACAAAATAATGTGTGCATAGCTTTAGCATTTAGCTGTGCACATTTAATGTCATTAGAATCCCATTCATCTTCTTCTTTGGGGATATCTCTTCCCTCTATTCTCTTTGTAGGGATTTGAGGTCCCTTAACTATTATTCTCCACACTTCATAATCATTTGCTTGAATGAATAACATCATCCTAGTCCTCCAATACGAATAATGTTCACCATTGAACATGGGAGGTCTAACCGTAGAGTGCCCCTCTCCTACCAAACTAGTTGCTACATTGTTAAGAGCCATTTGATCGTTTCTAACTCTTAGGAAGTTGTTCCTATGTGATTAAAGAGTCCTAGCT
This sequence comes from Firmiana major, assembly GCA_033439115.1. NCBI lineage: Eukaryota > Viridiplantae > Streptophyta > Magnoliopsida > Malvales > Malvaceae > Firmiana > Firmiana major. The sequence continues at coordinate 8,610,901 of CM065902.1, read as the reverse complement.
CTGATACCAATTGTTGGCTCTACCGAGAGGGGGGGTGAATCGGTTTTCTAACAATTATGGCAAATTAAAAATTAATCACAATTTAATCACAAATGATAATGAGCAATATAGTGCAATATAACAATTTAATGCAAAGTAGGGAAGAGAGAAACAAACACAATCGTTTATAGAGGTTTGGCCAAACTCTTGCCTACGTCCTCTCTCCTTGACCTTCTTGTCAAGTGCTTTCTTTCTCTCTTTCAATAGAGCTTACAATGTTCCTTTTACAGGTTAAGGAAAAACCTCTCTACCCTTAGCAATACAGAAATGTATTCACCCTTTTACAATGTCTCTCACTGAGGAACAATCCTCTTTTCTTTTTGGGTATGGATGAATACAGAATAAGGCTTTACAATGGGTAGTGCTAACAAAGCTTGTTGCTCTTAAGCTTGTACAATGAATTTCAATTAATGAGCAATAGGGACACAAAGAATGAATGAATTAAAGCTTGAGAATGTTTGGAATGTGCAGCAATAGTGTCTCAATTCTCTTTGTCTTCAATGCTTGGTTAAATACTGAAGGGTTGGTAGTTGGAGCATTAAATGCTATTCTTCCCGTTGTGATTTGCAGAAACTAGCAGTTGGGTACCTCCAGTAGAGTGCCAGATCGATCTGCCTTCTTGGCCAGATCGATCTCTTAGTTATAAATCCTGCAAGATTGAAGCACAAATATACAAGGAGATCGATCTCATAGGTTAGCAGATCGATCTGTTAGTTTGAAAATAATGAGGCAGATCGATCTGTCGAATAGGAAGATCGATCTCCTAAACTCTCTGTTTGAAGCAAGATCGATCTCCAGATCGATCTGCCATGCAATCTCGTAGAGAAGAGATCGATCTCTCAACAACACAGATCGATCTCTTTAGCTCTCTGACTTTGAGGAGATTGATCTCTTCCTTACCAGATCGATCTCATAAGTTCTCTGTTTGAGTGTAGATCGATCTCTCAGATCGATCTATAGTCTTAAGCTCTTAAGGGAGATCGATCTCTTCCTAGACCAGATCGATCTCTCAACTCTAGCATTAGCCAGATCGATCTCTTAACCCTTGCAGATCGATCTCATTCTTCCTAAATACCTTTGTAAAGATTTAAGGCTTGCCAGATCGATCTCTTCCATTATGAGATCGATCTCTCATCAAGTAAAAACCCAGGAGATCGATCTCTCATCAGCCAGATCGATCTCTCATCAACAGAACTCTAAGTTCTGGTACTAATAACCTCTAAACATGTTTCTATATCAACTTAATGTTATAGAATTAACTTGTTTTGTCATTTCAAAATACATTAACTCAACAAACATGATCGATTTGTCTCAGGCAGAGAGCTAAGGAGATCAATCTGGCCTTAAGGGGAGATCGATCTCCTTGAGTGAGGGATCTATCTCCCTCTTCCAGGATGCTTGATATTGTGTTTTCCAGGCCATGAGATCGATCTCTCCTTGTATGGGATCGATCTCTCCTTGTATGGGATCGATTTGGCCTTCATTTTACATTCTTTTTGCTGCAAATTTCCTCATTCAAACTCATACTTAATCACTTCAACACCCAATTATCAATCCATTCACACTTAGAACTTCAAAAACATTTATTTCTCGTAATTCATATGTAATGTAACTTGTCTATACATCAATTACTCTTATACATTACATAAAAATTTAAGGGTCTTACAGGAGAAGCCCCACTAGGCGAGTGGGGGAAAGAAAATTGAGCTTTGGTAAGCACAAGGGTGAGAGGGACCAAAATCCCCCGAGATCCAAATTTGAAACCCATACTCCCTTAACTACTTTCAGAAGGGACATCTTCTACACCATAGCAAGAAATGGCATATTTGAAAAACCCCCACCCTTAAAAACGAGACAAAATCGTCGAAATCAAAACAAACACTGCGCATACCATGATGATGTTAGGCACACAACCGAAGAGTATATCACTATAAAGGATGCCATTGAGCGATTAATCCGTAAAGGACATCTGCAGCAATTTTTCAAGCAGGAACCAGCCCACTAAGAAAATGATAACTCAAGTCCCCATCACAAAGATAACCTAAATAACATAGGGAAAAAGCTAGTATCAAGGGTGATAATATATGATGATAGAAGGAGAAGAAAAATGGGCTAACAACAAGACCAAAAGAAAAACAAATCTTAAAATAATCAACTCAGTTGAGAGAGCACATAAGAAGATGAGAAATGACAATTGGCTTTTCATAATTTGTGAAAATGACATAGACATCATCGAAGATGAATGAGTATATCCTATTGTTGTGATCACCATCGTTAAAAATTTTCAGGTAAAATAAATCTTAATTGATAATGGTAGTGCGGCTTATATACTATAACTATCAACTCTAGTATAAATAGGCTACACAAATAAAGACTTGAAAAATGTGGCCTCTATTTTTGGTTTTGCTAATCACCAAATACCCATCATCGGGATGATCATGTTACTAGTGATAATTGGACATGATGATAATACAATCTCGATAATGACTAATTTCATAGTGGTCGAACAACCCTCAACATATAATGCCATTGTTGGGAGACTGATAATGAAAAAGACCAAAATAGTCATGGCAACTTCTTGCCTCACTATTAAATTTTCCACCCCGAGTGGGATAGGGTTTTTGAAAACAGATTAAGCTACTACCAGACAGTGCCACCTTTTGTCTATTCAATTGACTAAGAAGACACTAAAGACTAAAACACCATCTTAAGAAGCTAACATGGTCTGAGCCAGTCAGGCTTGTACAGTAGATATTTTAAACATGGACCAAAAGGACTACGAGAAAAAAAATAACCGGTGGAAAAAACCCTAAATGTTTCACATTTTGAAAACGAGCCAAATATGATGATAGAAATTAGTTCCTCTCTAAATCCATTAGCCCGTCAACAATTTATATCATTTTTAAGGAAAAATATGGATGTTTTTGCTTGGTTAATAGGGGATGTGCCGAGAATAGACACTAGCATAATGGTACATTCGCTAAAGGTGGATCCTTCTTTTAAGCTAATTAAACCAAAAAACAAAGCAACGATTTGCTCCAAAATGACTTAAAGCCATAAAGGAAGAAGTTGACAAACTATTGAAAACCAGATATATTAGAGAAGTTTACTATCCAAACTGGTTAGCAAAAGAGGCTATGGTAAAGAAAGAAAGTAGAAAATGGAGAATGTGTGTCGATTTTACAGATTTAAACAAGGCTTGCTTAAATGATAACTTCTCACTGCCAACTATAGGTCGCCTAGTAGACTCGTCAGCAGGACATCGATTTTCGACATTTATGGATGTCTTTTTTCTAATTATAACGAGATTTGCATAAACCTTGTTGATGAAGAAAATACAGCATTTAACATAGAAGATGGGCTTTTTTGTTACAGAGTAATGTCGTTTAGGTTGAATTATACACAAGCAGAGAAAATGACGTTCACATTAGTTATCACCGCCAAGCGGTTATGCCAATATTTTCAGGCTTATCAAATAATTATTCTCACGGATATGGCTTTCAAAAACATACTCAATAAGGTTGACACCTCCGAAAAAATGTTAAAATGGAGCTTGGAACTTAATGAATTTGACATTAAGTAACAATTTTAAAAAGCCATAAAAGTGCAAGCTTTAGCTGATTTTGTGGCAAAATGCTCATTCCGGGAAAAAAAGACAAAAAATAATCTGCCTTATGATTCAAATATAGAATCTTAGGAGTTGTATGTTAACAGTTCATTAGCAAAAGATAATTATGGGACAGAAATCATCCTTTCAAATTCGTTATACGAAAAATGGTAATATGGCTTATCCTTCGATTTTCTCACCTCGAACAATGCTGAAGAATATAAAGCACTCATAACTGGCTTATAGCTCGCTATTATGATAAAGGTCCAAAAGTTAAGAATCTATGTTGATGCTCAATCAGTAGCCAAACAAACAAACGACGAATATTAAATGAAAGATTAACAACTTAAGAAATATCATGACATCACCCTTAATCTACTTCAATAATTCAAGTCAGTGGAATTGATAAAAACACCAAGGGTGGCAAATAGTAAGGTAAATAGTCTATCCAAACTAGCAGTAAATGTCGAAATAAACAAAAGGGGAAAAATGTTCTTGGAATACTTAAGCCAAACACGATATCTAAGCGAGCAAGAAATGTTGAAGCTTTTTAGTTTTAAGGACAAATGGATGAATAAAGTTGTCAAGTACTTACAATTTGGATATTACCTGCAAAACCTCAAGAAGCAGTAATACCTAAGAAATGAGCCGCCAAATTCGTAAATATAGATAGAATAGTTTATAAAAAAGGCTACACCATTCCCCTGCTTTGATTTCTAATGCAGAGGAGGCAAATTACGTTCTTAGAGAAATACACGAAGGGCTTTGTGGCCATCATACAGGAGGAAGAGCACTTGCTTAGAAAACACTAAGGCAAGGCTATTATTAGCCAACCATGAAGAAAAATGCAATGCATATAGTCTAGCATTGTGAGAATTGTCAAAAACTTTCCTTTATATCAAGAAACCAACCCAAAAGTGTAAAGCAACCTAACAGCCCTTGGCCTTTTACAATGTGGGGCATTAACATATTAGGGCCTTCCCTATTGCTACAGCCCAGCATAAATTCTTGATAGTGGCATGTGACTATTTTACCAAATGAGTAGAAGCAGAACCATTAGTTTCCATTACAAAACGGGCAATAGAAGGATTCATCTAAAAATCAATAACATGAAGTTTTGGCATACTCGTTATAATAGTTGCTGAAAAAGGAACTCAATTTTAGGTTGAAAAATTGAAAAAAAAAATTGTCCAAGCTTTAAAATAGCCCTGATCCATAGTTCTGTAACTCATTCGTAGTCATGAATAAAAAATATTATTGCCCTTAAAGAACAAAGTTGAAGATGTTAAAGAAGCTTGGGCAAAAAAAGTGTTAGGGATACTTTAGGCCATCCACACAACTGATCATTCTACCATTAACGAAACTCTATTCTCCCTAACATATGGAACAAAAGCCATCATCCTGGTTGAAATAGCAATCACTTTGAGGGTAATGATGTTCAAACTCGAGTCAAATTCAAAGGCGTTGTGAGAGAACCTCGAATTGTCATAAGAAGTGAGAGATTGAGAGGTAATCTGCGGTGAGATTAGGGCACAAGTAACCTGCTATTATAACAAAAAGGTTAAAAGTCTACATTTTCAAGTAGACGACCTTATTTTACTAAATTGTGAAGTAAGCAAGCCAGCAAACAAGTAGAAAAAAAGGTCGCCAAATTAGAAAAGTCTTTATCAAGTCACTGCGGTAGTAGGTTATGGAGCCTATAGGCTCACTGTGGATGGGAAACTAATACCCAAGACTTAGAATGCGATCAATTTAAAGAAGTATTATTATTAAGGTTGAAAACTCATTTAAGTGACCAAAAAAAAAAAAAAAGAGGTGAACTACTGTCACGACCCAAACTACCCAAAAATCAGAGTTAATTTTTCGCTTTTTATTATTTTCTTACTTACATTCTTACCTGTCCTCGAATCGTGACCAACACTCCACTAATAATTGGGCTGTGCGTCAATGCCAGTCCCACCATTCAATTACCATCTAACTTATTTATTCTCCAGTCATTTATAATTGTTTATATTATTTATACATCCCCTAAAGTTACTTACAAACATGTTACTGTGCTATGCTTATGTAGATACAATATGTACAAGTGTATATATACCTTATGTTGATGGGCAGCAGCGGATATCCGGAATGCAGCACTGAGTAGTCGCGACTTCAACTGGAGATTATCTGTGGGAGAAAATGAAAGGGGTGAGCACATCAAGCTCAGTAAGGCAATCCTACGAACAAGTAGGTAACCATACTACCTACATGAACGTGGTGCCATGCATAAACCACCCTTTCTCCACACATTTTAAAACAAATGATATGCGTCATGATGTTATGTAAATCAAGTTGCACGGAAAATTCAACATGCAATTCATTTTAAATCATTTCTTTCCCATTTAAAATTTCACAATGAAGTCAGGACTCGACCCCTCCTTCGGGTGATCCTGACTCACACAAAACCATGGAAATTGAGTCTCTCAAAAGCATCGATATCGAAAACATACATATATATATACAAGATACGAGACTAGGCAATACTGTATATCGGTAATAACCAGGACTGGCCAATATGTCCTCGTGAGTCCCTCTAGCTTCACGGATCCCAGTGTGCGAGGTCTCACCCTGATCGGGAACTGCCCGGGAGGTGGGTCAATCCAACCCGTCAGTCTTATCCGATCTCACGCATCCGAAGATGCCGTATCCGAAGATACCCCGTATCACAAAGATACCGTATCACAAAGATACCCCGTATCACAAAGATACCGTATCACAAAGATACCCCGTATCACAAAGATACCGTATCCGAAGATACCCTGTATCACAAAGATACCGTATCCGAAGATACCCCACGGTACATCGTACTCCATGCTACTTGCACGGTACATCGTACTCCATGGACCCATATCACTCTAGGTACTCCAGCCCAAATGGCCTGCTTCCCACAGAGGTTTTCATAACTCAATACTCGTTGCCATGTCTCAAAACGCACGTGCGAGCCTATTAAATCGTTGACACACAGTCTACCCGATGCTCCAAGCATGGCTCATCGTATGTTCTCATAAAAATCAGTGCGAGCGATGCTCAGCACTCTCATCAAATCAAGTAAACTTGGCAGAGCCCGCTTTACATCTCCACAAGGCCGCCAACCTCATCCCTCACTCTCACCCTACTTAAGAGGTCTTTTGAGCCTGTTGGGCCTTTTGGCTGACTCCAAGGGCAGACAGCGCTACTCCACAAATCCAGTAAAACTAGTGCGAGCTATGCTCAGCACTCTGTATATAAATTGTATGAGAATCTTATAAAATCTGGTGCGAGTTAGACTCTAGCACCGTGTCACGCAAAAGCATGTGAAATCTGGTGCGAGTTATACTCTAGCACCTATGCATGTAAAACTCTAGTGCGAGCTCTCGCTCTAGCACTAATGCATGCATCACACAAATCAAACATCGTGCGAGCTGAGCTCTAGCACGTCACATGTAAATAAAAACATGTAGGCGGCTCGGTTATTTCCAAATAGTTTTCACAGAAATCACAACAATTAAGATATGCAATGCTATGCATTTTTCTTTAAAAGTGAGCCAGCCTACTCATGCATGCGTTGAAATACCTCCAGAACGAGCAGGAACCTCTTGTCCTTGCTCCTCCCAATTTTTCCTAAATTTTTAGATTCTACCCTTAACAAGGGTATTTTAGTAATTTTGCCCATTCGGGGCACTAAAATTGTTCTTCGCCCTCTAGACCCTTCAGTTAATTTTAAAGGACTGCGTATGAATTTAAAATTGCGTAAAGTTACCTCTAGCAGTCCGCAGAATTCCCTTACCTTATTTTCCTGTCGAGTCTGACCTTTTCTTTTCCAATGTAGTCCCGTCGCGCAGTCCGATATGCTTCCAATCCAATGCCCGAAACTGCGTATTAACATTCCTCGGGTCAGATAACATATGATTTAATTGTACTTAATCTTTTCTGGGCTTAATTTAAATCGCTGGGCCCATTTACCCCTATTGGGCCCGATTGCACCTTAATGGGCCTTAATCGGCCTTAAGCCCGTTTTCCACTTAATTCTCACTTTATAGAGGCCTATTGGGCTCATTGGGCCCACCAATAATTTATCGGGCCTCGTTCTAATTCTTGAATAGCTAAATTTAATATTTACGACAATTTATCTAAATTTCCATAATTCAATTCAATTTATGCGGAAATTAAATCAATATCACACATAACGAGGTAATTGTCGTAAATAGGGGTCACTTACCCGAGATTCCATGCTAGTTCGCAAATCGAGACTATCTTGAGCCCTCGGTGGATGCCAATCGTCGAGCTACACAATTAATTACATTTTCGGGTAAACTTTTTGGTCGAAATTTAATTAAATAAAATATTCCAAATTTAAATCGGGTCAATTTGACCGCTTATCGACTTACCCGAAGCTCGATTGCATCACCGGAATTTTCCCCAATTTTTTTCTCTTTCTTTTTCCCTTTTTTCTTCCTTTTTTCCTCTCTTTTTGGCTGAACCGGTTCAGTCCGGTTCGGACCGGTTCAGACCGCCGGTTCACCTCGGTTTGGCCGGTTCACCGGCGGTTCACCACCTTGCCGTCCGGTTCTCCGTCGGCTTCCACCGCCAATCGCTCCGCAAGGCCGTCCGCAGCTCGAATCTGGCCTCGGTTTGGGTCAAGCTCGCCGGAACGCCGCCGGTTCGGCCTCTTCTCCCTCGGCCGTCGGACCCATTTCTTCCTCTTGGCCTTCGCCGGCGTTTCCCACCTTTTTTTCGGCTGAGACAGGTGCAGAAATGATCGCCGTCGCCTGGGCTTTCGGAATCTGGCCTCGATTTCGCCTGGATCGCCGCCGTTCACCGCCGGTGGCCATCTCTTTTCCCGCGGCTGCCACCTCTCGATCCGGCGAATTCCGGCGGTTTCGTCGGCCAATACCGGTCTCAAAAGGACCGGCTCCTCCTCCTGATCACGCTGGTACCCGCCGTTCGCCCCCAGCTGCCGTGGATCGCCGGCACCGACTCCATTTTCCCCGCGATCTTCTCCTCCTCCGTTCGGCGATCTTCGGCCTCCTGACGGCGCGTCACCGGTGCCATTGGCTTCGCCAGCCTCTCCTCTTGCTGCTCGGCCCTTCGTCGGAGGCCGTCGGTGCCCGATGGCCGTCGGTCGGACGAGCCACGCGCGGTCTTCCCTCTCCGTTTCCCTTTTCTTTCTCTCTCCCCGACGTTTTACAGATTTCTGATTTTTTTTTTTTTTTGAATTATCATTATTATTTAACAATTTATTTTATTCATTAAAATATATTAAAAATACCCAAATATCCCTTAAAATATCCTTAAAATTATAATTTTATTCTAATTTAATTAATTTAATTTTATTTAATTTATTTATTACATTTTAACCTCTTTTTCGGGTATAATTTCCCCGTATTTTCGGGATATTATCCCGGGTGACTTTTTGGTATATTTTTCGATTATTTTCGGGATTATTTTTCCGAACTAAAAATCCCGATTAATCCCGATTAATTCTCATAAATTTATATCTTGATCAATTTAACCCAAAATAAATTTATTTCACCTTTATTGATCAAGATTCTCAAATCCATTATTTTTAATAATTATTTCTCGTTAAATTTATACCGACCTTCGGTCTTTTGACCATTTTGCCCTTGCACGTGTTCGGGATTAATTTAACCCGACTTCCTTCATACTTCCCCCATCTTTTCTTATTTAATTTCCGTGTTTTAATTAAATTCGGGTCTTACAACTACATTAAGACATGATCTTTCTTTTAAAGGTACGTTGGCAGTTTGGCTCTGCCAAGTCTAGTCTAAAAAAATTTAAAAATAAAACATTCTTCTGTGGTGACCTTCAGATCACCTGAAATTGTAAACAATGTAAAAAATGGCCATATGTCACTTAAAAGAAAACCACATAAGTATCCCGCAAACATTTTATTAGGTGGACACATAAATGAGCTCATAAGTTGGACAACCCACAAAGCTACAAATCGACTTAAGGATTAATACCATTGATGGTTACAAATTGGCTAAGCCAAAATGATCTAATGGACATTACTTAGCCTACAAGCCAAAAGCATTTTATGAACCATTCATAGCATAAAAGCTATTGAATACGAAAAATAGTAGAAATAAGCTATCATAACCACAATCCAAAAACAAATATCACAAAAATTATTGTTGTACATGAAATAAAAGTACAAAAATTTAATGACCATCATTTGGAACACTAGTGATCTCTTCAGCATGTGTTCCAAAAACTACAGCCTCCTCAGATTGCTAAGAATTTAAGATTGTTAGATCTTCGATTTGCATAACCAAAAACTTTAGTGGTGGGGTCCTCAACTCAAAAAATTTATCCCTTTGAAATCAAAATGACCCAAAGCCAACTGGATCATTTAAAGAGCAGAATCCCTATAAAAGTTTCATGCCTTTTCTGTGACAACCCGAAAGCAAGGGAATTAGGGCTAATTTGAAAATTTTCTTATAGTAAACCTCTTACTCGGGTTGTATTCTTGTACAATATCATTAAATCACTTGTGCTTATAATAAATCATAACCCCAAGATCACACGATTTCTATTACATAAACCTAATTAAAAAATATCCAAAAGAAATCAATCCACAGTACACGATTCGTTTTCCTTATATCATCCTAATTACATCCCAAAATACTTAATACAAATGTTTGTATGACATCATTGTCTGGATACAAAATGAACTGAATTATACCTTGTGCGTGTACAGGCGATAGCCAGGGGAGAACTTGTCCACCAGCCTATATCCCGTACGCGACAGGCTCTAACTCGCTACTTTAATTAATCTGGAGGGGGAAGGAAAAAGGGTGAACTCTCAAAATGCTCAGTAAGGAGTATAAGGGAAAGTTATGAAATCATCATCACAACACAATATAGAAATATTCAAGCATGAAAAACGTTATAGAAATAATGGTAGAAACAATGGCACCGACATAATTCACGTGATAAAGATCACAAATCATCATAACATCAAATCATCATTACGTGATAGAAATCACAGTTGTAAAACACATCATTCATCAAAGAAATTGAGACTATGCATTTAATAAAACTCAGATAAAATCATCGTCATAGTCACATCACATCAAATGAAATCATCCCCTAGGCGGATATCCCCAAGAAAGGGAATACATCGATAATTATGCACATGGCCATGATTCGCTGTAAACTTAATCAGAGTCATACAGTCGTCGGTCTTACATGCTATCAAAGTAAGGCCACCCATTGCTACCAGAGCGAGGTCATCTCACGTTACCAGAACAGAGGTATTGGTCTTACATGCTACTAGAGCAAGGCCCGGTCTTACATGCTACCAAAGCAAGGCCACTCAACCCTATCAAGCGGAGTATCGATGTGCTTCTCATGACAAGCCATAGTCTCAGTAAAGTATGTCATTGTTATATTAAAATCGTTTTGCCTTCACGTAGAGCTCATAGTGGTTATCACAAAACTCATTTGGTTACAAAACTTCATTTTCACAATTACACAAAAACTCATCACAACTGAGCTCAAACTGAAAAAACACTCACTCATTCGACAATTCATCTCATTTCTCATAAACATTCTCATTTCATTAAATCTTTTTCATGATATCAAAGAGTTTTCAATCATTCAAAAACTCATAAGCACAAACGGTTTATTTCCATTACCTCTTGCACCTTAAGTGATACATTATCCTCCGTCTCTCAAACCAGCCTCGTTTCCTGTGTTGGATTCTTGAGATGTCCAAACATCATTAAATTGTCAATATTCATCACTCTCATTTGTCTCTTCACCTCATTTATACCCATACTTATACTATGTCCGGATTACTACTCCTAAATACCCATATTGTCTTAATACTTCACCTACATCTTTATCACCACTTTAGCTAGCTCATAATCATCATAAGATATTCACATTTCATTTCCCAACTATACTCATTTGTTGTTTCTCCATGACTTAGACATTTCCAGCTAAATATACCCATATATACACATATATCCATTTACCAACATATATAATGATAATGCTTAAGAAAAATAAGGATCTTGTGAGCTCACCTAGCTTGTCTCCTCTTGACCAAACTTGTAGAATGCTTGTCCTTTCCTTTGTTCAATCCATTCCTTAATTTTCTAGTATGTTGTTCTCTTACCAAGAGGAAAAACTTTGTCTCTTACCCCTTTATCTAATTCTGTCTAGAATATGGTGAATATTAGAGAGAGAAAGCTTGGTTTAGGTGAAAATTATGAGTGTTAGGGTTTGTAGGTGAGAGAGGCTTGATTTCCAGGTAAACTCCCGTGATTCTTATATAAGCAAGGCGTATGAGATTGATATGGCATTGATGGAGATCATCTCTGCTTGATTTCAACTCCTTCATTTGCTCCATTAACAACTACAAGATCGATTTGGTAGAGGGTGGAGATCGATCTTTTTCAGGCTAAGACTTAAGGAGATCGATCTGCCCTTGTGACAGAATCAATTCTTGCTAGGCAGAGGCAGTCTGAGATCGATCTGCTCCCTTATGAGATCGATCTGCTTGCCTGCTTTTGCACATTTTCTGCATTCTAAAGCCATGAGATCGATCTCTCTTCCTTTGGAGATCGATCTGGCCTTCACAGATCCTACTACTGCTACATCCATTTGCAGGAAATTCAATGTAAAACTTATCTTAATCTACCCCATAGGGCATATTTCAATCTATACACATTTAAGACTTAAAAACTTCATCTCTTTATACTTCATTAGATTTAAAACTTGCGTGTACATCAACATATCATAATTACATTCACCAATTACAAATTCTCACATTACAAATCTCATAGCTAAGGCACATGAAATTTATAGTTCTCACATTTTCACCCACACTAAGAGCATAATCAATCATCTCTTTCTTTATCTCCTCACATCGGGCAAATGACTCAGCCTTGATTTCAGCAATCTTGAAGTTTAACTGGTCATTTAAAAGAACAGAAGCCTTGTGCTCAGTGGATTTAGCCTCTAGTTCGGCCTATACGTCTTGTAAACGAGTATGAAGAGATTCATCTCACTATTCATGGACAAGATATGCCTAGTCAAACTATTAACTCGAGTGACTATCTCTTCAATTCTTTTATCATTCTGATTAAGCTCCTTATCACGATGATCTATTTCACATTCTTTCTTCACCGCCACTACTCATCAAGAATCTACTCTTTTCAAAAGCTTGTATAGCTCTCACCTAACTAATAAATTGGTCACACATGACTATAGCAACCAACAACGTCTCACATCACAAAGACAAATCTAAGTAAAAATGATTCAATACAAGTTAAACTGAAATGATGAACCCTTGATAATAAAGCAACAGTAGATTTAGCAACACTTGTTGCCTTAAAAGAATTTAGGTGATGAAGAGAACTGGACAAGATGATTCTCTTAGCCCAATTAAAAGCATTGGTCGAGCTTGACAAAATCTCATGCTTAAGAAAACCAACCTGCCAAGGGAAGAGCTCTTATGAAACTGCACCTATACGAAACATAGGGTCAATAATGCTTACGAATTTCTTCCTTGAAACTTTGCTAGGAGCATTTCCCTATGTTTGAGTTACATCAAAAAGAAGAATGTTACCAAAATTACAAAAATTAGATGAATTTTCCATGAAATAAGTAAGTATTATACCTCTGATAGTATTAAAACCTAAGGAATCAGTAATAGGAATCAGTAAAAGATTAAGTCTCTCTTTCCTCCTAGGGGTAAAGAAGAGACTGAGATAATGGTTAAAGAGACTGAGACAGTGAGTGAGGAGGAGTCCCAATAGCTTGCCTCTTAAGAGAGCTATTCGAATCAGTTGGGGAAAGCCTTGTCTGTCTAGCCTTTTTTTCGTTTCCTCAATAAACTAAGAAATTGGTTATCTTCCATATCTGCAAAAGAAAGCGAGACAAATTAGATATCAGTAAGCATACAAAAGAATAACTAAAACTAGCATACGCATGAAGGGAATTAGTTTCAGTAGATGGAGGATACGAATTAGAAGAACCAGTACTAGGACTCTTTAAAACACCCTAATTCAGACAGAAGTCAATCATCTGCTTTTCAAGAGGGATTTTTCATAATCTATAATGGCATGGGCAAAGTAGTCAAATTGCTTATGCTCATAAGAAGTTAGTTGAGGAGGCTCTGTAATAATATCACTAGGAAGTGACCGATTGACTTTGAAAGGCAACTCAAGACTTTTTGCTATGGTTATGGTAAAGAAATATTGTGCTTTTAAATGGGTATTTGAGGTAATTAGAGAAGGATTGGGAATATGATTAGTAAAATGAAACCAATCATTACCTTTATTCAATCTGTAAAGGGACATTAAAACTTTAACAGAAGGATCCAACCCTTCTTCTGACACTCAATTAATAACCTATGATTCTGGCCCAAGAATTTGAAGAAACTGAGAAGGCGCCAGATTATACCTTTTTAACAACTCAATACAAAAAAAAGTGAAGAGGGATATGAAAGCCGAATCTAAAAATAGAGCTACAAAAGGCCACGATTCTATCGTCTACATGGTTAACTAGGAATAAGTGATTTGGTACCCCTAATTTAAACCTAGAATAAAAAAAATGAAGCAAGCCTTTTTCAAAGAATTTTTCATCATTTGGCGAGTAATCGAAGATTGATACTTATCAATAAACCATCCGTCCATGGGCTTTCAAACTAGGTCGAATTGTTCCTCTTCATCAATGGGCATCGACTTAGTGTTAGCACCCTTTAGAGGAGAATCATCAAAACTGGAAAGGGCAACATAGCTTCAGGGAAGCCTAGGTGAATTCTTAGTTGTCATTCTCTTTATCGTCATTTTAAAAAGCAAAGAAAGATAAAAGATTACAAAATAATAAAGAAAAGAAATTCACAAAATGAAAAAAGTAATGGAATGCCTACAGATAAAAATAAAGAAGGAGGAACCTTGAAGCGTTGGAAATAAAAGAAAGTACAAAAAGCAAAGACTCAAAAAGACAATGTAGGAGTTTCGTAACCTATGCCGTCATTTTTTGAAAATAATGGCTATGATCTATGACACCTAGACAAACGGGTGTTGTAACTTGTGAGATCTAAAGATTTTAGATATATTTTAATGATGTAATAAGAACTTGAAGTGTAATTTATTGAGCTAAGTGAATTGTGGAAATTATAATTGGAGATTTACATGTTAAGTGTTTAACCTAAGTGTGAAACTAAGAGGTCAGATCGATCTTGGAGAAGGAGAGATCGATCTGGTGAGTTAAAAATGACAAGGAATGAGGAACTTAAGGAGTAGATCGATCTCCAATGGAAGAGGATCGATCTCCTTATGATTCTGTTTGAGAGTAGATCGATCTCATGAGGAAGGGATCGATCTCCAAATGTTTCTGTTTGGGAGAAGATCGATCTCCTCGAGGAGTAGATCGATCTCATAAAGCCATAAAGAGATCGATCTCACCCCTCGACAGATCGATCTCCTAGGCATAAAATTACCCCAAATCGTCCCCAAATTCAAATGCAGATCGATCTCATCAAGAGCCAGATCGATCTCCTACCCTCCGTCTATATAAGGAACCCCTGTTTTCTCCTGCAATTTCATTTTTTATCTCTTTAAAACCCCATTTTCACCCGAGCCCTAACTTTCTCACTCATCCAAAGCACTCATTTTTGTTCAAATCAGAGGTTGTGGTAAGAAGGAAAGTTGTTCCTCATCAAAAGGAGAACAACATACTTGGAAATCGAAAGACGAATTTAATCGAGGCAAGAGATAAGCTCTCCACAAGTTTTGGGTAATTTCTAAACCTCGATCTTGATATTTGAGATGATTTTGGTGATAGTGGTTGTTGGCATTGTGTTGAAATAGCTGAAAAATTATTAGGGATTTATGAAATTACAATGTAGTTGGAGTGATGATGATATTTAGCAACTTTGGTAAATTTAGGAATTTTGAGCTATAAATGGAGATTTAGACAATGTGGTGAATTAGCATAGATATTGTGGCATGGGAAATATAGAATGTTGAGGTGTTGTGAGCGAGATTGTGGTTTGTGATAGAGTTATGAGAATTGAGAAATTTGAGGTGTTATGAGCTATTATGCTCAATTTTGAGAATTTAGGTTACTGTGATAATGAGTATTGATGTTTTAACATCGTTTGGACAGCTCGGGTGTTCCAGAGTGGAATGCGAGGCTAGTCCGTGATACGGGGGAAACGATTTCACTATACGAAGTGCAAAGAGGTAAGGGAAAACTAAACAATTTATGTATGTGTTTTGATGAATTGTTGTAGCATAAACCATGATTTGAGAATACAAGCATGTTTAGTGTTGTGTTGTGTTATAATTGCACACGAGTTTATAGCCGGTTGGAGCCCATTATTTTATGAGTTTATAATCTGAGTGTGAAATTGCTTTATAAATCGTTGAGTTTGCATGAAGAGTAAATTGGGCTCTACGTCAAGGCAATATTGAGATTTGAAAAAATGTGTGCATGTTTTGCCGGTTGGAACTCAGTTTTAATATGTTTTGTATGAGTACACGAACGTTTTAAATGAGTTTTATGAGAGAAAACCATTATGAGTTCTACGTGAAGGCATAACGTTTTATAAGATAATGGCTAATGATTGAGACTTAGGCGTGTCATGTTGAATACACATCGGGCCCTGCTTTGGTAGCATGTAAGACCGATATAGTGGGATGCCTGGGAACTGACCCAGGGACCACAGGCCTTGTTCTGGTAATATGTAAGTCTGATTATTCCTCCGCTTTAGTAGCGTTGGAAGGACTTGGTCTGGTAGCATGTAAGTCCGATATTCCTTCATTTTGGTAACGTGAGATGACCCCCGTTCTGGTAACGCTGGGTGGCCTTGCTTTGGTAGCATGTAAGACCGAGAGAGTGGGCCGCCTGGGAACCGACCCAAGGACCACGTGATATGTGCATGAGGCGAGGCATTGCTCTGGTAGCATGTAAGGCCGGGCCTTGTTCTGGTAACATATAAGTCCAATATACCATGCATACGACCATATTGTCAACGTTCCCTCTACACGAGGATGCCTGAGATGCGCACCCAAAGGAGATTATATGTATTTGATGTGCCATGATGAGTTTTAATTGAGTTTTATTGCCTAGTCTCATTTTACACATGAGTTGTGTTTTGTGACCTTGTCACGTGCTATTTACTGAGGTGATTTTTTTATCACATAATTTGAGAAAAGCCATTATCGCATATATTTACACATGCTTGTGAATGCTCTATATTGAGCCTTTTTAACTTCATGTTTTCACATGATTTGTGAGCTGCGAGATGATGATGTTTTCGAGAACTTTCATGCTACGATTTCAAATGAGTTTCATAAACAAATACATATTTGTGACGTGTGATATGGTTTATATGACTGAGTCCCCTTACCCCCCTTACTGAGCGATTTAGAAGCTCACCCTGTTTTCTTTTCCCCCCAGATTTCTTCAAGTGAAAAGGGTTTCCCTGCGACGTACGGAGTAGTGGCTAGTAGAGGACTTGAGCTCTAGGCCACATATATTGTATTTTGAGGTATCTTTTATCTTTTCATGTACCCAGACAATTATTGTAATTACAGACACTTGATGTATAACATTGTATGGGATGTATTAGAATTAATTAACTTGGAATAGAGTAATGTATATGATACGATATATACTATCTTATGATGAGATCCTGAGGTATGATAAGTATGATGATGTATGACACTGCACAGGAATGCACCCTTAATTATGAATTGATGAGTAAAAAGTTTTAAATTAGCCCTAATTTTTACGTTTTCGGGGTGTCACTGAGTTTTCTTGGTATCAGAGCTTAGGGTGTTTAGTGCTGTCAGTGTCGGTTAAGTGAAATAGAATACATCCCAAGTGTCTGTATAAGTCTTATCATGAATTGAAATTGAGGATTGAGATTTCAATCGATTTTGGTATGTACGCGCAGGAGACGAGTTAAGATAGAGAATGACTAAACGACGAGGTCGTTCGAGGAGGCAGGCAGAGTCCCCTCCGCCACCTGCCCCACAACCAGAGAGTCCTAACTCTCGATTTAATCGGATTGAGACCGATGTGAGGCAAGGTTTTGAGCAGATGGCAGCGTTATTCGTGCAACACTTTGGAGTTAATGCCTCGGGTACTACTCCTACACCACCACTAGGACCTCCCATACCCCCAGTGCCTCCCGTCACTCAGCCTGATGATAGAAGTATGGTCCAACTGAAGGATTTTTTGAAAATGAATCCACCTGCATTTAAGGGAAAGAAGGATCCTACAGAGGCTGAGGAGTGGTTGACGGAGTTGAGAGTGATATTCGATTATCTAGGATGCACAGATGCTGAGAGGGTCAGTATGAGTGCCTATATGTTGAAAGGGAGAGCTCGAGATTGGTGGGGTACTACCCAAGGTATTTTGATGTCCCACTAGGATGTGATTTGTTGGGAAGAGTTCCAGACAGCCTTCAGAGCCCAATACGTACCACGAGCTGCCCAGAGAAGGAGGCAAGCAGAGTTTTTGAGTTTGGTACAGGGTGATATGTCTGTAGATGATTATGAGAGCCGATTTACTGTTCTGCTAAGGTATGATCCAAAAACCTTCAAGAATAAAGAACTCCGTACCGAGAGATTTGTGTATGGATTGAAACCCATCATCAGAGATCGATTGATTAGGTTATGTATTACTAAGTTTGGAGATGCTCTGAGACGAGCACAAGAGATTGAGAGGGAAATTGAAATTGTACAGTCCCAGAATGAATTCGAAGCAGTGATTAGGGATAAGGGCAAGAGGCCAGCGGTGTCTCAAGCAGATGTTCGGAGAGGTTCCTTCAAGAGAGGAAGGATTGAGCTACAGAAGGGCAGATTGGAGAGACCCAGAGCTTATCCTATTATCAAGGAGACCCCTCGATATGGCAGGCCAGAGATAAGGGTTTGTAGAGACTGTGGTCGATCGCATGAGGGAAGTTATACTAGGTCGATCCGTGGATGTTTTAGATGTGGTGACATGGGTCACAGAGTGAAGGACTGTCCTCAACCTCAGATACCACATGCTCCGGAGCCTACTAGACAGCAGCCTCAGAGAGTGAATCCCCAGAGACGGGCCACTGCTGCAGAGAAAGGGAAGAAACCTGTGCCACAGGGACGTGTGTTTGCCCAGGATAAGAAAACTGCGGACACTTCAGCAGAAACTATAAGAGGTACACTCTCTGTCTATAATCATAAGGCTAATGTGTTGATAGATCCAAGATCCACGCATTCGTTTATTTCAGAGCATTTTGCATGTAGTTTAAATTTGAAGTTTGAACCTTTAGAGTATATACTACATGTAAATACCCCTATGCGTGAATCCCAGAGAACTGAGTTAATCTGTAGAGGATGTGAAATAAAGGTGGGAGATAGAGTGATGTTAGCAGACCTAATCATGTTAAATATGCATGGGTTTGATGTAATTTTGGGAATGGATTGGTTGGCAACCAATCGAGCGAGTTTAGACTGCTACACTAAGATTTTAACTTTCTCCCTACCTAAACCTTATAGTGTACGGTTAAGATATTGAGGAAATGAATAAGTGGAATTCTAGTAAGTAATTTGAAATTTTAATATTATTTTTGAGAGTATTAAATATGATTGTTCATGTGAAGGTTACGAAACACTCATCTCAGACGATGAGCGGGAACATCCAAGGATTAAGGATATACCTGCGGTCTGTGAATTTTTGAATGTTTTTCCAGATGAGTTGCCAGGTTTGCCACCAGAGAGAGAGCTGGAGTTTACCATTGATTTGGTACCAGATACTCAGCCGATCTCTAAACCTCCCTACAGGATGGCATTAGAGGAACTTGAGGAATTGAAGAAACAACTACAGAGTTATTGGATCAAGGGTTCATTAGGCCCAGTGTTTCACCATGGGGAGCACCGGTTTTATTTGTTAAGAAGAAGGATGGTAGTCTCAGATTATGCGTAGACTACCGGCTGATGAATAAAGCCATGATGAAGAATAAATACCCATTGCCCAGGGTTGATGATCTACTTGATCAACTAAGAGGGGCCTCAGTCTTTTCTAAGATTGATTTGAGATCGGGTTATCACCAATTGAGGATCAAGGAAGAAGATATTCTAAAGACGGCCTTCAGGATAAGGTATGGCCATTATGAATTTCTGGTGATGTCCTTTGGATTGATGAACGCCCCTGTAGCATTTATGAGATTGATGAACGAGGTGTTTAGAGACTATCTAGACAAATTTGTGATAGTCTTTATTGATGATATCCGGGTATACTCTCGGTCATATGAGGAGCATGGACAGCATTTGTGGTTAGTACTTCAGATACTCCGAGATAAGCAATTATATGGAAAGCTTAGTAAGTGTGAGTTTTGGCTGAACCGGATAGCTTTCCTTGGTCATATAGTCTCAGAGGAAGGAGTATCAGTGGATCCAAGTAAAGTAGCAGCTGTGCTTAATTGGGAAAGACCGAAGATAGTTACAGAGGTATGAAGCTTCCTTGGTTTGGCAAGGTATTACAGAAGATTTGTGGAAGGCTTTTCTAGGATTGTCGCTCTTTTGACTAAACTCACGCGCAAAGAGACCTCATTTATATGAACTGATCAATGTGAGCTCAGTTTTTAGGAGTTAAAAAGGAGATTGACAGCGGCACCTGTGTTAACTATTCCCAAGGGATCAGGAGGATTTTCGGTGTATAGTGATACATCTCATCAAGGATTGGGGTGTGTGCTTATGCAGCACGGAAGAGTGGTCGCATATGGATCGTGACAGTTGAAAGACCATGAGCGGAATTACCCTACGCATGATTTGGAGTTAGCCGCTGTGGTATTTGCCTTGAAGATCTGGTGATACTACTTATATGGGAAATTCCAGATCTTCACTGATCACAAGAGTTTAAGATATCTCTTTGATCAAAAAGAGTTAAACATGAGACAAAGGAGATGGATGGAACTCCTTAAGGATTATGACTGCGAGATTCTATATCATCCGGGTAAGGCGAATGTAGTTGCTGATGCCCTGAGCAGGAAGAGTATGATATCTGCTATGATGATCAGGGAATGGGATTTGTTAGAGCAGTTCGCCGAACTTCGGATCAGAGTTATAGAGGTAGAGACTGGATTTTTGGCTAGCTTGTGGATAGAGCCCAAGATCATGGATCAGATTAGAACTAGGCAGTGCAGAGATCAGAGGTTGATAGATATGGTTAGCCAAGCTGAACAGAGTTCGCTGTCGGATCTCACAGTCAGTGAGGATGGATTGTTGAGATTCAGAGGACGGATTTGTGTACCGGACAATGATACCTTGAAGAGACAGATACTGAGAGAATCCCACTGCTCGCGATACACCATGCACCCAGGGGGTACTAAGATGTATCGAGATTTGAGAAAGGTGTACTGGTGGAGTGGTATGAAGCGAGACGTGGCAGAGTATGTGGCCAGATGTTTAATATGCCAGCAACTGAAAGCTGAGCATCGGAAGCCTGGAGGACTACTACAACCCTTACCTGTACCTACATGGAAATAGGAGCATGTCACCATGGATTTTATTATGGGTTTACCGAGGACCCAAAGAGGTTGTGATACGATATGGGTCATTGTGGATAGATTGACCAAGAGTGCCCACTTCCTTGCCATCAAGAGCACAGATATTGTGGATGCCTTAGCTGAGCTGTATGTCAGTGAGATAGCTAGATTACATGGGGCTCCAGTGAGCATTACTTCTGATAGAGATTCCCGATTTACTTCCAGATTTTGGACCCAATTTCATGAGTTCATGGGATCTCGATTGAGTTTTAGTACCGCCTATCATCCTCAAACAGATGGTCAGTCAGAGAGGACTATTCAAACCCTAAAGGACATGTTGAGGGCGTGTACGATGGATTTTAAGGGATCATGAGATGATCACCTGCCCCTAACAGAGTTTGCGTACAATAACAACTATCATGCAAGTATTGGAATGGCACCCTTTGAGGCTCTATATGGTAGGAGGTGTAGATCCCCTGTAGCTTGGGAAGAAGTCGATGACAGAAATATAAATGCTCCCGAGCTTGTTGAGCAAGCTATACAGAGTGTGAAACTCATATGTGAGAGGTTACGGGTTACACAGAGTAGATAGAAAAGCTACGCGGATGTGCGTAGATGGCCACTCGAGTTTGATGTTGGTGATGCAGTATTTCTAAAAATATCACCAAGTAAGGGTATCATGCGATTTGGGAAGAAAGGAAAATTGAGTCCTCGATACATAGGACCATTTGAGATCCTTGAGAGAGTGGGAGAGGTAGCCTACAGATTGGCGTTACCCCCACAGATGTCCGGAATACACAATGTTTTGCATGTGTCTATGTTGAGGAAGTACCACCCGGACCCTTCTCATGTCATAGAGTATGACGAGATGGACATACAAGAGGACGTAAGCTATACTGAGGAACCCGTCCAGATTCTTGATAAAAAGGATAAGGTACTTAGAACTAAGAGCATCCCATTTGTGAAAGTTTTGTGGAAATATCACTCGATGGAAGAGGCAACGTGGGAACTAGAGAACCTCATGAAGGAGAAATACCCCCATCTCTTTGACTAGTTGAGTTGAATTTGGAGGACCAAATTCTTTTAAGGTGGGGAGGATGTGAGATCTAAGGATTTTAGATATATTTTAATGATGTAATAAGAACTTGAAGTGTAATTTATTGAGCTAAGTGAATTGTGGAAATTACAATTGGAGATTTACATGTTAAGTGTTTAACCTAAGTGTGAAACTAAGAGGTCAGATCGATCTTGGAGAAGGAGAGATCGATCTGGTGAGTCAAAAATGACAAGGAAGGAGGAACTTAAGGAGCAGATCGACCTCCAATGGAAGAGGATCGATCTCCTTATGATTCTGTTTGAGAGAAGATCGATCTCATGAGGAAGGGATCGATCTCCAAATGTTTCTGTCTGGGAGAAGATCGATCTCCTCGAGGAGCAGATCGATCTCACCCCTTGATAGATCGATCTCCTAGGCATAAAATTACCCTAAATTGTCCCCAAATTCAAATGCAGATCGATCTCATCAAGAGCCAGATTGATCTCCTACCCTCCGTCTATATAAGGAACCCCTGCTTTCTCCTGCAATTTCATTTTCTCTCTCTTCAAAACCCCATTTTCACCCGAGCCCTAGCTTTCTCACTCATCCAAAGCACCCATTTTCGTCCAAATCAGAGGTTGTGGCAAGAAGGAAAGTTGTCTCATCAAAGGGAGAACAACATACTTGGAAATCGAAAGACGGATTTAATCGAGGCAAGAGATAAGCTCTCCACAAGTTTTGAGTAATTTCTAAACCTCGATCTTGATATTTGAGATGATTTTGGTGATAATGGTTGTTGGCATTGTGTTGAAATAGCTGAAAAATGATTAGGGATTGATGAAATTACAATGTAGTTGGAGTGATGATGATATTGAGCAACTTTGGTAAAATTGGGAATTGTGAGCTATAAATGGAGATTTAGACAATGTGGTGAATTAGCATAGATATTATGGCATGGGAAATATAGAATGTTGAGGTGTTGTAAGCGAGATTGTGGTTTGTGATAAAGTTATGAGAATTGAGAAATTTGAGGTGTTATGAGTTATTATGCTCGATTTTGAGAATTTAGGTTACTGTGATAATGAGTATTGATGTTTTAACATCGTTTGGACAGCTCGAGAGTTCCAGAGTGGAAGGCGAGGCTAGTCCGTTATCCGGGGGAAACGATTGCACAATACGAGGTGCAAAGAGGTAAGGGAAAACTAAACCGTTTGTGTATGTGTTTTGGTGAATTGTTGTAGCAAGAACCACGATTTGAGAATACAAGCATGTTTAGTGTTGTGTTGTGTTATAATTGCACACGATTTTATAGTCGGTTGGAGCCCAATATTTTATGAGTTTATAAGCTGAGTGTGAAATTGCTTTATAAACCGTTGAGTTTGCATGAAGTGTAAATTGGGCTCTACGTTAAGGCAATATTGAGATTTGACAAAATGTGTGCGTGTTTTGCCAGTTGGAACTCGGTTTTAATATGTTTTGTTTGAGTACACGAACGTTTTAAATGATTTTTATGAGAGAAAACCATTATGAGTTCTACGTGAAGGCATAACATTTTATAAGATAATGGCTAATGATTGAGACTTAGGCGTGTCATGTTGAATACACATCGGGCCTTGCTTTGGTAACATGTAAGATCGATATAGTGGGACGCCTGGGAACCGACCCAGGGACCACAGGCCTTGTCTGGTAACATGTAAGTCTGATTATTCCTCTGCTTTGGTAGTGTTGGGAGGCCTTGCTCCGATAGCATGTAAGTCTGATATTCCTCCGTTTTGGTAACGAGAGATGCCTCTATTTTGGTAACGTGAGATAACCCCCGTTCTGGTAATACTGGGTGGCCTTGCTTTGGTAGCATGTAAGACCGAGAGAGTGGGCCGCCTGGGAACCGACCCAGGGACCACATGATATTGTGCATGAGGCGAGGCATTGCTCTGGTAGCATGTAAGGCCGGGCCTTGTTCTGGTAACATATAAGTCCAATATACCATGCATACGACCATATTGTCGACATTCCCTCTACACGAGGATGCCTGGGATGCACACCCAGAGGAGATTATATGTATTTGATGTGCCATGACGAGTTTTAATTGAGTTTTATTGCCTAGTCTTGTTTTACACATGAGTTGTGTTTTGTGACCTTGTCACGTGCTATTTACTGAGGTGATTTTTTTTATCACATAATTTGAGAAAAGCCATTATCGCATATATTTACACATGCTTGTGAATGCTCTATATTGAGCCTTTTTAACTTCTTGTTTTCACATGATTTGTGAGCTGCGAGATGATGATGTTTTCGAGAACTTTCATGCTACGATTTCAAATGAGTTTCATAAACAAATACATATTTGTGATGTGTGATATGGTTTATATGACTGAGTCCCCTTACCCCCCTTACTGAGCGATTTAGAAGCTCACCCTGTTTTCTTGCCCCCCCCCCCCCCAGATTTCTTCAAGTGAAAAGGATTTCCCTGCCACGTACGGAGTAGTGGCTAGTGGAGGACTTGATCTCCAGGCCACATATATTGTATTTTGAGGTATCTTTTATCTTTTCATGTACCCAGACAATTATTGTAATTACAGACACTTGATGTATAACATTGTATGGGATGTATTAGGATTAATTAACTTGGAATAGAGTAATGTATATGATACGATATATACTATCTTATGATGAGATCCTGAGGCATGATAAGTATGATGATGTATGGCACTGCACAGGAATGCACCCTTAATTATGAATTGATGAGTAAAAAGTTTTAAATTAGCCCTATTTTTCGCGTTTCCGAGGTGTCACATAACTTATTTAAGACGTCAATTAAAAGTACAAAATTGAAAAGATACCTTTTTCAAGATTTTAGTCGTCAAAAGAAAACCACTTTGTGGATCTCCCTCAAACTTATGGGGGGTAGTTGTTATGTCCTTAACAATAAGCCCAAGGGCCCAAGGAATTATGCACAAGATTTTAGGCCCAAATATTCATGATAAGCATAGAGTTCCAAAAAGATGAGAGTTATCTATGCAGATATGCACTCCTAATCAAACACAATAACTAAAAAGGTGTTATAAAAGCATAGGCAAGGTATATATCTAGGTTAAGAACACTTTCATACAAATATTGCTTTATACTTTATCCAATTACACTGACTTAAGCGTCGGAATGCACCCCGAAGATCAACCTTGCGCCCTCTTTACTGTTTCTCTTTTGCAGGCTCTAACATAGCTTCTATACTTAGCATACAAGTGACTAATAACAAAACAATCATAAACAAGTTGAGAAAGAACTTTTCTAAATTCATTCATACGTTTTAGAGGATTTAGGGATCTATTTTAATGTTAAGAACTCTCATTTATTTCCAAGATTAAAAAAAAAACAATTATTGTTGGCTTAACCGAGAGAGGGTGAATCGATTTTCTATCAATTTACCAAATTTAAAACTTACTTAGCTAATATTGCACACAAATAAATTAATAACTATTATAAGATTGAAAACAAATGTGCAGTAAATAAAGAGATAAGGGAAAGAAGTAGCAAACACAATGAGTTGCGGAGGTTTAGCTAAATCCTTTGCCTATGTCCTCTCTTCTTGACCTTCTTGTCAAGGAGTCACTTCCACAATCAAGTTGAGCTTTACAACTTCCTTTACAAGGTTAAGGAATAACCTCTCTACCCACTTAGCAAATATTGCTATTCAAACTCTTTTATAGTAGCTCTCTCACAGAGGAACTCTCCCATTTGCTTTTAGAAGAAGAATGAATACAATCAAGGCTCTCTTAATGGGTAGGTGATGAAAAATGAAACAGCTTGACTAAAGCTTTCAATGACAATTAAGTACATTTTGGCTGAAGACACGAACAATGACTTTATGACTTGTATTTATACACCCAATTGGTTAGTGAAGCATTTAATGCAATTCTTTCCCTTGAAACCCTACAAAACTAGTCGTTGGAGTCCTACAGACAAATGCCAGATCGATCTCATTTACCCGAGAGGATCGATCATTTTGTTCCAAAACATGCAATCACAGAAGTACTTCAGGAAGGGAAGATCGATCTCATCATACAAGGGGATCGATCTTCTCTTCTTGAGAAGTCATTCATCATATTTCATAAAATAAGGGAGATCGATCTCTTATTCAAGGGAGATCGATCTCTTTGCTGCATTGAACAAATTGCTACTGCCTAGAAGAAATCGATCTCACAACCCCAGGAGATCGATCTCACAATGTTTTTGCCAAAAAAGAGATCGATCTCACAATGTAAAAGATCAGTCTCACAATGATTCTGCCAAAAGGGAATCAATCTCACAACCCAGGAGATCGATCCCACAATGATTCTCCCAAATGGAGATCGATCTCACAACCCAGGAGATCAATCTCTTGGCTTAAGTATCAGTTTTTCCAGCAAAAATTTGGCTTACAACGGTTTCTATGTTTAGATCTTTCCAAGTTTTCTAAGTAATTTTTAGTAAAATTTGTAATATGTTCTCTAAGACAATTACTCAGAATTAATACCTTACAAATGATTTGAAAATTTAAAATAAGCACATTTAAATTAATGTTTTTTCATTTCAAAATATGTCATCCAATGTAAGACCCGAAATTATTTAAAAACACAAAATGAATGAGTGTTCTTGAAGGGAACTCGGGTTAAATTAATCCCGAACACGTACAAGAACAAAACGGTCAAAAGACCGAAAGCCGGTATAATTCGACAGGAAAAATTTAATTAAAAATAATGGATTTGAGAATCTTGATCAATAACGAAGAAATAATTAAATTTCGGATTAAATTGATCAAGATATGAATTTACTGGAATTAATCGAAATTTTCGTTCGGGACAATATCCCGAAAATACGGAGAAAATATACCGAAAAAGGTTTAAAATATAATAAATAAATTAAATAAAATTATTTGGAATAAAAAATTGATTTTTTTAGATATTTTTGAATATTTTTTACTATATTAAGGAATAAAATAATAATAAACTAATTTATAAATAATAATAAATAAAAAATTAAATTAATTCAAAAAAAAAGAAATCAGACAATTGGAATTGGAAAAAACCAAAAAATGGAAACCGAGGAAGCTGCCAGCGCGTGGCCCGACCGACCCACGGCCACCGACGACTGACGGCCCCGACGAAAGACCGAGGAGGAAGAGGAAAGGCCGGCAAAGCTATTGGCACCGACGATGTTTTCCAAGGAGGCCGAAAATCGCCGAACGGAGGAAGAGAAGCCCGCGGGGAAAACATCGTCGATACCGGTGATCCACGGCTGCTGGGCGTGAACGGAGGCCACCGGTGTGATCGGGAGAGAGAGGAACGGCAACCGTCGGCAGCGATTCGGTCCCGATCGAGGCCAGTCGAAGGTTGCCCGGCCAAAGACGAGTCGAATGGCGCCAGAAACGAGCCGAGAACCGATCGAAAACACCGTGAATGGTGGCAGGAAGGTCTGAACCGATACAGACTGGTTCAGCAAAGAGGTGAACCAAACTGAACCGGCTCAACCGGACCGGTCTGAATCGGGTTGAACCGGACTGAACCGGTTCAGCCAAGAAAGAAGAAAAAAAGGAGAAAAAGGAAAAAGGGAAAGAATTTTTTGGGAAAAATCGGACTTCAGGTAAGTCGATACGAGGTCAAAAATGACCGATTTGATTTTCGAGAAATTTATTTAAATTATATTTAATAGAAAATTAACCCGAAATTAAATATATAATTGTGCAGTTTTACGACAAAGCCCGAACGAGAGCCGATTGAGCTTTGATTTTCGTACCCCGCACCATATTCGGTAAGTATATTTTAATTACGAGAATATGAATCCTTTAATCTAGAGTTCGATTATTTTACGAAATTTATGGATTAATTCTGTATAAAAAAAGGAATATTATTCGAAATTTTACAGTAATTATCGTAAATAGTATACGGGCTATCCAATAAGTTTGGAACGAAGCCCGATGATTATTGGTAAGCTGAATGAGCCCAGTAAACCCGAAGAAGGGATTTAATAAGTAAAAATAGGCTGAAAATGGGTCGAGGCCCATTAAAGTGTAATCGGGCCCAATAAAGTAAAACGGGCCCAGTACGTTCGATTCGATCAGTAAATGTAATATACTGATAAAAATAAGTGAATTAACCCAAAATATGTGGTTATATGCAGTTTCATAGACTTGGTTGACGCGCAGTTGAATTGAGAGATCGAATATTATCGAGGCGAGATAAGTTTGCTCGTAAATCGAGGTAAGGGAATTTTGTAGGTGTATAGAGATTTCTATACGTATTTATTGAGGGGATTTACAGGGTTTAGAATTCCTTAAAGTATCTAGAAACGAAATAATAATTTTTACGAAAATCGGGGCTTACATAAATAAAGAAAAAGATGATTTTGCCCCTGAGAGTAAAATTTACAAAAAGGGTATTAAGGCAGATAAATTGTATGATTTTCATGTTTTAATGTTTTATATGAATTTGTTGCTTTGATTTAAGCTAATATGCACATAGGTTGGCTGTTGATTTTAAGAATTATACGAAAGGGTATCGGTTTGTACCGGTTACGATTTTAAAAGATGTTTTATCAAGATTGAGCCACCTATCATATTTATTCAAGTAAAAAGAGTGCTAGAGTCTTACTCGCACTAAATTTTACTGATTTATTACTCATGAAAAGCTGTACTGGAGCATTGCTCATACGAGAAATTTGTGTGTGCACAAAACTGTGCTGGAGCTTCGCTCGCACGAGATTTTAGATATCATGATATGCATAGCGTGGTGCCGAAGCTTCGCTCGCACTAGACGTGAGTTGACATGTATATAGTCGTGCGGAAGCCTCCTGTAGACTGTGTGTCGCAGAGAGTTGAGATGCTCGCATGTATACTTTGAGACATGGGTTGGTTATCGACATAGTATTGGGGTGGATAAGACCTACGGCAGGCACCCTCAGACTATGATATGGGTCCACGGAGTACGATGTACAGTGTATGTCACACGGAGTACGCTGTACCATGCAGTCATGATGACTCGATGATGTTACTTAATATTCCGGCGGGTAGGACTTGACCCCACCTCCCGTTACAGTTGTGATACCCCGCACATCGGGATCCGTGTAGCCTGGGATCACAGGGACAAAGTATGGCCATAGTCCTCGATTTTCATACAGTAACCTACATGCCTCACATGATATCATACAGTCTAAATAGACCAGGATGAACCCGAGGGAGGGGTAATGTCCCGATTTATGTTTTTAAAAGAGATGTGATTTAATGAATCAAGGTATTCCCGAGTGATGGGTTTAGCCTTAATGTAGTGAGTTTATGATTAAACAAATAAGTTTTAAAGTGAAGAGTTTATGATGAAACTAATAAGTTTCAATGTGACGAGCATGAGATGTCATACATGACGATTTTTCCATGTTTGTTTTATATATGGATTTCATGATTTCTCTTATATGATATATACATACATGTGACATCGTTTTAGTCTTACCTCATGCTCCAAATGTAAACGATTTTATATCATGACATTTTCAGCGCGTAGATAGTATAGTTATCTACCTGCTTACATTATTGCCTTACTCAGCTGTTTATGCTCACCCTTTCATTTTCCACCCCACAGGGTACATTCAGTAGAAGAGAACGACAGTAATCTTGCATTTCGGTTATCCGCTGCTTCTTATCAAGATCAGGTATACACATTTGTATAATTCTATATCTGAACATATAGATGCACAGTACTGTATATGGATGTAATATTGGGGATGTATTTAGTTTAAATAAATTGATATGTAAATGAAATATGAAAATGGAATGGTAAATAGGTGAGAGGTGACTAACACCGAATCATAGCCCCACTGTTTTGTAGTGTAACTGTTCACAACGGGTAAGGAAATCAAAAAGCGAAAAATTTACTCTGATTTTTAGGTAATTTGGGTTGTGACAGAAAAAGATGGTATCAGAGCAGAGTTGGCCTGATATGAGTCAGTGTTAGTGGTTAAGTAAATTTACATCCCCATGTATTGTGCATTGCTTAGATGCAATTGTGTATATCAAGGTAGAAGTGCAGCTAAAAATTTAGTTTGAATACAAGAATATAGTTTTTATAACTGATAGCCGCTATGGTAGAGGGGCGAGTACACATGCTCGAGGCCGTAGAGATAGGCCTGTGTAAGATTTCGTATATGTATAATGGTAATATGTGTAATTGGATCAAATAATATGAATGGACTTGTAATGTAAAGTATGATTGATGTAAGTCCATGGATTCAAAGTATGTATGTGTAATATAAATTGTAACGTACATACAAGTTTCATTGAGTATGAATACGAAGAAATGAGTTCTAGCAAGTGATGGATGTGATTGAGACTCAAGATGAGTAGTGTGGTAAAATGGAATGGAGTTATGCTTCCATTTGGTTTTATGTAGCATACCTTTGAACATACAATGAATGCACACAAGTTTCAATGTGCATAAGGTATGAATGGATGCCATCTTCAAGTTATAAAGGTGGATGGATGAGAAAATGGCCATGGCAATAGATTAAGGATGTGTTGGTATGAGTTGCAGCAAGGAAACTGCAGAAAATCTGGAAAACGTGAGGCCCAGATCGATCTCATAGGATGAGAGATCGATCTAGAAGAGCCAGAATGCTCTTATTTGGGCGAAAGAATAGAGCAGATCGATCTCCAATGGAGCCAGATCGATCTCCCAAGCATTCTGTAGTGGAAAGATCGATCCCCAAGCACCCAGATCGATCTCCTTAGCTCTCTGTTTGGGAGCAGATCGATCTCATGCTTCGACAGATCGATCTCATGCCTAGACAGATCGATCTCATGCTTCGACAGATCGATCTCAGGCTTAAAAATGCCGTGGAAAAGAGGGATTTTAAGGGACCAGATCGATCTCCTCTTGGACCAGATCGATCTCCCCAAGCTATTTCTATATAAGGAGAGCTGAAAATCTGAAAATCTCGAAAAAACACTTAACCTTACAATCTCAACCCAAAAACCTAACTTTCCCTCTCTAAAATCAGCCATTTTCAGTGAGATTTGGAGAGAGATCATTAGAGGCAAAGTTGTTCCTATCAAAGAGAAGAACAACATAGTGAGAGGGCATTGTCACATTTTTGGAATTGAAGGAGTTAAGGGCATTTCCATTTGGAGCAAGAAGAAAAATCATATTGGTAAGATTCTAACACTCCAATCCAAATGCATTAGCTATTTAAATTGATTTTGGAGTTGATTGATATGAGTATTGATGGATAAACTACCTAGGAATGTAGTGGAATTGGTGTGACCTAGAAATCTAAAATGGGTATAATGTGAGGATATGTGGGATTGAATGAGCCTATGATTTATGGCATGCTAAAGTTGTTATTGGGGTAATATTTATGATTTTAAACGGTTAAATGAGATTACATTGTGAGTTTGGAGGAATTGTGGAAATGAGTATGTATATGAGTGATAAATGCCATAGTGAGGGAATTCATGAAATATGAACGCTATGAGCTTTATGTCGATTTGATATCGACTTTGAATAAGTTAATAGGCCTAAGAAGGTCCATAGACTCGAGCTATGGGTAAAGTAATGAAACGAGGCCAAATAAGCTTTAATAGAGGCTATAGATTAAATTGACTATAGCAAGCACAAGGGTTTCAATATATGGATCGAATATAATGCGGGATACGATTTTGTGCAGTCCCGAAGAGTTCGTTGAAGGCGAACCGAACCGTACGAGTAAGCAGCTTAAGGAAGTGGAATCACGCATCGCGATTCCAGGTAAGGGAATTTTGTGAGTATATAGAGGTAGCTGCTCGTACTTTGAACTTGTGGGTGAATATCGGGTGTTTTTATGAAATGCATGATTGCTCAAATAAATGTTGATGGTATTCGTGAATGATGATGAGTATATGCGTGGTTTTGGATTTGAAGTGGATTTTATGAAATGGGATAGTAAGGCTAATAATTGCATAAATCTAATGTTTTGATGCTTTTCAAAACGAATTGCTTGGTTTTAAGCAAGCTTGTAGATAGGTCGGCTACATTGTATTGTTGTTGTGGAAAAGCATTTGTGAGTGCTAATCCCGAATTGCCGGGATTGATAAATTGTATATGAGCCGCCTATCACATTTGTATGACATAAATCGCGCTAGAGCCTCGCTCGTGCTGGATTTCTATGTTTTCACTTGTGTGAAACGTGCTTGAGCTTAGCTCTCGCTTTGAATTTAGATTGTGATGATGTTTATAAACCGTACTGGAGCTTACGCTCGTACGTGGATTTGAGTGGTTTTTCTTATGCATATAACTGTACTGGAGCTATGCTCGTACATGGTTTCTTCATATTTTATGCATAAATGTCGTACCAGAGCGTTGCTCGTACGAAGTGATTGGTTTGATGCATGAATTCGCGCTAGAGCGTAGCTCGCGCTGGTTTTCACACTGTGGTATGTATGAGGCCGTGGTGAGAGATACGGATTAACTCAGGGAACCCAACAGGCCTGACAGACCTCTTAGGTGGGGTGAGGGTGAGGGGCTAGGACCTGACATAATCCATCCAGGGAACCCAACAGGCCTGACAGACCTCTTAGGTGGGGTGAAGGTAAGGGGCTAGGACCTGGATCAGGGAACCCAACAGGGGCGAGCAAGGCCATGAGGAGCTAGAACCTGGTATTGAGGTTACACCCATGCGCTCTTGAGACTATAAAGGTTACACTTGGTATGGGGTAGATAAGACCTATGGCAGGCACCCCCAACCATGTTATGGGTCCGCGGAGTACGATGTACCGTGTATATCACATGGAGTACGATGTACCGCGTGGTGGTTACTTGATTTGAGAAAGTCTGGCGGAGAACTAACCCACCTTCGTGCCATCATGATACCCCGCACACCGGAATCCGTGTGGTCTGGGATGATATGTGATGATTGGCCAACGTAGTCACTTGAGATATAGTAACCTGTCTCCTTGCTTGATTTACTTACTACCACATGATTTTAAATCTCTAAGTGTGATTGTGATTGTTTAAGGTAGACCCGAAGGAGGGGTCGAGCCTCATGGATTTGAATTGTGAAATGAAAATGTGGTTGTGATCGTGAATTGATGTGATGTGATTGTATGTGATGAGAAAGAGTTTTATGACGTGGGTTTAAAAAGGAGGTTTCTTAATGAATTGCCCTTTTTATGAATTTAAATGAGATCGAGCATGAGATGATTTATACATGATGTTTTACCATGTTTTATATGCCAATTTTACATGACTTTGATACATGATATATATGTATACTCATATGGCATAGTTTTATTCCTCATGCTCCTACCATAAATGATTTATGCATAACACTATCAGCATGTAGATAGAGTAGTTATCTACCATGCTTGCATTATTGCCTTACTGAGCGTGTGGTTGCTCATCCCACTCTATTTTCCCCCCTACAGAGCGTGCGTAGTAGCCCAGTAAGGACTGAGGCTTGGTATTTTGGACTCCGCTGCATCTCCATCGCTAAGAGGTATATACACAGTGATTCTTTTTGTATCTAAACAATGTAAAAGCACAGTATTCTTTTGAGTTGTACTTATGGGGGATGTAGATGTCAGTAAAACATGTATTCGTATAAGTACACGATTAAATGCACATGTATGACATCGTTTTAATTAATTGAGAATGAATGAGATGTGGTGTTTATTACTGGCTCACAGCCCAACGGTGTGTGGTGAGTTTAGTTCACGACCGGGTAAGGTAACAGTAAAACGCGAAAAATTTTCAGTGATTTTCGGTTAAAGAGAATGGAATTGGGTCGTGACAGCCTGAGAGTCAAATGAGTCGTCACATGAGACTCAAGATGAAAGTGAAGTGGAGGCTGATGATGAGAATACTCCATAGGGTCCTATAAAGAGACCAAACAGTTTTGAGACACGCTCCGAGAGGATGGAGTGAAGTGTAAAAAATATTTTGGAGTTGTTTACCCAGTCTATGCATGTAGTTAAGGATAGGCAGGGTAAAGCCTAAACAGATGCCTCGGACTATAGAGAGTTTCACACCCCTCCGGTATTTTACGAAGTAAAGAAACCAATAGTTACCGAGGACTGGGTGTATGTCGACCGAGAAAGTGACTTTTAAATACGCTTATGTTGGAGGGCGAGGCGGAGCATTAGTGGAAGTCCGCTCGACCCATCTGAAGAGTTAGACGTCTAGAGTCGACATGAAAAAAAATATTTCTGGATGTATTCCAGTGACAGAATATTTAGGACACTACTTAAAGGAATTTATAGATAAAATTTCTTACACTGACCCAGAGACACTAGTTGATTGATGAGTATGAAACTCAACTTATATCTCTGGGCAGGTGTGAACCTGATACCATGGGCAGTGAGAGTCAAAAAAGCCCAAAAGTTCATGGAAGGGCTCAAATTGTCGATTAGAGTCCAATTGGCTCACTACCTATGTCAAGGCAGTGCATAGAATACAGTTGCATGAAGAAGATCATGTGTTGCACGCCTCTGAGATTGGGAAAGGTAGTAAGGGCCGAAATAGAGATAAAAGAGAATAGAGAATAACAGAGATGTCAGAGCGGGAAAGAGACCAATTGATAAGGGATTAGAGTTGATGAGTCACGGGGTAAGATGATTGGTAAGGCCCCAGTATATCCAATTCAACACTTATGAGGGGTATTGTGATTGGAGAACCCCGACCTGCTCCGTAGCAGGGTGAGCAGTATAGCAGTGTGGCAGTATAAGCAGTGTAGCAATGTAAGCAATGTCAGATATGTGGCAGATACCACGGAAGTAGGGCCTACACCTACACTTTATTGACTAAAATAGGCATTAAGTGTGGTAAGACGGGCCAATTAATTAATGATTGCTCAGAGTTGGGTAAGACTGTCCTACAGAAGAGCAAAGAGATAGAGAAAACCCTATTGGTATCTCTGCACCGAAAAGGGAGGCCACAACTGAAGAGAAAAAGGAAAGTAGGCTGTTGGACGAGGGCGAGTGTATGCCTTGGACCAGGACACTATTGATGTTTCATATGATGTGGTGAAAGATACCACACTGGTTATGAATAGTGAAATAATTATTATAATTAATCCTGGTGCCACGTATTTAGTCATACCTCCTTCATTTGTATATAAGTTAGTAAAAGACGTGAATGGCTACACCCATGGGCACAATGCTGATAGTTAGTACCCCAATGAAGGAGGGTTAACTAACGAAATAATTATTAAGAGATTATAAGTTGAAAACGGGGGAAGAAGTATAAGTCAGTCGATTTTATTCAATGGACTATGAATAAATTGAAGTAATATTGAGAATAAATCTCAATTGGTCAGCTGCAAATTATGATGTTCAGAGTTCTATTCTAAATAGTGATATAGTTACACCTGAAAAGTATACTGTAAGTTTTGACAAGTAATAAAAGGGGTGCAGCGATTGAAATTAAAGGAGCAAATGATTGTACTCACAGAATGAGTAATGACAGAGTTTTTTCTTATAAGTGATATACGAAAAGAGATAAGTTTTAAGATGTGATAAATCCTGAATACAAGATAGACTGGAATAAGAGATGTATGTAAGGTAAGAATATCTATGATACGTGAAGTAATTAGGATTAAAACAATTAGTAGCGAATATGAATTATGACCACATGGACTGATATGTAAAGTAATTGTGGTTAAGTCTGAGGGTTAATAAAGGTCTTTCAAAATACCTCCCCACCTAAAGACTTGACAGCGTCTAAAAGTATACACAACTTATAAATTGAAATCGACAGTCATAATATAGACATTTAAAATTAGGGTACCTTTACTGGTACAATAAGAAATATAGAATTCGATTAATCAGGAAGGTTTAAAAATTTAAAATTTTATAAAAATCTGTTAATATAAGAAAAAGGAAATGACGCGGGTTAGTAACTTCAACGGAAGAGATTTCGAAAGGAACATTATACGTTTATGCGTATATAGGTCAAGGATATGAGTAATTGAAGTATTCAGTGGAAGTCAACTACAACAAGTTATTTAAACTGTACCTGGACTGATTTGTTATCATCCTTATTGATGATATTTTGGGTGTATTTAAAGTCCATGGAAAATTATAAGCAACAATTGGAGATTGTTTGTACAAATGATTTGTTGAGAGTTTTCGGAATGGACTACTTTATTGACACATTTAACTTAGAAAAAGTTGTATTTGAATGGGATGATAGACGTAACAGGAGTTTTAGTGCATTGAAGTAATAAACTGACCACCGCATTTATTCTCACCATACCCAACAGATTAAGAGGTTTCTCATGAGTCTATGGATACCTCAAAATAATGAATGGGCTATGTATTGATGCAAAAGGGAAAGATAGTCGATTATGGATCCAGACAGCTCAAGGATCATGAAAGGACTATCAGATCCATGATTTAAAGTTGACAGTGATAGTGATTGTACTGAGTATATGACACTACTATCTATACGGTGAGAAATTTCAGGTATGCACTGATCCTAAAAGCTCCGAGTATCTGTTTTCACAAAAAGAGTCAGATATGAGATAACAAAGTGTATTGGAGCTTTTGAGGGATTATGATTGTGTAAATTATACCACCCAGGAAAGGCTAATGTAATGGCTAATGCCTTGAGCAAAAATAGCCTCGGGATGGTATTACATATGATTGGTCAGGGAGCGTGAGCTGCTAGAGCAGTTGTAAGCCTCAGTAGTGATATGATCCCCTCTGATGATGCAGTGATTTTGTGACAGCTAGCCTGAGATTAGAACTGGATTCGAGTGATCGGATTTGACAGGCTTAGCGTGATGATAGGCAGGGTGTCGATAGCGTGAGTCAGATTCAGATGGGTACAGTGATAAAGTTTACAAAGAGAGATGATGGCTTACTGAGGTTCAGAGATAGTATAAGTGCTCCTCAGGACCACAGTGATGAGATGAAGTTATTATCAGAAGCTCACTTTTCGGGATATACAGTACATCCGAGAAGTACAAAATATATCGAAATCTTAAAAAAGAGTATTGGTGGTCAGATATGAAAAGAGATATAGTGGAGATTGTGGAAAATTGCCTCGTATGTCAGCAGAATAAGGTAGAGTATTAAAAGTCTGCAGGGTTAGTGCAGCCTCTACCTATATATCGACACGACACGAAAAATGGGAGCAAGTCTCCATGGATATTATGATGGGTTACAGAGGACCCCGATGAATCATAAGGCTATCTGGGTGATAGTCGATAAATTGACTAAGTTTACCCACCTTCTGGTTATGAAATCCCCAGATACTCTGAATGTATAGGCGAATTTATGTGTAAGAGAGATTGTTGAACAGTATGTAGCGTTCCAGTGAGCATGGTATCAGATAGGGATTCCCGCTTCACTTTCCACTTCAGGGAACATTTTTTAGGAAGCTATGGGAACCCGATTGAGTGTTAGCACAGCTTTTCATCCTCAGACAGATGGTCAGTCAAAGAGGACGGTACAGGTTTTGGAGGATATGATGAGAGCGTGTGCCATTTATCTGATAAGCTCCTGGGATGATCAGTTGTTATCAATCGAATTCACCAATAATGACAGTTATCACTTGAGTATCGGGATGACCTTAGATGAGGCATTGTATAGCCATTATTGTTTCCCCGATTTGGATAAGAAGAAGTGGGTGACAGATAGAAAATTGTTTCCGAATTTGTAGGACAAACCTCTGAGGATGTTCAGTTAATTATGAAGGATTAAGAACACCTCAGAGCAGATAGATAAACTATACTGACAAGAGACAGAAACCATTAGAATTCACCGAGGGTGAATTAGTATTGTTGGAAGTTGTTGGTCCTAAGGATATAACGAGCTTCGGAAAGAAGGCAAACTGAATTTTGTAATATTGAATCCTTTGAGAGATTGGACAAAGTGGGAGATAAGACTTGTAGGTTGGCGTTACAACCTAAATAAACAGGCATCCACAATGTGTCCTATCTTATGAAGTTTCAGAAATACTGTCCGGATCCAACATATGTGAACGGATATGAGCTATTGAAGCTCAATGGAAGTATAACGTATGATTGGAAAATCGACTTGGGTATTAGACGGAAGGAGAAAGTGTTGAGATTTAAGACAATCTCCCTAATTAAAGTCATTTCGTAGTAGTACACTCTGAAAAAGTCATATAAGAGTTAAAGAGTTAGATATAATAGATGTACCCGGAGTTCTTTATGGATCCATTTAACTTGGTTCTAATTTGGAGGACCAAATTTCTTAAGTGAGGGAGATTTTGTAGGACCCGATTTTATTTAAAAACACAAAATGAATGAGTGCTCGTGAAGGGAACTCGGGTTAAATTAATCTCGAACACGTACAAGGGCAAAACGGTTAAAAGACCGAAAACCGGTATAATTCGACAGGAAAAATTTATTTAAAAATAATGGATTTGAGAATATTAATCCATAACGAAGAAATAATTAAATTTTGGATTAAATTGATCAAGATATGAATTTACTGAAATTAATCAAAATTTTTGTTCGGGACAATATCCCAAAAATACGGAGAAAATATATACCGAAAAGGGTTAAAAATATAATAAATTAATTAAATAAAATTATTTGGAATAAAAAATTAATTTTTTTAGATATTTTTGAATATTTTTGACTATTTTTAGGAATAAAATAGTAATAAACTAATTTATAAATAATAATAAATAAAAAATTAAATTAATTCAAAAAAAGAAATCAGACAATTAGAATCGGGAAACCCGAAAATGGAAACCGAGGAAGCTGCCCGCGCGTGGCCCGATCGACCCACGGCCACCGACGACTGACGACCCCGACGAAGGACCTAGGAGGAAGAGGAAAGGCCGGCGAAGCTGTTGGCACCGACGACGCGCGCCAAGGAGGCCGAAAATCGCCGAACGGAGGAAGAGAAGCTCGCGGGGAAAACATCGTCGATACCGGTGATCCACGGCTGCTGGGCGTGAACAGAGGCCACCGGTGTCATCGGGAGGATGAGCCGGTTCTTTTGAGACTGCTATTGGCCGACGAAATCGTCGAAATCCGACGGATCGAGGGAGAGAAGGCCGAGAGGGAGAAGAGAGGAACGGCGGCCATCGGCGGCGATTCGGTCCCGATCGAGGCCAGTCGAAGGTTGCCCAGCCAAAGACGAGTCGAATGGCGCCAGAAACGAGCCGAGAACCGGTCGAAAACGTCGTGAACGGCGACTGGAAGGTCTGAACGGGTACTGACCGATTCAGCAAAGAGGTGAACCGGACTGAACCGGCTGAACCGGACCTGTCTGAACCGGGTTGAACCGGACTAAACCGGTTCAGCCAAGAAAGAAGGAAAAAGGAAAAAAAGGAAAAAGGGAAAGAATTTTCGAGGATACACCGGACTTCAGGTAAGTCGATACGAGGTCAAAAGTGACCGATTTGATTTCTGAGAAATTTATTTAAATTATATTTAATCGAAAATTAACCCGAATTAAATATATAATTGTGCAATTTTACGACAAAGCCCGAACGAGAGCCGATTGAGCTCCGATTTTTGTACCCCGCACCATATTGGGTAAGTATATTTTAATTACTAGAATATGAATCCTTTAATACAGAGTTCGATTATTTTACGGAATTTATGGATTAATTCTGTATAAAAAAAGGAATATTATTCAAAATTTTACAGTAATTACCGTAAATAGTATACGGGCTATCCAATAAGTTTGGAATGAAGCCCGATGATTATTGGTAAGTTAAATGAGCCCAGTAAACCCGAAGAAGGGATTTAATAAGTAAAAACGGGCTGAAAATGGGTCGAGGCCCATTAAAGTGTAATCGGGCCCAATAAAGTAAAACGGGCCCAGTACGTTAGATTCGATCAGTAAATGTAATATACTGATAAAAATAAGTGAATTAACCCAAAATATGTGGTTATATGCAGTTTCGTAGACTTAGTTGACGCGCAGTTGAATTGAGAGATCGAATATTATCGAGGCGAGATAAGTTTGCGTGTAAATCGAGGTACGGGAATTTTGTAGGTGTATAGGGATTTCTATACGTATTTATTGAGGGGATTTACAGGGTTTAGAATTCCTTAAAGTATCTAGAAATGAAATAATAATTTTTACGAAAATCGGGGCTTAGATAAATAAAGAAAAAGATGATTTTGCCCCTGAGAGTAAAATTTACAAAAAAGGGTATTAAGGCAGATAAATTGCATGATTTTCATGTTTTAATGTTTTATATGAATGTATTACTTTGATTTAAGCAAATATGCACATAGGTTGGCTGTTGATTTTAAGAATTATACGAAAGGGTACCGGTTTGTACCGGTTATGATTTTAAAAGATGTTTTATCAAGATTGAGCCACCTATCATATTTATTCGAGTAAAAGGAGTGCTAGAGT
Organism: Firmiana major; assembly: GCA_033439115.1. NCBI lineage: Eukaryota > Viridiplantae > Streptophyta > Magnoliopsida > Malvales > Malvaceae > Firmiana > Firmiana major. The sequence continues at coordinate 8,570,337 of CM065902.1, read as the reverse complement.
CTTACTCGCACTAAATTTTACTGATTTATTACTCATGAAAAGCCATACTGGAGCATTGCTCATACGAGAAATTTGTGTGTGCACAAAACCGTGCTGGAGCTTCGCTCGCACGAGATTTTAGATATCATGATATGCATAGCGTGGTGCTGGAGCTTCGCTCGCACTAGACGTGAGTTGACACGCATATAGTCGTGCGGAAGCCTCCTGTAGACTGTGTGTCGCAGAGAGTTGAGATGCTCGCACGTATACTTTGAGACATGGGTTGGTTATCGACATAGTATTGGGGTGGATAAGACCTACGGCAGGCACCCCCAGACTATGATATGGGTCAACGGAGTACGATGTACCGTGTATGTCACACGGAGCACGTTGTACCATGCAGTCATGATGACTCGATGATGTTACTTGATATTCTAGCGGGTAGGACTTGATCCCACCTCCCGTTGCAGTTGTGATACTCCGAACACCGGGATCCGTGTAACCTGGGATCACAGGGATAAAGTATGGCCATAGTCCTCGATTTTCATACAGTAACCTACATGCCTCACATGATATCATACGGTCTGAATAGACCAGGAAGAACCCGAGGGAGGGGTAATATCCCGATTTATGTTTTTAAAAGAGATGTGATTTAATGAATCAAGGTATTCCCGAGTGATGGGTTTAGCCTTGATGTGATGAGTTTATGATTAAACAAATAATTTTTAAAGTGAAGAGTTTATGATGAAACTAATAAGTTTTAATGTGACGAGCATGAGATGTCATACATGACGATTTTTCCATGTTTGTTTTATATATGGATTTCATGATTTCTCTTATATGATATATACATACATGTGACATCGTTTTAGTCTTACCTCATGCTCCAAATGTAAACGATTTTATATCATGACATTATCAGCACGTAGATAGTATAGTTATCTACCTGCTTACATTATTGCCTTACAGAGCTGTTTATGCTCACCCTTTCATTTTTCACCCCACAGGGTACATTCAGTAGAAGAGAACGACAGTAATCTTGCATTTCGATTATCCGCTGCTTCTTATCAAGACCAGGTATACACATTTGTATAATTCTATATCTGAACATATAGATGCACAGTATTGTATATGGATGTAATATTGGGGATGTATTTAGTTTAAATAAATTGATATGTAAATGAAATATGAAAATGGAATGGTAAATAGGTGAGAGGTGACTAACACCGAATCATAGCCCAACTGTTTAGTAGCGAGTACTAAAGGGACGGAGATTCCAAGAAATAATCAGATGAAGTAAGCATGGAAGCATGGGTAAATCACTAGCTCGGTCATTTGTAATGTTAAACTCTAGTGGTACCTTAGCTTCTTCATAGGTAAGACCCGAATCGGATACAAAAACTCTTGCTAAAATCTCTTTGTTAATGCATAAGGATTTAGCCATGACAAAAGTTTTAAAACCTATGGTTCGACACGAATCATTAGGGAAATCACGATTTCAGCATTAGAAAAGAATACGCGAATGATGTTAGGTGGGACGGGAGTATTGATTTTCAAAAATGGAAGCCACTTGTAGTCTTGAAATTTTGAAAGATATGGAAACTCAATACGCTCAAGAAAAGCAAAGTCTAAGGTTCGCCAATGCTTAATGGTCATAGTGGAAAAATGTTCGTTAAACCTTTTACGCTTAGCCGGGGTTTGAAAACATTGACTAAACGTGGTGGGAGGAGTTGGATTGACGGCTGAAGGTTATGAGGAGGGTGGTCTAGAAGAGGATGCTCGAGATGGTCGGGAGGAGGAAGGTTTAGATGCTACGGATTTGGTACATGGTAGCATAGTGTCTTAAGTCTATGGGGAATTTTAACAAACACTTGATGGACACAATTTAAGGAAATGTGGGAATGGTGAGTGTAGGATTTGGGAATTTCCAATCCTACAAAGAGAGACCTATTCTAGACAGATAATCAGCCAATTCAATTTAACCTACTAGATGAACGAACTATGGGTTCACTATAGCTATCAAGACAGAACAAAAATCGAGTATTGTAAGGAGAATATGAACAACCAGATCGATCTATCCGAAAAATGAAGAACATAAGAGTTTGAACAAAACAGAAGATTTTTTGTCGAAAATACTAAGAAAAATTGAAAACAAATGATGAAATCTTACCCAAAACTTGATCTCGGGGGCGAGAAAGGAATAAATGCAATTTTTGGGAAAGATGAGGGTTTTTGTGCTTTTGAGAAGATGGGATTTTTGCGACTTTTAAGTGCCAAGAACCTAAGGAGATCGATCTGCTAGATGGTAGAGATCAATCTGAATTACCTAGAAAATCAAGCAGATTGATCACATTTAATAGCAAATCGATCTCAATTATCCAGAATGCATTTGAAAAACTAGTAGATCAATCTCATTTAATAGACGATCGGTCTCCTAGTCATGACCTGACTGCTGCAGGCTATTCTGAGTAAACAAGATCGATCTATAATGAACAGAGATCGGTATTTCTTACCATTTTGCCCAGAAAAAGTCATAAAAATGGTTTTAAAAATGTGTTTTATTAAATATGTATATAAGGAAGAAAAAGGCATATTCAGGACTTCTAACAAAAAACACATCCATCGTGTACATTGTCAGATTTAAATCAAATGTGTATGCGACATTTGACATAGAATCATACTTAGATTTTAAGCATATCACGGTGCATTCATTAGTCCTAATTCACCTCTAAGAGCACAAAATCTTTCCTTGTCAAGAGGTTTGGTGAAAATATCAGACACTTGATGCCTTGTGTCAACATATTCTATAACTATATCCCTTTTTTTCACATGATCTCTAATAAAGTGATGTCTAATTTCAATATGTTTAGTTCTAGAGTGTTGAATTGGATTTTTAGTGAGATTAATTGCACTCGTATTATCGCATTGTATGGGAATTTGTTTCATATCTATGTCATAGTCTCTCATTTGTTGCTTAATCCATAACACTTTAGCAGTACAACTACCGGCTGCTATGTATTCTGCTTCAGTTATGGATTGAGCTATACTATTTTGTTTCTTTGAGAACCACGATATTAATCTATTCCCTAAAAATTGACATGTACCTGAAGTGATTTTCCTATCTATCTTACATCGTCCAAAATCTGCATCGGAATAGGCATGAAGTACATAGGTAGAATCTCTAGGGTACTATAAGCCTAGTGATGGTGTATCTTGGTGTCACGACCCTCAATTTACAAAAAATCACTTCAAATCACGACCCTCAATTTACCAAAAATCACTACAATTTTTTCATTTTTCTTTTTCGTTTATTATTTAATTCATTTCATACCATCCTCTGATCGTGAATAGCTACACCACCAACAGTTGGGTTATGTATTGATGTTAATCTCATCCAAAACACACCATTTCAATGTACAATTCATTTAAACATAAACACATGTATTTCATATATCAGAGTCGCTAATTACATGTGTTTATAATTATTTACATCCCCAAATGTTACATTCAAAATATTACTGTGCTACTGCAAGTCCAGATAGAAAACTGTACAAATGTGTATATCTTCGTATGATGGGATGCAGCGGACTCAGAAATCAGATCCTCAATCGCTCTCTATCTACTAAAAATGCTCTGTAGAGGGGAAAATAAGGGGGTGAGCAAACCACACACTTAGTAATGCAATCATGCGAACAGGTAGATAACTGTACTATCTACATGATCGTGATGTCATGCGTAAAACCATATAATTGCTCGTCATACCCCAAAAAATATCACTTCATGCTCGTGTTTATGATATGTAAAGCAACTCATGGTATTCAAATCAGTGCACAATTCTTAAATAAAGCATGGAAAATCATCATGCAAGGTGCACTTAAAAGCATTTCATACTCATCACAAATCGATACAAATCACCATTTGTCAGGACTCAGCCCCTCCCATGGACTGTCCTGACCCACAAATACATTTAAAACATGGATTTATAATAAATCAAGTGACATATGAGATAGGAAAATAATAGTAAGGGAAATAACTAGGACTATGGCCATATCCTCTATGATCCCAAGCAACACAGATCCTAGTGTGCGGGGTATCACCTCTATCTACTTTCGTACGGGAGGTGGGTCACATCCAACCCACCAATCCATAGTAGATTTAACCTTCGTCCGAATACGGTATATATATATATATCAGCACATGGTACAACCTACTCCATGATATATGCACGGTACAACGTACTCCGTGGACCCATATCATCACTCCATATCAAGCCACATCTCAATACGCACGTGTGAGCCTATTTAGTCGGTACGACACCTAGTCTACCCAAAGCTCCTAGCATGGCTCCCAACATGTCAAAAAAATCACGTGCGAGTAATCTTAAGCACAGCAACAAGTATAGTGGATATCTAGTGTAAGCAATGCTCCAGCACCATGTCAAAATCCGTGTAAAAACTAGTACGAGCTAAGCTTCAGCACTCATGCATATAAAACTCTAGTGCAAGCATCACTCTAGCACCAATGCATGTATAAACACGTCAAATCTCATGCGAGTAATGCTCTAGCATGCTTTATCTCCAAAAAAAACTCATGTAGGTGGCTAATTCTTTTACAAAGCATGCTTATAAAACCCAAATCAAGCTGGTTTTATGTAAATAATTTAAAATGCTAGCCAGCCTACCAATTCACATGCTAAAAAGCAGTAAAAGACTCAAGAACCTCATTTCATGAACTTTTCTCAAATCCCATTTTCTTTGCCCTTCAAACATCAATTTCACTCTAAGACCATTAGACACTTTAAGAAATCACAATTGACCCCAAAAACACGTACATATACCTCTAAGACTAACACAATTCCCTTACCTCACTTCACTTGGAAGCAACTCTTTCTTCCTTTTTCACTTCTCGTGATTGGTTCCACTTGCTCCGGATATATCCTCGGGAGCTGCAAACATTCACCAATCACATGAGTTAATACCGATAACTCATATTCTAACTTCAACTAGTTAGTATATCTTATTGCGCCTATTTCATCAAGTTTGGCCCTTCATCACATTTGGGTATCATCATCCCATTCCTAGTAAATTTAGCTAGCAAATCACTTAGTTATCAATTCAAGTACTTAGCTTGCATGCTCTAACCTTAGTTTCTTCATTCATTCATGCATTTCAAAATACCATATATGCATATTTCATCACTTGACCAATCCCATAATTTGCTTTCACATCATAATCTCAAAATCATGCATATGTCATTACTAACACATTAATATAACCTATTCATAATTGAATCCACCATATTTCACTTTCTCACACTAACCTATTTCTAGGTTATTCTTGATTCATCAAGTTCTAGGTAGTTTCAACCAATGATACATACACCTGTCATGACCCTCAACTTACCAAAAATCGTCACAAATTTTTTGTTTTTTATATCTTATTTATTATTCGTTCTTAGCTTACCTCGATCGTGATCAGCTACACTCTCAACAGTTGGGCTGTGTGTCGATGTCTATCTCATCCAACCATAACAATTTGATTTGCATTAAAATTTAGAAGTAAACACTTGTATAAATAAATCAGAGTTGTTGTTTACATGTGTTCACATTACTTTACATCCCCAACGATTACATTCAAAATGCTACTGTGCTACGAAAAGTTTAGATACAAAATTACATCAGTGTGTATACCTTACGCAATGGGATGAGACGGATACCAAAAAGGAAACCTCCAGTTGCCCTCAGTCTATACTCAATGCTCTGTAGAGACGGGAAAATAAGGAGGGTGAGCAAACAACACGCTCAGTAAGGCAATCATGCGAACAGGTAGATACTGTACTATCTACGTGATCGTGATGCCATACTCAAAACCATACAATTTCTCATCCCACCTCAAAAGCATTAGTTCATGCTTGTGTTAATGGCATGTAAAGCAAATCATGCTAATTAAATTTAGTGCACAAATCAAGTTTCAAAGCATGGAAAACTATCATGCATATTTAATTCATAAGGCATGGAAAATCATCATGCGTAAGTGCACTTTAAAGCCATTATCAACTTTCTCATCTCATAAAATCAACACTTGTGAGGACTCAGCCCCTCCCTCAGACTATCTTGACCCACAAAGCATTTCAAACATGGATTTATTCATAAAACAAAAGACATGTGAGATAGGCAATATAACAAGGAAATATCCTCTAGGACTATGGCCATATCCTCTATGATACCAGGCTACATTGATCAGGTGTGTGGGGTATCACCTCTATCTACTTCCGCATGGAAGGTGGGTCACGTCCAACCCGTCGGTCCATAGCAGAACTAAACATCGTTCGAAGGTGACATATCACAATCTCAACACGGTACAACGTACTCCATGCTACCTGCACGGTACAGCATACTCCGTAGACCCATATCAACACATCATATCACGCCACATCTCAATATGCACGTGCGAGCCTATTTAATCGGTGCGACACCTAATCTACCCGAAGCTCCTAGTACGGCTATTAACAGTTCATAAAACCACGTGCGAGTAATCTCAAGCACGACAACAAGTATGGTGGACATCGAATGCGAGCTATGCTCCAGCACCATGTCAAAACCAGTATAAAATTTGTGCAAGCTAAGCTTCAGCACAATATCATAGAAATCCATGTGAAAAACTAGTGCGAGCTAAGCTCCAGCACTCATGTGTATAAAAACACATTAAATCTCGTGCGAGTCATGCTCTAGCACGTTTTCATTCTCACAAAATCCATGTAGGTGGCCCACTTCCTTGTAAAGCATGGTTTTTAAACCAAATCAAGTCATTTCTTATGCAAATCATTTCAAATGTTAGCCAACCTACCAGACGCTTGCTAAAAAGCAATAAAACAAGATTTTCAAAGCATCATGCTTTTGTTTTCATGTACATTTCATCAAAACCCAACTCTTGCCCTTCAAACTCCCATTTTATTTCCTATTACCACATGCATTCTAGAAAACAAAATGCGCCCAAAATGCATATAGATATCTCTAAGAGTGCACACAATTTCCTTACCTCGATTTACTCAGGGTGCGACTCTCTTCCTCTTAGCTTCTAGCGCTTTGGCTCAACTTGCTCCGGGTGTATCCTCGAAAGCCGCAAATCATTCATCAATCGCTTGAGTTAATGTTGCTAACTCACATTTTGACTTCAACTAGTCAATATATTTCATTGAGCCTATTTCGTTAAGTTTGGCCCTTTTTGCATTTGGCCATCATCAAGCCATATCCAACCAATTTATCTAGTAACTCACTTAGTTACTTGTTTAAGACTTGATGTTTGTTTAAGACTTGATGTGAAATACTCTACCCTTACTCTCTCATTCATTTATGCATTTTACCCAATGCCTTAAATACACATTTGACCCCTTTTTGGGTAAGTCTCACAACTCATTCCATATCACCATCTAAAAATCATACTCACAACACCATTATCACCTCAAGATATCCTATTCATCATTAATTCTAATACATTTCACTTTCTCACACTCGACTCATTCTAGGTCATAATTGTTCCTTTGCATTCTAGGTAGTTTCTACCATTAATATACATATAAATCTACTCAAAAATTAATATCTAAGCAAATGTACTTGAGTTCTTGCATTAGAAACTCACCTAGATTGATTTCCTCCTTGCTCCAAATGGAAATGCACATTTGCTCCTTCAATCCCACAAATGGGGTAATGACTCCAAGCTATGTTGTTCTTCTCTTTGAAGTGAACAACTTTGTATCTAATAGCCTTCCCTCAAATCTTCATGAAAGTGGGTGGATTTAGGAGTGAGAAAGCTAGGTTTTTGGTTTAAAATGGAGAAGAATGGTTTTGCCCCGTGAAATGCAGATTTTAACTGCTCCTATTTATAGAATTGGCTTGATGAGATCGATCTGCATTGGGTGGGGATCGATCTGCCTTGCCTAAATTCCCCATTTTCATAACATTTTAAAGGCATAAAATCGATCTGTCCAGGGCTTGAGATCGATCTGTCTTAGGCAGAGAGTTAAGGAGATCGATCTGGCTAAGGGAGGAGATCGACCTGCTCCAACCCGAGAGCTAAGAAAATCAATCTGCTTGCATTAAGGATCGATCTCTTCATTACAGAATGTTTAGCAAATCGATCTAGCCCCATTGGAGATCGATCTGCCCTGTTCCATTGCTTGAATAAGAGCATTTTTTGCTCTTCCAGATCGATCTTCCATTCTAAGAGATCGATTTGGCATTCATATTTTCCAGATTTTGCTGCAGTTTTCTGCAGTAAATCACACAAAACATCCTTAATTTTCCTGCCATAGTCATTTTCACATCCAACCACCTTTAAGACTTGAAAATTACATCCATACATACTTTATACACATTAAAACATGTGTGCATTCATTGTATAATCAAAGGTATACAATACAAAACTAAATGGAAGTACAAAGATTTACATAATTCATACAACTTTATTCCATTTTACCACACCACTCAAAACTCAATATATTCACATTCCACTTATGGAAATGTCACGCCCCGAAAATGAGGAAAATAGGGCTAATTTAAAACTTTTTACTCGTTAATTCACAAATAAAGAGTGTATTCCTGTGCAGTGTCATACATCATCATAATTATCATGCCTCAGGATCTCATCATGATATAATGAATATTGTATTATACCCATTACTCGATTACAAGTCAATTAATCCTAATACATCCCATATAATGTCATACATCAAGTGTCTGCAAATACATTAATAGTCTGGGTACATGAAAAGATAAATATACCTCGAAGTACAAATTATATAGCCTGGAGCTCGAATCCTCCACTAGCCACTACTCCGTACGTCGCAGGGAAGTCCTTATTCACTTGAAGAACTCTGGGGGGAAAGGAAAACAGGGTGAGCTTCTAAATCGCTCAGTAAAGGGGGGTAAGGGACTCATTTCATAAACCAAAATGCACATCACAAAGCATTTATTTGTATGTGAAACTCATTTGAAAACCATAGCATGAAAATACTCAAAACGACACTCTCATGTGTCAAGTCATGTGAAAACATGAAGTAAAAAGGCTCACTCTAGAGCATTAACAAAGCATGTGAAAATACGCGTTAAACGCTTTCTCAAATAACGTGGCATAGCCACTGGTTTAGAAATCACACGTGGCATAGCCACAATACACACGTGGCAAAGCCACTGAATTATTTTCTCACGTGGCATAGCCACAATACACACGTGGCAAAGCCACTGATTTAATTCTCACGTGGCATAGCCACAGAATAGGGTTTCTCAACGTGGCACTGCCACCAATGGGGTATACGTGGCACAGCCACCAATGGGGTTTCTCAACGTGGCACAGCCACCAATGGGGTATACGTGGCACAGCCACCGATGGGGTATAACGTGGCACAGCCACCAAGGGGGTATCTCAACGTGGCACAGCCACCAATGGGGTATACGTGGCACAGCCACCGATGGGGTATAACGTGGCACAGCCACCAAGGGGGTATCTCAACGTGGCACAGCCACCAATGGGGTATACGTGGCACAGCCACCGATGGGGTATAACGTGGCACAGCCACCAAGGGGGTATCTCAACGTGGCAGAGCCACAGAATAGGTTATTCTCACGTTACCAGAACGGAGAAGAAATCGGGCTTACATGCTACCAGAGCAATGCCCGGTGTGTACTCACAACTACACACCCAAGTCTTATCACATAAGACAGGTTCGCCTTCACGTAGAACTCGTAATGGTTTTCTCTCATAAAACTCATTTAAAATCGTTTTGTACTCAACACAAAACGTAGTAAAACCGAGTTCTAACCGGCAAAGCACACGCACACATTTCTCAAATCACAATATTGCCTTAACGTAGAGCCCAGTTATAAACTCATAAAACATTGGGCTCCAACCGGCTATAAAATCGTGTGCAGTTCAAATCTCAACACAAAACTCTCAACATGCTTGTTTATAAATCATAAATCATGCTATAACAGTTTACAAATCACATACACAAATGGTTTAGATTTCCCTTACCTCTTTGCACCTCGTATAGTGCAATCGTTTCCCCCGTATCACGGACTAGTCTCGCATTCCACTCTGGAACTCCCGAGCTGTCCAAACGATGTTAAAACATCAATACTTAATTCTCATAAGCCACAATTCTCAAAATCGAGCATAATTGCTCATAACTCCTCAAACCTCTCGATTCTCGTAACTCAACCTCGTTTTCAATATCTTAATGTCCTACATTCCTCATGCCAATTATCTAGGCTAATTCTCCACATTGTCTATATTTCCATTTATAGCTCAAAATTCCTAAAATTACCAAAATCTCCAAATATCGACATTAATCCAACTACATTGCAATTCATCATTCCCTAATCATTTCTCAACTATTTCAACACAATTACAACCACCAATAACATCAAAATTAGCCCAAATATCAAGATCGAGGTTTAGAAATTACCCAAAGCTTGTGAGACGCACAACTCACACCTCGATCCGATTCGTCCTTTGATTTCCAAGTATGTTGTTCTCCCTTTGATGAGGAACAACTTTCCTTCTTACCACAATAGCTGATTCGGTCGGAAATGGGGGATTTGGAGGAGTGAGAAACTAGGTTTTCGGAAAAATGGAGGTTTGAAAGAGAGAGAAAGTAAGATTCCAGGAGAAGACACGGGTTCCTTATATAGACTGGAGGTAGGAGATCGATCTGTCTCATGGGGAGATCGATCTGCGTTTGAATTTTGGGGGCGATCTGGGCAATTTTATGCCTAGGAGATCGATCTGTCGAGGGGTGAGATCGATCTCTTTATGGCTTTATGAGATCGATCTGTGCCTTGAGGAGATCGATCTTCTTCCAAACAGAAGCATTTGGAGATCGATCTCTTCCTCATGAGATCGATCTGCCTTCAAACAGATTCATTTGGAGATCGATCTCTTCCTCATGAGATCGATCCCTTCTCAAACAGATTCATAAGGAGATCGATCTCTTCCATTGGAGATCGATCTGCTTCTCAAATTTCCTCCTTCCTTGTCAGTTTTAACTCACCAGATCGATCTCTCCTTCTCCCAGATCGATCTGTCCTCATGCTTCATGCTCATTTTACACACTTAACACATAAGTCTCCAATTATAATTCCCACAATTTACTTAGTTCCATAAATTACACTTCAAATTATTATTACATCAATAAATATGTCTGAAATTCTCAGATCTCACATCCTCCCCGCCTTAAAAAGAATTTGGTCCTCCAAATTCAACTCAACTAATCAAAATAGATGGGGGTATTTCTCCTTCATGAGACTCTCTAGTTCCCACGTTGCCTCTTCCCTTGAGTGATGCTTCCACAAGACTTTCACTAATGGGATGCTCTTGGTTCTCAGTACCTTCTCTTTTCTATCGAGAATCCGGACGGGTTCCTCAATGTAGCTCATGTCCTCCTGTATGTCCATCTCTTCATACTCTATGACATGAGAAGGGTCCGGGTGGTACTTCCTCAACATAGATACATGAAAAACGTTGTGTATCCCGGACATCTGTGGGGGTAATGCCAATCTGTAGGCTACCTCTCCCACTCTCTCAAGAATCTCGAATGGTCCTATGTATCGAGGACTCAATTTTCCTTTCTTCCCAAATCGCATGATACCCTTGCTCGGTGATACTCTCAGAAATACTGCATCACCAACATCAAACTCGAGTGGCCGTCTACGCACATCCGCGTAGCTTTTCTGTCTACTCTGTGCAGCCCGTAATCTCTCACATATGAGTTTCACACTCTGTACGGCTTGCTCAACAAGCTCGGGAGCATTTATCTTTCTGTCACCGACTTCTTCCCAAGCTACAGGGGATCTACACCTCCTACCATATAGAGCCTCAAAAGGTGCCATTCCAATACTCGCATGGTAGCTGTTATTGTACGCAAACTCTGCTAGGGGCAGGTGATCATCCCATGATCCCTTAAAATCCATCGTACACGCCCTCAACATATCCTCCAGGGTCTGAATAGTCCTCTCTGACTGACCATCTGTCTGAGGATGATAGGCGGTACTAAAACTCAATCGAGATCCCATGGACTCCTGAAACTGGGTCCAAAATCTGGAAGTAAATCGGGAATCTCTATCAGAAGTAATACTCACTGGAGCCCCATGTAATCTAGCTATCTCGCTGACATATAGCTCAGCTAAGGCATCCACAGTATCTGTGCTCTTGATGGCAAGGAAGTGGGCACTCTTGGTCAATCTATCCACAATGACCCATATCGCGTCACGACCTCTTCGGGTCCTCGGTAAACCCATAATAAAGTCCATAGTGACATGCTCCCATTTCCATGTAGGTACAGGTAAGGGCTGTAGTAGTCCTCCGGGCTTCCGATGCTCAGCTTTCACTTGCTGGCATACTAAACACCTGGCCACATACTCTGCCACATCTCGCTTCATACCACTCCACCAATACACCTTTCTCAAGTCTCGGTACATCTTAGTACTCCCTGGGTGCATGGTGTAACGCGAGCAATGAGATTCTCTCAGTATCTGTCTCTTCAGGGTATCATCGTCCGGTACACAAATCCGTCCTCTGAACCTCAATAATCCATCCTCACTGATGGTGAGATCCGACTGCGAACTCTGCTCAGCTTGGCTAACCATATCTATCAATCTCTGATCACTGCGCTGCCCAGTTCTAATCTGATCCATGATCCTGGGCTCTATCTGCAGGCTAGCCAAAAATCCAGTCTCTACCTCTTTAACTCTGATCCGAAGTTCGGCGAACTGCTCTAACAAATCCCATTCCCTGATCATCATAGCAGATATCATACTCTTCCTGCTCAGGGCATCAGCAACCACATTCGCCTTACCTGGATGATAAAGAATCTCGCAGTCATAATCCTTAAGGAGTTCCATCCATCTCCTTTATCTCATGTTTAACTCTTTCTGATCAAAGAGATATCTCAAACTCTTGTGATCAGTGAAGATCTGGAATCTTTCCCCATATAAGTAATGTCGCCAGATCTTCAAGGCAAATACCACAGCGGCTAACTCCAAATCATGCGTGGGATAATTCCGCTCATGGTCTTTCAGTTGTCGTGATCCATATGCGACCACTCTTCCGTGCTGCATCAGCACACACCCCAATCCTTGGTGAGATGCATCACTATACACCGAGAATCCTCCTGATCCCTCGGGAATAGTTAACACAGGTGCCGCTGTCAATCTCCTCTTTAACTCTTGAAAATTGAGCTCACATTGATCAGTCCATATGAACGGAGTCTCCTTACGCGTGAGCTTAGTCAAAGGAGCGGCAATCCTCGAGAATCCTTCCACAAATCTCCTGTAATACCCTGCCAAACCAAGGAAGCTTCGTATCTCAGTCACTGTCCTCGGTCTTTCCCAATTAAGCACAGCTGCTATTTTACTCTGATCCACTGATACTCCTTCCTCTAAGACTACATGCCCAAGGAAAGCTATCTGGTTCAGCCAAAACTCACACTTACTAAGCTTTCCGTACAATTGCTTATCTCGGAGTATCTGAAGTACTAACCACAAATGCTGTGCATGCTCCTCATACGACCGAGAGTACACCAGGATATCATCAATAAAGACTATCACAAACTTATCCAGATAGTCTCTGAACACCTCGTTCATCAATCTCATAAATGCTGCAGGGGCGTTCGTCAATCCAAAGGACATCACCAGAAATTCGTAATGGCCATACCTTGTCCTAAAGGCCGTCTTTGGAATATCTTCCTCCTTGATCCTCAATTGGTGATAGCCCGATCTCAAATCAATCTTAGAAAAGACTGATGCCCCTCTCAGCTGATCAAGTAGATCGTCAATCCTGGGTAGTGGGTATTTATTCTTCACCGTGGCTTTATTCAATAGCCGGTAGTCCACACATAATCTGAGACTACCATCCTTCTTCTTAACAAACAGTACTGGCGCTCCCCACGGCGAAACACTGGGTCTAATAAACCCTTGATCCAATAACTCCTGTAGTTGTTTCTTCAATTCCTCAAGTTCCACTAATGCCATCCTGTAGGGAGGTTTAGAGATCGGCTGAGTATCCGGTACCAAATCAATGGTAAACTCCAGCTCTCTCTCTGGTGGTAAACCTGGCAATTCATCTGGGAAAATATCCAGAAATTCGCAAACCCCAGGTATATCCTCAATCCTCGGGTGTTCCCGCTCATCATCTGAGATGAGTGTCTCATAACCTTCACATAATTAATCACATTTAATATTCTCCAAAATAATGTTAAAATTCTCAAATTACTACTAGAATTCCACATAATATTCCCTCAATATCTCAATCGTACACTGTAAGGTTTAGGTAGGGAGAAAGTTACAATCTTAGTGTAGCAGTCTAAACTCACTCGATTGGTCGCCAACCAATCCATTCCCAGAATTACATCAAACCCATGTATACTCAACATGATTAGATCTGCTAACATCACTCTATCTCCCACCTTTATTTCACATCCTCTACAGATTAACTCAGTTCTCTGGGATTCACGCATAGGGGTATTTACATGTAGTATATATTCTAGAGGTTCAAACTTCAAGTTTAATCTACATGCAAAATGCTTAGAAATAAACGAATGCGTGGATCCTGAATCAATCAACACATGAGCCTCATAATTACAGACAGAGAGTGTACCTCTTATAGTTTCTGTCGAAGCGTCTGCGGTCTCCTTATCCAGGGCAAACACTCGTCCCTGTGCCACAGGTTTCTTCCCTTTCTCCGCCGCAGTGGCCCGTCTCCGGGGATCCACTCTCTGAGGCTGTTGTCTAGTGGGCTCCGGAGCATGTGGTATCTGAGGTTGGGGACAGTCCTTCACTCTATGGCCCATGTCACCACATCTGAAACATCCATGGATCGACCCAGTACAACTTCCCTCATGCGATCGGCCACAGTCTCTACAAATCCTCATCTCCGGCCTGACATATCGTGGGGTCTCCTTGATAATAGGATAGGCTCTGGGTCTCTCCAATCTGTCCCTCTGCACCTCAATCCTTCCTCTTCTGAAGGAACCTCTCCGAGCCTCTGACTGGAAAAGTGCTGGCCTCTTGCCCTTATCTCTATTCACCGCTCTGAGCTCATTCTGGGATTGTACCATCTCAATCCCTCTTTCAACCTCTTGTGCTCGTCTCAGAGCATCTCCAAACTCAGTAATACATAGCCCCATCAGTCTATCTCTAATGACGGGCTTCAACCCATACACAAACTTCTCTGTGCGGAGCTCTTCACTCTTGAAGGTTTCTGGGTCGTATCTCAGTAGTGCGGTGAACTAGCTCTCATAGTCATCCACTGACATGTCACCCTGTACCAAACTCAAAAACTCGGCCTGTTTCCTTCTCTGGGCGGCTCGTGGTACATATTGGGTTCTAAAAGCTGTCTGGAACTCTTCCCAACCAATCACATCCTGGTGGGACATCAAGATACCCTGGGTAGTACTCCACCAATCTCGAGCTCTCCCTTTCAGCATATAGGCACTCATACTGACTCTCTCAGCATCGGTGCACCCCAGTAAATCAAATATAACTCTCAACTCCGTCAACCACTCCTCAGCCTCTGTAGGATCCTTCTTTCCTTTAAATGCGGGTGGATTCATCTTCAGAAATTCCTTTAGTCGGACCTTACTTCTGTCCTCAGGCTGAATGACGGGAGGCACTGGGGGTATGGGAGGTCCTGGTGGTGGTGTAGGGGTAGTATCCGAGGCATTAACTCCAAAGTGTTGCGCGAATAGCGCTGCCATCTGCTCAAAACCTTGCCTCACATCGGTCTCAATCCGATTAAATCGAGAGTTAGGACTCTCTGGTTGTGGGACAGGTGGCGGAGGGGACTCTGCCTGCCTCCTCGAACGACCTCGTCGTTTACTCATTCTCTATCTCAACTCGTCTCCTACGCGTACATATCACAATCGATTGAAATCTCAATCCTCAATTTCAGTTCATGACCAGACTATTACAGACACTTGGGATGTATTCTATTTCACTTAACCGACACTGACAGTACTAGACACCCTAAGCTTTGATACCAAGAAAACTCTGTCACGCCCCGAAAATACGGAAAATAGGGCTAATTTAAAACTTTTTACTCGTTAATTCACAAATAAAGAGTGTATTCCTGTGCAGTGTCATACATCATCATAATTATCATGCCTCAGGATCTCATCATGATATAATGAATATTGTATTATACCCATTACTCGATTACAAGTCAATTAATCCTAATACATCCCATATAATGTCATACATCAAGTGTCTGCAAATACATTAATAGTCTGGGTACATGAAAAGATAAATATACCTCGAAGTACAAATTATATAGCCTGGAGCTCGAATCCTCCACTAGCCACTACTCCGTACGTCGCAGGGAAGTCCTTATTCACTTGAAGAACTCTGGGGGGAAAGGAAAACAGGGTGAGCTTCTAAATCGCTTAGTAAAGGGGGGTAGGGGACTCATTTCATAAACCAAAATGCACATCACAAAGCATTTATTTGTATGTGAAACTCATTTGAAAACCATAGCATGAAAATACTCAAAACGACACTCTCATGTGTCAAGTCATGTGAAAACATGAAGTAAAAAGGCTCACTCTAGAGCATTAACAAAGCATGTGAAAATACGCGTTAAACGCTTTCTCAAATAACGTGGCATAGCCACTGGTTTAGAAATCACACGTGGCATAGCCACAATACACACGTGGCAAAGCCACTGAATTATTTTCTCACGTGGCATAGCCACAATACACACGTGGCAAAGCCACTGATTTAATTCTCACGTGGCATAGCCACAGAATAGGGTTTCTCAACGTGGCACTGCCACCAATGGGGTATACGTGGCACAGCCACCAATGGGGTTTCTCAACGTGGCACAGCCACCAATGGGGTATACGTGGCACAGCCACCGATGGGGTATAACGTGGCACAGCCACCAAGGGGGTATCTCAACGTGGCACAGCCACCAATGGGGTATACGTGGCACAGCCACCGATGGGGTATAACGTGGCACAGCCACCAAGGGGGTATCTCAACGTGGCACAGCCACCAATGGGGTATACGTGGCACAGCCACCGATGGGGTATAACGTGGCACAGCCACCAAGGGGGTATCTCAACGTGGCACAGCCACAGAATAGGTTATTCTCACGTTACCAGAACGGAGAAGAAATCGGGCTTACATGCTACCAGAGCAATGCCCGGTGTGTACTCACAACTACACACCCAAGTCTTATCACATAAGACAGGTTCGCCTTCACGTAGAACTCGTAATGGTTTTCTCTCATAAAACTCATTTAAAATCGTTTTGTACTCAACACAAAACGTAGTAAAACCGAGTTCCAACCGGCAAAGCACACGTACACATTTCTCAAATCACAATATTGCCTTAACGTAGAGCCCAGTTATAAACTCATAAAACATTGGGCTCCAACCGGCTATAAAATCGTGTGCAGTTCAAATCTCAACACAAAACTCTCAACATGCTTGTTTATAAATCATAAATCATGCTATAACAGTTTACAAATCACATACACAAATGGTTTAGATTTCCCTTACCTCTTTGCACCTCGTATAGTGCAATCGTTTCCCCCGTATCACGGACTAGTCTCGCATTCCACTCTGGAACTCCCGAGCTGTCCAAACGATGTTAAAACATCAATACTTAATTCTCATAAGCCACAATTCTCAAAATCGAGCATAATTGCTCATAACTCCTCAAACCTCTCGATTCTCGTAACTCAACCTCGTTTTCAATATCTTAATGTCCTACATTCCTCATGCCAATTATCTAGGCTAATTCTCCACATTGTCTATATTTCCATTTATAGCTCAAAATTCCTAAAATTACCAAAATCTCCAAATATCGACATTAATCCAACTACATTGCAATTCATCATTCCCTAATCATTTCTCAACTATTTCAACACAATTACAACCACCAATAACATCAAAATTAGCCCAAATATCAAGATCGAGGTTTAGAAATTACCCAAAGCTTGTGAGACGCACAACTCACACCTCGATCCGATTCATCCTTTGATTTCCAAGTATGTTGTTCTCCCTTTGATGAGGAACAACTTTCCTTCTTACCACAATAGCTGATTCGGTCGGAAATGGGGGATTTGGAGGAGTGAGAAACTAGGTTTTCAGAAAAATGGAGGTTTGAAAGAGAGAGAAAGTAAGATTCCAGGAGAAGACACGGGTTCCTTATATAGACTGGAGGTAGGAGATCGATCTGTCTCATGGGGAGATCGATCTGCGTTTGAATTTTGGGGGCGATCTGGGCAATTTTATGCCTAGGAGATCGATCTGTCGAGGGGTGAGATCGATCTCTTTATGGCTTTATGAGATCGATCTGTGCCTTGAGGAGATCGATCTTCTT
The DNA here is from genome assembly GCA_033439115.1 of Firmiana major. Lineage (NCBI taxonomy): Eukaryota > Viridiplantae > Streptophyta > Magnoliopsida > Malvales > Malvaceae > Firmiana > Firmiana major. The sequence continues at coordinate 8,551,982 of CM065902.1, read as the reverse complement.
CCAAACAGAAGCATTTGGAGATCGATCTCTTCCTCATGAGATCGATCTGCCTTCAAACAGATTCATTTGGAGATCGATCTCTTCCTCATGAGATCGATCCCTTCTCAAACAGATTCATAAGGAGATCGATCTCTTCCATTGGAGATCGATCTGCTTCTCAAATTTCCTCCTTCCTTGTCAGTTTTAACTCACCAGATCGATCTCTCCTTCTCCCAGATCGATCAGTCCTCATGCTTCATGCTCATTTTACACACTTAACACATAAGTCTCCAATTATAATTCCCACAATTTACTTAGTTCCATAAATTACACTTCAAATTATTATTACATCAATAAATATGTCTGAAATTCTCAGATCTCACAGGAAATATCCTTCTTACACTCGCTATACACTTTAAAATTTGTGTGTGTTCATTTCACAATCCATTATACACCTTACATAATTAAATTGGAGTATACAAAAATTAAGGGTATTACAACACCAATCTACTCATAACAACATTTAGATAAACATACTTAGAGTTGGTGTATTGAAAACTCACCTATCTAGACTTTTCTTTTTTCCAAAATTTGAAGATCATTTTGCTCCTTCAATCCAATGAGTGGAATGCTGATTCCAAGGTATGTTGTTCTCTTTCTCTAAATGAACAACTTTGTTCTAATAGCTTTTTTCTCAAATCTTTTTGGAAGAAAATGATTTTTTTAGAGAGAGAAAGCTTGGTATTTTAGGTAAAAATGAAGAGAGGGTATGAGTTTTCTGAAGAATGAGGTTTTTTCGTCAGGTTTATATAGGACAAGGGTGATGAGATCAATCTGCTAGGGCAGAGATCGATCTTCCTTTGGTTTTGAGCTCTCGAAATGTTCAAGCATGAAAGGATAGGATCAATCTGCTCTTTGGGGAAGAGATCGATCCTTTCCTGGCAGAATTAAGTGGAGATCGATCTGATCATAGGGAAGGATCAATCTTTGCTTAGACGAAGCACTTGGGATCGATCTGCACTAGGGAGAGATCGATCTGCTCTTGGTAGAATCAACTCAAGATTGTTCTGCTTGAACAAGGGATCGATCTGCTTTGAATAGGAGATCGATCTGGCCTTCATCTGCAGGCTTCCTGCTGTAAATTTTCCAGTTTTTGAAGGGAAAAGGTTATGTTTGATTGCTTCACTAGTCATTTTGCAATCTATTCATACTTAGAGCATGGAAAGATTCATTCCTTATGATTTTTATGTTATGAAACTTATGTGTCCTGCTTGGATTCAAAAATGCTACACAGAATGCTTAGTTCTAGCATCATCATTTCGTGTTTTAAATCCTTAACTTCAGTCTAAAAGGTTTTAATTCCATTCACTCCATCTATAGCCACTTAAGCCTTTATTTAACCTTTACATGTATCCATGAATACTCATTCATTCTCTTTATAACTTCATTCAAGTCAAAAGTTCTTCTTATGATTCGTTTACATATGGAAAGGTGTACATCATATTGAATCATAAGGTATTCATCGCCAAAAGTGGGTCTTACATAATCTCCCCCACTATAGGAATTTGGTCTTCCAAATTGGAACCAGTCGATGAATAACTTGGGGTATCTCCCTCGTATCAAACTCTCCAATTCCCATGTAGCTTCTTCTGCAGTGTGGTGCTGCCACAGGACTTTCACTAAAGGAATTGTCACGCCCCGAAAATGCGGAAAATAGGGCTAATTTAAAACTTTTTACTCGTTAATTCACAATTAAAGGTGCATTCCTGTGCAGTGTCATACATCATCATAATTATCATGCCTCAAGATCTCATCATGATACAATAAATACGGTATTATACACCTTACTCAATTCCAAGTCAATTAATCCTAATACATCCCATATAATGTTACACATCAAGTGTCTGCAATTACATTAATAGTCTGGGTACATGAAAAGATAAAATATACCTCAAGATACAATATATATGGCCTGGAGCTCGAATCCTCCACTAGCCACAACTCCGTACGTCGCTGGGAGATCCTTGTTCACTTGAAGAACTCTGGGGGGAAAGGAAAACAGGGTGAGCTTCTAAATCGCTCAGTAAAGGGGGTAAGGAACTCATTTCATAAACCAAAATGCACATCACACAATGTTTATTTGTATGTGAAACTCATTTGAAAACCATAGCATGAAAATACTCAAAACGACATTCTCATGTGTCAAGTCATGTGAAAACATGAAGTAAAAAGGCTCACTCTAGAGCAATAACAAAGCATGTGAAAATAACGCGTTAAACGCTTTCTCAAATAACGTGATAAAATCACAGTAAAAATAATGCACGTGGCACAGCCACTAAACACACGTGGCAAAGCCACTAATTTAAATTCCCGCGTGGCATAGCCACAGAATAGGGTTTCTCAACGTGGCGCAGCCACCAATGGGGTATAACGTGGCACAGCCACCAATGGGGTTTCTCAATGTGGCGCAGCCACCAAGGGGGTATAACGTGGCACAGCCACCAATGGGGTTTCTCAACGTGGCACAGCCACCAATGGGGTTTCTCAACGTGGCACAGCCACCAATGGGGTTTCTCAACGTGGCGCAGCCACCAAGGGGGTATAACGGGGCACAGCCACCAATGGGGTATAACGTGGCACAGCCACCAATGAGGTTTCTCAACGTGGCGCAGCCACCAAGGGGGTATAACGTGGCACAGCCACCAATGGGGTTTCTCAACGTGGCACAGCCACCAATGGGGTTTCTCAACGTGGTGCAGCCACCAAGGGGGTATAACGGGGCACAGCCACCAATGGGGTATAACGTGGCACAGCCACCAATGGGGTTTCTCAACGTGGCACAGTCACAGAATAGGTTATTCTCACGTTACCAGAACGGAGAAGAAATCGGGCTTACATGCTACCAGAGCAATGCCCGGTGTGTACTCACAACTACACACCTAAGTCTTATCACATAAGACTGGTTTGCCTTCACGTAGAACTCGTAATGGTTTTTCTCTCATAAATCTCATTTGAAATCGTTTTGTACTCAACACAAAACATAATAAACATCGAGTTCCAACCGGCAAAGCACACGCACACATTTCTCAAATCTCAATATTGCCTTAACGTAGAGCCCAGTTATAAACTCATAAAAACATTGGGCTCCAACCGGCTATAAAAATCGTGTGCAATTTAATCTCAACACAAAACCCAACATGCTTGTTTTATAAACCACAATTCATGCTAAAATAGTTTACAATTCACATACACAAATGGTTTAGATTTCCCTTACCTCTTTGCACCTCGTATAGTGCAATCGTTTCCCCCGTATCATGGACTAGTCTCGCATTCCACTCTGGAACTCCCGAGCTGTCCAAACGATGTTAAAACATCAATACTCAATTATCTCATAAACCTCAATTCTCAAAATCGAGCATAATTGCTCATAACACCTCAAATCTCTTGATTCTCGTAACTCAACCCTAAACTACAACCTCATTCACAATATCTCAATGTCCTACATTTCTCATGCCAATTATCTATGCTAATTCATCACATTGTCTATATTTCCATTTATAGCACAAATTCTCAAAATTACCAAAATTACCAAATATCTACATTACTCCAACTACATTGCAATTTCATCAATCCCTAATCCTTTCTCAACTATTTCAACGCAATGACAACCACCAATAACATCAAAATCATCTCAAATATCAAGATCGAGGTTTAGAAATTAACCAAAGCTTGTGGAGAGCTTATCTCTTGCCTCGATTCGATCCGTCTTTCGATTTCCAAGTATGTTGTTCTCCCTTTGATGAGGAACAACTTTCCTTCTTGCCACAACAGCTGATTCGGCCGAAAATGGGGGATTTGGATGAGTGAGAAAGCTAGGTTTTCGGTGGAAATGGGTTTGGAAGAGAGAGAAAGTGAGTTTGTAGGAGAAAAACACGGGTCCCTTATATAGACTGGAGGTAGGAGATCGATCCGCCTCTTGATGAGATCGATCTGCGTTTGAATTTTGGGGACGATCTGGGCAATTTTATGCCTAGGAGATCGATCTGTCGAGGGGTGAGATCGATCTCTTTATGGCTTTATGAGATCGATCTGCTCCTAAGGAGATCGATCTTCTCCCAAACAGAATCATTTGGAGATCGATCTCTTCCTCATGAGATCGATCCTTTCTCAAACAGAATCATTTGGAGATCGATCTCTTCCATTGGAGATCGATCTGCTCCTCAAATTCTTCCTTCCTCGTCATTTTTAACTCACCAGATCGATCTCTCCTTCTCCCAGATCGATCTGTCCTCATACTTCATGCTTATTTTACATACTTAACATATAAATCTCCAATTATAATTCTCACAATTCACTTAGCTCAATAAATTACACTTCAAATTCTTATTACATCATTAAAATATGTCTGAAATTCTCAGATCTCACATCCTCCCCACCTTAAAAAGAATTTGGTCCTCCAAATTCAACTCAACTAGTCAAATAGATGGGGGTATTTCTCCTTCATGAGACTCTCTAGTTCCCACGTTGCCTCTTCCATTGAGTGATGTTTCCACAAAACTTTCACTAATGGGATGCTCTTGGTTCTCAGTACCTTCTCCTTTCTATCGAGAATCCGGACGGGCTCCTCAGTATAGCTCATATCCTCTTGAATGTCCATCTCGTCATACTCTATGACATGAGAAGGGTCCGGGTGGTACTTCCTCAACATAGACACATGAAAAACATTGTGTATTCCGGACATCTGTGGGGGTAATGCTAATCTGTAAGCTACCTCTCCCACTCTCTCAAGAATCTCGAATGGTCCTATGTATCGAGGACTCAATTTCCCTTTCTTCCCAAATCGCATGATACCCTTGCTCGGTGATACTCTCAGAAATACTGCATCACCAACATCAAACTCGAGTGGCCGTCTACGCACATCCGCGTAGCTTTTCTGTCTACTTTGGGCAGCCCGTAACCTCTCACATATGAGTTTCACACTCTGTACGGCTTGCTCAACAAGCTCGAGAGCATTTATCTTTCTGTCACCGACTTCTTCCCAAGCTACAGGGGATCTACACCTCCTACCATATAGAGCCTCAAAAGGTGCCATTCCAATACTCGCATGATAGCTGTTATTGTATGCAAACTCTGCTAGGGGCAGGTGATCATCCCATGATCCCTTAAAATCCATCGTACACGCCCTCAACATATCCTCCAGGGTCTGAATAGTCCTCTCTGACTGACCATCTGTCTGAGGATGATAAGCGATACTGAAACTCAATCGAGATCCCATGGACTCCTGAAACTGGGTCCAAAATCTGGAGGTAAACCGGGAATCTCTATCCGAAGTAATAGTCACTGGAGCCCCATGTAATCTAGCTATCTCGCTGACATACAGTTCAGCTAAGGCATCCACAGTATCTGTGCTCTTGATGGCAAGGAAGTGGGCACTCTTGGTCAATCTATCCACAATGACCCATATCGCGTCACGACCTCTCCGGGTCCTCGGTAAACCCATAATAAAGTCCATAGTGACATGCTCCCATTTCCATGTAGGTACAGGTAAAGGCTGTAGTAGTCCTCCGGGCTTCCGATGCTCAGCTTTCACTTGCTGGCATACTAAACACCTGGCCACATACTCTGCCACGTCTCGCTTCATACCACTCCACCAATACACCTTTCTCAAGTCTCGGTACATCTTAGTACTCCCTGGTGCATGGTGTATCGCGAGCAGTGGGATTCTCTCAGTATCTGTGAGATCTGAGAATTTCAGACATATTTTATTGATGTAATAATAATTTGAGTATAATTTATTGAGCTAAGTGAATTATGGGAATTATAATTAGAGATTTATGTGTTAAGTGTGTAAAATAAGCATGATCCATGAGGACAGATCGATCTGGGAGAAGGAGAGATCGATCTGGTGAGTTAAAAATGACGAGGAAGGGGAAATTTGAGGAGCAGATCGATCTCCAATGGAAGAGATCGATCTCCTTATGAATCTGTTTGAGAAGGGATCGATCTCATGAGGGAGAGATCGATCTCCAAATGAATCTGTTTGAGAGAAGATCGATCTCATGAGGAGGAGATCGATCTCCAAATGCTTCTGTTTGGGGAGAAGATCGATCTCCTTAGGAGCAGATCGATCTCATAAAGCCATAAAGAGATCGATCTCACCCCTCGACAGATCGATCTCCTAGGCATAAAATTACCCAGATCGTCCCCAAATTTCAAACACAGATCGATCTCAGCAAGAGGCAGATCGATCTCCTACCTCCAGTCTATATAAGGAACCTGTGTTTTCTCCTGAAATTTCATTTTCTCTCTCTTCCAAACCTCCATTTTTCCGAAAACCTAGTTTCTCACTCCTCCAAATCCCCCATTTCCGGTCGAATCAGCTATTGTGGTAAGAAGGAAAGTTGTTCCTCATCAAAGGGAGAACAACATACTTGGAAATCGAAGGACGAATCGGATCGAGGCGTGAGTTGTGCGTCTCACAAGCTTTGGGTAATTTCTAAACCTCGATCTTGATATTTGAGCTGATTTTGATGTTATTGGTGGTTGTAATTGTGTTGAAATAGTTGAGAAATGATTAGGGATTGATGAATTTCAATGTGGATAGAGTGATAATGATATTTGGAAATTGTGGCAAATTTTGAGGATTGTGCTATAAACGGAAATATAGACAATGTGGTAAATTAGCGTTGATAATTGGTATTAGAGATATCGAACATTGGGATATTGTGAATAGAGTTGTAGTTTAGGGTTGAGTTACGAGAAATCAAGAGAATTGAGGTGTTATGAGCAATTATGCTTGATTTTGAGAATTGAGGCTTATGTGATGTGGAGTATTGATGTTTTAACATCGTTTGGACAGCTCGGGAGTTCCAGAGTGGAATGCGAGACTAGTCCGTGATACGGGGGAACGATTGCACTATACGAGGTGCAAAGAGGTAAGGGAAATCTAAACCATTTGTGTATGTGATTTGTAAACTGTTATAGCATAATTTATGATTTATAAACAAGCATGTTGAGTGTTTTGTGTTGAGATTTAAACTGCACACGATTTTATAGCCGGTTGGAGCCCAATGTTTTATGAGTTTATAACTGGGCTCTACGTTAAGGCAATATTGTGATTTGAGAAATGTGTGCGTGTGCCTTGCCGGTTGGAACTCGGTTTTATTACGTTTTGCGTTGAGTACAAAACGATTTCAAATGAGTTTTATGAGAGAAAACCATTACGAGTTCTACGTGAAGGCAAACCTGTCTTATGTGATAAGACTTGGGTGTGTAGTTGTGAGTACCCACCGGGCATTGCTCTGGTAGCATGTAAGCCCGAGTTCTTCTCCATTCTGGTAACGTTGAGAAAACCCTATTGGTGGCAGTGCCACGTTGAGAAAACCCTATTGGTGGCAGTGCCACGTTGAGAAAACCCTATTGGTGGCAGTGCCACGTTGAGAAAACCCCATTGGTGGCAGTGCCACGTTGAGAAAACCCCATTGGTGGCAGTGCCACGTTGAGATACCCCATTGGTGGCTGTGCCACGTTATACCCCATTGGTGGCTGTGCCACGTTGAGAAACCCCATTGGTGGCTGTGCCACGTTGAGAAACCCCATTGGTGGCAGTGCCACGTTGAGATACCCCATTGGTGGCTGTGCCACGTTATACCCCAATTGGTGGCTGTGCCACGTTGAGAAACCCTATTCTGCGGCTATGCCAAGCGAGAAAATAATTCAGTGGCTTTGCCACGTGTGTATATTGTGGCTATGCCACGTGAGAAAATAATTCCGTGGCTTTGCCACGTGTGTATTGTGGCTATGCCACGTGAGAAAATAATTCTGTGGCTTTGCCACGTGTGTATTGTGGCTATGCCACGTGTGATTTTAAACCAGTGGCTATGCCACGTTATTTGAGAAAACGTTTAACGCGTATTTTCACATGCTTTGTTTTGCTCTAGAGTGAGCCTTTTTACTTCATGTTTTCACATGACTTGACACATGAGAGTGTCGTTTTGAGTATTTTCATGCTATGGTTTTCAAATGAGTTTCACATACAAATAAATGCTTTGTGATGTGCATTTTGGTTTATGAAATGAGCCCCCTACCCCCCTACTGAGCGATTTAGAAGCTCACCCTGTTTTTCTTTCCCCCCAGAGTTCTTCAAGTGAATAAGGACTTCCCTGCGACGTACGGAGTAGTGGCTAGTGGAGGATCCGAGCTCCAGGCTATATATTTTGTACTTTGAGGTATATTTATCTTTTCATGTACCCAGACTATTAATGTATTTGCAGACACTTAATGTATGACATTATATGGGATGTATTAGGATTAATTAACTTGGAATTGAGTAATGTATATGATTCAATATACACTATGTTGTGATGAGATCCTGAGGCATGATAATTATGATGATGTATGACACTGCACAGGAATGCACCTTTAATTGTGAATTAATGAGAAAAAAGTTTTAAATTAGCCCTATTTTCCGCATTTTTGGGGCGTGATAGAGTTTTCTTGGTATCAGAGGTTAGGGTGTCTAGTACTGTCAGTGTCGATTAAGTGAAATAGAATACATCCCAAGTGTCTGTAATAGTCTGGTCATGAACTGAAATTGAGGATTGAGATTTCAATCAATTGTGATATGTACGCGCAGGAGACGAGTTGAGATTGAGAATGAGCAAACGACGAGGTCATTCGAGGAGGCAGGCAGAGTCCCCTCCACCACCTGTCCCACAACCAGAGAGTCCTAACTCTCGATTTAATCGGATTGAGACCGATGTGAGGCAAGGTTTTGAGCTGATGGCAGCGCTATTCGCGCAACACTTTGGAGTTAACGCCTCGGATACTACCCCTACACCACCACCAGGACCTCCCATACCCCCAGTGCCTCCCGTCACTCAGCCTGAGGACAGAAGTAAGGTCCGACTAAAGGAATTTTTGAAGATGAATCCACCCGCATTTAAGGGAAAGAAGGATCCTACAGAGGCTGAGGAGTGGTTGACGGAGTTGAGAGTTATATTCGATTTACTGGGGTGCACCGATGCTGAGAGAGTCAGTATGAGTGCCTATATGCTGAAGGGGAGAGCTCGAGATTGGTGGGGTACTACCCAGGGTATCTTGATGTCCCACCAGGATGTGATTGGTTGGGAAGAGTTCCAGACAGCTTTTAGAACCCAATATGTACCACGAGCCGCCCAGAGAAGGAAACAGGCCGAGTTTTTGAGTTTGGTACAGGGTGACATGTCGGTGGATGACTATGAGAGCCAGTTCACCGCACTACTGAGATATGACCCAGAGACCTTCAAGAGTGAAGAGCTCCGCACAGAGAGGTTTGTGTATGGGTTGAAGCCCGTCATTAGAGATAGACTGATGGGGCTATGTATTACTGAGTTTGGAGATGCTCTGAGACGAGCACAAGAGGTTGAAAGAGGGATTGAGATGGTACAATCCCAGAATGAGCTCAGAGCGGTGAATAGAGATAAGGGCAAGAGGCCAGCACTTTTCCAGTCAGAGGCTCGGAGAGGTTCCTTCAGAAGAGGAAGGATTGAGGTGCAGAGGGACAGATTGGAGCGACCCAGAGCCTATCCTATTATCAAGGAGACCCCACGATATGTCAGGCCGGAGATGAGGATTTGTAGAGACTGTGGCCGATCGCATAAGGGAAGTTGTACTGGGTCGATCCATGGATGTTTCAGATGTGGTGACATGGGCCACAGAGTGAAGGACTGTCCCCAACCTCAGATACCACATGCTTCGGAGCCCACTAGACAACAGCCTCAGAGAGTGGATCCCCGGAGACGGGCCACTGCGGCAGAGAAAGGGAAGAAACCTGTGGCACAGGGACGTGTGTTTGCCCTGGATAAAGAGACCGCAGACGCTTCGGCAGAAACTATAAGAGGTACACTCTCTGTTTGTAATTATGAGGCTCATGTGTTGATTGATTCAGGATCCACGCATTCGTTTATTTCTGAGCATTTTGCATGTAGATTAAACTTGAAGTTTGAACCTCTAGAATATATACTACATGTAAATACCCCTATGCGTGAATCCCAGAGGACTGAGTTAATCTGTAGAGGATGTGAAATTAAGGTGGGAGATAGAGTGATGTTAGCAGATCTAATCATGTTGAGTATACATGGGTTTGATGTAATTCTGGGAATGGATTGGTTGGCGACCAATCGAGTGAGTTTAGACTGTTACACTAAGATTGTAACTTTCTCCCTACCTGAGCCTTACAGTGTACAATTGAGATATTGAGGAAATGATTATGTGGATTTCTAGTGAGTAATTTGAGAATCTTAACATTATTTTGGAGAATATTAAATGTGATTATTTATGTGAAGGTTATGAGACACTCATCTCAGACGATGAGCGGGAACATCCGAGGATTGAGGATATACCTGTGGTTTGCGAATTTCTGGATGTTTTCCCAGATGAATTGCCAGGTTTACCACCAGAGAGAGAGCTGGAGTTTACCATTGATTTGGTACCAGATACTCAACCGATCTCTAAACCTCCTTACAGGATGGCATTAGTGGAACTTGAGGAATTGAAGAGACAACTACAGGAGTTATTGGATCAAGGGTTTATTAGACCCAGTGTTTCGCCGTGGGGAGCGCCAGTACTATTTGTTAAGAAGAAGGATGGTAGTCTCAGATTATGTGTGGACTACCGGCTATTAAATAAAGCCACGGTGAAGAATAAATATCTGTTGCCCAGGATTGACGATCTACTCGATCAGCTAAGAGGGGCATCAGTCTTTTCTAAGATTGATTTGAGATCGGGCTATCACCAATTGAGGATCAAGGAAGAAGATATTCCAAAGACGGCCTTCAAGACAAGGTATGGCCATTACGAATTTCTGGTGATGTCCTTTGGATTGACGAACGCCCCTGCAGCATTTATGAGATTGATGAACGAGGTGTTCAGAGACTATCTGGATAAGTTTGTGATAGTCTTTATCGATGATATCCTGGTGTACTCTCGGTCGTATGAGGAGCATGCACAGCATTTGTGGTTAGTACTTCAGATACTCCGAGATAAGCAATTATACGGAAAGCTTAGTAAGTGTGAGTTTTGGCTGAACCGGATAGCTTTCCTTGGGCATGTAGTCTCAGAGGAAGGAGTATCAGTGGATCCGAGTAAAATAGCAGCTGTGCTTAATTGGGAAAGACCGAGGACAGTGACTGAGATACGAAGCTTCCTTGGTTTGGCAGGGTATTACAGGAGATTTGTGGAAGGATTCTCGAGGATTGCCGCTCCTTTGACTAAGCTCACGCGTAAGGAGACTCCGTTCATATGGACTGATCAATGTGAGCTCAGTTTTCAAGAGTTAAAGAGGAGATTGACAGCGGCACCTGTGTTAACTATTCTCGAGGGATCAGGAGGATTCTCGGTGTATAGTGATGCATCTCACCAAGGATTGGGGTGTGTGCTTATGCAGCACGGAAGAGTGGTCGCATATGGATCGCGACAACTGAAAGACCATGAGCGGAATTATCCCACGCATGATTTGGAGTTAGCCGCTGTGGTATTTGCTTTGAAGATCTGGCGACACTACTTATATGGGGAAAGATTCCAGATCTTCACTGATCACAAGAGTTTGAGATATCTCTTTGATCAGAAAGAGTTAAACATGAGACAAAGGAGATGGATGGAACTCCTTAAGGATTATGACTGCGAGATTCTTTATCATCCGGGTAAGGCGAATGTGGTTGCTGATGCCCTGAGCAGGAAGAGTATGATATCTGCTATGATGATCAGGGAATGGGATTTGTTAGAGTAGTTCGCCGAACTTCGGATTAGAGTTAAAGAGGTAGAGACTGGATTTTTGGCTAGCCTGCGGATAGAGCCCAGGATCATGGATCAGATTAGAACTGGGCAGCGCAGTGATCAGAGATTGATAGATATGGTTAGCCAAGCTGAGCAGAGTTCGCAGTCGGATCTCACCATCAGTGAGGATGGATTGTTGAGATTAAGAGGACGGATTTGTGTACCGGACGGTGATACCCTGAAGAGATAGATACTGAGAGAATCCCACTGCTCGCGATACACCATGCACCCAGGAAGTACTAAGATGTACCGAGACTTGAGAAAGGTGTATTGGTGGAGTGGTATGAAGCGAGATGTGGCAGAGTATGTGGCCAGGTGTTTAGTATGCCAGCAAGTGAAAGCTGAGCATCGAAAGCCCGGAGGACTACTACAGCCCTTACCTGTACCTACATGGAAATGGGAGCATGTCACTATGGACTTTATTATGGGTTTACCGAGGACCCGAAGAGGTCGTGACGCGATATGGGTCATTGTGGATAGATTGACCAAGAGTGCCCACTTCCTTGCCATCAAGAGCACAGATACTGTGGATGCCTTAGCTGAGTTATATGTCAGCGAGATAGCTAGATTACATGGGGCTCCAGTGAGTATTACTTCTGATAGAGATTCCCGATTTACTTCCAGATTCTGGACCCAGTTTCAGGAGTCCATGGGATCTCGATTGAGTTTTAGTACCGCCTATCATCCTCAGACAGATGGTCAGTCAGAGAGGACTATTCAGACCCTGGAGGATATGTTGAGGGCGTGTACGATGGATTTTAAGGGATCATGGGATGATCACCTGCCCCTAGCAGAGTTTGCGTACAATAACAGCTATCATGCGAGTATTGGAATGGCACCTTTTGAGGCTCTATATGGTAGGAGGTGTAGATCCCCTGTAGCTTGGGAAGAGGTCGGTGACAGAAAGATAAATGCTCCCGAGCTTGTTGAGCAAGCCGTACAGAGTGTGAAACTCATATGTGAGAGGTTACGGGCTGCACAGAGTAGACAGAAAAGCTACGCGGATGTGCGTAGACGGCCACTCGAGTTTGATGTTGGTGATGCAGTATTTCTGAGGATATCACCGAGTAAGGGTATCATGCGATTTGGGAAGAAAGGGAAATTGAGTCCTCGATACATAGGACCATTCGAGATTCTTGAGAGAGTGGGAGAGGTAGCCTACAGATTGGCATTACCCCCACAGATGTCCGGAATACACAATGTTTTTCATGTGTCTATGTTGAGGAAGTACCACCCGGACCCTTCTCATGTTATAGAGTATGATGAGATGGACATACAGGAGGACATGAGCTACACTGAGGAACCCGTCCGGATTCTCGATAGAAAGGAGAAGGTACTGAGAACCAAGAGCATCCCATTAGTGAAAGTTTTGTGGAAGCATCACTCAAGGGAAGAGGCAACGTGGGAACTAGAGAGTCTCATGAAGGAGAAATACCCCCATCTATTTTGATTAGTTGAGTTGAATTTGGAGGACCAAATTCTTTTAAGGTGGGGAGGATGTGAGATCTGAGAATTTCAGACATATTTTATTGATGTAATAATAATTTGAGTATAATTTATTGAGCTAAGTGAATTGTGGGAATTATAATTGGAGATTTATGTGTTAAGTGTGTAAAATAAGCATGATCCATGAGGACAGATCGATCTGGGAGAAGGAGAGATCGATCTGGTGAGTTAAAAATGACGAGGAAGGGGAAATTTGAGGAGCAGATCGATCTCCAATGGAAGAGATCGATCTCCTTATGAATCTGTTTGAGAAGGGATCGATCTCATGAGGGAGAGATCGATCTCCAAATGAATCTGTTTGAGAGAAGATCGATCTCATGAGGAGGAGATCGATCTCCAAATGCTTCTGTTTGGGGAGAAGATCGATCTCCTTAGGAGCAGATCGATCTCATAAAGCCATAAAGAGATCGATCTCACCCCTCGACAGATCGATCTCCTAGGCATAAAATTACCCAGATCGTCCCCAAATTTCAAACACAGATCGATCTCAGTAAGAGGCAGATCGATCTCCTACCTCCAGTCTATATAAGGAACCTGTGTTTTCTCCTGAAATTTCATTTTCTCTCTCTTCCAAACCTCCATTTTTCCGAAAACCTAGTTTCTCACTCCTCTAAATCCCCCATTTCCGGCCGAATCAGCTATTGTGGTAAGAAGGAAAGTTGTTCCTCATCAAAGGGAGAACAACATACTTGGAAATCGAAGGACGAATCGGATCGAGGCGTGAGTTGTGCGTCTCACAAGCTTTGGGTAATTTCTAAACCTCGATCTTGATATTTGAGCTGATTTTGATGTTATTGGTGGTTGTAATTGTGTTGAAATAGTTGAGAAATGATTAGGGATTGATGAATTTCAATGTGGATAGAGTGATAATGATATTTGGAAATTGTGGCAAATTTTGAGGATTGTGCTATAAACGGAAATATAGACAATGTGGTAAATTAGCGTTGATAATTGGTATTAGAGATATCGAACATTGGGATATTGTGAATAGAGTTGTAGTTTAGGGTTGAGTTACGAGAAATCAAGAGAATTGAGGTGTTATGAGCAATTATGCTTGATTTTGAGAATTGAGGCTTATGTGATGTGGAGTATTGATGTTTTAACATCGTTTGGACAGCTCGGGAGTTCCAGAGTGGAATGCGAGACTAGTCCGTGATACGGGGGAACGATTGCACTATACGAGGTGCAAAGAGGTAAGGGAAATCTAAACCATTTGTGTATGTGATTTGTAAACTGTTATAGCATGATTTATGATTTATAAACAAGCATGTTGAGTGTTTTGTGTTGAGATTTAAACTGCACACGATTTTATAGCCGGTTGGAGGCCAATGTTTTATGAGTTTATAACTGGGCTCTACGTTAAGGCAATATTGTGATTTGAGAAATGTGTGCGTGTGCCTTGCCGGTTGGAACTCGGTTTTATTACGTTTTGCGTTGAGTACAAAACGATTTCAAATGAGTTTTATGAGAGAAAACCATTACGAGTTCTACGTGAAGGCAAACCTGTCTTATGTGATAAGACTTGGGTGTGTAGTTGTGAGTACCCACCGGGCATTGCTCTGGTAGCATGTAAGCCCGAGTTCTTCTCCGTTCTGGTAACGTTGAGAAAACCCTATTGGTGGCAGTGCCACGTTGAGAAAACCCTATTGGTGGCAGTGCCACGTTGAGAAAACCCTATTGGTGGCAGTGCCACGTTGAGAAAACCCCATTGGTGGCAGTGCCACGTTGAGAAAACCCCATTGGTGGCAGTGCCACGTTGAGATACCCCATTGGTGGCTGTGCCACGTTATACCCCATTGGTGGCTGTGCCACGTTGAGAAACCCCATTGGTGGCTGTGCCACGTTGAGAAACCCCATTGGTGGCAGTGCCACGTTGAGATACCCCATTGGTGGCTGTGCCACGTTATACCCCAATTGGTGGCTGTGCCACGTTGAGAAACCCTATTCTGTGGCTATGCCACGCGAGAAAATAATTCAGTGGCTTTGCCACGTGTGTATATTGTGGCTATGCCACGTGAGAAAATAATTCCGTGGCTTTGCCACGTGTGTATTGTGGCTATGCCACGTGAGAAAATAATTCCGTGGCTTTGCCACGTGTGTATTGTGGCTATGCCACGTGTGATTTTAAACTAGTGGCTATGCCACGTTATTTGAGAAAGTGTTTAACGCGTATTTTCACATGCTTTGTTTTGCTCTAGAGTGAGCCTTTTTACTTCATGTTTTCACATGACTTGACACATGAGAGTGTCGTTTTGAGTATTTTCATGCTATGGTTTTCAAATGAGTTTCACATACAAATAAATGCTTTGTGATGTGCATTTTGGTTTATGAAATGAGCCCCCTACCCCCCTACTGAGCGATTTAGAAGCTCACCCTGTTTTTCTTTCCCCCCAGAGTTCTTCAAGTGAATAAGGACTTCCCTGCGACGTACGGAGTAGTGGCTAGTGGAGGATCCGAGCTCCAGGCTATATATTTTATACTTTGAGGTATATTTATCTTTTCATGTACCCAGACTATTATTGTAATTACAGACACTTGATGTATGACATTATATGGGATGTATTAGGATTAATTAACTTGAAATTGAGTAATGTATATGATTCAATATACACTATGTTGTGATGAGATCCTGAGGCATGATAATTATGATGATGTATGACACTGCACAGGAATGCACCTTTAATTGTGAATTAATGAGAAAAAAGTTTTAAATTAGCCCTATTTTCCGCATTTTCGGGGCGTGACAGTATCTGTCTCTTTAGGGTATCATCGTCCGGTACACAAATCCGTCCTCTGAACCTCAATAATCCATCCTCACTGATGGTGAGATCCGACTGCGAACTCTGCTCAGCTTGGCTAACCATATCTATCAATCTCTGATCACTGCGCTGCCCAGTTCTAATCTGATCCATGATCCTGGGCTCTATCCGCAGGCTAGCCAAAAATCCAGTCTCTACCTCTTTAACTCTGATCCGAAGTTCGGCGAACTGCTCCAATAAATCCCATTCCCTGATCATCATAGCAGATATCATACTCTTCCTGCTCAGGGCATCAGCAACTACATTCGCCTTACCCGGATGATATAGAATCTCGCAGTCATAATCCTTAAGGAGTTCCATCCATCTCCTTTGTCTCATGTTCAACTCTTTCTGATCAAAGAGATATCTCAAACTCTTGTGATCAGTGAAGATCTGGAATCTTTCCCCATATAAGTAGTGTCGCCAGATCTTCAAAGCAAATACCACAGCGGCTAACTCCAAATCATGCGTGGGGTAATTCCGCTCATGGTCTTTCAGCTGTCGCGATCCATATGCGACCACTCTCCCGTGCTGCATAAGCACACACCCCAATCCTTGGTGAGATGCATCGCTATACACCGAAAATCCTCCTGATCCCTCAGGAATAGTTAACACAGGTGCCGCTGTCAATCTCCTCTTTAATTCCTGAAAACTGAGCTCACATTGATCAGTCCATATAAATGGAGTCTCTTTGCACGTGAGCTTAGTCAAAGGAGTGGCAATCCTTGAAAATCCTTCCACAAATCTTCTGCAATACCCTGCCAAACCAAGGAAGCTTCGCACCTCAGTGATTGTCCTCAGTCTCTCCCAATTAAGCACAGCCTCCACCTTGCTCGGATCCACTAATACTCCTTCCTCTGAGACTATATGACCAAGGAAAGCTATCCGGTTTAACCAAAACTCACACTTACTAAGCTTTCCGTATAATTGTTTATCTCGGAGTATCTGAAGTACTAACCACAAATGCTGCGCATGCTCCTCATACGACCGAGAGTACACCAGGATATCATCAATAAAGACTATCATAAATTTATCTAGATAGTCTCTGAACACCTCGTTCATCAATCTCATAAATGCTGCAGGGGCGTTCGTCAATCCAAAGGACATCACCAGAAATTCGTAATGGCCATACCTCGTCCTGAAGGCCGTCTTTGGAATATCTTCTTCCTTGATCCTCAATTGGTGATAGCCCGATCTCAAGTCAATCTTAGAAAAGACTGATGCCCCTCTTAGCTAATCAAGTAGATCATCAATTCTGGGCAATGGGTATTTATTCTTCACCGTGGCTTTATTCAACAATCGGTAGTCTACACATAATCTGAGACTACCATCCTTCTTCTTAACAAATAGTACTGGCGCTCCCCACGGTGAAACACTGGGTCTAATAAACCCTTGATCCAATAACTCCTGTAGTTGTCTCTTCAATTCCTCAAGTTCCACTAATGCTATTCTGTAGGGAGGTTTAGAGATCGGCTGAGTATCTGGTACCAAATCAATGGTAAACTCCAGCTCTCTCTCTGGTGGTAAACCTGGCAATTCATCTGGGAAAACATCCAGAAATTCACATACCACAGGTATATCCTCAATCCTCGGATGTTCTCGCTCATCGTCTGAGATGAGTGTCTCATAACCTTCACATGAACAATCATATTTAATATTCTCCAAAATAATATCAAAATTCTCAAATTACTTACTAGAAATCCCCATATTCATTTTCTCAATATCTCAATTGTACACTGTAAGGTTCAGGTAGGGAGAAAGTTACAATCTTAGTGTAGCAGTCTAAACTCACTCGATTGGCTGCCAACCAATCCATCCCCAGAATTACATCAAACCCATGTATATTCAACATGATTAGATCTGCTAACATTACTCTATCTCCCACCTTTATTTCACATCCTCTACAGATTAACTCAGTTCTCTGGGATTCACGCATAGGGGTATTTACATGTAGTATATATTCTAGAGGTTCAAACTTCAAGTTTAATCTACATGCAAAATGCTCAGAAATAAACGAATGCGTTGATCCTGAATCAATCAACACATGAGCCTCATAATTACAGACAGAGAGTGTACCTCTTATAGTTTCTGCCGAAGTGTCTGCGGTCTCCTTATCCAGGGCAAATACACGTCCCTGTGCCACAGGTTTCTTCCCTTTCTCTGCCGCAGTGGCCCGTCTCCGGGGATCCACTCTCTGAGGCTGTTGTCTAGTGGGCTCCGGAGTATGTGGTATTTGAGGTTGGGGACAGTCCTTCACTCTGTGACCCATGTCACCACATCTAAAACATCCATGGATCGACCCAGTACAACTTCCCTCATGCATTCGGCCACAATCTCTGCAAAACCTTGTCTCAGGCCTGACATCTCGAGGGGTCTCTCTGATATTAGGGTAACCTCTGGGTCTCTCTAATCTGTCCTTCTGTACCTCAATCCTTCCTCTTCTGAAGGAACCTTTCCGAGCCTCTGTTTGGAAAAGTGCTGGCCTCTTGCCCTTATCTCTATTCACCGCTCTGAGCTCATTTTGGGATTGTACAATCTCAATTCCTCTTTCAATCTCTTGTGCTCGTCTCAGAGCATCTCCAAACTCCGTAATACATAGCCCTATCAATCTATCTCTGATGACAGGCTTCAACCCATACACAAACTTCTCTGTGCGGAGCTCTTCACTCTTGAAGGTCTCTGGGTCATATCTCAATAGCGCTGTGAATTGGCTCTCATAGTCATCCACAGACATGTCACCCTGTACCAAATTCAAAAACTCAGCTTGTTTCTTTCTCTGGGCGGCTCGTGGTACATATTGGGTCCTAAAGGCTGTCTGAAACTCTTCCCAACCAATCACATCATGGTGGGACATCAGAATACCCTGGGTAGTACCCCACCAATCTCGAGCTCTCCCCTTCAGCATATAGGCACTCATACTGACCCTCTCAGCATCGGTGCACCCCAGAAAGTCAAATATAGTTCTCAATTCCGTCAACCACTCCTCAGCCTCTGTAGGATCCTTCTTTCCCCTAAATGCGGGTGGATTCATCTTCAGAAAATCCCTTAGTCGGACCATACTTCTGTCCTCAGGCTGAGTGACGGGAGGCACTGGGGGTATGGGAGGTCCTTGTGGTGGTGTAGGGGTAGTATCCGAGGCATTAACTCCAAAGTGTTGCGCGAATAACGCTGCCATCTGCTCAAAACCTTGCCTCGTCTCAATCCGATTAAATCGAGAGTTAGGACTCTCTGGTTGTGGGACAGGTGGCGGAGGGGACTCTGCCTGCCTCCTCGAACGACCTCGTCGTTTACTCATTCTCTATCTCAACTCGTCTCCTGCGCGTACATATCAAAATTGATTGAAATCTCAATCCTCAATTTCAGTTCATGACCAGACTATTACAGACACTTGGGATGTATTCTACTTCACTTAACCGACACTGACAGTACTAGACACCCTAAGCTCTAATACCAAGAAAACTCTGTCACGCCCCAAAAATGAGGAAAATAGGGCTAATTTAAAACTTTTTACTCGTTAATTCACAATTAAAGGTGCATTCCTGTGCAGTGTCATACATCATCATAATTATCATGCCTCAGGATCTCATCATGATACAATAAATACGGTATTATACACCTTACTCAATTCCAAGTCAATTAATCCTAATACATCCCATATAATGTTACACATCAAGTGTCTGCAATTACATTAATAGTCTGGGTACATGAAAAGATAAAATATACCTCAAGATACAATATATATGGCCTGGAGCTCGAATCCTCCACTAGCCACTACTCCGTACGTCGCAGGGAGATCCTTGTTCACTTGAAGAACTCTGGGGGGAAAGGAAAACAGGGTGAGCTTCTAAATCGCTCAGTAAAGGGGGTAAGGAACTCATTTCATAAACCAAAATGCACATCACACAATGTTTATTTGTATGTGAAACTCATTTGAAAACCATAGCATGAAAATACTCAAAACGACATTCTCATGTGTCAAGTCATGTGAAAACATGAAGTAAAAAGGCTCACTCTAGAGCAATAACAAAGCATGTGAAAATAACGCGTTAAACGCTTTCTCAAATAACGTGATAAAATCACAGTAAAAATAATGCATGTGGCACAGCCACTAAACACACGTGGCAAAGCCACTAATTTAAATTCCCGCGTGGCATAGCCACAGAATAGGGTTTCTCAACGTGGCGCAGCCACCAATGGGGTATAACGTGGCACAGCCACCAATGGGGTTTCTCAACGTGGCGCAGCCACCAAGGGGGTATAACGTGGCACAGCCACCAATGGGGTTTCTCAACGTGGCACAGCCACCAATGGGGTTTCTCAACGTGGCACAGCCACCAATGGGGTTTCTCAACGTGGCGCAGCCACCAAGGGGGTATAACGGGGCACAGCCACCAATGGGGTATAACGTGGCACAGCCACCAATGGGGTTTCTCAACGTGGCGCAGCCACCAAGGGGGTATAACGTGGCACAGCCACCAATGGGGTTTCTCAACGTGGCACAGCCACCAATGGGGTTTCTCAACGTGGCGCAGCCACCAAGGGGGTATAACGGGGTACAGCCACCAATGGGGTATAACGTGGCACAGCCACCACTGGGGTTTCTCAACGTGGCACAGCTACAGAATAGGTTATTCTCACGTTACCAGAATAGAGAAGAAATCGGGCTTACTTGCTACCAGAGCAATACCCGGTGTGTACTCACAACTACACACCTAAGTCTTATCACATAAGACTGGTTTGCCTTCACGTTGAACTCGTAATGGTTTTTCTCTCATAAATCTCATTTGAAATCGTTTTGTACTCAACACAAAACATAATAAACATCGAGTTCCAACCGGCAAAGCACACGCACACATTTCTCAAATCTCAATATTGCCTTAACGTAGAGCCCAGTTATAAACTAATAAAAACATTGGGCTCCAACCGGCTATAAAAATCGTGTGCAATTTAATCTCAACACAAAACCCAACATGCTTGTTTTATAAACCACAATTTATGCTAAAATAGTTTACAATTCACATACACAAATGGTTTAGATTTCCCTTACCTCTTTGCACCTCGTATAGTGCAATCGTTTCCCCCGTATCACGGACTAGTCTCGCATTCCACTCTGGAACTCCCGAGCTGTCCAAACGATGTTAAAACATCAATACTCAATTATCTCATAACCTCAATTCTCAAAATTTAGCATAATTGCTCATAACACCTCAAATCTCTTGATTCTCGTAACTCAACCCTAAACTACAACCTCATTCACAATATCTCAATGTCCTACATTTCTCATGCCAATTATCTATGCTAATTCATCACATTGTCTATATTTCCATTTATAGCACAAATTCTCAAAATTACCAAAATTACCAAATATCTACATTACTCCAACTACATTGCAATTTCATCAATCCCTAATCCTTTCTCAACTATTTCAACGCAATGACAACCACCAATAACATCAAAATCATCTCAAATATCAAGATCGAGGTTTAGAAATTACCCAAAGCTTGTGGAGAGCTTATCTCTTGCCTCGATTCGATCCGTCTTTCGATTTCCAAGTATGTTGTTCTCCCTTTGATGAGGAACAACTTTCCTTCTTGCCACAACAGCTGATTCGGCCGGAAATAGGGGATTTGGATGAGTGAGAAAGCTAGGTTTTCGATGGAAATGGGTTTGGAAGAGAGAGAAAGTGAGTTTGCAGGAGAAAAACGCGGGTCCCTTATATAGACTGGAGGTAGGAGATCGATCTGCCTCTTGATGAGATCGATCTGCGTTTGAATTTTGGGGACGATCTGGGCAATTTTATGCCTAGGAGATCGATCTGTCGAGGGGTGAGATCGATCTCTTTATGGCTTTATGAGATCGATCTGCTCCTAAGGAGATCGATCTTCTCCCAAACAGAATCATTTGGAGATCGATCTCTTCCTCATGAGATCGATCCTTTCTCAAACAGAATCATTTGGAGATCGATCTCTTCCATTGGAGATCGATCTGCTCCTCAAATTCTTCCTTCCTCGTCATTTTTAACTCACCAGATCGATCTCTCCTTCTCCCAGATCGATCTGTCCTCATACTTCATGCTTATTTTACATACTTAACATATAAATCTCCAATTATAATTCTCACAATTCACTTAGCTCAATAAATTACACTTCAAATTCTTATTACATCATTAAAATATGTCTGAAATTCTCAGATCTCACAGGAATCGGCTTCGTTCTCAACACTTTCTCCTTCTTATCCAATATCTGAACCACTTCTCAACATACGACATACTCTCGTTGAGCTCCAATGGCTCGTATCGTATTACATGTGCCGGATCTGGGTGGTACTTCTGTAACATAGAGATATGAAAGACGTTATGAACACCTGCTAGCCTAGGTGGCAATACTAGCCTGTAGGCCTTGTCTCCTACTCTATCAAGAATCTCGAGGGTCCTATGTAACGAGGCTTAGCTTCCCTTTCTTTTCGAAACCTCGTTATACCCTTGGAAGGAGAAACTCATAAGAACACCGACTCACCCACTGTAAACTCCAATCGACTCTGTCTCCTGTCAGTGTAACTCTTCTGTCTACTTTGAATTGTCTGTAACCTTCACAAATCAATTGTACATCCTCAGAGGCTTGTCTCCCTAAATCGGGAGCAAATATCTATTTGTCACTAACCTCTTCCCATCCAATAGGGGAACAACATCTACGGCCATACAAAGCCTCATACGATGTCATCTTGAGACTCGGATGATAACTGTTATTATAGGCAAATTATACGAGTGGTAAATGGACATCCTATGAGCCTCCAAAATCCAATGGACACACTTTCAACAAGTCCTCTAGGGTCTGTATAGTCCTCTCTGACTAACCATCTGTTTGAGGATGAAATGCTGTGCTAAAACTCAGTTGGGTCCTCATCGATTCTTGAAAGTGTTCCTAAAAGTGGGAAATGAAGCGGGCATCCCTATCTGACACAATGCTCATCGAAACACTATGCAACCTCACTATCTCGCGTACATACAATTCTGCCAATGTACTTAGAGTATCAGTGGCTCTCATAGCTAGGAAATATGCTGACTTCGTCAATCTGTCCACAATCACCCAAATTGCATCGTGATTCCTACGGGTCCTAGGTAAACCCATCACGAAGTCTATAGTGACATGCTCTCATTTCCAAGTCGGTATAGGTAGAGGTTGCAATAGCCTTGAAGGCTTCTGATGCTCTACCTTGACCTACTGACAAACGAGACACTTTGCCACATACTCATCTACATTTCTCTTCATTCCTGACCACCAATACACTCTTCAAAGGTTTTTATACATCTTGTTACTCCCCAGATACAGTGTATATTTAGACGAATGAGCTTTTGTTAAGATCAACCTTTTGATCTCTGGATCATTGGGAACACATATCCTACCCCTAAACCTCAGCAGTCCATCTGAACTCAACTCAAAATCAGCCTCTATACCCCTCTATATCTGCCTAATAATATCACTGTACTGCTGATCAACTATTGAGCCTGTCGGATATGATCTATCACATCCAGTTCCAACTGCAGGCTAGCTACCATACAACCACTATCAGTATCAAGTGGGGTCACATCTAAACGGAGGCTCGCAAACTGTTCCAACAGCTCATGTCCCCTGATCATCTTGTACGATACCAACCCGAGATGCTTCCTACTTAGTGCATCAACTACTACATTTGCCTTACCCAGGTGGTATAAAATCTCGCAATCATAGTCCTTCAAAAGCTCAAGCTACCTTTTCTATCTCATGTTTAATTCCTTCTGTGAGAACAAATACTTAAGGCTCTTATGGTCTGAAAACACTTGGAATATCTCACTGTATAGATAATAGCTCTATATTTTCAATGGGAATACCATAGCCCCCAACTCTAGATCATAGGTCGGGGTAGTTCCTCTCATGATCCTTCATCTGTCTCGATCCATAGGCTACTACCTTCCCATCCTGCATCAGTACATCGCCCAGTCCTTGGTATGAAGCATCTGCATATACAGAAAAACCTCCTGAGCTGGTAGGAATGGTAAGAATCGAAGTTGTAGATGAAAACTTTCCTCACATCTTTCGTCCCACATGAATTCAACATCTTCCTAGTGAGACATGTCAACAGAGCAGCTAATCTCGAGAATCCCTCCACAAATCGTCGATAATACCTAGCTAAACCCAGGAAACTACTGATCTCAATAACTGTCTAGGGTTTCTACCACTGAACTACTACCTTAATCTTGGATGGGTCCACTGACACACCATCCTTCGATACAATATGACCTAGAAAAGAGATCTGTTCTAGCTAAAAATCACACCTACTGAGTTTAGCATATAACTTTTTCTCTCGGAGGGTTTGTAGCAGTATCCTTACTTGTTGTTTATGCTTCTCTCTCGATCTTGATGTCAGACCCAAATTTTATGTAGCTTGTTCCTTATGATTCCTATGTGTATGAACACTTTATTACATAGTTGAATCATAAGAAGAGTATTTACTAACATGCAATCGACTAATTAAGAAATTAAAAATGCATGTAAGCTACATAACAGCGAGATAAGGGTTAAGTTGATTCCTGAACGAGTGCAGGGGTAAAACGGTCAAATGACTGAAATTCAGTATAATTTCGATAAGATAATTTCATTAAAAATATGAAATTGAGGAATCTTGATCAAAATTGAGGAAAATATTTAATTTCGATCCCAATTGATCAAGATATAAATTTATTAGAATTTATCAAAATTTTCGCCTCGAAAAATTAGCCCAAAAATAGTGAAAAAATATACCGAAAAGGTAAAATCGGACTGATAAATTCATTTACGGATTAAATGAATTTAAAATGATTTTTTGAGATATTTTGAGATATTTTTGGGATATTTTTGAGATTTTTATTATTATTTTATAATAAAATAATAATAAAAATATATTATAAATAAAAGAAAAAAAAAAGAGAAACGGATTGAAAATCGGGGAGAGAGAACAGAGGAAACGGAAGCAAGCCGACCTGAGGGAGAAGACCACCGGACGGCCACCACCGGCCACCCCACGGCCAGGCAAGCGGCCAGAAAAGGAAGAGGAGGACCGTGCGCAACCATCTGCACTGGTCAGGCCCTTCACCGACGCCGGTGAATCGAAGAGGAGAAGCCGCGGAGGAAAAGAAGAGATTCGACGGCCACCGACGGTGCTTGGTCCCGATCAAGCCCAGCCGAGCGTTACCCAGGCTGAGGCGCGCCGAACGGCGGTGGTGATGCGTCGGGAACCAGGCGAAAGACGCCGGCACGACCAAAGGAAGCCTGAACCGGTCAGCGTTCACTAAAGAAGGTTCTGCGCTGAACCGGACCGAACGGGTTCAGCCAAGGAGAAAAAAGGGAAAAAGAGGAAAAAGAAAGAAAAAGGAAAAGGGAAATTTTTGGGATTTCACCGAACTTCGGGTAAGTCGATACGAGGTCAAAAGTGACCGATTTGATTTTCGATGAATTTATTTAAATTATATTTAATCGAAAATTGACCCGGAGTTAAATATAATAAATTGTGCAGTTCGACGATAAATTCTGAACGGAAGCCCGATCGAACTTCGATTTACGTACCATCGCATAATCTCGGGTAAGTAAAGCTCATTTACGACAATTTATGTGATTTATACGTATTTAAGATTTAATTTACGCATTTCGGATTAAATTTTGGATTTAGTGAATTATAATTGGAATTTTGAATTAAATGTCGTAAATGATATACAGGCTATCCAAAGAGCTTGGAATAAAGCCCAATGGGTATTGATAGGCCCAATGAGTCGATAGACCCTGATAAACGGGCTTAATACGGATTAAGGCCCAAATTAAAGTATTTATGCCTATTTAGAGAAAACGGGCACAGTTAAGGGAAATAGACTGTATTTAATGTGAAATACAGTAGAAAAAGTGTAATTAACCTGATAAATGGTTATATGCAGCTCCAGAGAGTATTGGAGAAGCAAATTGGACTGCGGAAACGAGCAGCGCAGAGAAAGTGAAATTTCTCGAGTGATTGCAGGTAAGGGACTTTTGTGAGTAGTTAGAGATACCTGCACGTATTTTCATCTGCTTTTACATTCACTTAAAAACTCTGAGGGTCAGAGAAAGTGAATAATAATTATTACGACCCGATAGTGGTAAATTACGATTTTGCCCCTAGTTAGTCAAAAAGTCAACTTTTGTGAAAAGTTGCAAAAAGTATTGGAACTACTATTGTGAGTGTTTAACTGCTGTTTAGCATGAAAATAAATAGATGGGCTAATGATTTTAAGGTTGATGTGAAATAAGCACACTTTATAGTGCTAATTTTAATATTTTGTAAACAATCCCTTTTTAAAGAGCCATCTATCATATTATGTGAGAATGAATCGTGCTAGAGCACAGCTCGCACTAGATTTCATATGTTTTCCACATACCTTAGTGCTGGATTTTGATACGCACTAGATTTCCATGACATGCATGATAGAGTACTGGAGTTCTTACTCGTACTCAGTTTTATATGATATATGCATGAAAGAGTGCTAGAGCTATTAGCTCGTACTCGAGTATTACATGAGATACATGACAGAGTACTGGAGCGTTGCTCGTACTCGATTCTTCATGATTTATACATGAACTATGCATTGACCTAGATGCTGGAGGTTTACTCGCACTAGAGTTGAGTTTGTGATGTGAAACAGTGTTTGAGCGGAGTGTCGACTGTGAGTCGCACTCAAGACATACACTGTATGTGATATATAATACATGTTAAAACCCATGCCCGAGTCCTTGTGTGACTGTGTGTCACATCTTGTGAGAGGATATCCGCATGAGGGTAATATAGACGTGGTATGATATTCCATGGTTTGAGGGCTAAGACCTATGGCAGGCACCCCAACTGTGATGTAGGGTCCATGAGTGTACTTTGTACCGTGCTTGGGGCATGAGGAGTACACTGTACCGTGTGTTACGTATAGCTTACGGCTGTAGTGGACTGACCATCCTCCCGTTGCAGTAGAGATACCCCGCGCACCGAGATTTGTGTGGCCTGGGTTCACATTTCGGATATGATCATAGTCCAGGATACTATTTGCATTTCACCACAGAGTCTCACATGATATATCACATTGATTGACTGATTTAAATTACGGACAGACCTGAGGGATGGGTCAGACTCCAATTTTGTGATGTGTATGATTTAAATGCCATATTTATTGTGATTTAAATATACATGGCATGATTTACATAAAGGCATTATTTATATACGATGCATTGTTTTGCACTACATGCCTACATTTGAGAAAGAAAGCATGATTTCTGTACATGGGATTTAATCTGTACAAGTATATATATTATATTTAAAGACATGCTTTTAAAGTGAGTTAAGGAAATAATGTTTTCAAGGCATAGCATTATTTTGAGTAGATAGTGAAGATATCTACTTGCTTGCCTGATTTCCTTACTGAGCGCGTTGTATGCTCACCCCCCTTTCTTTACATCTCTCTACAGAGCGTCAGTAGAGCGAGAGCTATCGAGGGATAGTATTCCTGAGTCCACAGCTAGTTCCTATCGATCGCCAGGTATACAGATTTTATACGGTTATATATCTAAACATAGAAACAGCACAGTGATGTATACGATATATATTATGGGGAATGTATTTGTATTAGATTTTATATAATCTTACATGTATGATAAAAGCAAGTACAATCAATAATAGTATATTGACATGTATGTATGATATTGGATGATGTGGTAAGTGAGGACTCTGACATCGAATCACAGCCCAACCATTGAAGAGAGGAAAGGTAAGTTAAAAATGCGAAAAATTTGTAGTGATTTTGGTTAAAGTCATGGATTGAGAAACGGGTCCTGACACTTGAGTACACCAAGATGTCATCGATAAACACGATAACAAACATATCCAAATATTGGTGAAATACCTCATTCATCAACCACATAAAAGCTGTGGGATCATTCGTCAACCCGAATGGTATAACCATAAACTCATAATGACCATACCGGTGTGAAAAGCTGTCTTGGGTACATCTTCATCCTGAATTCTCAACTGATGGTACCCAAATCTCAGATCTATCTTAGAAAAGACCTGTGCTACCCAAAGCTTATCCAACAAGTCATCGATGCGTGGAAATGGGTACTTATTCTTGATAGTCGCGTTATTCTATAACCTATAGTTGATACACAGTCAGAGGCTTCCATCCTTCTTCCTTACAAACAGAACTGGTGCTCCCGAAGGCGATACACTCGGTTTGATGAACCCCTTATCCAACAACTCCTGTAACTGCTTCTTAAGTTCCTCCAACTCAATCGGAGCCATTCTGTACAGTCGTTTGGATATCGACTCTGTACCAGGTGCCAAATCTATAAAAACTCTATCTCTCTATTTGGTGGTAACCTTAGTAAATTATCCGAAAAGACATCTGGAAATTCCCTAACCATTGGGATGTCTTTTAATTTCAGGCATGCCTTATCCGCCTCAACCACGTACACAATATAACCTTTCAAAACATTAAGCATTTAGTCAGCATAAAATGTATCCATTTCGCTTACAATAACTACTGCCTTCATTACTTTTCAAGGGATTTTACAATACATTTCTCAGGGAAATTTACAGGTAACGCTATCTATCCCTGAAAATGTTACCGTCCTAGAAAAACAATCTACTACAGCACGGTTTGTAGCCAACCAATCCATTCCTAGGATTACATCAAAATCTCTCATATACATTAAAATGAGGTCAGCTGACATTTCCTTTTCCCCTGTTTACAATTTAAAATCCCTAAACACATATTCGACTACCTGACTATTGTTCATGGGAATGCTTATCAGCATCCTCCTATTTAACGGGATAAGCATTACATATTTAAACAACTTATATGCAAATAAAGGTGATACAAATAAATGCATGGCACTAGGATCTATCAAAACATAAGTTTCAAGATCAAAGATCAATATGGTACCTTTCACCATATCTGACGACGGATCCGCAGTATACTAGTCCTGTGCGTGTATTTGCCCTCTACCAACTACCTATTTCCCCTTCTCTTCAGCTGTCGTCTTTCGTCTTGGAGTAGGAGCATCAGCAGAAGCTCTCTCCTGCTCCTTGCCCTTCTGTGAGGCATTCTAAGCCATCTCTGGGTAATTCTGGATTAGATGCCCTCGCTTTCCACATCAGAAACATACTGTAGGAGGTCTATGATAGGGTCGGGTACCATGGAACCTACCACACTTACTGTACTGGTCTATTTAGGCTGTGGCCCTTCAATCACTATACACTTTGCTGGAGCTATGGCCGGATACACGAGAGGCTTAACTGTCCTCTCCCGGATCTCCTCAATCTTTGACCTCTTCCCCACAAATCTCCTACTCCCTCTATAACTGAAGCCTCTATCCATTGTCTGTCTCTTCCTATCTTTATCCCTCACTTTACTAACCTTTTCAAACTCTGAGGTATTCCTATCAATATCATGTTCACACAACTGCACCTTGCACACTACCTCCTCAAAGGTCAGTATATCAAAGGGAACCAATCGGGATCTGATGGCTAGCCTCAGTCCATCCACAAACTTCCAAACCTTCTTAACCTCACTGTCCATCGTGTCAGGATCATACCTACCCAGGGAGATAAATGTCGTCTCATACTCGTCCACCGATCTACTCCCTTGGGTCAATCCCAAAAATTCCATATGGAGCTTTCGCTACGCAGTATCCGGAACATATTACCTCCGGAAGGCCTCCAAAAATATATCCCAACTGATCTCTGTATGCCATGCTTTCAAAATGGGTCTGGTAGACTTCCACCAATTCTCTCTCGATCCCTTAAGTATGAATGCAGCAAAGCTACCATCTCTGTGGTAGTGCACTTAAAAAATCCTTACAATTTCTCAATCTCATTCACCGAGTCCTCTACAGCTACTGGGTCCTTAACTCCACTGAAAGACGGTGGTCTAAATTTCTGAAACTGCCGTAATCTATCCAAGTCACATCCATAACCCCAACCTCTACTTCCTTTTGGTGGAGCAACAGTAGAATGTGTATCTTATACTGGTGGAGGTGTGGAAGTATCTGTAGTCTGAGGTATTAGGGCTGGCTGTGCAAGCATCTCAAGAGTAGCCGCCTGTTCAGCATCACCCTGTGCAGTTAGCCACAACCCGCCTCTAGCTCTAGGCATCGATTGGGCAATCAACCCTAATATCATCTCTAACTTCGCTCTGTCCTCGCGAAGTGTGCCTCAGTACTCTCTGATCTCTCTATCGGACCCTATGGAGCTTGCTCAACATTAGCCTCCACCTCAATCTCCTCTTGAGTCTTACGTGGTAATGACTCAGTACGGCTCTTAGGCCTACCCCTACGGCCTCTAGCTCATGCTCTCGCCCCTCTACCACGACCGGGATTAGGCATAATGCCATGATTCCTACACTCACAATCATTTCTTAGTCAAACCCATCTCGATTTACACGGTTGTATCTAGAAAAACACATCAACATAGGGATATAATTTTTCTAATTATTTACACTGATACATATCAGACCAACCCGGCCCTGATACTAATAAAATCTGTCACGACCCTCAATTTACCAAAAATCACTATAATTGTTTCATTTTTCTTTTTTGTTTATTATTTAATTCATTTCTTACCATCCTCTGATCGTGAACAGCTACACCACCAATAGTTGGGCTGTGTATTGACGTTAATCTCATCCAAAACATACCATTTTAATGTACAATTCATTTAAATGTAAACACTTGTATTTCTTATATCAAAGTCGCTAATTACATGTGTTTACAATTCTTTACATCCCCAAATGTTACATTCAAAATATTATTGTGCTACTGCATGTCTAGATACAAAACTATACGAATGTGTATACCTTCGTATGATGGGATACAGCGGACTCCAAAAATCAGATCCTCAGTCACTCTCTATCTACTGAAAATGCTCTGTAGAGAGGAAATAAGGGGGTGAGCAAACCACACACTTAGTAAGGCAATCACCGTGAGCAGGTAGATAATTGTACTATCTACATGATCATGATGTCATGCGTAAAACCATACAATTGCTTGTCATACCCCTAAAAATATCACTTCATGCTCGTGTTCATGATATGTAAAGCTGTCAGACCCATATTTTATGTAGCTTGTTCCTTATGATTCCTCTGTGTACGAACACTCTATTTTTATAGTTGAATCAGAAGAAGAGAAATTTCTATACTTAAAGTGCAAGTGAAATGATTTAACACGCAAAAGCTACATAAAAGCCTAATGTGAGCTATAAGAGTCATAGGCTAAACCGAGTGGATCTGAATCATTCTAACTAAAGAGAAGAACTTAAAATGAAAAAATATAGAGAGATCATGAAGGAAAGTCCGTTTGATTTAGTTCCGAACACAGAGAACAAGAGTAAAAGCTAAAAAGGGTAAAATGGACCTTTTAGCAAGTTAAGATATTTCGGGCATAATTACCTATCGGGAACGGTTGAAACATAAAGACGAGAGTGTAAGACATAAGATATGACACTTTTGGGATTTTGAGAAAAAGTCAACTTGGTCAATTATTCAGGAAAAAGTCAACTATAGTTAAGAAAAGTGGACTTTTACCATAGTTGACTAATCATGGTTAAAAATTAACCTAAGTATGGGGAAAAAATTAGGGAAAAATATTCTTGGTCAGAATACAAGATAATCATCCCCGAAAGTAAGAAAAATTTATTCGGAAGGATCCCCGAAAGCATGATTTCTGTACATGGGATTTAATATGTACAAGTACATATATTTAAAGAAATGCTTTTAAAGTGAGTTAAGGAAATGACATTTTGAGGCATAGCATTATTTTGAATAGATAGTGTAGATATCTACTTGCTTGCCTGATTTCCTTACTGAACGCGTTGTATGCTCACCCACTTTCTTTACATCTCTCTACAGAGCATCAGCAGTAGAGTGAGAGCATTTGAGGGATAGTATTCATGTTGTCCGCTATTATTTCCTATCGATGACAAGTATACATATTTTGTACGGTTATGTATCTAAACATAGAAACAGCACAGTGATGTATACGATATATATTATGGGGAATGTATTTGTATTAGATTTTATATGATCTCATATGTATTATAAAAGAAGTTACAGTCAGTAACATTATATTGACATGTATGTATGATAATGGATGATATGATATGCGAGGAAGCTAACATCGAATCACAGCCCAACCATTGACGAGAGAAAAGGTAAGTTAAAATGCAAAAAATTTGTAGTGATTTTGGTTAAGTCATGGAGGGTCATGACAAAAGTAGCTCATGCTATTCAAATCAGTGCACAATTCTTAAACAAAAGCATGAAAAATCATCATATGCAAGTCAAAATCAAAGCATGGAAAATCATCATGCAATGTGCACTTAAAAGCATTTCATACTCAACACAAATCAATACAAATCACCAATTGTCAGGACTCAACCTTTCCCATGGATTGTCCTGACCCACAAATACATTTCAAACATAGATTTATCATAAATCAAGTGACATGTGAGATAGGCAAATAATATTAAGGGAAAGAACTATGACTATGGTCATATCTTTTGTGATCCCAGGCAACATGGATCCGAGTGTGCGGGGTATCACCTCTATCTGCTTCCGCCTAGGAGGTGGGTCACGTCCAACCCGTCGGTCCATAGCAGATTTAACCTTCGTCCGAAGACAATATATATATATATATATATCAACACATGGTACAACATACTCCATGCTATATGCACGATACAACGCATTTCGTGGACCCATATCATCACATCATATCAAGCGCCATCTCAATACGTATGTGTGAGCCTGTTTAATCAGTGCGATACCCAGTCTACCCAAAGCTCCTAGCACGACTTCCAACATGTTAAAAAATCACGTGCGAGTAATCTCAAGTACGGTAACAAGTATAGTGGACATGTAGTGCGAGCAATGCTCCAGCACCATGTCAAAATCCGAGTAAAAAATAGTGCTAGCTAAGCTCCAGCACTCATACATATAAAACTCTAGTGCGAGCATCGTTCTAGCACCAATGCACGCATAAACACGTCAAAACTCATGCGAGCAATGCTATAGCACACTTTATCTCCACAAAACTCATGTAGGTGGCTAATTCTTTTGCAAAGCATGGTTATAAAAACCAAATCAAGCTGTTTTCATGCAAACAATTTAAAATGCTAGCTAGCCTACCAATTCACATGCTAAAAAGCAGTAAAAGACTCAAAAACCTCATATTCTTGCTTTTCATGAACTTTTCTCAAATCTCATTTTCTTTGCCCTTCAAATATCAATTTCACTCTAAGACCCTTAGACACCTTAAGAAATCACCAATGCGCCCAAAAGCGCGTACAAATACCTCTAAGGCTAACACTATTCCCTTACCTCAATTCACGTGGAAGTAACTCTTTCTTCCTTTTTCGCTTCTCGTGATTAACTCCACTTACTCCGGATATATCCTCGGGAGCTGCAAACATTCATTAATCACATGAGTTAATACTGATAACTCACATTCTAACTTCGACTAGTTAGTATATCTTATTGACCCTATTTCATCAAGTTTGGCCTTTCATCACATTTGGGCATCATCATGCCATTCCTAGTAAATTTAGCTTGGAACTCACTTAGTTATCAATTCAAGTACTTAGCTTGCATGCTCTAACCTTAGTTCCTCCATTCATTCATGCATTTCACAAATACCATATATGCACATTTCATCACTTGACCAATCCCATAACTTGCTTTCACACCACAATCTAGAAATCTTGTTGTGAGACCCCGTATATATATAATTATATAGATGTACATAGAAATGTAAATGAATTCATAAGTATGATGATATACTTGTAATGTGAAGTATATGTAATGTAAGTCCATAAGTTTAATGTATACACTTGCAATAAGAGTTGTGATTGTACATACAAGTTACATTATGTGTGAATGTGAAGAAATGGACTTAAACATGTGGAGAATGTGAGTAGAATGGATTATGAGTGTTGTGGTAAAAATGGATGAAGTTACATAAGAGATGTGAATCTTTACGCTTCCATTTTGTCTGTATTGTATACCTTTGGATATACAAAGATTCTACATAAGTTTTAATGTGTATGAAGTATTATTGGATGTCATTTCCAGGTCTCAAAGATGATGGAATGAGAAAATGACTATAGCAGCAAATTAAGGATGTCTGAGTATGAGTTGCTGCAGAAAAGCTGAAAATATGAAGGCCAGATCGATCTCATAAGATGAGAGATCGATCTGAAAGAGCCAAAATGCTCTTATTTTGAGCTGTGGAACATAACAGATCGATCTCCAATGGAGCCAGACCGATCTCCTAACACATTCTGTAAAATGCAGATCGATCCTTAATGGAACAGATCGATCTCCTTAGCTCTCGGGTTGGAAGCAGATCGATCTCCCCTAAGACCAGATCGATCTCCTTAACCTTCTGTTTAAAGCAAATCGATCTCCCCTACTCGACAGATCGATCTCCTACTTCAAAATGTCATGGAAAATAGGGATTTTAAGAGGATCAGATCAATCTCTACCCAAGGCAGATCCATCTCATCAAGCAAATTCTATAAATATGGAGTAGTTGGATCTGTAATTTCGAGACAAAAAACCATTTCCTTCCATTTCAAACCCTAAAACCTAGATTTTACTCTCTAAATCCAGCCATTTTTAAGAAGATTCTAGGGAAGGCTATCAAACGTAAAGTTGTTCACATCAAAGAGAAGAACAACATAGCTTGGAGGCATTCCCCATTTGTTGGATTGAAGGACAAGGGTGCATTTCCATTTGAAGCAAAAAGGAAAATCAAGCTAGGTGAGTTTCTAATGAAACAACTCAAGTATATTGTTTGGATATTGATTTTAGAGTTGTTTAATGTACATATGAATAATAGGAACAACCTAGAAAGTAAAGAATCCACCATAACCTAGAAATGGTCTAGTGTGAGAAAGTGAAATGTGGAAGTGTTAATGATGAATGAGTTATCTTAGGATGATGATTATGTTGTGGGTATGATTTGGAGGTGTTGATTTTAGGATAAATGGTGAGATTTACCAAAAAGGGGTAAAATGTAGATTAAGGCATTGTTAAATGCATAGATGAATTATATTGACTAGTGAAGTTAAAATGCGAGTTAAGAACGTTAACTCTCAAGTGTTTGATGAATGAATCACAGTTTCCGAGGATACATCGAAGCAAGACGAGCCAAGAGCGCAAGAAACTAAAAGGAAGAGAGTCACACTCAAGTAAATCGAGGTAAGGGAATTGTGTGGACTCTTAGAGATATCTGTACGCAATTTGGGCGCTTAAATGCTTTGCTAGAATGCATAAGATATTAGGAAATGATATTGGGTGATTGAAGGGTAAAAGTTGGGTGTTTGAGAAATGTGCATGAAAATAAAAGCATAATACTTTGGAAAATCATGTTTTATAGCTTTTTAGCAAGCGATTGGTAGGTTGGCTAGCATTTGAAATGAATTATAAAAGAAATGAGTTATTTTGGTTTGTTAACCACACTTTGCAAAGAAATGAGCCACCTACATTGTTTTCGTGAGAATGAAAGCGTGCTAGAGTATGACTCGCACGAGATTTGATATGTCTTATACACATGAGTGCTAGAGCTTAGCTCGCACTGGTTTTCACATGGATTTCATATTGGTTTTGGCATGGTGCTTGGAGCTTAGCTCCCACTAGACGCCCACCTTATTTGTTGTCGTGCTTAGAGCTTCGGGCAGACTGGGTGTCGCACCGATTAAATAGGATCGCACGTACATTTATGATATTTTGACATGTTGTTAGCCATTTTAGGAACTTAGGGTAGACAAGAGGTCGTACCGATTAAGTAGGCTCACACGTGTGTTTGAGATGTGGCGTGATATGATATGTTGATGTGGGTCCACAGAGTACATTGTACCTTGCAGGTAGCATGGAGTACGTTGTACCATGTTGATATGTGATATGCCGTCTTCGGACAAGATCTGCTATGGATCGGCAGGCAAGATTTAACCCACCTCCAGTGTGGAAGCAGATAGTGGTGATATCACGCACACCTGATCCGTGTAGTCGGTATCACAGGTTATGGCCATGTCCTAGAGGTTATTACCTTTTATTGAATTGTCTATCTCACATGTCTATTGTTTTGTGAATAAATCCATGTTTGAAATGATTTATGGGTCAGGACAGTCCGATGGAGGGGTTGAGACCTGACAAGTGTTGGATTGTTTTTTTAATGGTTTTTAAAGTGCACTGATGCATGATGTTTAATGCCATGCTTTACATATGAAATATGCATGATAGTTAATGCCATGCTTTGAATTGAATTGTGCACTGGATTTTAATAGCATGAATGCTTTACATGCCATTAACACCAGCATGAACTCATATTTTGAGAAAATGATTAAATGTATGCTTTGAGCATGGCATCACGATCACGTAGATAATGCAGTATCTACCTATTCACATGATTACCTTACTGAGCGTGTGGTTTGCTCACCCCCTTATTTTTCCCCTCTCTATAGAGATTTGAGTATAGACTGAGCGTGACTGGAGGCTTATCCCTTTTGATATCCGCTGCACCCCATCGCTAAAGGTATGCACACTTGAATTATTTTGTATCTAAACTAGACATAGCACAGTAGCATTTTGAATGTAAACATTAGGGATGTAAAGCAATGTAAACACTTGTAAACAATAACTCTAATGTATTTATAAAAGTGTTTACTTTTGAAATTAAATTATTATGGATGGTTGAGATAGACATTGACACACAGCCCAACTGTTGAGGAGAGTAGCTGATCACGATTGAGGTAAGGACAAATAAATAATGATGCATGAAAATGCGAAAAATTTATACGTATTTTGGTAAATTGAGGGTCGTGACACTTGTATATATCATTACTAACACCTTAATATAACCCATTAATAATTGAATCCACCATATCTCACTTTCTCACCCTAACCTATTTCTAGGTTATTTGTTGATTCATCAAGTTCTAGGTAGTTTCAACCAATGATACATACACCAATCTACTCATAACAACATTTAGATAAACATACTTAGAGTTGGTGTATTGAAAACTCACCTAGCTTGACTTTTCTCTTTTTCGAAATTTGAAGATCATTTTGCTCCTTCAATCCAATGAGTGGAATGCTGATTCCAAGGTATGTTGTTCTCCTCCTCGAAATGAACAACTTTATTCTAATAGCTTTTTTCTCAAATCTTTTTGGAAGGGAATGATTTTCTAGATAGAGAAAGCTTGGTATTTTTAGTAAAAATGGAGAGAGGGTCTGAAGAATGAGGTTTTGTCATCCGGTTTATAGAGGATAAGGGTGATGAGATCGATCTGCTAGGGCAGAGATTAATCTTTCGTTGGTTTTAAGCTCTCGAAATGTTCAAGCATGAAAGGATGGGATCTATTTGCTCTTTGGGGACGAGATCAATCATTTCTTGGCAGAATTAAGTGGAGATCGATCTGCACTAGGGAGAGATCGATCTGCTCTTGGAAAAATCAACTCGAGATTGCTCTGCTTGAACAAGGGATCAATCTGCTTTGAATAGGAGATCGATCTGGCTTTCATCTAAAGGCTTCCTACTGCAAATTTTCCAGTTTTTCAAGGGAAAAAGTTGTGTTTGATTGCTTTACTAGTCATTTTGCAATCTAATTATACTTAGAGCATGGAAAGGTTCATTCCTTATAATTTTTATGTTATGAAACTTATTTGTACTGCTTGGATTCAAAAATACTACTCAGAATGCTCAGTTCTAGCGTCATCATTTCGTGTTTTAAATCCTTAACTTCAGTCTAAAAGGTTTTAATTCCATTCAGTCCATCTATGGCCACTTCAGCCCTTATTTAACCTTTACATGTATCCATGAATACTCATTCATTCTCTTTACAAATTCATTCAAGTCAAAAGTTCTTCTTATGATTCGTTTACATATGGAAAGGTGTACATCATATTGAATCATAAGGTATACATTGCCAAAAGTGGGTCTTACACTTGGAGATACATAAAGATTCTTTTTGTAGCTAATAAGTGTGATTCTCTATGTGAGGATTGAATCTTACACACAAACAAACGCAAAACATAATATCAGGTCTACTTGCAATGAGATAAAGTAATGAACCAATCATAGACCTATAGAGTTTTGTCAGATCTGTACTTTTATGTAGCTTGTTCCTTATGATTCCTATGTGTATGAACACTCTATTATTATAGTTGAATCATAAGAAGAGTATTTACTAGATTTACAGTGTATGTAAAATGATTTAACACTTATAAACTACATAAAAGCCTAATGTGAGCTAGCCACAGGTTAAACCGAGTGGATCTGAATCACTCTAGCTGAAGAGAAGAACTTAAAATCAGAAAATATAGAGAGCTTATGCAGGAAAGTCAGTTTGATTTAGTCCCGAACACAGAAAACAAGAGTAAAAGCTAAAAAGGGTAAAACGGACTTTTTAGCGAGTTAAGGTATTTCGGGCATATTTACCTACCAGGAATGGCTAAAACGTAAAGATGAGAGTGTAAGACATAAGATATGACACTTTCAAAATTTTGAGAAAAAGTCAATTTGGTAAATGATTAAGGAAAAAATCAACTATAGTTAAGAAATGTGGACTTTTACCATAGTTGACTAACCATGGTTAAAAATTAACCTAAGTATGGAGAAAATTTTGGGGAAAAATATTTTTGATCAAAATACAAGATAATCATCCCGAAAATAAGGAAAATTTATTCGGAAGGATTTCGGATTAAATTTAATGGTTAAAAACGTAATGGGCAAAAGTAAAGATTTTTAAGCCCATTAAGGTATACTAAACTAGATCGAATTTCTTAGGTTCCTTAGATCGAATTGTTGGACCGATTGAATGGCCAAATATTTAGACAATTAAAGGCCCAAGGTATATTAAAAATTTCAGCCCGAAAGCCCATTAAGAAAGCCCAAATCGAGAAGCCCAATTGTAAGGCCCATTAGGATTAAATATCTGACCTTAGTTAAAGCTAACTATGACTCATTAGATGACTCATTAGGTGACTCATAACTTAACCTTAGGAAGTTAATTATAATGGCTGGAAAGTAAGGCTTAATGGCTAAGTTAATGGCTTATAAAATTGTGACGCCCCGAAAACGCGAAAAATAAGGCAAATTTAAAACTTTTTGCTCATCAAATCACAATTAAGGGTGCATTCCTGTGCAGTGTCATACATCATCATACTTATCATGCCTCAGGATCTCATCATAAAATAGTATGTATCATATCATATACATTACTCAATTTCGAGTTATTAATCCTAATACATCCCATACATCATTGTACAACAAGTGTTTGTAATTACAACTTTAGTCTGGGTACATGAAAAGATAAATTATACCTCAATACAATATATGGCCTGGAGCTCAAGTCCTCCACTAGCCACTACTCCGTACGTCGCAGGGAAAACTCTCTTCACTTGAAGAAATCTGGGGGGAAGAGAAAATAGGGTGAGCTTCTAAATCGCTAAGTAAGGGGGGTAAGGGACTCATCAATAAAACAATAATTTGCACAGCACAATCATTTTAACTCATAGTTGAAAACTCGTTAGAAAATGTAGCATGACTCAATAAAACATCATTCTCATCTCATTCTCTAAAATCATGTGAAAACATGGGAGTACATAACCCAGTATAAATCGCAGTTACAAGCATGTGAAAATCATGATGCGATAATGGCCTTTCTCATTAAAATGTGATAAAAATCACCGCAATAAAATGCACGTGGCACAGCCACAAAAACACAACTCATGTGTATAAAAAGGAGACTAGCCAATAAAACTCAAATAAAATTTATCATGGCACATCAATAATATATCTCCTCTGGGTGTGCATGCCAGGCATCCTCGTAAGAGGGAATGTCGACATATGGTCGTGTACATGGTATATTGGACTTATATGTTACCAGAACAAGACCCGACCTTACATGTTACCAGAGCAATGCCTCGCCTCATGCACATTATCACGTGGTCCCTGGGTCGATTCCCAGGCGGCCCATTCTCTCACGTGGTCCCTGGGTCAGTTCCCAAGCGGCCCACTCTATCGGTCTTACATGCTACCAAAGCAAGGCCTCTCCAACGCTACACAAGCGGAGGAAATATCGGACTTACATGTTACCAGAACAAGGCCCATGGTCCTTGGGTCGGTTCCCAGGCGTTCCACTATATCGGTCTTACATGCTATCAAGCAAGGCTCGATGTGTATTCAACATGACACGCCTAAGTCTCAATCATTAGTTGTTATCTTATTAAACGTTTTGCCTTCACGTAGAACTCATAATGGTTTTCTTTCATAAATCTCATTTAAAACATTTGTGTACTCAACACAAAACATGTTAAAACTGAGTTCCAACTGGCAAAACCACACACACATTTATCAATCTCAGTATGCCTTAACATAGAGCCGAAATCTCTTTTTCATGTTTTAAACACAAAACGGCTGTAAAACATTTTCACACATAGTTTCAACTCATAAAAATTGGGCCCCAACCGACTATAAAATCGTGTGCAATCTCTCATTCACAACACATAAAACATGTTTGTTTTCTCAATCACAATTCATGCTACAACATTTCACAATTCACATACACAAACGAGTTTAAGTTTCCCTTACCTTTTTACACCTCGTATAGTGCAATTGTTCCCCCGT
Source organism: Firmiana major (assembly GCA_033439115.1). NCBI lineage: Eukaryota > Viridiplantae > Streptophyta > Magnoliopsida > Malvales > Malvaceae > Firmiana > Firmiana major. The sequence continues at coordinate 8,511,184 of CM065902.1, read as the reverse complement.
ATCACAGACTAGCCTCGCATTCCACTCTGGAACTCCCGAGCTATCCAAACAATGTTAAAAACATCAATAACCCAACTTAATCACATTATTGAGCACACATTTGCTCATATTCTCATTACTATCTCAATCAACTCAATTCTCACGACTCTATCACCATTCACAATCTCATCCACTGCATCTCAACCTTCTACATTTCTCATGCATAATACCTATGCCAAAATCACCTCATTGCCTAAATTTCCAATTTATAGACAAAATCTCAATCTACCACAAATTGCATAATAACATCTCTACTCCAACCAAATCACAATTTCATCTATTTCTAATCATTTTTCAACTATTTCATCACAATGCCCAGGTCCACAGTCACTAAAGATTACTTCAAAATCAAAGATTGAAGTTTAGAGATTACCCAAACTTCTGGAGTGCTCAACTCACACCTCGATTCTATTCGTCTTTCGATTTCCAAGTATGTTGTTCTCCTTTGGATGAGGAATAACTTTCCTTCTCACCGTAACTCTTGGTTTGGACAGGAATGGGCGATTTGGAAGAGAGAGAAAGTTAGGGTTCGGCTGAAATGGAGGTTTGGAAGAGAAAGAGATCCATTTCCAGGAAAACAAATGGGTCTTTATATAAACTGAGGGTAGGAGATTGATCTGGCTCTTGATGAGATTGATCTGCATTTGAATTTGGGGACGATTTGGGTAATTTTATGCCTAGGAGATCGATCTGTCAAGGGGTGAGATCGATCTCTTAATGGCTTTATGAGATCGATCTACTCCAATTATGAGATCGATCTCTTGTTTACAGAATGCTTCATAAGATCGATCTGCTCCTTGAGGAGATCGATCTTCTCCCTAACAGAAACATTTTGAGATCGATTCCTTCCTCATAAGATCGATCTCATCATCACAGAATCATAAGGAGATCGATCCTCTTCCATTGGAGATCGATCTGCTCGGTTAAATTCCTCCTTCCTTGTTAGTTTTGACCTACCAGTGTCATGCCCCGTTTTCGGGAACCCTTCTATCCATACAATCTCTACTACGGTTGGGCTGTGAGAAGATGCAATTACTAAAAATTTATTTATTTACAGCGAAATATTTAAAACTTTAATTCACACTCCCAGGTGTGTGTATAAATACACAAAATTAATTGTATAAATACCAAGTGTTTACATATCATCCCCATAATACTGATTACAATTCCAAGATATAACTGTGCGATACAATATATTAGATACAAAATACTCGTGTATACAAATCTTATACCTTTGCGGATTGTGGGAGCTGTTCAACACAAAAGACTTAGAGACCACCGCTCTCTTACTTCTCAGTACCTGGAGGGGGAAAAATAGTGGGATGAGCAAACCACGGCTCAGTAAGGAAATGTATGCTAGCAGGTAGATATCGTACTACCTACATAGCCCATGCATGCATAAACCAAAACCATGTTTTCGTTATAAATGGAAATATCATACGAACAATGCATTTAAACACATATTTCTCAATAGCATTTTCGTGTAAATCAAATGTCAAACTTCCATTTAAAACATGCTCATAAATAGTGCCCTCATGGCACGAATGTGAAACCGGAGATTTATTAAAACACGAAATCTCTTTCACTTCTCAAATCATTCTTTCTCGCAAATCTCTTTCTTTTCTGAGATTGTCTCTGTTTCTTGATTCTCTGAGACAGGCATGGAATTTTAGGCAATCAAATATCCACGACTTATGGCCACAGTCAGTGATCCCAGGCCTCACTGATCGGGTGTGCACAGGGTATCACTTCGCCTGAAGGGGGATGGGTCAGTCCTACCCTCCGGCTCATCTCAATCCACCTCATCTCCTCGTATACTCACGGTGAAGATACGTCGTGTGTCATCTACGCGATACTCGTACTCACGTGCACCCAGCACGGTACATAATATACCAACGGGTGACTACACTGTTCTACGTACAACAGTGGACCCAAGTCCATACTCCAACTCCGATGGACTTTTTATCCTTAAACCATGTCTCATATACCAGGCGAGCAAGCAGCGTGACACACAGTCAACGCAAAGCTCCAGCGCGGTACGATCTATCGTTAAGGCCCAGCCCGTTCAATTGGTCGTCGGCTGGTATCCCCTTGGGTCCCAGACCCCCAGGTTTACCTTAACTTAACAAAACAGGTACGAGCATAGTTCTCGCACTTTCTCAAAACCTCCGTGCGAGTTAAAACTCCGGCACGGTACATCAAGGCTTTAAACCGAGTGTGAGCTAACGCTTCAACACCAAATCTCATCTCAAAACTGATAGATGGCTATTTTCTCTTTTTAAAACTCAAAACACGTTTATTCATAAAGCATGCTTCTTCATGCTAAAGTATGTAAAATTAGCCAACCTATCATCCACATTTCTCAATCATCAATAACAATATAAAATTGAGAATTTCATTGAAAACATGCATATCATGCTATTTCCTTACCCTATCCCATTTCTCAATACATATATATACATCATAGTACTTTTCATATTTCCACATCATTTCATAAACTTATAATATCGTACTAGTCCTAGCAATATATCTACGAAATTGCTGTAATTACGTACGAACATCTCTATAGCTAACACACAGTCCCTTACCTCGTTTTACTTGTGTGCAACTATCCGCCTTTATGCTTCTTGCGTTCTCATCTTGACTTGCTCCGGCGTATCATCCGAAACTGAAATTCATCCACCAACATTTGAGTTAATGTTTCTAACTCTTATTCAACTAAGCATTTATCCAATGCCTTAATTTCACATTTTTACCCTTTGTGGTAAATCTCCCAATTTATCCTAATATCAACATTTCCAAACCATTTCCACAACATACTCATCCACTCAAGATATCCCATTCATCAAAATACTCCCACATTCCACTTTCTCACACTTGACTATTTCTAAGCTATATGCATTTCATACCATCCTAGGAAGTTCTATCCACAATATGCACACCCAAATATCTTTATAATCATTAACTAAACCAATGTACTTGGATTTGTGCATTAGAACTTACCTCAATGGATTTCCTCTTGCTCCAATTAGGATTGCCCTCTATTTCTTCAATCCTTCAAATGGGAAAATGCCTCTAGACTATGTTGTTCTTCTCTTTGATGTGAACAACTTTGTCTCTAATAGCCTCTCCTTAAATCTCACTGAAAATGGCTGGATTTAGGAGTGAGAAACTAGATTTCTTTGAGTTGAAGTGAAATGGAAATGTTTGTCCCGAAATTCTGATGATCCAACTGCTCCCATTTATAAATTTGACTTGATGAGATCGATCTTCCTTGGGTGGAGATCGATCTGTTCCTCAAAAATCCCTCTTTTCTGAGACGTTTTAAAGGTAGGAGATCGATCTGTCGAGGCTGGAGATCGATCTGTTGTCAAACAGAAGCTTAAGGAGATCGATCTGGTCTTATGGGAGATCGATTTGCTTCCAACCCGAGAGCTAAGGAGATCGATCTGCTTCCTTTGGAGATCGATCTGTCCCCTTCCATTTCTCATATAAGAGCATTCTGGCTCTCCCAGATCGATCTCTCATCCTATGAGATCGATCTGGCCTTCACAAATTCCAGATTCCTTGCAGTTTTTCTGCAACAACCCTTACCAAACACCCTTAATTTGCTTCCATGATCATTTCCTCATTCATTCATCTTTGAGACTTGAAAATGGGATTCTTCCTCACTACATACACATTAAAACTTGTGTAGGATCTTTGTATGATCAAATACATATACGATATTACTCGAATGAAAATATACACTTATGTAATTCTTTCCTTCCATTTTACTATACTACTCGTATCCCATTTCGATCACATTCTTCTCGTTTCAAGTTTATTTCTTCCTACTCACTCATAATGCAACTTGTACGTATAATCACAATTCTTATTACAGGTGCGTACATAATCTTATAAACTTACATTGCATATACTTCACATTACAATATATCATCTTACTTATGATTCTATTTACATTCCCATGTTCCTATATACATAGCTATACATGTACGGGGTCTCACAACCAGATCGATCCTCACTTACCCAAGATCGATCTGACCTCATAGTTTCATACTTTGGTTAAACACTTAACATATAAATCTCCAAATATAATTTCCATAATTCACTACTTGGATTATTTCTCATTCATTACATATACATTTCACTTAGCTTAATAAATTACACTTCAATTTCATATCACATAATTAAAATATGTCTAAAATTCTCAGATCTCACATCCTCCCCACCTTAAAAGAATTTGGTCTTCCAAATTCAACTCAACTCATCAAATAGATGGCGGTATTTCTCCTTCATGAGATTCTCTAGTTCCCACGTTGCCTCTTCCATTGAGTGATGTCTCCATAAAACTTTCACTAATGGGATGCTTTTGGTTCGAAGTACCTTCTCTTTCCTATCAAGAATCTAGATGGGTTTTTCAGTGCAGCTCATGTCCTCTTGTATGTCTATCTCTTCATACTCTATAACATGAGAAGGGTCCGGGTGGTACTTCCTCAACATAGACACATGAAAGACGTTGTGTATTCCGAACATCTGTGGGGGTAATGCCAATCTGTAGGCTACCTCTCCCGCTCTCTCAAGAATCTTGAATGGTCCTATGTATCGAGGACTCAATTTCCCTTTCTTCCCAAATCTCATGATACCCTTACTCGATGATATCTTCAAAAATACTATATCACCGACATCAAACTTGAGTGGCCGTCTATGCACATATGCGTAGCTTTTCTATCTACTCTGTGCAGCCCGTAACCTCTCACATATGAGTTTCACACTCTGTACAGCTTGCTCAATAAGCTTGAGAGCATTTATCTTTCTGTCACCGACTTCTTCCCAAGCTACAGGGGATCTACACCTCCTACCATATAGAGCCTCAAAAGGTGTCATTCCAATACTCGCGTGATAGCTGTTATTGTACGCAAACTCTGCTAGGGGCAGGTGATCAACCCATGATCCCTTAAAATCCATCGTACACGCCCTCAACATATCCTCCAGGGTCTGGTTAGTCCTTTCTGACTGACCATCTGTCTGAGGATGATATGCGGTACTAAAACTCAATCGAGATCCCATGGACTCCTGAAATTGGGTTCAAAATCTGGAAGTAAATCGGGAATCTCTGTCAAAAGTAATACTCACTAGAGCCCCATGTAATCTAGCTATCTCGCTAACATATAACTCAGCCAAGGCATCCTCAGTATCTGTGCTCTTGATGGCAAGCAAATGGGCACTCTTGATCAGTCTATCCACTATGACCCATATTACATCACGACCCCTTCGGGTCCTCGGTAAATCCATAATAAAGTCCATGGTGACATGCTCCCATTTCCATGTAGGTACAGGTAAAGGCTGTAGTAATCCTCCGGACTTTCGATGCTCAGCTTTCACTTACTGGCATACTAAACATCTGGCCACATACTCTGCCACGTCTCGCTTCATTCCACTCCACCAATATACCTGTCTCAAATCTCGGTACATCTTAGTACTACCTGGGTGCATGGTGTATCGCGAGCAGTGGGATTCTCTCAGTATCTGTCTCTTCAGGGTATCATCATTCGGTACACAAATCCGTCCTCTAAATCTCAACAATCCATCCTCACTGATTGTGAGACCTGACTGCAAAGTCTGTTCAGCTTGGCTAACCATATCTATCAACCTCTGATCACTGCGCTACCCAGTTCTAATCTGATCCATGATCCTGGGCTCTATCCGCAAGCTAGCCAAAAATCCAATCTCTATCTCTATAACTCGGATCCGAAGTTTGGTGAACTGCTCTAACAAATCCCATTCCCTAATCATCATAGCAGATATCATAATCTTTCTGCTCAGGGCATCAGCAACTACGTTCGCCTTACCCGGATGGTATAGAATCTCGAAGTCATAATCCATAAGGAGTTCATCCATCTCCGTTGTCTCATATTTAACTCTTTCTGATCAAAAAGATATCTCAAACTCTTGTGATCAGTGAAGATCTGGAATCTTTCCCCATATAAGTAGAGCCGCCAGATCTTCAAGGAAAATACCACAGCAGCTGACTCCAAATCGTTCATGGGGTAATTCCGCTCATGATCTTTCAAATGTCGCGATCCATATACGACCACTCTTCCGTGCTGCATAAGCACACACCCCAATCTTTGATGGGATGCATCACTGTAAACTGAAAATCCTCCTGATCCCTCAGGAATAGTCAACACAGGTGCCGCTGTCAATCTCCTCTTCAATTCCTGAAAATTGAGCTCACACTGATCAGTCCACATGAACGAAGTCTCCTTGTGCGTGAGTTTAGTCAAAAGAGCGGCAATCCTGGAAAATCCTTCCACAAATCTTCTGTAATACCCTGCCAAACCAAGGAAGCTTCGTACTTCTGTAACTGTCCTCGGTGTTTCCCAATTAAGCACAGCCTCCACTTTACTTGGATCCATTGATACTCCTTCCTCTGAGACTATATGACCAAGTAAGGCTATCTGATCCAGCCAAAACTCACACTTACTAAGTTTTTCATATAATTGTTTATCTCGGAGTATTTGAAGTACTAACCACAAACCTTGTGCATGCTCCTCATATGACTGAGAGTATACCAGGATATCATCAATAAAGACTATTACAAATCTATCTAAATAGTCATTGAACACCTCGTTCATTAATCTCATAAAGGCTGCAGGGGCGTTAGTCAATCCAAAGGACATCACTAAAAATTCATAATGGCCATACCTTGTCCTGAAGGCCGTCTTCGGAATATCTTCTTCCTTGATCCTCAATTGGTGATAGCCCGATCTCAAATCAATCTTAGAAAAGACTGAGGCCCCTCTCAGCTGATCAAGTAGATCATCAATCCTGGGCAATGAGTATTTATTCTTCACCGTGGCTTTATTTAATAATTGGTAGTCTACGCATAATCTGAGACTACCATCCTTCTTCTTAACAAATAAAACTGGTGCTCCCCATGGTGAAACACTAGGTCTAATAAACCCTTGATCCAATAACTCCTGTAGTTGTTTCTTCAATTCCTCAAGTTTCACTAATGCCATCCTGTATGGAGGTCTAGAGATCGACTGAGTATCTGGTACCAAATCAATGGTAAACTCCAGCTCTCTCTCTGGTGGTAAAACTGGTAACTCATCTGGGAAAACATCCAAAAATTCACACACCACAGGTATATCCTTAATCCTCGGATGTTCCCGATCATTATCTGAGATGAGTGTTTCATAACATTCACATAAACAATCATACTTAGTACTCTCAAGAGCAGCATCGAAATTTCAATTTGCTTACAAAAATTCCACACATTCATTTACTCAATATTTTAAACGTACATTGTAAGGTTCAGGTAGGGAGAAAGTTACAACCTTAGTGTAGCAGTTCAAACTCACTCGATTGGTTGCCAACCAATCCATTCCCAAAATTACATCAAACCCATGTATATTTAACATGATTAGATCTGCTAACATCACTCTATCTCCTACCTTTATTTCACATCCTCTACAGATTAACTCAGTTCCATGGGATTCACGCATAGGGGTATTTACATGTAGTATATACTCTAGGGGTTCAAACTTCAAGTTTAATCTACTTACAAAATGCTTAGAAATAAATGAATGCGTGGATCCTGGATCAATTAACACATGAGCCTTATGATTACAGACAGAGAGTGTACCTCTTATAGTTTCTGCAGAAGTGTCTGCAGTTTCTTTATCCAGGGCAAACACACGTCCTTGTGTGATAGGTCTCTTTCCTTTCTCTGCAGCAGTGGCCCGTATCTGGGGATTTACTCTCTGAGGCTGCTGTCTAGTAGGCTCCGGAGCATGTGGTATCTGAGGTTGAGGATAGTCCTTCACTCTGTGACCCATGTCACTACATCTAAAACATCCACGGATCAACCCAGTATAACTCCCCTCATGCAGTTGGCCACAATCTCTGTAAACCCTCGTCTCAAATCTAACATATCGAGGGGACTCCTTGATAATAGGATAAGCTCTAGGTCTCTCCAATCTGCCCTTCTGTACCTCAATCTTTCCTCTCCTGAAGGAACCTCACCAAACATCTGCTTGGGACATCGCTGGCCTCTTGCCATTGTCCCCAGTCACTGCTCCGAACTCATTCTAGGATTGTATAATTTCAATTCCCGTCTCAATCTCTTGTGCTCATCTTAGAGCATCTCCAAACTCGGTAATACATAGCCCTATAAATCGATCTCTGATGATGGGCTTCAGTCCATACACAAACCTCTCGGTACGGAGCTCTTCATTCTTGAAGGTCTTTAGGTCATACCTCAGCAGAGCGGTAAATTGGCTCTCATAATCATCCAGAGACATAACGCCTTGTACCAAACTCAAAAACTCTTCTTATCTCCTTCTCTGGGCAGCTCATGGTACGTATTGGGCTCGAAAGGTTGTCTAGAACTCTTCCCAACCAATCACATCCTGGTAGGACATCAAAATATCCTGGGTAGTACCCCACCAATCTCGAGCTCTCCCTTTCAACATATAGGCACTCATACTAACCCTCTCAACATCGATGCACCCCAGATAATCAAATATAACTCTCAACTCCATCAGCCACTCTTCAGCCTCTATAGGATCCTTCTTTCCCCTAAATATGGGTGGATTCATTTTCAAAAAGTCCTTCAGTCGGACCATACTTCTATCATCAGGTTGAGTGACGGGAGGCACTGAGTCCATCTGTACTGGGGGTACGAGAGGTCTTTGTGGTGGTGTAGGAGTAGCACCCGAGGCATTAACTCCAAAGTGTTACGCGAATAGCGCTGTCATCTGCTCAAAACCTTGCCTCACATCGGTCTCAATCCGGTTAAATCGAGAGTTAGGACTCTCTGGTTGTGGGGCAGGTGACGGAGGGGGCTCTGCCTGCCTCCTCGAACGACCTTATCATCCACTCATTCTCAATCTCAACTCGTTTCCTGCGCGTACATATCAAAATCGACTGAAATCTCAATCCTCAATTTCAATTCATGACCAAACTTATACAAACACTTGGGATGTATTCTAATTCACTTAACTTGTACTGATAGTACTAAACACCCTAAGCTCTGATACCAAGAAAACTCTGTGACGCCCTGAAAACGCGAAAAATAGGGCAAATTTAAAACTTTTTGCTCATCAAATCACAATTAAGGGTGAATTCTTATGCAGTGTCATATATCATCATACTTATCATGCCTCAGGATCTCATCATAAAATAGTTGTATCATATCGTATACATTACTCAATTTCGAGTTAATTAATCCTAATACATCCCATACATCATTGTACAACAACTGTCTGTAATTACAACTTTAGTCTGGGTACATGAAAAGATAAATTATACCTCAATACAATATATGGCCCGGAGCTCAAGTCCTCCACTAGCCACTACTTCGTATGTCGCAGGGAAAACTCTCTTCACTTGAAGAAATCTGGGGGGAAGAGAAAACAGGGTGAGCTTCTAAGGGGGGTAAGGGACTCATCAATAAAACAATGATTTGTACAGCACAATCATTTTAACTCATAGTTGAAAACTCGTTAGAAAATATAGCATGACTCAATAAAACATCATTCTCATCTTATTCTCTAAAATCATGTGAAAACATGGGAGTACATAACCCAGTATAAATCGCAGTTAAAAGCATGTGAAAATCATGATGCAATAATGGCCTTTCTCATTAAAATGTGATAAAAATCACCGCAATAAAATGCACATGGCACAGTCACAAAAACACAACTCATGTGTATAAAAAGGAGACTAGCCAATAAAACTCAAATAAAATTTATCATGGCACGTCAATAATATATCTCCTCTGGGTGCGCATCCCAGGCATCCTCGTAAGAGGGAACATCGACATATGGTCGTGTACATGGTATATTGGACTTATATGTTACCAGAACAAGGCCCGACCTTACATGCTACAAGAGCAATGCCTCGCCTCATGCACACTATCACGTGGTCCCTGTGTCGGTTCCCAGGTGGCCCACTCTCTCACGTGGTCCCTGAGTCGATTTCCAGGCGGCCCACTCTATCGGTCTTACATGCTACCAAAGCAAGGCCTCTCTAATGCTACACAAGCGGAGGAAATATCGGACTTACATGTTACCAGAACAAGGCCCGTGGTCCCTGGGTCGAGTCCCAAGCGTCCCACTATATCGATCTTACATGCTATCAAGCAAGGCTCGATGTGCATTCAACATGAAACGCCTAAGTCTTAATCATTAGCCATTATCTTATAAAACATTTTGCCTTCACGTAGAACTCATAATGGTTTTCTTTCATAAATCTCTTTTAAAACATTTGTGTACTCAACACAAAACATGTTAAAATCGAGTTCCAACCGACAAAATCACACACACATTTCTCAATCTCAGTATGCCTTAACGTAGAGCCCAAATCTCTTTTTCACGTTTTAAACACAAAACGGTTGTAAAACATTTTCACACATAGTTTACAACTCATAAAAATTGGGCCCCAACCGACTATAAAATCGTGTGCAATCTCTCATTCACAACACATAAAACATGCTTATTTTCTCAATCACAATTCATGCTACAACATTTCACAATTCACATACACAAACGAGTTTAAGTTTCCCTTACCTCTTTGCACCTCGTATAGTGCAATCGTTCCTCCGTATCATGAATTAGCCTCACATTCCACTCTGGAACTCCCGAGCTGTCCAAACGATGTTAAAAACATCAATAACCCATCTCAATCGCATTATTGAGCACACATTTGCTCATATTCTCATTAATATCTCAATCAACTCAATTCTCACGGCTCTATCACCATTCATAATATCATCCACTACATCTCAACCTTTTACATTTCTCATGCATAATACCTATGCCAAAATCACCTTATTGCCTAAATTTCAAATTTATAGACAAAATCCCAATTTACCACAAATTGCATAATAACATCTCTACTCCAACCAAATCATAATTTCATCTATTTTTAATCATTTTTTACTATTTCGTCATAATGCCTGGGTCCACAGTCACTAAAGATTACTTCAAAATCAAAGATTGAAGTTAGAGATTACCCAAACTTATGGAGTGCTCAACTCACACCTCGATTCTATTCGTCTTTCCATTTTCAAGTATGTTGTTCTCCTTTGGATGAGGAACAACTTTCCTTCTCATCGTAACTCTTGGTTTGGACGGGAATGGACGATTTGGAAGAGAGAGAAAGTTAGGGTTCGGCTGAAATGGAGGTTTGGGAGAGAGAGAGATCCATTTCCAGGAAAACAAAGGGGTCTTTATATAGACTGAGGGTAGAAGATCGATCTGGCTCTTGATGAGATCGATCTACATTTGAATTTGGGAACGATTTGGGTAATTTTATGCCTAGGAGATCGATCTGTCGAGGGGTGAGATCGATCTCTTAATGGCTTTATGAGATCGATCTGCTCCAATTATGAGATCGATCTCTTATTTACAGAATGCTTCATAAGATCAATCTGCTCCTTGAGGAGATCGATCTTCTCCCTAACAGAAACATTTTGAGATCGATTCCTTCCTCATGAGATCGATCTCTTCATCACAGAATCATAAGCAGATCGATCCTCTTCCATTGGAGATCGATCTGCTCGCTTTAATTCCTCATTCCTTGTAAGTTTTAACCTATCAGATAGATCCGCTCTTCCCCAAGATTGATCTGACCTCATAGTTTCACACTTTGGTTAAACACTTAACATATAAATCTCTAAATATAATTTTCACAATTCACTACTTGGATTATTTCTCATTCATTACATATACATTTCACTTAGCTTAATAAATTACACTTCAAGTTCATATCACATAATTAAAATATGTCTAAAATTCTCAGATCTCACAAAAATTAGCCACATCATTGTCATCTTCACCATACCATTCTCGGCTAGAAGAAGAAACCATTGATATACATTTATCCAAGCTTTCTCTCACTAGAAATCACTAGGAATTAGACATATTTGGAACTTGCATTCTTCATGGAAGTTGTTTCAAATTGAGAGGAGAGTGACATATGTTGAAATTGGCTATTAAGAAGCCATAGTGTGCAAACCGGGTGTAAGACCCGATTTTTATCGAAATTCCTTATGATTCATATGATGTAAACATGGTTATATGTAAATTGAATCATAAGAAGAGTTGTACGTGAATGAAAAATGCAAATGGAATGTATAAAAATTCTTGAATGCATTTAAAGATCAAATGAAGGTTTCAAATGGCCACAGATTAAATGAATGGGATTCAGACCATTCAGATTGGAAATAAGGATTTAAAACATGAAATAAGTGAGTGCTCGTGAAGGAAAGTTGGATTGGTTTGGTCTCGAACGTGTAGAAGGGTAAAACGATCAAAAGACCAAAATCCGGTATAAATTCGATATGAAAAATTTCATTAAAAATATGGAATTGAGAAATCTTGATCAATAACGAGGAAAATATTGAATTTTGAGTCCAATTGATCAAGATATGAATTTATTGGAAATAATCAAAATTTTCATCTCGAAAAAATACCCTGAGAAATAAATAAGATATATATATATATATTTAATTGATTTAAATATATATATTTCAATATTTTGGGTATATAATATATTATATTATATTTTAATAAAATATAATATAATATTAAAAATAATAAAAAATAAAAAATGAAAAATGAAAAAATAAAAAATAAAAATAAAAATAAAAAAATGAAACAGAATCATGAGTCGCGATTCTATAAACGAAAAGGAAACAGAAGGAAACAACCCGAGAAAGTCGAACCCTTCTGCCTCGCCTAAAACGGAAGCGACCGAGTAGAAACCGGACGAGAGGGGCAGCTGAGGCCACTGTCGGCGCTGGTAGAGGGAAGAGAGGTGTTGTCGACGAGAAAAATAAGGAAGAAGAGAGGCAAAATCGAGAGGGAGGCGATCGACGATCGGAGGAAGGAGGAACACCTCACCACCGACCAGAAGGGGGCGACAGCCACGTCGATCCAGGCGCGGATCGATTAGAAAAGCCGTCGAACGGTGCGGGAAGAGAAAGGCACCGACGCCGGAGGAGAGAAAAGGCCAGACCAGCCAGTTTTTGGCTAGCTATGGCGAAACCGACCCCAAATCCATGCATCGGACTACCACGCGGATCTGTTGGAGGCGAAAGCCGGTGAAGAACCGGTCGGTGAAGCTCCGAAATGTGAAGAAGAAAATCAGACCAGACTGAACTGGGCTGAGCCGGACCGGTCAGAACCGGGCTGAATCGAACCGAACTGATTCAGCTAGAAAAGAAGAAAAAGAAAGATAAAAAAGGAAAAACAAAAAGAGAAAAAATTGGAAAAAATTTCAATGATGCAATCGAGCTACGGGTAAGCCGATAAGTGGTCAAAATTGACCGATTTAAATTTTAAAATATTTAATATGATTAATATTCGACTAAAAATTGACCCGAAAAAATATGTAATTGTCTAGCTCGACAATTGACGTCAAACGAGAGCTCGAGTCAGCCTCGATTTGTGTACTATCATGGAATCTCGGGTAAGTAACCCTTATTTACGACAATTTGCATAGTTATGTGTGTTAGAAAATTACCGCATAAATTATGAATTAATTCCGTATAAAATGAATTAAATTCTGAAATTTGAGATAAATTGTCGTAAATAATTAATTGAGCTATCCGAGAGTTTAGAACGAGGCACAATAAATATTGATGGGCCCAATGAGCACAATAGGCTCGATAATGTGAATAGTAAGTGGAAAATGGGCTTAAGGCCCATTAGGTGCAATCGGGCCCAAAATTATAATCGGGCCCAATACTTTGAATTAAGCTCAGAAATGATGAAATAAAGTTTAATGAATGATTTCTGACCCGATAAATAATTATACGCAGCTCCGGAGATTGGATTGAAAGAAAATCGGACTGCGTGACGAGACATCAGTGAAAAGGTCAAACTATACAGAAAAATGAGGTAAGGGAATTTTGCGAATAGCTAAAGGTAGCTACGCGTATTTTTTACAGCTTTTACATACACTGAAACTGTATAAAGATCCTAGAAATGGATTAAAAATTTTAAGAACCCGGGATGGGTAAAAGACTATTTTACCCCTACTGAGAGAAAATTCACCTAAGGATGGTGAAAGCATGACATGCATGAAATGCATTATTTGAAAGATTTCCGTGAAATTTTAGCAAAGCAAATTGGTAGATTGGTCAGTAATTACATAAATTTCACAAGATAACACTACGTAAGTGTTATTTATAATTTAAATGAAATTCTTTGGAAATGGGCCAACTATCAAGTTTATATGGAAACAGATGGTGCTGGAGCATTTCCTCGCACTATATCTGAGTTTGTGAGTGTGCATAATGGTGCTGGAGCGGTTGCTCGCACCGATTTGTGTGACATCATATGCATGAAATGTGCTAGAGCGGTTGCTCGCACTAATTTTTATTATTGTGAAATGCATGGGAGGTGTTGTAGCCTACCTCGCACCCTGTTTTGACTTGATATGCATAAAAAGGTGCTGGACCGATTGCTCGCACTAGTTTTAATGATTTGACATGCATGAGAGGTGCTAAAGCTTAGCTCGCACAAGTCTGGATTTGTGTGATGCAAGCATTAGTGCTGGAGCAAGGGCTCACACTAGAATTTTACATGCATAGGTGCTGAAGTCTAACTCACACCAGATTTTCATATGATTTTCGTGACAGAGTACTGGAGTTTAACTCGCACCAGATTTTCACTTGATTTTTATGACACAATGCTGGAGCCTAGCTCGCACTAGTTTTACATTATTTTGACAGAGTGCTGGAGCTTAGCTCGCACTAGATCTATGAGCTTTTATGAAACGCGTGCTGGAGCTTTGCTCGCACTAGATTTTCCTTGATTTTATGAGAGTGTTGGAGCATCGCTCGTATTGATTTTATGAAAAATGCGATGAGCCGTGCTTGGAGCATCGAGTAGACTGTGTGTCACACCGATTAAAAATGTTCGCACGTGCGTTATGAGACAGGCACGATTCTTGATATGAGATGTGGGTCCACGGAGTACGTTGTACCGTGCAAGTAGCATGGAGTACGTTGTACCATGCTGGATTGATTATGTGGCATCTTCGGATGCAAGATATCGGACAGGATCGACGGGTTGGACTGACCCACCTCCCGGGGTGATTCCCGATAGTGGTGAGACCCCGCACACAGGATCCATGTAGCAGTTGGATCACGAGTATATGGTCATACTCCTGGTTATTTACCTGAGATATTGATATATATTGTCTCGTCTAGCATGTTACTACCTGATGTTTGGAAAGCTTGAGAATGCGTGGATTTTGTGTGAGTTTGGACCACCCAAGGGAGGGGTTGGATCCTGACTGATGATATTGGTTTTGTTAAAAATAAATGGAATTTTTAATGTTTTCAAAAATGCTTGGAAATAAATGATTTTATGTGGATCAAGATCACCCGAGGGAGGGGTTGAATGCTAAGGAGTGTGATGGATGTGGATTCATGAAATGAATTAAAATGTTTTCTACAATTTTGTGGAAACTCAGCATGATGTATTTTTCATACTTGTTTATAATTCATGAAATGAAATGTTTTAGCATGAGGAGGTTATACATGATTTAATTGCAAATGTATAATTTTGATTTAATTCATGCGTTGTATGATTTTACATGAGATGTCATTGAGGCATGAGTTGCATGATTTGCATAAGCACGAACAGCCTTTATAAACTATGGCATTGATGTGTGCATGATTTCGTGCTTGAGCTTTAAACGAAAAGAAATGGATTTAAGGGCATGGCATTATGAGCATGTAGATAGTGGAGCTATCTACTTACTTGCATGATTGCCTTACTGAATGCGTGGTTTGCTCACCCCCCTTATTTTCCCCTCTTTTCAGAGCATTCACAGTAGATAGTAAGCGGCTGATGACTTGCATTCTTGGTATCCGCTGCGTCCCATCGAGAGTTAGGTATACACATTTGTATAGTTTTGTATCTAAATATGTAAATGCACAGTACTGTAAACGTATATGATGTCGAGGATGTAATGTTATGTAAATGAAATTGTGAATGTAACATGGAAATGGAATAGTAAGTAGTGTGAGGGGACTAACACCGAATCATAGTCCAACTGTTGGTAGGATGGTCACAATGAGAGAAATGTAATAATTAAATATGAAAAAAATGAAAAATTTACTCTAATTTTTGGGTTGACAATTGATGGTATCAGAGCTGTGTTAGTCCGATATGAGTCAGTGTTTGCGATTAAGGAAGTTTACATCGCCATGTACTATGCTTTGCTTAGATATAATTGTGTATATCGAGATGGAATTGCAGCTAAGAATTTAGTTTTGAATGCAAGAAACTAATTTTTATAACTGATAGCCGCTATGGTAGAGGGGTGAGAGTACACGTGCTTAAGACTCAGGATGAGATTGAAATGGAGGCTGGTATTAAGTATGCCCCACAGAGTCCGACAGAGAGATCGAACAGTATTGAGACACGCTTCGCAAGGTTGGAGTGAAGTGTAGAGAATATTTTGGGAGCTAATTGCTCAGAGTATGCACGGGATTTGAGGGTGAGTCAGAGCATTAGTGGAAGTCCGCTCGACCCATCTTAAGAGTTAGACATCCAAAGCTGACATGAGAGATAATTCTGGATGTATTCTGGTGACAGCATATCCCGGACACTGCTTAAAGAAAATTATAGATAAAGTTCTTTACTTTGACCTAGAAGAAACTGGTTGACTGACGAGTATGAAACTCAGTTTATATTCTTAGGTAGGTATGACCCCGACACTATGAACAGTGGGAGTCTAGATGTCTGAAAGTTCATGGAAGGGCTCAGATTGTCAATTAGAGTCCAATTGGCACCATTAGATATCACTACCTATGCCGAGGTAGTGCGCAGACTACAGTTGTGTGTATAAGATCATGAGTTGCGTGCCTCTGAGATTGGGAAAGGTAGTAAGGGCCGAAATAGAAACAGAAAGAGAATAGAGGATGACAGAGATGTCAGAATGGGAAAAAGGTAGTTTAGTAAGAGATTAGAGTTGATGAGTCACGGGGTAAGATGATTGGAAAGCCCCAGTGTATCCAATTGCAGCACTTTTGAGGGGTATTATGATTGGAGGACCCTAACTTGCTACTGAGCAGAGTTGGATACGTGGTAGTTACCACGAAAATAAGATGTTGGACGAGGACGAGTGTAAGCCTTGGACCAGGACACTACTGATGTTTCATTTGATGTGGTGGAGAGTACCACCTTGATTGTGAATAATGAAGTTATTATTGATCTTGGTGCCACACATTTATGCATACCGCCTTCAGTTGCTTATAAGCTAGTGAAAGATATGAAGCCTGTACCCTTAGACAAGATGATGCAAGTTAGCTGATTATCACTAACTGAATATGGGTATAGGGATTGTAATTTGAAAGCAGGGGAAAAAGGATATGTCAGCCGATTTTATTCAGTGGAATATGAATAATTTTGAAGTAATATTTAATAATAAATTGATCGACTGCAAACTATGCTGTTCAGATTTCTATCCTAAGATAGTGATATGGTTACCCTTGAAAAGCATACTATAAGTTTTGACATGTAATGAAAAGGGGTGTAGCGATTGAAATTAAAGAAGTAAATGATTGTACTCACAGAATGAGTAATGATGGGAATGTTTTCTCACTTGTGTGGTTAGTATAGATAAGGCACATCCAGAGTTAACAGATATCCTTATGGTCAGGGAGTTTCCTGATATCTTCCCAAATAATCTACCAAGGTTGCCACCCGTAAAAAGAATGGAGCTTTGTATTGATTTGGTACTTGGTACGGAGCCGATATCCTAACCACGTGTAAGACCCCGTATATGTATAAGGGTAATGTGTGTAATTGGATCAAATAATATGAATGGACTTGTAATGTAAAGTATGATTGATGTAAGTCCATGGATTCAAAGTATGTATGTGTAATATAAATTGTAACGTACATACAAGTTTCATTGAGTATGAATACGAAGAAATGAGTTCTAGCAAGTGATGGATGTGATTGAGACTCAAGATGAGTAGTGTGGTAAAATGGAATGGAGTTATGCCTCCATTTGGTTTTATGTAGCATACCTTTGAACATACAATGAATGCACACAAGTTTCAATGTGCATAAGGTATGAATGGATGCCATTTTCAAGTTATAAAGGTGGATGGATGAGAAAATGGCCATGGCAATAGATTAAGGATGTGTTGGTATGAGTTGCAGCAAAGAAACTGCAGAAAATCTGGAAAACATGAGGTCCAGATCGATCTCATAGGATGAGAGATCGATCTGGAAGAGCCAGAATGCTCTTATGTGGGCGAAAGAATAGAACAGATCGATCTCCAATGGAGCCAGATCGATCTCCCAAGCATTCTGTAGTGGAAAGATCGATCCCCAAGCACCCAGATCGATCTCCTTAGCTCTCTGTTTGGGAGCAGATCGATCTCATGCTTCGACAGATCGATCTCATGCCTAGACAGATCGATCTCATTGCTTCGACAGATCGATCTCAGGCTTAAAAATACCATGAAAAAGAGGGATTTTAAGGGACCAGATCGATCTCCTCTTGGACCAGATCGATCTCCTCAAGCCATTTCTATATAAGGAGAGCTGAAAATCTGGAAATCTCGGAAAAACATATTAACCTCCCATTTTCAACCCAAAAACCTAACTTTCCCTCTCAAAAATCAACCATTTTCAGTGAGATTTGAAGAGAGATCATTAGAGACAAAGTTGTTCCTATCAAAGAGAAGAACAACATAGTGAGAGAGCATTGTCCCATTTTTGGAATTGAATGAGTTAAGGGCATTTCCATTTGGAGCAAGAAGAAAAATCATATTGGTAAGATTCTAACACTCCAATCCAAATGCATTAGCTATTTAATTGATTTTGGAGTTGATTGGTATGAGTATTGATGGATAAATTATCTAGGATGTGGTGGAATTGGTGTAACCTAGAATGGGTATGATGTGAGAATTATGGGTTGAATGAGTTTATGATTTATGGGTAAGCTAAAGTTGTTAGTGAGATGATGCTTATGATTTTAGATGGTAGATGAGATTACATTGTGAGTTTGGAGAAATTATGGAAATGAGTATCAATATGCTTGATAAATGCCATAGTGGGATTCATGAAATATGAACACTATGAGTTTTATGTCGATTTGATATCGATTTTGAATAAGATAATAGGCCTAAGAAGGTCCATAGACTCGAGCTATGGGTAAAGTAATGAAACGAGGCCAAATAAGCTTTAATAGAGGCTATAGATTAAATTGACTATAGCAAGCACAAGGGTTGCAATATATGGATCGAATATAATGCGGGATACGATTTTGTGCATTCCCGAAGAGTTCGTTGAAGGCGAACCGAACCGTACGAGTAAGCAGCTTAAGGAAGTGGAATCACGCATCGCGATTCCAGGTAAGGGAATTTTGTGAGTATATAGAGGTAGCTGCTCGTACTTTGAACTTGTGGGTGAATATTGGGTGTTTTATGAAATGCATGGTTGCTCAAATAAATGATTGATGGTATTCGTGAATGATGATGAGTATATGCGTGGTTTTAGATTTGAAGTGGATTTTATGAAATGGGATAGTAAGGCTAATAATTGCATAAATCTAATGTTTTGATGCTTTTCAAAACGAAATTTGCTTGGTTTTAAGCAAGCTAGTAGATGGGTCGGCTAGTATTGTATGGTTGTTGTGGAAAAGCATTTGTGAGTGCTAAACCCGATTTTCGGGATTGTTTAATTGTGTATGAGCCGCCTATCGTATTTGTATGACATAAATCGCGCTAGAGCCTCGCTCGCGCTGGATTTCTATGTTTTCATTGTATGAAACGTGCTGGAGCTTAGCTCGCACCTTGATTGGAAATTATGTTGATGTTTATAAACCGTACTGGAGCTTTTGCTCGTACGTGGCTTTTGAGTGGTTGTCTTATGAGTATAACCGTACTAGAGCTATGCTCGTACGCGTCTCTTTACGAGAGGATGCATGAGTCGTGCTAGAGATTTGCTCGCACAAGTTTGCACATTGTGATAAGCATAAGGTTGTGAAAGTTGGTAAGATCCTTAAGCCTTACATCCTTAAGCCTTACATCTTTAAGCTAACATCCTTAAGCCCAGAGAGGCGGGGAGGCTCTGTTAGGCGGGGAGGCTCTGTTAGGCGGGGAGGCTCTGTTTGGTGGGGAGGCTCTCTTATGGTGGGATCCTTAAGCCAACATCCTTAAGCCCAAAGAGGCGGGGAGGCTCTGTTAGGCAGGGAGGCTCTCCTACATGGGTACGGTAAAGGTAAGATCCTTAAGCCCTACATCCTTAAGCCAACATCCTTAAGCCCAAAGAGGCGGGGAGGCTCTGTTCGGTGGGGAGGCTCTCTTACGGAAAGGATCCTTAAGCCCTACATCCTTAAGCTAACATCCTTAAGCCAACATCCTTAAGCCCAAAGAGGCGGGGAGGCTCTGTTAGGCGGGGAGGCTCTGTTAAGCGGGGAGGCTCTGTTCGGCAGGGAGGCTCTCCTTCATGGAATATGGAACACTCTTGGTATGGGGTAGATAAGACCTAGGAATGGCACCCCCAATCACGATATGAGTTTGCGGAGTACGCTGTACCGTGTATATCACATGGAGTACGATGTACCGCATGATGGTTATGTGATGAGAAAGTCTGGCAAGGGATAATCCATCTTCGTGCCAGCATGATACCCCGCACACCTGGATGCGTGTGGTCTGGGATGATTTATGATGTAATGGTTCCCATAGGCACTTTTGATATAGTGACCTAGTTTTATACACATGCGTGGATTTTGGAATGAAAATGTGGTTGTGATTGTGAGTTGATTTGGTGGTTTTATGATGTTGGTTGAAAAAGGAGGTTTCTTAATGAATTGCCCTTTTATGAATTTAAATGAGATTGAGCATGAGATGATTTATACATGATGTTTCTACCATGTTTTATATGCCAATGCACATGATTTTGATACATGATATATATGTATATTTACATGGCATAGTTTTATTCCTCATGCTCCTACCATAAATGATTTATGCATAATACTATCAGCATGTAGATAGAGTAGTTATCTACCATGCTTGCATTATTGCCTTACTGAGCGTGTGGTTGCTCATCCCACTCTATTTTTCCCCCTACAGAGCGTGCATAGTAGCTCAGTGAGGACTGAGGCGTATTATTTTGGACTCCACTGCATCTCCATTGCTAAGAGGTATATACACAGTGATTCTTTTTGTATCTAAACAATGTAAAAGCACAGTATTCTTTTGAGTTGTACTTATGGGGGATGTAGATGTCAGTAAAACATGTATTCGTATAAATACACGATTAAATGCACATGTATGACATCGTTTTAATTAATTGAGAATGAATGAGATGTGGTGATTATTATTGGCTCACAGCCCAACAGTGTGTGGTGAGCTTAGTTCACGACCGGGTAAGGTAACAGTAAAACGCGAAAAATTCTCAGTGAATTTCGGTTAAAGAAAATGGAATTGGGTCATGACACCACGGTATAAAATGGTATTAGTGGAACTGAAAGGACTAAAGAAGCAATTATAGGAGTGATTGGATAAAAGTTCATCAGATCTTTTTAGAGATTGATTTGAACTTTGGGTAACATCCGTTAAGAATTCGAAAAGTGAATGTGCCCAAAATGATTTTCGTAACTGTTAGGGCATTGATGAACAAGGTAATTAAACTTTACCTGGACTAATTTGTGGTCATCTTTAGCGATGATGTTTTGATGTATTCGAAGTCCAGGGAAGAGCATGAGCAGCAACTGAAACTATTTTACAGATGAATTGTTGAGAGTTTCTCGAAATGGGCTACTCAGTTGACACATCTCGTTTGAAAAAAAGATATCTTACGAGTGGGATGATAAGTATGAAAGTAGCTTCAATGAGTTTTGGTGTATAGAGGTATGAACTGACCATCGTATTTATTTTCATTATACCCAATAGCTCCAAAGGTTTCAGTGTGTATGGATACCTCAAAATAAGGATTGGGCTGTGTATTGATGCAAAATGGGAAGATAGTCGATTATGGATCCAGACAACTCAAGGTTCATGAAAGAAACTATCCGACCCATGATTTAAAGTTGGCAACGGTAGTGTTTGTACTGACTATCTGATCATAAAAGCCCGAGTATCTGTTTTCACAGAAAGAGTAGAATATGAGATAACATAGAGGGTTAGAGCTTATGAAGGATTATGATTGTGGAAGTTATACCACCCAAGGAAGGCGAATGTAATGGCTGATTCCTTGAGCAGAAAGAGCCTTGGGATGGTATCACAGATGAGGGTCAAGGAGCTTGAGCTACAAGAGCAGTTGTGAGCCTCAGTAGTGATGTGATCCCTTCTGATAATGACAGTGATTGTGTGACAGCTAACCTGAGATTAGAACCGAATTTGAGTGACCGAATTTGACAAGCTTAGCGTGATGATCGACAGGGTGTCGATAGTGTGGGTCAGATTCAGAAGGGTACAGTGATAGAGTTCACAATGAATGATGATAGCTTACTGAGGTTCAGAGACAGTATAAGTGTTCCCCATGACCATAGTTGATGAGATAGTGTTATTGTCAGAAGCTCACTCTTCGGGATATACAGTGCATCCAAAAAATAATAAATATATCGAAATCTTTGAAAAAGGTATTAGTGGTCAGATATGAAAAGAGACATTGTAGAGATTGTGGAGAAGTGTCTTGTATGTCAGTAGATTAAGGTAGAGCAATAGAAGTTTTCAGGGTTATTGCAGTCTCTACCTATATCGACACGAAAATGGGAGCAAGTTACCATGGATATTTTGATGGGTTATAGAGGACCGGAGAAATCACGAGGCTATCTGGGTAATAGTCGATAGATTGACTAAGTCTACCCAGCTTCTAGCTATGGAAATCCCTAGATACTCTGAGTTTGTAGACGGATTTATATGTAAGGGAGATTGTGGAAAATCATGTAGCGTTCCAGGGAGCATGGTACCAAATAGGGATTCCCGCTTCACTTTCCACTTTTGGGAACATTTTTCAGGAAGCTAAGGGAACCCGATTGAGTATTAGTGCAGCTTTTTATCCTCAGACAAATGGTCAATCAAAGAGGACTGTACAGGTTCTGGAGGATATGATGAAAGCGTGTGCCCTTGATTTTATAAGCTCCTGAGATGATCAGTTGCTACTAATTGAATTCGCCAATAGCAATAGTTATCACTTAAGTATCGGGATAACATTATCTGAGGCATTGTCTGGTCGTAGGAGTTATTGCCCGACTTGGATAGGAAGAAGTGGGTGACAGATTGAGAATTGCTCCTGAATTGGTATAATAAGTCTCTGAAGGTGTTCAATTGATTGTGAGTGATGAAGAATACCTCAGAGCAGACAGAAAAGCTATGCTGACAAGAGACGGAGACAGTTGAAGCTCAAAGAGAGTAGGTCGTATGTTGAAAAAATTGATTCGAGCATTAAATAGGGAGGAGAAAGTGTCGAGGTTTAAAACGATCTCCCTAGTCAAAGTCCTTTGGTAGTATTACACTCTGGAAAAAGTCACATGGGAATTAAAGAGTATGATGCGATAGACGTACCCGGAGTTGTTTATGGACCCATTTGACTTGGTTCTAATTTGGATAACCAAATTTCTTAAGTAAGGGAGAATATGTAAGACCCGATTTTTATCAAAATTCCTTATGATTCATACGATGTAAACATGGTTATATGTAAATTGAATCATAAGAAGAGTTGTACGTGAATGAAAAAAGCAAATGGAATGAATAAAAATTTTCGAATGCATTTAAAGATCAAATGAAGGTTTGAAATGGCCACAGATTAAATAAATAGGATTCGGACCATTCGGATTGGAGATAAGGATTTAAAACATGAAATAAGTGAGTGTTCGTGAAGGGAAGTTGGATTGGTTTGGTCCCGAACGTGTAGAAGGGTAAAACGGTCAAAAGACCAAAATTCGATATAAATTCGATAAGAAAAACTTCATTAAAAATATGGAATTGAGAAATCTTGATCAATAACGAGGAAAATATTGAATTTCAAGTCCAATTGATCAAGATATGAATTTACTAAAATTAATCAGAATTTTCATCTCGAAAAATTATCCCGAAAATATTGAAAAAATACCCCGGGAAATAAATAAGATAAATATATATATATTTAATTGATTTAAATATATATATAAATTTTTTGGGTATATAATATATTATATTATATTTTAATAAAATATAATATAATATTAAAAATAAAAAAATAAAAAATAAAAATGAAACAGAATCACGAGTCGTGATTCTGTAAACAAAAAAGAAATAGAAGGAAACAACCCGAGGAAGTCGAGCCCTTCTGCCTCACCGAAAACAGAAGCCGCCGAGGAGAAGCCAGACGAGAGGGATAGTTGAGGCCATCGTCGGCGCTGGTAGAGGGAAGAGAGGTGTCGTCGGCGAGAGAAATAAGGAAGAAGAGAGAGAAAACTGAGAGGAAGGAGAGAAATGGAAAAGAGGGAAGCGATCGGAGGTCGGAGGAAGGAGGAACGCCTCACCACAGGCCAAAGGGGGGTGACAGCGACGCCGATCCAAGCACGGATCGGTGAGAAACGCCACCCAACGGCGCGGGAAGAGAAAGGCATCGACGCCAAAGGAGAGAAAATGCCGAACCGATAACTTTTCGGCCAGCCATGCCAAAACCGACCCCGGATCCATGCACCGGACTACCCAGCGGATCTGTTGGAGGTAGAAGCCGACGAAGAACCGACCGACGAAGCTCCAAACGATGAAGAAGAAAATCAGACCAGACTGAACCAGGCTAAACCGAATCGTTCTGAACCGGGCTGAACCAGACCGAACCGATTCAGCCAGAAAAGAAGAAAAAGAAAGAGAAAAAGGGAAAAAGAAATAGAGAAAAAATTGGACAAATAACCAGGGATGCAATCGAGCTACGGGTAAGTCGGTAAGAGGTCGAAATTGATCGATTTAAATTTTGAAATATTTAATATGATTAATATTCGACTGAAAATTGAACCGAAAAAATATGTAATTGTGTAGCTCGACAATTGATGTCAAACGAGAGCTCGAGTCAACCTCGATTTGTGTACTATCATGGAATCTCAGGTAAGTAACCCTTATTTACGACAATGTGCATAGTTATGCGTGTTAAAAAATTACCACATAAATTACACTTAATTCCGTATAAAATGAATTAAATTTTGAAATTTGAGATAAATTGTCGTAAATAATTAATTGAGCTATCCGAGAGTTTAGAACGAGGCACAATAAATACTGATGGGCCCAATAAGCCCAATAGGCCTCGATAATGTGAATAGTAAGTGAAAAATGGGCTTAAGGCCCATTAAGATCCAATTAGGCCCAAAATTATAATCGGGCCCAATACTTTGAATTAAGCTCAGAAATGATGAAATAAAGTTAAATGAATGATTTCTGACCCGATAAATAATTATACGCAGCTCTAGAGATTGGATTGGGAGCAAATCGGACTGCGTGGCGAGATATTAGTGAAAAGGTCAGACTATACAGAAAAATGAGGTAAGGGAATTTTACGAGTAGCTAGAGGTAGCTACGCGTATTTTTAACAGCTTTTACTTACACTGAAACTATATAAAGATTCTAGAAATGGATTAAAAATTTTAAGGACCCGAGATGGGTAAAAGACTATTTTACCCCTACTGAGGGAAAATTCACCTAAGGATTGTGAAAGCATGACATGCATGACATGCATGATTTGAAATATTTCTGTGAAATTTTAGCAAAGCAAATTGGTAGATTGGCCAGTAATTGAATAAATTTCACAAAATAACACTACGTAAGTGTTATTTATAATTTAAATGAAATTCTTTGGAAATGGGTCAACTATCAAGTTTATATGAAAACAGATGGTGCTGGAGCATTTCCTCGCACTATATCTGAGTTTGTAAGTGTGCATAATGGTGCTGGAGCTGTTGCTCACACCGATTTGTGCGACATCATATGCATGAAATGTGCTAGAGCGGTTGCTTGCACTGATTTTTATTATTGTGAAATGCATGAGAGGTGTTGTAGCCTAGCTCACACCCTGTTTTGACTTTATATGCATAAAAAGGTACTGGAGCGATTGCTCGCAGTAGTTTTAATGATTTGACATGCATGAGAGGTGCTAGAGCTTAGCTCGCACGAGTTTTGATTTGTGTGATGCATGCATTAGTGCTGGAGCAAGGGCTCTCACTAGAATTTTACATGCATAGGTGCTTGAGTCTAACTTGCACCAGATTTTTATATGATTTTCGTGACAGGGTGCTGGAGTTTAACTCGCACCAGATTTTCACTTGATTTTTATGACACATTGCTGGAGCCTAGCTCGTACTAGTTTTACATGATTTTGACAGAATGCTGGAGCTTAGCTCACACTAGATCTATGAGATTTTATGAAACGCGTACTAGAGCTTTGCTCGCACGAGATTTTCCTTAATTTTTTTAGAGTGCTGGAGCATCGCTCGCACTGATTTTTTGAGACATGCGATGAGCTGTGCTTGGAGCATCGGGTAGACTGTGTGTCACACCGATTAAATATGCTCGCACGTGCATTTTGAGACAGTAACGATTATTGATATGAGATGTGGGTCCACGAAGTACGTTGTACCGTGCAAGTAGCATGGAGTATGCTGTACCGTGCTGGGATTGATTATGCGGCATCTTCGGATGCGAGTGGCATCTTCGGATGCGAGATATCGGACAGGATCGACGAGATTAATTGACCCACCTCCTGGGGCAATTCCCGATAGTGGTGAGACCCCGCACACAGGATCCACGTAGCAGTGGGATCATGAGTATATGGCTATACTCCTGGTTATTTGTCTGAGATATTGATATATATATATATTGCCTCGTCTCGCATGTTACTACCTGATGTTTTGAAAGCTTGAGAATGCGTGGATATTGTGTGAGTTTGGACCACCCGATGGAGGGGTTGGATCCTGACTGATGATATTGGTTTTGTTGTGAATAAATGGAATTTTCAATGCTTTCAAAAATTCTTGAAAATAAATGATTTTATGTGGATCAGGATCACCCGAGGGAGGGGTTGAGTCCTGATGAGTGTGATGGATGTGGATTCATGAAATGAATTCAAATGTTTTCTACCATTTTGTGGAAACTCAACATGATGTATTTTTCAAGCTTGTTTATAATTCATGAAATGAAATGTTTTAGCATGAGGAGGTTATCCATGCTTTAATTGTAAATGCATGATTTTGATTTAATTCAAGCGTTGTATGATTTTACATGAGATGTCATTGAGGCATGAGTTGCATGATTCGCATAAGCACGAACAACTTTTATAAACTATGGCATTGATGTGTGCATGATTTCGTGCTTGAGCTTTAAACAAAAAGAAATGGATTTAAGGGTATGGCATTATGAGCATGTAGATAATGGAGCTATCTACTTACTTGCATGATTGCCTTACTGAACGCGTGGTTTGCTCACCCCCTTATTTTTCCCTCTTTTCAGAGCATTCGCAGTAGATAGTGAGCGGCTGATGACTTGTATTCTTGGTATCCGTTGCGTCCCATTGAGAGTTAGGTATACACATTTGTATAGTTTTGTATCTAAATATGTAAATGCACAGTACTGTAAACATATATGATGTCGGAGATGTAAGGTTATGTAAATGAAATTGTGAATGTAACATGGAAATGGATTAGTAAGTAGTGTGAGGGGACTAACACCGAATCATAGCCCAACTGTTGATAGAATGGTCACGATGAGAGGAAGGTAAGAATTAAATATGAAAGAAAAAAATGAAAAATTTACTCTGATTTTTGGGTCGTGACATCGTGAGGCTCCAAAGTTTCGGTCAAGTGTGAACACAAATACTAGGTATATTTTCAAACTTTCAAATTCATATATGTTAATGTATGAATGATTTTAAGTATATTGGTATATGTTTTAAGTATTGAAACATATGAAATCACTATGATCATGGTTAGGCCGAGAGTGAGTAGTGAAATATTGATGAATGCACATATGATTTTAAGGCACAAATGAGATGATATACATGTGTTAATGATTATGGTATAGTTAGAATTAATCAATGTGATTAATTGATACATGCATTTAGTTGGCAATTAAGATGTTTGATAAAATGCCTAAATGAACTATGTGAAGCTTAAGAACATTGCCAACCAAGTGTTTGTCAAAATGCCTAAGTGAAATTGGCTAAGCAAATGGACATGGACGGCATGCCATGGTGTGACCGATGGCCTAGGATGCTCTCGGCCATGGCATGTGGCCGAGAGGTCCAATGGGCCAAGCCCAATTGGTTTCGGCCCAATGTGATATAATCGTTCTCAGATAAGCCCAATAAGAGTTGGTGGGCTCCATAAGCCCAATAGGCCCAACGAAAATGAATAGTAAAATGGAAATGGGCTTAAGGCATAGTTAGGCCCATTAAGGTTTATTAAAGCCCATTAAGGAAAATAGACTGTATTTAATGTGAAATGCAGTATGAAAAAGATAATTAACTTGATAAATTGTTATATACAGCTCCAGAGATTATTGGAGGAGCGAATCGGACTGCTGGATCGAGCAGCGTTGAGAAAGTAAAATTTCTCGAGTAATTGCAGGTAAGGGACTTTTGTGAGTAGTTAGAGATACCTGCACGTATTTTCGTCTGCTCTTACATTCACTTAAAAATTCTGAGGGTCAAAGAAAGTGAATAATAATTATTGTGACCCGATAGTGGCAAATTACGATTTTACCCTTAGTTAGGAAAAAAGTCAACTTTTGTGAAAAGTTGTAAAAAGTATGGAAACCACCATTTTGAATATTTTTGCTATTGTTTAGCAACAGAGTAGGTAGATTGGCCAATGATTTTAAGGTTGATGTGAATTAAGTACACTTTATAGTGCTGATTTTGATATTTTGAAAAACATCCATTTTTAAAGAGCCATCTATCGAATTATGTGAGAATAAATCGTGTTAGAGCACAGCTCGCACTTGATTTCATATATCTTCCACATGTATTAGTGTTGATGTATGATTCGCACTGGATTTCCATGACATGCATGATAGAGTGCTGGAGTTATTACTCGTACTAAGTTTTATATGATTTATGCATGAGAGAGTGCTGGAGCGATTAGCTCGTACTCGAATTTTACATGAGATACATGACAGAGTGCTAGAGCATTGCTCGTACTCTATTCTTCATGATTTATAAATGACATAGTACTTGAGCTATTGCTCGTACTTGATTTGATGAGTTTTGTGCATAGCATGGTACTGAAGCTATTGCTCGTACTTGATTTGAAACATGAACTATGCATTGACCTAGTTACTGGAGGTTTACTCGCACTAGAGTTTGAGTTTGTGATGTGAAACAGTATTTGAGCGGAGTGTCGATTGTGAGTCGCGCTCAAAGGCGCGCACTGTATTTTATATGATATATAAGACATATTGAAAAATCGTGCTTGATTTCCTCGTGTAGACTGAGTGTCACACTATAAGATGTTCGCATGTGGATTTAGAGACGTGGTATGTATATTCCATGGTTCGAGGGCTAAGACCTATGGCAGGCACCCCACTGTGATGTAAGGTCCACGGAGTACGTTGTATCGTGCGAGTGGCATGGAGTATACTGTACCGTGTGGTATTGTGGAGTTGAGGAGTTGATAGCTGGCGGTTGTGATGGACTGACCCCCATCCCGTTGCAGCAGTGATGCCCCGCACACTAGGATTCCGTGTAGCTTAGGATCACTATTATAGGATATGGCCATAGTCCAGGATATTATTGCATTTCACCACAGAGTCTCACATGATATATCACCTGATTGATTGAATTATTTATGATACCGATAGACCTGAAGGATGGGTCGAAATCCGATTTGTGTTGTGAATGATTTAGATGCCATATTTACTGTGATTTAAATATACATGGCATGATTTATCTAAAGGCATTGTGATATTACAAAGATGCATCATTTTGCACTACATGCCTACATTTGAGAACAAAAGCATGATTTCTATACATGGGATTTAATCTGTACAAGTATATATATATATAAAGACATGCTTTTAAAATAAGTTAAGGAAATGATATTTTAAGGCATAGCATTATTTTGAGTAGATAGTGTAGATGTCTACTTACTTGCCTGATTTTCTTACTGAGCGCGTTGTTTGCTCACCCCCTTTTCTTTTACATCTCTCTACAGAGTATCAGCAGTAGAGTGAGAGCATTTAAGGGATAGTATTCCTGTTGTCCGCTGCTATTTCCTATCGATCGACAGGTATACATATTTTGTACGGTTATGTATCTAAACATAGAAACAGCACAGTGATTTATACGATATATATTATGGGGAATGTATTTGTATTAGATTTTATATGATCTTACATGTATTATAAAAGAAGTTTATAGTTAGAAATAATATATCGACATATATGTATGGTAATGAATGATATGGTACGCGAGGAAGCTAACATCGAATCACAGCCAAACCATTGATGAAAGGAAAGGTAAGTTAAAATGCAAAAAATTTGTAGTGGTTTGGTTAAGTCAAGGAAGGGTCTTGACAAGTTTAGTGTCTACACACTTACCACTTTCATCCTTATCAAGCTTTATGGAAGTGCTCATTGAAGTTGCTTGAGGTTTGCATTTATCTATTCCAAATATTTTGAGCAAGTCTTTAGTGTATTTAGCTTGATTGATGAAGATGTCATTTTTAGTTTGCTTTACTTGAAGCCCCAAGAAGTATGTGAGCTCTCCCATCATGCTCATTTCAAATTCACCTTGCATAGTCTTAGCAAACTCTTGGCACAATGATTCATTAGTTGATCCAAATATAATATCATCTTCATAGACTTGAACAACTAGTAAATCATTATTCTTAGTTTTGATAAGCAATGTTGTCTCAACTTTCCCCCTTGAAAAACATTTTTCAATTAAAAACTTTCAAAAGTCTCTCATACCAAGCTCTAGGAGATTGTTTCAAACCATAAAATGCCTTTTAAAGTTTGTAAACATGATTAGGATAATTAGGATTTTCAAAACCGGGAGGTTGTTCAACATATACTCCCTCATTTATGAAACCATTCAAGAATGCACTTTTCACATCCATTTGATATAGTTTGAAGTTCTTAAAACATGCAAAAGCAAGTAACATTTTAATGGCTTCTAGTCTAGTTACCGGAGCATAAGTCTCATTATAATCTATACCTTCTTCTTGTCTATATCCTTGAGAAACTAATCTAGCTTTGTTTCTAATGATAACACTATTTTCATCCATCTTATTTTTAAATATTCATTTAGTTCCAATGATGGGGTAATGACTAGGTCTAGGAACTAAATTTCATACTTTACTCCTTTCAAATTGATTTAGTTCTTCTTGCATAGCTAATATTGCACACAAATAAATTAATAACTATTATAAGATTGAAAATAAATGTGCAGTAAATAAGGAGATAAGGGAAAGAAGTAGCAAATACAATGAGTTATAGAGGTTCAGCCAAATCCTTTGCCTACGTCGTCTCTTCTTGACCTTCTTGTCAATGAGTCACTTCCATTATCAAGTTGAACTTTACAACTTCCTTTTCAAGATTAAGGAATAATCTCTCTACCCACTTAGCAAATATTGTTATTCAAACTCTTTTATAATAGCTCTTTCACAGAGGAACTCTCCCCTTTGCTTTTAGAAGAAGAATGAATACAATCAAGGCTCTCTTAATGGGTAGGTGATGAAAAATGAAACAGCTTGACTAAAGCTTTCAATGACAATTAAGTACACTTTTGCTGAAGACACAAAGAATATTTTCTCAAGATTGCTCAGAGCTTCTCTACTTTCTTCTTTCTTGTCTCCAATGTCTTTATGACTTGTATTTATACACCCAATTAGTTGGTGAAGCATTTAATGCAATTCTTTCCATTGAAACCCTGTAAAACTAGTCGTTGGAGTCCTACAGACGAATGCTAGATCGATCTCCTTTACTCGAGAGGATCGATCATTTAGTTCCAGAACCTACAGTCATAAAGGTACTCCAGGAAAGGAAGATCGATCTCATCATACAAAGGGATCGATCTTCTCTTCTTAAGAAGTCAATCATCATATTCCATAAAACAATGGAGATCGATCTCTTATTCAAGGGAAATCGATCTCTTTGCTGCATTGAACAAATTGCTACTGCCTAGAGGAGATCGATCTCACAATCCAGGGGATCGGTCTCACAATGGTTCTGCCAAAAGGGAATCGATCTCACAATCCAGGAAATCGATCCCGCAATGATTCTGCCAAATGGAGATTGATCTCACAACCCAGGAGATCAATCTTTTGGCTTAAGTATCAGTTTACCCAGCAAAAATTTGGTTTACTATGGTTTCTAAGTTTAGATCTTCCCAAGTTTTCTAAGTAATATTTAGTAAAATTTGCAATATGTTCTCTAAGACAATTACTCAGAATTAATACCCTACAAATGATTTGAAGATTTAAAATAAGCACATTTAAATTAATGTTTTGTCATTTCAAAATATATCATTCAAAGCTAACAATTATAAAAATGCATAAATATTTGGATGGAAATGAATTTCACAAGATGTTCAATAAATCAAATGAAAAAGCCCTTTCATGAGAACAAGTGTGTTCTTGCTAATACTCTTTAAGTGAAAAGATCTCTTTTAGAATTTAATCAAAGTATTGAAGGACTCTTAAAAAAAAATTCAATATTTAAAATAAAAAAATCATAAAAAAGATAAAGATTAATAAAGAAAGACCATTTTAATTAAGGCTACCTAGAATAAAATATGATTAAGCGATACCATATTCTAGATAGGTGTTGTGACAGTGCTCTTCTTTCCTCATACATAAATGAACTCTTGAACTCAAACTCTCAAATGTGGACCATAATTCACCTTTTAGGAAATCTTAATTAAACTTAAGACATTCTAAAAAAGGTCAAGTCATTTAAGTGGTCAATCACGCCTAGGAAAAAGATTGATGGCAACTCTAAAGTTTTTCTCCAATGGTCAGGTTCTAGAACTTAATACGTTATTAACAACTTAGCAACTAGTGAAGAACTTAAAAAGTCGACTTTGTTAATTAGTCATAAGTTATTTAAGCCTTAATATAGACAGTTCTGTTTTATTTTATTCTTGTTTAAACACTTGTTATTATTTTCTATTATGATTTTTCTAAGCATGTTGAATAAACCAGCGCTTCTTTTCACACATTGTATTGCTATATTTACTTTAATACTATAACAATCAAAACTTAGCCTAGCGATTATTATCCATTTTAAAAGAGATTAGATTTAAGATTTGGTTTCTATTTCCCTTGTACATACCTATAAACCAAAAAAAAAAAGTGTTGGATTCAAATGATGCACCCACATATCTATTCTTTTAGGGATTTAACTGAAAAATGATAAAATCTTTATTAAATATAATGGAAATTTGAAAACTTATATTTTATGTAAGTATGTAAAATGTGTTTATTAAATAAATTTATATAACTCTTTCCTAAACTAAATAATAATTTTTAGCAATGATATAAAATTTAAATATTGGTATAATTGGTATAAAAGAGATTTCTTTCCTAAATGGAGGGACTTGAAAGAAAAGGGTGAAAAAAGAGCTTTAAATGTGATGAAGGGAAATGACACCTTGTGTTAAATTTGGAAATTATTTTTTTTGGGTTTTTTTCTTCTTTTATGAAACGTTTTCTTTCAACTAAAATGCTTTGTGTTTGAGAAACACAGAAAATCTGAAAAATTGTTTCTCTGTCTGGGGAACTCATTTTCCATATGCGCATTTTCAAATTAAGTTCACTTTAACATTAATGCATAATGTCTTTAATTGGTTTTCAACTTTTGGAAAGGAGGAGGAAATCGTTGCGCCTTGGGAATGAATTATAAACAATGTAACTAATTATTGTTGGCATAATCCATCCAGAAAGTGTTCGTACGGTAAAGATTCCTATTTTCTACACAATTATTATCTAAAGGTTGACATGAACGTGCAGCTTGTCGGATTAGTACTTTTTGGCCTCTACATCATGTCTTTAACTTTGCTCATTTTTCTATTTATGTGGTAAATCTTGTCACGTCTAGCTATCTAATTGCGGTCGTGCCAATCATAGCACTCGCAAAATCTTGTCTAGGATGCCTTTATTTTTACATGTAAATGTAAAATGGGTACGTAGCTTTGCTGTTTGAGAAAGATGTTGTAGAGACCTGTTTCTTGTATTCCCATACTCTTCTAAAACAGGTTATTTGAGATGGGGATTTCCAACTTAACACATGAGTACTCTCCTTCATCTATGTCTTAATCTCAATAAAAACATAATGCACAAAGGGACAAATACCATCCGCATGTCAATCTTTCCAGTATATTATATGTATTCTAATTAAATTCTATCCTTTTCATTTCCTTTATAGGGTTACTTAAAACTCGAAAGTAGAAGCTAAATAATGAACAATTTATTGAATTAAAAATGTACCCCTCTTCCATTTCTTACTAAACTTTTTTGGATCAAGCCCTTTTTGTTTTGCTGATCAAAAGTTTAAGTAAAAAGAGATTTTTCAGTTCAAAGTTAGAGTATGCCACAGATCTCAATGTTCCTTTTTAATGGACACATTCAGAGTATTGTATTTAATAAACAAATTAATTTGGTCATGTAATTATTGGTCCGAGTATACGCAATTATAGGTCATGCTCGTCATTCATGGTTGGGCTTCAATGGAAAACAAGCTAGCCAGGAAATGAATAAGCAATGAGCTTTCGAGAAAAGGAAAAAAAAAAAAAGTTGCAAATAACCATATCTTGGCTCTAGCTAGCTAGCTAGCTAGCTGCTACCAGGACAAACAGCAGGACTGCAATGGAGGTAGAGGAAAGCTTTAGTGGGAAAATTCTTGCTGGTATTTACCAAAACAGATACTTGATAGAATGTAGAACAAGGGCTGTTATGAAACATCATTGTAAGTTGAGAAAAAAAAAATGGTATTGATATTGATATTGATAATGTCAATGTGATGGGTTAACCTTAAGTGGCAGTGGCACAGGTAAACTATAATAATTTGTCAGCCTGTCAAAACTCATAGGATGGCCTCTTTAGAATAAAATATACTTGAGCTTTTGTCTTTTGCTTTTTATAGTCATATGGAATCAAGACAGGATTTTCAAGATGCTACTTTATTTCTTTTATTTCCTCTTTTAGATGTCCTGATCAATGCTCAATCGCTCATAGAATGACCACTTTCATTCTTTCTTTTTCTTTTTCTAGGTTTTTCACTTGCTATTTACTTTCTTACGATGCTTGTCTTTTATGAACGTTTTTGATTACTTGTCTAAGATCTTTAAAATGCCTTCCAAATTCTTCTTTTGTCCCCTCTCAATCCCATGTACTTCAAATCTTATATTTCATAAATATATGAAAAATAATATAATATACGCACCGTTGCCATCCCGTAAAAGTACTCCTGTCAAAGCCTCAGAGAATATATATATATTTATATAATGTTTCCCATTAATTTATATATAATTGCATGATGCAGCCAAATGAATCAGAAATCAAAATTCAAATTTCATAGACTAGAAGAGTGACAAGACATTAAGGTGCTTAATCAAGATTCAAAAAATTTATCTAAATCAGCAATTCATTAATTAGGTGGATCCATGAAATTGTATCGTCATTATCATTATCGTTGATTACCCCTATTCTTTCAATTGGTTAAAGTCGTTACTTCAAGATCTTCAACAGGTAAAAAATAATTAGGTTATTATCTCAATGACTAGTCACTAATATAATTCAACCACTAACTTAAATCTGCATGATATTTTTAACTTTAATTGATTTAAATACGTCGCTTGCTCAATTTTAAATGAGTAAGGTACAACGTTTGATTAACTTTAATTGAATTAGATATGACACATGTCATATCAAGCATTTTTTTTTCAAAAGAAGTTATCATTAAAAATGCATGTTGCATACGTTAAATTGATAGAAAAATCATTGATACGTAAGATATTAGAGGTTATTAATTTTAAAACCAAAAATCAAAGTTAACTTCAACGCAAGGCAATTTCCCAAATGCTATACAAAAAGTCTCTTATAATTTTTTTTTTCAAGTGACTACATTAAAAGCATTGTATTCTAACTATGATGTAGTATATTAATCAAATCCAATAGCTAAAAGTACCATTTCTAAAATTCAATTCAAAATCTGATTGAGCTAGGCTACTTTATTAAATTACAAGTTCTTAATGTAATTTTCCCAAAAATTTTAAATATAATAATGCAATTGTACATATGTCTTCCTTTTAAATGTTTAATAAGATTTGTCCTTAGTAATCTTCAATATTTCGAAATAATTATTGTTGTTGCCTGAAACAACAATTATGAATTGCTGACGTCCTTCGTGCCACGTGTTGTCAAAATCTCTGCAAGAAAAATAAAGATCAGAGGGACGCAGGGCTTTCCCTGCGTTTGCACTCCGATGCTTAAGTCAGACCTAGAATTTGGCAGAGTTTCTGTAGGGGAAATAGAGACTTAGGTTAACGAATCGTACCTGACCCTTATTTATAGGGATTTACTCTGTCACTAATTACATTTTTGCCCTTTTTATCTTACTCAAGGTTTGTATCATTTCTCACATGTTTTATTCGTGCGCCACGTGGCATTCTTTTATTATTCTTTTATCATGCACAACAATTGCTCCCCACTCTTTCGCTAGGTATAACCTTGCGGAAGAGTACATATGTTCTCCCTGTAGCCTTAGATCAAGTCCTTACATTGTATTCTGAAGTCAAATTCTCTGGCCTTCTAATTCTCAAGCTCTTGTTTTGAGTACGTGGCTTACCTCGCGCATTTTTCACTTCAAGCCCTTTGTTTGTGTGCTTAGCTTACATCGCGCACTTTTCGCTTCAAGCTTTTGCACATTGTCTTCGTGGCTTACCTCGCGCATTTTTCGCTTCAAGCCCTCGTTCATTTTCTTCGTGGCTTACCTTGCGCATTTTTCGCTTCAAGCCTTGGTTGTGTGCTTAGCTTACATCGCGCACTTTTCGCTTCAAGCTCTCGCACATTTTCTTCATGGCTTACATCGCGCATTTTTCGCTTCAAGCCCTTTGCACATTATCTTCGTGGCTTACCTCGCGCATTTTTCGCTTCAAGCCCTTTGATTGTGTGCTTAGCTTACATCGCGCACTTTTCGCTTCAAGCTCTTGCACATTGTCTTCGTGGCTTACCTCGCGCATTTTTCGCTTCAAGCCCTTTGATTGTGTGCTTAGCTTACATCGCGCACTTTTCGCTTCAAGCTCTTGCACATTGTCTTCGTGGCTTACCTCGCGCATTTTTCGCTTCAAGCCCTTTGTTGTGTGCTTAGCTTACATCGCGCACTTTTCGCTTCAAGCTCTCGCACATTTTCTTCATGGCTTACATCGCGCATTTTTCGCTTCAAGCCCTTTGATTGTGTGCTTAGCTTACATCGCGCACTTTTCGCTTCAAGCTCTTGCACATTGTCTTCGTGGCTTACCTCGCGCATTTTTCGCTTCAAGCCCTTTGATTGTGTGCTTAGCTTACATCGCGCACTTTTCGCTTCAAGCTCTTGCACATTGTCTTCGTGGCTTACCTCGCGCATTTTTTGCTTCAAGCCCTTTGATTGTGTGCTTAGCTTACATCGCGCACTTTTCGCTTCAAGCTCTTGCACATTGTCTTTGTGGCTTACCTCGCGCATTTTTCGCTTCAAGCCCTTTGTTGTGTGCTTAGCTTACATCGCGCACTTTTCGCTTCAAGCTCTCGCACATTTTCTTCATGGCTTACATCGCGCATTTTTCGCTTCAAGCCCTTTAATTGTGTGCTTAGCTTACATCGCGCACTTTTCGCTTCAAGCTCTTGCACATTGTCTTCGTGGCTTACCTCGCGCATTTTTCGCTTCAAGCCCTTTGATTGTGTGCTTAGCTTACATCGCGCACTTTTCGCTTCAAGCTCTTGCACATTGTCTTCGTGGCTTACCTTACGCATTTTTCGCTTCAAGCCCTTTGATTGTGTGCTTAGCTTACATCGCGCACTTTTCGCTTCAAGCTCTTGCACATTGTCTTCGTGGCTTACCTCGCGCATTTTTCGCTTCAAGCCCTTTGATTGTGTGCTTAGCTTACATCGCGCACTTTTCGCTTCAAGCTCTTGCACATTGTCTTCGTGGCTTACCTCGCGCATTTTTCTCTTCAAGCCCTTTGATTGTGTGCTTAGCTTACATCGCGCACTTTTCGCTTCAAGCTCTTGCACATTGTCTTCGTGGCTTACCTCGCGCATTTTTCGCTTCAAGCCCTTTGATTGTGTGCTTAGCTTACATCGCGCACTTTTCGCTTCAAGCTCTTGCACATTGTCTTCGTGGCTTACCTCGCGCATTTTTCGCTTCAAGCCCCTGCACATGTGTAGCTGGTGCGATCAGTCATTTATCAATTATTTGCGAATCTCAACAGCCAATAAAATATCAATATGACATAAATAATAGTTCAACAAATTAAATTTCCACTCATAGTTGAATTAACAGAAAATAATATTAAATGTCATAAAGTCTCACTGCCAGTGTAGTTGCAAGTGGTTGATATTCCGCATTTTTGCTACCCTCTTGCCTTGTGACCTTTCCATCTTCTTTCAAGGCATTGGTGATGGCTTAGGTAGCCCGACGATGGTAAGGGTTTCTTTTCTTTGAACTCCCTTACATGTAGTTCAGCGTCGGTATCCTTTTCATCACTTCTTCTTGAGTGATATATTTATCTGCTCTAGAGAACAAGTCTGAGATCGTCGTTGGTTGATCTAAAGATAGCGACTCTTGCAACTTTTCAGACCTTGTCCCTTGTAGCATAGCTGTCACAGCTACTCCAACTTGTAGATCATGTATTTCAATAGTAGCATTACGGAACCGATCCATATAGCTTTTGAGTGATTCCTTGCTCCCCTGCCTTAAGGTAAGCAGATAGGTGACCTCCTTCCTTTTCTAGCTTTTTATCACAAAGGCCTTCAGGAATTCGCTTCTTAATTGATTGAAAGACGAAATAGACCCCTCTGGCAAACTATTAAACCATTTTAGTGCATGGTCAGTTAAAGTTGAGGGGAATGCTCTACTCATGATCTCATCCTCCCATCCATGTAATAGCATCAATGACTCATAGTTCTGAATGTGGTCATAAGGATCAGTTTTTCCGTATACATCGTCATCTGCGGCATTTTGAATTTTGGGGGCAGCGGTTTTCCCATGATCGTTGTACTGAATGGGATTCTCCTTCTCTGGTTTTCTTCAGTCTGAACCAACCTTTTCTCTTCTAAGATTCGTTCCACAATTCTTTTCATATAAGTGGCAACTTGTGCCTTGGAGACAGGTCTGTTTTGCACTTTCTTAGCATCGTATGCATCAGCTTGGCCGCAGTCCATAGCTTCTTTCCTGTTACCTTGAGTTCGGTTTTGATGAATCTGAGATTGAAAGTTTGTCATTCCAGTTTCAAGGTTTCGTGCTGGATCTATTTTCGAGTCTCTTTCAACATGAGACCCTGTCATTCCCACATCTTTGATTCCGTTGTTTGGTGGGCTGTTTGTGTTCTGGGGCCAAGGATCTTCGACGCCCAAATATCCAGAGTCTACTCGAGACGGACCCTCAAGGTTTCTAGTACTTTGGCGTCTCCGACCACCAACAATCTCCCGTGTTGAATTCTTTGTACCACGACGCCGTAGTTTTTTGACACTCTGATGTCTCCAGTTCATTGGAGTCTCGCGCATGGGGTATTCCGTAACTTGGCGCTGCAAGCCTTCCGAGGCCTCACGCACAGGGTCTCTCATACCCTGACGCCTCCTATCTTCCTCAGTCTCACACATAGGGTCTCGTGCGGCCATACCGCGAGGATCTCGCACACCCCTGCCGTGAGGGTCTCGCTCAGAAGGGTCTCGCGTAAACTGACATCCCCGCGTTATGAGTGCGCCACGTGGCGCTCGAAGAACGCGCCACGTGGCTCACGAAGCAAACGGGGGGTCTTGAGCGGCCATGCCGTGAGAGTTTCGTGCACCCCTGCCGTGAGGGTCTCGCGCTTCACTGCCGTGAGAGTCCGTCGTGGGCATGCCGTGAGGGTTCAATGCGGGTATGTCGTGAGGGTCCAATGCAGTCGTGCCGCGAGAGTCAGGTGCGGGCATGCGGCGAGGGTCCAATGCAGGCATGCCGCGAGGGTCCAATACACGCATGCCGTGAGGGTCCAATGCAGGCATGCCGTGAGGGTCAGTCATGCCGCGAGGGTCCAATGCAGGCATGCCGCGAGGGTCCAATACACGTATGCCGTGAGGGTCCAATGCAGGCATGCCGTGAGGGTCAGTCATGCCGCGAGGGTCCAATGCAGGCATGCCGCGAGGGTCCAATACACGTATGCCGTGAGGGTCCAATGCAGGCATACCGCGAGGGTCAGTCATGCCGCGAGGGTCCAATGCAGGTACGCCTTGAGGGTCTTGCGGCAAGATGCCGTGAGTGTCTGTCGCGAGAGTACCGCGAGGGTTTGTCGCCAGAGTGCCGCGAGGGTCTCCTATAGCCCTGCCGTGAGGGTCTCGCGCACCCCTGCAGTGAGGGTCTCCAGCAGCCATGCCGCGAGAGTCTTGCACAGGGTCTCGCGCTCCCCTGCCATGAGGGTCTCCTGCAGTCGTGCCGCGAGAGTCTCGCGCAGGGTCTCGCGCTCCCCTGCCGTGAGGGTCTCTAGCAGCCATGCCGCGAGAGTCTTGCGCAAGGTCTCGCACTCCCCTGCCGTGAGGGTCTTGCGCGCCAGGATTTCGCGCAATTCGCCCTTCTCCTACCAAATTCTGGACGATCAGCGGCAGGTTCACTTGCGGGAAAGCTCCTTTGAACAGATCAACCATTGTCCGCAAGGCTTGAACAGTCTCTTCCCCTTGCTTCCGCATGGTTTCAAATTCGGCAATGGGAATCGTCATCATATTCGACCCTCTCTCGGTCTGAACTCCATCACCTAAGTCTGCCATTGGGGAGCTCGCCATGTCCTCACTTTCTTCACTTCTGATTGCTGTTGAGCGTGTTCGTACCATCGTTGTCGAAAGCTTTTCTTCCGTTTCCCACAGACGGCGCCAATTGTTGTTGCCTGAAACAACAATTATGAATTGCTGACGTCCTTCGTGCCACGTGTTGTCGAAATCTCTGCAAGAAAAATAAAGATCAGAGGGACGTAGGGCTTTCCCTGCGTTTGCACTCCGATGCTTAAGTCAGACCTAGAATTTGGCAGAGTTTCTGTAGGGGAAATAAAGACTTATGTTAACGAATCGTACCTGACCCTTATTTATAGGGATTTACTCTGTCACTAATTACATTTTTGCCCTTTTTATCTTACTCAGGGTTTGTATCATTTCTCACATGTTTTATTCGTGCGCCACGTGGCATTCTTTTATTATTCTTTTATCATGCACAACAATTATATTAGAGTTACGGTAATTGTTTGTTCGATTGTTATAAAATTGAAACTAAAGTTTAATATGGTGCAACTTATTCTTCAAAGAAAATGTCAATTGAGTATATAAAAATATCATCTTTTCACTTTGGATGGAAATATTTAGACATATCTTGATTGAGTATAGAAAATATAAGCACTGCTTGAGATTTGATTGAATATATATATATATATATATATATATATATATATATATATATACACATATAATTATACATTTTTTAGAAAAAAATTTTCTTATCCTTTAGAAGTAATAATGTTTTTTTATTCGTAACAAGGTACAAAGAAGAAATGGAGAATCGAATTTCAAACTTAATCCTTCTTAAATAGAGTAACAACTGTTAGGTCAAATATTAATTATTCAAAATTAATATTACTAATTACTTAACTTAGATAAAAAATAATTTTATTCTTTTATTATCTATTTCTTTTAATTCTTTCTTATCTTTTATCTCTTTTTCTACTTAAGAGTTTAGTTAAGTTTTAAAATTGTGAGATTTAATTAGTTTTTATTAAAATCGTCTTTAATAGCAAATTAAATTTTGAATCAGGTTGAATTGTAATTTAATTATGTATTAAATATATTAAATTTTATTTAATTCATTTAAGAAAAATATTTGCATCAATGAGGTTTTGTTTAAAATTAAACATACCCATATTAGTTTAAAAACATTAATCTTATCTCTTTTAAAAATTACTAATCATATGATTTCATTAATCAAACTATTATATTTATTTGAATAAATACTCGAAACCACCATCATTTTTCTCCTTTGTTTTTTCATTTCGTTTTTTTTGTTTAATATCAGTATTTTTTTTTTCAAATTAATGGCATTCAAATTGTTTTTTACTAAAGATAATTTAATACATCCCATATATTAATATTGGAAAAAATAAGCTCCACTAGACACCCCCTTGAGCTCCCTCCTTTCTTTAATTTTGTTTTTTTTTCTAATTTTATTTAGTATTTTTAATATTCTTTTCATATTCTTTTTTAAATTCTTTCTTTTTTGTTGTAATCATTTTTCCTTTTTAAATATTGGTTACTTTTTATTTTATTTTTTATTCAATGAGTCGAAGTATTTTTTTTTTAATAGGTAGAGTTTTCTTATTTCAATTTTAAAGTTAATCAATCGTTATTTAAAAGTTGATTAATCAATCTATCACTCAATCACTGAATTAATTTCAATCGGTTATAAAAAAGGATTTTGAAAAAAATTGATCATATTTAATGCGTAAAAATATTCATATTTCAATTTTAATTGAATTAATCGATCTAATCAATTTATTTTTATTAATTGGTCACCGATCAAACTATTTCCCATTAGTTATCAAAAAAGATTTTTAAAAAAATTTGATTTACAATTATTTTAGTTCAAAAATTAAAAATATAATTTCCGATTAATTCGATTTTCACCAAACCCAAAATAACTCAAATTCTCGAAGAGAAGGATAACGACAAAGATGTCCAGGTGGCAATTCCCCAGCTATTCCTTTCTCTCTTTTCTTCTGACCTTTTAATATACGACTACTACT
The DNA here is from genome assembly GCA_033439115.1 of Firmiana major. Taxonomy (NCBI): domain Eukaryota; kingdom Viridiplantae; phylum Streptophyta; class Magnoliopsida; order Malvales; family Malvaceae; genus Firmiana; species Firmiana major. The sequence goes on along the minus strand of CM065902.1, from coordinate 8,468,171 downwards.
TTATTTTTTTTCCGCTTTTATTTTTTTTCTTTTAATTTAATGGGTAAGGGTATTCATAATTTCATTTTAACCGCATTAGTAGATCAAACCAATTCAATTCTAATTGGTCGCCCAATCAAACTATTTCCGATTAACTATCTAAAATGATTGTAAGGAAATTTTAATTTTTAATTATTTTAATTTAAAAATTAAATTAATCAAACTTCTAATCGAAATATAAAGAAAAAAATTCAAAGATAAGATTAAAACTACGTTATGTACGTTTAGATTTAATTTTGTTAAAATTTTTAAATTAATACTTTGGTATTTAAATATTTCATTGGATAACTTTCTATAATTTGTTTTAAAAATAAAAAATCAAGAGATATAATTTACCTTAAATTTATTTTATTATCTTCTTAATTTGAAAATTAATCAAATTGAATTTGATCAATTTTCAAATTTAATAATTTTAATTTATTAATAAAAAATACAATTTAATTTAAGATGATTTGTTTCAAAAATAATCGAATCAATTGAATGAATACCCTGACCATACCCTGACCAAAGGGGGTGTCCATGTGGCACTTTCACTAGTCTTTTTTTTTTCTTCTCATTTTTCATTTTTTTATCTTTTTAGTTATCTTTTATAGTTAAAAAAAAAAATTGGTAGGTATGTACTTTGGCTCTCTCAATTGGTCTCATAATTTTTATTTTTCTCCTTTTCTTTTTTTTTTATGGATAAAATTTGAAGAAAAATTAACTTATTTCGGAGATCCACGTAAGACCAAGCTTTGACTCTTTTTTTTTGCTTCATTGTTTTCTTCCTAAAGAACCTGTTTTGCAAATTTCATCAATACTCTTTTATTTTTTCCAAACATATTTAAGATGAATTTTCTTTATTTAAAATAAAGTATATTTTAAGAAATAATTAAAATAAAAATTATTTTTCTCTATCAATGCAATAAATTTTACAAGCTTTTCATTAGTGATGTCACATGGCACATGATTTTTTTCTTAGTTTTTTATTTTTGTAAAAAAAAAAATTCTTTATATAAAAATTTATTCTTTATATATTTTTCAAAAAGTATAAATTTTTTATTATTTTTTATAAAAATTTAATTTACTATTATTCTCAAAGGCAAACTAGAGAACTTTAGTCCCGATCTTAAAGGTAATTAATCCCTAAACACCAGTTAGTTGAATTGTATTACTAATTATAAATTTTAATTTAATCTGGTAAATTGCTCCCGCTTTGCTTTGGGAACTATTTTTTATATTTTTTTAAGATTCTATAAATTTTTTATCGTTTATGAAGTGATAAATAAATATATAGATATGTACACACAACCCTACAAATTGTAGGATAATAAAATATGGAAGTAAAAATAAGTTTTGAAAGTTACTTTTAAGAGTTTAAATGAGATGTTTGGCATTTATCGCTGGACTTATTTAAATTTAATAAAATCATAAATAAATAAATTCAAATATTTAATCAAAAACTAAAAATTTAAAAATAATATAAGACAATAGATTGAATATAAAACAATCCATTTACATTGATAAAAAATTTTGACACTTGAATTTTCATACACATCTTACAAAATTTAACAAAAAAATAATCGATGACATTGTATGTGCATATATATATATATATATATATATATATATATATATAATCCATTCAAAAGAATTTATATTATATATATGAAAATAATACATTTAAAATATTTATTAAATTAATTAATTTAATAATTTGATTATTAATTTTAAATTTAAAAAATAAAACAAATTAACTGAATACATATAATACATGTAATCAAAAGCAGAAATTTTCTTATATATTTTTTATCCGTATAATTCATACAATCAAAGTTAATCTTACACCTGTAAAGAAATGAAAGTAAAAAATTATCGAAATTTCTCATGTAAAAAACAAAAGCAACTAAGTAAATAAAACCAAAAAAAATGACCACACTTATCCTTAAAATCATCTTAAATTTTTTGGATTATTTGACATAAAATTAGGCAAAAATTGAACTTCAATTGAACGCCTATCTACACTTTTAATAAATATTGATTATGCCGTACAAATTAGCCAAACATAATTATTATAATTAATCAATGATTTTTTTTTTTTTGAGTATGTTCTGACATAAGAAGTTAAGAGGGTTGTTTGTTGTTAGGTGACATGCAATTAAGCATGCACTAATATAATGATAACTTCACTTTAAAGCCTCGTCTGCATGCATGATTATTGTCATTCCATTACATCCAATCAGACTGGAAGTGATAATTAAAAAAAGTAGCTTCCCTTTGCCTTTCTTTCTCCTCTGATCAGGCCCCCCTTTCACCCCTTCTCGACTGAGCCTTTAAATTCGATCAGTGGATCTCATCTTATATATATTTGAATGGTATCGCATGTAGTGTTATTTTCATGTCGGACATAGCCAGAGAAAGAGACGGAGAAAAGCTTCACACTGAAAAAGTGTAAAAAAAGAAGGAAGATTTTTAAATGCTTCACGCTGCATATCACAATTCACAATTTTGTAGTGATCAAATAATGCTAATTGGTCCAGTGTCACACCTACTTAATCCGTCAATCAACGTCGCCGTGAAATTTGTCGGCCAAATCTTTGAGAGAGAGACTTTTCTTTTTATATAAAAAAAAAAAAAGAAAAAGCTTTTTCACTTAGAGGTAAGTTTAGAAAGACTGTATGATTAACTGAAATTGATTTAGTTAAAATTAAAAATAATGATGATAGTTAAATTAATATTAAATAATGATGTGTTTAAATTTAATTAAATCGATTATGATGAGATGTATGATAAAATAATTATTAAATATGTTATATTAAAAATTAAAAAATAAAAAAAATTTAAATGCAGACGTACTGTACTGAACATTATTTGATTTCAAATGGAGCTGAAATTTAATTTTTTTCACAATCTAAGATCTCAGGACTTAATTTTTAAATATGACTTAAAAATAAATACGCCATTAGTAGAAGAGGATCGAAATACTGCAGCAAGAGCGGAGTATTGGGTATGCAGAAGATTGAAAGTAAGCAGTGGAAGGCCATTCGAAACAGTTGAATAGAAGATTTGGCTTTGAGTGTAAGTTGTCATCATCCATCCCTACCGACTAGCCAAAGGGAAGGACAGTCCCGAAAATGTCACTTTCCATTTCTTGAGTGCTCTCCTTTGTTTTTCACATAACAGGAGAAAACGGTGCTAGGCATTTGCCCCACAAACCTTTTTGCCCTTTTCGTTGACGGTGAAAGCCATCCCCACACCAACTCACTAACCCTTCTTGCTTTACATGATTGGACAATAATTTTTATTATCATGCATAAAGCATAGCTTGTTTGTTTGGTGGTGATATCTTTAATATGCTCTTTTCCCTCTCGACCCCTACCTCCTCTTCCATTCCCATTTCTTTTCTATTTTTCTTTGCTAGAAGTGCGTGTGTGTATATATATATATATATATATATATTTGTTGAGAAATTAACTTTTTTAGAAACAGACGAGATTTTTTTTTTTTCTAGATTTCTATCATTACAGTAGTAAAGCTTTTTAGGACTGAAAGTTTTTGTTCCCAGTGCACTTTATTCCAAGAGACGTTATCAACCAAAAACCTGAAGGAATTTTTCCGTTGTTAATGGCCTTAATTCCGTCGTTATTGCCTGTCGGTAATTGAATTTTTCCAATAACTAGAATTTTCATCAATAATTACCAATGAAAATTTCTGTTGGTAATACATATTTTCCGTCCATAATATGTTTTTTCTAATTCTAAAATCAAAAAAAAAATCCCATTGATATTTATCAACGAAATTCCAGTGAATAATAATAATAAAATTTCATCCATAATTTAGGATAGAAATGAACAAAATTTAATTTTTTTTATTAACTTCTTTCCTATTTAAATAAGAAATTCAAAATTAACAAAATAAAAACTAAATCTCACAAAATAAAGAATTATTATTTATAAAATATAAAAATACATTAAAATATATTTAAAACAAAAATACATAAGTCATACATCTTAACAGTGACACGTCAAAAAGACAACATAATGTAAAACTGACAATTTTAGATACGACACAAATAGCCAATGATAATAATATGAATTAAAATTAAGTAAAAATTATATATGAATATATTGTAGGAAAACTATAATTACATAATATTTGTAACGAGGATCTCATGTTCAATCATCCAAAAAATTAGAATACATAAGCGTACCTAGATCCATTAAAATTGATTGATTGGGGTTAGCAGTTTTTCAGTCTAAACTTTTACTTTTGAGAGAAAACCCTAACTCACGATGGGATATGAGAATGAAAAAAATTATGTTTAGACTGGAGGCCATAACTTATTTATAACTGAAGTATATTTTATCATATTTTGGCTTATCATTAAAATAGAATAAAATATCATGTCTCTACACATTGTAAAGTTCATACAAATTGAGATGCACTGAAGTCCAATAACTTTATTGATCACTTTTAAGTAGACTAAAACAAATTAGATAGCCTGTAATGTACAATAAATTGATATATGTAGGCCCACACAAATAATTTCTCAACAATCTCCCACTTGGGTCACATATGTCGCTTGACTATTGTACATTTAAAATAACTTTATGAACTCAATACTTTCTATCTTTACAAAGAACATTTCTAAACAATCTAGTCCATTAATTATATCAACATAGGATCAAAGCGATCTTCGTTACATATATTCCGTAACTAGACCCATTAATGGTTACGTATACTAATATAATCAACGACATATATCAAGTATGGATGTGTAGCATGAAAATTACATGAAATGTGATCCCTTAACATGTCTATTTTCAATTGGTCCTACTTAATCATTCTTCAAGATTTTATGCATACTGCTACTGAAAGAATATTATTTTATTTCAAAGTTTTCAATTATAACAAAAATACTATATTCTGATCAGAAAAATCTCAATAACAAATGAACATCAAAAAACAAAATTCCACTATACAAGTATATCATCAGGATTAACCACACTCATACGAGCTACATGCTCATGAAACACCTTAGGTGGTACTCCCTTTGTAAGTGGATCCGCAATCATGGAGTTTGCATTTATATGTTCAAAGTAATCTGAAAACTTTGAAGTCTCTCCTTAACAACAAGAAACTTAATGTTAATATGCTTTGACTTCGATGAGCTTCTGTTGTTCTTAGAGTATAACTCAGCGCCTCTCAATACCATAGACAAAGCACAGCCCGATGATAAAATTTCACAACCATATTGCTTGATTCGATGCCTCATAACAGGCTATAAATTCTACCTCCATGGTGGAAGAAGCTATGAGTGGCTGCTTTACACTCTTCCATGAGACAGCTCCTAACATGAAAATATAGCCAGAAGTAGATTTTCTACTATCAAAGCAACCAGCAAAATCGAAGTCTGAATACCTAATGATCTTTAAATGATCTGACCTCCGATATGTGAGCATGTAATCTTTAGTTCTATGTAGATACCGCATAACCCTCTTTACTGCTTTCCAATGATCCTTACCAAGGTTACTTAAATATCTGCCAGCAGGTAGCGTGCTGTGCTGGGTTGTTGCAGGAATGGATGCTGCACACGGGACCGAGGCAGAGTTGGTGGAAGATTGCAGAGCAGAAGATGGACTTGCCTGCTCTTGGTTCATGCTCAGCTCTTATCCTCGGTTCTGTCCCACACACAGTACAGCCCCTGCATGTCTACAGCTGCTTCAAGTTTTCATTCATCAACAAGACAAGAAACTGCTCTCGGTTTGATCCAAATTTCTGCCCATGCCGCTAGCAGTAACGTGCTCCAGCTTCTTCAGTTTGACAGCAGCTCGCACATGTCCTGCTCCTGCATTGCTGGCACTAGCGCCACGAACTTGCCACCATTCTGCTTCTGCCTTCAGTACTGTTGGAGCGAGACCTAGTATCACTACCTCCTGCAGCTGGGCTACTGTTACCTCATTCCTTGCCTGGCTAACAGTTGTGTCGGCAACAACTACTTACTGGTCATTGCAGCAGCTCATACTCCAGTCCACAACGCAGCCTTGCTCATTGCATCTTGCCGAACAACACATCAATTCTTTTCCTGCTATGCTCAGCAAAGCAGACCAGCAAACATTGTTAGAATACAAGTTACAGCAGTAAATGAAGAACAAAAGAAAACTTAAAATAACTGAAACTATAAACTAAACTAAATAAAGAAGATGAACAGTAAATAAATCACAAAAACAGAGGTAAACAGAGAGTGATTGTAGCTCTCGGTTATGGCTACTTTGTTGCTGTCCAGCTACCCGTTGAACACACTCTCTTGGTTCTGAATGCAAACATCTCAAAGCAAGTAGAAACTAAGAAGAAAATGTTGAAAACTAACACTGAACACTAAATCATAAATGAAGAAAGATTGTAAAACATGAAAACAGTTGGCTCCAGGGGTCACGGTTTAGTTGCTAAAGAAAGAACAACTTTTTCCCCACATCATCCACTAGTCATGTTCCTACTATCTGCCGACAACCGCACTGCCTGTAGATGGCAAGAATGAAGCAACCCGAATTGATTAAATGAAATAACGCAGTAGAACCACACTAAGCCGAGAGCTCAAAAAAAAAATAAAGGTTTGTCAAATAAAAACATAAGCAATTTTTGCTTGAAAACCGAGAGCTACCACTAGGAATTATTTGCTATGTATTAAAACTTAAAAATAGAAGAAATGGATTTAACAAAACCGAGAAGATGGAATGATATTGATTGCCATGAAAATAGAATTATCCAAGACTAGAAAATGAAGAACATAAAAATGAATGAACATTAAAATTAGAGATGGAAGCTAACGAAAAAAAAAAAAAAGGAAAGTAAATCTAAAAATTTAATCTAAAACTATTCTACTCTAGACTACATAGTTTTTTTTTCTTTTCAATTGCCATCCTGTCCTATTTATACACACTTAGGGGTAAAATTATAATTTTTTCATCCTAGATGAGTTGGCATTGTTTGGCCACTTGTCTTCACACCATTGGCTCCTTGAAAAGATATTTTCATGTCATCTGTCTTCTTGTCCAATTGGATGTGCTAGGTGGCATGGCTCGTGTTGTCCGTGTGGTCCAATCTCGATTTTAGCTCAATTCCGGTCCATTTTCTACCGAAATTTTTCACATTCATCCAGATTTAATTTATCTGCAAATGTGAGAATTTTAATTAAATAAAGGGGATAATTAACAAAATAAATTGGAAATTTAAATAATTAATTAGAAAATTAAGCACAAATAATTCTATTTTCATAGAATTATCACGTACGCAATTGTCAGGACCCCATTCTCAATCCATGACTTTAACCAAAATCACTACAAATTTTTCGCATTTTTAACTTACCTTTCCTCTCTTCAATGGTTGGGCTGTGATTCGATGTCAAAGTCCTCACTTACCACATCATCCAATATCATACATACATGTCAATATATTATTACTGACTGTAACTGCTTTTATCATACATGTAAGATTATATAAAATCTAATACAAATACATTCCCTATAATATATAACGTATACATCACTGTGCTGTTTCTATGTTTAGATATACAACTGTACATAATAGGTATACCTGGTGATCGATAGGAACTAGCAGTGGACTCGGGATACTATCCCTCGATAGCTCTCGCTCTACTGACGCTTTGTAGAGAGATGTAAAGAAAGGGGGTGAGCATACAACGCGCTCAGTAAGGAAATCAAACAAGCAAGTAGATATCTACACTATCTACTCAAAATAATGCTATGCCTTGAAAACATTATTTCCTTTACTCACTTTAAAAGCATGTCTTGAAATATAATATATATATATATATATACTTGTACAGAATAAATCCCATGTACAAAAATCATGCTTTCTTTCTCAAATGTAGGCATGTAGTGCAAAACAATGCATCGTATATAAATCATGCCTTTATGTAAATCATGCCATGTATATTTAAATCACAATAAATATGGCATTAAATAATTTACAACACAAAATCGGAGTCCGACCCATCCCTCAGGTCTGTCCGCAATTTAAATCAGTTAATCAATGTGATATATCATGTGAGACTCTGTGGTTAAATGCAAATAGTATCCTGGACTATGATCATATCCGAAATGTGATCCCAAGCAACACAGTACTCGGTGTGCGGGGCATCACTGCTGCAACGGGAGGATGGTCAGTCCACTACATTCGTAAGCTATATGTAACACACGGTACAGCGCACTCCTCGCGCCACCCAGGCACGGTACAAAGTACACCCGTGGACCCTACATCACGGTCAGAGTGCCTGCCATAGGTCTTAGCCCTCGCACCCGTGGAATATCAACATCACAGTCAGGGTGCCTACCATAGGTCTTAGCCCTCGCGCATGTGGAATATCATACCACAACTCTAATACCCTCATGCTGGCCATCCTCTCAAAATGTGACACGCAGTCACACAAGAATGCGGCATGAATAGGTAACATGTAATTAATATCACATACAGTGCGCGCCCTTGAGTGCGACACACAGTCGACACTACGCTCGAACACTGTTTCACATCACAAACTCAACTCTAGTGCGAGTAAACCTCCAGCAACTAGGTCAATGCATAGTTTATGTATTAAATCAAGTACGAGCAATAGCTCCAGTGCCATGCTATGCGCAATATCAAATCAAATCAAGTACGAGCCATAGCTCCAGTACTATGTCATGTATAAACCATGAAGAATCGAGTATGAGCAACGCTCCAGTACTCTGTCATGTATCTCATGTAAAACTCGAGTACGAGCTAATCGCTCCAGCACTCTGTCATGCATATAACATATAAAACTGAGTACGAGTAAGAACTCCAGTACTCTATCATGCATGTCATGGAAATCTAGTGTGTATCAAAATCCAGCACTAATGTATGTGAAAAACATATGAAATCCAGTGCGAGTTGTGCTCTAGCACGATTTATTCTCACATAATATGATAGATGGCTATTTAAAAAGGGATTGTTTACAAAATATTAAAATCAGCACTATAAAATGTGCTTAAGTCACATCAACCTTAAAATCATTAGCCCATCTATTTATTTTCATGCTAAACAACAGTTAAACACTCACAATAATAGTTTTCATGCTTTTCGTAACTTTTCACAAAAGTTGACTTTTTGACTAACTAGGGGCAAAATCGTAATTTGCCACTATCGGGTCTCAATAATTATTATTCACTTTCTCTGACCCTCAGAGTTTTTAAATGAATGTAAAAGCAGACGAAAATACGTGCAGGTATCTCTAACTACTTGCAAAAGTCCCTTACCTCGGATCACGTCAAGTGACCTCACTTCCTCGGTGCTGCTCAATCTCGCAGTCCGATCAGCTCTCAATGTAAACTCCGGAGCTGTAAATAACCATTCCTCAGGTTAATTATAATTTTCCTACTATATTACACATTAATATAGTCCATTTTCCCTTAATGGGCCTTAAAAATCCTTAATGGGCCTAACTAGGCCTTAAGCCCATTTTCATTTTACTATTCATTTTCGTTGGGCCTATTGGGCTTGTGGGGCCCACCAACTCTTATTGGGCTTTGTTCTAGGCCCATTACACCCTATTGGGCCTAAAATATTTGGGCTTGGCTCATTAGGCCTCTCGGCCACATGCCATGGCCGAGAGCTACCCATGCCTCGGTTTCACCATGGCATACCATCCATGCCTATTATTTAGCCATTTTCACTTAGGTATTTTCACAAACACTTGGTAGGCAACATTACCAATCATCATATAGTTCATTTAGGCATTTTATCAAACACCTTGATTGCCAACAAATTACATGTATTAATTAATCAATTTGATTAATTCTAATTACACCATTAACATTAATACATGTACACTAATCCATTTATGTCTTAAAATCATATTGACATAATTCAATATCCCATTAATCACTCTCGGCCTAACCCACTTCATGGTGATTTAATATGTTTCAATGCTTAAAACATATATCAACATACTTGAAATCATTCATACATTAACATATATGAAATTGAAAATTAGAAAATATACCAATTATTGTGTTCACCCTTTGGTCAAAACTTTGGAGGCTCTCGGTTTGCTCTCTATGGCTCCTTGATAGCCAATTCCAACATATGTCACTCTCCTTTCAATTTGGAACAACTTCTATGAAGAATGCAAGTTCCAAATATGCCTAATTCGTAGTGATTTTTAGTGAGAGAAAGCTTAGATAATATGTTTCAATGGTTTCTTCTTCTAGCCGAATTTTGTGTGATGAAGATGACAATGGTGTGGCTGAATTTATAAGTCATATACTTAGCCATTAAGCTTTACTTTTCAGCCATTTAACTTGACTTTCCAAACCTTAACCATGAGTCACCTTATGAGTCACCTTATGAGTCATAGTTAACTTTAACTATGGTTAGATATTTATCTCATGGGCTTTTCTATTTGGGCTTCTCGGTTTGGGCTTTCTTAATGGGCTTTCGGGCTGAAATTTTTACTATACCTCGGGCCTTTAATTGTCTCAAAATTTGGCTAATCAATTGGTCCAACAATTCGGTCTAAAGGACCTAAGAATTTCGATATATGTTTAGTATACCTTAATGGGCTTTAAAATTTTCACCTTAGGCCCATTGCGTTTTTAACCATTAAATTTATTCCGGAATCCTTCCGAATAAATTTTTCTTACTTCCGGGGATGATTATCTTGTATTCTGGCCAAGAATATTTTTCCCCAAATTTTCCTCCACACTTAGATTAATTTTTAACCATGATTAGTCAACTATGGTAAAAGTCCACTTTCTTAACTATAGTTGACTTTTCCCCTAACCATTGACCATGTTGACTTTTTCTTAAAATTTTGAAAGTATCTTTTCTTATGTCTTACACTCTCTTCTTTATATTCCAACCGCTCCCGGTGGATAATTTCACCCGAAACTCCTTTTCTCGCCAAAAAGGTCCATTTTACCCTTTTTAGCTTTTACACTCGTTTTGTATGTTCGGGTCTAAATCAAGCTGACTTTTCTTCATGAGCTCTCTACGCTCTCTTATTTTAAGTTCTTATTTTCAGTCAGAATGATTTAGAATAACTCGGTTTAGCTTGTGATGCTCATTGCTCACATTAGGCATTTTATGTAGCTTTTGCGTGTTAAATCATTTCACTAACACTTTAAGTCTAGTAAATACTCTTCTTATGATTCAACTATAATTACATAGTGTTCATACACATAGGAATCATAAGGTACAAGCTACAAAAAATCCGGGTCTGACAGCAATATCCGGACGCATATAGACTTGAGCATACATAAGACTCCCTACTGTTGAGCCATAAGGAATCTTTTGCATCTCTTTCTTTTCAATCTCATTTCTTGAGCATTGAAACAAACTAAATTTATCACTTTTAGCAATGGATATATCTCTTGATGCACAATTCTTCATGTCAAATCTGCTAAGCACCTTATCGATATATGTCTTTTATGATAAGCCAAGTATTCCATGAGAACGATCTTGATGGATTTGTATGCCCAGCACAAAAGATGCATCCCCAAGATTTTTCATTTTAAAATTACTTGACAGAAAGCTCTTGGTTTCATGCAACAAGCCTATATCACTGCTTGCTATCAGAATATCGTCAACATAAAGCACCAGAAGAATAAACTTACTCCCACTGATCTTGTGATAAATACATTGATCAACAGTGTTCTCTTTAAAATCGAATGAGGTAATTACTTGATCAAATTTTCGGTACCATTGACGGGATGCTTGCTTTAAACCATAGATGAATTTTTTTAATTTGCATACCAGATGTTTTGAATTATCCGACACGAAATTTTCTGGTTGCACCATATAAATTGTTTCTTCAATGTCTCTATTGAGAAACGCTGTCTTTACATCCATCTGATATAACTCTAAATTATAATGAGCTATAAGTGTCATAATGATTCTAAAAGAGTCTTTCGATGAAACTGGAGAGAAAGTCTCTTTATAATCAATGCATTCCTTTTAAGTGAAACCTTTGGCGACTAGACGTGCTTTATATATTTCGATATTGCCTTTCAAATCTCGTTTGGTTTTGAAAATCCATTTACAACCAATCGGTTTTGCTCCTTTAGGCAATTCGAAAAGATCCCAAATGCTATTGTCCTCCATTGATTTCATCTCATCTTTCATAGCCTCTATCCAATGTTAGGAGTGAACACTTTGTTTGGCTTCAGTGAAAGATGTTGAATCATCTTCCATTTCTATATCAAACTCATGTTCTTGGAGATAAACGATGTAATCATCTGGAATCGCTGATCTCCTCTCCCTAGAGGATCTCCTTAATGACACCTCCAATTGAGGTTGTTGTTGCTCCTCTAATTGAATAGGAGTTTGCTCTTCAATATAAGTAAGAGGTAACCCAGGAGTATCTTGATAATCTGTATTTGTATCTTGAACAATGCCAGACATAATTGCCTGATCATTTTCAATTACAACTGTAGGAACAGTGACATGTTCTTCTTCAAAGACAAGATCTCTGGGTTTAACACTCCCACTATATTCAACATCCTCAATGAACTTAACATTTTCCGTCTCGAAAAAGGATTTACTTAAGAGATCATAAAACTTGAAACCCCTTGATCTTTTTAAGTATCCAACAAAGTAGCAGCTTACTGTTCTTAAGTCCAATTTCCTTTCGTTAGGCTTGTATGGCCTAGTTTCAGCTGGACAACCCCAAACATGTAAGTGCCTAATACTAGGCTTCTTTCCTGTCCATAACTCATATGGGGTTTTAGCTACTGCTTTGCTTGGAACTCGATTAAGGATATACACTACAATCTTTAAAGCTTCTCCCCAAAGTGATTCTGGTAAAGAAGAATGATTTATCATACTTCTCATCATATCCTTTAGGGTCCGATTTCATCTTTCAGCTACACCATTTTGACTTAGAGTCCCCGGCATGGTGTATTGAGGAACGATCCCACATTGTGCTAAATATCTTGCAAAGGGTCCTGGATGTTGTTCACCTGATCCGTCATATCTACCATAGTATTCGCCACCACGGTCAAATTTAACGGTTTAATTTTTTCTACAAAGTTGATTTTCAACTTCAGCTTTATAATTTTTGAAAACTTCCAACGACTGAGACTTCTCATGAATTAAGTATAGGTACCTATAGCGAGAATAATCGTCTATGAAAGTAATAAAATATTGTTGACCATTCCAAGAAGCCGTAGGGAATGGACTACATATATTAGTATGAATTAATTCCAAGACGTTTGAACTCCTTTTGGCACATATTTTCTTGATATTTATTTGTTTTCCCTTAATACACTCAATACAGATTTTGAAATCTGAAAAATCAAGGGAATTGAGAATTCCTTCTGACATAAGTCTGCGCATTCTTTGTTTAGAAATATGCCCTAAACGTTGTGCCATAACATAGAAGAATTCTCATTAATTAATTTGCGTTTTGTACCATAATTATTTATATGCAAGCATTCATTAACATATGAGGCATGTAGGTCCAATTTATATAAATTGTCAACTAAAGAACCAGTACCAATAAGATTTGAATACTGAAAGAGACTAAATTTTCCATTTTCAAATGAACAAGAATAACCCAATTTGTCCAAATTAGAAACAAAAATCAAATTTCGTCTAAATGATGGTACATAAAAAGTCTCATCCAAATCTAAATAATAACCAGATTCTAACTTTAATCTGAATAAACCAATAGCCTCAACGAGAGCTTTCTCGCCATTTTCCACATAGATGAAACTTTTATCATCAGTTGGCTTTCTACTCCTTAGACAGCCTTGCATTGTCACACTTATGTGAGTAGTTACACATGTATCTATCCACCAAGTATGATTGGGTACTAAAGCCAAATTAACTTCAGAACAAACAAAGTTAAGAAGTTTACCCCTTTTGGCAAGCCATTTTTTGTACTTGGAATAATCCTTCTTCACATGTCCATCCTTACGACAAAAGAAACAAATGATCACCTTATCTTGTTTCTGCTGCCCCTTAGGCTGTGAAGTTTCAATGTTTGCAGTGCCTTTTCCTGTATTGTTCCTTTTCCTTTTCTTGTTGGCAACATTACCATTGGAAGAAAATGTTAATTGAGCATTTTCTATCTTATCTTGTTTCAGTCTCTCTTCCTCTTGTGCACGCTGAGCAATGAGCTCGTTAAGAGTCCATTTCTCCTTTTGAGTATTGTAACTTATCTTAAATGGATTAAATTGTGGAGGAAGAGATATCAAGATTAGGTGTACGAGTATGTCTTCAGACAACTCTAACTTTAGTGCCCTTAATCTTGTAACAAGATTAGACATTTTCATAATGTATTCCCTTATGTTTCCTTTGTCATTATACCGCATTGAAACAAGTTTAGTCAGAATAGTACTTGTTTCAACCTTTTCATTTGCAGCAAGCTTGTCTGCAATCTGCTTAAGGAAACTTTTAGCATTTTCTTCCTCAAGTATTGCACCCCTGATGGCATCCGGAATTGAGTGCTTCATGATCATCAAACTCATGCGATTTGAACGCTCCCATTTTTCATAAAATGCCCTTTCCGTAGCTGAACTATTATCAGTAGGGGCAGGAGGTCGTTCTGACCTAATCGTATAGTCCATATCCATACACTTAAGCACAATGGTTACATGCTCCTTCCATTTCTCAAAGTTAGTGCCATTAAGCATTGTAATGTTATTTAAATTGATAGATATGGAAGAAACATTCACTGTAAGCAAAAACAAAATAATCATCTCACAACCAAATAATTTTGGGCCATATAAGATACCAAGCACAACATTGACATTTAGTCTTTGGACAGAAATATCAATTTGTAAGCGGTACTCTTAAACTTTATTAGTAAATATTGATAATCAAATCCTACCAATAAAATGTCTTTCTTTGGATCGACATATTACATGCATGAAAAAAAAATTATCTCATATTTACTACTTTATGTGTTAATAATTCAGTAAAAAAAACAATCTTCCTTTAGACTGATTATTTCCCGCATGAATTAAAAACATTGTCACATAAATTCCTTAATGACAACCTTATTTTTCAAAATAAATAAATTAATATAAAAAAGGTCACTTTGGTGGCATTTTATATCAATTTATTTTGAAACTTTATTTTTCATAAAATATGCACATATTTGTAGGTAAGAGTACATAAATATATTGACAATTTCAAAGCGAGTACATATTATCAATCAACTCAAAACATCATAAAACATATCACCATGAAGCAAAACAAGAACAATCATGTGCATAACATATAACTTTAATTCAAATAATGCAAAATATTAAATAATAAATATTTAACGATTCCAAAAAATTTCAAAAAAATCACCAAAAATTTTAAAATTAAATTTTATTAAAGACTGAAGAAAACGATGGCCGCCCAGCCACCGGATGGACCCAGAACAGACCCATTCGAGTCTGTTCTATAATTTCCTTTTTTTTTACTATTTTCTGACTTATTTTCATTCAATTAACTTTACATAATTGAAATTAAATGTATATTCTACAATGCCCATGCAAAAATCGAACGAAAAACATAAAAAATTAAGACAAATCAAGCCTATAAAGATCAAATAATCCCACAATTAAAACTCAATCTTTATATTTTTTGTTTTCTTTTAACCAAAATAAAAAATTTTAATTCTTAATAATTATACATGAATTGACTCTTGATACCACTTACAGGAAATAATTACATAATATTTATAACCAGGATCTCATGTTCAATCATCAAGAAAATTAGAATACAAAAGTGTACTTGAATCCATTGAAATTGATTGATTGAGATTAACAGTCTTCCAGTCTAAATTTTTACTTTTGAGAGAAAACCCTAACTCACTAACTGATGAAATATGAGAATGAAAAAAAATTACATTTAGATTGAGTACCATAACCTATTTATAACTGAAGTATATTTTATCCTATTTTGACTTATCATTAAAATAAAATAAAATAAAATATCAGATCTCTACACATTGTAAATCTCATATCAATTGAAATGCATTGAAATCCAATAACTTTATTTGATCACTTTTAAGTGGACTAAAACAAATTAGATAACTTGTAATGCACAATAGATTGATATATGTAAGCTCACACAAATAATTTTTCAACATTTATTAAAAACTAAAAATAAAATTTTGTATTCTTCTTATCTATACGAAATTTACATATTTTACACTATATAATACAAACACAATTTTATAAAACATAAAAATAAATTATAAATACGAATTACCATATTTAACATAATTCCAACAAAATAAGTAGTTAATTCGTAACCACACCTTCCCAGAAGTTACTGGCCACTATATCTGTCGCCTTACAACACGTAATGGGTATGTTCAGATATGCCCAAGTAACCCGGCCAGTACTCCGCAAGGAAGATGCATCACAATGGACTTTTGGTGCTCTTCTGGAACATTCATTTTTAGTGCCTCATAAATGTAGAACTTTGAACCCGTACAAAGGAGGATCCCAGTGAACGTTGGATCTATGTAAAGCAAATACTTTCATTATGCAAGCATATGAGTGCTTCCTTCAAAAGCATAAACTCTTTACTGCTACAAGTTTACTTAGCGCCCGTTTAGCTTGGCTCACCGGTGAATCCCCGAGATTTAGTCAGCCACAATGCATTTCACTTTTTAAGAAAAGACGAAAAAACATGTTAAAAAAGTAAAATTATTCTTCCAGCTTTAATTTTAAATTTTTTATTAGTTTATTAAAAAACAAACATTTTTAATAATTATTCTTATTTTTTCAATCTCTTCGATTCATCTAAACAAACGTTTAAAAAGTCTTCTGTTGTTAACTAATGCCATGAGTGCTTTAGTAATTCAAATCCACAACCAGAATTGGCAAAAACATGATAGTAATAGATTTGTTTAAACTACTGTAAGAAGATGACAATCACTATATAGTAAATATCAGCCATAAAAGATTTAAAGAAAAAATCCAAAGAAGAAATATTTTCAAAAAAAAAAGTACAAATATTTTAAAAATATTCACTGTGTGCAGTCTTCACGTTATAAAAACATTCCCAATTTTCAATATTTCTCTCATGATCAAATGTTGAATAAAAGTAGTAACATATCCACAACAGCATTGCACTGATAATTTCTCCCATATAGATAACTAAATACTTAAGTTGAATTAATGCCATTTGAATCACAAGTATCAACAGCATAACTGGATAAGCAGAAATTCAGCCAACATCTTTATAGTACATGGCATGGTTTAACAAATAAAATTAAACACATCAAGTAGTCTATTTCCGTATACATGTGTATCTTACAAAAACTCATTAAATGTGTATAATAGGGAATAGATTATAGTCCCATCACAAGATGCTTTCTAGTTCAAATGGATAATATATTACCCTAATACCTAGATATACAGTAAAAATAAGATTGAATAGGACAACCAAAGAGTTTGAACTAGTCTAAGAATGCCACTGTGGTTCCCAAAGATGACGGCGAATGGAGATATAAACTGAATGTTATCAGACACCTAGAGATGAAGATATCTGAATTACGCAATAAACATAACCTTATTGTGTTCCATATCAATCATTCTTTACTTTTATAAAAGGTATGTAGGAATGAGCCAAATGGCATAAATTTTCCACTGAAATAAAAGGAAATTAATTAATTAATTGCACTCAAGATGAGAAACCATACCTTCAAGTCCTCTCTGGAACTGCATCTAAAACTGCAAGACTGTAACAACCAGAGACAAATCTTCCCGAAAGAAGGTTTAAAGAAATGTCACGGACCCAAAATATATAAGAATCAGATATAATATACTAATGTGTGCATATAGTTTTTAAAGGCATCAAAAGGAAGTAAAGATACAAGAATAAAAAATAGAAGAGCGGTTGTGTGCTGAAAAATTATCGCTGAGCTGTCAAACTCTGATGCCTTATAAAGACCAGAATCATTTCTGGGAGCTGCTTAATTCAACAATCATAATAGACAATAGACTTCGATCTAGTCTATTTGAGATCTCCCCACCATTAATGTTAGAGACAAGATCAGTAACTCTATTCGGCTTGGGTGGCATACCAGCTAACACAGTCACAACTAACAAGTACTAACATGTTTCAAAACACAAGATAACACAAAACACATTTAGGAATATGCAAATACAATCTTAATTATGTTTATCGCACTTTCAGTTTACCCAGCAATTCACCTTAAGGATCATAACTTAACCCTGATAACGTTTAATTGTCACGCCCCAACCTGCTAGTCTAGATCGAGGCAACTCCACAAATGCATGAGGTGAACCTCATGAGCATGTAAGGCTAAAAGGGTTCCATCAAAATACTTCATTTCGATTGATACCTCAAGTTTTATTTAAACTAAACTAAAGTTTTGGTAATATCTGTTACAGAATTATTTCAAACCATAATCCACAACAATATAGTCCAAGTGTCAAGGTCTAGCACAAGACAGTATACTTGCCATAGCGCACTTTTTCCCACATCCAATCCCCGACGCTAATTGCTCAATATATAAAGATCAATATCCTAGCAACTAACAAAACCTAACTAGCTAGATTAAGTAGTAGAAATAATACTTCATGTTGAAGTAAGAAGAGAAACTAATTTTCTATATATTCAGAATGTATTACAAGGTTACGTTTATATACAAGTAGAGAGTCTAAGTTAAAAAAATTCTATAATTAACCCTAGCTAATTCAGCCTATAATTAAGTCTTATATTTAAGATATACAACCTGTAACACTCCCCCTCAAACTGGAGCATAGATATTAATTATGCCCAGCTTGTTACAAATATAATCAACCCGAGGCCTATTGAGAGCCTTTGTGAAGATATCCCCTAGTTGTTCTGTTAGTACGTGAGTCAAAGCAAACCTGGTGGATCTAAGCTCCAAGAGGATGCCACCCGACGGCCTATGAACAGGCTGGGCTGACATTTTCTCTAGTTTTCATATATCCCGTAGAGATCAATTTTTACTGCACCTTTTCACGAATGAAATGACAGTCAATCTCAATATGCTTAGCTCTTTCATAAAACACAAGATTACAAGAAATATGAAGAGCAGCTTGATTATCGCACCATAACTTTGCTGTTATTGAGACTTTAAGACCAACTTCAATTAAGAGCTGATATATCCACAATATTTCACATACAGACTGTGCCATGGCTCCATATTCTGCTTCTGCACTAGATCTGAACACAACATTTTGTTTCTTACTTTTCCAAGATATCAAATTTCCCCTAACAAAAACATAGTAGCTCGTAGTAGATCTCTGGTCGATTTTGGAACCTGCCTAATCTGCATCTAAGAAACACTCGATGCTGGTATGTCCATGATGACTATACAATATCCCTCGTCCCGGGGCTCCCTTTAAATAACACAAAATCTGTTCTAAAGTTGTCCAATGGTGAATTGTTGGGGAGAACATAAACTGACTTACAATACCGACAGAATAGGCAATATCAAGACGAGTTACTGTAAGATAGTTCAATTTTCCAACCAGCCTTCTATACTTCTCAAGATCTCCAAATAATTCTCCATTTTTTATGAGTTGTAAATTAGGAAGCATTAGAGCACTACATGGCTTGGCTCCCAACTTCCCAGTCTTAGTTAATAAGTCAAGCACATATTTCTTCTGAGATAAAAGAATGCCTTTCTTGCTTTTTGTTACCTTGATTCCCAAAAAATATTTCAACGCTCCCAAGTCTTTCGTGTGAAACTGATTGTGAAGAAAAGACTTCAAAGATGAGATTCCCATAGAATCACTCCCTGTAATAACGATATCATCCACATATACTACCAAGAGAATAATGTCAGATGCAGATTGTTTATAAAAGACTGAATGATCTGACTTGCTCGTATTCATGCCAAACTTTTCCACTGCTTGGCTAAATTTTCCAAACCAAGCACGTGAGACTCTACTTTAAACCATACAGGGACTTATGAAGATGACAAACTTTCCCATTCTCCCCCTGAGCAACAAACCCAAGTGGTTGCTCCATATAAACTTCTTCCTGAAGATCACCATGCAAGAATGCATTTTTTATATCTAACTGATGTAAGGGCCAATCATGAGTTGCTATCATAGAAATGAGTAAACAAATTGATATCAATTTAGCAACAAGAGAAAAGGTGTCAAAATAATCCTCCCCATAAGTCTAAGCAAAGCCTTTAGCCACAAGACAAGATTTAAAGCGGGCTTTAAGGCGAGCAACTGATCCATCAGCATTGAATTTTACTGCAAACACCCATTTACATCCAATAGCCTTCTTCCCAACCGGTAAATTAACCAAATTCCAAGTACCGTTAGAATTTAAAGCATTCATCTCTTCTATCATAGCCTCATGCCAACCAGGATGTGACAAGGCTTTAATAACGGTTTTGGGAACAGACACAGAGTCAATGCAAGCCACAAATGAACAAGAAGAGGAAGACAATTGATTATAAGAGACGAGATGTAATAGGATAAGTGCACTGACACTTACCTTTACGAAGGGCAATTGGTAGTTCAAGATCACTTGGAGTTGGATCTGATGTCAAAGAAGAAACAGGCGCCGTACATGTATTAGGAGGATCTCGACGGCGAGAATAGACCTGGATAATAGGAGGAAGTGGTGGAGAGGATGGAAGTGTCGGAAAGGATGGTGTTAATAGAGCTGGTTTAGACGACTGGTATGTGACATGATAAAGTAACAAATCATCATCCTCCCCCTTATTGAAAGAATTAGAAGAAGTTGGAAAAAATGGAATATGTTCAAGAACGGTAACATCAGGTGACACAATATTTATTAAGACTAGGGCAATAAGACTAATACCCTTTTTGTAGACGAGAGTACCCCAGAAAGACGCATTTCAAAGACTTGGGGTTTAATTTAGTTACCTGGGGACGAACATCACGGACAAAACAGGTGCTGCCAAATATCCAAGGTTCAATAGGAAACAATGGTTTACTAGGGAAAAGAATACTATAAGGTGTCTCACCATGAAGAACAAACGAAGGCATGCGGTTGATTAGAAAGGAGGCTGTGGAAACAGCATCGGCCCAAAATGGTTTAGAAACATGCATATGGAATAGGAGAGCTCTAGCGGTCTCTAGAAGGTGTCAATTTTTTCCTTTAGCCACACCGTTCTGATATAGTGTGTCAACACAAGATGACTGATGAAGAATGCCATTCTAAATCATGTAACTCTGAAAAGAATCAGAAAAATACTCTTTGGCATTATCACTTCTTAAGGTATGCACAGATACATTAAACTGTGTTTTGATTTCAACAAAAAAAGGCACTAAAATGAGAATAATTCAGAGCGATTCTTCATAAAATAAATCTAAGTCATATGAAAAAAATCATCAACGAAAGTAACAAAATGTCTAAAACTAGTTTTAGACACAATAGGACTCTGACTCCAAACATCTGAATGGACTAACTCAAAAGGAAAACTAGCTTTGTTATTGACATGATGAATACAAGGCATGCGATGATGTTTCCCAAACTGACATGACTCACAATCCAAAGAGGACAGACTAAAAGTGAGGACATAATTTTTTTAATAAAGGTAATGAAGGATGGCCCAACCGACAATGTGCTTCAAAAGGGGTCAAGATACTGGAAAAAGCAATAGATCTTGGCGCTTGGGTATCCAAAATGTAGAGACCTCCTGATTCATGTCCTTTACCAATAATCATCTTCGTCATAAGATCCTGAAAAAGACAATAACCAGGAAAAAAATGAGACAGAACAATTCAGACTACGAGTTAGTTTACTGATAGACACAGGATTGAAAGAAAATTTTGGTAAACTCAATACAAAAGACAAGGTAAGGAATGGAGTAGGATGAACAGTGCCAAAACCAAGAACAGACGAAGTAGACCCATCAGCTAAAGTTACAGTAGCGGGAGATATATGGAACTGAAAAGTGGAAAAGAGACTAGGATTACCTGCCATTGATTTGTGACACCAAAATCAACTACCCATTGTGTGGAAGAAGAAAGGAGACACGAATTTGATTTACCTGACTCAGCAAGGGTAGTGATAGATTGAGATGAATTCTTCAAAGATTTTTGGTACTAAGTGAACTTAGCTAATTCATCCGTAGTGATTGTAACAGTTTGATTAGAGGATGAGCCAGGTGAAGCAGTAGCAGCGGCTACATGAGCTGAGTGACACGAATCTGATTTTTGACATGTGCATTTAGTATGACCAGACCATGGTAATAATAACATGTAATTCCCTTTGTATCCTGACTCCGATTATCTAGACTAACCATATTTCCCTTGTTACTATTCCTTTGAGAGGGGCGCCCCGTTTCAGATCCACTATGATTGACTAGAGCAGTAGCAGTATTAATAGAAGCACCAATGTTTGTGCGAAACACTCTTGTAAAGACCTCATGTAGAGAGGAAATCTCAGTACTAGAAAGTATCTAGGATTTAGCAACCTCAAACTGAGAATTGAGACCAGCCAAAAAACTCATTATTGTCATTTTCTCTCGTTGAACCTGTTGGACCTTTACATCAGGACTGAAAGGTAACAGGGTATTCAGCTTTTCATAAATCTTTTTGAAATTCATAAAATAGGCCTGAAGCAAATTATCTTGCAGTTTAGCACGATAACAACTTTTACAGACCTCATAAAATATGAGAAATATTTCCTTTCCCAGAATATAGAAATTGCAAATATTCCATAAATTCTTTGACATACTCACAGTGATTAATCAGGCGGACCACCTCAATGTCTATAGAATTTTCGATCTGCAAGAACAAGCGAGCATCATCTCTTAGCCATTCCTTGCGAGTATCATTAGTTGGTGGATCTATTGTGAGATGATTATCTTTGGACAAACTCCGTAGATAAATCCTCATTGTCTTATACCAATCTAAACAATTTGGACCAATCAACTTATGTTCCATGATTTTAGATAACATGGGAATCACATCAGTCACAACCAAATTTTTTTGTTCATCAGCCATCGTAACACATGAAAACCAAAGGAAAAAAAAATAACAGCAAGCATCGAGAGAGAGAACAGAGAGATTAGTCAAGAACAACTATCACTGATAGAGAAAGAAAAGGGAGACCTGTCCTATTCGCTTTCAAATCTGAAGCAAAAGACCCCACCATATTGCCACTGAGCAGAAGGTGTCGCTCCAGATGGTGGTGGCAATGAGATTCACTGGGCACTCACAAGGGTGACCCAAAAAAAAAATCTAAATCTGCTCACTTTGGACAGAAGGAAAAAAAACAAAAAAGTTTCAAACTTTTTTGGAAAAGACTCTTGATACGATGTTGAACTAAGATGAGATACTAATTTTCTATATATTCAGAATGTATTACAAGGTTACATTTATATACAAGTAGATAGTCTAAGTTAGGAAAGTCCTATAATTAACCCTAGCTAATTTAGCCTATAATTAAGTCCTATATTTAAGATATACAACCTGTAACACTTCAAAATCACAAATTTAACTCACTACATTTTATCAACAAATAACAATTTCAATCCACAATCAATCCACAATTCTATATAGCAAAATTTAAAAGCATTTCACTATAAACATTCATTTTCATTGTACATCACTGAAAAAGATTAATCCTCATAATATGGTTACATATTTTATGTAATTTTTTTCGCAACCACAATTAACCCAATCAATGGTCATATTCAACTAAAAGAAAGCAACATCTAGCATGCCATAAGTAGAACATATATAATACATATATAAAGTGGCGTTGGGATCAAAAATCACAATCTCATACATTGTATTGATGTAAACAACATGATATATGTTAAAGTGGTGCTATCCATATTCATTAAATACTTTATTTCCAGTAATTTTACATTCAAGCTAAGCCCCTGCACCTATTGCCAATTAGTTCTAAGTTGTATGCTTAACATGGTATTAGAGCTCAGGTTCTATTCTATGTCTGTTATGTGTTTCCTATCTGCTACCTATTCCAAGATTGTCACATTGTAAGCTTCCATGTCTCCATCTACACATGATGAAGGCATATTAAAGTGGTGCTATTTCACATTTGTTATATACTCTGTTCCTTGTAGTTTTATATTCTAATTGATCCCCTTCACCTGTTGCCAATTGATTTTAGATTGCATGCTTAAAAATATATATATACACACGAAGTGTGAGTAAAAATGTTAAGAAAACAAATTTATACACAAGGAAAATTCCTAAACTAAAGTAGAGCGAACAGTCACTACTAAAAAATGAGCTTTTCGCAATACTTATAATCATTGCAAAATGCAAATTTATAGTTGCTAAAACTTTTTATGACGACTTTTAGTTGTTGCAAGATTGTTGCGTATACCTCCATGATTAAAAGTATACACAATGGCTTTCATTGTATAATAAGTCATTGCAAAAAGGTATTTATTGCAACTACTTTTTCTCATTACTAATTAAAAATTTTGTTTTAATGACTTAATATCTCATCTATGCTTTGTTTTAACAACACAATATATTTGGTTGCAAATCCTCATAGGCAACAATTGCTGCAATAATTAGTTTTGCAACGACTATAATAATTGCTAAAAATAAATAAGAAACCACAACTCTATTGTTTCTAATTTTAGGTTAAACATTATTTTTGTAGTTGCATGATTTTTTATATCCTTTAGCAACAACTCTTATTTATAATTTTCTATATACTTATAACATTTTATATAAATTTAATAAAAGATAAATAAAATTAATTTAAAATAAATTAATATTAACATCAAAATTTAAGTCGGCTACAAAACATCTTTCCTAAAAAAAGTACAATAATTACAAGTAATAACCCCTCTCAATTGCGTTTAGCATACATGGAGTAACCCCAATCGAAAACATATATTCCAATATTATGTTGGACTAGAACTGGAATTAATATATCCATTCCTTGCCTTTTGAATCTTGAACATTAAGAGTTGAACTTCATTTTAAGATATAGCAGGAAAATAGACCAATATCAAGGAACAATTTAATATTTGACAATAATCTAAATTATGATTAATGAAAAACTAAAACTTACCACACAAACACAATGCACAAATTTTATCTGCAGCCAAAGAACCAAAAATTGACTGTAGAAGAGAGAAAAGTGATTACATAGTAGAATGAAGCTTGCTAAGACATGTTTGCACAAAATCAAAAGTATGCAAGTTAAAATTACAAAATGGATAAATAATATATTACGTAAAAATATACCAAGTTTTTTTTACCATTAATTAATCTATAAATTTTAGTTGCTAAGCCGTTAAACTCTACACTGGCTGATCATTTGGGGAAAAAAAGAAAAAAAACCCTAGTAAGTAAGTGCAATGACGGACCTTTTGCAAATTTTTTGACAACAGTAAGTATCCAATCCGTCCAGCATCACTGGCACTCAACATTTTCTAAAAAAAAAGGGAGTAATTATAGAATTTAAATATGTTTAAGCAAATGTAATAAGAGAAATGGACATGATATACATAATAATTATTAACCTTATAAAACTCTTATGACATGTACATGTAAAATATATCATCTAAATATACCATGTGAATGCACAAGTTCTGCATGTTAGCAAAAGCATTAATTAGGTCTTTTCTGAAACCAAAAGAAAATAGGTGGATCTCAGTCATCATGACTTTCATTTATAGCCTAAAAATAAAGCCACATGTACAACGACTATTTGACACCTAGAATACTTTTAACAGAGGAGGTATACCTAGAATAGAAATGAGCAACTAATTTACCATGCCAAGAGTACTGAAGGAATTGATTTGGTTTTTCTATTGAGGTATAGATATTTGAGAACGCAGCATGTCCTGAATAGGAGTAACTATAGAGTCCAATAGCAACTGGGAGAGTAGACAGGTCCAATGTAGTTCCTTTATTATAAAAGCCAACTGAGAGAGTAGACAGGTCCAATGGAGTAACTTTCTACCAAGCCAACCCAAAACAAGCAGAGTACTGCTATGATTGATGCCACAACTCCACCTGCTCAAAATAGAGAGAATAAATTAAAACAACCTCAAAACATGTTAGAAAGTGCTGTGAGAGATAGCCTTGGGGCCGAAGACAGTACTGCTAAGATATATGCAAAAGCTATATCACCAGGATATCTAGAAAACTACTGAATATTTCATGAAAAAAATAAATAAAATAGTTATTCTTTTAGAAAAGCTAGCTGTACTTACATATAACTCCACATATAAAATTATCTGTAGCCAAAGAAAAACAACAAGATCAAAGTTGACATCAGCGATCATTCAGTTTCTGTAAACTACTGCTTAATTTAATGTGTTAATTTCCCAGTTTCCATCTTAACAAATTAAACAAGATTTTCTTAACATTTCTACTAATCATATCAAGTATTTCATTTCGGGCAGTAAATAAGACTTCTTCTTGCTTGGTTCTCCTGATTCCCTGACATTAATAACAATCACTGGGTTAAATTGTTATACTTTGAATTATGAATCAAAATTACAATTTTACCAAAAAAAAAAATCCATTAAAATCGATATACAATATGGGAATTAAAATTGATTCATGTAATTCTAAATCTATCAAAGCAAATGAAAAAAGAAATTGAAAGGATGGAGAAGAAAAAACCAAGACCAGGCAGGGCATCTGGAGACGAGATTATCACCAGGGATGATGAGCTCGGAGATGCTCAAAACTCTTTTCTCTTTAAAAGCAAAGACGGTTCGAGGCCCTGTTATTCTCCCCACTGTTCCTTTGAATGCTTCGTGAAACCTTTGAGAAAGCACCATGTATCTCGAATTCCCGAAATCAATTTGAAAAACGACCAGAAAAAAAGACGAGAATCTAAACCCTAACGACTCAACCGAAGACGAAGATTGAAACCCTAGAGACCGTACGGAAGAGGTAGATAGAAAGGGATTGTCGAATGTTTGCTTTCAAGTTAACACTGTCAAATTATTTATTTTAAATTAATAAAATTTCATCCTATACATATAAAAAAATATTATTTCTCGATTAAAAATATAAAAATATTAAGTTAATTTAAAATTTTACATATATAATAAATCCGAATAATTTGTTAAATATAATAATTAGTTTATAAAAATACTAATAATATATACTATTATAAAAAATATATAAAATAATTTATTTTAATAAAAATATGAATATTAACAGCTGAATCTCAACGAATATTAACAATACTTGGTGTAAATACGAAAACATCCAACTGAATTTGGTGTGATATCTGCTATTAGTCGGTGATGAGAATTATTGCCAAAGAGGTGATTTGACTAAAAGCATGGAGAATATTAACAATAAATAATCTCATCGAATATCATTGAGTTGGTCCATTTAAAGTTGGGCTTCAAGGAGATAGAGTGAAATAACAATGGTTTCAAAAGCTTTATCTTTCTTTTGGGCTAAAATTCTATAAGAAGGGAACCATGTTTTATGAAGTGGATCATAGAATAAAATCCATGAACCATAAACACTTAAAAACCTTGGACTTTCACAAAAATTATAAAAATAATAACAAATTATAACATATACTTTTCTTATGTAAGAATGAGTACATCTAAAGTTTTGCGTCCATTGTCTTAGTGATTGGTGCTGGAACTTCCTTCCCAAGTGAATCTACTCGAGTCCTCAACTTATCAAGCTTTTTCTCCCAATCATTCATCTAAGAAGTGAACAATGAACATATGCCAAAGTTTCTTTGTATGTTGTACAAACCAAATACCAAAAGAAGTCAGAAATATAACCAATGGTTGTAGAATAAAATGAGAGTGAACTAAAATAGGATTGAAAGGAGAAAGCACGCAGAGGACTCACTTCAATGTTTATTACTGTCATTGGAGTAGAACTCAACGACATCAAACCAAGCAACAGGAGCAGTTGCTATAGGTCTTTCCGAAACAATCCTACAGAGATGAAATGTAGGGCATGCTAGCAGCATTAATTACTGATGGTGGTCGTGTCACCAGATCCACGTGTGCAACTATCCGCCTGCCACGTGTCGAACCAAGAACAGGCCACGTGGCAGATTGGCGACAGAACCGCCATACGACACCGTTCCTAGAGGTGCGACAGAGTGTCTGATGCGCGAGGAGTCTGCCGCCTCACAGTCTGCCGCACATCTTGAGCGGCAGACCTCCATCGCCCATGCACATCACAGGACTCCGCATTGCCCCCGACTCAGGTCTCCCACGTACCTGAGGTAGAGGTCTCCCGCACCTCACGCGGTAGAAGTCTCCCGCTCAACGTGCGGCATAGTCTCCCGCACAGACCGCGGTAGAAGTCTCCCGCTCAACGTGCGGCATAGTCTCCCGCACAGACCGCGGTAGAAGTCTCCCGCTCAGCATGCGGCATAGTCTCCCGCACAGACCGCGGTAGAAGTCTCCCGCTCAGCATACAGCATAGTCTCCCGCACAGACTGCGGTAGAGGCCCCCGCTCAGCATGCAGCATAGTCTCCCACACCAATCGCGGTAGAAGTCTCCCGCACAGATCGCGGCAGAGTAGCTCCCGCTTAGACAGCGGTAGAGGTCCCTCGCCCAGCGTAGCGGTAGAGCAGCTCCCGCTTAGACAACGGTAGAGGTCCCTCGCCCAATGTAGCGGTAGAGGTCTCCCGCACCAATAGCGGTAGAGGTTCCGTGCATGCTCTGCCGCCAGACTACTTCCCCGTAAGTTGCATGGCCCGAGGCGCCACAGAGTGCTCTATAACTCTGTCGCGGCCCAGACACGCGCCTGGGTCTCAGCCCGAACCGCCTCAAGAACCTATAAATACCCGATGAGCTCTCTGAAAGAAGGAGGATCGATCCAAAATCCAAGAAAAACAGGGAGAATACTTAAACACTCTGATTTAAGCCATAAACTCTCCTTTTCTTACATACATACACCAATTCCCGATCACTGACTTGATCGTCGGAGTGCGCGTGCAGGGACAAATCCCTGCCCCCTCTGATTCCTGTTGCTTTTGCAGGATTTACGAAGAACACGTGGAGCAAATTGCATCGACGTCACCCTTTCGTCGTTAGTGTAATCAGAGGACGCGAAAGGCATAATCAGACCACGTGGAAGGTAAAGCACTGTTGCTGTCAGGTAGGCAACATCAATTGGCGCCGTCTGTGGGAATCTCGACAAAAAGTCAGGTTCTCTATCGAAATGGTGAGGACACGCTCAACTGCAGAATTGACAGGAGGGCAGAACTCTGTAAGTCCCCCTGTCAGATCGGAACAGCGAAGAAGACACAGTGAAAGGACTCAAGCAGAACCCTTAGTCTCCCTGGAAGAATTCGACGCCCTGAAGCGCAAAAATGAAGAGGCTACGACAGCCCTGAGAGCCATGGTGAGCTTCTTCAGAGAAGCTCTCCCCCAATTCAGCTTACCCCATGAAGTGCAGCAGCTAGTGGGGGAAAGCACACTGAGGCAGACCTACGAGAGAGGTCAGCCTTCCAGCCTGGTAAACATCGAACAAGAGGCAGGAACGCTACGTAACGCCACTGCCAATCCAGCGAGACAGAGTCCGGCTGGGGAGCAACGAAGACAAGGAGATTTTAACCCACAAGAAGGTCCCGAGATATCAAGTCCCGTAGTCAGAGATATTGGAAGAGGTATTTACCAATCGGCCTCTTCCAAACCAGAAGGGACAAGACCTTACTCACCCCGAGGGTCGGAGGACATGGAGAAGGTCGTCCAGAGGATCCTCGAGAAGAAAAGGCTAGTGTCTCCGGATGACGGACAAAGGAGGAGGATCCCATTCAGTCCGGAGATCATGAACAAACCCTTGCCGAAGAAGTTCAAAATGCCTTCTATGGCTACTTATACCGGCAAAGCGGATCCCTACGACCATATTCAGAGTTATGAATCCCTCATGTTGCTTCATGGATGGGAAGACGAAATCATGTGCAGAGCTTTTTCTCTCACATTGTCCGGGCACGCTCTGAAATGGTTTAACGGGCTGAGCGAAGGTTCAATCTCCTCTTTTGATGAGTTGAGAAATGAATTCCTCAAAGTGTTCATGATTCACAGCCAGAGGAAGAAAGACGCTACCTACCTACTCACGCTTAAACAAGGAAATAAAGAATCCTTGAAAAGCTATGTGGACCGCTTCCGAGATGCAACCTTGGAGGTGGAAGATCTACCGGTAGGAGTAGCCTTGGCTGCAATGCTGCAAGGGACGAGCTCCGAGAAGCTACAAGAATCCCTCTCTCTCGATCAACCGATGATGATTTCCGACCTCTTCGCCAGGGCTAATAAGTATGTAGCTCAAGAAGAAGTGATGAGAATGATACAGCCCAGAGAGGCGAAAGAAGGAAAGAAAAGAGAGAGAGATGCACCCGAGAGAAACTTCCCAAGATCCGTGAGAGGAGACAAAGCCCCCAAGCTCAGGTATGAAGGTTATACCAAACTGAGCGAGCCTCGTATGGCGATACTGGCGGTAATTGAGGGGTCGGGACTACTGGAATTCCCCAAGAAGAAAATTGGAGACGTAGGCCGAAACACTGAAGCCTACTGTGAATTCCATTGTGCTCACGGACACCCAACAGAGAGGTGTAGAGACTTGATGGACCAGTTAGAAAGACTGGCCAGAGAGAGGAAGATCAACCGCTTCCTGTGGCGAAGCGAGAGACCCCGATATCCTCCGCGTGATCAAAGAAATAATAGTCCGCGGACGGGGGCAAATAATGATGTCAGAAGGGATAGGCCTAGAAACGAAGTAGTCAGGCCAATCCCCCGTGCTAATCCGCCAAACAACGAACCTACAGCCCCCGCGATAAATGTCATCGCAGGCGGGGACTCAAGTGCAGGAAGCTCCTCTACTTCCCGCAAGAGTTACGCTAGGCAAGCGTATCAGGTTAATGTGGTGATGGAGGAGCAGGCGGATGAAGAGCCCATCGTGTTCACTCCGGCTGACAGAGGCGATGTCGCCATGCCCCATGACGACCCCATGGTGATATCCACGGTGGTGGCCAAACACCCGGTGAGCAGGGTCCTGGTCGATAACGGGAGCTCAGTGAACCTGATCTATTGGAATTGCTTCGAAAAAATGAGCATATCCGAAGATAGGTTAAAACCCGTTATGACACCACTATATGGATTCACGGGGGAGCGAGTGAAAGTTGCCGGGTCCATAGAGTTGCCTGTAACTCTCGGTGAGCACCCGAAAGACGTGACTCGGCAAGTATTGTTCATGGTAGTCAGATCGACCTCCGCTGCCTACAACATGATCTTGGGCAGGCCGGTGCTGAACGACATGAGGGCGGTGATATCCTCTTGCTACCTATTGATGAAGTTCCCCACTCCCAACGGAGTCGGGCAAGTACGCGGAAACCAAAAGAGTGCCCGTACTTGTTATCTCGCTTCCACTGCCAACAAGGTAGCACAGAGAAAAGAAACCTTATGCATCGACGATCCGCCTAAACCCCAACCTGTAGAAGAAACAGAAGCCATCGCGCTAACTGAAGGGGATAGCGAAAAAAGGGCATTCATTGGGACTCAGTTGGGCGAGCAACAGAAAAAGGAGATAGTCGAGTGTCTGAGAAAAAACTCGGATATCTTCGCCTGGAGCCCAGCGGACATGCCCGGGATCAGTCCCGAAGTCATATGCCATGAACTTAATATCATACCCGGACATAAACCCGTCAAACAGAAGAAGAGGAGTTTCGTCCCGGAGCGACAAAAAGCAATCACTGAAGAAGTGACTAAACTCCTAGGCGCCGGATTCATCCGAGAGGTCTATTACCCCGAGTGGTTAGCCAATGTAGTGATGGTAAAGAAATCTAGCGGGAAATGGCGAATGTGTGTTGATTTCACAGACCTGAACAAAGCCTGCCCCAAAGATTCATACCCCCTACCTCGGATAGACAGACTCGTAGATGATACATCCGGCTACGAACTCCTCAGTTTCTTGGATGCATTCTCCGGGTATCACCAAATCATGCTTCACCCAGAAGACGAAGAAAAGACTTCCTTTATAACCGATGACGGAACCTATTGCTATCGGGTAATGCCGTTCGGTTTAAAGAACGCGGGTGCTACCTACCAACGAATGGTGAGCAAAGTGTTCAAGGATCTTCTGGGAAATACCATGGAAGCCTACGTGGACGACATGATAATCAAGAGCCGCGTAGGAGAATCTCATACAGATCAAATGTCCAAGGTATTCGAAGTATTGAGGAGATTCAACATGAAGCTAAACCCCGAAAAGTGCTCATTCGGGGTAAAATCAGGAAAATTCCTAGGCTTCATGATCACTAACAGGGGCATCGAGGCAAATCCTGAGAAGATACAGGCTGTCATTGACATGAAACCCCCAACCACCGTAAGAGAGGTCCAAAGATTGACGGGCAGAATAGCGGCTCTAAATCGCTTCTTGTCAAAATCAGCGGAAAAGAGCTTGCCTTTCTTCAAAACTCTACGGGGGGGGGGAAGAATTTCGAATGGACGAAAGATTGTCAAAAAGCCTTTGAAGATCTCAAGGATTACTTGAAACAGCTGCCTTTGTTAACAAGGCCCCTGGAAGCAGAACAGCTCTATATGTATTTGGGAGTCGGTGATTCCGCCGTCAGCGCGGTGCTACTGAAGAAAGATAAAATGGTACACCATCCCATATACTACGTGAGCAAAGTGTTATTGGATCCGGAGACCCGCTATCCACTAGCCGAGAAGCTAGCATTAGCCCTCTTGATGGCCTCGCGAAAGTTGCGTCCGTATTTCCAAGCACATCCCATCACTGTCTTAACAGATCAACCCTTAAGACAGATCCTCCAGAAACCTGAACATTCAGGAAGGTTAGTGAAATGGGCGGTGGAGCTTGGGGGATACGACATCACATTCCAACCGAGGCAGGCTATCAAAGGTCAAGCTCTGGCTGACTTCATCGTGGAATGCACTATCCCGAACGACAGCAGTGAAGGGGAGGCTCACCCATGGTTGCTGCATGTCGATGGGTCATCAAGTGCCAACGGAAGTGGAGCGGGTATAGTCCTGGTGTCGCCAGAGGGAAAATCCCTGGAATACTCCCTACGATTCGGATTCCCTAGTTCGAACAACATAGCGGAGTATGAAGCTCTGATAGCAGGGATGGCACTAGCGGAGAAACTACAGGTTCGCCACTTGGTAGCACACAGTGATTCTCAACTGGTGGTGAACCAATTCAGCGGAAAGTATGAGGTACGAGAACCGATGCTGGTTCCTTACTTAATGAAAGTCCAACTCCTGGCCAAGACTTTCAAAAGCTTTCAGCTGATGCAAATTAACCGGTCCGAAAACACACATGCTGATTCACTGTCTAAGCTAGCCTCCTCCACAGAAACACAAGGAAGAACCGTAAAGGTGGAGAGGCTCGAACGACCAAGTATTGAAGGAGTCGAAGTGTGTGACATTCAAGTTGGCAACGATTGGAGATCCCCATTTAAACAGTATCTCACTGAGGGTACACTCCCCCAAGATAAAGACGAGGCTCGTCGCTTGAAAATCCAAGGGGCGAAGTTCACACTCATCAACGGAGAACTGTACAAAAGGGGATACTCATCGCCACTGCTAAAATGTGTGGGACCGGAACAAACAAGATATGTCCTAGCGGAAGTGCATGAAGGAATCTGCGGCGAACACTTAGGAGCAAGAGCCCTCGCTGCTAAAGTACTGCGATCGGGATTCTACTGGCCAACGCTGAAAAAGGATGCAATGGACCAAACCCGCAGGTGTGACAAATGCCAGAGGTTTGCGCCTATCACCACAGCCCCAGTAACTCCCTCTCAAGGCACAGTACAACCAATTCCTTTTGCACAATGGGGGTTGGACATCCTTGGACCTTTCCCATTAGCCACGGGTCAAAGAAAGTTCCTGTTAGTGGCTACCGATTACTTCACAAAGTGGATCGAAGCAGAGCCTTTGGCCACAATCACGGAAAAGAAAGTGGAGGCAATGGTGTGGAAAGACATTATTTGTCGATTTGGAATTCCCCGCATCTTGAATGCCGACCATGGAAAGCAATTTGATTGCAACGCCTTCCGTGACTTTTGTAAGGACCTCAACATTCAGCTACGGATCTCTTCAGTGTCATATCCTCAAGCTAATGGACAAGCCGAGGTCAGTAATCGGACCATCCTCCATGGGCTGAAAACCAGGCTCGACAAAGCAAAAGGAGCCTGGGTGGACGAATTGCCTAGTGTTTTATGGGCATATCGTACCACCAGTCGTGTGTCGACTAAAGAAACGCCGTTCAGTCTTGTATACGGCGCAGAAGCATTGATCCCCGTGGAACTTGGAGCATTATCGCCAAGAGTGATACCCTTAGTAGAGGAAGAAAACTCACAAGCTCTAAGGGAAGGCTTGGACCTACTCGATGAACATAGGGAAACCGCGGCTATTCGATTGGCATCCTATCATCAGAGGGTGGCCAACTACTATAATAGTCGGGTGAGAGATAGGCCAATGTCTGAGGGAGATCTAGTGCTCAGAAAGTCACAGATCACGAATGCCCTGAAGGAGGATGGGAAGTTCAGAGCCAACTGGGAAGGTCCCTACAGAATCAGATGCAAGATCGGACCTAACACTTGCGCTCTGGAAACTCTACAAGGGAAGAAGATAGGGAAAACGTGGAATTCAAATCACTTAAAGCTGTATTTGAATTAACCACTACCTCTTCCTCCCCAAGCACTATTGTTTTACTTACACTGTCACCAGATGTCATTACCTAACCGATATATGAATTATCTTTTTGTTGTAAGTCAAAATCTCGTGACAGGATTCAAAACCGTGAGGGCTGCCCTTGGTTCGGGCCCTGCGAACGCAGGCTACCAACGGGCCAAACCCAAAGCGGACAACCGAGCCGTAAGAGCCTGAGGCGCTATGCGTCACTGTGGCCAGGCGTAGTTCAACCGAGCCGTAAGAGCCTGAGGCGCTATGCGTCACTGTGGCCAGGCGTAGTTCAACCGAGCCGTAAGAGCCTGAGGCGCTATGCGTCACTGTGGCCAGGCGTAGTTCCACCGAGCCGTAAGAGCCTGAGGCGCTATGCGTCACTGTGGCCAGGCGTAGTTCAACCGAGCCGTAAGAGCCTGAGGCGCTATGCGTCACTGTGGCCAGGCGTAGTTCAACCGAGCCGTAAGAGCCTGAGGCGCTATGCGTCACTGTGGCCAGGCGTAGTTCCACCAAGCCGTAAGAGCCTGAGGCGCTATGCGTCACTGTGGCCAGGCGTAGTTCAACCAAGCCGTAAGAGCCTGAGGAGCTATGCGTCACTGTGGCCAGGCGTAGTTCCACCGAGCCGTAAGAGCCTGAGGCGTTATGCGTCACTGTGGCCCGGCGTATACGTATCACTGTAAAATAGGTATATATACATCCACATAAAAGCCGTAAGAGCCTGAGACGCAACGCGTCACTGTGGCCAGGCGTATACTCAAAAGAGCCGTAAGAGCCTGAGACGCAATGCGTCACTAAGGCCAGGCATAAAACATTCAATTAACCATAAAGGCCTAAGACGCTATGCGTCACCGTGGCCAGGTAATCAAAATACTAAGGCTATAAAAACTAAAGACGCCTTCACGTCACAGTACTCAAGCCTTAAACAACTGCGCGTTTGCACAAAAAATTCTTCCTGAAAGTATACCTTTCTATCAAGAATTGGGGAGCATACACGAATACAAATACAAAGCTATATACAAGCAAAGTATATACAAAAAAAAGCAAAAGAAATAATCAGACAAAGAATGACAAATGACAATTAGAGAAGTAGTGCAAGACAAAGCATGAACAAAAATCTCAATTTCATTTCATTCAAGTGTCGGTACAAACAGATCTTTAACAGATCTTTACAATTGCATTTCGACAAAAGTACAAAGTTAAAACAAAAAACAAAGTACTTGAAATGAAATACAAAAAACAAAAAAGCAAAAATCCCTATCTACTCTCCGGGAGGAAGCTGGGGATCAGCTGCAAAACCTTCACTTCCAAAGGACTGCTCGCCCTCCTCGCCGTCTAAATCAATGAGGGCTTCTATAGGTTCAGGAGCACCGTCCAGATCCGCGGGCTCCCAAGGACCAGCAAGGTTGACGAGATCGTCCTGAGCAGTCCTCTTGAACAGCTCGTCCGCAGGCTCAGCCTCGGGCTCGTACTTGGTCCAATCAGGGGCCTCAAAGAGCATCGCATCAGGGGTATATTGGAGCTCAGGAAATTCCTCTCCCTCCCTGTGTGCTTCTAGCCAAGATCGGGCCAGGTAGAACCCGTACTTAACATAAGGGTTGGAGAAGTCTTCCTTCCGCCTCAAGCAGTCTTTGGAGAGACGATACTCCTTTACGGCCTCAGCCCGTATGCTGTCAATTTCGGCCTGGGATAGTACAGGAGCAGTTTGGCCTTCCAACTCACCAACACGCTGCTCGAGCTCTTGATTCCGAGTGAGCATAGACATGTAGTTGGATTGCATACGGTCTAACTCAGAATGAGCCTCCTGCAGGTCCTCTTGGAGTTTACAAGACCGGGCCGTCTCTACTGTGAGATCCCCCTTTGCAAGACCAAGGTCTTGATGAGCCTTAGCAAGCTGCTCCTCCAGGCTTCGAACTAAATCCGGAAGAGGGGACAAGTTATTGACCGTGTTCTGTAACTCCATAACTTTGTCCCTCAACTCCCGGATCTCTCTATCGGCTCGCTCCCGGTAAGCCCGATGTTGGGCATTATTTGCCACGGTTCTTTGAGCCAGCTGCGAAAAAATGCAAAGATGTTAGATTCAAAACATGCTGCAAAAAGCAATCAAAAAGAAAAGAAATCAGAAACTTACCCTCAGCGCCTCGATATCGGCTAAGTCTTCCCCCTCGGGGTAGTTTCTGAATATCCTTGCCTCATCTCGAGGAAGGATAGTGGACCAACTCAACCGGGAGGCCACTCCGGGAGTGTCCAGAACATCGTTATCACGAACCCCGGGGTAGACTCGAAATTCGTGGCCCCTCATAATATTCCCCCCATCCACGGAATAGGGCCTCTCGTCGGCAGGACCTATCCTTGGCAATATCGGCCTGCTTCCCATCGAACCCTCGATGTACAGGCGCTTTCTATTCTTCCGCTGAGACGGAATGATATTGCATTCCGCGCGCTCCTCGGAGCGTGATCGCCCGGATGACCCGGAAGCCCCCCGTGAAGACGAGGCGACTCTCCCCCTATCCCGAGAGAAATCTCTCTGCTCTGAAGGAGGGGGAGGCATCGCTTGCCTAGAAACAGGAGGGGTCCGAGCACGAGATGGATGAGAGGGGACCGGTGCCTCACTTGGGACATCGTCAGCCAAACGATGCCTCTTCCTGGCAGGAGCGCTGGAAGGACCAGCCTCAGAAGCCTGGCGACCTAATGATTGCCGAAAATGACTCATATCTGCAAATGAGAAAAAGAAGATCAATGGTTAATAAATTGATCAAAAATGATAAACAGGGCGAAAAAATAAAAGTTATCGTCAGGAGAGTCTAAGTGCTCCTGAAGGGATTCAATATTTATCCCCTCGTCGTCCGGAAGCACCATGAAAGTGGAGCCGAACCCTTCCCAACCAGTGAGATCGGCTAAGGGTTCGCTACCAGAGCTGGAATCCAGATTGGTGCCCCCTATATCCTCTTGTGGCCTAGGGGCTTCAGGATTCAACTCGGGAGAAGCCGAAGGCAGAGGATCTGACGACGGAACAGAAGGTCCGGCAACAGGGACCGGACCCACACCCCAGCCTGCTAATATCAAATTTTCATTTGATACAAGGGTGTCCAGGCTAAGGGGATGAGGGACTAGCAGTTTTTCGATGTCAGAAGACAACTGCTCCCTAAGTGTGGCGACCCGGGGACCCTTGGGGATTTCGTGTCTATTCTCCCAACGAATGGGGATATCCAGGCCCTCGGGCACTTCCACAACCAGCCATTCTGTCTCGAAACCATGAAGCTTGTTAGCAGGTTTCTCAAATAATCGGTTCTCAAAACCGGGCTGGTACACCCGCTGAAGCGAGTAAGGCACTAAGCCGGGACTCCCTCGAAGCCTAAAAAATACTTCAAAAAGAGGAAGAGACGGAGGGACGCCCCTCAAATGGCAGTGCACAGTGAATGCTACCAATTGCATCCATGCATGAGGATGCAGTTGCCCCGGGGATATCCTGTGCGTCTTGAGGAAAGAAGCCCCAAAGTCAGACAATGGGAAGCGGAGTCCTAACTCCAAAGCTGCCCTAAAAACGACAGCCCCGTTAGACACACGACGTATGTCGCTCTCCTGAGGAGTTGGGAGCCTATAAGTGTATCCCCCGGATAAAGGAAATCGAGATTCTAGGTCTTGGACGTCGGCTTCCTTTAAAGTCGACTTAACGCCTAGATCGATTTGCTTTCCTATGCCATGCCTAGCCATCTTAGAAGCTCGTAGATCGAAGAAACATGACTACGGGCTACGAAAAATTACCTAAGGTAATGGAAACAGAACTCGCGGCAGAGTGCGAAAATCCGCGGCAGACTAGCGACACAGTGAGCAGTCCCGCGGCAGACTAGCGACAGTGTGGCGAAGGAGTTGCGACAGAGTATCCTGAGAGTCGCGACAGAGTGTCCTTGCGAGAGAATTCAGTAGCGACAAGGACGTCAGGGGCCCAGTATTTATAGCGGCTTACCTGAGTACACACACGCGCGGAAGTCCGACCCGACCCGACAAACGCCAGACCCAGATCCTCTTTCGCGGGAAAAATTCCCGCCAAAGAGTGGGGAGCAATTGATGGTGGTCGTGTCACCAGATTCACGTGTGCAACTATCCGCCTGCCACGTGTCGAACCAAGAACAGGCCACGTGGCAGATTGGCGACAGAACCGCCATACGACACTGTTCCTAGAGGTGCGACAGAGTGTCTGATGCGCGAGGAGTCTGCCGCCTCACAGTCTGCCGCACATCTTGAGCGGCAGACCTCCATCGCCCATGCACATCACAGGACTCCGCATTGCTCCCGACTCAGGTCTCCCACGTACCTGAGGTAGAGGTCTCCCGCACCTCACACGGTAGAAGTCTCCCGCTCAACGTGCGGCATAGTCTCCCGCACAGACCGCGGTAGAAGTCTCCCGCTCAACGTGCGGCATAGTCTCCCGCACAGACCGCGGTAGAAGTCTCCCGCTCAGCATGCGGCATAGTCTCCCGCACAGACCGCGGTAGAAGTCTCCCGCTCAGCATACGGCATAGTCTCCCGCACAGACTGCGGTAGAGGCCCCCGCTCAGCATGCAGCATGGTCTCCCGCACAATCCGCGGTAGAGGTCTCCCACTCAGCCTGCAGCATAGTCTCCCACACCAATCGCGGTAGAAGTCTCCCGCACAGATCGCGGCAGAGTAGCTCCCGCTTAGACAGCGGTAGAGGTCCCTCGCCCAGCGTAGCGGTAGAGCAGCTCCCGCTTAGACAACGGTAGAGGTCCCTCGCCCAACGTAGCGGTAGAGGTCTCCCGCACCAATAGCGGTAGAGGTTCCGTGCATGCTCTGCCGCCAGACTACTTCCCCGCAAGTTGCATGGCCCGAGGTGCGACAGAGTGCTCTATAACTCTGTCGCGGCCCAGACACGCGCCTGGGTCTCAGCCCGAACCGCTTCAAGAACCTATAAATACCCGATGAGCTCTCTGAAAGAAGGAGGATCGATCCGAAATCCAAGAAAAACAGGGAGAATACTTAAACACTCTGATTTAAGCCATAAACTCTCCTTTTCTTACATACATACACCAATTCCCGATCACTGACTTGATCGTCGGAGTGCGCGTGCAGGGACAAATCCCTGCCCCCTCTGATTCCTGTTGCTTTTGCAGGATTTACGAAGAACACGTGGAGCAAATTGCATCGACGTCACCCTTTCGTCGTTAGTGTAATCAGAGGACGCGAAAGGCATAATCAGACCACGTGGAAGGTAAAGCACTGTTGCTGTCAGGTAGGCAACATCAATTACAATGCCAACAAAAGGAAAAAAAGAAACAAGACAAATCGCCTAATTAGGATTAAAGTTGAAAAAACTGTTTATGATCAAAATTAAGCAACTTTGTCATCTACAATAAAAATAAATTAATTAATAAAAGGAGCAACAATTAAGTGCTTCCATGCAAAATGGACTTACAAATTCAGAAAAATAACCGAACTTTAGATTTTAACATCTATTTTCTCAAGGAAAATCATCTCAGCGACATTTTAATTTGATAAAACCACCAATCAAAGATTTTCCAGAAAAATAATGGAATGTCTTAGAATTTGTGTTTATGTTAAAGTACAGATGCAGTTAAATTGCAGTTTTTATCACAAACCACACTCCAGGTATTCAATTCAAGATACAGAGAATAGATCACGGTAAAGAATACAATGTAAACAATTTGTCAGAACTCAGAATGGCTTCCCTGAAAGCCCAATGCCTTCCCTAAAAGCCCAATGCCCTCTTTAATAAATATTGTTGGTAATAACTGTGAAGAAATTTTAGTTTGGTAATATCATTTTGAGCTGTAATGTATAGTTGCAACCTAGTTAAACCTTGCATTTAGAACAATAAACAACTAAAGCATGCAATTATGGTCTAATCTCAGTCAATAAGCATAGGTAAAATTAGTCATATCATTATGTAAAGCCCTTCCTAAATAAATAGGGCACCATGAAAAAAATTTGCAGTAAAAAATGGCGAGAGCACAATACCAGTTACAAGTTCCTTAGAAAGACTTAATGGAGGAGGAAGTATTGTAGACCTAATTCTTAAAAGACACCGCTCCGACATATCTCGCTTTCTCTTCCAATGCTGAGTAAGTATACTATATATATATATATATATATATATATATATATATATATATATATATAGTATGGCCCGTAAGTGTGATTATTCTCTCATCATTTCGCTGAAGTGGGCTGCTAACTTTGCCACAGCCTAACATACGTAACAGTGAAGAGTTCGTACATATGAGAAGCACTAAAAATCCAGCTGTAGCACAACTCAAATGTTAAAGTTCAAGAGACCACAAATTAGCTAGCAGCGTACGTAACCCCTCACCTTTTTCCACAATAGGTATTTTCGATAATTGTAACACATTATATGAAATAGAGGTTACCAATGCATCAATGATGTTATTGAAAGAATAAATTAGTAAATGAGTCTTTTAATTAACTTTGCTGATGAATCAATAATACAAAGACCCTGCATAGATGCCTTGACAAGCTTCCATACGTCATTATCAATCCACCAAAGAAATGGCTATGCCTGCATGGCCTCAAACGTCGCTGACAGAGCCAATAGGAATATCAAAGGCATGAACAAATGTTTACAAAATATATCAAAGCAGGCAACCAAAAGAGGTGTGTCAAATTGCTGCATTAATATACACCACACGCCTAAATAGCAAATCGACTGCAATTAAGAGATGAACTACTAACAGATGTGACAAAAAAATTAAGAGTCAAATTACTTCAATTAGAATGCAAAATATATAAATAAATAAATAAATAAATAAATAAAAATATATTGCTTTTTAGTAAAGTGAAACCGAAGTCCAAAAGAGGAAACCAAAAGCTTGCCAGTACCGAAAACACCCAAAATTTCAACAGGTCCACCAATAAAGATGCAAAGGCTCCTAGAAAGAAGGCCTTTCAACATTGTTATGTGAGAGAGACACAATAATATTATCAGGAAGGTCTAGAACTAAGATACATACAAAGCTGATTGCGATCATTTTTCTTTCCGAAGCAAAAGGTGATGCCAATTAGTAGTTTTATAGTCCACCATATACAAAGGACTATATCCAAAATGTGTTGAAAACAGGCACACCTTAACGAGAATATGATAGTTGCGTTGCGTGTATACATTTGCAATATTAAAGAATCAATTAAACAATATAAAGATACCAAAATAAAGTTCATAAAAAGTAAAGAAACCAATTTATAGTTCTCAGCAACTAAGTGTATGACTTAAAGATAAGAAAGCTTACCTAGACAATGAACGGTGAAAATCTGAACAGCCACTCATGATATAAGACAAAATTTCCATGAAGTCATAAAGGATCTTACTTACATAATTTATTAAAAACTAACCGCCGGCTAACTCAAGCCCTATACTATAGCCTAACTTACAAAATTGATTTGCTGCTACTACAGACTCCTTCCTAAACTTGTTCCTCTAAGTTTAATTTGATACAAAATATTTCTAAAACTTATCCTCTATGGTTTTTGTTTTTCTAATCTTTCTGAGCAACCACAAGTGAACTTTATTTGCGTCGATCACTTCTAAAAAAAATTAACTTAGTTTGGAACAATTTCACGTCATCAATAGATAAAAACAGAGTTTATTTGGGTAATATGGACATTATCAGTAAACTCAAGTTCTTTAGGATTGATATGGGTAATACCTGAAATTATTAAGCCAACATACAAATTAAACCCAACCCAAAAGAGCTAGCAACTGATAGACATGTCAACCGTAAGATGCCACAAGGCCCAAGTGTCGACCCCATGTGGCATCCTCATGAGCCATGTGGTAGCCAATCGTTGGGTGGCAGTTGGCCTAACGGTTGGCACGACCACCGAGGGCAAGCTAATCCAATGGCTGCCCGAACTACTGGACCTATCCAGGCCAACCTTGCTCTGTGGGCCTTGCGTACTCAAGACTTTGGGCCTTGGCACAAGCCCATCTGACCAAAAGATGATTATAGAATAAGCATAGCCATTTAGGACCCACGTGGCTCCAGCCTAGACCCGGCAAAAGTAGACACGACACGAGTGACACGACACGAATACGATACAAAAAAATCGTGTACGTGTTTGAAAAATTAGTGTTTCGTGTTTAGCCGTGTCGACACGAATTTTGACACGGTAATTTTTGTGTTTAGCCGTGTCAGCTAAACACGTATAAGATACGGAAACACGTTTTTTTAAATCGTGTCACACGAATACACAGTTAATACATATACGACACGAGAAACACGTTTTCTTAAATTATTGTTTCTTACATTGTATTGAGTTGGTATATGTGAATTTAATGTTTGAATATTTGTTGACTATTTATGTTTTATGATTTAGTGTTAACTCTTTATGTTTTGTTTGTATATTTTGTAATTTTAAATAAATATTATGGATGATATGGATTGAATATTATTATTATGTTATATTTGTTAATAATATTTGAATGTATGTAAATTAAGTTATTGCTATAAATCAATAAATATTATGATTTTTTTTTCATTTTTGATTATGTT
The DNA here is from genome assembly GCA_033439115.1 of Firmiana major. Lineage (NCBI taxonomy): Eukaryota > Viridiplantae > Streptophyta > Magnoliopsida > Malvales > Malvaceae > Firmiana > Firmiana major. The sequence continues at coordinate 8,424,997 of CM065902.1, read as the reverse complement.
TTATTTTTAACCGTGTCATTCGTGTCTATTCGTGTCGTGTCGTGTGACACGGATAATTATAACGTGTCAACTGTGTCGTGTCACGTGTCACACGTATAAAATACGTGTCGTGTTCGTGTTTACGTGTCAAACACGTTTTATAATTCGTGTTGTGTTCGTGTTTCATAAATTCGTGTCGTGTCGTGTCGACACGACACGAATTGCCAGGTCTACTCCAGCCTCATTAAGTCATAATTAATTGTGTAACTGTGCTTATATCAGTATCTATAAATAGTTAACAAGTATGTTTTAATCTCAATTAATCTCTATTTGATTTACTGAAACCTGCAGAATTCTCTACTGACTTAAGAATCGAAGTGCGTACGCAGGGAAAAACCCATGTGTTTTTTTAACTTCTTTTTTCTTGCAAAGCTTTTGGTAACACAAAGGCACGAAGATCAAGGTTATTACATCAACATTATCTAATTGTTGTTCAATGCAACAATAATTGGTGTCGTCTGTGGGAAGCTAACATAAAAAGCCAATTTCTTGAAGATACGTTAAGGATAAGATCAGTAATGGTTAATGACAATGGAGAAAGAGGCTTTGCCAGTTCCCTAAATCTCCTGCCTCGAAGCTCAAGTAGAAGAGGGAGAGCTTGTAGCCATTGTGCCTTTGGCGAAGTTCGAAGCCTTGAGGAAGCAAAGTGAAGAAACCACCTAAGTTTTGAGAGCAATGGTGAATCTTTTCCAAGGAGCCCTCCCGCAGTTGAGTTTGCCTCCAAAATCTAAAATCTTATTGGAAGAGCAAGCCATGGGGGACAAGCTTCGATGATGACCGACCCTCTAGGTCATGATAGGCAAGATCATGAGAGTTAGGAAACTCAGTCGACCTAGAGGACTCAAAGGCCGACTCAAATAACTCAGCCGACTTAGAGGCAGCGTGCTCAGAGGCTGAGTAAGGAGACTTAACGGACCTAGACTCAGAGTCAATCGTTGGGTCATAGAGAGACTTATAATAGACATATGGCACGAGAGGCGTTGGGATAACAAACCCAGGCCCCAGGGGACATAGAATGTTTGGCCATCAAAGTCTGAGATGGATTTGACATGTGACCCGAAAAATGGATATAGAAGGAGATTTGCCTACAATGGCCCACAAAAATTCAATCCTCAATGGCCGAGATAAGGGGAAACAAGTCCTTAGAGGTGACCAAGCGGATTCTTCAACACTGAAAGGGTGTGGACCTGCCCTGTTTTCATGGTACTTAAAATAGACAACATGAAAAAGATGATAGAAAGGGGAGGAAAAGAGGTTGGTATCCTTGAAGGTGAGTCAGAGAAGAAGGATACATTTGAGCTTGATAATAAAGGAAAAGCCATTGCCCTGTAAGTTTAAAATGGCCTAAATAACAACATATGTGGGAAAAATTGATCCATGCGATCACATGCAAAACTATGAATCATTGATGCTCCTTCACGATTGGGAAGATGAGATCATGTGTCGAGCATTCTCCTTAACCTTAACCGGTCATGCCATGAAGTGGTTTAATAGAGTGAAGGAAGGATCCATTTCCATGTTTGATTAGTTGACAAATGAGTTCTTGAAGCCATTTATAATAAACAGCTAAAGGAAGAAAGAGGCTACATATCTACTCACTCTCAAGCAGGGAAGTAAGGAGTCATTGAAAAGTTATTAGATGAGTTCTAGGATGTCATGCCAAATATTTGAGACTTACAAGTTAGAGTGGTTGTAGTAGCTATGCTATAAGGAACCAAGTCCGAGGAGTTGCAAGAGTCGTTATCTCACGATCAACCAATGACCATCTCAGATTTATTCTCTCATGCCAACAAGTACATCATGTAGGAGGAGGTAATGAAGACGGTATAGCCCCGAAAGACATAGGGAAAGAAATGAAAGAGAGACTGTGTTGACAGAAATGTTGCCAAGTTAGACAAAATGGACAAGGCTCCCAAGCTGAGATACGGCAACTACACTCAGCTCCGTGAGCCCAGAGCCTCAATCCTTACCGGTATAAAAAGGACGGGATTGCTACAATTCCATAAGAAAGTGACGGGAAACTTGAGGAGAGATGTAGATTCTTATTATAGTTTTCACTTCGCTCACAAGCTGTCAGACCCGTACTTTATGTAGCTTGTACCTTATGATTCCTATGTGTATGAACACTCTATTATTATAGTTGAGTCATAAGAATAGTATTTACTAGATTTAAAGTGTTAGTAAAATGATTTAACACGCAAAAGCTACATAAAAAGCCTAATGTGAACTATAAGAGTCACAGGCTAAACCAAGTGGATCTAAATCATTCTGACTGAAAATAAGAACTTAAAATGAGAAAGTATAGAGAGCTCAGGAAGGAAAGTCAGCTTGATTTAGTCCCGAACACAGGAAAAGAGAGTAAAAGCTAAAAAGGGTAAAATTGACCTTTTTGGCGAGTTAAGGTATTTAAGGTGTTTCGGGTGTAATTATCCACCGGGAATGGTTGAAACATAAAGACGAGAGTGTAATACATAAGATATGACACTTTTCGGATTTTGAGAAAAGTCAACTTGGTCAATGGTTAAGGAAAAAGTCAACTATAGTTAAGAAAGTGGACTTTTACCATAGTTGACTAATCATGGTTAAAAATTTACCTAAGTGTGGAGAAAAAAATTAAGAAAAAATATTCTTGGTCAGAATACAAGATAATCATCCCCGAAAGTAAGAAAAATTTATTCAGAAGGATTCTGGATTAAATTTAATGGTTAAAAACGTAATGGGCCTAAGGTGAAAATTTTAAAGCCCATTAAGGTATATTAAACGTATATCGAAATTCTTAGGTCCCTTAGACCGAATTGTTGGACCAATTGATTTGCCAAATATTGAGACAATTAAAGGCCCGAGGTATGGTGAAAATTTCAGCCCGAAAGCCCATTAAGAAAGCCCAAACCGAGAAGCCCAAATGGAAAGCCCATAAGAAAAATATCTAACCATAGTTAAATCTAAACATGACTCATAAGGTGACTCATAAGGCAACTCATGACTAAGGCTTAGGAAGTCAAGTATAATGGCTGGAAAGTAAGGCTTAATGGCTAAGTAAGTGGCTTATAAAATCAGCCACACCATTGTCATCTTCATCACACCATTCTCGGCTACACAAAGAAACCATTGAAATACAATTATCCAAGCTTTCTCTCACTAGAAATCACTAGGAATTAGGCATATTTGGAACTTGCATCCTTCATAGAAGTTGTTCCAAATTAAAAGGAGAGTGACATATGTTGGAATTGACTATTAAGGAGCCATAGAGTGCAAACCGTGAGCCTCCAAAGTATTCGGCCAAGTGTGAACATAACAATTGGTATATTTTCAAGTTTTCAATTTCATATATGTTAATGTATGAATGATTTTAAGTATATTGGTATATGTTTTAAGCATTGAAACATATGAAATCACTATGATATTGGTTAGGTCAAGAGTGAGTAGTGAGATATTGATTTATATCCATATGATTTTAAGGCATAAATGGATTAATGTACATGTGTTAATGATTATGGTGTAATTAGAATTAATCAATTTGATTAATTAATACATGTAATTAGTTGGCAATCAAGGTGTTTGATAAAATGCCTAAATGAACTATATGATGTTTAAGAATGTTGCCAACCAAGTGTTTGTGAAAATGCCTAAGTGAATTGGCTAAACAAATAGGCATGGATGGCATGCCATGACATGATCGACGGCATGGATAGCTCTCGGCCATGGCATGTGGCCGAGAGGCCCAATGGGCCAAGTCCAAATATTTTAGGCCCAATGTGATGTAATGGGTCTGGGACAAGCCCAATAAGAGTTGGTGGGCCCCACAAGCCCAATAGGCCCAACGAAAATGAATAGTAAAATGAAAATGGGCTTAAGGCATAGTTAGGCCCATTAAGGATTATTAAAGCCCATTAAGGAAAATAGACTGTATTTAATGTGAAATACAGTAGGAAAAGTGTAATTAACCTGATAAATGATTATATGCAGCTCCAGAGATTATTGGAGGAGCAAATCGGACTGCTGAAACGAGCAGCGTAGAGAAAGTGAAATTTCTCGAGTGATTGCAGGTAAGGGACTTTTATGAGTAGTTAGAGATACCTGCACGTATTTTCGTCTGCTTTTACATTCACTTAAAAATTCTGAGGGTCAAAGAAAGTGAATAATAATTATTGTGACCCGATAGTGGCAAATTACGATTTTACCCCTAGTTAGTCAAAAAGTCAACTTTTGTGAAAAGTTGTAAAAAAGCATGGAAACCACCATTTTGAGTGTTTTACTGTTGTTTAGCATAAAAATAAATAGATGGACTAATGATTTTAAGGTTGATGTGAATTAAGCACACTTTATAGAGCTTATTTTGATATTTTGTAAATCATCCCTTTTTAAAGAGCCATCTATCATATTATGTGAGAATGAATCATGCTGGAGCACAGCTTGCACTGGATTTCATATATTTTCCACATATATTAGTGCTGGATTTTGATTCGCACTAGATTTCCATGACATGCATGATAGAGTGCTGGAGTTATTACTCGTACTCAGTTTGATATGATATATGCATGAGAGAGTGCTGGAGTGATTAGCTCGTACTTGAGTTTTACATGAGATGCATGACAGAGTGCTGGAGCGTTGTTCGTACTCGATTCTTCATGATTTATACATGACAAAGTACTGGAGCTATTGCTCATACTTGATTTGATGATATTGTGCATAGCATGGTACTGGAGCTATTGCTCGTATTTGATTTAATACATGAACTATGCATTGACCTAGTTGCTGGAGGTTACTCGCACTAGAGTTTGAGTTTGTGATGTGAAACAATGTTTGAGCGAGTGTCGACTGTGAGTCGCGCTCAAAGGCGCGCACTGTATGTGATATATAATACATGTTGAAAGCCATGCTTGATTTCCTTGTGTAGACTGAGTGTCACACTGTGAGAGGAATTCGCATGAGGATACTAGAGACGTGGTATGATATTCCATGGTTTTGAGGGCTAAGACCTATGGCAAGCACCCCGACTGTGATGTAGGGTCCACGGAGTATGTTGTACCGTGCATGTGGCATGGAGTATATTGTACCATGTGGTGTTGTGGAGTTGAGGAGGATATAGCTGGCGGTTGTGATGGACTGACCCCCCTCCCATTGCAGCAGTGATGCCTCGCACATCGAGATCTATGTTGCTTGGGATCACATGTCGGATATGATCATAGTCCAAGATACTATTTACATTTTCACCACAGAGTCTCACATGATATATCACCTGATTTACTGATTTAATTGCGGACAGACCTGAGGGATGGGTCGAACTCTAATTTTGTGTTGTGAATGGTTTAAATGCCATATTTACTGTGATTTAAACATACATGGCATGATTTATCTAAAGGCATTGTGATATTATAAAGATGCATTGTTTTGCACTACATGCCTACATTTGAGAAAGAAAACATGATTTCTGTACATGGGATTTAATCTGTACAAGTATATATATATATATATATATTTAAAGACATGCTTTTAAAGTGAAATAAGGAAATACGTTTTGAGGCATAGCATTATTTTGAGTAGATAGTGTAGATATCTACTTGCTTGCCTGATTTTCTTACTGAGTGCGTTGTATGCTCACCCCCTTTCTTTACATCTCTCTACAGAGCATCAGCAGTAGAGTGAGAGCTATTGAGGGATAGTATTCCTGAGTCCACTGCTATTTCCTATCGATCAACAGATATACATATTTTGTACGGTTATGTATCTAGACATAGAAACAGCACAGTGATGTATACGATATTTATGGGGAATGCATTTGTAATTGCTTTTATATAATCTCACATGTATTATAAAAGCAGTTACAGTCAGTAATAGTATATTGACATGTATGTATGATAATGGATGATGTGGTAAGCGAGGATTCTGACATTGAATCACAGCCCAACCATTGATGAGAGGAAAGGTAAGTTAAAAATGCGAAAAATTTGTAGTTGTTTTTGGTTAAGTCATGAATTGAGAACGGGTCCTGACACAAGCATTCAATAAAGAAATGTATAGAGCTTATGAACGAATTGGAGAAGCTCGTCTGAGAAGGAAAAATAAAGAGGTTTGTATGGAAGAGCAAAGAAACTCACTATCTTGCTCGTGAGTGGAAGGGCAACTAAATGCAAGATAGACGAGATGTATATAGGAGAAATGATAGAGAAAATGAAGAAAGGAGGAATGAAAAAAGACTTAAAGCTGGTCGGAGAGAACAACATGAGAATTATGAGCCTACGAGATAAGCCATTAATGTCATTTCAAGAGGGGACTCGATGGCAAAAAGTTCCTCTTTTTTCTTAAAAAGCATACGCCTGACAGGCTTATCAAGTCAATTCAATAATGGAGGAAGTTAAGGATAAAAAATCGATCGTCTTTACTCCCATTGATAGATGAGATAAAATCACTCACAATGATGATGTAATGGTAATATCAGCAATCGTAGCTAAGCATCCTGTGGGATGAATTTTGGTAGATAATAGGAGTTTGGTGAATCTTATCTATTAGAATTGTTATGAGAAAATGAATATTATTGAGGATTAGGTTAAAGTTGGTAGTGACGCCCCTTTATGGATTCCCTCGACAGAAAGTGAAAGTTGACGGGTCCATTCAACTACCCATTACGCTAGGAGAAAGTACTAAGAATGTTATTGGCAAGTCCGATTTATGGTAGTGAAATCCAACTCTGTGGCCTACAATATGATATTGGGGATCGCTTCTGAATGATATGAGGGCAGTTACATCTTTATGCTACTTACAGATGAAATTCCCAACTTCCAATGGAGTTAGTCATGTGAGGAAAGATAAGAAAAAAATAAGGATATGCTATATCTAATCAACCACATGTAAGGGAATTCAAAGAAATGAAACCCTTAACATATCTGATCCCCCTAAACATCAACTAGTTAAAGAAATAGAGGCTATAGAATTGATGGATGGTGATGATGAGAAGAAGGTCTACGTGGGAAATCGATTGTCAGTTGAAATGAAGGCAAAAATAGTAAAATGCCTACGGGAAAACTCATATATTTTCGCTTGGATTCCTAACAATATGTCCGAGATTGATCCTGAGGTTATTTGCCATAGACTGAATGTGTAGCCTGATGCTAAGTCAGTCAAGCAAAAAAAAGAGGAACTTCACTTCTGAGAGGCAACAAGTTACTGATGAGGAAGTCTAAAAACTGATAGAGGCTGGGTTTATACGGAATGTCTACTATCTTAATTGGCTTGCAAATATGGCGATTGTGAAGAAAGCCAATGGGAATTGAGGATGTGTGTGGACTTCACAGATCTTAATAAGGCATGTCCAAAAGACTCTTATCCCCTACCTATAGTGATAAACTGCTGAATGATAATCAGTGTATTAGCTCCTCAGCTTTTTAGATACTTTCTTAAGCTATCATCAAATCATGATACTTCCCGAGGATGAAAAGGAAACCTCTTTTATCACCGATAGCGAGACTTATTGCTACTGAGTAATGCCCCTCATATTAAAGAACGTTGGAGTAACCTACCAGGGAATGGTGAATAAGGTCTTTAAGGACTTGTTGGGCAATATCATGGAAGCCTATGTTGATGACATGATTATAAAGAGTAGAAGGCAGAGCCCCATTAGAAACAATTTTTTAAAGTGTTAAGGAGATTCAATATGAAGTTAAACAATAACAAGTGTTCTTTTAGAGTATATTCAGGGAAGCTTTTGGGATTCATGATTACTAATCCTGGAATCGAAGCTAATCAAGAAAAGATCCAAGCCATTCTGGATAAGAAACTTTAACCATTGTAAAGGAGTTGTAAAGGTTGATAAGGAGGATTGTCGCACTAAATCATTTTTTATCCATGTCAACTGAATAGAGTTTACCATTTTTTAAAACCCTACAGGGTCGAAAAAAACTTAAAATGGACAGAGGAGTGTCAAAAAGCTTTTGACGAATTGAAAAAGCATCTAAAAGAACTACCTTTGTTGTCAAGGCCGGAATGGGGGGCAACTCTTTCTATATATTGGAATTGGAAATAAGGCGAGTAATGTTATACTCTTGAAAAGGAATGCGAATAGGGATCGACCAGTTTACTATGTGAGTAAAGTGTTGCTAGATGTTGAGATGCAAGATCCGCAAGCTAAAAGGGTAGTCTTAGTACTTGTGATGGTTTCCCGTAAGTTGCGCCCTTGTTTCCAAGCGTATTCAATCACGTTTTTTACTAATCAATTGTTAAAGAAAATCTTGCTAAAGCCAGTGCATTTAGGAAGGTTGGTGAAGTGGGCAGTGAAGCAAATCAGCCTAGACAAGCGATCAGAGGCTAAACCTTGACTGATATAGTTGAAAGTATCGATCAAGAACGAGCTCCTAAACAAAAGGTGTCATGGTGGGAGCTATTTGTAGATGGAACCTCAAGCACGAATGGAAGTGAGGTTTGTTTGTTTAGGTGACTCCTAAAGAAGACGAAGTATTAGAATACACGTTGCATTTTGACTTCTCAAGTTCAAACAATGTGGCTAAATATGAGGCTTTAATAGCAGGCGTGAAATTGGTTGAAAAGTTATAGGTACAGAATTTGATGCCTCACAGTGACTCCCAATTTGTGGTAAACCAATTCCATGGCCAATATTAGACTCGCGAGCTCACATTGATACCCTAAAAAGAAAAAGTTCAACTATTGGCATAGTCTTTCGATTGTTTTCAACTATTTCAAGTTAACCAATTTGAAAACACTCATGTCGATGCCTTGTTCAAATTGGCCTCCTTGAAAGAAACTGTGGGAAGAACAATACAAATTGAGAGACTAGAGAAATCCAGTGTGAGGGAAGATGAAGTATGTGATATCAAAATCGGTGATGATTGGAGGACATCGATTAATAAATACTTGGTAGAAAATCTACTCCTCTTGGTAGAAAATCTACTCCTCGAAGGCAAAATGTTAGTTTTTGGATGATATATTTTGAAATGACAAAACATTAATTTAAATGTACTTATTTTAAACCTTCAAATCATTTGTGAGGTATTATTTATGAGTAATTGTCTTAGAGAATATATTGCCAATTGTACTAAAAACCATCATAATTGATTTAAAATAATCTTACACACACATGCAAGCTAACAAATTACCCCCAGCAGACTCTGGCAACTGATCGAATGACTCAATGTTGGTTAAAGGTTCTATTGAAAAAAGGATGAAAAGGGGTCTCAGATCTTCTTCCTGACCTTAATCACCGCCTCCTCTAAAAGAATTATCACCTCCTTCAGTAGCTCAATCACCCTTACTTGAGGATTATGTTGAGCTAAAATAAGAATAGTTGGTTGAAGAGAAGTTTTTTTATTCAATTAAAAAATCGACCAGGTCCAAAGGATTTTCTTGTTCCATGGTCGGATCTACAAGCTCTATAGGATTTACTTGTTCTAAAGAATGGGCCACATACGAAGTTGGCAAACCCTATTTATCTAAGGAAGGATCAATGGGAGTTGTAGTTAGGTTTAACGAGACTGGAATAGGAATAGAATGAGAAGCCACATTTGGAGGAACATTTAAAACGCCTCGACTAGCAGTTCTAAGGTTATCTGATGTGAGGAGAGAAGATAATTCAACTTTCTCCCTTGTACATAGCCTCTTAATCTGTTGCACATACGTTTTACATAAAGTTGACACTGGAGGGTCTTTAGTCATTCTTCTTTTAAACACGCTCTATTGGTTTGAAAAATTAACACCTTTGGGAAGCTCTACAATCAGCCACTCAAACTCGTATCGAAGGTGCTTACTAGAAAGACTACCAAAAAGCTTTGAATCTAACTCCAATTGAATGAAGGACTAACCCCCCAAAAAACACGAACTCTAAAGAGGCGAACAAAGGGAATAACACCTCAAAGGTGACACAACACTAAGAAACCTATGACATGAGCCCATCCATGTGGGTGTAGCTGCTAGGGGTTGAGTCATGATCCCTAAAGAACTCAACCCTAAAATCCGATAAAGGGAAACAGAGCTTGAACTCTAAAGAAGCTTTCAAGATAAAGATACCACAAGAAGGTTAGGAAATAGTCCTTTAATCAGAGTTGGGGAGCCTATATGAGTAACCCTCGGGCAAAACTTATTCCCAAGTCTACTATTTTTAGACTGAAACCAACTCCTAAATCGAGTTGTTTACCACTATCGTGGGAGGCCATCTAAGAAAAACTAAGGCTCAAAATGACTTAGGAAAAGCATTTGAAAAGTCTAAGGGTGAAATGTTTAGGGTAACAAATGTAACGACTGAGTCCCGAGAATGGTTAATTACTAACATGGTTGAGTCAGGTGATTTTCTTACAGAAGAGCTGACTCAGTTGGTGACTGGCCTACTGTTGAACCAGCTGAGTCGAGTGACTAGCATGCGAGAGAGCCAGTTGAGTTGAATGACTACATATGGGTAACCGATTGAGTCGAGTGACTAGCTACGGTTGTATTTTACGAGTGAGCCGACTGAGTCTGGCAGGTGACTCTGGTGACAAGGTCAAGGGAATTGAGGAAAATTAGTTGAAAGTTTAAATGAAAAAATTTTCATTTCTTACCTTATATAGTCGCGACTGAGAATCTGAAGAGTCAACTACTGGGTCTAGATCAAAGGTTTTTACTCTAAGACTAAAAGGTAGTAACGTAAAAATGATTCGGAAGACACAAAAGGACTTCCCATTTATACTCTTGGGGAACAATTGATATAGGTCATACCCGAAATTATTGGGCCAACATTCAAATAAAACCCAACTCAAAAGAGCCAGCAATTGATAGATATGTCAACCGCAAGATGCCATAAGTCCCAAGTGTAGGCCCCGCATAGCCTGACATGTGGCATCCTCATGCACCATGTGACAACCAACCAAGTGGTTAACCAGACTGTTGTGCATCACCAACAGTCGACCCAATGGCTGACCCAACTTCCAACCTATCCAGCCCAGTTTTGCTCTAGGGGGCTTGCGCACTCAAGACTTTGGGCCTTGTGCAGGCACATCTAACCAAAAGATGCTTGTAGAATAAACATAGCCATATCGGACCCTTATGGCTCTAACCCAATTAAATCATAATTAATTATGTAACTGTGCTTATATCAATATCTATAAATAGCCAACAGGTATGTTCTAATCTTAATTAATCTCTATTTGACTAACTGAAACTCTGTGGAGTTCTCCACTGACTTAAGCATCTGATGCACGCCAATTCACCAAAAATAAATTACTCTAAACAACTATTTTGTAGATAGCGGAGTAGAGGTTGATCCTAAAGAGATTGAAAAAAATTGAATTAATATAAAAACTATAGTCTAAATATAAAGAACATGTAAAAATGGGGGATTTCATAAAGAAATTTTTCTAATAAGAAAAACTAAAGAAATCAATTAAGCAAAACAAAAGAATCAAATTTAACAATTTAAAAAAAGCTTTGGTTAGCATGTATATTGATTATCTTGGATTTTTGTGTTGATCATTGAATTCTAAAGATGTCATTAAATTAAGCATTCAAGCATAATGCAACAACAAACTCCGTAATTAATCCTTAACTACTTAAACTACTTAGAAAGAACTCCCTAGATATATTTATGTAGCAGCATTAAAATCTGTGAAAGATATGAGTTGAAATTAAGCAACAAACACATAAGCTTGGTTGATTTACTTAAACTTAGATTTTCTTCTATCTCTATGTGAATTAAAACAATAAGAATTTAAGTTTTAAATCTGGCAGTAGATTAATATTAGGCTTCCTAGTAAATCAAATAACAATCATAAAAGATTGCTATGAAAAATTCTAGATACCTAACTGTCACGCCCCGGAAGTACGGAAAATAGGGCTAATTTAAAACTTTTTATTCATTAATTCACAATTAAGAGTGCATTCCTGTGCAGTGTCATACATCATCACCTATATTATACCTCAGGATCTTGTCATTGAATAGTATATATTATATCATATACATTACTTGATCTCAAGTTAATTAATCCTAATACATCCCATACAATGTTATACATCAAGTGTCTGCAATTATGATAATTGTCTGGGTACATGAAAAGATAAAAGATACCTCAAAATACAATATATGGCCTGGAGCTCAAGTCCTCCACTAGCCACTACTCCGTACGTCGCAGGAAAATCCTTTTCACTTGAAGAGATCTGGGGGGAAAGAAAACAGAGTGAGCTTCTAAATCGCTCAGTAAAGGGGGTAAGGGACTCATTTCATAAACCAAAATGCACATCACAAAATATTTATTTGTATGTGAAACTCATTAATCTCATTGGAAACCATAGCATGAAAGTACTCAAAACGACATTCTCATGTCTCAAATCATGTGAAAACATGAAGTAAAAAGGCTCAGTCTAGAGCAATAACAAAGCATGTGAAAATAATGCGATAAACGCTTTCTCAATTAACGTGATAAAATCACTGTAATAATAATGCACGTGGCACAGCCACTAAACACACGTGGCATAGCCACTGATTTAAATTCACACGTGGCATAGCCACTAAACACACGTGGCATAGCCACTGATTTAAATCCACACGTGGCACAGCCACAGGATAGGGTTTCACATGGCAACGGCCACCAATTAGGATTCTCACGTGGCAACGGCCACCAAATAGGGTTTCTCACATGGCAACGGCCACCAAATGGGGTTCTCACGTGGCAACGGCCACCAAGTAGGGTTTCTCACATGGCAACGGCCACTAAGTAGGGTTTCTCACGTGGCAACGGCCACCAAGTAGGGTTTCTCACGTGGCAACGGCCACCAAGTAGGGTTTCTCACGTTACCAGAACGGAGAAAAATCGGGCTTACATGCTACCAGAGCAATGCCCGGTGTGTACTCAGAATTACACACCTAAGTCTTAATCACATAAGACTAGTTTGCCTTCACGTAGAACTTATAGTGGTTTTTCTCTTGTAAAACTTATTTAAAACCGTTTTGTACTCAACACAAAACATAATAAAATAGAGTTCCAATCGGCAAAGCACGCACACATTTCGCAAATCTCGATATTGCCTTAACGTAGAGCCCAATTCATTACTCACACAAAATTCAACGGTTTATAAAGCAATTTCACACTCAGCTTATAAACTCATAAAATAATGGGCTCCAACCGGCTATAAAAATCATGTGCAATTGTATCACAACACAACACTCAACATGCTTGTTTTATAAATCACAAATCATGCTATAATAGTTCGCAAATCACATACACAAATGGTTTAGTTTCCCTTACCTCTTTGCACCTCGTATAGTGCAATCGTTTCCCCCTTGACACGGACTAGTCCCACATTCCACTTTGGAACTCCTGAGCTGTCCAAACGATGTTAAAACATCAATATTCAACTATCACATCAACCTCAATTCTCAAAATCGAGCATAATTGCTCATAACTCCTCAAATTTCTCAATTCTCATAACTCCACCACAAACCACAATCTCGCTCACAACACCTCAACATTCTATATTTCCTATGCCACAATATCTATGCTAATACACCACATTGTCTAAATCTCCATTTATAGCTCAAAATTCCTAAATTGCTAAATATCATTATCACTCCAACCACATTGTAATTTCATCAATCCCTAATCATTTTCCAGCTATTTCAGCACAATGCCAACAACTATTATCACCAAAATCATCTCAAATATCAAGATCGAGGTTTAGAAATTACCCAAAGCTTGTGAGGTGCACAACCCACGCCTCGATTCGATTCGTCCTTCGATTTCTTAGTATGTTGTTCTCCCTTTGACGAGGAACAACTTTCCTTCTTGCCACAACTTCTGATTTGGACGGAAATGGGTGCTTTGGATGAGTGAGAAAGCTAGGTTTCGGTGAAAATGGGGGTTGGAAGAGAGAGAAAGTGAGATTGCAGGAGAAAAACAGGAGTTCCTTATATAGGCTGAGGGTAGGAGATCGATCTGGCTCTTGATGAGATCGATCTGCATTTGAATTTTGGGGACGAGTTGGGCAATTTTATGCCTAGGAGATCGATCTGTCGAGGGGTGAGATCGATCTCTTTATGGCTTTATGAGATCGATCTGCTCCTTGAGGAGATCGATCTTCTCCCAAACAGAATCATTTGGAGATCGATCTCTTCCTCATGAGATCGATCTTCTCTCAAACAGAATCATAAGGAGATCGATCCTCCTCCATTGGAGATCGATTTGCTCCTTAAATTCCTCCTTCCTTGTCATTTTTAACTCACCAGATCGATCTCTCCTTCTCCCAGATCGATCTGTCCTCATAGATTCACACTTATTTTAAACACTTAACATATAAATCTCCAATTATCATTCCCACAATTCACTTAGCTCAATAAATTACACTTCAAATTCTTATTACATATTTAAAATATGTCCGAAATTCTTAGATCTCACACTAACCAAGTGATATATTATTAAGTCATGTTTTTCACAACAATATTAAGCCAAGAATAATTAAATCACACACCAACCAAATTAAGAAAACCAATTAGTAAATATTATAAAAGAAAACAAAGATACCATGAAATATAAAGGAATTGTTACCTAACATAAATCTAAAGAAATTGACAATTTTTTAATATGAAAGAGAATTAATTTGACAACTATGGTATTAAGAAGAAATCGACATGATGTAAATTATAAAGAAGAATTAATTTGGAAACTTAATATTAACTAATAAGAAAAATGACAAGAAAAATAATATTAAGGATAATTCGAAAATCAATTTGTAAAGAAAAAGGAAACAATCGGCCAAGCACAATTTTAATACAAAAAGTAACTTTACAAAATTGCAAAAAAGTTTTATAAAACCAAAACTAGGTCAATTGATTAATTAATTAGCCCTTATGGTCCCTTTATATAATGAGGGAATTATACAAATCCTACTTGTGGTTAAACTCTAATTACAATTTCTAAAATTATCTAAAAATAATATTCAATTTATCTTGAGTTTTTTTGATAGCTTTGCCAACTCTTCAAGGCTCTTGTCTCTCCTTATAATTCCAAAAAGGCTTTAGTTTAAATAGTCGATTATCCTTGTAGAAATCTCACTTTGACTAGGATTCAAAATCCTAATTTTTAGTGATGACTTTGCATACACTTTTGACCTATCAAATGAATTTTGATTTGGATGATCTTGGACATTCCAGAAATCTTATACAACTTTTTTAAAGATCACATTTTCCCTAAAATTTCGAACAGAGACAAAATTATCAAAATACCATTGCTAGTCAAAAGTTCCAAAAAATGTCATTTTAGCTATTTTTCTTCTCAAAGGCTTATTTTTGTTACCTAAAACAACAAATGAACATAAAAAAAACTTTTAAGAAGAAAATAAAGCTAGAAGAATATCATTAAACAATATAAATATATCATATTTAAGCACTTATAAGTATCAGAGTGTGTACACAATGAAGAACCCCTGCATCTCTTTGATTTTTCTTTTCTTACAGAGCTTTTAGTAGCATAAAGACTCGAAGATCAAGGTTCTTACGCTAGCATTGTCTCATTGTTTTCAATGTGATGACAATGATGAATTTCATATTTAGGGAGAGCAAGATTTGTAAGGCTCCTAAATTTATACGTATTCTTTATGATTCCGTGATGTACAGATAAGTTACATTTTATATGAATCATAAGAAATGAATATGTTTAAGTTCTAAGCGTGAATGAAATGCAAAATGAGTAGTAAAGCAATTGAATGTGAAGTTATCCTTGAAAATTTGGGAAAATTGCAGCTAGAATGCTGCAAAGCAAAGGGGAGATCGATCTTAGTGCAAGAGAGATCGATCCCTTATACAAGCAGATCGATCTCAATAAGTTTCTGCCTAGCCAGATCGATCTCTAAGTGATTCTGCCTGGCCAAGATCGATCCCTTCCCAAGTGCAGATCGATCTCTATTCGATTTTGCCAAGAGCAGATTGAGAGCAGATTAATCCTGCAACCTACAAACTGAATACCGAGAGAGTTCAAACAAATGGGAGATCGATCTCTCACCACTAGGAGATCGATCTCATGAGGCAAATTCTATAAAAACCCAACAAATTGAGTCTTCTTTCACGAGAATGCTGAAATCCCTCCTTTGAAACAAAGTAACCTAGCTTTTTCACTCTAAAAATCATCACCTTTCAATCATATTTGAGAGAGATTTATTTCAGCAAAGTTACCTCTTGTGAGGAGTAGAACAATATAGTTGAAAATTAGAAGTTGAAATTTTGGATTGAAGAAGCAAAGGGGTTTTCCCCCAAATTTGACAAATAGAGGAAAAGTCAAGCTAGGCGAGATTTCAATACACCAACTTTAAGTATGTTAATCTAGATAATTGTATGAGTTGATTGGTGTATAGATTGTTGCCTGAAACATCCATGAACATGCTTAATCCTTCATGACTTAAAAAGAGGTTTAATGTGAAAAAATGAGAGAAAGTTGATTAGGCATGGAGTTACTGATGTTTTAAACATGTAATAATGTTATTAAGCATGTATACATGATTGTAAGATAGCTTTGTGAAATACATGTGTTGGAATAAATTATGAATAAAAGTAGGCATATGAGATGTATGATGAAATGCCATAGTAGAAGAAAATGATGAACTTGAGGCATTGGGAGATTAATTTCATTTCAATAAGAATCAATAGACTTGATAAGTTTAATAGATTCTCGAGAGAATAAATTGTATAATCGAAATGGACTGAAGAGAGAATAAAGTCCAATAATCTTCCTAATGGTGTTGGCAAGAATCTCTTCGTGAATAGAACTATTATCCTTCTAAGACTTTTAAGGACGCTACAGGTGATCGTAGAAAGAGAGACTTTTTTTAGTTTTTTCCTCAGTTCGGATTCTTATCTGCTTCTCAGGAAGATGAAGAGGAAAGTCATCAAAGGGATCAATAGTTTTCTTTGAGTCTTCTTGTCTGCGGTGGGGAAAGCATTTCGGTACGATGTCTCCGGTTTAGACACCGGCGCCAACCTTCCTAAAACGCTTTGTCTTTAGGTGAAGACGAGTAGGTCAGCGCAAAAGACTGGAAGTCTATTTAACAATGAAAGACTGATTCTTGATCTTCTAGAGGAAGATGAAGAGGAAAGTCGTCAAAGGGATCAATAGTTTTCTTTGAGTCTTCTTGTCTGCGGTGGGGAAAGCATTTCGGTACGATGTCTCCGGTTTAGACACCGGCGCCAACCTTCCTAAAACGCTTTGTCTTTAGGTGAAGACGAGTAGGTCAGCGCAAAAGACTGGAAGTCTATTTAACAATGAAAGACTGATTCTTGATCTTCTAGTGCTTTGGTGCGCAGGCTTGGCTCCGGATCTTTGAAAAAGTCCTCGTTCTAAAGAAAGTCAACTTAGGCATCTTCAAGAGCTATATGCTTAACACATGCAAGTTGTATTCGAAGTGGAATAAAAAAAGACTTTTATAGTACCGAAAAGTATTTGCAATGTAATGAGGCCAAATGAGTGTAAACGGTCTAATGCATTGATTTAATTTCATGCAAGTGAGAATAAAGTATATTAAAGTGTACTGATGTGATTAGTAAATAATTGCAGCTCCTAGAGATATATTTAGAGCCAATTAAACAGGATCACGAACGTTGAAAATCAAAGGAAAGTGATTCGAGCGTGATTCGAGGTAAGGGATTTATGCGAGCTATTAGAGATAGCTATACGTATATTTCTTGCCTTTTGTGTGCAAATGACTACTATAGAGTAAATAGATATTTGAATAACTACACGAAAATCAAGCTATAAGAAGAAGCTTATGTGCATAAATTGCATGCCTTCAATGTCTTTCTTGCAAAAAGATGTTTTGTAAGTGTTTTAAGAAAGAGTAATAATAGACTGGCTCTCGAGTTAACGATTACCATAAAACCGCATGTTTTATTAAGCGAAAAGCGTGTAAAGAGTGATTGAAGGGAAATTGCCCTCTCACTCATACTTTATGATTCACCAAAGTGAACTTGATCAGGGATACCGCTTTCACCTTAATGGAGCCATCTATTGAATTTCTATGTGAACTCGTGCTAGAGTCAACGTGGCAACGGTAGGTTTACCAGCCCTGCTCGCACATTGTTTTAAAAGGGAGTTTGAGAAAACAAAGGGTACTGAAGCTGAGTGTAAGTTGTGTGATCCACTCGAGAGCTCGCACTAGATTTTAGAAATCATGCTAGAGCCATCGAGTACTGCTAAGTGATCTTACTTTGATTATGCTCGCATGGAAACCATGCTAGATGCCTCAAGTAATGCTATGTGATCTTACGCTGAATTGCTCGCACGTGGTTTTATGATGTTTGCGGTGTGATAAGTAAAATCGTGCTAGAGACCTCAAGTATTGCTATGTGATCTTACACTAAGTTGCTCGCACGAGATTTTATGAATTTTATATGTGTGATGAGTAAAATCGTGCTGGAGCCGTCGTGTATTACTGAGTGATCTTGTACAGACCTGCTCGCACGAGATTTTAAGACAATGGAAATGGGTGATAGAGGATCCACTGGAGCACGCTATACCGTGAGCGTTAGCCATGGAGTACGATGTACCGTGATATCTTAGTGATTCTTAGTGAGCTGAAAGGATGGTTGATCCGCCTCCTCAAGCTTGGGATTCCCGTACACCTGATCAGTGATTGCCTAGAATCTAGACTATGACCATAAGTCCTTATTCTGTGTGATATGACATTATTTCCCTACTGTGTGTTATGACATGTGTTCCCTGTTGTGTGATACTGGGTGGTATGTTATCCTATCCTATGTCTCATGTATTGTGATGACTGCCCTCCCCGCACCAGGTCACAGTCTCACTCATCTCTACTGTCCGCTTTGGCAGCCTCACAGGCCCCTCACGGTTTTATCGGGGAATACTGCCCCAGTTCGCGTCCCACATGGTTCGAATCCAAGACCTTAAGTCCTTAATTCTTATAGGTATCATATGTGTAAGAACAAAGACTTTAAGGTCTTGGGTTCGAATCATGTGGGACGCGAATTGGGGTATTTAACTCGATAAAATCGTGAAGGGCCTGTGGAGCTTTTAAAGTGGACAATACGGATGAGTAACGATGTCAACAGTAGTCGATGTCACAGCAGTCGATGTTGTGGGCCCAAGAGGGGTGGCCATGGCCGGCTAGGCTGGTCCGACTAGGCTGGGCCGTTACAATAAAATGCGCGTTTTAATGTCAGAGTCCACTCTCATGGCCTTGCTCGCCCCTTTTGAGTGTCTCTGAACACCAATCCGTATTGTTCGCTTTGGGGTCCACTAGTCAACACCAGGATCTACCCCTCATGATTTTACTCCACATATGCGTCCCGGAGGCTTCAAACTCGGGTCAACACCCTTGTTCTTATACTCCTAATACCATTGAGCCAAGATGGTACCAGGAGTGCAAGAACAAGGGTGTTGACCTGAGTTCGAAGCCTCCGAGACGCGTATGTGGAGTAAAATCGTGAGGGGTAGATCTTGGTGTTGACTAGTGGGCCCCAAAGCGAACAATACAGATTGGTGTTCAGAGAAACTCAAAAGGGGCGAGCAAGACCATGGGAGTGAGCTCTGACATGTATATTAATTTACTAAGTTATTTGCTATGTGCAAGGTAATTTCTAAGTGTGGATTGAAAATGAAACTGTGTGATTTTGAAGATGAGTTGTGTGATTCTGTGTGATTTGAAAAGAATATGCATATACCCATCTAGCGAATTAATGGTTTTGCATCGATGGAAGTTATTTTAAGAGAATGCATATGTTTTATAAGGAAAATGAATGTATATATTTTAAGCATGTAGATAGAGTTGGCAAAAGTTGGTCCGAGCTTAAAAACCCGCCCGAGATCGAACCCGAGACTAGACCGAATTGACCAAAAATTCAAAGGTCGAAGCCCGAGAAAACCCCGACCCAAAAAAACCCGAACCCGATATAACCCGAGCCTGATATGACCCGAACCCGAAACCCGAGAAAACCCGAATTTATAACTCGAAAAACTTGAATTTTAATTATATAATTATTATGTTAATAAATAAATAAATAATACATTTTTTCTAATTAAAATTTATAAAATTTTAAAACAATCATTATTTATTTATTACATAATTATATTAATAATTTATTATCAACAAAATAAATATTGAATATTTAAATTCAATTTTTAAATAAAATTATTTTAAAATACAATATAATATTCAATATCAAATAATTTTCAATATTATGCTTATTATATTTGTAATAATAAATAATAAATATATTATTAAATATAACATTTGATTTTATTATAAAAACAATTATTATACTATTTTTTTATATTTTTTTCATATTATAATTTTAATTTTAATACAATAATAAATCAAATATATATAAATCAGTGTATAATTGTAACATTTATTTTAATTTGATATTTCATATAAAACATTGAATACATTATTAACAAAATTAGAATTTAAATTTTGACTCCTATAACTCGTAAACAGAAAAATTGTGATTTGCTTTTTAAATGGTGATTATTTTAAAAATAAGAATTGAAAGTTGAAAGAGGTGACCATACCCTTTTAAAGGCTGTAATAACTTTTTCACTGCAAAAAAAGATTCAGACTCAACTATGACATGTTTGCATCCAAGTTCCCATGCTATTAACAAGTCAATGATTGTTGTGTTCTAAATCATTTTTGTGCATACATATTCACAAAACTTTAAATGCTAACGAGTCTCAAAAGCAAAAAATGTTGCACATTTGTAAAACACATTTGTAAGGAAATATAATTAAATAATTTTCAAATTAACCTAGAAAAATATATATTTCAAATTTTTATTTCTAGTTAGAAAATTTCAATTTTAACTATGTTTTATTTCTTCTATAAATTTTATTACTAAATTATATAATTTTTCCTATTTAATTATATTTCCTAATTTACCCTAAATAAATATATCCAAATACATGCATATAATTCAAATTTTGTTTCTAAGTTATAAAGTCAAATTTTCAATTTAACTAAATGAACTAATTTACGCATCAATATTAAAAATGACTTAGTATATAACTAGCGGTCTTACACATAGTAAATAACAACAATAAAAAAAACAAATAATAAGAGCTTTTACTTGATAAAATTTAATAATCAAATCTGATAATTTCACCAGAATCTGGATTTCTTTTATTTAAATAAATGAGAAAACATTGGAAATCCTAAACTACATTCTGCACAAAATGGAAATAAAAAAACACCAAACAAAACATCAAACAAGACAGGAAAATATATTCATGGGCATGTCCTTCACATTCTATGATTCTACCAATACCGAACAATTCTAACTGCTTAAAATACACACTTCATGCAACAAAAAATCAACCAAAGTTGGCGATGCAATTATGTAAACATATTATCAGAGAATACTCTTTTTGCCTCATTGTTAAACCTAAATGCTACTAGGTGAAATCATCAACGCTACTTTTCAGAAATAGAATCATTTACCTAAATTAACCGAGTGAGGGGCGACGACGCCTGAGTGAGAGACTGCATGAGAAGTGGCGATAAGCGGCTAAGTGAGGGAGTAATGCAGACAGACTGAGTGAGGAGCTACTAAATGAGGCAACAGAGCAAAGAGATTGAGTGGGAAGTGACGACTATGAAACTTTTATTAATTTAATTTTAGTGACTTCTGTTTAAAATTTAAAAACTTATTATTTTAATCATAATTATCTAATTTAATTTCATAATTATTTATATTATGTTTTATTTTTTTAAAGCTCACCAAGTTTTATCGTATAAATATATTTTTTTAGTGTATTATATCAACAACAAAATATCTCTCATATGGTAGTATATAATTGTATATGATATAATTATATCAAATGTTAAAAATATATAATTTTTTTAATTCAATAATCTAAATTTTTAATGAGACATTTGATTAATTAATGTAAACGATTATATTTAATGCAATAATGTTAATTATGATTTATGTACAAATAAAAAACAAATTAGAAATAAAACAGAGCTAATTAATTGGCCATTTATTCATATTAAGCATTTTTTTGGTAAATGATAATATTAATTGGTACTTTTCTTCTTATAATATCAATATGTAATATTTTCTTTTGCATTTAATGAATATAATTATATCTACTATTTTATAATAAATATTGTAGGAAATTAAAAAAAAGTAAATGATTTTTGTCAAATAACAATTATTAAAATATAGAAATTTGTTTTTATATAAATATTTATTAAAATATAAATCATATAAAAATTAAATTAATTATCACATTCAAAATTTTAAAAAAAATTCATAACTAATAATGTCACGACCTAAAAATCAGAATAAATTTTTCGTTTTTTTTATACTTACCTGTCCTCTGATCGTGACCACACTCCACTAACAATTGGGTTGTGCGTCAATGCCAGTCCCACCATTCATTCACCATATAACTTAATTCCTTATTAAAGGAAAGGTAAACACATGAGTTTTTTACTAATTCTTTCCCATTCATTTACAAAAGTTTACAGTGTTTATACATCCCAAAAAATTACTTACAAACATATTATTGTGCTATTCTTATTTAGATACAATATGTACAAGTGTATATACCTCAAGTGATGGGCAGCAGCGGATATCAGGAATGCAGTACTCAGTCACCTCAAAGTCTACTGGAAATGATCTGTGTGAGAAAATGAAAGAGGTGAGCACATCAAGCTCAGTAAGGCAATCCTACGAACAAGTAGGTAACCATACTACCTACATGAACGTGGTGCCATGCATAAACCACCATTTCTCCAGACATTTCAAAATAGATGCTACAATTCATGATGTCATGTAAAACAAGTTCACATATGGATTTCAAAGAGCATGGACAACTCAACATGCAAATCCATTTAAATCATTTCATTCTCGTTAAAATTTCACAACACAGCCAGGACTTAACCCCTCCCTCGGGTGTTCCTGACTCACACAAAATCATGAACTCAAATGCTTTTCAAAGCAATAGTAACATGCGACACAATGAATGTCATGTAAAACTAGTTTACATCACGCATGGGTTTAAATAGCATGGAAATAACGTCATGCAAGTTCAATTTAAAACCCAGTTTCATTCTCATCACAATCACATCTCAGTAAGGATCCAACCCCTCCATCGGGTGATCCAGACTCACACAAAAGTACACAAAACATGTTTCTCAAAACATCAATTTATAACATGCGAGACTAGGCAATATATATATCTCAGGAAAATAACTAGGAGTATGGCCATATACTCGTGATCCCACTGCTACACGGATCCTGAGTGCGGGGTCTCACCACTATCGCGAACCGCCCCGGAGGTGGGTCAGTCCATCCCGTCGGTCATATCCGATAACTCGCATCCGAAGATGCCACTCGCATCCAAAGATGCCACATAATCAATCCCAACACGGTATAACATACTCCATGCTACTTGCACGGTACAACGTACTCTGTGGACCCATATCTCATATCCACAATCGTGCCTGTCTCAAAATGCACGTGCAAGCATATTTAATCGGCGTGACACACAGTCTACCCGACGCTCCAAGCACGGCTCATCGTATGTCTCATAAAATCAGTGCAGGCAATGCTCCAATACTCTCATAAAATCAAGAAAAATCTCATGCGAGCAAAGCTCCAGCACGCGTTTCATAAAATCTCATAAGATCTAGTGCGAGCTAAGCTCTAGTACTCTGTCAAAATCATGTAAAACTAGTGTGAGCTAGGCTCCAGCACTATATCATAAATAATCAAGTGAAAATCTGGTGCGAGTTAGACTCCAGCACCCTGTCAACGAAAATCATATGAAAATCTAGTGCGAGTTAGACTCCAGCACCTATGCATGTAAAACTCTAGTGTGAACCCTTGCTCTAGCACTAATGCATGCATCACACAAATCAAAACTCGTGCGAGCTAAGTTCTAGCATGTCACACTTTCATAAAATCACGTAGGCGGCTCTGTTATCTCAAAACAATTTTCGAAAGAAATCACATTGTTGAAAATATGCAATGCTGTGCATTTTTATTTAAAAGTTAGCTGGCATACTCATGCACATGTCAAAACACCTCAAAAACAAGCAAGAACCTCTTATTCTTACTCCTCCTAGCTTTTCCTAACTTTGGAAAATTTTCCCTTCATAGGGGTATTTTGGTCATTTGCCCATCCGAGCACCAAAAAAATTTATTTTAAATCTAGACCCTTCAGACAAATTTAGGGAATGTAAATGATGTCGAAATTGCGTAAAGTTACCTCTAGCAGTCCATAAAATTCCCTTACCTGGAATCACGTGTGAGCTTATCCTATCTCGACCGTACCAGGCCTCTCAGTCCAATTCGTTCCAAACCAAGTCTACGGAGCTGCATATAACCACATCTTTGGGTCAATTCTATATACTTATCAGTATTTCACTCTTACTGATCGAATCTAAAACACTGGGCCCATTTTACTTTATTGGGCCCGATTGCACATTAATGGGTCTTAGTCTGTATTAAGCCTGTTTCCACTTATTAATTCTTTCATCAAAGCCTATTAGGCTCACTAGGCCCATCAGTACTTATTAGACTTTTTTTAGACTCTTTGAATAACCCGTATATCATTTACGACAATTTAATTAAAATCTCAATATAATCTATTAAATGCAGAATTTAATTTGTAATTCGTAAAATAAATCTTTAATACGCGATGATTACATAAATTGTTGTAAATAAGCTTTACTTACTCGAGATTATGCGATGGTGCGTAAATCGAAGTTCTATCGAGCTCACGTACGCGATTTCTCATCGAACTGTACAATTTTATACTTAATTTTGGGTAAATTTTTGATCAAATATAATTTTAAATTAAATTCTCGAAAATCAATTCGGTCACTTTTGACCTCTTACCGACTTACCCGAAGTCCGATGTATCCCCGAAAATCTTCCCCTTTTTTCTTTTTTCTCTTTGTCTTTATTTTTCTCCATTTTTCCTCTCTTTCTTGGCTGAACAGGTTCGGTCCGATTCAGCCCGGTTCAGACCGGTCGGTTCAACTCGGTTCTCTTCTGACTGAACCGATCCGTACCGGTTCAGGCTTCCTCATCGCAGTTCACGGCATTTTTGGCCGGTTCTCGGCTCGATTCCTGTGCTGTTTAGCTCGTCTCGGGCAGGAGAACACTCGATTGGCCTTGGGGTGGGTCGAAAAGGTGCCATCGCCGGTGAATCTGTCACACCCCACTTCCGGGTGTCCTTTATCGATACTTACTCTACTATGATTGGGCTGTGAGGCGATGCAATTACTAAAGTTTCAAAAATTTACAGCGAAAATATTTAAGATTTAATCTAGACTCCCAGGTGTGTGCGTAAATATACAAGATTAATTGAATATTAATATCTTTACATAAGATCCCCATAAAACTGTTACATTTCCAAGGTAAAATTGTGCGATACAAGATAATAGATACAAAATACTCTTGTGTATAGAAATCTTATACCTTTACGATTGGTGGGAGCTGTCCAACACAAAAAGAGATCCAAAGATCACCGCACTGCTCTACTTCTCAGTATCTGGAGGGGAAAAAATAGTGGGATGAGCAAACCACAGCTCAGTAAGGAAATGAATGCTAGCAGGTAGATATCGTACTACCTACATAGCCCATGCATGTATAAAACAAAACTATGTTTTCATTATAAATGAAAATATCATTGGAAATTGCAGTAAACATATATTTCTTATTTGGCATTTTCATGAACATAAATACTAAATATTTCCACCTAAAACATGTTTCATAAAACAGTGCCCTCTCGGCATAAGTTATTAAATCAGATATTTTCAAATACACATGAATCTCTTTCTTTTCTGAGTTCTCCTCAATTTCTCGAATCTCTGAGACAAGCATGAAATTTTCAGCAATAAAATATCCACGACATATGGCCATAGTCAGTGATCTCAGGCCTCACTGATCAGGTGTGCACAGGGCATCACTTCGCCTGAAGGGGGATGGGTCAGTCCTACCCTCCGACTCATCTCAATCAACCTCATCTCCTCACATACTTACGGTATAAGGTACGCCATGTGTCATTTAAGCGATACTCGTACTCACGTGCACCCAGCACGGTACATAATATATCAATGGACAACTACACAGTACTACGTACGACCGTGGACCCAAGTCCATACTCCAACTCCGATGGACTTTTCATCCTGAACCATGTCTCATATACCAGCCAAGCAAGCAGCGTGACACATAATCATCGTAAGGCTCCAGCGCGATACGAGGTATTTTTAAGGCCCAGCCCGTTCAAAGGCCGTCGACTGGCATCCTCTTGGGTCCCAGACCCCCAGGTATACCTCAACTCAGTAAAAACATGTGCGAGCTAACACTCCAGCACATTATCATCATAAAACCACGTGCGAGTCATGCTCCAGCACGGTTTATCAAATCATGTAGACGTATGTGAGTCAAACTCTAGCATAGTTAGAATCATTAAAACGAGTGTGAGCTAGAACTCCAACACCAATCTCATCTCAAATCCAATAGGCGACTATTTTCTCTTTTAAAACTCAAAACATGTTTATTTATGCAGAATGCCTTTCCATGCTAAAACATCTAAAACTAACCAACCTATCATCATCATTTCTCAATCACCACATCAATACAAAATTGAGAAAAAATTAAAATCATGCATATCATGCTATTTCCTTACCCCATCCCATTTCTCAATACATATATATATATATATCATAGTACTTTTCATGCTTTCATATCATTTCATAGAATTGTAGTATCGTACTAACTCTAGCGATATATCTACAAAATTGCCGTAAAATACGTACAAACATCTCTATAGCTAACACACAGTCCCTTACCTCGAATCGTACGTGTATTCCCTTTGTCACGTATGCTCCGTTCGCGATCCGGGTTAGTCGTGTTCCACGTTCTTCCAATCTACACACAGAACCATTAAGTCATTTCTTTTCTTTCTCCCAAATATCCTTATTGTCAATTATTCTCCCATTTATACCTTTCAAGCCTTTAAATCGTATATCACTTTTCCATTGTATCACTTATCTCATTAAACTATTTCTCAAGCTTTCCATAAATTTCCCTCTTCTTAAATTTCTCTTAACATTACTCACTCATCACTACAAATCACTCTTATCAATATTTTGCATACCATTCAGTCCATACAATGTCTAGAATCCTTATTTAAAGCTTGAGGGTTGAAGAACTTACCCTTTTTTTTTCTTAGCCAAACTTGTGGTAGCCATAACTCCTTCTCTTGATTACATCAATGGGTGATTTTTGGGTATATTGTTCTCCTTGCTCCAAGGAACAACTTTCCCTTCTTGAGCTTCTTCCAAAACTGGCTAGAATGTAGTGATTTTTTAGAGTGAGAAAGCTTGGGTTTTGAGAGAAAATGGCAGCTGAGGTTTGGTGGAGGAAGAGTTTTGAGTTTTCATCTCAATCCCGCGCTCTTTTATAGTGCATGCTTATGAGATCGATTTGGTCCTTGTAGAGATCGATCTCTACATGTTTAGTAGTCCTTTTCACCTAACATAACCACTCCCAGATCGATCTTCTCCCTTAATGAGATCGATTTGTCGAAGGCCAATTTTCTTCTTGGAGATCGATCTGCCCCTTGTAGGAGATCGATCTGCTCTTTACAGAACCCTTAAGGAGATCGATCTGTCTAGTCTTGAGGTCGATCTGTCTCAAACAGAGAGCTAAGGAGATCGATCTTGTGAGACCTCGTATATGTATAATTGTATATATGTATATAGAAATGTAAATGGAGTTATACTATGAATTCATAAGTGAAGTATATGTGATGTAACTCCATAAGTTAATGTACACACTTGTAATAAGAGTTGTGATTATACATACAAGTTGCATTATGTATGAATATGAAGAAATGGACTTAAATATGTGAAGAATGTGAGTAAAATGGAAAGTGAGTAGACTGGTAAAATGAAAGGAGGATTGCATAAGTTGTGCACTTCCATTTAGTTTATATCATGTACCTTTGGCTATACAAAGATTCTACATAAGTTTTAATGTGTATGAAGTATTAATGGATGCCATTTTCAAGTCTCAAAGATGATTGGATGGGAAAATGACCATGACAGCAAATTAATGATGTTTGAGTATGAGTTACTGCAGAAAAACTGTAAAAAAAACTAAGAAATATGAAAGGCAGATCGATCTTATAGGATGAGAGATCGATCTGGAAGAGCCAGAATGATCTTATTCGAGCAATGGAATAGGGCAGATCGATCTCCAATGGAGCCAGATCGATCTCCTAAGCATTCTGTAATGAAAAGATCGACCCTCAAGCATACAGATCGATCTCCTTAGCTCTCTGTTTGGGGCAGATCGATCTCAAGCTTCAACAAATCAATCTCATGCTTAAAATGTCGTGGAAAAGAGGAATTTAAGGGGACCAGATCGATCTCCTCCTTGTGCAGATCGATCTCATCAAGCTATTTCCATAAAAAGGGCGTTGAAAATCTACAGATTTCGGGACAAAACCATTTCCTTCCCTTTCCAACCCAAAACCTAGTTTTCTCTTTCTAAATCCAACCATTTTCAATGAGATTTGAGGGAAGACTATTAGAGGCAAAGTTGTTCACATCAAAGAGAAGAACAACATAGTTTGGAGGCATTTACCCATTTGTTGGATTGAAGAAACAATGGGCATTTCTATTTGGAGCAAAGAGGAAATCCAAAGAGGTGAGTTTGTAAAGCACCAACTTAAGTACATTGTTAAGCTATTGATGTTTCGGGTTGATTAGGGTGCTTAGTATGGTTAGAAACTATCTAAAATGCATTGGAATGATTATAACCTAGAAATGGTCTAGTGTGAGAAAGTGAAATGTATGGAGATTAATGAGAGATGGGATATCTAGAGGTGATAATAGTGTTATTGGTATGATTTTAAGATGTTGTTAGTGAATAAATTGTAAGATTTACCTAAAAGGGGTAAAATGTGGATTAAGGCATTGGTAAAATGCATAAATGAATTATTGTAGATAAATTAGGAATTATTAGCTGTCAATAAATAAATAATGAATTATTATCTGTTTTCCTATTTAATAGGAAACTGCCTAAAATCAAGGAAGTTAGAGATATCCTGATTTTTTTCCTAGAATTACTCCTAGAATTACTCTCTAGTTTTCCTATTTATATTGTAACAACTATTGAATTCAGATGTAGAAAAGAATACATTCAGTTTTACCTCTCTACTATTTTCTTTCTTTACTACATGGTATCAGAGCCTATGAATTATAAAGCAGCCATGGTTGGCTCTAGTTCGTCTTCTTCTTCCGTTACTAGCACCGTGACAAGGAGTTCCCAGGCATCTTCGATTGCACCCATCAATGAAAGCCCTTTACAGATTACCATTCATAAATTAAATGGTAAAAACTACTTAGAGTGGGCCCAATCCGTGCGTTTGGTGATTGATGGAAAGGGAAAACTTGGATATCTGAATGGGGAAATCAAGCCTCCTGCCGCTGATGATCCAAAATACCAGCAGTGGAGATCAGAAAATTCCATGGTTATCGCTTGGCTTATTAATTCCATGGAACCAACCTTGGGAAAACCGTTTATGTTTCTGCCAACCGCTCATGATGTTTGGGAGGCTGTTAGAGAGACGTACTCTGACCTAGAAAATTATTCTCAATTATTTGAGTTAAATACTCGGATGTGGTGGATACAACAAGGTGATAGAGAGGTAACTGCCTATTATAATGACATGATGACTCTGTGGCAAGAATTAGATATGTTCGAAACTGAAGAATGGGAGAGTCCGAATGATAGTGCACGTTACAAGAAAAAGGTTGAACGAAGTTGAGTGTTTGTATTTTTGGCAGGTCTAAATAAAGATCTTGATGAGGTTTGGGGATGTATTTTAGGACGAAAACCTCTACCCTCTATCAGAGAGGTTTTTTCTGAGGTACGGAGAGAGGAGGCTCGGAGATTAGTGATGTTAAAGGGAGTAGAGGAGCCAAAAGTTGATCAGGACAATTCAGCTCTTGTAGCCCACAGTAATGAGCAACAAGGAGAAAGACGAGGAGGCAAACAAAAGCCATGGTGTGATCATTGTCGGAGACCATGGCATACACGCGAGACCTGTTGGAAACTCCATGGAGAACCTGCGAATTTGAAGAAGAAACCTGGTGATGACTCTCGGCCAGCAGGGGACACTCGTGCTTTCCAGGTTAGCACTACTAATCCAGGGCAGCAATCATCCTCAGACTCTCTTCCTTTCACCAAGGAACAAATGGAGCACCTGTACAAGATGTTTCAGTCTCAATCTATAGGAAATTCTAGTGCGTCTTGTTCTATAGCCCAGTCAGGTAATTTTTTCACCACATCATTTACTTGTGTCAATCCAAATACATCTTGGATATTAGATTCAGGAGCAACCGATCATATGACTGGGTTCTCGCAGTTGTTTTCTTCTTACATACCTTGTGCAGGAAATCAAAAGGTCAAAATAGCAGATGGTTCATATGCTACAGTTGCAGGGAAAGGAAAAATTATTGTTTCTTCTCATCTTACTTTAAAAGATGTCCTTCACGTTCCTCAATTGTCCTATAATCTATTGTCAGTCAGTAAATTAACTCGTGATCATAATTGTCAAATTAATTTTTGGTCTTCTCAATGTAAATTTCAGGATTTAACCTCGAGGAAGACGATTGGGGATGCTAGGCAAGACTGTGGCCTTTACCTCCTTAATAATGATACAAACTTTGGAAGGCAAGACCAAACTTGTTTTAATTCTATTTCTGTTTCCAGTGACAGTGAGATTATGTTATGGCATTTTCGGTTAGGACATCCAAATTTTCATTATTTAAAGCAATTATTACCCAAATTATTTATGAATAAAAATGCTTCTGTTTTTCGATGTAAAGTTTGTGAATTAGCTAAACATCATCGTGCTGTTTTTCCACCACAACCATATAAAAAGTCAAAACCATTTACTATGATCCACAGTGATGTATGGGGTCCTTCTAAAGTGGCAACTCTTTCTGGAAAACGTTGGTTCATTACATTTATTGATGATCATACTTGGGTTACTTGGGTTTTCTTACTAAAAGATAAATCTGATGCTGAAAGTGTGTTTAAAAACTTCTATACAATGGTACAAACACAGTTTGAAACTCATATCAAAGTTTTTCGTAGTGATAATGGCAAAGAATTCTTTAATCATGTGTTAGGGAATTTTTTTGATGAAAAGGGGATTGTACATCAAAGTTCTTGTAATAACACACCTCAACAAAACGGGGTAGCCGAAAGGAAAAATAAACATCTTCTTGAAGTTGCTAGGGCCTTAAGCTTTACATCTAAAGTTCCAAAGTATCTTTGGGGAGAAGCTGTTTTAACAGCCACATTTTTTATAAACAGAATGCCTTCAAGAACCTTGGGGCTTAAAACACCAATAAAACTTTTCAATGAGTGTTTTCCAACTTCCAAGTTAGTAAGAAACATTCCTTTAAAAATTTTTGGTAGTGTTGCATTTGGTCATAACCATGACCATAAAAGAACAAAACTTGATCCAAAAGCACATAAATGCATTTTTATAGGCTATTCGACAAATCAAAAAGGTTATAAATGTTATGATCCAGTTCTGCAAAAAATGTTTGTTTCTATGGATGTCACTTTCTTTGAAGGACAATCATACTATCACACTTCTCATCTTCAGGAGGAGAAGAACAATAGTAAAGATGATATGTTTTTAAATGGTTCTGACTTAACCATTGATTTTGAATGTGCTAGTGATGATATTTTACCAAAAGTAATTGAGAAAGGAAATACAAATGCATTAAATGATGAAAATCTACAACAACCTCTGATAATGCCATCTCAAAATCAAAATTCTGAAACAACAGAGATGTGTGCGAAATGATGGAAGGGTCTTATATATTCAAAGGAGTACCAAGCACAAAAAAAGGAAAGGAACACTATCTTACAGCACCCCCAAGAATCTGATCAGGGGTTAGATCATGAGATCAATGTTCCTTCAGACAATTCTGATAATAATCCTCCAGGTAATTCTAAGTCAAATTCCTCAAGTCAAGATGATCTTCCAATTGCTCTTAGGAAATGTGTTAGGTCTTATACTAAGCATCCTCTATCCAATTTTATTTCGTATAATAATGTGTCACCTCAGTTTCATGCTTTTATTACACAAGTGTCTAGTGTGGTTATTCCAAGTAATGTACAGGAAGCTCTAAATGTTCCTGAGTGGAGAGAGGCTATTCTTGAGGAGATGAGAGCTTTAGAGAAGAATGCTACTTGGGAAAAGGTTGATCTGCCACAAGGAAAAGCAATCGTTGGTTGTAAGTGGGTATTCACCGTGAAGTATAATTCTGATGGATCTCTAGAACGATACAAGGCTCGACTGGTAGCTAAAGGCTACACACAAACTTATGGAGTGGATTATTCTGATACTTTTTCTCCAGTGGCAAAACTAAATACTGTTCGTGTGCTTTTGTCAATTGCTGTAAACCTTGATTGGTCTCTAAATCAATTGGATGTGAAGAATGCTTTCCTCAATGGAGACCTTGAAGAGGAAGTTTACATGGAGGCACCACCTGGTTTTACTGAGAAGTTTGGATCCAAGGTATGCAGACTTAAAAGATCACTATATGGTCTTAAACAGTCGCCTAGAGCTTGGTTTGAAAGGTTTACAAAGTTTATGAAGAATCAGAATTATAGACAAGGGCAGACAGATCACACTCTCTTTATAAAAGTCTCTAACAAAGACAAGATCTCAATTGTGATTGTTTATGTAGATGACATAATTCTTACAGGAGATGACGAAGAAGAAATGAACCGATTAAAACAGAATCTAGCCAAGGAGTTCGAGATTAAGGATTTGGGGCAAATGAGATATTTTTTGGGTATGGAAATTGCGAGATCAAGGAAAGGTATCGTATTGTCACAACAAAAATATATCTTGGATCTCTTGAAAGAAACTGGTATGAGTGGGTGCAAGCCAGTTGATACTCCAATAGAAGCAAAAGTGAAGCTTGGAGAGGTAAAAGAT
This sequence comes from Firmiana major, assembly GCA_033439115.1. Classification (NCBI taxonomy): domain Eukaryota; kingdom Viridiplantae; phylum Streptophyta; class Magnoliopsida; order Malvales; family Malvaceae; genus Firmiana; species Firmiana major. The sequence continues at coordinate 8,391,983 of CM065902.1, read as the reverse complement.
GGAGTTCCTGTGGATACTGGTAGATATCAAAGATTAGTTGGGAAGTTAATTTATCTATCTCATACACGACCTGACATTGCTTTTGCTGTAAGTATGGTAAGTCAGTTCATGCACTCTCCTTGTGAGGAACATCTAGAAGCTGTGTTTCGAATTCTTCGTTATTTGAAAGCAACTCCAGGGAAAGGATTGTTTTTCAGAAAAAATGAAAATAGAGGAATTGAAGTCTATACTGATGCAGATTGGGCAGGTTCAATCACTGATAGAAGATCGACATCTAGATACTGCACCTTTGTGTGGGGTAATCTAGTTACTTGGAGAAGCAAAAAATAAGGTGTTGTTGCTAGAATAAGTGCAGAAGCTGAATTTCGTTCAATGGCTCAAGGAGTGTGTGAGGTACTCTGGCTAAAGCAAGTTCTAGAAGAAATTAAAAGGCCAGTTAGTCTTCCTATGAAGTTGTACTGTGACAATAAATCAGCCATCATCATAGCTCATAATCCTGTTCTACATGACAGGACGAAACATGTTGAGATTGATAGACATTTTATAAAAGAGAAGCTTGAAGAAGGGGTAATTTGTACTCCTTTTGTTCCTACCATGAAGCAGGTTGCAGATATTTTCACCAAGAGCTTAATGAGACAGCCATTTGAACTTCAAGTGAGCAAGTTAGGCATGATTGATATCTTTGCACCAACTTGAGGGGGAGTGTAGACAAATTAGGAATTATTAGCTGTCAATAAATAAATAATGAATTATTATCTGTTTTCCTATTTAATAGGAAACTACCTAAAATCAAGGAAGTTAGAGATATCCTGATTTTTTTTTCCTAGAATTACTCCTAGAATTACTCTCTAGTTTTCCTATTTATATTGTAACAACTATTGAATTCAGATGTAGAAAAGAATACATTCAGTTTTACCTCTCTACTGTTTTCTTTCTTTACTACAATTATATTGACTAGTAGGTCAAATATGAGTTAATAACATTAACTCAATTGATTTGGATGAATGAATCATAGCTCCCGAGGATACACCAGAGCAAAGTGAGCCAAGAGCACAAGAAGCTAAGAGGAAGAGAGTCACACTCAAGTAAATCGAGGTAAGAGAATTGTGTGGACTCTTAAAGATATATGTGCACAATTTGGGCGCTTAAATGCTTTATTAGAATGCATGAGAAATTAGGAAATGAAATTGGGTGATTGAAGGGCAAAGAGTTAGGCGTTTGAGAAAAGTGCATGAAAACAAAAGCATAATGCTTGAAAATGTTTTATTGCTTTTTAGCAAATGATTGGTAGGTTGGCTAACAGTTGAAATGAATTGCAAAATAAATGAGTTGTTTTGGTTTATTAAGCCATGCTTTGCAAAGAATTGAGCCACCTACATGGTTTTCGTGAGAATAAAAGCGTGCTAGAATATGACTCGCACGAGATTTGATGTGTTTTATGTGCATGGGTGCTGGAGCTTAGCTCGCACTAGATTTACATGGATTTCTATGATGTTGTGCTTGAGTGGAGCTTGCATAGCCTTTATATTGGTTTTGGCATGGTGTAGAGCATGGCTCTAATTAGATCCCACCTCACTTGTTGCTGTGCTTGGAGCTTCGGGTAGATTGGGTGTCACACCGATTAAATAGGCTCACACGTGCATTGTTTTGACATGTTGATAGCCGTGTTAGGAGCTTCGAGTAGACAAGAGGTCATACCAATTAAATAGGCTCACACGTGCATTTGAGATGTGGCGTGATATGATATGTTGATGTGGGTCCACGAAGTATGTTGTACCATGCATGTAGCATGGAGTACGTTGTACCGTGTTGAGATGTGATATGTCATCTTTGGACGAGATCTGCTATAGACCGGCGGGCAGGATTTGACCCATCTCCCGTGTGGAAGCAAATAGTGGTGATAACCCACACACCTGATCCGTGTAGCCGGTATCACAGGATATGGCTAGTCGTAGAGGTTATTTCCCTTATTGAATTGCCTATATAACATGTCTATTGTTTTATGAATAAATCCATGTTTTTGAAATGCCTTGTGGGTCAGGCTAGTCCGAGAGGAAGGGGACGAATCCTGACCAGTGATGATTTTATGTAATGAGAAAATATGTTAATGGTTTTTAAAGTGCACTGATGCATGATGATTTATGCCATGCTTTATTGTGAAAAATGCATGATGATTAATGCCATGCTTTATTGTGAAATATGCATGATGGTTTATGCCATGCTTTGAATTGAATTGTGCACTGAATTTTAAATAGCACGAATGCTTTACATACCATTAACACAATCATACACTCATGTTTTTAGATAAAATGATGAACTAAATGCTTTTGAGCATGGCATCACAATCACGTAGATAGTGCAGTATCTACCTGTTCGCATGATTGCCTTACTGAGCGTGTGGTTTGCTCACCTCCCTTTTTTTCCCCCTCTCTACATAGATTTGAGTATAGAGTGAGCGTGACTGGAGGCTTTCCCTTTTGGTATCCGCTGCATCCCATCACTAAAGGTATACACACTTGAATTATTTTGTATCTAAACTAGACATAGCACAATAGCATTTTGTATGTAAACATTGGGGATGTAAAGCAACGTAAGCACTTGTAAACAGTAACTCTGATGTATTTATAAAAATGTTTACTTTTGAAATTAAATTGTTACGGATGGATGAGGTAAATATTGACACACAGCCCAACTGTTGAGAGTGTGGTTGTTCACGATCGAGGAAGGATGATTAATAAATGACGAATGAAAATGCGAAACATTTGTATGTATTTTGGTAAGTTAAGGGTCGTGACAAATCTGTTTGCCTTAAAATCGATCCTCTTATTACAGAATGCTTAGCAGATCGATCTGACTCCATTGGAGATCGATCTGTCCTGCTCCATAGCTCAAAATAAGTTCATTTTGGCTCTTCCAGATCGATCTCTCATCCCATGAGATCGATCTAACCATTATATTTTCCAGTTTTCCTACAGTTTTTCCGCAGTAACTTCACTCAAAACATCCTTAATTTGCTGCTATAGTCATTTCCTCATTCATCCATCCTCGAGACTTGAAAATGGCATCCAATCACACTTTGTACACATTAAAACTTGTGTGTAATTCTTTCATAACCAAATATATACAATATATATCTAAATAGAAGTGCATAACTTATGCAAATCTTCATTCCATTTACTACACTACTTATTTCCCATTCCACTCACATTTATCACATGTTTAAGTCCATTTCTTCATATTCATACATAATGTATCTTGTACATACAATCACCATCTCTCATTACAAGGGTGTACATTTAACTTATGGACTTTATATCACGTATGCTTCATATTACTAGTACATCATCATACTTATGAATTCATTTACATATGTTCAAGGTTAAACCTATACGGGGTCTCACATTCTCCCCCACTTAGAAAATTTGGTCCTCCAAATTGAAACCAATCATTTTGTGAATAACTCGGGATACTTCTCCCGCATCAAACTCTCCAATTCCCATGTGGCTTCTTCTGATGTATGATGTTGCCACAAAACCTTAACCAATGAAATCGTCTTGTTTCGTAACACCTTCTCCTTCCTGTCTAATATTCGGACTGGTTCCTCCACATACGACATGTCCTCATTGAGCTCTAATGGCTCATAGCTAATTACATGTGTCGGATCCGGATAGTACTTCTGAAGCATGGAAACATGAAAGACATTGTGGACTTCCGTAAGCTTAGGTGGCAAGGCTAGCCTATATGCTCCATCTCCTACTCTATCCAAGATCTCGAAGGGACCAATATAACGAGGACTTAGTTTTCCTTTCTTCCTGAACCTCGTTATTCCCTTAGAAAGAGATACTTTCAAAAATACGGACTCACCCATATCAAACTCAAGTGGTCTCCATCTCCTGTCAGCATAGCTCTTTTGTCGACTTTGAGCTGTTCGCAGCCTCTCACATATTATCTGAACATCTTCGGAGGCTTGTTTAACCAGATCGGGAGCGAGCAACAATCTGTCACCAACTTTTTCCCAACCAATGGGTGATCGGAATCTACGACTGTATAATGCCTTATAAGGGGCCATACCAATACTTAAGTGATAACTGTTATTGTAGGCGAACTCAATCAATGGCAAGTGATCGTCCCATGAGCCTCTAAAATCTAGCACGCACACTCTCATCATATCCTCCAGGGTATATATAGTCATTTTTAACTGATAATCTATCTGAGGATGAAAAGCGGTGCTAAAGCTCAACTGGGTCCCCATCGCTTCCTGAAAATATCCCAAAAAGTGGGAAGTGAAGCGGGCATCCCGATCATAAACAACACTCACTGGGACTCCATGCAATCTCACTATCTCCCGTACATACAAGTTCGTCAATGCACTCAAGGTATCTGTAGATCTCATGGCTAAGAAGTGTGTCGATTTCATTAACCGATCTACTATGGCATCATGGTTCTTACGGGTTCTCGACAACCCCATCACAAAGTCTATGGTGACGTGCTCCCACTTCCATGTCGGTCTCGATAGAGGTTGTAATAATCCTCCTGGTCACTTGCTGATAAATGAGACATCTAGTGACATACTCAGCTATGTCCCTCTTCATTCCAGACCACCAATACACCTTCCGGAGATTCTGATACATTTTACTACTCCCCGGGTGTACTGTATATCTCGATGAGTGAGTCTCTCATAAGATCATCTTCCTCAGCTCTGAATTCTTAGGAACGCACATTCTATTTTCGAACCTTAGTATTCCATCTGAACTCAATTCAAATTCCGTACCCTTACCCTTCTGGATTTGGCTAGTCACCTCAATACACCATTGATCAATTTGTTGAGCTTGCCGGATTCTCTCAATCAACTCCGGTTCTAATCTCAAGCTAGTAATAATCCCATAGCTGCCAATCTCAGGTAGGGTTATATCCAGACTAAGGTTTGTGAATGGCTCCAACAACTCGTGTTCTCTAACCATCATGTGTGATACCAACCCGAGACTCTTTCTACTCAATGCATTGACAACCTCATTCGCCTTCTCCGGGCGGTACAAGATCTCACAATCATAGTCCTTGAAGAGTTCTAACCACCTTCTCCATCTCATATTTAACTCCTTCTGTGAGAATAGATACTTCAAACTCTTGTGATCCGTAAAGATCTGAAATCTCTCACCATACAAGTAGTGACGCCATATCTTCAATGCAAACACTACGGTCGCCAACTCCAAATCGTGAGTGGGATAGTTCTTTTCATGATCTTTCAGCTGTCTAGATCCATAAGCTACTACCCTTCCATCTTGCATCAAAACACAGCCTAGTCCTTGATGCGAAGCATCTGTATAAATAGAATATTTTTCTGAACTGTTAGGGATGATAAGAACTGGCGCGGTGGTTAATCTGCGCTTGAGTTCCTGAAAGCTCCTCTCACATGCTTCATCCCATATAAACTCCACATCTTTTTTCGTAAGACGTGTCAACGGAGTAGCCAATCTAGAGAAACCCTCTACAAATCTCCTGTAGTAACCAGCCAAACCCAGAAAGCTTCTGATCTCTGTGACTGTCCTGGGCTATTCCCACTGAACAACTGCCTCAATCTTGGATAGATCTATTGACACCCCATCCTTCGATACAACATGGCCCAGAAAAGAAATCTACTCTAGCCAAAAGTCACATTTACTCAATTTGACATACATCCTTCTCTCTCGGAGGGTTTGCAAAACAATCCTTAAGTGTTGCTCATGATCTTCCTTGGACCTTGAATACACCAATATATTATGAATGAAAACAATCATGAACTGGTCCAAGTATGGCTTGAATATCTCATTCATTAGAGCCATAAAAGCTGCTGGTGCATTCTTCAATCCGAAAGGCATCACTAGGAATTCGTAATGACCATAGCGGGTGCGAAAAGCTGTCTTGGGCATATCCTCCTTCCGAATCTTCAATTGATGATACCCAGACCTCAGATCTATCTTGGAAAAGAACTGCACTCCCTGAAGCTGATCCAATAAATCATCGATGCGCGGCAAGGGGTATTTATTCTTGATGGTAGCCATCTTGTACTCAATACACAACCTAAGGCTCCCATCTCTCTTCTTCACAAATAATACCGGAGCTCCCCATGGTGAGATGCTCGGTCTTATAAACCCCTTATCTAGCATATCTTGCAACTGCTTCCTTAATTCCTCCAGCTCAACTAAAGCCATCCTATATGGTGACTTGTATATTGGCTCGGTTCCAAGTGTCAGGTCGATACCAAATTCCATTTCTCTATCCAGTGTTAATCCCGATAGGTCATTTGGAAAGACATCAGGGAATTCTCTAACCACTGGAATGTCCTCCATATCCGGATGTACTTTGTCCAAATCCATCACATAAGCAATAAAACCTTTAAAACAACATTCATGTCATTAAATACCGATGTACTTTACTTGTCACAAAATTCAAGATTTTATTACCTTTTTAAAATCTTACAACACATTTCTCGGGTAGAGAAAACGTAATAGACTTAGTGTGGCAATCTAAGATAGCATGATTGGTAGCTAACCAATCCATTCCCAAAATTACATCAATATCATACATATTTAACAAGATCAAGTTGGCTGTCATACACTTATCTCCTACCATCACCTTACAATCCTTATACACTTGTTCAGCCAATTGGCTAACTCTCATTGGAGTACTTATTAACAAAGTCCTATTTAAGTGTGTGGGTTCTACAAGTCCTGTTAACTTTGATGCACATGCAGGTGATATGAAAGAATGCGTAGCACCAGAATCAAACAAAGTCATAGCTTCCAAATTGAATATCAAAATTGTACCTTTTATCATCTCAGAAGATGTATTAGCTGAAGCCTGGTCTATCGCATACACCCTGCCTTGACCCACAACTTACTTTCCTTTTTCTTAAGCCGTGGCTCTCTTCCTTGCAGGAGGTATAACTGTAGGATCTGGCTCCTTACCCCTCTGTGGAACTACCTCAACTGCCTCTAGACATTCCTTTGCATAATGTCCGAACTTGCCACATCTGAAGCATCGTATACTCTAAAGATGACAGGGCCTACCACCATGATATCGGTCGCATATTCTGCACTAATCAGTAGTCGATCAGGGTCCACCAATCACTATACCTTTGGCTGGTGTCTGAGTCGAAGATATAAAAGGTCTAGCAGCCTTTTTCTGTGACTCATCTGTCTCTCTCTGACGCTTACTCATAAATCTCCGACCAAACTTAGCACTCTTGCCATCTCCTATCCTCCTTGGACCCTTGTCCTTACCCCAGCTAAACTAAAAAATCTACAGGTCATAATCCTGCTCACATAATTGGGCTCGTCTACAACCTCTCTAAATGTAGCAACATCAAACGGGGTCAACTTAGCTCGAATCGAAGGTCTCAATCCATCCATAAATTTATGGACCCTTATAGCCTCACTCCTGATCGAGTCCGGATCATATCTGCCTAGGGAAGTGAATCATGACTCGTACTCATCAACTGTTCGATTTTCTTGAGTCAGATTTAGAAATTCCATCTGTAACCTACGTCGGGTGGTGTCTGGGATGTATTACTCTCTGAAAGCGCCCAAAAACATATCCCACGTGATAGCCATACCTTGAGCTCTTAACATAGGCCTGGTGGACTTCCACCAGTGCTCTGTTTCGCCTCTCAGTACAAAAACCGCAAGTGCTACTCTCTCCGTAGCTGAACATCTACAGAAGTTGAATAACTTCTCCATCTGACTGATCCAGTCCTCAGCCACTACCGGATCCTTTACCCTGCTAAAAGAAGGAGGCTTAAAGTCCATAAAATGCCTCAACCTCTCCATATCACAGTCATATCCATACCCCAATTCATCATCATCATACTATTGTGGGGCTACTGGAGGAGGTACTGGTCTAATATGGGGATCTCGTGGCCTAACCGGTTCAGGTTGTGAAGGTGCAACATTCTCAGGTGGGTTTGGTGGAGGAAGAGTTATGAGTTTTCATCTCAATCCCGTGCTCTTTTTATAGATGCAGGCTTATGAGATCGATCTGGTCCTTGTAGCGATCGATTTCTGCACGTTTTGTAGTCCTTTTTACCTAACATAACCACTCCCAGATCGATCTTTTCTCTTGATGAGATCGGTCTATCGAAGGCCAATTTTTCTCTTGGAGATCGATCTACCCATTGTAGGAGAATGATCTGCTCTTTACAGAACCCTTAAGGAGATCGATCTGTCTAGTCTTGAGATCGATCTTTCTCAAACAGAGAGCTAAGGAGCAATCATTTGCCTTAAAATTGATCCTCTCATTACAGAATGCTTAGCAGATCGATCTAACTCCATTGGAGATCAATCTGTCCTGCTCCATAGCTCAAAATAAGTTCATTTTGGCTCTTCCAGATCGATCTCTCATCACATGAGATCGATCTGACCTTCATATTTTTCAGTTTTCCTACAGTTTTTCTGCAGTAACTTCACTCAAAACATCCTTAATTTGCTGCCATAGTCATTTTCTCATTCATCCATCCTCGAGACTTGAAAATGACATCCAATCACACTTTGTACATATTAAAACTTGTGTGTAATTCTTGCATGACCAAATATATACAATATATATCTAAATGGAAGTACATAACTTATGCAAATCTTCATTCCATTTACTACACTACTTATTTCCCATTCCACTCACATTTATCACATGTTTAAGTCCATTTCTTCATATTCATACATAATGTAACTTATACGTACAATCACCATCTCTCATTACAAGGGTGTACATTTAACTTATGGAATATCACCTATGCTTCACATTACTAGTACATCATCATACTTATGAATTCATTTACATATGTTCAAGGTTAAACCTATACGGGGTCTCACAGAATCCCCCTTCTCCCCCGCGGCACTTTCCCTCTCGATTCGGCGTTCTCTGGCGACGTCGACGCGCGTCGCTGCCGCTGGTGGGTCGCGTGGTGATCGTCGCCCTTCGCCAGCCCTCACCTGGGGTTCCTAGTCGTCGGTGCTCGCTGGTGCAGAGGATCTCCTCGGTTCGCCTTCACTTCGTTTCTGTTTCTTCCTTTCATGTTTTCAGATTTGTTTCTTTTTTTATTTATAATTTATTTTTATTATTATTTTAATCATTAAAATATTATAAAAATCCCAAAATATCTCAAAAATCCTATTAAATTGATTTAATCCATAAATGAATTTATCAGTCTTATTTCGTCCTTCCGATATATTTTTTTCAATATTTTCGGGATAATTTTTCGATGTGAAAATTTTAATTAATTTCAATAAATTCATATCTTAATCAATTGGACTCGAAATTTAATATTTTCTCCTTTATTGATCAAGATTTCTTAAATCCATATTTTTTTAAAAAAATTTCTTTTCAAATTTATATTGGATTTTGGTCTTTTGACCATTTTACCCTTCTACACGTTCGGGACCAATTTAGGTCGACTTTCCTTATTGGACCCACTATAATTTCTCATTTAAAATTCGTATCTCTATTCGGACAATTAAAATCTCATAAATTTAATTTAAAATTCCTTAACTGTCCGTTTTTAGATTTTACGTACATTCGACTACTTCATTCATATTTATATGATCAAAATCATCCATCTTATGATTCCATTAATGTATAACAATATCCATACAATATGTGAATCATAAGGAAATATGATAAAATGAGTCTTGCAAATAAAATTTTAAAATATTTCAAGCCGTTCCCACTAAACCCACCCGACTAGAACCGAGACCGAACCTGAAGAAGCCTGAACTCGAAGAAGCTCAAACTCGAAAGAAGTTTGAACCCGAAAAACCCAAATCTGAAAAAGCCCAAACTCGAAAATAATCGAAATCAAAAAAACCTGAACCCGAAATAGTCCGAACCTGAAAAAACCTGAACCCATAGAGAACCCAAACCGAACCCACCCAAACCCGCCTGATTGCCACCTCTACATGTAGATACTGTAGTTATCTACCTGCATTCGTATTTTCCTTACTTTGTGTGTTAGCTCACCCCCTTATTTCCTCCTCTACAGATTCTACGCAGTAGTGAGTTTACTGCAGTTGTTCATGCTATCGTGCTCTCCAGTTCTCCAGCAGTGCAAATGTATACACTTATGAGAAAATTTTGTATCATGTAAAATAGTGCACAATAAAGTTATCTTTTGTACGAAAGGTATGTATATAATAGAAACTGATGTAAATGCTTTTGCACAATTATAAAAGTATAGTTTCTATTTCATTTAATGAACTTGAATTGTATAAATTGATGAGATGTTGATATGGATGTTGACTCACAGCCCAACTGTTTGTAGTAAGTCACTGAAAGAGGGTCGTGACAATGGTGGTATCAGAGCTGAGTTGGTCTGATGTGAGTCGGTATCCATAGTTAAGAAATTATACATCCCTAAAGTGCTTTGCATTATTTGGATACAATTGTGTATACAGCTGGAAATGTGAATGAGACACTTGTTATTGAGTATGCAGGATGTCGGATAGATGATGTACTCGTAGAAGAGAGAGTTCGCGCTCTCAGAGGCATAGAGATGAGCCCGAGAGACACAGTGGGTCTAGTTCTAGTTGAGATCCACCTGGTCCTAGTAATGTCGTTGAGGTATGTATAGCGCAATTACAGCGCAGTGTAGACACTGTCATGGAGATGTTTACACAGGCAATGACCAGATTTGAGGGTAGATAGGAGAACCCTACTAGTCATGCTGCTGCACCTGAGAGACATGAGCCTGCACTGAGACCTCAGGCTGCGGAGGTAGAGATTCCTGCATCTCCCATAGTTCAGGATATTCCTCCACCAGTTCAGGATCCTATAGCTCCACAATAGGTTAGTGGTGAAGGAGTTTATGATTGTGATCTGGGCAGATTGAGAGAGTTCAAAAAGTTTGGGCCACCTTCATTTAGTGGGGTGAAGAACCCAGTGTTAGCGGAGCATTAGATTTGTAGTATGGAGAAACTCTACAGATTTTTCCATTACTCTGCCACAGAAAATGTCACCTTTGCAGCTTTTGTATTAGAGGATGAGGCTGAGCATTGGTGGATGGCCACACAACTGATTCTGAGTGCACGGCACACGGTTGTGACATGGGACATATTTCTGGATGCCTTTAGTAGGCAGTACATTCCAGCCACTGCTCAAAGGAAGATGCAGATGGAATTTATTACTCTGACTCAGGGGACCTGGACAGTTGATGAGTATGAGTCTGGATATACATCCCTGGGTAGATATGACACAGTCAGCATAAGCCTTGAGGACAGAAAGGTTCAAAAATTTATTGAAGGGTTGAGACCTTCGATCAGAGCTCGATTAGCTCCATTGGACATTACCACTTATGACGAGGTAATGCGCAGAGCTCAGCTATGTGAGCAAGATTATGAGTTGCATGCCTCGAAATTTAGTAGGAGTAGTAATGGCAGAGATAGAGACGGGATGAGGTCTATTGAGGATAGAGGGTTCAGAAAGGGTCGAATGTTATTTGGTAAAGGGCCAAAGATTGAGGAGGTACAAGAGAGGCCTGTGAAGCCTCCAGTTTATCCAGTGTATCCAGCCTTACCTCCAGCATCGAGGGGCATAGTTATTGGTGGACCCCGACCTACCACCGAGCAGTATATGATGTGTGGTAGATATCATGGGAGTAAGTCATGCCATCTGATGATGAGATCATGTTTTAGATGCAGTAAACCAAGGCACATAGCTCATGAATGCTTGAAATTGATTGATACAGCCCCACAAAAGGGCAAAGAGCCAGAGAAGGCTACGGTTGAGACACCTACTCCTAAGAGGAAGGCCACAGCTGAAGAAAAAGGGAAGCAAGTTGTTGGTCGAGGGCGAGTGTTTGCATTGGACCAGGTATCTGCAGAAGCTTCTACGAATGTGATTAAAGGTACCATCCTAGTCTTTGATTTTGAAGTATTAGCATTAATAGATCCTGGTGCTACGCATTCCTTCATATCGCCTTCATTTGCATGTAAATTGTTTGAACATGTGAAACATGTACCTTTATGCAGGGTGTTACTTATAAGCACTCTAGTGAGAGATAATGTGATATGTCGCGTCCTAGATACCTAGACGTGTAAACCGCAAGTGCACGGGTCGTACAAGTAATAACGGGAATTAAGTCTCAGATTAGCGTCCCACAGAGAATACAGTTAGCCTAACTAAGTACCATTTAATTTTACCTTAAGTATATCCTAGCAAATTATGAATATTAGGAAGGTGATCTACAAGGTTTAAAATTGAAAATATTGTAGACAATAAAGATATGAAAACTATAAAATAAATAAAATAAAACAAAATTACTTATAGAGCTTCAAGCAAATAAAAGTAATAGTCTGCAAAAGAAAAATACTGAAACTAAAATTAATTAGAATAAATGGATTAAAGATGCAAATATAAAATAAGATGAATAAAACTAGAAAATTCTAATATGAAAATAAAATTGCATGTTTTTAATCTGATGCAAAATATTCTAACATATGGTCTGATGAAATAAAATTCTATTAATTAAAGGAAATTCCTAAATATAACTATAAACCTAAATGTCTAAAATGGTGACCCTAAATTAAATATAACTCTAGCTAATTACTAACTTAATAAATGCCTAAGTAATAAAATAAAATCTAAATGATGCATGAGAAATAAATATTTTTGGATTTTTTAAAGTTTAAAATGAAAACTAACCTAAGGATGCATAAAATGATTCTACCCCTAATCTCACTCTAAATGCAATACATAAGCATTACACTTAAAATTAAGTCTTAAATCCTATTGCATTCAAAAATTAAATATTAACATAATTAAAATTAAGTCTTAAATTAAAAGGCAAAGAAAATTAAGCTAACATGTAAATTAATTCAAGAATAATAATTTAACCTCTAAAACTATTACCTAGACTAACACATAGTAATATAAGAAAATCTAACATCTAACAAATAATATAAAAATATGACAAACAAATTATAAAATCCTAATAGTGCCAAAAATACAACCCTGTACTGTTCACTACTACGCAACCCATCCTTGTACTGCTCACTGCTCTGCAACCTGCGACAACATTCCTGCATCTGCTTCAGGCCAGGCCATTCGCATCACCAGCTGCTGCCGCTCCTTCATTCTCTGCACAGCAGTACCTTCATTCCCGAGCCATCTCTCCAGCAAGCAGCCATGTCTGAAACCTACAGCATGACACTCAAACAGCAGCAGATCCTCCCTAACCAAAAATCGTGTTCTGCAATGTCAGGAACGAAACTAAATGCAGCAACCACATCTTGCTTGCCTCATGTGCATCTCAAGCATCTGCAGCCTTACCACCTCCTGCACTAATACTGACCAGTCTTGCCACAACTCATGCAAATGACAGCAGCATCGACTATATATCCAGCAACAATGCAGGTGAGACACAAAAGAAAGCTAAGCAAGTGCATGTAAAAAAAACAAACAGTACGTCACCATGAGTTGTAATACAGCTGCAAAATAGGAAGATGTTGCAACGAAATATATTTGCAAGGCAGTCTAGAAACAGTGATATAAAAGAAGGGATTTAGCTAGGTGGAAAATGCCAAATGTAAACTTAAGCAGAAACCATAAAATAGAAACAGAATCAGCCTTTAAACAGAATCGAAACAGTAATATTAAAACTTCAAAAACATTTATCTACACTAATTAAAATCCTAGAAGAATCTGAAAGCTGTAAAACTAAAAATGAAGAACACAACAATAGATTAGAATGAGGCAATGTGGCTGTTTTAACCAACCCTCAATACCCGATTTGCTAGCTTTTGCTTTAGTCTTCAACACGCACCAGCTTTAGGAGAAGTCTTGCCATGTCCAAACAGCTTCTGCACCCACAAAAACTTCAGCTGCAACCTATCTTTCTCCATCCAGCATCCATCGCAGCAGCTCAGTATTAGTGAAAGAACACAGCAACTAAAACCTGCAGCCAACAAATAAAAGATTAGTGCAGAATAAAAGCAAACACAAAGAAAATGAACAGTACAATAAACTTGAAATAGAGCAGAACAGAGGAGGGTATGTGATCCCTGTCCACTGCAACAACGCATTCCAGCTTGGTTCTGCATCGACGCCAGCTGCTGCTTCAATCACCCGCTCTACACTTCTCCTTCATTCCTGATTTTCCTGCAGTTCACCACACGAACCCAGGGACATTAGCCAGCAACACCACGTCCAGCAACGGCAGCACAGCTTCAGCCTCGACTTCCAGCTTTATCATGCAGCAAGCAGTAGTGAACCCATTAGCAGCGTTGCTAACAAATGTAAGCTCTGTACTGTAAGCCTCAACTCTTCCTTTTAACTTCTGCCCAACAGAATAGAAGAAAACAATGCAAAAAGAAAAATGCATAAGCAGTATCTAAAATAACAACTGAAGTCTAAACCAAAAATAGAGAGCAGTAAAATAAGGAAATGCAAAATCCAGTGGCCACGTCTTGCTTCTTCCTTTGCTCAGCCATCGTCGTTCCACTGTGCCAACAACGCGGGAACAATGCCCAGCATCAAACCCGCACCACAGCACCAGGTTTTCAAAATAGAACAAGATACTGGCGGTAATGTAGTGTTTTGAGAAATCAACAAAGCATAAGCTCGAATGAACAGTAAATGAAAACATTGAAAAACAGAATAGTAAATGGAGCTAGTGAAACGAAAATAAACTTTTCATTAATAAAGCTTAACTGTGCCAAAATCAAAGGAAATAAAACTTGCTAAACTTTGAAAAATGGTGGCTGCCACCACCAACGTGAAAAGCTTAAAAGAAAATAAAGGAAAGAAAATAAACCTAGCAAACTAAATAAAAAAAAACTTTAACCTAGAAATTCTAAAAAACTATTCTAAAAACTACTTCTTATAAACTACTTTAAAACTACTTGGTTTCCGATTGTCTCATCATGTTCTATTTATACACAAAATTTGGGTTACAAAAGTAATTTCTAATCCTAGATGAGTTGGCATTGTTTGGACATTTGTCTTCACTCCATTCGCTTTAAAGAAGATATTTCCATACCATTTGTCTTCTTATCTACTTGGATGTGCAATGTGGCATGTGATGGCCAATATGTCCTTTTAAGCCCATTTTCAGTCCATTTTCTACCGAAATGACTGAAGTTCATCCGGATTTAATTTATCTACAAACATGAAAATTTTAATTAAATTGATGGGATAATTAATAAAATAATATGGGGATTAAAATAATTAATTCAAAAATTAAATATAAATAATTCTATTTTAATAGAATTATCATAATGTGATGACTGAGTATGTATGTAATGGTGACTGAGTATGTATGTAATGGTTGTAAGTTAAAAGTAGGGCAAAAGGATATGTTAGCCAATCTTTTTCTGTTAGACATGAAAGATTTTGATGTAATACTAGGAATGGATTGGTTGGATGCAAACCACGCTGTTTTAGATTGTTATGCTAAGACAGTAATGTTTTTCACCCCTGACAAATATGTTGTAAATTTTGAAAGTAATGAAAGAAGTAGTAAATTATTTCCAAGGATGGACGATTTTACTAACAAATGAAATCATAATATGTTGAAGGTTTTATCGCTTATGAGGTTTATTTAGATAAGGCGCACTCGGAATTAGCTGACATTCTAGTAGTTAAAGAGTTCCATGATGTCTTTCCGGATGAATTATCAGGGTTGCCACTAGACAGAGAGATGGAGTTCTGTATTGATTTGGTGTCTGGTACTGAACCGATATCCAAACCACCATGTAGAATGGCTCCAGTGGAATTGGAGGAGTTAAAGAAACAATTGTAAAAGTTGTTGGACAAGAGGTTTATCAGACCGAGTGTCACCTTAGGGAGTACCGGTTCTGTTTGTAAAGAAAAGATATGGGAGTCTTCGACTGTGTATAGATTATAGGTTGTTGAACAAGGCTACCATCAAGAATAAATATCCCCTTCCACAGATTGATGATCTATTCGATCAGTTACAGGGAACACAGATCTTTTCGAAGATTGATATGAGGTCTGGGTATCATCAATTGAGGATTCAGAGTGGAGATGTGCCTAAGACAGCGTTTCAGACTCGTTATGGCCATTATGAATTTCTGGTTATGTCATTTGGGTTGACGAATGCTCCTGTAGCGTTTATGGCATTAATGAATGATGTATTTAAGCCATACTTAGATAGCTTTGTGATTGTTTTTATAGATGACATATTGGTATACTCGAAGTCCAGGGAAGAGCATAAGCAGCATTTGAGAATAGTGTTACAGACCCTCCGAGTCAGGAATTATATGCTAAACTCAATAAGTGTGATTTCTAGCTGAGTGAGATATCATTTTTGGATCATGTAGTCTCGAGAGACGGGGTATTAGTGGATCCGTCTAAGATAGAGATTGTGGTACAGTGTGATAGTCCCAAGACGGTTACAGAGATCCGCAGTTTTTTGGGTTTAACAGGTTATTATCGACGATTTGTCGAGGGATTCTGTAAGCTGGTTGCTCCGTTGACACGTCTCACTCAAAAAAATATGGCATTTGAGTGGGATGAGAAATGTGAAAAGAGTTTTCATGAGTTGAAACATAGACTGACCACCACACCTATTCTCACCATACCCACCGGCTCAGGAGGTTACTCAGTATATACAGATGCCTTGGGACAAGGACTGGGCTTTGTGTTAATGCAGGGCGGGAAGGTGGTAGCCTATGGATCTAGACAGCTTAAGGACCATGAGAGGAACTATCTGACCCATGATTTAAAGTTGGCAACTATGGTATTTGCATTGAAAATATGGCGTCACTACATGTACGGTGAGAAATTTTAGGTGTTTACAGATCATAATAGCCTTAGATATCTGTTTTCATAGAAAGAGTTAAATATGAGGCAGAGACGATGGATCGAGCTTCTGAAAGATTATGATTACGAAATATTGTACCATCTAGGAAAGGCTAACGTTGTGGCTGATGCCTTGAGTAAAAAGAGCCTCAAAATGGTATCCTACATGATGGTCAGGGAACATGAGCTGCTCGAGCAGTTTGCTCACCTCAGTTTGGATATAGACCCTTTTTATGTTGACAGTGACTGTGCGATAGCTAGCCTACAAGTGGAACCAGATTTGATTGATCGGATACGACAGGCTCAGCATGCCGATCCACTGTGTGATAATCGTGCAAGTCAGATTCAGAGGGGTAATGTGATCGATTTCTTAGTGAGTGATGATAGCCTACTGAGGTTTAGAACCAGGATTTGTGTTCCCGATGACCTAGAGCTAAAGAGATTGATTTTGAAAGAAGCTCATTCATCGAGATATACATTGCATCCGGGGAGTAACAAGATGTATCAGAATCTCTGGATAGTGTATTGATAGTTAGGGATGAAAAATGATACTGCAGAGTTTGTGACAAAGTGTCTTGTATGTCAGCAAGTGAAGGTAAAGTATCAAAAGCCTGTAGGATTATTGCAACCTCTACCTATATCGACTTAGAAATTGGAGCATGTCACCATGGATTTCATCATGGGATTGCCGAAGACTGGGAGGAACCATGATGCTATCTGGCTAGTGGTGGATAGATTGACTAAGTCCGCCCACTTTTTAGCCATGAAATCCACAGATACTCTGAGTGCTTTGACAGAGTTGTACGTACGGGAAATTGTGAGGCTACATGGTGGTCTAGTGAGCATCGTATTGGATAGGGATTCCCGTTTCACTTTCCAGTTTTGGAAACACTTTCAGGAAGCTATGGGAACCCAGTTAAGTTTCAGTATCGCTTTCTATCCTCAAACTGATGGTCAATCAAAGAGAACCATCCAGATGTTAGACGATATGTTGAGAGCGAGTGTTGTGGATTTTAAAGGCTCCTGGGATGATCACTTACCATTAGTCAAATTTTCTTACAACAACAATTATCACTTGAGTATCGGGATGACACCGTATGAGGCATTGTATGGTAGAAGGTGTCATTCCCCTGTTGGTTAGGAAGAAGTGGGTGATAGAATGACCTTTGTTCTCGATTTAGTGCAGCAGGCCTCTGAGGTTGTTCAATTGATATGTGAGAGATTGAGAACAGCTTAGAGTAAGTAGAAAAGCTATGCTGACATGAGACGGAGGCCACTAGAGTTCACTGTAGGGACTTAGTATTCTTGAGAGTTTCTCCATGAAAAGGGATTATGAGGTTCGATAAGAAGGGTAAGTTGAGCCCTCGGTATATCAGACCATTTGAGATACTGGAGTGAGTTGGAGATAAGGCCTATAGGCTAGCGTTGCCACCAGAGCTAGCAGGCATTCATAACGTTTTCCACGTATCGATGCTTCGAAAGTACCATCTAGATCCAACCCATGTAATTCGGTATGAGCCATTGGAGCTCAAGGATGATCTGTCATATGTAGAGGGACCGATCCAGATATTGGATAGGAAGGAAAAAGTGTTACGGAACAAGACGGTTCTTCTTATTAAGGTTCTCTGGCAGCACCATGATTCAGAAGAGGCTACCAAGGAGTTAGAGAGCCTGATACGGGAAAAGTACCCTCGACTTTTTGAGAAATAACTTGGTTCTAATTTAGAGGACCAAATTTTTTAAAGGAGTGGAGGAATGTAAGGCCCGTAAATTTATATGTATTCTTTATGATTTCGTGATGTACAAACAAGTTACATTTTATATGAATCATAAGAAATGAATATGTTTAAGTTCTAAACGTGAATGAAATGCAAAATGAGTAGTAAAGCAATTAAATGTGAAGTTATCCTTGAAATTTTGAGAAAATTGCAGCTGGAATGTTGCAAAGCAAAGGGGAGATCGATCTTAGTGCAAGAGAGATCGATCCCTCGTACAAGCAGATCGATCTCAATAAATTTCTGCCTAGCAAAGATTGATCTCTTCTCAAAGCCAGATCGATCTCTAAGTGATTTTGCCTGGCCAAGATCGATCCCTAACCAAGTGTAGATCGATCTTCATTCGATTCTACCAAGAGCAGATCGATCCCATCTTATGAGCATATCGATTCTGCAGCCTACAAACTGAATACCGAGAGAGTTTAAACAAAGGGGAGATCGATCTCTCACCACTAGGAGATCAATCTCATGAGGCAAATTCTATAAAAACCCAACAAACTGAGTCTTCTTTCACGAGACAGCTGAAATCCCTCCCTTGAAACAAAGTAACCTAGCTTTTTCAGTCTAAAAATCATCACCTATCAATCAAATTTGAGAGAGATTTATTTCGCAAAGTTATCCCTTGTGAGGAGGAGAACAGTATAGTTGAAAACTAGAAGCTGAAATTTTAGATTGAAGGAGCGAAGAGGTTTTCCCCCAAATTTGGCAAAAAGAGGAAAAGTCAAGCTAGGTGAGATTTCAATAGACCAACTTCAAGTATGTTAATCTAGATAATAATATAAGTTGATTGGTGTATAGATTGTTGGCTGAAACATCCATGAACATGCTTAATCCTCCACGACCTAAAAATAGGTTTAATGTGAAAAAGCGAGAGAAAGTTGATTAGTTACTGATGATTTAAACATGTAATGATGTTATTAAGCATGTATACATGATTGTAAGATAGCTTTGTGAAATACATGTGTTGAAATAAATGATGAATGAAAATAGGCATATGAGATGTATGATGAAATGCCATAGTAAAAGAAAATGATAAACTTGAGGCATTAGGAGATTAATTCCAGTTCAATACGAATCAGTAGACTTGATAAGTCTAATAGATTCTCGAGAAAATGAATTGTACAATCGACTTAAGAGAAAATAAAGTCCAATAAGGTGTAATGAGGCCAAACTGGTGTAAACGGTCAAATGCATTGATTTAATTTCATGCAAGTGAGAATAAAGTATATTAAAATGTACTGATGTGATTAGTAACTAATTGCAGCTCCTGGAGATATAATTGAGCCACTTAAATCGGATCACAAACTTTGGAAATCAAAGGAAATTGATTCGAGCGTGATTCGAGGTAAGGGATTTATGCGAGCTATTAGAGATAGTTATACGTATATTTCTTACCTTCTGTGTGCAAATGACTACTATAGAGTAAATAGATATTTGAATATCTATGTGAAAATCAAGCTATAAGAAGAAGCTTATGTGCATAAATTGCATGCCTTCAATGTCTTTATTATGAAAAGATGTTTTGTAAGTGTTTTAAGAAAGGGTAATAATAGACTGGCTCCCAAGTTAACGATTACCATATAATCGCATGTTTTATTAAGCGAAAAGCGTGTAAAGAGTGATTGAAGGGAAATTGCCCTCTCACTCATACTTTGTGATTCACCAAAGTGAACTCGGTCAGGGATACCGATTTCACCTGAATGGAGCCATCTATTGAATTTCTGTATGAACTCGAGCTAGAGTCAATGTGGCAACGGTAAGTTTACTAGCCCTGCTCGCACATCGTTTTAAAAAGGAGTTTGAGAAAATAAACGGTGCTGGAGCTGAATGTAAGCTGTGTGATCCGCTCGAGAGCTCGCACAAGATTTTAGAAATCATGCTAGAGCCATATAGTACTGCTAAGTGATCTTACTCTGATTATGCTGGCATGAAAACCATGCTAAATGCCTCAGGTAATGCTATGTGATCTTACGCTGAGTTGCTCGCACGTGGTTTTGTGATGTTTGCTGTGTGATAAGTAAAATCGTGCTAGAGGCATCAGGTATTGCTATGTGATCTTACGCTGAGTTGCTCACACTAGATTTTATGAATTTTATCTGTGTGATAAGTAAAATCGTGCTAGAGCCGTCGTGTATTGCTGAGTGATCTTGCACAGACGTACTCGCACGAGATTTTGAGACAATGGAAATGGGTGATAGAGGATCCATGGGAGCATGCTGTACCGTGACCGTTAGCCACAGAGTACGATGTGCCGTAATATCTTAGTGAGCTGAAGGGATGGTTGATCTACCTCCCCAAGCATGGTATTCCCACACACCTAATCAGTGATTGCCTGGAATCCAGACTATGCCCATAAGTCTTTATTCTATGTGATATGACATTACGTCCCTACTGTGTGATGTGACATGTGTCCCCTGCTGTGTGATACTGGGTGATATGTTATCCTATCCTATGTCTCATGTATATTAATTTACTAAGTGATTTGCTATGTGCAAGGTAATTTCTAAGTGTGTACTATGTGGATTGAAAATGAAACTATGTGATTTTGAAGATGAGCTATGTGATTCTGTGTGATTTGAAAAGAATATGCATATACCCATCTAGCGAATTAATGGTTTCGCATCGATGTAAGTTATTTTTAAAAGAATGCATATGTTTTATAAGGAAAATGAATGTATATATTTTAAGCATGTAGATAGTATAGTTATCTATCTGCATTCGTATTTTCCTTACTGAGCGTGTTAGCTCACCCCCTTATTTCCTCCTCTACAGATTTTACGTAGTAGTGAGTTTACTGCAGTTATTCCTGCTTTCAAAGTTTACCATATTGGAAAATTATTTATGTGAGCCTACATATATCAAATTATTGTACATTACAAGCTATCTAATTTGTTTAGTCCATTTTAAAAGTGATCAAATAAAATTATTGAACTTTAGAGCATCTCAATTAGTATAGGCTTTGCAATGAGACCCAATACTTTATTCTATTTTAATGATTGGCCAAAATACGATAAAGTATACTACAGTTATAAATAGGTTATGATCCCCAGTTTAAACGTTAAGTTCCTCATTCTCATATCCCATCAATGAGTGAGTTAGGGTTTTCTCTCATATAGTAAAGGTTTAGACGTGGAAGACTACTAACCCCAATCAATCAATTCCAATGGATCCAGTTATGCTTCTATATTCTAATTTTCTTGATGATTGAATATGAGATCCTAGGTAGAGATATTATGTAATCAAATTTTCCTACAAGTGGTATCAAGAGTCAATTCATGTTTAATCATTAAGAATTAAAATAAATTTTCGTTTTGGTTTAAAGAAAACCAAGAACATAAAAATTGGGTTTTAATTGTGGAATTTTTTATTCTTGTTGGCTTGATTTGACCCAATTCTTTGATGTTTTCAAGTTTTTTTTGCATGGGTATTGTAGAATACTCATTTAATTTCAATTATGTAAAGTTAATTTGGTGAAAATAAGTCTTAAAAGTAGTTAGAAAATCGAAAAATTGAAGAATAAACCTGAAACGAGTTTGTTCTGGATCCAGTTGGGTCGGGTTGACCCAGCTGGATAAGGAAGAACGAGGGAGATCCCATTTGGGATCTCTCCCACGCCCAGGGGGCAGCAGGTGGACCCCACGCATTGCCATCTAGTGGCCAGGTGGCCACCGTTTTCTCCAGTTTTGAATAAAATTTGTTTTTATAATTTTTGGTGATTTTTTGGAATTTTTAAAAAATTTAAAAAATTTATTATTTAATATTTTGTATTATTTGAATTAAAGTTATATAATATACACATGATTATTGTTGTTTTGCTTCATGGTGATATGTTTTATGATATTCTAAGTTGATTGGTAATATGTACTCTCCTTGAAATTGTCAATAAATTTATGTACTCTCAACTACAAACATGTACATATTTTATGAAAAATAAAGTTTAAAAATAAATTAAATTGATATAAAATATCATCAAATTGACCTTTTTTATGTTAATTTATTTATTTTGAAAAATAAGGTTGTCATTAAGGAATTTATATGATAGTGTTTTTTAATTCATGCGGAAAATAATCAGCCCAAAGGAATATTATTTTTTTGTCGAATTATTAACACATAAGGTGGTAAATATGTGATAAAATGTTTACCATGCATCCAATATATCGGTCCAAAGAAAGGCGTATTGTTGGCAGG
Source organism: Firmiana major (assembly GCA_033439115.1). Lineage (NCBI taxonomy): Eukaryota > Viridiplantae > Streptophyta > Magnoliopsida > Malvales > Malvaceae > Firmiana > Firmiana major. The sequence continues at coordinate 8,369,235 of CM065902.1, read as the reverse complement.
ATTTGATTATCAATATTTACTAATAAAGTTTAAGAGTACCGCTTACAAATTGATATTTCAGTCCAAAGATTAAATGTCAATGTTGTGTTTGGTATCTTATATGGCTCAAAATTATTTAATTGTAAGTTAATTATTGTTTTTTGCTTACAGTGTATGTTTCTTCCATATCTGCTAATTTAAATTATATTCCAATGCTTAACAGCACTAACTTTGAAAAATGGAAAAAGCGCGTAACCATTGTGCTTGGGTGTATGGATCTGGACTACGCGATCAGGTCAGAACGACCTCCCATCCCTACTAATAATAGTTCAGTACGGAAAGGGCACTTTATAAAAAATTGGTGCGTTCAAATCGCATGAATCTGATGATCATGAAGCACTCAATTCCAGATGTCAACAGGGGCGCAATACCTGAGGAAGAAAATGCTAAAAGTTTCCTAAAGCAAATTACAGGCAGATTCACTGCAAATGAAAAGGTTGAAACAAACATTATTCTAACTAAGCTTGTTTCAATGTGGTATAATGGTAAATGAAACATAAAGGAGTACATTACGGAAATGTCTAATCTTGTTACAAGATTAAAGGCACTAAAGTTAGAGTTATCTGAAAATATACTCGTGCACTTGGTCTTGATATCTCTGCTTGCATAATTCAGTCCCTTTAAGTTAAGTTATAACACTCAAATGGAGAAATGGACACTTAACGAGCTCATTGCTCAGTGTGTGCAAGAGGAAGAGAGACTGAAACAAGATAAGATAAAAAGTGCTCACTTAGCATTTTCTTCCAATGGTAATGCTACCAACAAGAAAAGGAAAATGAACAATACAGAAAAAGGCACTGCAAATACTGAAACTTAACAACCTAAGGGGTAATAGAAACAAAATAAGGTGATCACTTGTTTCTTCTACCATAAAGATGGACAAGTGAAGAAGGATTGTTCCAAGTATGCAAAATGGCTTGCCAAATGGGGTAAACTTCTCAACTTTGTTTGTTCTGAAGTTAATTTTGTTTTAGTACCAAATCACACTTGGTGGATAGATACATGTGCAACTACTCATATAAGTGTGACAATGTAGGGCTATCTAAGGAGTAGAAAGCCAACTAATGGTAAAAGTTTCATTTATGTCGAAAATGGCGAGAAAGCTTTTGTTGAAGCTATTGGTTTATTCAGATTAAAATGAGATTCTAGTTGTTATTTAGATTTGGACGAGACTTTTTATGTATCGTCATTTAGATGGAACTTGATTTTTGTTTCTAATTTGGACAAATTGGGTTATTCTTATTCAATTGGAAATAGAAAGTTTAGTCTCTTTCAGTATTCAAATCTTATTGGTACCAGTTCTTTAGTTGATAATTTATATAAATTGGACCTTCATGCCTCATATGTTAATGAATGTTTGCATGTAAGTAATTACGGTACAAAGTGCAAATTAATTAATGAGAATTCTTCTATGTTATGCCACAACCGTTTAGGGCATATTTCTGAACAAAGAATACAAAATCTTGTATTAGAAGGAATTCTTGATTCCTGTGATTTTTCAGATTTCAAAATCTGTATTGATTGTATTAAGAGAAAACAAACAAATGTCAAGAAAATAGGTACCAAAAGGAGTTCAAATGTCTTGGAATTAATTCATACTGATATATGCGGTCCATTCCCTATGGTTTTTTGGAATGGTCAACAGTATTTTGTTACTTTCATAGACGACTATTCTCGTTATGGGTACCTATACTTAATTCATAAGAAGTCTCAATCGTTGGACGTTTTCAAGAACTATAAAGCTGAAATTGAAAATCATCTTGGTAGAAAAATTAAAGTCGTTAAATCTGACTGTGGTGGTGAGTACAATGGTAGATATGACGGATCAGGTAAATACGTCCAGGACCCTTTGTGAGGTATTTAGTAGAATATGGAATCGTTCCTCAATACACCATGTCGGGGACTCCAAGTCAAAATGGGGTAGCTGAGAGACAAAATTAGACCCTAAAGGATATGGTGAGAAGTATTAAAAACCATTCTTCTTTACCAGAATCACTTTGGGGAGAACCCTTAAAGACTACAGTGTATATCCTTAATCGAGTTCCAAGCAAAGCAGTAGCTAAAACCCCATCTGAGTTATGGACAGGAAAGAAGCCTAGTATTAGGCACTTGCATGTTTGAGGTTGTCCAACTGAAGCTATGTCATACAAGCTTAATGAAAGGAAATTGGACTCAAGAATAACAAGCTGCTACTATGTTGGATACTCAAAAAGATCGAGGGGTTTCAAGTTTTATGATCCCTCAAGTAAATCTTTTTTTGAGATGGGAAATGTTAAGTTCATTAAAGATGTTGAATATGGTGGGAGTCTCAAACCTAGAAATCTTGTCTTTGAAGAAAAATATGTCACTATTCCTACAGTTGTGAGACCCCGTATATGTATAATAGTATATATGTACATAGAAATGTAAATTATGTGAAGTATATGTGATGTAAATCCATAAATTAAATGTACACACAAGTAATAAGAGTTGTGATTGTACGTACAAGTTACATTAGGTATGAATGTAAAGAAACGGACTTAAAACATGTGGAGAATGTGAGTAGAATGGATTATGAGTAGTGTGGTAAAATGGAAGTAGAATTGCATAAGTGTGCACTTCCATTTGGTTTATATCGTATACTTTTGGTTATACAAGGATTCCACACAAGTTTTAATAGGTATAAGGTATGTACGGATGTTATTGTCAAGCCTCAAAGATGAATGAATGAGAAAATGATCATGGTTGCAAATTAAGGACGTTTGAGTATGAGTTGCTGCAGAAGAACTGCAGAAAATCTAGAAACTAGGAAGGGCAGATCGATCTCATGGGATGAGAGATCGATCTGGAAGAGCCAGAATGATCTTATTTGGGCAATGGAATAGAGCAAATTGATCTCCAATGGAGCCAGATCGATCTCCTAAGCATTCTGTAATGAAAAGATCGATCCTCAAGCACCCAGATCGATCTCCATAGCTCTCTGTTTGGGAGCAGATCGATCTCATGCTTCGACAGATCGATCTCATGCTTAAAATGCCATGAAAACGAGAGATTTAAGGGGACCAGATCGATCTCCTCTTGGAGTAGATCGATCTCCTCAAGCTATTTCTATAAAAGGAGTGTTAAAAATCTAAAAATTTCGAGAAAAACACCATTCTTTCATTTTCAACCCAAAAACCTAACTTTCTCTCTCTAAAATCAGCCATTTTCAGTAGGATTTGAAGAGAGACCATTAGAGGCAAAGTTGTTCCTATCAAAGAGAAGAACAACATAGTTGGAAGGCATTTTCCCATTGTTGGTATTGAAGGAGTTAAGGGCATTGTCATTTGGAGCAAGAAGAGAAATCAAATTTGGTAAGATTCTAACACTTCAACTATGGTACATTGTCTATTTAATTGATTTTGGAGTTGTTTGACATGAGTATGGATGGTTAGAAACTATCTAAAATACATTGGAATAATTCTGACCTAGAAATGGTCTAGTGTGAGAAAGTAGAATGTATGGAGATTAATGAGAAATGGGATGTCTAGAGGTGACAATAGTGTTATGGGTATGATTTTAAGATGTTGCTGGTGGATAAATTGTAAGATTTACCTAAAAGAGGTAAAATGTGGATTAAGGCATTGGTAAAATGCATAAGTGAATTATATTGAATAGTGAGGTCAAATATGGGTTAAAAATATTAACTCAAATAATTTGAATGAATGAATCGCAGCTTCCGAGGATACGCCGGGGCGAGTTGAGCCAAGAGCGTGAGAAGCTAAGAGGAAAGGAGTCACACAAAGTAAATCGAAGTAAGGGAATTGTGTGGACTCTTAGAGATATGTGTGCACAATTTGTGCGCTTAAATGTTTTGCTAGAATGCATGAGATTAGGAAATGATGTTGGGTGATTGAAGGGCAAAAGTTGGGAGTTTGAGAAATGTGCATGAAAACAAAAGCATATTTCTTTGAAAATCATGTTTTATTGCTTTTTAGCAAATGATTGGTAGGTTGGTTGACATTGAAATGATTTGCAAAAGAAATGAGTGTGTTTTGGTTTTGTTAACCATACTTTGCAAAGTTTTGAGCCACCTACATGATTTCGTGAGTATGAAAGCGTGCTAGAGTATGACTCGCATGAGATTTGACATATTTTATACATATGAGTGCTAGAGGCACTAGTTTTCACATGGATTTCATATTTGTTTTGGCATTGTGCTTGAAGTTTGTCTCGCATTAGATGCCCACGGGCATGTTGCCGTGTTTGGAGCTTCGAGTAGACTGGGTGTCACATCGATTAAATAGGCTCACACGTGCATTGTTTTGACATGATTAATTAGCCGTGTTAGGAGCTTCGGGTAGACAAGAGGTCGTACCGATTAAATAGGCTCACACGTGCGTTCGAGATGTGGCGTGATATGATGTGTTGATTTGGGTCCACGGAGTACGTTGTACCGTGCCTGTAGCATGGAGTACATTGTACCGTGTTGAGATGTGATGTACCGTCTTCGGACGAGATCTGCTATGGACCGACTGGTAGGATTTGACCCACCTCCCGTGTGGAAGCAGACAGTGGTGATATCCCGCACACCTGATCCGTGTAGTCGGTATCACAGGTTATGTACATAGGCCTTGAGGTTATTACCTGTTGTTGAACTGCCTATCTCACATGTCTATTGCTTTGAGAATAAATCCATATTTGAAATGATTTGTGGGTCAGGAAAGTCCGAGGGATGGGCCGAGACCTGACCAGTATTGAATTGATTTGTTAATGGTTTTTTAAAAGTGCACGGATGCATGATGTTTAATAACATGCTTTATTGTGAAAATGCATGATGGTTAATGCCATGCTATTTGAGAAAAATGCATGATGGGTAATGCCATGCTTTTATTGTGAATTATGCATGATGACTTATACCATGCTTTGAGTTGAAATGTGCACTGGATTTTAATAGCATGAATGCTTTACATACCATTAACACAATCATACACTCATGTTTTGAGATAAATGATGAATTAAATGCTTTTGAGCATGGCATCACGATCACGTAGATAGTGCAGTATCTACCTGTTCGCATGATTGCCTTACTGAGCGTGTGGTTTGCTCACCCCCCCTTATTTTCCCCCTCTATAGAGTGTTGAATATAGATTGAGTGTGACTGGAGGCGTTTCCCTTTTGGTAATCCGCTGCATCCCATCGCTAAAGGTATACACACTTGGATTATTTTGTATCTAAACTAGACATAGCACGTAGCATTTTGTATGTAACTATTGGGGATGTAAAACAATGTAAACACATGTAACGACTCTGATATATATACATTTATACAAGTGTTTACTTATGAATATTATGCAAATTGAATTGGTATGGTGGAGTGAGTTAGACGTCGACACACAGCCCAACTATTGAGAAGAGTTACTGTTCACGATTGAGGTAAGGACGAATGATAAATGATGTTTGAAAATGCGAAAAATTTATACGTATTTTGGTAAGTTGAGGGTCGTGACAACAGTTGCAATTGAAAATGATCAGGCAGTTTATGTCTAACGTTGTACAGATTATCAAGATGCTCCTAGGTTACCTCTTGCTTATATTGAATAGCCAGCTCCTATTCAATTGGAGAAGCACCAACAACCTCAATTGAAAGTGCCATTAAGGAAATCCTTTAAGGAGAGGAGATCAGCGATTCCAGATGATTATATCGTTTATCTCAAAGAACATGAGTTTGATATAAGAGTGAAAGATGATCCAACATCTTTCGGTAAAGCCAAACAAAGTGTTTACTCCCAACAATGGATAGAGGCCATGAAAGATGAGATGAAATCAATAGAGGACAATGACGTTTGGGATCTTGTCGAATTGCCTAAAAGAGCGAAATCGATTGGTTGTAAATGGATTTTCAAAACCAAACGAGATTGGAAAGGCAATATCAAAAGATATAAAGCACGTCTAGTTGCCAAAGGTTTCACTTAAAAGGAAGGCATTGATTATAAAGAGACTTTCTCTCCAGTTTCATCGAAAGACTCTTTTAGAATCATTATGACACTGGTAGCTTATTATATTTTAGAGTTACATTAGATGGATGTAAAGACAGTGTTTCTCAATAGAGACATTGAAGAAACAATTTTATATAGAACAACAAAAAAATTTTGTGTTGGATAATTCGAAACATCTGGTATGTAAATTAAAGAAATTCATATATGGTTTAAAGCAAACATCTCGTCAATAGTATCAAAAATTTGATCAAGTGATTACCTCATTCGATTTTAAGGAGAACATTGTTAATCAATAAATTTAGCACAAGATCAGTGGAAACAAGTTTATTCTTCTGGTGCTGTATGTTGATGATATTCTGCTAGCAAGCAGCGATATAGACTTGTTGCATAAAACCAAGAGATTTCTATCAAGTAATTTTAAAATGAAAGATTTTGGGGATGCATATTTTATGTTGGGCATATAGAACCATCAAGATCGTTCTCGTGGTATACTTAGGTTATCACAAAAAACATATATCGATAAGGTGCTTAGCAGATTTGACATGAAGAATTGTGCATCAGGAGACACACCCATTGCTAAAGGTGATAAATTTATTTCGCTTTAATGCCTAAGAAATGAGATTGAAAAGAAAGAGAAGCAAAAGATTCTTTATGCCTCAGCAGTATGAAGTCTTATGTATGCTCAAGTTTGAACGCGTCGGGATATTGCGTACGCAGTTGGAATGCTCGGCAGATATTTAAGTAACTTTGGTATGGATCATTAGAAAGCAGTAAAGAGGGTTATGCGGTATCTACTGAAAAACTAAATATTATATGCTCACATATCGGAGGTCAGATCATTTAGAGATTGTTGGGTATTCAGACTCTGACTTTGTTGGTTGCCTAGATAGCAGAAAGTCTACTTCTGGCTATATTTTCATATTAGCTGAGGGAGCTGTCTCATGAAAGAGTGTAAAAAGTCACTCATAGCTTGTTCCACCATGAAAGCAGAATTTATAACTTGTTATGAGACATCGAACCAAGTAATATGGTTGCAAAATTTTATCACTGGGTTGTGTATTATCGATGGTATTGAGAGGCCATTGAAGATTAATTATGATAATAAAGTCTTTGAGTTATATTCTAAGAACAATGAAAGCTCGTCGAAGTCAAAGCATATTGACATTAAGTTTCTTATTGTTAAGAAGAGAGTTCAGAGTCTTCATATTACTATTGAATATATAAATATAAGCTCCATGATTACGGATCCGCTTACGAAAGGAGTACAGCCTAAGGTGTTTCATGAGCATGTAGCTCGTAAAGGTGTGGTTCATCCTGATGATATTGTTATATAGTGTGAGTTTGTTTCTTGATGTTCATTTGTTATTGAGATATTTTTCTGGTCAAACTTAAGTATTTTTGTTATTACTGAAAACTCTGAAATAAAGTGATATTCTTTTAGTTACAGTATGCATAAAGTTTTGAAAGTATAATAAAGTAGGACCAGTTAGAAATAGACATGTTAAGAGATCATGTTTCGTGTAATTTTCATACTACACATTCATACTTGATCTATATAATTTATTATATTAATGTACGTGACCATTGATGGGTCTAGTTACGAAATATATGTAACGAAGATTGCGTTGATCCTATGTTGATATAATTGATGGACCAGATTGTTTATAGATGTTACTTTGTAAAGATAACAAATATTGAGCTCATAAAGTTAATTTTAAAATGTACAATTGTCAAGTGACATATCTGACCCAAATGAGAGATTATTGGAAAATTATTTATGTAGACCTACATATATCAAATTATTGTACATTACAAGCTATCTAATTTATTTAGTTCATTTTAAAAGTGATCAAATAAAATTATTGGACTTTAGAATATTTCAATTAGTATGAACTTTTCAATGCGTAAAGACTAAATTTTTTATTATATTTTAATGATTGACTAAAATAGAATAAAATATATTATAGTTATAAATATCCTATGATTTCCAGTTTAAACGTTAAGTTCCTCATTCTCATATCTTATCAGGGAGTAAGTTAAAGTTTTCTATCATAAAATAAAGATTTAGATGTGGAAGACTACTAACCTAATAAATCTAGGTACACTTCTATATTTTTTAATTTTTTTAATAATTAAATATAAAATCTTAAATATAAATATTATGTAATTAAATTTTCCTAAATCTCAACAATATCAGTTGTTTTGAATACAATAATAGTCACAATAATGAACTAAACTATCCACTTAAAATCTAATTTCAAAGCAATACACCCACCCGCAATAAAAATACAAAGAAGGGTAGTCGTAGAGAATTTGAATTTTTAAGGATTAAAGTTGGGGATTTTCGAATTTCCATGTTTTTAAAGTCAGACTTTGTTTCAGGCTCAGATCTAGGACTTGGAAAAGAAAAACAAAGGAAATGGAGTAAATCAAGTAAGAGAGAGCTGATCGCGTCATGAAAGGGAGCACGTGGAGGATGATGGTGGACCGTAAACGGCTTTGAAGGAGTGATTGCTGCAACAATTGGTGAGGGCGGAGGAATTGGTGTCGGTGGCCATTGCTGGTGATACTAGTGGATCCCATCACCAACACTTGAACAAAAATGAGAGGAAAGAAAACGGGAAGAGAAAAGAGAAGCGAAGAAAGAGAAAGATAGCAAAGAAGATTCTAGTGCAAACTTTACCTTTTTTCTCCGTTGTCTATCGAAGCAGATGTTTAGATTTGTGAAGTTTCAACTTGTAAGGAGTGGGAAGAACGAAAACTTCGATTTTTTTTCCTTCTCATTAGTGAAGCAATGTCGGGGTTGAGAGGGAAAGAAATGGTTTTTTTACTGCGTTGTAAGAGTGTAATCGAGCTGAGTCGAACCGATATAATAAAATGTTCGAGTTCGAACTCGATTCGAAAATTTGATACTCGATATTCAACTTGAACTCGATCAATTTTTATTTTTTAAACTCGAATTCGGCTCGAGATCTAATTCGAACTATTCGAGCTCGCTCGATTAAATTCAATTATATAAGTTCGATTTTTTACTCGAATTCGATTCTAAAGTTCGATTTTAATTCAAACTCGAGCTCACTCTTACACTCATTATATAAATATTATTATATAATAATATATATTATTAAAATTTATAAAAACTCGAGACTCGATTAGGCTCGAGAGCTACTCGAGCTAAGTATTTAAGTGCTCGAATTTAATTCGTTCGATAGTTCGAGTAGTTCGAACTCGAACTCGACTCGACTAAAATCGAACCGAATTCAAATTTTACTTGAGTTGAGTTTGAATAATTTACGAGTATCATTGTATCACTTACATCACTAGCGATATGTAGGTCATGCATACGGTTGTTGAATTCTTGATGTTCAAATACGCAGCTGCTGCATTTTGGATGTCCATGTGTTTGTAAGAGAGGGAAACAGAATCCAAAGGGGAGAAGTAGAAACCGACAAAAATTAAAGAAGGAGAAGAGAGAGAGAGCTGGGCCCATCCGACATGGATGGTCTTGATTTGCATAAATCTCTAGTAGAATTATACATTAGATGTTCTTTAATTTTCTTACAATTTAATTTTGTGCCATTTAACTATGATTTATTTCATGTCCTTGAATTTTTTATTATTTACATTTATGCCCCTTTATTTCAAGTTACGTACCTTTTAATTTGGTAGTAATTTAATTTTCAACTTTGCTATCTGAGTTTTTTCTAATACTTTATGCCTTTATTTTACTTGATTTATTTACAGGCCGTTCAATTTTAATACATAGATTATTCCAACTTCATAGGAACGATATTCTACTTATTAATTTATTATTTGTTACCATTTGTGCGCTTCCGACATTAAGTTTAGTAACTTTGAGTAGTGTTACCCTTCAACCTTAAGAAAATTATGTTAATTTCATATATAAAGATATTTCCCTTTTTATTGTAACCAATATTTTCGCTTCTTTAAATCATCATTTTTTTTTATTTTTTATTTTTTGTTTAAAAGAGCTAGACTTTTTTTTTAATGAATAAGAACCTTATGTATTTAAATTTCAAACAAAATATTCAATATTTTTGGTAAAATTTAGTAGAATTTTCTTACCTACGGATTTTTTATGAACCACTACATTTGATTTTCTATAAAATATCATCCTTAAATATTAACATTCAACTTTTATAATCAAGATGTCTACACATAATGCGAACAATTATCACGTGATGCATATGAATTTTTTTTTATTTTTTTCCAAAAAAATTCTTTTGAAGATTAAATTAGAATCTTTTATATTGAAATAAAAAAAAATTTCATAGTAAATACCTCAATACTTTTGGTGTTGTTTAGATAATCTTCTCATCTAAAGATTATTTTTAAATCACTACTTATGATTTTTACAATATCCCTTTCTTCGAGAACTTACATTTACTATTTTATTAATATATCATAATAATAATTTTCATAAAAAAACACAATTGTTCTTATAAAATATTATTTATTTCAAAAACATGGATTTTTTTTATAAAGAAAAATGAATAATAATTAAAAAAACTTGTAAACAAAAGCTAATAAGCATAGACATTATAACTAAGAAAAAATCTTAATGTTAAAGCCTAACGACACAAGCCTAATAGGCCTAAAAATCAAATTGCATGCAAATTATTGCGTCAAAATCTGAAATGTGTCAGGTCCACGAGACAATTCGGGTCAGGCCAGGTATTTTTTTCCTTACACTCACTGTTTTTCCCTTTTCCTAAACTAAAACTGTCATTCGATGTCCACCTCCTTCTACTTCTCTATAAGCAAAACACTAGTTTGAGTCACAAACTAACCATTGTACAATTAGCTCAAATCCTTTCTTCACTATCTTGATTCCCTAATAAGACAATCCTCTTTCTTCAACATTGAAGCCCTGTTGCGCCTTCAGCCACCATTCTTTACTCAAATCGCTAGCTTTTTCTCTGTACACCTACCGTTTACATTCATTTTTCAAATTATGAGTTGTCCCTTCCCCTATTCTTAAAGAAAACTGAAGAACCCAACATTCTCATTAGCCACGTGCCTCTTCCTTCCGTTCTTTCAATTCCCTTGTTATAACCCATAAGATATGCCCAGTATTCAATAAGCCTAAGCTCATATGATTACAATGGGCTCTCAAATCAGCATCACATTGGCAAATGGGCTTAGCTTTCCTACAATGGATCTATGTGACCCTTGAATCTTCACTTCCTAGAAAACAAGGACAACCATGCCACGATGATATTTTTGGAGGCAAATACTAAATGCACTCCCATAGCTCGTTAAGTTAGTATCGAGGGAGACTACTACCTACAAAAGCAAAGAAGCACGATATGAAGCCCTATAAAAGGGAAGGCCTTAACTCATTTTTAGGTTCGGATTTTGAGACTTACTGAGTTCATTCCTTTCATTCAAAGAAAACAAACTCACTGACTTAACATCGGAGCAAGTTCCATTAGGAACAACCCTGGTGGAATTTGTTTTGCATGTTGATAAAAGAAGGAAGAAACTTATCCACTATTATCAAGCTCAACATCCTTTTTGGCATCAACGAATTAGTGCCATATATGGGAACTCGAAGAAAAGAAGCCAAGTCAAGCTCTCATACCAATCAACCTCTACCTGATCCAAAAAAATACCCAAGCAATAGCCGCGATGGCTAATGCCCCTACCATATTGTCCGCTGATGCACCACCAATATTTCCCAATCCCCCCGACAATCGGTACCAACGCCAACAAAATATCTTCTTACCACCCAAAACCCCTAACGGTGCACCCAACACAATAACCATAGAAATGTATAACCACTTGCTAGCACAAAACCAAGCTATAGCCACTAACATGACACAATTTACTAAGCTAGTGGAATCTCTAACATCCCGACAGATAAACCCATCAACACATGAGCCACCCAGTCATGCCAATATCCCAAGAACATAATCTATCCCCTTGACACCCACTGAAAAATCAACCCTCTTTGATTCACCCTCAACAGCCACAAGATGATTGTCTGGCACCATTGGGCCGTAATAATCTCGCCCTAGCATGAGAGGGACCTCATAATACTAGAAGGATAAGGGATTGAGATGAGAGAAATGTCAACTTGCCACGCCCCGAAAATGCGGAAAATAGGGCAAATTTAAAACTTTTTACTCGTTAATTCACAAATAAAGAGTGCATTCCTGTGCAGTGTCATACATCATCATAATTATCATGCCTCAGGATCTCATCATGATATAATAAATATTGTATTATACCCATTACTCGATTACAAGTCAATTAATCCTAATACATCCCATATAATGTCATACATCAAGTGTCTGTAATTATAATAATAGTCTGGGTATATGAAAAGATAAATATACCTCAAAGTACAAAATATATAGCCTGGAGCTCGGATCCTCCACTAGCCACTACTCCGTACGTCGCAGGGAAGTCCTTATTCACTTGAAGAACTCTGGGGGGAAAGAAAAACAGGGTGAGCTTCTAAATCGCTCAGTAAGGGGGTAGGGGACTCATTTCATAAACCAAAATGCACATCACAAAGCATTTATTTGTATGTGAAACTCATTTGAAAACCATAGCATGAAGATACTCAAAACGACACTCTCGTGTGTCAAGTCATGTGAAAACATGAAGTAAAAAGGCTCACTCTAGAGCATTAACAAAGCATGTGAAAATAACGCGTTAAACGCTTTCTCAAATAACGTGGCATAGCCACTGATTTAAAATCACTCGTGGCATCGCCACCAAACACACGTGGCAAAGCCACTGAATTATTTTCTCACGTGGCATAGCCACAATACACACGTGGCAAAGCCACTGAATTATTTTCTCACGTGGCATAGCCACAATACACACGTGGCAAAGCCACTGAATTATTTTCTCACGTGGCATGGCCACAGAATAGGGTTTCTCAACGTGGCATTGCCACCAATGGGGTTTCTCAACGTGGCACTGCCACCAATGGGGTATAACGTGGCACAGCCACCAATGGGGTATACGTGGCACAGCCACCGATGGGGTATAACGTGGCACAGCCACCAATGGGGTATACGTGGCACAGCCACCAATGGATTTTCTCAACGTGGCACAGCCACCAATGGGGTTTTCTCAACGTGGCACAGCCACCAATGGGGTTTTCTCAACGTTACCAGAACGGAGAAGAACTCGGGCTTACATGCTACCAGAGCAATGCCCGGTGTGTACTCACAACTACACACCCAAGTCTTATCACATAAGACAGGTTTGCCTTCACGTAGAACTCGTAATGGTTTTCTCTCATAAAACTCATTTGAAATCGTTTTGTACTCAACACAAAACGTAGTAAAACCGAGTTCCAACCTGCAAAGCACACGCACACATTTCTCAAATCACAATATTGCCTTAACGTAGAGCCCAGTTATAAACTCATAAAACATTGGGCTCCAACCGGCTATAAAATCGTGTGCAGTTTAAATCTCAACACAAAACACTCAACATGCTTGTTTATAAATCATAAATCATGCTATAACAGTTTACAAATCACATACACAAATGGTTTAGATTTCCCTTACATCTTTGCACCTCGTATAGTGCAATCGTTCCCCCGTATCACGGACTAGTCTCGCATTCCACTCTGGAACTCCCGAGCTGTCCAAACGATGTTAAAACATCAATACTCCACATCACATAAGCCTCAATTCTCAAAATCAAGCATAGTTGCTCATAACACCTCAATTCTCTTGATTTCTCGTAACTCAACCCTAAACTACAACTCTATTCACAATATCCCAATGTTCGATATCTCTAATACCAATTATCAACGCTAATTTACCACATTGTCTATATTTCCGTTTATAGCACAATCCTCAAAATTTGCCACAATTTCCAAATATCATTATCACTCTATCCACATTGAAATTCATCAATCCCTAATCATTTCTCAACTATTTCAACACAATTACAACCACCAATAACATCAAAATCAGCTCAAATATCAAGATCGAGGTTTAGAAATTACCCAAAGCTTGTGAGACGCACAACTCACGCCTCGATCCGATTCGTCCTTCGATTTCCAAGTATGTTGTTCTCCCTTTGACGAGGAACAACTTCCCTTCTTACCACAATAGCTGATTCGGCCGGAAATGGGGGATTTGGAGGAGTGAGAAACTAGGTTTTCCGAAAAATAGAGGTTTGGAAGAGAGAGAAAATGAAATTTCAGGAGAAAACACAGGTTCCTTATATAGACTGGAGGTAGGAGATCGATCTGCCTCTTGCTGAGATCGATCTGTGTTTGAAATTTAGGGACGATCTGGGTAATTTTATGCCTAGGAGATCGATCTGTCGAGGGGTGAGATCGATCTCTTTATGGCTTTATGAGATCGATCTGCTCGTAAGGAGATCGATCTTCTCCCCAAACAGAAGCATTTGGAGATCGATCTCCTCCTCATGAGATCGATCTTCTCTCAAACAGATTCATTTGGAGATCGATCTCTTCCATTGGAGATCGATCTGCTCCTCAAATTTCCCCTTCCTCGTCATTTTTAACTCACCAGATCGATCTCTCCTTCTCCCAGATCGATCTGTCCTCATGGTTCATGCTCATTTTACACACTTAACACATAAATCTCCAATTATAATTCCCACAATTTACTTAGCTCAATAAATTACACTTCAAATTCTTATTACATCAATAAAATATTTCTGAAATTCTCAGATCTTACATCCTCCTCACCTTAAAAAGAATTTGGTCCTCCAAATTCGACTCAACTAGTCAAAATAGATGGGGGTATTTCTCCTTCATGAGACTCTCTAGTTCCCACGTTGCCTCTTCCCTTGAGTGATGCTTCCACAAAACTTTCACTAATGGGATGCTCTTGGTTCTCAGTACCTTCTCCTTTCTATCGAGAATCCGGACGGGTTCCTCAGTGTAGCTCATGTCCTCCTATATGTCCATCTCATCATACTCTATAACATGAGAAGGGTCCGGGTGGTACTTCCTCAACATAGACACATGAAAAACATTGTGTATTCCGGACATCTGTGGGGGTAATGCTAATCTGTAAGCTACCTCTCCCACTCTCTCAAGGATCTCGAATGGTCCTATGTATCGAGGACTCAATTTCCCTTTCTTCCCAAATCGCATGATACCCTTGCTCGGTGATACTCTCAGAAATACTGCATCACCAACATCAAACTCGAGTGGCCGTCTACGCACATCCGCGTAGCTTTTCTGTCTACTCTGTGCAGCCCGTAACCTCTCACATATGAGTTTCACACTCTGTACGGCTTGCTCAACAAGCTCGGGAGCATTTATCTTTCTATCACCGACTTCTTCCCAAGCTACAGGGGATCTACACCTCCTACCATATAGAGCCTCAAAAGGTGCCATTCCAATACTCGCATGATAGCTGTTATTGTACGCAAACTCTGCTAGGGGCAGGTGATCATCCCATGATCCCTTAAAATCCATCGTACACGCCCTCAACATATCCTCCAGGGTCTGAATAGTCCTCTCTAACTGACCATCTGTCTGAGGATGATAGGCGGTACTAAAGCTCAATCGAGATCCCATGGACTCCTGAAACTGGGTCCAGAATCTGGAAGTAAATCGGGAATCTCTATCAGAAGTAATACTCACTGGAGCCCCATGTAATCTAGCTATCTCGCTGACATATAGCTCAGCTAAGGCATCCACAGTATCTGTGCTCTTGATGGCAAGGAAGTGGGCACTCTTGGTCAATCTATCCACAATGACCCATATCGCGTCACGACCTCTTCGGGTCCTCGGTAAACCCATAATAAAGTCCATAGTGACATGCTCCCATTTCCATGTAGGTACAGGTAAGGGCTGTAGTAGTCCTCCGGGCTTCCGATGCTCAGCTTTCACTTGCTGGCATACTAAACACCTGGCCACATACTCTGCCACGTCTCGCTTCATACCACTCCACCAATACACCTTTCTCAAGTCTCGGTACATCTTAGTACTTCCTGGGTGCATGGTGTATCGCGAGCAGTGGGATTCTCTCAGTATCTGTCTCTTCAGGGTATCATCGTCCGGTACACAGATCCATCCTCTGAATCTCAACAATCCATCCTCACTGATGGTGAGATCCGACTGCGAACTCTGCTCAGCTTGGCTAACCATATCTATCAATCTCTGATCACTGCGCTGCCCAGTTCTAATCTGATCCATGATCCTGGGCTCTATCCGCAGGCTAGCCAAAAATCCAGTCTTTACCTCTTTAACTCTGATCCGAAGTTCGACGAACTGCTCTAACAAATCCCATTCCCTGATCATCATAGCAGATATCATACTCTTCCTGCTCAGGGCCTCAGCAACCACATTCGCCTTACCCGGATGATAAAGAATCTCGCAGTCATAATCCTTAAGGAGTTCCATCCATCTCCTTTGTCTCATGTTTAACTCTTTCTGATCAAAGAGATATCTCAAACTCTTGTGATCAGTGAAGATCTGGAATCTTTCCCCATATAAGTAATGTCGCCAGATCTTCAAAGCAAATACCACAGTGGCTAACTCCAAATCATGCGTGGGATAATTTCGCTCATGGTCTTTCAGCTGTCGCGATCCATATGCGACCACTCTTCCGTGCTGCATCAGCACACACCCCAATCCTTGGTGAGATGCATCACTATACACCGAGAATCCTCCTGATCTCTCGGGAATAGTTAACACAGGTGCCGCTGTCAATCTCCTCTTCAACTCTTGAAAACTGAGCTCACATTGATCAGTCCATATGAACAGAGTCTCCTTACGCGTGAGCTTAGTCAAAGGAGCAGCAATCCTCGAGAATCCTTCCACAAATCTCCTGTAATACCCTGCCAAACCAAGGAAGCTTCGTACCTCAGTAACTGTCCTCGGTCTCTCCCAATTAAGCACAGCCTCCACCTTACTTGGGTCCACTGATACTCCTTCCTCTGAGACTATATGACCAAGGAAAGCTATCCGGTTCAGCCAAAACTCACACTTACTAAGCTTTCCGTATAATTGCTTATCTCGGAGTATCTGAAGTACTAACCACAAATGCTGTGCATGCTCCTCATACGACCGAGAATACACCAAGATGTCATCAATAAAGACTATCACAAACTTATCCAGATAGTCTCTGAACACCTCGTTCATCAACCTCATAAATGCTGCAGGGGCGTTCGTCAATCCAAAGGACATCACCAGAAATTCGTAATGGCCATACCTTGTCCTGAAGGCCGTCTTTGGAATATCTTCTTCCTTGATCCTCAATTGGTGATAGCCCAATCTCAAATCAATCTTAGAAAAGACCGATGCCCCTCTCAGCTGATCGAGTAGATCATCAATCCTGGGTAGTGGGTATTTATTCTTCACCGTGGCTTTATTCAACAGCCGGTAGTCTACGCATAATCTAAGACTACCATCATTCTTCTTAACAAATAGTACTGGCGCTCCCCATGGCGAAACACTGGGTCTAATAAACCCTTGATCCAATAACTCTTGTAGTTGTCTCTTCAATTCCTCAAGTTCCACTAATGCCATCCTGTAAGGAGGTTTAGAGATCGGCTGAGTATCTGGTACCAAATCAATGGTAAACTCCAGCTCTCTCTCTGGTGGTAAACCTGGCAATTCATCTGGGAAAACATCCAAAAATTCGCAAACCACAGGTATATCCTCAATCCTCGGATGTTCCCGCTCATCGTCTGAGATGAGTGTCTCATAACCTTCACATAAATAATCACATTTAATATTCTCCAAAATAATGTTAAGATTCTCAAATTACTCACTAGAAATCCACATAATTATTTCCTCAATATCTCAATTGTACACTGTAAGGTTCAGGTAGGGAGAAAGTTACAATCTTAGTGTAGCAGTCTAAACTCACTCGATTGGTCGCCAACCAATCCATTCCCAGAATTACATCAAACCCATGTATACTCAACATGATTAGATCTGCTAACATCACTCTATCTCCCACCTTAATTTCACATCCTCTACAGATTAACTCAGTCCTCTGGGATTCACGCATAGGGGTATTTACATGTAGTATATATTCTAGAGGTTCAAACTTCAAGTTTAATCTACATGCAAAATGCTCAGAAATAAACGAATGCGTGGATCCTGAATCAATCAACACATGAGCCTCATAATTACAGACAGAGAGTGTACCTCTTATAGTTTCTGCCGAAGCGTCTGCGGTCTCCTTATCCAGGGCAAACACACGTCCCTGTGCCACAGGTTTCTTCCCTTTCTCTGCCGCAGTGGCCCGTCTCCGGGGATCCACTCTCTGAGGCTGTTGTCTAGTGGGCTCCGAAGCATGTGGTATCTGAGGTTGGGGACAGTCCTTCACTCTGTGGCCCATGTCACCACATCTGAAACATCCATGGATCGACCCAGTACAACTTCCCTCATGCGATCGGCCACAGTCTCTACAAATCCTCATCTCCGGCCTGACATAGCGAGGGGTCTCCTTGATAATAGGATAGGCTCTGGGTCGCTCAAATCTGTCCCTCTGCACCTCAATCCTTCCTCTTCTGAAGGAACCTCTCCAAGCCTCTGACTGGAAAAGTGCTGGCCTCTTGCCCTTATCTCTATTCACCGCTCTGAGCTCATTCTGGGATTGTACCATCTCAATCCCTCTTTCAACCTCTTGTGCTCGTCTCAGAGCATCTCCAAACTCCGTAATACATAGCCCCATCAGTCTATCTCTAATGACGGGCTTCAACCCATACACAAACTTCTCTGTGCGGAGCTCTTCACTCTTGAAGGTCTCTGGGTCATATCTCAGTAGTGCGGTGAACTGGCTCTCATAGTCATCCACCGACATGTCACCCTGTACCAAACTCAAAAACTCGGCCTGTTTCCTTCTCTGGGCGGCTCGTGGTACATATTGGGTTCTAAAAGCTGTCTGGAACTCTTCCCAACCAATCACATCCTGGTGGGACATCAAGATACCCTGGGTAGTACCCCACCAATCTCGAGCTCTCCCCTTCAGCATATAGGCACTCATACTGACTCTCTCAGCATCGGTGCACCCCAGTAAATCAAATATAACTCTCAACTCCGTCAACCACTCCTCAGCCTCTGTAGGATCCTTCTTTCCCTTAAATGCGGGTGGATTCATCTTCAGAAATTCCTTTAGTCGGACCTTACTTCTGTCCTCAGGCTGAGTGACGGGAGGCACTGGGGGTATGGGAGGTCCTGGTGGTGGTGTAGGGGTAGTATCCGAGGCATTAACTCCAAAGTGTTGCGCGAATAGCGTCGCCATCTGCTCAAAACCTTGCCTCACATCGGTCTCAATCCGATTAAATCGAGAGTTAGGACTCTCTGGTTGTGGGACAGGTGGTGGAGGGGACTCTGCCTGCCTCCTCGAACGACCTCGTCGTTTACTCATTCTCAATCTCAACTCATCTCCTGCGCGTACATATCACAATCGATTGAAATCTCAATCCTCAATTTCAGTTCATGACCAGACTATTACAGACACTTGGGATGTATTCTATTTCACTTAATCGACACTGACAGTACTAAACACCCTAAGCTCTGATACCAAGAAAACTCTGTCACGCCCCGAAAATGCGGAAAATAGGGCAAATTTAAAACTTTTTACTCATTAATTCACAAATAAAGAGTGCATTCCTGTGCAGTGTCATACATCATCATAATTATCATGCCTCAGGATCTCATCATGATATAATAAATATTGTATTATACCCATTACTCGATTACAAGTCAATTAATCCTAATACATCCCATATAATGTCATACATCAAGTGTCTGTAATTATAATAATAGTCTGGGTACATGAAAAGATAAATATACCTCAAAGTACAAAATATATAGCCTGGAGCTCGGATCCTCCACTAGCCACTACTCCGTACGTCGCAGGGAAGTCCTTATTCACTTGAAGAACTTTGGGGGGAAAGAAAAACAGGGTGAGCTTCTAAATCGCTCAGTAAGGGGGTAGGGGACTCATTTCATAAACCAAAATGCACATCACAAAGCATTTATTTGTATGTGAAACTCATTTGAAAACCATAGCATGAAGATACTCAAAACGACACTCTCGTGTGTCAAGTCATGTGAAAACATGAAGTAAAAAGGCTCACTCTAGAGCATTAACAAAGCATGTGAAAATAACGCGTTAAACGCTTTCTCAAATAACGTGGCATAGCCACTGATTTAAAATCACTCGTGGCATCGCCACCAAACACACGTGGCAAAGTCACTGAATTATTTTCTCACGTGGCATAGCCACAATACACACGTGGCAAAGCCACTGAATTATTTTCTCACGTGGCATAGCCACAATACACACGTGGCAAAGCCACTGAATTATTTTCTCACGTGGCATGGCCACAGAATAGGGTTTCTCAACGTGGCATTGCCACCAATGGGGTTTCTCAACGTGGCACTGCCACCAATGGGGTATAACGTGGCACAGCCACCAATGGGGTATACGTGGCACAGCCACCGATGGGGTATACGTGGCACAGCCACCAATGGATTTTCTCAACGTGGCACAGCCACCAATGGGGTATACGTGGCACAGCCACCAATGGGGTATACGTGGCACAGCCACCAATGGATTTTCTCAACGTGGCACAGCCACCAATGGGGTTTTCTCAACGTGGCACAGCCACCAATGGGGTTTTCTCAACGTTACCAGAACGAAGAAGAACTCGGGCTTACATGCTACCAGAGCAATGCCCGGTGTGTACTCACAACTACACACCCAAGTCTTATCACATAAGACAGGTTTGCCTTCACGTAGAACTCGTAATGGTTTTCTCTCATAAAACTCATTTGATATCGTTTTGTACTCAACACAAAACGTAGTAAAACCGAGTTCCAACCGGCAAAGCACACGCACACATTTCTCAAATCACAATATTGCCTTAACGTAGAGCCCAGTTATAAACTCATAAAACATTGGGCTCCAACCGGCTATAAAATCGTGTGCAGTTTAAATCTCAACACAAAACACTCAACATGCTTGTTTATAAATCATAAATCATGCTATAACAGTTTACAAATCACATACACAAATGGTTTAGATTTCCCTTACATCTTTGCACCTCGTATAGTGCAATCGTTCCCCCGTATCACGGACTAGTCTCGCATTCCACTCTGGAACTCCCGAGCTGTCCAAACGATGTTAAAACATCAATACTCCACATCACATAAGCCTCAATTCTCAAAATCAAGCATAATTGCTCATAACACCTCAATTCTCTTGATTTCTCGTAACTCAACCCTAAACTACAACTCTATTCACAATATCCCAATGTTCGATATCTCTAATACCAATTATCAACGCTAATTTACCACATTGTCTATATTTCCGTTTATAGCACAATCCTCAAAATTTGCCACAATTTCCAAATATCATTATCACTCTATCCACATTGAAATTCATCAATCCCTAATCATTTCTCAACTATTTCAACACAATTACAACCACCAATAACATCAAAATCAGCTCAAATATCAAGATCGAGGTTTAGAAATTACCCAAAGCTTGTGAGACGCACAACTCACGCCTCGATCCGATTCGTCCTTCGATTTCCAAGTATGTTGTTCTCCCTTTGACGAGGAACAACTTCCCTTCTTACCACAATAGCTGATTCGGCCGGAAATGGGGGATTTGGAGGAGTGAGAAACTAGGTTTTCCGAAAAATAGAGGTTTGGAAGAGAGAGAAAATGAAATTTCAGGAGAAAACACAGGTTCCTTATATAGACTGGAGGTAGGAGATCGATCTGCCTCTTGCTGAGATCGATCTGTGTTTGAAATTTGGGGACGATCTGGGTAATTTTATGCCTAGGAGATCGATCTGTCGAGGGGTGAGATCGATCTCTTTATGGCTTTATGAGATCGATCTGCTCGTAAGGAGATCGATCTTCTCCCCAAACAGAAGCATTTGGAGATCGATCTCCTCCTCATGAGATCGATCTTCTCTCAAACAGATTCATTTGGAGATCGATCTCTTCCATTGGAGATCGATCTGCTCCTCAAATTTTCCTTTCCTCGTCATTTTTAACTCATCAGATCGATCTCTCCTTCTCCCAGATCGATCTGTCCTCATGGTTCATGCTCATTTTACACACTTAACACATAAATCTCCAATTATAATTCCCACAATTTACTTAGCTCAATAAATTACACTTCAAATTCTTTTTACATCAATAAAATATTTCTGAAATTCTCAGATCTTACACAACTCTCCCATAGTTGACTTAACTAAAAAGAACTAAGACCGGTTAAGACCAGTCTAATATGTCTGTGCACGAAAGGTTAGATGTCATTTGTAAGGAACACAAGGAATTAAAAAAGGGCAGGCCAAATATGGTTAGCATTATTAGGCAAGCAGATAACCCACTATCTTTTGAAATTAAAAAGGAATTGTGGTCCCCCACTATTTTAAGTTGCCAAAGGAGAAATATGATGGTATTGGTGATTTGCAAGATCACATAGTTAATTATCTTTATAGAACAACCAATGTTACTAAATGCAAAACATTTCTTACCACATTTAGGGGGCTGGCAAGATCGTGGTTCAACTTATTAAGTCTCAGGTCAATCACCAACTTTGAGCAACTCAACAAGTTGTTTGTAGGCCATTTCCTAGCTAACCAAAAGTAAATGAGGACCTTAGCTTGATTTATGTAGTACAAAGGCCTAGAGAAAAGCTTCAAAATTACATTTGAAGGTTTACAATAGCCTATGATGATGTTAAAGATTTCAATGACAGATTCGTAATCCGAGCGTTTTGAGTAGGGGTAGTCAATGATCATTTTCATTATTTCCTGAGTAATGATAAGGTTGTGACTTTACATGAGATACTCTAAAAAGCCAATGCATTGGCAGAGGTAGAGGAGATAAGGGAAAGAAACCTAAAAAGGGCAACCTGAGGCCAGAAAGGAGAACTGATCAGCCTGAATTCAAGAGGACCAAGGATAGGCTAACTACCAAGCCTAAAACTTGGCTTAGGTCCCCTTAAAAGAAGTTTCAAACTTATACGCCGCTTATGGTGAGCAGGGAAGTTATTCTTAATGTTATTGCTCATGAGCCCTATGTACGAGACCATATCTACGTTACCCTAATCCGAATGTTGATAGACCAAAGTACTGCACATTCCATAGAGATTATGTTTATACCACTGAAGGATGCTAGAAGCTGAAAGCTGAAAATAAATTTTAATAAGGAAGGAGAATCTCTAACACTACGACAATGATAAGCACAGAGATTGCCAGAACGATGACAAGGCTATAGGGAAAAGGCTGATTACCAATGCAATAACACTAATAGTAGGAGCAATAGAGAAACAGGAGACTTCCAAGAATAAGAGGAGAGCCCATTTAAGGAGTATAATGGTAATAGACGCTCTGGTAAAGAAAAAGAAATCAGAAGAGTATTGGCAAATCAAATATTTTGTGGAGCACGTAGACATCTTGGTTGATAATGGTAATGATCCATTGTAATTTTTCCTTGACCGATAACTTTCAAGGGGAAAGGATATTCTTAGATGACGAGAGTGCTGTTGAAATCTTGCCATCGGGGGCATTTCAGAAGATGGGGTTATTGGAGGACTTATTGAGACCAACAAGACCAATCTACAGTTTTGTTAACCTACCTATCAAGGTTAAAGGAGTTGTAGGTTTGCTTGTGACATTAGGGCTAGGTGAGCATACGGTCAGTGTCCTGACCAATTTTTTAGTGGTAGACCAATAATAAGCTTACAATGTTATCTCTGGGCGATCCCTAATGAAGCAAACAAGCAAGGTCATTATGGTTTACTACTTAACCATGAAATTTTTTACTGCCGCGGGGATCAATTATGTTAAAGCAAACCCTGCTGTAGCTAGGAGGTGTCACAACCAATATAGAAAGTTGACCACACCAAGTGAAGCATCCACTTATACAAATGTCCTAGCCATTCGACAAGATATAGGTGAATAGTGTTATTGGATAATTTAGACCCTAGAGAAGACCTAAACCAGTATCAATCAGTAGAAAAAATCATAAGAATAGTGATTGAGGGAGATTTAGAGAAAGTAACCCAGATAGGGAAAACTATATCTGAAGATTAGAAAAGGCGATTAGGTGATTTTTTGTGAGAGAATGTGGATATGTTTGCTTAGTCATCTTTTGAGATACCAAGAATAAACCCACAGGTAATCTATCACAAGCTAAACGTAGACCCCCACGCGAAACCTGTTAGGTAGAAGAAGAGGAAGTCATCCTCCGATAGGATTGAGGTAGCTAGAGAGAAAACACAAAAAGTGTGAAAAACAGGTTATGTTAGGGAAATGAATTATCAATAGTGGCTTTCCAATGCGGTAATGGTGAGAAAGACAAAAAGGAAGTGGAGAATGTGTGTGGATTTTACTGATCTTAATAAAGCATGTTCGAAAGATAGCTTTCCTCTCTCCGCCATTGATAGATCAATAGATGCTTCCACGAGCTTCAAAGTGTTGAGCTTTATAGTTGCCTTTTCATGATGGGCCCAAAGGATCGAGAAAAAATAGCATTCATTACATCAAAAGGCATATATTGTTACAAAGTTATACCTTTCGGGCTGAAAAATGTAGGAGCCACGTACCAAAGGTTAGTAAATAAGGTCTTCTCGAATCAGATCAGAAATTCAATAGAGGTGTACGTTGATCATTTGTTAGTTAAGAGTTTAACTTTGGAATAACATCTCCAAGATTTAGTAAAGGCGTTATCCACTTTAAGGAAATACAAGATGAAGTTGAATTCTACAAAATGTACATTTGCTCTGGAGATAGAAAAATTCATGGGATTTATGATTTCTCAAAAAAGAATAGAAGCTAATCTTGAGAAGATAAAGGTGATCATAGATATGAAACCCCTACTTCAACAAAGGAGATCTAAATAGTTACAAGGAGAGTAGCTGCACTGGGTAGGTTTGTTTCAAAATATTATGAGAAATGCTTACCTTTCTTTAAGTATTGAGAAGTGTAACTCAGTTTAGATGGGGGAAGATTGTCAAACGACATTCAGGGAGTTGAAGTTATACCTCAGTTCGCCTCTTCTACTTGCTGCTCTTGAACCTGGTGAAGAATTGTTTCTTTACATCAATGTATCTACAGAAACAATAGTGGTGGTGTTGGTAAAAGAAAAGGAGTGGTCACAAGCACCTATGTTTTATGTCAGTCGGTCATTCAAAGGAGGAGAACCCAATTACAGTTATATGGAAAAGGTAGTATTTGCTTTGGTTATGGCGGCTAGGAAGTTGAGGCCATATTTCCAAAGCCACCATATAGTCCTGTTGATTTATCAGCCATTAAAGAGGTGTTGTAAAGAATGAGTACCTCGAGTAGAATGGTGAAATAAAGCATAGAGTTGAGTGAATTCAATATAGAGTTTAGACCAAGGAAAGCAATTAAAATCAGGCTCTGACGGATTTTATGGCAGAATGTACCTTTGGGGTAAGGGTCAATTGTGGTGAGCCTAAGGTGGTCCAAGCTGATAAGTCAGTTGCGAAAAAAATGGCTATCGAAGTTAATAATGGTGAGCCCTCCATGGCTACTATGTATAGATGATTCCTCCAGTAAGGATGCAGTGGAGGCTGAAATCTTACTAATCAATCTAGAGAAAAAAAGATCCAGTATTGCATTAAGTTTGGATTCCCATTTATAAACAACATTGCAAATTGTGAAGCTCTTTTAGGGGGCTTAGAGCTCTCAAAAAATAAGGTACAACATTTGTCTGTTTTTACTGATTCTTAACTGGTGGTGAAACTGGTTGTAGACGAGTATGAGGTGAAAGTCCAAGGTTTGATCGAATATCATGACCAACTAGCTAAGCTTTAGAAACAGTTTGAAAACATTAGTCTCCAATTGATCCCCAGAGAAAATAACACTAAAGCAGATCGATTGTTTAAACTGGCCATGGAAGAAGAAAATAAACTGTAAGAGACTTTGGTTGAACATAAAAAAATCCCAGATCAGTAATTGAACCAAAAGTATATGAGCTCACAAAAAAGGATTGGAGAACTTATATTATTAGTTATTTGGAAAAAGGGGGGGTATTTAGATAAGGTAGAAGAAACCAAAATCAAAAGGTGAGCCTTTGATAGCTAATGATTCAAGGCGAACTATGCAAGAAGTTTTTCACTCTGCCGTATATGAAGTGTCTAGGCTCGGTGAAACAGAGTATGCACTCAGGGAGATTCATTGAGGGATATGTGGTTAGCATTTGGGGGTAGAGCATTAGCTTGTAAGGCTTTGAGAGTAGGTTGTATTGGCTAACCATGTAAAGAGATGCTATCAGCATGGTTAGAAAGTATAACATGTGTCAAAGGTTTATCTAGGTAACTAGGCAACCACCAGAAGACCTTACCTTAATTTTTGTCTATTGGCCCTTTGCATAGTAAGGGCTAGATATCTTGGGCCCTTTTTCCCATAAGAACAACAAAAAAGAGGTTTGTGATTGTATCTTGTGAATATTTTACTAAGTGGATCGAAGCAAAGGCCATAGCTACCATAACCTAAAAGGTGGTTGAGAAGTTTTTATGGCACAATGTGATATCCATATATGTTATACCTTAGACCATAGTGGTTGATAATGACCCTTAGTTGATAAAAAAACATGATTCTACTTTCTGTAAAATCTTGCATATCAAGCTGGCCTCAGGATCTGTGGCAAATCCACAAACTAATGGCTAGGTAGAGAACGCCAACAAAAAGATTTTGACAACCATGAAGAAAAATTGGGTGATGTAGAGGGTTCATGGGTGGACAAACTGCTAGGATTCCTTTGAGCCATCAGAACAACATCACACTCAGAGACCAAAGAATGCGTTTCAACTTAACCTTCGAAACAGAGGCAGTTATTCAAGTCAAGATCGGTGTAAATACCCTCAGGACATCTGAACCCCTCCGTGGATAGAATGAAGGTTAGCTTAGAATATACTTAGATTTGCTTGAGGAAGCTAGAGATAAAGCTAAGGTTAAAGCGATAACTATGCAACAACATGTAGCTCAGTACTATAATAGAAAGGTAGACAAAAGATCTTTTAGAAAAGGAGATCAAGGTTGAGAAGCTGTGAAGGAAGCAGATCGACAGAAGAGCTCAAGAAACTATCACCAAATTAGGAAGGCCCTTACAAGGTTAGCAAGTCGTAGGCAAAGGAGCTTACAAGCTCGCCAGTTTAGAGGTGAGAAAAGTTCCAAGGACTTGGAACGCCTTATATCTATGGATTTACTTTTTGTAATGCTTTTCTGTTTCTGTTTATTTTGAAACTTTTATATTTAACCCCTAAGTTAGGAATTTATGTAAAGTCTCCTGATAAGGGCATATTTGATGTAAATTATGATTTCAAATGAAAGTTTATTAATGGAATCTCTTTATCCTTAAATTAATACATTTGTTTATCCAATGCTTATGGAAAATATCGATGATTAAACACAGGCGAGGCCCTGCCCTATAATTCATATACCCAAGGTCCGCTGCTTCTGGGAACCATCAACATCGGGCCAAGCCCCAGATTCATAGTTTTGCTAAGTGTAGGTGCATGATGTTATGGGTCAAACCCTAGAAATAAGTTAGCCCTATTTTGGCAACTAATTTATGTAGGGTACAAAATCTTGGGTGGTAACCCCAAAACTATGCGTTTAATGTCAAAAGATCATATGTTTGAATATTTACGTTATATTTTGGTGGCTAAAAAACTTAGCACCTCTATGTTTACTCTTGTTACTCGCCTCGATAAATCAGATGAGCATATGACTTAAGGAATCTCAATCAAGCGGGCATGATAGCTAATTGAGAAGCGGAGATTTCATTCAAAGGAAAACTTTTTAAGTATATAAAGCATAAGTAGTTCATCAAAAAGCAAAAAACAAACGTCACTAATTAACAGCAATATAATTAAAAGTCGATATCAGTATTGCACTCTTAAACATATTCAACTTCATCAATTATAACAAAAGATTGATCGGGATTCGGGTTAGCAACAGCAGGTTGATCGCCAATACGATTTACCCCGTCAAGTGACCCTCAGCCGTCGCAGGTAGATCTGATGCATTCCCCTAGGTGGTACCTCTAGGGTTTTCCTCTTCATCCTCATACACCCTTTTAAGGAGATCAAAGATAATGTCCTTCAAGGCCAAGTCAGGGAACTTCTTCTTAATCATGAATAATGCAGACCTACAGTACAACAGGCTATAATGATGTGCATCAACAGCTAGACTATCTTGGGCCCTTCTCATGGTTTCGCCAACAACTTCTTCCAATCGATGGATTTGTCCCATAAGCTAAGCTTCGAGGTTGACTATCTTTTTCTCTAGAGAAGAATTCTTAGATTGTTTAGTGGCCAATTGAGTTTGCAAGTCAGAATTTAATGCAACTATTGCTCTATTGTGTTCTGTCCCGAAGGAATCCAGTTAAGCCAAAGCAGAATCTCTAGCCTCTATAGCTTTATTTCTTTCATCCTCTAGCTTTATTGAACCCTCTTCTAAATTCAACCTCGCCCCGATAGCATCTTCAGCTTGTTTGTTTGCCAACTCAATAAAGTCCTTGGTCCTCAATTGAATGTAAACAACTTGATCACTCAAAGCAGTGACTCGCATTAAAAGCTGATAAATATATAATGTTTAAAACATATGTAACAAATAAGTATTAATGAAATTAATTGAGTCCAGAGATACCCTTGCAGTGGCGATTTGGGCAACTTCAGCATCTTGGTGGATTGGTTGACTCATGGGATAATGGCAATCATAAAGAGGAATGAAGCCCCAATGGAACCTGATGGCATACATGTTATTCACTAATATGTTATTCTGGCCAACGTTAGGATGACGTTAGCCTATAATTATCTCTAAATCCTCTCTCCAATAGCAGTTATCAAAAAGGGATAGCCATTTATTGAAGGACGTTCGCCAAGACTCCTAGTGGGCTTTTCAACTTTTTGTCTCGATGAAGAAAGCTCTTCCTCGACCATGTATCTTTTCCAATGAGATGGATCAGCTTGAGGGAGCTACTCTGACCTATAGCTGAGGCTGGCATGGACAGGATAGAATTATCTCGACCTACTTCAATTCATTGAGGGGAAGGAGTATGAGATCCTCCTTAGTAAACTTTATACCCCTTCTTTTAGTCATCGGAGGACTGCTTGTGGGGGAAGGAGCAGTATGTTGACCTCTGCCAGTAGTAACTTCCCTCAACCTCGAAACATTGATCTTTTACATTCTTTCCCCTAGAATAAATTAATTAACAAAGGTCAATTAGCTGTTATACATATTATAATGACTTAAACCTAGTAAAAATGTTGGTACCTAAAGTCATATGAACCATATCATCTGACTCATCATCGACAACCACATGTTCTACTCCTCTAGAAGGTGGTCAACGAGTTACATTATGAGTAGAGGATGAAAACATACACTGATCACATTACTCAACAAGTTTTGGTAAATATAGTTTGAAAACCCTCTCACTGGTCACCAAATTACCCGATACTTACACCTTTTCTAACCTAATGGCTAGGAGTTGCTCTTCCCTAGTTAATTCAACAGGATAGTTCATCATATGGTTCACCACTCGCCACTTGATAATAACAACGAATCTTCTCTTTCTCCAAAGAACTACAAAATGGTTTTTCCAATTCTTCTAATTGCTAGACAAACTAGTTACTATTTGATGACCAATTTTTACCTAGAAGTGGAAGCAACCTACTTTAGGATTATGCCTAATAATGTTGAAATACCTAAAAAGCCTAGAAGTCGGTTTGACTTCGTTATACCTACAGGCTATATAAAAGGCCACTAGCATCTTCTAGGTGATCGGGTTCAGTTGAGAAGGAGCGATATCGTAGTCATTTAGGACATCGACAAAAAAATGGGTTTTAAAGGAAATCTCAAACCAAAATCTAAGGCACCACAATAAAAATGCACTTTTATTCCTCATCTAGTATTCTCACAGTGCTAGCCCTACTACCCCGAATAGGGATCCAAACTGAAGTATTGTCAAACATATAATCTAGTTTGATTTTAATAAGATACACATTTATCAAATCCTCATAGGCTAACCACTGACCACCTACTTTAACTTCGGCGAGGCTTTTAACTGACATGACTGATAAAAAAAGAAAAGAGAAGACAAAACAACCAGCAAAGGAGTGCAAAAAATAAACTTATTATGGCAATAAAGCCTCATAGATGCAACGATGATGGGCTCGAAAAATTTTCAACAGAGTGTTGATAGCAACAAGTGAATAGTGTTGAACCCTTAGAACAAGTATGGTTTTTATAGGCAGTGGATGGGAAAGTTGATCAGACGCGACTGATCAGAGAAATATTAGATCTTTGACACGTGTCCAAACAGAAATCAAAAGGAAACATTACACTATAAGTAAATCTCTTTATATCTGGTTACATATGATGGATACCTGAGCGAATTTCAGAACAGACAACTTTGCATTTAAAGGATGAAATGTTCGAAATTTAAAATTAATGCCTAATGCAAAGGAATAGCAAATGTATATTAACTTTGCTTATTTGCCCAAAAGGCAACGACTTTATTGAATAGGTGACCAAAAGGATTCCAGAATTCATGATAAGCAGCAATCATTTTGAAAATCAGAGCCTGCCAAGGGGCATTATGTCAGTACTCATGAAATAGGCCCAATATTCAATAAGCTCAAGCTAATCTGATTACAATAGGCTCTAAAATCATCAGAGCATCACATAAGTAAATGGGCCCAGCTTTCCTATAATGGATCTGTGTGACCTTTAAATCTTCATTACCTGAAAAACAAGGACAAACCATGCCTCAATGACATTTATGAAGGCAGTTACTAAATGCACTCCCAATGCTTGCTGAGTCAGCATCGTGGGAGACCACAACCTGTTTATTCCTTTCATTCAGGAAAAACACATTTAGTGACTTAAGTATAGGAGTAAGTCTCATGGAAACTATCCCAATAGATCTTTATTTTATAAGTTGATACAAAAAGGAAGAAGCTTGTCCATCATCATCAAGCCCAACAACCTTTTTGGCATCAACACCCCTAAATCGAATATGAAAAATAAAATCAAATATGGCCAAATTGAAAACATAATTTTTTTTTTGTTTACTTTTGGCTGATGAATTGCTCTTTCTTTGTGTTTATTATCTACCTACTGTGTTGTGTGGGAATTGTGCTTTGTGTGTCGGGAGGTTGCTGCTGTTTGAGGTTTTGGGTAGAAATTATCGGGTTTTAATTTTTGGAAAGAAATGGTTTTTCCATATCCATTTTCCTTCCTTTTTTTTCCTTCAATTTCAATTCTTTAATTAATTTTCCAAATCTTTAAATCTCATCCTTTACTTTTTTTTTTAATTTTTTCTTTTTCAATTTTGACTTTCCATTTTTATTTTAATTTAGACTTGTGGACCAAGGCTAAAATCCCAAATTTTGCCAAGTTTGGATATTCTATACTACCTAATTGAAAAGTTAATCAAGCTTTGGTTTAGGGTATCTTAGGGATACTATTCGAACCTTACTCGAATCCGATACAAATAGTAAAATCTCTACCAAACCTTATAATTACTTGATTATAGGGTAATCGAATCTGACATGCTTAGATCGGGTATGTTTGCATATTCGATTATAGAATACTTATTGCCATCTCTCACAGACTGGACCTCAATGGTTGGACTCATTAATTTTTTTTTTAATTTTCTTTATAATAAGATAATCCATATAAACATATAGGTAATTTTAATTTAAGACAATACATTAAATAAAGGTAATTGATTTTTCTTTTAATTTTAAAGAAATTAGAAAGAGATATCTGAATATTTAATCTATATAGATAAAGAAATTAAAAAAGATAACTATTTTTTAATGTCAAATTATATAGTAACATAATCTCTATAGGTATTTTAATTTAAGATTTTATATTGAAAAAACAATGGAAAAAGATTATCGTTTAGCTTAATTTTAAAGAAAAAGAATTATTTTCTTAAAATTTTAATTTATACTGATAAAGAAATTGAAAAAAAATATTCGGTTTTCCTTTAGCTTTAATACATATTGTAAGATAAATATAGGTAAGTATAATTTAAGATAACAGATTGAAAAAAGAAAATAAAAAAAAATATTGAATTTTTTAATGCTAAAGAAAATCAAAAAGATAATTTTTTTTTTTAATAATTTTAATCTATGTGGGTGAAGAAGTTTGAAAATAATTTATTATAAATTTTAATCGATTTATTAAGATAATATATAGGTAATTTTAATATAAGATAATACATTGAAAAAATAAAAAAAAATTATTCTTTTTTTTTTAATTTTAATCTATATGGTAAAGAAAATAAAAAATATTTTTAATTTTAATCTATATAAGAAGATAATATAAATATACATAGGTAGTTTCAGTTTAAGATAATACATTGAAAAGAAATTAGAAAAAAGATAATTTCTTTCTTAATTTTAAAAATTTGAAAAATATAATTGATTTTTTAAAAATTTAATCTATATAGTAAGATAATATATATATATATATATATATATATTTAGAGAGAGAGAGAGAGAGAGAGAGAGAGAGAGAGAGAGAGAGAGAGAGGGAGACATAGGTAATTTTAATTTAACGTATACATTGAAAGAAGTAATTGATTTTTTAAATAAAATTTAAAGAAATTGGAAAAAAAAAGATAACTTTTTTTTTGAATTTTAATTTATTTTCATTAAGAAATTGAAAAAAATGATAATTTATTCTTTTAAATTTAATCTAGATAAGTAAGATTAAGTCTTTGAGATAATACATGAGTGGAAACTTTAGATTGTCCATATAGGATATTATCTTTTTTTGTCAAAAAATTTAGCTTTTATATATTTATGTACAATATGTTAAGATAATACATATACATATGTGTAGTTTTAATTTAAAATAATACCATGAAAAAAATGGAAGAAGATGATTGATTTTTTTAAAGTTTAATATATATGGCTAAAGAAATTGAAAAAAAGATAACCATTTTTTAAAACTTTTTAATCTATGTATGTATGTAATTTTAATTTAAGATAATACAAAGAAAAGATGGAAATAGATAATTGATTTTTTTAAATTTTAAAGAAAAGAAAAAAGATGACTGATTTTTTTTAAAAAAATCTATATGGGTAAAGAAATTGAAAAATATATATTTTTTAAGATAATATATATGTGTGTGATTTTAAGTTAAGATAATACAATGAAAAAATGGAAAAAATAATTATTTTTTAATTTCAATGAAATTGGAAGAAGATAACATTTTTTTTTTTAATTTTAAACTTTATAGTAAGATAATAAATATATATATGTAATTTTAATTTTAGATAATATATTAAAAAATAAATTGGAAAAAGATAATTAATTTTTTAATTTTAAAGAAATTGAAAAAAAATAATTGATTTTTTAATTTTAAAGAAACATTGGAAAAAATTATTGATTTTGTTTTTTTTTTTTGAATTTTAATATATATATATGTAAAAAATTTATAAAAATAATTATTTTTTAAAATTTTTTATTTATATAGGTAATTTAAAGATAACACTCGGAATCAAAAGTTTATATTATCTATTTAGGATATTATCCATTTTGCTAAAATCATTAGCTTATATATATATATATATATATATATATATATATATATGAGATTAGATAAAATATAAGATTTACTAACCTTTAATTTGATTAAAGCATCTACTTATTCTCTGTTTTTGTTTTAAGCAGTAGAGCTACTGAATATCGATAGCTTATAGGAGTTGTTAGTGGAAACGCACAGTAACTGACAAAACTGAACATTCAAATTCATAGTAACTGACAAAACTGAAAATTCCCTGTAATCTTTGTTGAATGCAATCCTGTATGCATCAATCGGAAGCAACGAATGTCTAAGCAACAACGTTGTCTGGCAGTGTTTGGCCTCTTCAGATAATCAAAAGTTGCATTTACATACCCAATGGACTACGGGAGAGAACAAATGAAAAAGCATGCCCATGCCCCTCCAGATTTTGTAAGGCCAATTGCCAACAAAATCTTTTCAAAAAATATTTCATTCTAGGAATTATAAAATATATATGTATGTATTTCTGCATTTTATTTTTGGAAGATATTCAAAATTTTAATTGGGCTTTTCTTTCTACAGGTAAATTGAACTATTTTTCCTATCATGGTGAGGAGGAATTAAGGATAAATTTATGCAGCCACAATTCTGTTGAACAATGATATTGATGAGTAAAAGGTTAGAAAATTGATCTGATTCTGATTTTATTATCACCAGAATAAATTGGAATTTATTTTTCTTGGGGAATAAAAAAATGGAAGTTTATTGTGATGGGCGATGGCTACGGCCAGAGAATCAGATCAAATTGACGGGATGCGTGGAAGGTCCAATGGACCTCTTGTGCTTGTGCACATAAATGCTATTCCCTTCTTCTCTCTAGATTCAAGTTTTCCATACAATGTTGGTAGCCATATTTCATATCTAGCCATTATTAGACAAGTTTGAAACTTGCTTTGTGGAAGATTTAATGTAAAAGTTCAAAAATGAAAACAATTTTCCAATTGAGTCGGGTCTCAATAGGGTTGCATTTTAAGATATGAAATTTTGGATCTTTTTATGCTCATTTCATTTTAAGGGTTTTGAATTTAGATGATGTTGAGTTTAGATTCCTTTAGGCATAAGCAATAATGTTTTCAAGTTTAGACTGAGATTACTTCTACTGATGCCAAAAAGGGTTATATGCTTTTGGATAATTTTCTAGGCTTGTTTATTGGATCAACCTACAAATAGAAAGGTCTATTACGACTTTTTTTCCTCTTTTTTCCTCTGACATTTAAATTTAAAGAACTTGAGTAATTTTACTAAGGAACACAAGAAAATATTTTTTTTATTTAGAAAATTGTGCTTACCTTCGGCTTACCATGAAACTTCTTTTTATAATGGTTAAGTCTCCTTTTACATAATCCCCACACCTTTGTTTCATGGGGTTTAATGCTTGTGACCCATGTTTTTGGGATTTATCCCCATACCCTTATTCATGGGCTTAACGTACGTATCCACTTGCATGTTAGTTGGTAGATTCCTTAGTAGTTGAAATCATCATTGTTGGTAGCTAGTTATGCCTTTTGAATACTCAGAGTCCATGTTTTTGGATATTGACATAATGCCTCTTGGTAAATGGTAATTATAAAGTGATTGGTGTTTGCCATATAGGATTGCTATAGATCTTTCATCGCTTGCCTTGCATTTTGAGGGCTACAACCACGGGCAAGGAGTCAACCAAGATGATGGTGCCCAAAGCAAGAAGTCCAAGGTATTTGTGTCTAAAGCTGTGGGCGACCAAATGCCTAGAAAATTGGTGTCTAATGTTTGGGCGGGCATGTGCCCAAAAGTTTGGCACTTAAGCCACAAGCAAGTGAAAACCCAAGATACTAGTGCTCTGATAGTTGAGTAATTAGAAACCCAAGAAACTAGTGCTTAGGCTTTTTAAGCAAATGAAAGTCTAAGATACTAGCTCTTAGGTTGTTGAGCAAATGGAACTCCAAGATACTAGTACTTAGGCCATAGGCAACCATGTGCTAAAACCATTGTGCAAATTAAGTCGAAGATACCAATGCTTAAGCTGTAGGCGAGTAGGTATCCAAGAAACTGACGCTCAGGAAATTGTGCAAATGGTAGCCCAAGATATTAGCATTCATACTGTTAAGAAAGTAGAGGCCTAATATACTAGCGCTCAAGCCACTAAACAAGCGATCAGACTACTATGCTTTTTTATTTTTACTTGGCATCGCTTACTGTCTACTAACATGAAACAAATGGAATTTAATGATGTAACATAGCATAATGAGAAATATTAGAATATATTTCAAATTATGGGCATTCCAAGTCCTAAGAATCGCCATCGTTACTGTTTTTGATTAAGTTCTTCAGATATCCCTTCCTTATAAGGAACCCGATTTTATCTTTCAATTCTTGGCAATCTTCCATAGTGTGGCCATACTTACGGTGAAATTTAGAATATTTTTTCTTATCTACATATGGGTTATGGCAAGCGGGGTTTGGTTGCATGATAGATGATTTGTTGGCAATGACATTTAGTATATGCTTTTTACGAACAATCAATGGTTGTACACTTGGAACTTCTCTTCTAGGGATCTCATATAGACATCCACTTTTGAGTTTTTCACGTCTTGGCTTGACTCAGTGTTCATCTAGTCATTTTCCTATCCAATGTTTGTCTTTTTGATCTCTAATACTTCAACAAGGCTTTAAATTTTCTAAAGTACCTCATGCGGGGCTAGCAACTTTCATCATCTAAGGCATTATAGATATGGTCACTAACTATCCTTGCTCTAAATGCTTGCAAAAAAAAAAAAAAATCATTAGGATCTTTTACCTCTTAGGATGTGGTAAATCACCTTATATACTCCCTTAGAGGTTCCCTTGGTTTTATAACATAAACATCAAGCTTGTAAAAAATTATGTCTTATTTCTTATTTTTTAGGAAATGTCCTGCAAATATCTTGCTCAGCTGGCTGAAGCTCTAACCAGAAATTTGTGGGAGAAATTGGAACCATGAACTATTTGTACCTTTTATAGTAGCTAGGAAGGTTCTACATCTTATAGCATCTTTTGTCTCACATAAATCTAATGTGGTTTGGAAGCACAGTACACGGTCCTGTGGATTGCCCATTCCATTGTTTTTCCCGTTTGGGATCCTAAAGTTTAA
Organism: Firmiana major; assembly: GCA_033439115.1. NCBI lineage: Eukaryota > Viridiplantae > Streptophyta > Magnoliopsida > Malvales > Malvaceae > Firmiana > Firmiana major. Next base: position 8,332,553 of record CM065902.1, on the reverse strand, counting down.
GGTACAATTTCTTTTTGGATTTCTCATGATAGAGGGCTATCACCTTTCACCATATAATGAAAGAGTTCATTCTTCCCTCTCTTTATTTACTTTATCTCTTCGTATACAGCATCCAACCTTTGATGTATTGACGTATCAAATTTTCTTTTTGTCTAGTTGACTAATGGCGAGTTCATACTTCCTTTCTCCCTTTCTTTTCTCCCTCTTGGATTTGCTTTGATCGATTTGAGGCTCAAGAGGCTGGTTAGGTTCTTTGAAAGGCAAGGAATTAACTAGGTGAGCAACATTAGCTAATAGGCATGTAGCTACGGTTTTGTTTAAGAACCTATCCTAGGGTTTGTAAGGAGAAGTCTAATATTTACTTTAAGAGTCCAAATCTTAATAACTTTAATTGCTTAGACAAAAAAAAAAACACCATCGAGATATATTAATATCATGTGTTATCATAGACATTCATCACAAGGGTTAGCCTTAAAGATTGTGTCTATGGCTTTATTTACATGTCAAAAATTCCAAACTTTCATCTTTATTCCTTTAGAAGGTCATTGACCGATCAAAAACTAACAATGTAACCCTCATCATTAGAGTGAATTATCAGGTAAAGTCAATGCATCACTTAAGCCCATCATACGTTGAGATACCTTATGGGTGAGACAAGATTTCAAAGAAAGCTATCTGGTTAAATGGATCCTTAAAGAACCTTATCCCAAGTTATGTTTGTATGATGCATGGAGAGATGTGATTTAAATTCTTCGCCACCTTGAAGGGGGATCACATAATGTAACGACTCGAATTTACGCACATTTCAGTTGGGCTACAAGTCGATATTAGGTCAAAACAATAACTTAGTCTGATTAATTTTCTTTACTTAGTAACAAATTTAAATAAAATATGTTTACATTCCTCAGACACATCTTGTATTGCATTACTGTACTTACAAAAATTTTAGATACAACAGAATTTCTTTAAACCTGGGTATACCTTCGATGCAGCAATATGCTTCACAGAATCATAACTGTGCAGAATGCCTTACTAACGGAAGCGATCCAAACTACGATGAGGCTCTGTGGAGGAAATTAAGGGGGTGAGCTCAACATACTCAGTAAGAAAAACCCCATGGCAGGTAGATAAATACGTTACCTATAAAAAATATATATTTTTATATTTACTAAATCCGAAATATTTTCACAAAGTATACAGATGATTTGGTAATTTCTCAGATGCCATAGTCAGAATTCGGAAAAGAGATTTAGTATCTACAAAAACACAAATACTAGGTACAGATTTTCAGAAACAGATCATGTATTGGTAATAAATTTATCTAATGTTGTAAATCCCAAAAGTTCAAAGTTTTTTAGTAGCAAAACAAACAGATTTCCAGATATCTCAGTTCAAGCAGACAATTTAAAAAAATATTTCAAATAGATGAGACAAGGCATGTATGCTATATCAGATATCAGAAATGACTATTGGCCAATGTCGGTGACTCTGGGCAATTCACTGATCAGGTGTGCCGGGATTTCAACCGCCATGGGAGTGGTCAGCTACCCAAACGGCTCACAGATCAGAATGTCCGAAGACCAGAAATAGAATCAGAAACACGGTACATCGTACTCGTGGACTAATGATACAGAAATAGATACAAAACAGACAGAAATGCAGCATGATCTCACCAACGCCTTTGTCTCAAAATCAGTACAAGACAGACCGTACGACACACAGTCAGTATGCGCTCAAGCACATATCATCAGAATAACTTTATAACAGATCATTTTTCCTTAAATCATATATAATTTCATTTGTTTTATGAAATCGTTCAAAACAGGCTGACTAGCCCTTTTTTGAAAAAATCCCAGAAAACAATCTATGAAATTTCAAAATTCAAAATTTTCGATATTTAAAACAGAATTCAAACTACATAAGAATCTATGCAAACCATTTTAAATTCAATCCGTAAAATTTGGTTGTTCAACTAGGCTAAAATCTCTAATTTTCAGAGTCATAATATTTTTCTTAGATTTTTCGGTAATTTCGGTACTTTGAACATTCAACCTAAATTTTATATCTACAAATATATGAAAATTACGCATATTTATCTTTAAGAGCAACGAGAATTTTTCTTACCTCAATGTCTGTCTGTAGTCTTCGATTGTCTCAACGTACCGATTTGACGGGTCCGATCCACTCGGGTTATTTTGGTCGGAGCCATTTTCCCCGGGTTTTCAAATTTTAGTACACTAGTTTTTTTTCCTCAATTTTCCTATATTTTCTATAATATATATATATATATATATATATATATATATATAAATATATATATATATATTAATAAATAAATAAATAAATTTATATCACTTTTCTTTTCTTCTCTTTTTCTTCTTTTTTTTCTTTGTTTTTGAATTTTCCCATTAAAACATTTTCTTTTCTTCTTCTTTCACGGCCACTCTTCATTTTCTTTTCTTCTCTGTTTCCAAATTTTCGGCACCGTTTCTCAGCGTCATTGGCGCCACCATGTCCTCCTTCAGCCACGCCAATCTACCATGCCATCTTTTCGGTTTGTTTTATTATCTCATTTCCTGCAAGTTTTCAGACCATGCTTCTCGATTTTTACTGCCATCAACATGCCATCTCGGTTTTTCACTTCTGTTCAGAACATTTCTTCCTTTCCCGTGAGCTCATCTTGCTTCAACTTTAATGACAGCCCCACTGTCACGCCCCGGAAGCGCGAAAAATAGGGCTAATTTAAAACTTTTTACTCATCAATTCACAATTAAGGGTGCATTCCTGTGCAGTGTCATACGTCATCATAATTATCATGCCTCAGGATCTCATCATAATATAGTATCCTATATATTACTCGATTCCAAGTTAATTAATCCTAATACATCCCGTACATCATTATACAATGAATGTCTGTAAATATAACTCTAGTCTGGGTACATGAATATTAAATATCTACCTCAATACACAAAATACGGCCTGGAGCTCAAGTCCTCCACTAGCCTCTAACCCGTACGTCGCAGGGAACTCACTTCACTTGAAGCGATCTGGGGGGAAGAGAAAACAGGGTGAGCTTCCAAATCGCTCAGTAAGGGGGGTAAGGGAACTCAGTTATATAAACCATATCACACATCACAAATATGTATTTGTTTATAAAGCTCATTTGAAATCATAGCATGAAAGTTCTCAAAACATCATCATCTCATAACTCATAAATCATGTGAAAACATGAAGGTAAAAAGGCTCAATATCGAGCACTCACAAGCATGTGTAAATATATGCGATAATGGCTGTTCTCAAAATACGTGATAAAAATCACCTCAGTAAATAGCACGTGACAAGGTCACAAAACACGACTTATGTGTAAAACGAGACTAGGCAATAAAACTCAATTAAAACTCGTCATGGCACATCAAATATGTAATCTCCTCTGGGTGCGGATCCCAGGCATCCTCGTATAGAGGGAACGTCGACAATATGGTCGTATGCATGGTATATTGGACTTATATGTTACCAGAACAAGGCCCGGCCTTACATGCTACCAGAGCAATGCCTCGCCTCATGCACACTATCACGTGGTCCCTGGGTCGGTTCCCAGGCGGCCCACTCTCTCGGTCTTACATGCTACCAAAGCAAGGCCACCCAGCGTTACCAGAACGGGGGTCATCTCACGTTACCAAAATGGAGGCATCTCTCGTTACCAAAACGAAGGCATCTCTCGTTACCAAAACGGAGGAATATCGGACTTACATGCTACCAGAGCAAGGCCTCCCAACGCTACCAAAGCGGAGGAATAATCGGACTTACATGTTACCAGAACAAGGCCTGTGGTCCCTGGGTCGGTTCCCAGGTGTCCCACTATATCGGTCTTACATGCTACCAGAGCAAGGCCCGATGTGTATTCAACATGACATGCCTAAGTCTCAATCATTAGCCATTATCTTATAAAACGTTATGCCTTCACGTAGAACTCATAATGGTTTTCTCTCATAAAACTCATTTAAAACATTTGTGTACTCAACACAAAACATATTAAAACCGAGTTCCAACCGGCAAGACACGCACACATTTTCTCAAATCTCAATATCGCCTTAACGTAGAGCCCAATTTACTTTTCACGCAAACTCAAAGGTTTATAAAGCAATTTCACACTCAGCTTATAAACTCATAAAATAATGGGCTCCAACCGGCTATAAAAACCGTGTGCAATTATATCACAACACAACACCAAACATGCTTGTATTCTCAAATCGTGGTTCATGCTACAAACAGTTCATCAAAACACATACACAAATGGTTTAGTTTTCCCTTACCTCTTTGCACCTCGTATAGTGCAATCGTTTCCCCCGTATCACGGACTAGCCTCGCATTCCACTCTGGAACTCCCGAGCTGTCCAAACGATGTTAAAACATTAATACTCATTATCACATTAACCTCAATTCTCAAAATCGAGCATAATTGCTCATAACACCTCAAATTTCTCAATTCTCATAACTCCATCACAAACCACAATCTCGCTCACAACACCTCAACATTCTATATTTCCTATGCCACAATATCTATGCTAATACACCACATTGTCTAAATCTCCATTTATAGCTCAAAAATTCCTAAATTTACCAAAGTTGCTAAATATCATCATCACTCCAACTACATTGTAATTTCATCAATCCCTAATCATTTTTCAGCTATTTCAACACAATGCCAACAACCATTATCACCAAAATCATCTCAAATATAAGGATTGAGGTTTAAAAATTACCCAAAACTTGTGGAGAGCTTATCTCTTGCCTCGATTCGATCCGTCTTCCGATTTCCAAGTATGTTGTTCTCCCTTGGATGAGGAACAACTTTTCTTCTTGCCAGAACTTCTGATTTGGACGGAAATGGGTGCTTTGGATGAGTGAGAAAGCTAGGGCTTCGATAGAAATGGAGTTTGGAAGAGAGAGAAAATGAAATTGCAGGAGAAAGCAGGGGTTCCTTATATAGACGGAGGGTAGGAGATCGATCTGGCTCTTGATGAGATCGATCTGCATTTGAATTTGGGGACGATTTGGGGTAATTTATGCTTAGGAGATCGATTTGTCGAGGGGTGAGATCGATCTCTTTATAGCTTTATGAGATCGATCTGCTCCTTGAGGAGATCGATCTTCTCCCAAACAGAAATATTTGGAGATCGATCCCTTCCTCATGAGATCGATCTTCTCTCAAACAGAATCATAAGGAGATCGATCCTCTTCCATTGGAGATCGATCTGCTCCTTAAACTCCTCCTTCTTTGTCATTTTTAACTCACCAGATCGATCTCTCCTTCTCCCAGATTGATCTGTCCTCTTAGCTTCATACTTATTTTAAACACTTAACATATAAATCTCCAATTATCATTCCCACAATTCACTTAGCTCAATAAATTATACTTCAAGTTCATATTACAAAATTGAAATATGTTTGAAATTCTCAGATCTCACACCCACTAGTCAAGACCATACCTGAGGATCCTCGGCCGACCTCTACAATCATCCCCATCCTTTCAGCTCCTGGTTTTTTGGGTTGCAGAGGACTTATGTCCTTTGTTTCAGCTCTTAAATCCCGTTTCAATGCAAAGCAGCGAAGTGATCACAATGGTGGCCTCACTGCACACACGACCTGCATGTAGCTCCGAACCTCGCCCTTGCAGCTCGTGATCTCGCTCCCCCTACACACGGTTGAGGCTGCTCTCGAGTGCAACAATACAGAGAGGGAATACTCTGTTTCTCAATGCCTATACTGTTTCTACCAAGTTAGTCACCATCTTTACTGCCTTTGCCCCTTCCTCAGCTTGTCGCCTCCTTCGTTTTCTTTTCCATTCAGCCTTAATCTCTGCTAGGTCTGATATTTTCCTCTTATCATCGTTTCCAGAACCAACTTCTAGCCAAGTGCCACGATCGTTGTCCCCTACCGAGAACCCCCATGGCTGTAACTATCATCTCACTATTTTCTTTACTTTCTCTTAGCCTCGTTCTCTTCTCTTTGTGTGCCTCTGCTTCAATTCTTTCCTCCCTTTCTTGTTTGAAATCAGCCTGTATAATAGCTTCGGTTGGCTTTGGTTCAAGCCAACTTACACACGTTTCCTTTGCTCTCACTGTACCTTCATGTTCTTCTTGCCTTCACGCACGTACAGGTTACAAGGCAGAGGGCATGGTGAGGATATATCATGGAGATGAGTCTGATGGCGTGAGAATGGAGAAGAGATAGGGGAGTTGGTCCTGCCAAGAGTTTCTTGTTTTCTAAATCCCTTTCCTAATCCCACCAAAAAACCATCTCATCACCCCTTCCTGCACACGTTTTCTGCTTCATTTCCTACCACAATTCCTTACTCCCTTTTACCCACCGAGCACTCCCACATTCCCCTCAATCAACTTCTCTACTTATATATAAATATATATAATTTTACCATGTGTGCAAAAAGGGTGGGAGGGGCTCTCGGCCATGCACTGTAGAAGTGATTAAAAATACATATATATATGTATTTTCCTTGATACACTAATATATGTATATACATATATATGTATATGTCACGACCCCTTTTTATCCTTTCTATCTAAAAATCACCATAAATTTTTCGCTTTTTCACTTCCTTACCAGGTCGTGAACAACAACTCTCACAATTAATAGTTGGGCTGTGAGTCAGTATTAATCATCACTTACCAATCATCTTTAAATAAATCAAGAGCAAACAACATACATTTGAAAATTTAAGGTATACACTTATACATGTTTGCTAACACTTACATCCCCCATATTACATTTCAAAATGAATATTGTGCTATTACCTGTTTAGATACAAAAAGAATTCCTGTGTGTATACCTCTTGGCGATGGAGAGCAGCGAATATTTCAAACACAATTCCTCAGCCACTCACTAGGCTACTATGTGCACTCTATAGAGGGGGAAAGTGAATGGGATGAGCAACCACACGCTCAGTAAGGCAATAATGCAAGCATGATAGATAACTACAATATCTACATGCTTATAATGTCATGTATAAAGATCTTTAATGTCTAGAGCATGAGGAAGTAGCAAAACTATGTCACATGTATATACATATATCGCATACATGAAAAACATGAAATTAGGCATTTAAACATGGAAAAGATTGTCATGTAAAACGTCTCATGCTCATCATAATAAAAATCATCATAAAAATGAGAATTCATGTCAAAACTATCATTCAAGATTTAACACTTTCTCAAAACACAGCAAAACTCATCACAAACAACAATACCATCTCTTTAAAAAACATCCCTCAAGGCTCGACCCCTCCCTCAAGTCTACCCTGGACAACACAATTCATACTCAGTATATAAAACTATGTGATATCATGTGAGACAAGTGGTCACTATATATATCGAGGACTATGTTGACCAACTATGTTATTATCATCTCAGACCACACGGATCCCGGTGTGTGGGGCATCATGCTGGAACAGAGGTGGGTTAATCCTTCGCCAGACTTTCAAATCAACATCATAACCTCATGGTACAACATACTCTATGTGATATACATGGTATAACTGTCACGACCCATTTTCATTCCCTTTAATCGAAAATCACTATAAATTTTTCTTGTTTTACTGTTACCTTATCCGGTCGTGAACAAACTTACCAACACACTATTGGGCTGTGAGTCAATAATAAACATCACATCTCATTCATTCTCAGTTAAATAAAACGATGTCATACATTCGCATATATTCGTGTACTTATACAAAAACATATTTTACTGACATCTACATCCCCCATAATTACAACTCAAATGAATACTGTGCTTTTACATTGTTTAGATACAAAAAGAATTACTGTGTATATACCTCTGTGTGATGGAGATGCAGCGGATGTCCAAATTACCACGCCTCAGTCCTCACTGGGCTACTATACACGCTCTGTAGGGGGGAAAATAGAGAGGGATGAGCAACCACACGCTCAGTAAGGCAATAATGCAAGCATGGTAGATAACTACTTTATCTACATGCCGATAATGTTATGCATAAATCGTTTATGGTAGGAGCATGAGGAAGTAAAACTATGCCATATGAGTATACATATATATAATGTATCAAAATCATGTACATTGGCATATAAAACATGGTAAAAACATCATGTATAAATCATCTCATGCTCAATCTCATTTAAATTCATAAAAAGGGTAATTCATTAAGAAACCTCCTTTTTAAACCCACGTCATAAAACTCTTTCTCAAACACATACAATCTCATCATATCAATTCACAATCACAACCTCATTTTCATTTCACAAATCAATTCCACGAGGCTCGACCCCTCCTCCGGGTCTACCTTGAACAATCACAATCACACTAATAGATAACAATCATGTGGTAGTAAGTAAATCAAGCAAGGAGACAGGTTACTATATCTCAAGTGACTACGTTGGCCAATTGTCACATATCATCCCAGACCACACGGATCCCGGTCTGTGGGGTATCATGCTGGTACGAAGGTGGTTTAGTTCTCCGCCAGACTTTATCAAATCAAGTAACCACCACGCGGTACATCGTACTCTATGTGATATACACGGTACATCGTACTCCGCGGACCCATAACATGGTTGGGGGTGCCTGCCATAGGTCTTATCTACCCCATACCAAGTGTAACCTTTATAGTCTCAAGAGCGCGTGGGAGTAACCTCAATACCAGGTCCTAGCCCCTCATAGCCTTGGTCGCCCCTGTTGGGTTCCCTGATTCAAGTCCTAGCCCCTCACCCTCACCCCACTCAAGAGGTCTGTTAGGCCTGTTGGGTTCCCTGAATGGATTATGTCAGGTCCTAGCCCCTCACCCTCACCCCACTCAAGAGGTCTGTCAGGCCTGTTGGGTTCCCTGAGTTAATCCGTATCTATCACCACGGCCTCATACATACCACAATGTGAAAACCAGCGCGAGCTACGCTCTAGATCGAATTCATGCATCAAAACCAATCACTTCGTACGAGCAACGCTCTAGTACGGCATTTATGCATAAAATATGAAGAAACTACGTACGAGCATAGCTCCAGTACGGTTATATGCATAAGAAAAACCACTCAAATCCACGTACGAGCATAAGCTCCAGTATGGTTTATAAAACATCGTCACAATTCAAATCAAAGTGCGAGCCAAGCTCAAGTACGTATCACACAAGTGAAAACATAGAAATCCAGCGTGAGCGAGGCTCTAGCACGATTTATGTCATGCAAATACGATAGGCGGCTCATACACAATCAAACAATCCCGGTAACCGGGTTTAGCACTTCACAAATGCTTTTCCACAACATCAATAAAACACTAGCCGGCCCATCTACAAGCTTGCTTAAAACCAAGCAATTTTTTTTTTGAAAAACATCAAAACATTAGATTTATGCAATTATTAGCCTTACTATCCCATTTCTTTACAATACCATTTCAACCACCAAATCTCATACAATTATTCATAGTCACATCCATACATCTTCAAAACACATTTCTATAAATCCATGCACATTTCTAAAGCCCTATACACCCACAAAATACTTGCAGCTACCTCTATATACTTACAGAATTCCCTTACCTGGAATCGCGACGCGTGATTCCGTTTCCTTAGCGCTGCTCACTCGTGTGGTCCGATTCGTCTTCAACGAACTCTTCAGGACTGCACACAATCATATTTCACATTATATTCGATCCATATAATGCAACCTTTATGCTTGCTATAGTCAATTCAATCTATAGCCTTTATTAACGCTTATGAGGCCTCGTTTCATTACTTTACCCATAACTCAAGTCTATGGATTCTTTTAGGCCTATTAACTCATTTCAAATCGATATTAAATCGATATCAAGCTCATAGTGTTCATATTTCATTGATTTCCTCACTATGGCATTTATCAAGCATTTACATACTCATTTTTATAATTTTACTTAAACCCACATTATAACTCCACATAACCATTCCAAATCATACACATTACCTCAATGACAACTTTAGCATGCCCATAAATCATAAACTCATTCAACCCATATCTTCTCCCATTATACCCATTTAGGTTTTCTAGGTCACACCAATTCCACCACATCCCTAGATAATTTATCCATCAATACACATCTAACTCAACTCCAAATCACTTAAATAAACAATGTACTTGGATTAGAGTATTAGAATCTTACCAAATCTGATTTTTCTTCTTACTCCAAATGTCAATGCCCTTATCTCCATCAATACCAACAATTGGATTTTGGGTTCCAACTATGTTGTTCTCTTCCTCAAGATGAACAACTTAGTGTCTAATGGCCTCCCCTCAATTTTTGCTGAAAATGACTGATTTTAGAGAGAGAAAGTTAGGTTTTTGGGTTAGAAATGGAAGATTGGTGCTGGTCCAAGAGGAGATCGATCTGGTCCCCTTAAATCTCTCATTTTCATGGTATTTTAAGCATGAGATCGATCTGTCGAAGCATGAGATCGATCTGCTCCCAAACAGAGAGTTAAGGAGATCAATCTGGGTGCTTGAGGATCTATCTTTTCATTACAGAATGCTTAGGAGATCGATCTGGCCCCATTGGAGATTGATCTGCTCTATTCCATTGCCCAAATAAGAGCATTCTAGCTCTTCCAGATCGATCTCTCATCCTATGAGATTGATCTGGCATTCATACTTTCCAGATTTTCTGCAGTTTTCTTGCTGCAACTCACACCAACACATCCTTAATCTGCTGCCATGGCCATTTTCTCATCTATCCACCTTTATAACTTGAAAATGGCATCCATTCATACCTTATGCACATTGAAACTTGTGTGCATTCATTGTATGTCCAAAGGTATACTATATATAACCAAATGGAAGCATTTATATTCATGCAACTTCCTTCCATTTACCACACTACTCATTTTGAGTTTCAATCACATCCATCACTTATAAGAACTCATTTCTTCATATTCATACTCAATGGAACTTGTATGTACGTTACAAATATATTACACATATGTTCATTGAATCCATGGACTTACATCAATCATACTTTACATTACAAGTCCATTCACATTCATTACACATTACAACTATACATATACGGGGTCTCACAATAACGTACTCCATAGACCCATATCATGGTTGGGGGTACTTGTCGTAGGTCTTATCTACCCCATGCCATGCATAACCTACTCAGTCTCAAGTGCACGTGCGAGCATCTCATCCGTGTGACTAACAGTCCACATGAGGCATCTAGGATGGCTCGTGCGAGCATCTCATCCGTGTGACACACACTCTACACGAGGCATCCAGCATGACTCATTACATATCATAGTGTGAAAACCAGTGCAAGCTAAGCTCTAGCACGATTCATGCATCATCAACAAATTTCCTCGTACGAGTAATGTTCTAGTACGACTTTATGCATAATAAATAATGAAGAAATCACTTACGAGCTAAAACTCTAGTACGGTTTATAAAACATCATAACTCAAAACATGGTGCGAGCTAGGCTCCAGCACATTTCATACGTAATCAAAACATCAAAATCCAGTGCGAGCGAAGCTCCAGCACAATTTAACTCATACAAATCCGATAGGCAGCTCCATTTCAACAAAACACATTCATAATCACAATTTGCAGCTGACTTGTGCTATTTCGTGAAATCGTGGAAATCAAATAGTCAGCCTATCCGTAAGTTCGCTTAAACCAAAGCAATGTATTTCATAAAAATGTCAAAACATGATATTTATGCAATTATTAACCTTACTATCCCCTTTTTGTAAGATTCACTTCAAACCAAATCACATATATTCGTAGTCATTCACACAAACCATTAGTTCTTTTCTAGATAACCAAGCAATTGCAATGCCCTATATACACCCATAAAATACGTGCAGCTATCTCTAGGTACTTACAGAATTTCCTTACTTGGAATAGCGTCGAGTGTTTCCACTTCCTTAGAGCTGCTCAATGGTGCAGTTTGATTCGCCTCCAATGAAATCTCCGAGACTGCACGAAATTACATATCACATCAATTTGATCTAATGTAATAAAATTCTTGCATTTATCATAGTGGATTCGACCTATAGTTTTCATGTACACTTATAAGACCCCATTTCCTCTTAAGTTCATTTTGATTGCTCTATTAATTTCTCGATTATCTATTGAACTCTTTAGGCCTATTGATTCACACTAAACTGGTATTAAGCTCATAGTGCCTCTAGTTCATCATTTACTTCACTATGGCAATTTATCAAACACCTAATATGCTTATTTTAATAACTTGACTAATCTCACAATGTAGCTTCATTCAATCATCTCAAAATCATACATATCACCTCACTAACACCATAATATAAGCTATTTATCATCAACTTAACCATATCACATTTTCTCACACTAACTCATTCTAGGTTATGTTTGTTCCATTACATTCTAGGTAGTTTCAATCATTAATACATACACCAATCTACTCACAACAACAACTAGATAAATATACTTTGAGTTGGAGTATTAGAAACTTACCTAGCTTGACTTTCTTCTTTTCCAAGTTTGAAGACTCCTTTGCTTCTTCAATCCAACAAATGACATGTTGATTCCAAGCTATGTTGTTCTTCAACTTACAATGAACAACTTTGCTCTAATGGTTTTTTCTCAAATCTTTATGGAAATGTGATGGTTTTTAGAGTGAGAAAGCTATGTTAATGTTAAAAATGGAGGAAATGAATTTGTTCTCATGAAATGCAGATCCAACTGCCCTGCTTTTATAGGAAATGCCTTAGGAGATCGATCTGTCCTTGCTTGAATCCTTTAAAATTTTGACATTTTGCAAGCAAGGGATCGATCTGCAATGTTGCATGAGATCGATTTGCTCAATGGAATAGGATCGATCTTTGTTCATGAGATGGGATCGATCTTGGCCAAGCAGAAGGCTTTGGAGATCGATCTGGCCTTAAGAGGAGATCGATCTGGCCTATCTAGAGACCAATGGAGATCGATTTGCTATGGGAGGAGATCGATTTGGTCCAACTCGAGACAGCATGAGATCGATCTACTTGAGTGAGGGATCGATCTCCCTCTTGCAGAATGCTTGGCATTATGTTTTCCAAGCTATGAGATCGATCTCTCCTTGCATGGGATTGATCTGTCCTGCTTCCTGCAGCATTCTAGCTGTAAATTTTTCTAGATTTTCCAAGTTAAACTTATACTCAATTACTTAAATACTCATTTAGCAATTCATTCACATTTACAACTTAAAAACATCCATATCTTGTAATTCATATGTAATGCAACTTGTATGTACATTCAATAATCATAAACATTACATAGAAATTTATGGGTCTTACAGTATAGTCTTTGACACACTAAAATATATATAAATACATGTGTATATATATGCATATACCTCAATGTATTATGTATTGATTTATTTATTTATTTATTTTGGAAAATACCAAGTATATTGCAAATTTGCGGTATTTACATTCTCCCCTCATTGAGAAATTTGGTCCATAAATTTAGAAGTACATCATTCCTTGTACAAGTGTGGGTACTTTTCTCGCATTAAACTTTCTAGTTCCCACCTGGCCTCCTCTGAGGTGTTGTATTGCCATAAGACCTAGGTCAAAGGAATCCTCTTATACCACAATTCCTTTTCCTTCCTGTCCAGTATCCGAATCGACTTTTTCACATAGTTCATATCCTCCTTCAACTCTAGTGGTTCATACCTAATCACATGGATCGGATCCGGATGATACTTGTGTAACATTGAAACATGGAAGACATTGTGAATACTTGATAATTCCGACAGTAACGCCAATCTGCAAGCTTTGTCTCCCACTCGATCTAGGATTTCGGAAGATCCAATTAAGCGGGGACTTATCTTTCCCTTCTTTCCATATCTCGTTATGCTATTGGAATGAGAAACTTCCAGGACACAAAATCTCCTACTATAAATCCCAAGGACCATCGTCTTTGGTCAGCATAACTTTTTGCTTGTTCTGAGTTGTTCTCAACCTTTCACAATTTAATTGAAAATCTTCAAAAACTTGCTTGACCAAATCGGGAACAATTATCTTTCTTTCACCCACTTCTTCCATCCAATCAGTAAGTGACATTTTCGGTCATACTACATTTCATACAATGTCATTCCGACACTAGAGTGGTAACTGATTACATGCAATCGTTGCAAATTGGCAATTGGTCCTTTCAGGAGCCTTTAAAATCCTAGCACATGCTTTTAGTTCCACATAGACTCCAGTAAAGGTTGTAATAATCTCATAGGCTTCTAGTACTCAACCTTAACTTGTCGACATATAGTCACCAAATCAGTCATGTCTCTTAATGTACCTGATTACCAATATATTTTCAGGAGATTTGATAAATCCTATTATTTTTTGAATGTGGGGTATATCTCTATAAATGAGTCTCTGACGACATCAATTCATTTAACTATAGATCATTTGGTATACAATTTTGTTTTTAAATCTCAATAAATTATCAGTACCAATACTCAAGCTAGTTGCAGCACCCATCTGGGTCTGACCAGCCACATCAATGCTGTATTTATCAATACGCTAAGCCTGCACGATTTGATCAATCAAGTCCAGTTTTAATCTCTCAGACTCGCTACCATGAAATAAATGTCAGTATCAGAAAGGAACCACATCCAGTTGAGGTTCACTAAATATTTCAATAACTCATGTCCTTGACCAATATACATAATACCATCCCGTAATCACTTTTGCTCAAAGCACTAACTCGAGTCATTCTTTTTTTTTTTTTTTTGTATTTGACAGCTTTTGTAAAATTTAATACTTACACCTTCATGATCATTAGAATTCCATAATTCTTCATCGCACAAGTAATGGTATCTCGACTTTGAACTCGTATATGACGACTGTCAATTTCAATTTATAGGTTATGGGTACTTCTAAACGCTGTCAAGTCTCTCAGGCGAGGAGGAATTTTGAAATACCTTTATTAGCCATCAGACCTGACCACATAACTGGTTATGAATATAAGGGTTCAAGGTTCAGTCTCAATAAGAAGTAGGATACCAAAACTTATCGCAATTTATCGTTTATCCTTTAGTCAGAACTTATTCTTAATTAATATCACTTGATCCGAATCACTTCACATACTAGAGATATTCTTACCTTACATACAGCTCTTATTCTAATGTAACTTGTATTCAGAATCTATCACATTTCAAGCTTATCTCATTTCATACATCAATTATAACAAAACTTTTTTCCTTATTCCAATTAAGTTTCGCATCCCAAAACATTAGCCTAAGCAATTTACAATCCTTAGATTCGATACGTAATTCATATTCCAAAATCTCCTTATATCTTAATCTCTAAATCATCTTAACAGTTTTAGGTCCTTTCCACTGATCTATAACCTCTGTTTTGGGAGAATCCAATTAACACCCATTCTTAATACAACGTGACTCAGAAGACTTCAGGTCTCCTTAAAATTAACGCTAGTACACTTTAAAGTGGATCACCTGGTCTAATAATCTCCTTTGTATGTAATCATTGTAATTGCTTTCTCAGCATTTCTAATTCAATCAAAGTCACTAAGTACAGTGGTCTGAATAATTAATTCAATAACAAGTGCTAAATCAATTTCAAAACTTCACCTTTTCAATTTAGTGGTAACTCTGATAGATCATCTGAATACGTGTCGGAGATCCCTTTGTCTACTGAGGTGTCTTTTTACTCCGAACACGCCCTAACTTTATTAATCCTGTAAGCAGTGTGACCTTCAAAGTCTTATTTATAAAATTAGTTTCATAATTCATTCTTCTAGTTACAATGACTTTACTCTATCACTCTCACTGCTTCTTTAGTACATCACTTTTTTGTCACTCTCTTTACCTTTTCATTTTCTTAGTACCCTCAAAATATACATTTCATATCATCACAGTTGCGCCTTGCACACTGCTTCCTCAAAATAGCATCCAATGGAGCTAATTTAGCTTTGATTGAGGACCTTAATACCTCTTACGAATTTCCAGGACTTCCTTCATTTCACATCTCTACTTATCCGAATTATATTCATTCCAAATCTATTTAATTTCATACTCATTCTCGGACTAGTTTCCTTATGTCCATTCAATCATTTCAGCTATAATTTCCAATATGCTTCATCCAGAATGTGTTGCCTTCTAAAGGCCTCTAGAAACATATCTCATGTATTTCTCTAATGTCGGCTCTCGGATTAAATCGGGGGTTTTCCCTCCGAGCTCGACTTTTCATTTCGATACTGATGCTACAAAAGCTACTTCTTTATAGTAGTGCATTTCGAAAGTCTGTAAAACTTTCCCAATTCTTTACCACAAAATTGCAAGAGTAACTTTCTCGGTAGAGTTACTACAAAAATTCCATAGGGTTTCTCTGTCTCATTCCAATCTTCCACAGTCACTGGATTTCTTAACTCTACTGAAAAACAGAGGCTTAAACCTCTGAAATTGCCGCAGTCTATTAAGTTTACAGTCGTACCCTACAAATCTATATAAATTCTTCCAATTCCTTTATTCCAGTTTTCCATCACAATGAGATTCTTGACTCCGGTATGTATTAGCATGCTATCTTCCGAAATTAGCTCGATCTTTCTCTCAGTCACACCTCAATCATTATCATCTTCAAGAGGCCATTATCGCTTGACTCGACAATGTCATCACTATTTCCATGTCCTGCTTAATTTTTACGAAGCGAACTCTAAAATTTTTTTTCCCAGTGAAACTAAATGGTGTACACTCAGACGAGAGTTCACTACACCTCTCGAGCCTATCTCTATGGCCTCGAGGAACGGTCATTTCCATCTGGCAATATGGCTGTAATACCAAGCAGTCATATCTATTAGTTTTCCTTCATTCACTGACACAATTTTTAATAAAATAGAGTCAGGTATACCTATTTCTATCTAAATAATGTACAATAATGCTGGGATGTGAATTTTCTAAGTCTTTTTCGCTTTTAATATCGACTCGTATCAGGTCAACTGTGCTATGATACCAACTTTGTAACGACCCGAATTTATGCACATTTTGGTTGAGCTACAAGTCGATATTAGATCATAACAATAACTTAGTCTGAATTTTTTTACTTAGTAATAAATTTAAATAAAATATGTTCACATTCCCCAGACACATCTTGTATTGCATTACTGTACTTACAAAAATTTTAGATACAACATAACTTCTTTAAACCTGGGTATACCTTCGATGCAGTACTATGCTCCACGGAATCATAACTGTGTAGAATGCCTTACTAACGGAAGCGATCCAAACTACAATGGGGCTCTGTGGAGGAAAGTAAGGGGGTGAGCTCAACATGCTCAGTAAAAAATACCCCATGGTAGGTAGATAAATACATTACCTATAAAAAAAATATTTTTATATTTACTAAATTCAGAATATTTTCACAAAGTATACAAATGATTTCGTAATTTCTCAGATGCCAGGGTCAGAATTCGAAAAACAGATTTAGTATCGACAAAAACACAAATACCAGGTACAGATTTTCAAAAATAGATCATGTATCGGTAATAAATTTAGCTACTGTTGTAAATCCAGAAATTTCAAAGATTTTCAGTAGCAAAACAAACAGATTTCCAGATATCTAAGTTCAAGCTGACAATTCAGAAAAATATTTCAAATAAACGAGACAAGGCATACATGCTATATCAGATATCAGAAATGACTATTGGCCAATGTCGGTGACTCCGGACAATTCACTGATTAGGTGTGCCGAGATATCAATCGCCGTGGGAGTGGTCAGCTACCCAAACGGCTTACAGATCAGAACGTCCGAAGACCAAAAATAGAATCAGAAACACGGTACATCCTACTCGTGGACCACAAATACAGAAACAGTTACAAAACAAACAGAAATGCAGCATGATCTCATCAACGCCTTTGTCTCAAAATCAGTGCGAGACGGACTGTACAACACACAGTCAGTACGCGCTCAAGCACATGTCATCAGAATAACTTTATAACAGATCATTGTTAAATCGTTCAAAACAGGCTGACTAGCCCTTTTCGAAAAAATCCCAAAAAACAGTCATTGAAAATTCAAAATTCAAAATTTTTTATATTTAAAACAGAATTCAAACTACATCAGAATCTATGCAAACAATTTGAACTCAATCCGTAAAATTTGATCGTTCAACTAGGCTAAAATCTCTAATTTTCAAAGTCATAATATTCTGCCTAGATTTTTCGGTAATTTCGGTACTGCAAAATTTCAACCTAAATTTTATATCTACAAATATACAAAAATTATGCATATTTATCTCTACGAGCAACGAGAATTTTCCTGACCTCAATGTCTATCCATAGCTCTCGATTATCTCAACGTAGCGAGTCGGTGGGTCCGATCCACTCGGGTTATTTCGGTCGGAGCCATTTCCCCTGAGTTTCCAAATTTTAGTACACTAGTTTTCTTTCCTCAAATTTTCTCTATTTTCTATAATATATATTTCTATAATATATATATATATATATTGATATATATATATATATCACTTTTATTTCTTCTCTTTTTCTTTTTTTTTTCTTTTCTTTGTCTGAATCTTCCCGCCAAAACATTTTCTTTTCTTCTTCTTTCATGGCTTCATTTTCTTTTTGTCACGACCCTCAACTTAACGTACAAATTTTTCGCATTTTCATGCATCAATTGTTAATCATCCTTCCTCGATCGTGAACAACCACACTCTTAACAGTTGGGCTGTGTGCCGACGTCTAACTCACTCCACCATACCAATTCAATTTGTATATTATTCATAGGTAAACACTTGTATATATATCAGAGTTGTTACATGTGTTTACATTGTTTTACATCCCCAATAGTTACATACAAAATGCTACTGTGCTATCGTAAGTTTAGATACAAAATTTCAACAGTGTGTATACCTTTAGCGATGGGATGCAGCGGATTACCAAAAGGGACAAGCCTCCAGTCACGCTCACTCTATACTCAAATCTCTGTAGAGAGGGGGAAAATAAGGGGGGTGAGCAAACCACACGCTCAGTAAGGCAATCATGCGAACAGGTAGATACTGCACTATCTACGTGATCGTGATGCCATGCTCAAAAGCATTTAATTTATCATTTATCTCAAAACATGAGTGTATGATTGTGTTAATGGTATGTAAAGCATTCATGCTATTAAAATCCAGTGCACAATTCAACTCAAAGCATGGTATAAATCATCATGCATAATTCACAATAAAAGCATGGCATTACCCATCATGCATTTTCTCAAATAGCATGGCATTAACCATCATGCATTTTCACAATAAAGCATGGCATTAAACATCATGCATCCGTGCACTTTAAAAACCATTAACAAATCAATTCATCACTGGTCAAGTCTCGGCCCATCCCTCGGACTTTCCTGACCCACAAATCATTTCAAACATGGATTTATTCTCAAGCAATAGACATGTAAGATAGGCAGTTCAACAATAGGTAATAACCTCAAGGCCTATGTACATAACCTTTGATACCGGCTACATGGATCAGGTGTGCGGGATATCACCACTATCTGCTTCCACACGAGAGGTGGGTCAAATCCTACCCGCCGGTCCATAGCAGATTTCGTCCGAAGACGGCACATCACAACTCAACACGGTACAATGTACTCCATGCTACATGCACGGTACAACGTACTCCATGGACCCAATCAACACATCATATCACGCCACATCTCAAACGCACGTGTGAGCCTATTTAATCGGTACGACCTCTTGTCTACCCGAAGCTCCTAACACGGCTAATTAATCATGTCAAAACAATACACGTGTGAGCCTATTTAATCGATGTGACACCCAGTCTACTCGAAGCTCCAAACACGGCAACATGCAAGGTGGGCATCCAGTGCGAGACAAACTCCAAGCACAATGCCAAAACAATTATGAAATCCATGTGAAAACTAGTGCCTCTTGCACTCATGTGTATAAAACACGTCAATCTCGTGCGAGTCATACTCTAACACGCTTTCATACTAACGAAATCATGTAGGTGGCTCAAAACTTTGTAAAGTATGGTTAACAAAACCAAAACACACTCATTTCTTTTGCAAATCATTTCAATGTCAGCCAACCTACCAATCATTTGCTAAAAAGTAATAAAACATGATTTTCAAAGCAATATGCTTTTGTTTTCATGCACATTTCTCAAACTCCCAACTTTTACCCTTCAATCACCCAACATCATTTCCTAATCTCATGCATTCTAGCAAAACATTTAAGCGCCCAAATTGCGCACAGATATCTCTAAGAGTCCACACAAATCCCTTACCTCGATTTACTTGGTGTGACTCATTCCTTTTAGCTTCTCACGCTCATGGCTCAACTCGTCTCGGCGTATCCTCGAAAGCTGCGATTCATTCGTTAAATCAATTGAGTTAAGGTATTTAACCCATAATTGACCTCACTAGTCAATATTATTCACTTATGCATTTTACCAATGCCTTATTCCACCTTTTACCTCTTTTAGGTAAATCTCACAATTTATCCACTAACCACATCTTAAAATCATACCACAACACTATTAATAACTTCTACATATCTCATTCATCATTAATCTCCATACATTCCACTTTCTCACTCTAGACCATTTCTAGGTCATAATCATTCCAATGCATTTTAGATAGTTTTTAACTATCCATACTCATGCCAAACAACTCCAAAATCAATTATATAAATAATGTACCATAGTTGGAGTGTTAGAATCTTACCCAATTTGATTTCTCTTCTTGCTCCAAATGGCAATGCCCTTAACTCCTTCAATACCAACAATGGGAAAATGCCTTCTAACTATGTTGTTCTTCTCTTTGATAGGAACAACTTTGCCTCTAATGGTCTCTCTTCAAACCTCACTAAAAATGGCTGATTTTAGAGAGAGAAAGTTAGGTTTTTGGGTTGGAAGTGGAAGGTTAGTGTTTTTCTCAAAATTTTCAGATTTTCAACACTCCTTATATAGAAATAGCTTGAGGAGATCGATTTGGTCCCCTTAAATCCCTCTTTTTCACGGCATTTTAAGTATGAGATCGATCTGTCAAAGCATGAGATCGATCTGCTCCCAAACAGAGAGCTAAGGAGATCGATCTGGGTGCTTGAGGATCGATCTTTTCACTACAGAATGCTTAGGAGATCGATCTGGCTCCATTGGAGATCGATCTGCTCTATTCCATTGCCCAAATAAAAGCATTCTGGCTCTTCCAGATCGATCTCTCATCCCATGAGATCGATCTGCCCTTCATAGTTTCCAGATTTTCTGCAGTTCTTCTGCAGCAACTCATTCTCAAACCTCCTTAATTTGCTACTATGATCATTTTCTCATTCATTCATCTTTGAGGCTTGACAATGACATCCATACATACCTTATTCCTATTGAAACTTGTGTGGAATCCTTGTATAACCAAAGTATACGATATAAACCAAATGGAAGTGCACAACTTATGCAATTCTACTTCCATTTTACCACACTATTCATAATCCATTCCACTCACATTCTCCACATGTTTAAGTCCATTTCTTTACATTCACACATAATGTAACTTGTATGTACAATCACAACTCTTATTACAAGTGTGTACATTAGCTTATGGACTTACATCACATATACTTCACTTATGAATTCATAGTACAACTCTATTTACATTTCTATGTACATATATACCATTATACATATATGGGGTCTCACATTCTCCCCCACTTAGAAAATTTGGTCCTCCAAATTAGAACCAATTATTCTGTAAACAACTCGGGATACTTCTCCCGCATCAAACTCTCCAATTCCCATGTGGCTTCTTCCACAGTGTGATGTTGCCAAAGTATTTTCACCAAGGGAATTGTCTTTGTCCTCAGCACTTTCTCTTTTCTATCCAATACCCGAACTGGCTTCTCAACATATGTCATACCCTCGTTGAGCTCCAATGGCTCATACCTTATTACATGTGCCGGGTCTGGGTGATACTTCCTCAACATGGATACGTGGAAGACATTATGCACACTTGCCAACTCTGCTGGCAATGCCAATCTATAAGCCTTATCTCCCACCTTATCAAGTATCTCAAATGGCCCTATATATTGAGGGCTCAACTTTCCCTTCTTCCCAAATCTCATAATTCCCTTCGAAGGGGAAACTTTCAAAAACATTGACTCACCCACATCGAACTCTAGTGGTCTCCGTCTCTTGTCAGCATAACTCTTTTGCCTGCTCTGAGCTGTCCGTAACCTCTCACATATCAATTGGACATCCTCAGAGGCTTATCTAACCAAGTCGGGAGCAAAAATCTGTCTATCACTAACCTCTTCCCATCCAATAGGGGAACGGCATCTACGCCCATACAATGCCTCATACGGTGCCATCCCGATACTCGCATGAAAACTGTTATTATACGCGAACTCTGCGAGTGGCAAATGGTCATCCCAGGAGCCTCCAAAATCTAATGCACACGCTCTCAACATATCCTCCAGGGTCTGTATAGTCCTCTCTGACCGACCATCTGTCTGAGGATGAAACGCGGTGCTAAAATTCAACTGGGTCCCCATCGCTTCCTGAAAACGTTCCCAAATGTAGGAAGTGAAGTGGGCATCCCTATCAGAAACAACGCTCACTGGAATTCCATGTAGCCTCACTATCTCGCGAACATATAGGTTCGCTAACTGGCTCAGAGTATCGGTGGCTCTCATAGCTAGAAAATGGGCTGATTTTGTCAACCGATCCACAATCACCCATATGGCATCATGACCTCTACGGGTCCTCGACAATCCCATCACAAAATCCATGGTGACATGCTCCCACTTCCATGTCGGTATCGGTAGAGACTGCAATAACCCTGCAGGCTTCTGATGCTCTACCTTCACCCGCTGACAAACGAGACACTTAGTAACATATTCAGCAATGTGCTTTTTCATTCCAGACCACCAATAAACTTTTCGAAGGTTTTGATACATCTTAGTACCCCCTGGATGTATCGTATACTTCGATGAGTGAGCCTCTGTTAAGATCAACCTTCTGATTTCTGCATCATCAGGAACACATATCCTACCTCTGAACCTCAACAATCCATCCGAACTCAATCCAAAGTCCTTGTCTGTACCCCTATGTATCTGCCCGACAATATCACTGCACTGCTGATCAACTCGCTGAGCCTGTCGGATTCGATTTACCAGATCCGGTTCCAATTGCAGGCTAGCTATCATAAATCCACTATCAGCGTCAGGCGGGGTCATATCCAAACTGAGGTTCGTGAATTGTTCCAACAGCTCGTGTTCCCTGATCATCATAAATGATACCATCCCGAGATGCTTCCTACTCAAAGCATCAGCAACCACATTTGCTTTACCCGGGTGGTATAGGATTTCACAATCATAATCCTTTAACAGCTCGAGCCATCTCCTCTGTCTCATGTTCAGCTCTTTTTGTGAGAACAGGTACTTAAGGCTCTTATGATCTGTATGAACTTGAAATCTTTCACCATACAGGTAGTGGCGCCATATCTTCAGCGCAAACACCACCGCTGTCAACTCCAAGTCATGGGTCAGATAGTTCCTCTCATGATCCTTTAACTGCCTTGATCCATAGGCTACTACCTTCCCATCCTGCATCAATACACAGCCCAGTCCCAGATGTGAAGCATCCGCATACACCAAGAAACCTCCTGAGCTGGTAGGAATGGTGAGAATCGGAGCTGTGGTTAATCTCCTTTTCAGCTCCTCAAAACTTCCTTCACACTTATCGTCCCACACAAACTCCACACTCTTCCTCGTGAGACGTGTCAAAGGAGCAGCTAACCTCAAAAATCCCTCTACAAACCTTCGATAATATCCAGCTAAACCCAAAAAACTCCTGATCTCTGTCACTGAACTACGGCCTCAATCTTAGATGGATCCACTGATACTCCATCCTTCGATACTATGTGACCCAGAAAAGAGAACTGTTCCAACCAAAAGTCACACTTACTGAGTTTAGCGTACAACTTCTTCTCTCGGAGGGTCTGTAGCACTATCCTTAGGTGCCTTTCATGCTCCTCTCTAGACCTTGAATACACCAGTATATCATCAATAAACACAATAAAAAATTGATCCAAATACTGGTGGAATACCTCATTCATCAACGACATAAAAGCTGCGGGAGCATTCGTCAACCCGAATGGCATAACCATAAACTCATAATGTCCATACCGGGTGCGAAAAGCTGTCTTGGGTACATCTCCATCTCGTATCTTCAACTGATGGTACCCTGATCTTAGATCTATCTTGGAAAAGACCTGCGCTCCCTTAAGCTGATCCAACAAATCATCGATGCGTGGGAGGGGATACTTATTCTTGATGGTAGCCTTATTCAACAACCGGTAGTCTATACACAGTCGGAGGCTTCCATCCTTCTTCCTTACAAACAGAATCGGTGCTCCCCAAGGTGAGACGCTCGGCCTGATGAACCCATTCTCCAGAAACTCTTGTAATTGTTTCCTTAACTCCTCTAACTCAACTTGAGCCATTCTGTATGGTGGCTTGGACATCGACTCTGTACCAGGTGCCAAATCTATACCAAACTCCATCTCCCTATCTAGAGGTAACCCTGGTAACTCATCTGGAAAGACATCTGGAAATTCCTTAACCACTGGTATGTCTTCCAATTCCAGACGTGCCTTATCCGTCTCAATCACGAAAGCGATGAATCCTTCACATTATTCTTTCCACCATTGGTATCATAAATCATCACATAGATAAATGAAATCAAATTAATCTTTCATACATCATGTATCAAGATTGTACTCATCATACTTATAATAATCATGTTCTTTAATTTCATTTCACAAAATTTACTACAAGATTGTCTATCTTTGGAAACATCAAAGTTTTTGCATGACAATCCATAACGACATGATTTACAGCCAGCCAATCCATCCCTAGGATTACATCAAAATCATTCATATTTAATAAAATTAAATCGGCTGCCATCTCTTTACCTCCTATCCTCATCTTACAATCCCTATATACATGCTCAGTCAACTGACTATCATTCATAGGGGTAGATATCAATAACATCTTATCGAGCAGTGTAGGATTTACATGCTTCAACAATTTACATGCAAAGGATGGTGATACAAAAGAATGCGTGGCACCAGGATCAAACAGTACATAAGCTTCTAAATCAAAGATTTGGATGGTACCTTTTACCACATCCGATGACTGATCTGCAGTGTCCTGGTCCAGTGCGTGCACTCGTCCTCTGCTTACACCCACTACTTGCTTCCCCTTTTCCTCGGCTGTAGCCCTCCTCCTCGGAGCAGCTGTACCAACTGGAGCTCTCTCTGGCTCCTTGCCCTTCTGTGGGGCTCTCTCTATCATCTCTGGGCAATCTCTGATTATGTGCCCTGGCTTCCCACATCTGAAGCATACTACAGGAGACCCATAACATGGTCGAGTTCCATGGTACCTACCACACTGTTCCGTAGTAGGCCGTGGTCCTCCAATCACGATTCCCTTAGCTGGAGCAATGGCCGAATACATGGGAGTATCAACTGTCCTCTCCCGGATCTCATCAATTCTCGGCCTCTTTCTAGAGAATCTCTTGCTTCCTTTATAACTGAAGCCTCTATCCATCATTGGTCTTTTCTTATCTCTGTCCCTCATCTTACCAACCTTTCTAAACTCTGAGGCGATTCTATCAACATCTTGTTCACGCAATTGCGCCCTGCGCACTGCCTCTTCATAGGTCGGTATATCCAGAGGAACTAACCTCGACCTGATGGTCGGTCTCAATCCATCCACAAACTTCTGGATTTTCTCAACCTCATTACCCATCGTGTTGGGATCATATCTGCCCAGGGATATAAAAGCAGTCTCATACTCATCCACAGTCCTGCTCCCTTGGGTCAGTCCCAAAAATGCAATCTTTAGCTTTCACTGTGCGGTATCCGGAACATATTGTCTCCGGAAGGCCTCTAGAAACACATCCCAGCTGATCTCAGTATGCCGGGCTCTCAAAATAGGCCTGGTGGACTTCCACCAATGTTCTGCTGATCCCTTCAGCATAAAAACGGCAAATGCTACCATCTCGGTAGTGGTGCACTCAAAGAACCCATATAATTTCTCGATCTCATTGATCCAATCCTCAGCCGCTACTGGGTCCTTTACTCCACTGAAAGACGGCGGTCCAAACTTTTGGAACTGCTGCAGTCTATCCAAATCACATCCATATCCCCAACCTCTACTGCCTGGCATAGCAACCGGCGTAGGCACATCCTGTGTGGGTGGGGTATCTGTCGTCTGTGGCCTCTGGGCTTCCCTTGCCCGTGCCTCGGGAGCTGCTGCCTGCTCGGCATCACCCTGTGTAGCGGGACTCTATCTACCGCCAACTCCAGATAAAGATTGGGTGACCAACTCCACAATCATCTCAATGCTCCGCTCAATCCTCGCGAAGCGAGCCTCAGTACTCTCGGGTCTCTCCTCTGGACCCTGTGGAGCGTGCTCAACATCGGCCTCCACCTCAACATCCTCCTGAGCCTCGTGTGTTTCCGGCTCAACACGACCCCCAGGCCTACCTCTACGGCCTCAAGCCTGTGCTCTCATCCCTATACCGTGACTGGTATTAGGCATACTTACTCAATTCCCTACATTTACAACCAATTACTTAGTCAACCCATCGACACACACACAATTGTATCTAAACAAGCACAGTAACATGGGGATGTAATTTTCCAACTTATTAAGTATTTTAGACACGACACACGTCAGACCAACTCGAGCTCTGATACCAACTTCTGTCACGACCCTCAACTTAACGTATAAATTTTTCGCATTTTCATGCATCAATTGTTAATCATCCTTCCTCGATCGTGAACAACCACACTCTTAACAGTTGGGCTGTGTGCCGACGTCTAACTCACTCCACCATACCAATTCAATTTGTATATTATTCATAGGTAAACACTTGTATAAATGTATATATATCAGAGTTGTTACATGTGTTTACATTGTTTTACATCCCTAATAGTTACATACAAAATGCTACTGTGCTATCGTAAGTTTAGATACAAAATTTCAACAGTGTGTATACCTTTAGCGATGGGATGCAGCGGATTACCAAAAGGGACAAGCCTCCAGTCACGCTCACTCTATACTCAAATCTCTGTAGAGAGGGGGAAAATAAGGGGGGTGAGCAAACCACACGCTCAGTAAGGCAATCATGCGAACAGGTAGATACTGCACTATCTACGTGATCGTGATGCCATGCTCAAAAGCATTTAATTCATCATTTATCTCAAAACATGAGTGTATGATTTTGTTAATGGTATGTAAAGCATTCATGCTATTAAAATCCAGTGCACACTTCAACTCAAAGCATGGTATAAATCATCATGCATAATTCACAATAAAAGCATGGCATTACCCATCATGCATTTTCTCAAATAGCATGGCATTAACCATCATGCATTTTCACAATAAAGCATGGCATTAAACATCATGCATCCGTGCACTTTAAAAACCATTAACAAATCAATTCATCACTGGTCAGGTCTCGGCCCATCCCTCGGACTTTCCTGACCCACAAATCATTTCAAACATGGATTTATTCTCAAAGCAATAGACATGTGAGATAGGCAGTTCAACAACAGGTAATAACCTCAAGGCCTATGTACATAACCTGTGATACCGACTACACGGATCAGGTGTGCGGGATATCACCACTGTCTGCTTCCACACGGGAGGTGGGTCAAATCCTACCAGTCGGTCCATAGCAGATCTCGTCCGAAGACGGTACATCACATCTCAACACGGTACAATGTACTCCATGCTACAGGCACGGTACAACGTACTCCGTGGACCCAAATCAACACATCATATCACGCCACATCTCGAACGCACGTGTGAGCCTATTTAATCGGTACGACCTCTTGTCTACCCGAAGCTCCTAACACGGCTAATTAATCATGTCAAAACAATGCACGTGTGAGCCTATTTAATCGATGTGACACCCAGTCTACTCGAAGCTTCAAACACGGCAACATGCCCGTGGGCATCTAGTGCGAGACAAACTTCAAGCACAATGCCAAAACAAATATGAAATCCATGTGAAAACTAGTGCCTCTAGCACTCATATGTATAAAATATGTCAAATCTCATGCGAGTCATACTCTAGCACGCTTTCATACTCACGAAATCATGTAGGTGGCTCAAAACTTTGCAAAGTATGGTTAACAAAACCAAAACACACTCATTTCTTTTGCAAATCATTTCAATGTCAGCCAACCTACCAATCATTTGCTAAAAAGCAATAAAACATGATTTTCAAAGCAATATGCTTTTGTTTTCATGCACATTTCTTAACTTTTACCCTTCAATCACCCAACATCATTTCCTAATCTCATGCATTCTAGCAAAACATTTAAGCGCCCAAATTGCGCACAGATATCTCTAAGAGTCCACACAAATCCCTTACCTTGATTTACTTGGTGTGACTCCTTCCTTTTTGCTTCTCACGCTCATGGCTCAACTCATCTCGGCGTATCCTCGAAAGCTGCGATTCATTCGTTAAATCAATTGAGTTAAGGTATTTAACCCATAATTGACCTCACTAGTCAATATTATTCACTTATGCATTTTACCAATGCCTTATTCCACCTTTTACCTCTTTTAGGTAAATCTCACAATTTATCCACTAACCACATCTTAAAATCATACCACAACACTATTAATAACTTCTACATATCTCATTCATCATTAATCTCCATACATTTCACTTTCTCACTCTAGACCATTTCTAGGTCATAATCATTCCAATGCATTTTAGATAGTTTCTAACCATCCATACTCATGCCAAACAACTCCAAAATCAATTATATAAACAATGTACCATAGTTGGAGTGTTAGAATCTTACCCAATTTGATTTCTCTTCTTGCTCCAAATGGCAATGCCCTTAACACCTTCAATACCAACAATGGGAAAATGCCTTCCAACTATGTTGTTCTTCTCTTTGATAGGAAAACTTTGCCTCTAATGGTCTCTCTTCAAACCTCACTAAAAATGGCTGATTTTAGAGAGAGAAAGTTAGGTTTTTGGGTTGGAAGTGGAAGGTTAGTGTTTTTCTCGAAATTTTCAAATTTTCAACACTCCTTATATAGAAATAGCTTGAGGAGATCGATCTGGTCCAAGAGGAGATCGATCTGGTCCCCTTAAATCCCTCTTTTTCACGGCATTTTAAGCATGAGATCAATCTGTCGAAGCATGAGATCGATCTGCTCCCAAACAGAGAGCTAAGGAGATCGATCTAGGTGCTTGAGGATCGATCTTTTCACTACAGAATGCTTAGGAGATCGATCTGGCTCCATTGGAGATCGATCTGCTCTATTCCATTGCCCAAATAAGAGCATTCTGGCTCTTCCAGATCGATCTCTCATCCCATGAGATCGATCTGCCCTTCATAGTTTCCAGATTTTCTACAGTTCTTCTGCAGCAACTCATTCTCAAACCTCCTTAATTTGCTACTATGATCATGTTCTCATTCATTCATCTTTGAGGCTTGACAATGACATCCATACATACCTTATTCCTATTAAAACTTATGTGAAATCCTTGTATAACCAAAAGTATACGATATAAACCAAATGGAAGTGTACAACTTATGCAATTCTACTTCCATTTTACCACACTATTCATAATCCATTCCACTCACATTCTCCACATGTTTAAGTCCATTTCTTTACATTCACACATAATGTTACTTGTATGTACAATCACAACTCTTATTACAAGTGTGTACATTAACTTATGTACTTACATCACATATACTTCACTTATGAATTCATAGTACAACTCTATTTACATTTCTATGTACATATATACCATTATACATATACGGGGTCTCACACTTTTCTTCTCCATTTCCAAATTTTCGGCACCGTTTCTCAGCATCATCGGCGCTGCCATGTCCTCCTTCAGCCACGCCACTCCACCATGCCATCTTTTCAGTCTATTTTATTATCCCATTTCCTGTAAATTTTTAGACCATGCTTCTCGGTTTTTACTGCCATCAACATTTCGTCTCGATTTTTCACTTCTGTTCAGAACATTTCTTCATTTCCCACGAGCTCATCTTGCTTCAACTTTAATGACAGACTCACTAGTTAAGACCATACCCGAGGGTCCTTAGCCGACCTCCACCATCATCGCCATCCTTTCAAGTCTTGGTTTTTTGGGTTACAGATGACTTATGTCCTCTATTTCAGCTCTTAAATCTTGTTTCAATGCTGAACAGCGAAGTGATCACAATGGTGGCCTCACTGCACGCACGACCTGCCCGTAGCTCTAAAGCCCGCCCTTACAGGTCGTGATCTCGCTCCCCCTGCACACGGTCGAGGCTGCTCTCGAGTGCAGCAATACAGAGAGGGAATACTCTGTTTTTCACCGCCTGTACTGTGTCTACCAAGCCAGTCACCACCTTTGTCTGCTTTTGCCCCTTCCTCGGCTTGTCGCCTCCTTCATTTTCTTCCATTTGGCCCTCATCTCTGCTAGGTCCGATATTTTCCTCTTATCACCATTTTTAGGACCAACTTCTAGCCTAGAGCCACGATCGTTATCCCTTGCCAAGAACCCCCATGGCAGTAACTATCATGTCACTATTTTCTTAACTTTCTCTTAGCCTTGTTTTATTCTGTTTGTGTGCCTCTGCTTCAATTCTTTCCTTCCTTTCTTGTTTGAAATCAGCCTGTACAATATCTTCGGTTGGCTTTGGTTCAAACCAACTTATACACGTTTCCTCTACTCTCACTGCACCTTCTTGTTCTTCTTGCCTTCATGCACATACAGGTTACAAGGCAGAGGGCATGGTAAGGATATATCATAGAGATGAGTTTGATGCTGTGAGAATGGAGAAGAGATAAGGGAGTTGGTCCTGCCAACAGTTTCTTGTTTTCTAAATCCCCTTCCTAATCCCACCGAAAACCATCTCATCACCCCCTCCTGCACATGTTTTCTGCTTCATTTCCTGCCACAATTCCTTACTCCCTTTTACCCACATAGCACTCCCACATTCCCCCCAATTTGCTTCTCTACTTATATATAAATATATATAATTTTACCATGTGTGCAAAAAGGGTGGGAGGGACTTTCGGCCATGCACTGTACAGGTGATTAAAAATACATATATATGTATTTTCCTTGATACACTAATATAAATATATATGTATATTCTTTGACACACTAAACTACATATAAATACACGTATACATATATATATATATATATATATGCATATACCTCCATGTATTATGTATTGATTTATTTATTTATTTATTTATTTTTGACAATACCGAGTATATTCCAAATTTACGGTATTTACACATAAATAGATAAAAGAGTTCATGATCTTTCTTAGATGATCGCTAGTGTGACTGGTGCGGGTTTCACCCCTAAAGCTTTTTCAGTCTAACTACCCGTCAATTAATTAAATTATGGGTCTCCAATCGATTTATGTATATGCCTAGAACTTGGTTTAAAGTTTGGATACGAAATATTGATAGGATCAAAGCTCTAAATTTCAGTTAACCTAGCTTATTTTTTTTACTTCAAACCATGCCCTAATTGGCATACAAAACAAAAAGCATTTCTCTCCATTTTATTCTTAATGGCATGCGATTTTTTTTTTTTTTTTTACAATTTACATGTCCTATATTGTTATACATACATCTAAGAAGATATATGTGAGTTGGTAGTCTCAAATGGTCTATTGACCGTTAATGATGTAAAAATTGTTTTGTCAAGTAATTGCATAAAATAAAGTATTTCATGTTATATATAAAATCATGGAACACTAACCATTGAAGTATGGGATGGAACTTAATCTAAATGGCATAATAAAAAAGATTAGTTAATAAGTTGCTGCTATGGCATGTTTAATACAACCTTTTGTTATGCCTCAATAACATGGCATGATTATATATGATATACTAGATGTGGATTTAAAAATATCCATTACCTTTTAATGGTAATTAAAATCATAAATAAAACTAAATGACATAAAATCATATAGTTCTAAGACTACATTATGCATGATCATGGATGATGAATGTAACATGCTCATAATGAGTTCTAAATTGTCTAAGGGTATGTGAAAATATACTTGAGCATATCCACTTAATTTAAGATCTGTGGTGATTTTGAAGGAAAATATAGACTAAGTGATCATGTGGGTACCATGGCAATGAATGTTCGAGTGATTGGGTGAGTGATGAGGCAATTGAACGAACGCTAGTGAATGGTAGGGCGAATGGATGGGGGTAGCAACAGAATTAGCTATAGATTGAACAACTTTATGGAATGTCGACCAATTGGGCAAGGCCTTAGGCTAAAAAGGATGACTGATAGGGTAAGAATGTGGTGATAGTTATTGAATTAGTTATAAACTAATTGACTTAATGGGATGTTGATCAATTAGGCAAGGCAAATTAAGGTAAACATACAAGCTGTAAATGCATAGTAGGCTACAAAACAACTAGCTATGTGGAATGTTGATTGGTTAGGCGAGGCATATCAAGGCAAATGAACAAGCGATAGGGAAAATAAGTGAGCGATAACGACCTAATGTTAATGGGTGATTTATGAATGGAACAAGCAAAGTTTAAAGGGGTTTTTAGGGCATTGATAAGCATTGTTTGGTGTTTAAAGTTAAAGAACGAGGTTTTCGATATGATAAAGACTCAAGTCAAGATTGGAGACTACTTCGAGAGGTTAAGATTATTGAAAAGAGGATTCAGATGGCTAGATATTAGAAAATAAAGAGAGAGAATTGGAATACAAAATTGTTGAAAATGAAGATAAAAAAGAACATATTTATAAGAAGAGGCTTGGAAAAGGATAAGGATAACAATGAATGTGTTTAGTGGTTAGAATTGATCCATTGGACTTAATAAATCATAGGGATAAACATCACAAGATTTATTAAGGAGATAATTATCTGATGATTCTTATCTTACACATTGTCAACTGATCAGCAAGGGGTAATTATCTGATGATTCTTATCTTACACATTGTCAACTGATCAGCAAGGGGTATTACTGATTGGTTGGAGCCTTTTTTTTTTAAAGCAAATAAAACCCTTTATTTGTCCAAATTCATTTTCGATAGAAATCAACTCTTTCCTATTTATCGATTGGGGTTCTAGCCAATTTGTAGCCACTTCTTACGCTCATTCCAAGCCCAAAATTAAGTTTAGTCTCTAATATGGTCCTAAGTTGGTCCAAAACAAACCCTAGTCGAGTTGTGAAGGGCTTGTCGATTGGTTTTAGATGTTGTCGATCACTAATAAATTGATTTTTATCCTATTTTGTTTCTTTAGGGAATTAATTACCTAGTTAATCAACTAGAGTGCAGAATTTGAAGAATTAACTACCTAATTAATTAACTAGAGTGCAAATTTTGAAATTTACACCAACCTTTATGGTAACCAAGCTTAGCAACTACTAAGACATATGACAAAAATGTTTTAAATTAGCCAAAGGGGCCATGCCATGGTGATCTTTTGAAGTTTTGGAACGCTCACTTAAATATAAAAAGGCTTACAAACAATGCTTACCTAGTATTACAGAAGCTTGAAGATGATCACTTTATTAATGACCACATGCTTGAGGGACGATTATCAGACCCAATATCTTTAAGTCCCAGAAAAAGTAAAGCCCATAGACCCACAAGGGAATGCTGCCACGTGTTTTAGCCAAACCTAATCCATGGGTTGCACACATTACACTTGCTTGTTTTCACTTTCACTCTTGCACACTCATTCTTACAATGTTATTCTTTGCAATTCACATTTTCTCTTTCTTATTTATACACTCATTGACTTGAACGTCTGAACGTATCTTAAAATCTCAATTTCGATGCCCACCAACATTCATTTTCTCTTCGACAGGTTTGACAAACTTACCAACTAATTCCCTGCTATTCTTGTCCTCATCAACCTCTTGTTCAAGCCTCAGCAGATAATTCTCCAGCAACCTAAAAATACTTAAGTTATATTTATTTAGACCTCATTTACAACTTATTTTTATTTTTCTTACTTTTTATCTTAAAATAATTCATTCCAAAATGAGGAAATCAATAACATAATATTAAAATGGGGTTTTGGTACTTTTTTGGTCAAGTGTTTTTTTGGTCAATTTTGAAACCCCACACTTCTATGTACTTCATGTGGACTCATTAAATTTAATAAGATGAGTTTAGCGTATTAATAATGAAAATGCAATTATTGAGGCCAAATAGACATTTTGGGTATTAAGGTTGCATAAAATGGCTAAAAAAGTTATAAAAGGGGTTAATTAATGGAAAATGAGTTAAATGAATGAATGGTAATGAGTAATAAATCAAGCAAGTGTACATAGGTATGTTTGATGTGTTGGAAAGGTTGGAAACCTTGGATGATGTCTTGGAGTGAAATTGGTGTGATTTGGTGACGGTTTTCAAAGTGAAAAATCTATAAAAAAAAATGTAGTTATGATATGAGGGATCGATCCCTTCCCCTAGCGGATTGATCCTTTATGAAGGAAATTAAGTAGAATTACATTCTGCTAAGAAGTGACTGTTTCCTTAACCTTAGAGGATCACTCCCCTACCCCAAAATTGTAGAAATTTACATTTAACCAAGAAAGGATCGATTCCCTACCCTCAAGGATCGATCATTTGCTTGTCGAGAGTTCCTGAGAGTACAAATTTGCCTTAAGGGATCGATCCTCTCAAGCAAGGGATCGATACCCTATGGCTTACCTAGCCCGCTAAGACCTAAAATACCCCAAAATCCTTACACAATTCATTCTCTTTTGACACTCTCCTGAAAACCAGAGAAAAGAAAAGGACAGGGAAAGAAAAATGAAAGGAAATGAAGAAAAAGAAGAAAGGAAAAGAACCCAACCCAAGAAACTCAAACCATTTCTTTTACTCACTATCTTCTCTAACATATATCTATTTAGAATCATTTGGAGAAGGATTTGAGACAAGATTTTAGAGAGAAGTTAGAGTTTTCTAAGGTAAGTCAGAAAGAGAAAATCTATAACATTCATGCTATGAATTTATAATGTTCTTATGATGGCTCTGGGGCATTTATGGTGTTTCCTTGTAATAGAGAAGCTTGGAAAAGTACTCTTAGCTTAGTCAAATCTAAGGATTGAAGGTAAGGTATTTTACTAAATTGTGAAATTAATATATATATATATAATACTTGGATGAAAGATCTATGAATTGGCCAAAGAAGATTCTTGAGTAAAAATAGAAAAAGTTGATTTAGGGTTTGACCATGAGGAACTTTTAATGTTTGACTATAATATAAATTGTTTTATGGAAAGAGTGAAAGCTTAAAGGATATTTATGATGCTTGTGGATAACGTATGGTGGTAGAAAGCATTACTGGTATCAAGAGTTATAAATGAGCAAAAGCATGATTCCTTAGATTGTTAGTCATATTATACACAAGAAATAAATGATTAAGCATGTTTATAGATAAGTAATTAATGCTTTGAATTCATTTGGCAGCTAGGCTAATTAAGAAGGCATCTAGCTAAAGGGAAAAGTGAGTAGTGCCATAGCCTCAACTTGACCTTGTGGTATATGTAAGGTAAGGGGTGTATGTGGAATTTTGGTAGTAACTAACTCCAATTGATTTCAATGCATGATTTGTAATGATGAATGATTTTGGGTGGAACTTAGGATATTAAGACTTCAAATGTATTTTTAAACCATAGGTTGGCTTAGGTTATACTTTTAAATTATAGCACAAGCTTTTACCATAAAACAAGAGTTTTGCAAACTTCTTGAATTGTTTTCCTAATGATTTAGCATGGTTTTGGGGGGTTGAAAACCTAAAAAAATGCATATTTGTGCATGCAGGATCGATCCCTTAGAATACAGGATCAATCCCTCTGCATGATTTTGAAAGGGTTTTAAATTTTGACTTGTTGGAATCGATCCCATGTCTCTAAGGGATTGATCCCCACTGCAAAAGTTTGGTTTAAAAGCTTTGCAAACCCTTTTTTGGGCATAACACGACCCACTACTATTACAAAACGAGTGGACTATCTTAAAAAGTATGAAATATGTTTCCCTTTGACCAACCTATGTTTTTTATACATTTTCGAAACTAAGTTAAGACTTGGTACCCTTAGTTGATGCTTGTGTGGAAATCATGCGAGTGAGCATCTCACGTGACATGCAACATTCCCACGGTTAGCTTTACCACATGGAGAGTGCCGAATGGTGTGCTCGGCCAATGCATGATTATGTTTCTAACGTCAAATGACCCTAATCCAATCTACAATACGACCATGGCCATTGAGACACATTTCCCTTTAATAGGGAGCTATGTTTTTGGAGCATGACTTTTTTATGGATATTGCCTAGTCTCTATTTATGATTTACCCTTATGATTTTGGATGTGATTTTGATGTATGATTTTGGATATGATTATGAGTTATGTTTTTACCTATGTTTTTTATATGATTTTGAATTATGCTTTTGAGCTATGATTTTGAACATCTTACGATCTATGTTTTCAACTGTATTATAATTATGTTTTTTTTGGACTTGATTTACTAATGCATGTTTTAATATTGCATGTTTCTAATTACAAGCATTATGTTTTCATTATCTAGTTCCTGCATGTAACTCTTACTGGGCTTCTTCAAAAACTCAACCTCTCCCAAATTTCTTATAGTGAGACATGCAAAGTAAAGGATTTAGGCTGATGGATAAAAAGTCTACCTAGGTTAGCTATTGTACTCAATGAGGTACACCACCTCTTTTTTTGTATAGTTTAATTCTACAGACACTATGAGCACATGTATGTATTCTTTTTGAGATGGGATACTTAGGTGAATTGTATATGAATCATAAGTATACTCTTTTGTATTAATGATGTTAACTACAAAATTATTTGTAATTACCATGTGAATGTGAATGAATATAAATGATGATGGTATGAGTTTAGTAGGGCATTACTAATCTTTGACTAGGACCATAGATTAAAGAAATTCATTAATGAAATTGGTAACGATTAGCTAACTAGGTTAATTGGATTCCACACTGATCGTAAACAACTAAAAGAACAAAAGAAAAAGTTAGTCCAGATTTTCGCTTTTGGGATATTACATCAATTGAAGATGACACGTATACAGATTGGGTTATAATTGGTGAAGAATTGGCTAACACATAATCCAAGAAATTGAGGTGGATTTCAAGGGTAATTGAGGTCATTTTACTTCTTTGAGTTGTTTAATTATATGTTAGTTAAAGACATATATCTTTCACACATGTATAACATGCATGGTTGAAAAAAGAAAAATCAGACTTTCAATTTTTTTCCAAAATGTATTGCATGTGTGCAAGTGTTCTAATTATTTTTTCATGTAAATTGAAAAACAAAACAATCTTCTGTCCTTCTCTTCTCATCTTCTTCAAAAAGGAACCTTTTGTCTCTTCTTATGTCTGACTAATGCTCTGTCTACAGTGCAAAAGCTTTTGTATTCTTATCAATTCTCTCTTAGCCACTTTTTTTTCTTTCTCAAGCTAACCTTTATTTCTTTCATTTCCAATCACTACCCTAGGCCTCTTGATATGTGCGCACAAGAGAATGATTTAGGACGTTCAAGGGAACGTGTGGATTGGGAATTGAAGCAGCTAAAGCGTAAGCTGGGCAAAAATAATGCTAGAAGACTTTGAATGGAAAACAGAACAACAACCTAGACCTGAAATCTAAAGATACTTGAACCAAATGTATTGGACCTCGACCCTATGAATATAAAATTCGAGAACCTAAGGTATAACAATGGTGGTTGTTGAAGAGGGAGGCGCCACAAGGAAGAAGACCTTGATAAGCCTAGTTGAGAGGGAACCCTAGAAAGAGGCACACTCAAATTTTTGAAAATTCAATCTAATTTATTCTGTTTTATTCAAGAGCGTTTACAAGCTATTTATAATAATATCTAGCACTTAAGCCCTTAAACAAGTGGGCTGGAATTAACACCAAACAGAAAATAAGACTAAAACCTAAATTCATGCCTAAGCCTAGTTACATAGGATAATTGGTCTAAAACGCAATAAGACTCAAATGTGGGCTATTTAAACACTTAACCCAACTTATTACTAAACTAATACTCATGTCGTTTGGGCTTCCAAACAAATATAGATGGCTGGGGGACCTCCTTGGATGACCTATGGATCCTTGGCATCACGAGCAAGTGGACCTCCATCATTCCCCCTCTCCTCAAAAGGATTTTCCTTAAATCGTATGTACCTTCATCAAAAGAAAAGGGAGAAAGATCAAAAACATTAAAAGTAGCAGATACACCATACTCACCAGGAAGATCCAATCGATAGACATTATCGTTGATCTTCTCAATGACTTGGAATGGTTTATCTCCTCGGGGATGCAACTTAGTTCATCGCTGAGTAGGGACCTCTCCTTTCTCATATGTAACCAAAACCAATCACCAGGTTCAAAAACTACTTTCTTGCAGTGCTTATTGGCTTGGGTGGTATACTGCTCAGTCTTCCTTTTAATAGCTTGACACACTTTCTCATGGAGTTGCTTCATAAACTTAGCCTTATGTTCTCCATCCAAGTTACTCTGCTCGGCACTAGGTAATGGCAACAAATCCAAAGGAGTAAGAGGATTGAATCCATAAACAACTTTGAATGGAGAGCAACTCGTAGTGGAGTGGACACTGCGGTTATAGGCAAACTCAACATGTGGCAAGCTCAACGGTAGTAGTCCATTTGGGGTCTCTTCGGGGAATACATCCTCAAACTCCTGCAATAATGAAACAACATCAGCAGGCAAAGTATCATGGAGTTCAGTATCAATAAAACAAGAGTCTTTAAATAAAAGCAAAAAGATAGGAGACTTAGCAATAAATGCAGTCTTCACATCTCGAGGGTTGGCATGGTAGCTCACTGCTTTGCTTTCCTTGCTTCCCTTCTTTTCTTTAGCTAGCTTCCTTTGCTCGTCATGTTGCTCCTTCAGCCTTAATTGATCCTCGTAAATCTCCTTAGAGCTAAGGGGAGCAAGAGTGATCTTCTTGCCATCCATAAAAAAAAGAGTAACGGTTAGTGTAACCGTCATGGATGATTCTCCGATCATACTGCCACGGTCTACCCAGCAACAGGTGGCTAGCTTGTATGGGTACCACGTCACACATCACTTTATCCTGATACCTCCCAATACGAAAAGGAACCAAGACTTGCTTCACCACGTTCACTTCACCACAATCATTAATCCACTGCAACTTATACGAGCGATCATGTTTGGTAGTGGGCAACTTTAGCTTATCAACAAGGTATGTGCTAGCAACATTAGTACAGCTCCCACCATCAATCATCACAGAGCATACCTTGTCACTAATATGGCATCTCGTATGGAATATGTTCTCACATTGTACCTCATCCTCAAACTTCACATGAGTATTAGGAGCACGTCTGGCAACAAGTGCTTCACTACAAGCAGCAAAATCAACATCTTCTTCTTTTTCAGCATCTTCTAACGCATGCATCTCATCCTCAATACCAACATCAAAACCTTCACTCTCAAAATCTCAATTCTCAAGCATGAGAATCACTCTACGGTTAAGACACTGAGAGGCAATATGTCCATGAACCAAACACTTAAAACACTTAATGTCACGTGTTCTGCTCTGGGATGCTTGGGCAGGCTCAGTCTTAGGCTTTGGAGGGTCCTCAGACTTGGGCTTAATAAAACTTTCTGACTTAAACTTAAACACAGGCTTATCATCCCTACGAAAGGCATTAGATTTCCAAACAAGAACTGAACTAGGAGTGAAACGGGATGTACATTTCCTTTTGAGTTGCCTTTCCAATTTGATGGCCACATGCAGCATCTCCTCTAAATCCATGTAATGTTGCAACTGTATAACATTCATAATCTCACGGTTCAAGCCTTGGAGAAAATGAGCCATAGTAGCTTCTGTAACCTCCTGGATATTGGCTCGGATCTTGATTATCTCCATCTCCTTGTAGTAATCGTCAACCCTTTTTGAACCCTGGGTGAGACCTTGGAGCTTCTGGTACAGCTCTCTGTAGTAATGGTTAGGCACAAATCTTTTCCTCATGATGCGCTTCATCTCATCCCATGTAGACACTAGAGGATCACCACATCTTCTTCTACTAGAGACCAGCTGATCCCACCATACCATAGCATATTCTGTGAACTCTATTGCAGCAAGTTTAACCTTCTTTACCTCAGAGTAGTGGTGGCAGTTAAATACCATGTCAATCTTCCTTTCCCACTCTAGATATGACTCGGGATCATTCTTGCATTGAAAATGAGGAATCTTTAATTTTATGCTGCCAAGGTTTCCATCTATCTTCTCTTTGCGTCTATCACGGGCTCTATCAACTCGATCTCTATCTCTATACTCATGATGCCTGCAATGATGTCTATCTACCTCAGACTCTTCTTCAAAATCATACCCAACATTATCATCATACTCTTCATTGGTAACAATCTTACTTTTCAGACGGGAAGAATCACCTTGTTGGATCCTTGCAAATTGAGCTTTATGTCGGTCCAACTTATCATGAATGTCATTGAATTTCACGTCCATCCGTTGGAACTACTGTTGCATTGTCTGGAGCATGAACTCAATTTTTTTAAAGTCTATTATCACCTTCAGAAGAAATCTTTAACACACAAGAAATGTTAGTGATAATAGAAAACAAAGAACCTCACAAATGATAACCTCACGTGTTTACACTCAATTCACTCAAGATGGGGCACTCACACTCGTGTTTCACTCAAGTAATTTGGCTTTCCTCTACTAATGTTTCTCACATGATCATGCCTTTGTCACTTACTCTACCTCAACTCTATAGGTTCACAATCGCACTAGAGACTCAGTCAAAGATTCAACCTCAAAGGATCAACCAATTCACCAAGTATTTTCTTTTTTTTTCTTTTTTTTTTTACTTCAGAAAGGTACGACTAAGGTGATACAACAAGAATATCAAAGAAATAATCACTAGAAAAAACAAAAAAAAGGCCTAAAACTATAGGAAAACGAGTACTCGTGCATCTCGTAACTCAACAGAATTTTTCTATGAACAGTGTTTAAATAGTACACAATTTCTTTTTTTTCTTTTTTTCTTTTTTTCTTCTTTTTTTCTTTCTTTTTTTTCTTTTCTTTCTTTTTCTTCTTTTTTTTCTTTTTCTTTTTTTTTTAAACAAAGACTAATATGATTTGCGGCTAGGGTAGCGTGGAAGAGTTTTAGTGTGGCTAAGAGACTGACTTGAAACAAAAATTCAGAAGTCCAACTTAAACACAACAACTAAGTGTAGAGTCCAACTCAAACACAACAACTAAGTGTAGAGTCCTTCTCAAACACTACAACTAAGTGTAGGATTTGTTTTTTACATTGACTTAGTGTTAGAGATGAAGGTGAAGACATACAACCAGAAAATCGAAACCTTGCTCTGATGTCAAACTGATATGCGCGTACAAGAGAATGATTTAGGATGATCAAGGGAACGTGTGGATTGAGAATTGAAGCAGCTAAAATGCAAGCTGGGTAGAAATAATGTTGGTAGACTTTGAATGGAAAACAGAATAGCAACCTAGACCCGAAATCTAAAGAGACTTAAACTAAAGGTATTGGACCTCAACCCTACGAATATAAAATTTGAGAACCTAATGTATAGCAATGGTGGTTGGTGAAGAGGGAGGCGCCACAAGGAAGAAGACCTTGATAAGCCTAGTTGAGAGGGAACCCTAGAAAGAGACACACTCAAATTTTTAAAAATTCAATCTAATCTATTTTGTTTTATTTAAGAGCATTTACAAGGTATTTATAATAATATCTAGCACTTAAGCCCTTAAACAAGTAGGCTGGAATTAACACCAAACAGAAAATAAGACTAAAACCTAAATTCATGCCTAAGCCTAGTTACATAGGATAATTGATCTAAAACACAATAAGACTCAAATGTGGGCTATTTAAACACTTAACCCAACTTATTACTAAACCAAGACTCATGTCGTTTGAGCTTCCAAACAAATATAGATGGCTGAGGGACCTCCTTGGATGACCCATGAATCCTTGGCATCACGAGCAAGTGGACCTCCATCACCTCTCCTCTCAGCCGACGATGTAGCTTCTTTTCCTGACCATGAGCCGAGCTCTTTCTAGCGATCGCCTCCTCCTTTTATTCATAGGAATATAACAATGTATTGGGCCTGAATACCCCGATTCTTTGGGAATTCATTATGCTCTAGCAGATGGAACAAATCTGCTTTTCAAAGAAAATATTTTTCCATCTAAAAGAAATAATGGCTTATTCAATACATACTGTATATAGTTTAAATATCCCTTTTTCTTTATTTCTCTCTCACCCAAATCTTGTTTAAAACAAAAAAAATAAAATATAAATGACTTGAAACCTCTCCTCTTACAGTAGTTTTTTTTACTTTCTTTTAAATGTGT
This sequence comes from Firmiana major, assembly GCA_033439115.1. Lineage (NCBI taxonomy): Eukaryota > Viridiplantae > Streptophyta > Magnoliopsida > Malvales > Malvaceae > Firmiana > Firmiana major. The sequence goes on along the minus strand of CM065902.1, from coordinate 8,290,076 downwards.
TGTTTGAGGATTGAAGTTGGCCATTGTACAATTTCTTGGATTTTTTAGTGGGCTTGTATTGTTTTTTTTAATTCTTTTCAAGTAAAAAGAATTTTTTTTTTTTATAGTCTTGGGTAACAAGACTTTGAGGTTTCTGTGTGGTGTTCGGTATTTTAACTTGATGGGTTTGAAGTGAAGAAGTTTTGTTTTCTTTGATGTTTGCAAAGGCCGTGGGTTGTGGTCCACCTTTCTTCTTCACTCAACCCCAAATCTTTTGGCTTTAAGCCTAAAATCTTTTTCTAATTTAGCCATTGGTGGTCAAAGTTTTGATAAATGTTGATTTTTGTTTTAGAAATGGACGATGAATGTGCCAAGTTTACTATGAGTGAACCGACTTAGATTTTTTTTTTTCTATTTTCTTTTCTGGGTTTTTAGTTGACTTTTTGTTTAAATTTGATTAGCGTCTGTCAAAATTTTGATTTTTTCTACGTCATATTTAGATTTTTGCAAACATATATTGGAATGTTTGGCAAGGGATATTAACAACTCTATCGTAAAGTAATGACAAATACAAATATGATAATGCCACCATTCCTTTCATTGTTGAGGTTTTAAGGTACTTTTCAAATTTTCACTGAACTTTCTTAATTTAGATCTTATAAAAAAAAGATCTTAAATGAATTTTTTTAGGGTTATAGTACATTTTTTTGTTACAATTTATTGTATCAAGTGTTTTTTTTTATGTATGTCGATACGTCAACGTATTAGATAATAGGCATTTTGAAGATTGTCACTAATTGAATCTCATACAGATGCTACTCTCAGTTGTTGTTTTAGAACTACAAAATGGTTGAATTTCAGGTGGGTCAAATATAAGATGTTATTTATATTCTCTGCTAACTCTCTTATTTTTTTTTAACATTGCTATCATTCTTATGTATTAACTATTGTAAACTTTAAGGGACACCATCAATCAAGAGTATTAGGAGGCTGTTGAGAGACCTGTTTTTACAGGTTAAGATTCTCACCTGATACTTATTTAATTGCTATAATATTGCATGTTATGGACCTAATGTTATCTTTAGTGATTATTTTGATTTTAAGTGAGAGGCATAGGACTAGATGAAAAGGTATGATTTCACTGATTTGTTAGGAAATTATTTATGTGGGCCTACATATATCAATTTATTGTACATTACAGGTTATCTAATTTGTTCAGTCCACTTAAAAGTGATCAAATAAAGTTATTGGACTTCAATGCATCTCCATTAGTATGAACTTTATAATGCGTAGAGACCTGATATTTTATTCTATTTTAATGATGGGCCAAAATAGGATAAAGTATATTTCAATTATAAATAGGTTATAGTCCCTAGTTTAAATGTGATCTTTCTAATTCTCATATCCCATCAGTGAGTAAGTTAGGGTTTTCTCTCAAAAGGTAAAAGTTTAAACTGGAAGACTGCTAACCTCAATCAATCAATTTCAATAGATCCAGACACGCTTCTGTATTCTAATTTTCTTGATGATTGAACATGAGATCCTGGATATAAATATTATTTAATTAAAGTTTTCTACAAGTTGTATCAAGAGCCAATTCGTGTTTAATCATTAAGAATTAAAATTTTTTGTTTTGGTTGAAAGAAAACCAAGAATATAAAGATTGTGTTTTAATTGTAGGATTGTTTGATCCTTATTAGTTTGATTTGTCTCAATTTTTTGATGTTTTCATCCGATTTTTGCATGGGCATTGTAGAAACATTTAATTTCAATTATGTACAAATAATTGGATGAAAATAAGTTCGAAAATAGCAAAAAAAAAATTACAAAACAGACCTGAACGAGTCTGTTCTGGGTCTAGCCGGGTTGGGTTTGTAAGACTCGATTTTATTCAAAACACAAAATGAAAAATGCAAAAGGATTGAAATGGTATTCCCGAACACGTGAAGGGTAAAACGATCAAAAGACCAAAATTCAGTATTAATCGGGACAAGAAAATTTAATTAAAAATATGGGATTGAGAAATCTTGATCAATAACGAAGAAATAATTAAATTTCGGGTTAAATTGATCAAGATATGAATTTATAGGAATTAATCGAAATTTTTACATCGGGAAATTATCCCGAAAATATTAGAAAAATTATCCTGAAAGACGAACTAAGATCGATAAATTCATTTAATTGGTTAAATGGATAAAATATAATTTTTAAGATATTTTTGGATTTTTAATAATATAATATTGATTAAAATAATATTAAAAATAAATTATAAATAAATAAAATTAAAAAAAAACTAAACTGAAATTCGCGAAAATCGTGAAACAGAAAGAAAATGGTGAAACTGAAAGAGGCGAAACAAGGGAACCAAATCCCTTCAGCCGATGGCCACCGGCGAGGGAGAAGCCCAGGCCAGGGCCGGCGAAGGTAGCCCAACACCGGGCGAACCACCAGCGGCCGTGATGCGCCGTTGAGAACGCCGGAGAACGCCGAAAATGAGGGGAGAGGCCGCGGGAGAGAAGCCTAGATCGGTGGCCATCGGCACCGATTCGACTAGCCCCAAGGCCCAATGATGAACGCCCAGGCGCGGCCTTGTAGAATGACACCGAAATCACGTCGAGACAACAAAATGATGCCTGAACCGGTACGGTCGGTTCAACACAGTGATGGTATGCTGAACTGGACTGGACCGGTTCAGCCAAAAAGAAAAGGAAAAACAAGAAAAAGGGAAAAAGAAAAAGAGAAAAATTGGGAAAAAAGCCCAGTGATGCAATCGAGCAACAGGTAAGTTGATGTAATCGAGCAACAGGTAAGTTGGTAAGCGGTCGAAATTGACCGAGTTAAATTTTGAAATATTTAATTTGATTAATATTCTACTAAAAGTTTACCCGAAAAAATTATGGAATTGTGTAGCTCGACAATTGACGTCAAACGAGAGCTCAAGACAGCCTCGATTTACATACTATCATGGAATCACAGGTAAGTAACTCTTATTTACGACAATATTCCATCGTTATGCGTGTTAAAAATATACCGCATAAATTACGGATTTAAATTTCGCATAAAATGAATTATATTCTGGAATTAGAGTTAAATTGTCGTAAATAATTCATAAGCTATTCGAGAATTTAGAACGAGGTCCAATATATACTGATGGGTACAATGAGCCCAATAGGCCTCGATAATGTGAATAGTAAGTGGAAAACGGGCTTAAGGCCGATTAAGGCCCATTATGGTACAATCGGGCTCAATATAGGTAAACGGGCCCAATGATTTAAATTAAGCCCAAAAAATATGAAATACAATTAATTGTATTGAATTTGACCTAATGTATATTTTACGCCGTTCTGGAGATTTGATTGAAAGCAAATCGAACTGCATGACTAGACATCAGTGAAAGGTCAGACTGTACAAAAAAAAATGAGGTAAGGGAATTGTGTGAGTAGCTAGAGGTAGCTACTCATATTTAATAGCTTTTGTATACACTGAATATGTATAAAGGTCCTAGAAATAAATTTAAAGATTTTAAGGACTCGAAATAGGAAAAGACTATTTTACCCCTATTGAGGGAAGTTCACCTAAGGATGGTGAACGCATGACATGCATGAAATGCATGATTTAAGGAATTTTCTTGGTTTTTAAGCAAAGAAAATCGATAGATTGGCCAGTAATTGCATAAATTTTACAATATAACACAACGTAAGTGTTATTAAGATTTAAATGAAATTTCTTTGGAAAATTGGCCAACTATCAAGTTTAAATGGAAACAGATAGTGCTGGCGCATAGCTCGCACTATATCTGAGTTTGTGAGTGTGCATAAAACGTGCTTAAGCGGTTGCTCGCACCGACTTGTGTGACATCATTTGCATGACATATGCTAGAGCGGTTGCTCGCACTGATTTTTATTATTGTGAAATGCATGAAAGGTGCTGGAGCCTAGCTCACACTCTATTTTGACATGTTTTGACTTGATATGCATAAAAACGTGCTGGAGTGCTTGCTCGCACTAGTTTTAATGATTTGACATGCATAAGAGGTGCTGGAGCTTAGCTCACATCCTGTTTTGATATGATAATTGCATAAAAGCTGTGCTGGAGTGTAACTCGCACGAGATTTTATTTATTTATGCATGAAACCATGCTAGAGTGTAACTCATGCGAGATTTGATTTACTTGAGCATACATTCATGCTGGAGCGTTGCTCGCACGAAGTTTTATATTAATTTATAACTCATTTTAAAGTTGTACTGGAGTGCTACTCGTATGCAGATTTTACTGATTTTTATGAAACCGTGCTAGAGCTTCGCTCGCACGAGATTTTTAGATATCATGAATATGCATGGAGCAGTGCTAGAGCTTCACTCGCACAGGGATTTATATGACATGCATATAGCCGTGTTAGAGCCTCCTGTAGACTATGTGTCATAGTGAGATGATATGCCCACACGTGCATACTAAGACAGAGATGGTATGGGTGGATAAGACTTATTGCAGGCACCCCTGACTGAGCTTGGGTTCACGGAGAACGTTGTACCATGAATGTCTCGCGAAGTACGCTGTACCATGGGGATTGTTGGAGTGGAGTGGCCTTAGCCACGAGGCAGCAAGCCTTGCCCTCGCAATCCTGATGTTATGTTGTTCTGGCGGGTAGGACCGACCCACCTCCCATTTCAGGTGTGATACCCCGCACACTAGGTACCGTGTAGCCAGGGATCACTATGTTATGGCCATAGTCCTCGTTGTTACTGATATAGTCACCTACTTGTCTCACATGATATAACTTATGGTCTCGATAGACCAGGGTAGACCCGAAGGAGGGGTCAGGCCCCGATTTTATGATTTTCATTGAGATATGATTTTATAACAGACTATTATAATGAATTTTCAATGAGATTGATTTATGATATGCTTAACCCCTTTAGGTTAGTTTATACTGCAGTTTTAATGAAATGATTTAAATGCAGTAGCATGATGAGTTTCCATGCTTTAATTATAAATTCATAAAAAGATTTGTCTCTTATGATTTGATTTACATGGCATGAACTAATTTATGATCCTGATTTAATTCATGCTAATTATAATTTAATGATGTCACATAAAATGCCTTTGATGTATGAATTACATGATTTCTATATGCACAAATAGCTTTGATAAACTATGGCATTGAAATATGCATGATTTTGTGTGTAAGCTTTTAACGAAAAGAAATAGATTTTAATGGCATGGCATTATGAGGATATAGATAGTGGAGCTATCTACTTACTTGCATAATTGCCTTACTGAGCGTGTGGTTTGCTCACCCCCTTATTTTCTCATCTTTTCAGAGTACTCGCAGTAGCTAGTGAGTGACTAAGGACTTGCAATCTTGGTATCCGCTGCTTCCCATCGAGAGTTAGGTATACACATTTGTATAGTTTTGTATCTGAACATGTAAATGCACAGTACTGTAAATGGATATGATGTCGGGGATATAGGTGATGTAATACCATTGTATATGTATTTAGTTAAAGTCAAATGATAGTAAACTCTGATATGTGAATGTGATTATGGAAATGGAATGGTAAATAGGTGAGAGGTGACTAACACCGAATCATAGCCCAACTGTTTGTAGGATGGTCACTATGAGATAAAGGTAATAATTAAATAAAAAATGAAAAAGCAAAAAATTTACTCTGATTTTTAGGTAATTTGGGTCGTGACAGTTATTGGTATCAGAGCTGAGTTGGCCTAATATGAGTTGGTGTTAGTGGTTAAGGAAGTTTACATCTCCATGTATTGTGCATTGTTTAGATACAATTGTGTATATCGAGATGGAAGTGTAGCTAAGAATTTGGTTTTGAATGCAAGAATAGACTCATTAACTGATAACCGATATAGTAGAAGGGCGAGTACACGAGCTCGAGGCCGTTGAGGTAGGCTTGAGAGTTGTACTGAGTCGCCACATGATACTCAAGATGAGATTGAAGTGGAGGCTGATATTGAGTATGCCCCACAGAGTCTGACAGAGAGATCAGACAGAGTCTGACAGAGAGATCGGACAGTATTGAGAAACGTTTCACGAAGTTAGAACGAGGTGTGGAGAATATTTTGGGAGCTAATTGCTCAGAGTATGCATGAGATTTGAGGGTGAGTCGGAGCATTGGTGGAAGTCTGCTCGACCCATCTTAAGAGTTAGACATCCAGAATGGACATGAAAAAATAATTCTAGATGTATTCCGATAACAGAATATCCCGAACACTACTTAAAGGAAATAACAGATAAAATTCTTTACTCTGACCTAGAGGAACTGGTTGATTGACAAGTATGAAACTCAATTTATATACATGCCCAGATATAACCCCAACACTATGAACAGTGAGAGTCGGAATGTCTGAAAGTTTATGGAAGGGCTCAAATTATCAATTAGAGTCTGATTAGCCCGTTAGATATCACTACCTATGCCGAGGCAGTGCGCAGACTACAGTTGTGTGAATAAGATTATGAGTTGCATGGCTCTGAAATTGGGAAAGGTAGTAAAGGCCGAAATAGAGATGTTAGGACGGGAAAAAATGTAGTTTGGTAAAAGCTTAGAGTTGTTGAGTCACGGGGAAAGATGATTGGTAAAGCCCTAGAGTATTCAATTTCAATACTTTTGAAGGGTATTGTGATTTGAGGACCCCGACTTGCTACAGAGAGTGTAGCAGTGTAAAAAGTGAAGGATATGTGGTAGATACCACGGAAATAAGATGTTGGACAAGGACGAGTGCAAGCCTTGGACCAAAACACTATTGATGTTTTATCTGATGTGGTAGAAGATACCACAATGGTTGTAAATAATGAAGTAATTATTTTAATTGATCCTGGTATCACGCATTTATTCATACCGCCTTCAGTTGCTTATAAGCTAGTGAAAGATGTGAAGCCTGTACCCTTAGGTAAGATGATGATGGTTAGATTATTATCACTAACTGAATATGGGTATAGGGATTATAAGTTGAAAACGGGGGAAAAAGGATATGTTAGTCGATTTTATTCAATAGAATATGAATAATTTTGAAGTAATATTTAAGAATAGATTGATTCAACTGCAAACTATCTTGTTTAGAGTGCTATCCTAAGATAGTGATGTTTTCACCCCTGAAAAGCGTATTGTAAGTTTTAACAAGTAATGAAAGAGTTTGTTATAAGTGATATATGAAAGGAGATAAGCTTTGAGATGTGATAGATCCTAAATATGAGATATATTGGAATAAGAGGCGTATGCAAGGTAAAGATATCTATGATATGTAAAGTAATTTGGATTAAGCGATATATAGTGAATATGAATTGCGGCCAAGGATAAGAGGAGGATATATCCACACCTAGTCCATGTGGTCAAGTCTGAGGGTTAATAAAGGTATTTCAAAGTACCTCTCCACCTGAAGACTTGATAGCGTCTAGAAGCACACACATAACCTATAAATTGAAATCGACAGTCGTAATATATACATTTAAAATTTGGGTACCTTTACTGGTACGATAAAGAAATATAGAATTCGATTAATCATGAAGGTTTAAAAATTAAAATTTTATAAAAGCCGTTAATATAAGAAAAAGGAAATGACGTGGGTTAGTGCTTGAACGCAAGCGATTTCGAAATAACATTATACGTTTATGCGTACATAGGTCAAGGATATGTGCGATTGAAATATTTATTAGAACTCAACTACGATGAGGTATTTAAACCTTACCTGGATCGATTGGTTGTCATCTTTAGCGATGATATTTTGATGTATTCGAAGTTTAGGGAAGAGCATGAGTAGCAACAGGAAACTGTCTTACAGACGAGTTGTTGAGAGTTTCTCGAAATGGGCTGCTCAGTTGACACATCTTGTTCGAAAAAGATTGTATGTCAGTAGGATGATAAGTATGAAAGTAGCTTCAGTGAGTTTTGGTATATTGAAGTAATAAACTGACCACCATAATTATTCTCACCATAACCAATAGCTCAAGAGGTTTCAGTGTGTATGGATACCTCAAAATAAGGATTGGGCTATGTATTGATGCAAAATGGGAAGATAGTCGTTTATGGATATAGATAGTTCAAGGATCATGACAGAAACTATCCGACCTATGATTTAAAGTTAGCAGTCGTAGCGTTTACACTGAAAGTTTGGCGCCACCACTTAAATGGTGAGAAATTTTCAGATATGTACCAATTATAAAAGCCTCGAGTATCTGTTTTCACAGAAAGAGTAGAATATGAGATAACTAAGAGGGTTAGAGCTTCTAATAATTATGATTGTGAAATTGTACCACCCAGGAAAGGCTAATGTAATGGCTGATGCCTTGAGCAGAAAGAGTCTTGGGATGGTATTACATATGATGGTCAGGGAGCGTGAGCTGCTAGAGCAGTTGTGAGCCTCAGTAGTGATGTGATCTCTTTTGACGATGACAGTGATTTTGTGACAGTTAGCCTGAGGTTAGAACCAGATTTGAGTGACCGGGTTTGCCAGGCTTAGCGTGATGATCGGCATGGTGTCAATAGTGTGGGTCAGATTCAGATAGGTACAGTGACAGAGGTTCAGAGACAATATAAGTGCTCCCTAGGACCACAGTTGATGAGATCGTGTTATTGTTAGAAGCTCACTCTTCGAGATATACAGTGCATCCGAGAAATAATAAATATATCGAAATCTCTGAAACGGGTATTGGTGGTCAGATATAAAAAAAAAAGACATTGTAGAGATTGTGGAAAAGTGTCTCGTATGTCAGCAGAGTAAGGTAGAGTATGAGAACTCTGCAGGATTATTGCAGCCTCTACCTATATCGACACGAAAATGGGAGCAAATTACCATGAATATTATGATGGTTTACAGAGGACCCGGATAAATCACAAGGCTATATGGGTGATAGTCGATAGATTGATTTAGTTTAACCACCTTCTGGCTATGGAAATCCCCAGATACTCTGTGTGTGTAGGCGAAGTTATGTGTATGGAAAAATTATGGAACATTATGTAGCGTTCCAGTGAGGATGGTAACAGATAGGGATTCCCGCTTCACTTCCCACTTCTGGGAACATTTTTCAGGAAGCTATGGGAACTCGACTGAGTTTTAGCACAGCTTTTCATCCTCTGACAGATGGTCAGTCAGAGAGGACTGTACAGGTTCTGGATGATATGATGAGAGCGTGTGCCATTGAGTTGATAAGCTTCTGGGATGATCAGTTGTTACTAATCAAATTCACCAATAATGACTGCTATCACTCGAGTATCGGGATGACTTTATATGAGGCATGGTATGGCTTTAGGGAGTTGTTCCTCGACTTGGATAGGAAGAAGTGGGTGACAGATAGAGAATTGTTTCCGAATTGGTAAGATAAACCTTTGAGGATGTTCAGTTGAATTGTGAGAGATTAAGAACACCTCAGAGCAGACATAAAAGCTATGCTGACAAGAGACAGAAACCATTGGAATTCACCGAGGGTGAATCAGTATTGAGGCAGTTACATGTCCTAAGAGCATAACGACATTTGGAAAGAAGGCAAATTGAGTTTCGTTAGATTGAATCCCTTGAGATATTGGACAAAGTGGAAGATAAGGCCTGTAGGTTGGTGTTACCACTTAAATAAGCAAGCATCCATAATCTGTTCCATCTTTGATGCTTCGAAAATACTATCTAGACCCAGCATATGCGATCGGATAGGAGCTCCGACAGCTTAACTCAATGAAAGTATAACGTATTTTGAAAAATCGATTCGGGTATTAGACGGAAGGAGAAAGTGTTGAGGTTTAAGATAATCTCCCTAGTTAAGTATGTTGGTAGTATTACACTCCGAAAAAAGTTACATGAGAATTAAAGAGTATGATACGATAGACGTACCGGAGTAGTGTATGGACCCATTTGACGTGGTTCTAATTTGAAGGACCAAATTTCTTAAGTGCGGGAGATTGTAAGACCCGATTTTATTCAAAACACGAAATGAAAAATGCAAAAGGATTGAAATGGTATTCCCGAACACGTGAAGGGTAAAACGGTCAAAAGATCAAAATTCGGTATTAATCGGGATAAGAAAATTTAATTAAAAATATGGGATTGAGAAATCTTGATAAATAACGAAGAAATAATTAAATTTCGAGTTCAATTGATCAAGATATGAATTTATAGGAATTAATCGAAATTTTTACATCGAAAAATTATCCCGAAAGACAAACTAAGACCGATAAATTCATTTAATTGGTTAAATGGATAAAATATAATTTTTTATGATATTTTTGGATTTTTAATAATATAATATTGATTAAAATAATATTAAAAATAAATTATAAATTAATTAATTAAATTAAACTAAAAAAATAAACTGAAATTCGCGAAAATCGCGAAACATAAAGAAAATGGTGAAACTAAAGGAGGCGAACCGAGGGAACCAAATCCCTTCAGCCGACGGTCACCGGCGAGGGAGAAGCCTAGATCAGGGCGGGTGAAGGTAGCCCAGCACTGGGCGAACCACCAGCGGCCGTGACGCGCCGTGGAGACCGCCGGAGAACGCCAAAAATGAGGGGAGAGGCCATAGGAGAGAAGCCTAGATCGACGGCCATCGACGCCGATTCGACCAGCCCTGAGGCCCGATGATGAATGCCCGAGTGCAGCCGAGCCGAACGGCACCGAAATCACGTCGAGAACCGATCGGATGACGCCAAAACGACAAAATGATGCCTAAATCGGTACGACCGATTCAGCACAGTGACGATATGCTGAACCGGACCGGATCGGTTCAGCCAAAAAGAAAAGGAAAAAGAAGAAAAAAGGGAAAAAGAAAAAGAGAAAAAATTGGAAAAAAATCTCAGTGATACAATCGAGCTACGAGTAAGTCGGTAAGCGGTCGAAATTGACCGATTTAAATTTTAAAATATTTGATTTGATTAATATTCGACTGAAAGTTTACCCGAAAAAATTATGTAATTGTGTAGCTCGACAATTAACGTCAAACGAGAGCTCATTACAGCCTCGATTTGCGTACTATCATGGAACCACAGGTAAGTAACCCTTATTTACGACAATATTACATCGTTATGCGTATTAAAAATTTACCGCATAAATTACGGATTTAAATTTCGCATGAAATGAATTATATTCTGGAATTAGAGATAAAATGTCGTAAATAATTCATAAGCTATTCGAGAATTTAGAACGAGGTCCAATATATACTGATGGGCCCAATGAGCCCAATAGGCCTCGATAATGTGAATAGTAAGTGAAAAACGAGCTTAAAGTCGATTAAGGCTCATTATGGTACAATCGGGCTCAATATGGGTAAACGGGCCCAATGATTTAAATTAAGCCCAGAAAATATGAAATACAATTAATTGTATTGAATTTGACTTGATGTATATTTATATGCAGTTTCGGAGATTTGATTGAGAGCAAATCGGACTGCATGACGAGACATCAGTGAAAGGTCAGACTGTACAAAAAAAATGAGGTAAGGGAATTGTGTGAGTAGCTAGAGGTAGCTTCGCATATTTAATAGCTTTTGTATACACTAAATATGTATGTATACACTGAATATGTATAAAGGTCCTAGAAATAAATTTAAAGATTTTAAGGACTCGAAATAGGAATAGACTATTTTACCCTTATTGAGGGAAGTTCACCTAAGGATGGTGAAAGTATGACATGCATGAAATGCATGATTTAAGGAATTTTCTTGATTTTTAAGCAAAGAAAATCGATAGATTGGCCAGTAATTGCATAAATTTCACAATATAACACTACGTAAGTGTTATTAAGATTTAAATGAAATTTCTTTGGAAAATGAGCCAACTATCAAGTTTAATGTAAACAGATAGTGCTGGCGCATAGCTCGCACTATATCTGAGCTTGTGAGTATGCATAAAACGTGCTTGAGCGGCTGCTCGCACCGACTTGTGTGACATCATATGCATGACATGTGCTAGAGCGGTTGCTCGCACTGATTTTTATTATTTTGAAATACATGAAAGGTGCTGGAGCCTAGCTCGCACTCTGTTTTGACATGTTTTGACCTGATATGCATAAAAAGGTGCTGGAGCGCTTGCTCGCACTAGTTTTAATGATTTGACATGCATAAGAGGTGCTGGAGCTTAGCTCGCATCCTGTTTTAATATGATAATTGTATAAAAGCCATGCTGGAGTGTAACTCGCATGAAATTTGATTTATTTATTCATGAAACCGTGCTAGAGTGTAACTCGCACGAGATTTGATTTACTTGAGCATACATTCGTGCTGGAGCGTTGCTCGTACGAAGTTTTATATTAATTTATAACTTATTTTAAAGTCATACTGGAGTGCTACTCGTACGCAGATTTTACTGATTTTTATGAAACCGTGCTAGAGCTTCGCTCGCACGAGATTTTAAGATATCATGAATATGCATGGAGCCATGCTAGAACTTCGCTCGCACAGAGATTTATATGACATGCATATAGCCATGTTGGAGCCTCCTATAGACTGTGTGTCACAGTGAGATGATATGCCCACACGTGCATATTGAGACAGAGATGGTATGGGTGGATAAGACCTATTGCAGACACCCCTGATTGAGCTTAGGTTCACGGAGTACAATGTACCGTGTATGTCACGCGGAGTATGTTGTACTGTGGGGATTGTTGGAGTGGAGTGGAATTAGCCACGAGGCAGCAAGCCTTGCCCTCATAATCCTGATGTTATGTTATTCTGGTGGGTAGGACCGACCCACCTCCCGTTTTAGGTGTGATACCCCGCACACTAGGTACCGTGTAGCCAGGGATCACTAGGTTATGGCCATAGTCCTCGTTGTTACTGATATAGTCACCTACTTGTCTTACGTGATATAACTTATCGTCTTGATAGACTAAGGTAGACCCGAGGGAGGGGTCAGGCCCCAATTTTGTGATTTTCATTGAGATACGATTTTATAACAGGCTATTATAATGAATTTTCAATGAGATTGATTTATGAGATGCTTAACCCCTTCGGGTTAGTTTATACTGCAGTTTTAATGAAATGATTTAAATGCAGTAGCATGATGAGTTTTCCATGCTTTAATTATAAATTCATGAAAAGATTTGTCTCTCATGATTTGATTTACATGGCATGAACTAATTTATGATCCTAATTTAATTCATGCTAATTATGATTTAATGATGTCACATAAAATACCTTTGATGCATGAATTACATGATTTCTATATGCACAAATAGTTTTGATAAACTATGGCATTGAAATATGCATGATTTTGTGTGTAAGTTTTTAACGAAAAGAAATGGATTTTAAGGGCATGGCATTATGAGCATGTAGATAGTGGAGCTATCTACTTAGTTGCATAATTGCCTTACTGAGCGTGTGGTTTGCTCACCCCCTTATTTTCTCATCTTTTCAGAGTACTCACAATAGCTAGTGAGCGACTAAGGACTTGTAATCTTGGTATCCGTTGCTTCCCATCGAGAGTCAGGTATACACGTTTGTATAGTCTTATATCTAAACATGTAAATGTACAGTAAATGGATATGATGTCAGGGATGTAGGTGATGTAATACCATTGTATATGTATTTAGTTAAAGTCAAATGATAGTAAACTCTGATATGTGAATGTGATTATGGAAATAGAATAGTAAATAGGTGAGAGGTGACTAACACCGAATTATAGCCCAACTGTTTGTAGGATGGTCACTATGAGAGAAATGTAAGAATTAAATAAAAAATGAAAAAGCGAAACATTTACTCTGATTTTTAGGTAATTTGGATCATGACAGGGTTAACCTGGCGGGAAGAAGAAGAAGCAGGGAGATCCCAAAAGGGATCTCCCCCACGCGCCACCATCCAGTGGTTGCACGGCTACTGTTTTCTCCAGTCTTTAATGAAATTTAATTTTAAATTTTTTCGTGATTTTTCTGTAATTTTTTGGAATTGTTAAATATTTATTATTTAATGTTTTGTATTATTTGAATTAAATTTGTGTGTTATGCACATGATTATTCTTGTTTTGCTTCATGGTGATATGTTTTATGATGTTCTGAGTTGATTGGCAATATGTACTTTCTTTGAAATTGTTAATAAATTTATGTACTCTCACCTACAAACATGTTCATATTTTATGAAAAATAAAGTCTTAAAATAAATTAAATTGATATAAAATGCCACCAAAGTGATCTCTTTTGTATTAATTTATTTATTTTGAAAAATAAGGTTGTCATTAAGAAATTTATATGACAGTGTTTTTAATTTATGCGAAAAATAATCGGCCCAAAGGAAGATTTTTTTTGGTCGAATTATTGACACATAAGGTAGTAAATATGTGATAAAAAAATTTTTTCATGCATGTAATATGTCGGTCCAAAGAAAAGCATATTATTGGCAGGATTTGGTTATTAATATTTACTAATAAAGTTTAAGAGTACCGCTTACAAATTGATATTTCTGTCTAAAGACTAAATGTCAATGTTGTGCTTGGTATCTTATATGACCCAAAATTATTTAATTGTGAGCTGATTATTGTTTTTTTGCTTATAGTGAATGTTTCTTCCATATCTGTCAATTTGAATAACATTTCAGTGCTTAATGGCATTAACTTTGAGACATGGAAGGAGCACGTAACATTGTGCTTAGGTGTATGGATCTGGACTATGCGATCAAGTCAGAACGACCTCTTGCCCCTACTGATAATTGTTCAGATACGGAAAGGGCACTTTATGAAAAATAGGAGTGTTCAAATCGCATGAGTTTGATGATCATGAAGCACTTAATTACGGATGCTATCAGGGGCGCAATATCTGAGGAAGAAAATGCTAAAAGTTTCCTTAAGCAAACTGTAGACAAATTTGCTATAAATGAAAAGGTCGAAACAAGTACTGTTCTGACTAAACTTGTTTCAATGTGATATAATGGCAAAGGAAACATAAGGGAATACATTATGGAAATGTCTAATCTTGTTATAAGATTAAGGGCACTAAAGTTAGAGTTGCCTAAAGACATACTCGTGCACCTGGTATTGATATCTCTTCTTCTACAATTTAATCCCTTTAAGATAAGTTACAATACTCAAAAGGAGAAATGGACTCTTAACGAGCTCATTGATCAGTATGTGCAAGAAGAAGAGAGACTGAAACAAGATAAGATAGAAAGTGCTCAATTAGCATTTTCTTCCAATGGTAATGTTGCCAACAAGAAAAGGAAAAGGAAGAATATAGGAAAAGGTACTGCAAAAATTGGAACGTCACAGCCTAAAGGGCAGTAGAAATAGGATAAGATGATCACTTGTTTCTTCTGCCATAAAGATGGACATGTGAAGAATGATTGTTCCAAGTACGAAAAAATGGCTTACCAAAAGGGGTAAACTTCTCAACCTTATTTGTTCTGAAATTAATTTGGCTTTAGTACCCAATCACACTTGGTGGATAGACACAGGTGCAACAACTCACATAAGTGTGACAATGCAGGGCTGTCTAAGGAGCAGAAAGCCAACTGATGATAAAAGTTTCATCTACGTAGGAAATGGCGAGAAAGCTCATGTTGAGGCTATTGGTATATTCATATTAAAGTTAGAATCTTGTTATTATTTATATTTGGACGAGACTTTTTATGTACCGTCATTTAGACGAAATTTTATTTCTGTTTCTAATTTGGACAAATTGGGCTATTCTTGTTCATTTGAAAATAAAAAATTTAGTCTCTTTCAATATTCAAATCTTATTGGTATCGGTTCTTTAGTTGACAATTTATATAAATTAGACCTACATGCCTCATATGTTAATAAATGTTTCCATATAAATAATTATGGTACAAAGTACAAATTAATTAATGAGAATTCTTCCATGTTATGGCATAAACATTTATGGCATATTTCTGAGCAAAGAATACGAAGACTTGTGTCAGAAGGAATTCTTGATTCCTTTGATTTTTCAGATTTCAAAATCTGTATTGAGTGTATTAAGGGAAAACAAACAAATATCAAGAAAATAGGTGCCAAAAGGTGTTCAAACGTCTTGGAATTAATTCATACGGATATATGTGGTCCAGGACACATGGTAGATATGACAGATCAGGTGAACAACGTCCAGGACACTTTGCATGGTATTTAGCAAAATGTAGTGTATATCCTTAATCGAGTTTCAAGCAAAGCAGTAGCTAAAACCACATATGAGTTATGGACAGGAAAGAAGCCTAGTATTAGGCACTTACATGTTTGGGGTTGTCCAGCTGAAACTAAGTCATACAAGCCTAACGAAAGGAAATTGGACTCAAGAACAGTAAGCTGCTACTTTGTTGGATACTCAGAAAGATCGAGGGGTTTCAAGTTTTATGATCCCTCAAGTAAATCCTTTCTCGATATGGGAAATGCGAAGATTATTGAGGATGTTGAATAGAGTGGGAGTGTTAAACCCAGAGATCTTGTCTTTGAAGAAGAGCATGTACCTATTCCTACAATTGCAATTGAAATGATCAAACAATTATGTTTGACGTTGTTCAAGATACAAATACAGATTATCAAGATACTCATGGGTTACCTCTTAGTTATATTGAAGAGCTAGCTCCTATTCAATTAGAGGAGCAATAACAACCTCAATTGGAAGTGTCATTAAGGAGATCCTCTAGAGAGAGGAGATCAACGATTCCATATGATTACATCTTTTATCTCCAAGAACATGAGTTTGATATAGGAATGGAAGATGATCCAACATCTTTCACTGAAGCCAAACAAAGTGTTCACTCCCAACATTGGATAGAGTCCATGAAATATGAGATGAAATCAATGGAGGACAATGGCGTTTGGGATCTTGTCGAATTGCCTAAAGGAGCGAAACTGATTGGTTGTAAATGAAGAATTGTGCATTAAGAGATACACTCATTGCTAAAAGTGATAAATTTAGTTTACTTCAATGCCCAAGAAATGAGATTGAAAAGAAAGAGATGCAAAAGATTCCTTATGCCTCAGCAGTAGGGAGTCTTATGTATGCTTAAGTATGTACGCGTCTGAATATTGCATACATAGTTGGAATGCTTGGCAAATATTTAAGTAACCCTGGTAAGGATCATTAGAAAACAGTAAGGAGGGTTATGCGGTATCTACAAAAGACTAAAGATTACATGCTCACATATTAGAGGTCATATCATTTAGAGATCGTTGGGTATTTAGACTCTGATTTTGCTGGTTGCCTTGATAGCAAAAAATTTACTTCTGGCTATATTTTCATGTTAGCTGGAGGAGCTGTCTCATGGAAAAGTGTAAAGCAGTCACTCATAGCTTCTTCCAACATGGAGGCAGAATTTATAGATTGTTATGAGGCATCAAACTAAGCAATATGGTTGCGAAATTTTATCACAGGGCTGTGCATTTTCAATGGTATTGAGAGGCCATTGAAAATTAATTGTGATAATAAAACCGCTGAGTTATACTCTAAGAACAACAGGAGCTAGTCAAAGTCAAAGCATATTGACATTAAGTTTCTTGTTGTTAATAATAGAGTTCAGAGTTTTCAGATTACTATTGAACATATAAATACAAACTCTATGATTGTGGATCCGTTTACAAAGGGAGTACCACCTAAGGTGTTTCATGAGCATGTAGCTCATATGGGTGTGGTTCATCCTGATGATATACTTGTATAGTGGGAGCTTGTTTCTTGATGTTCATTTGTTATTGAGATTTTTCTGATCAGAATAAAGTATTTTTTGTTATTATTGAAAACTCTAAAATAAAGTAATATTCTTTCACTAGCAGTATGCATAAAGACTTGAAAAAATGATAAAGTATGACCAATTGGAAATAGGCATGTTAAGAGATCACGTTTCATGTAATTTTCATGCTACACATGTCACGACCCTTTTTATCCTTTATATCCAAAAATCACTATAAATTTTTTCTCATTTTCATTTCCTTTACCCGGTCGCGAACATTCTTACCACTACACAGTTGGGCTGTGAGTCAATAATAATCATCATATCTCATTCATTTTCAAATTAATCAAAAGTCATGTCATACATTTAAAAGATAAGTTATACATTTATACCAGACATGTTTATTGACATCTACATCCCCCATATCACAATTCAAAATGACTACTGTGTTTTTACATTGTTTAGATACAAAAAGAATTCTGTGTGTATACCTCTTTGTGATGGAGTGCAGCAAATGTCCAAAATATAATGCCTCAGTCCTTCACAAGGCTACTGTGTACGCTCTGTAGAGGGGGAAAGTAGAGGGATGAGCAACCACACGCTCAGTAAGGTAATAATGCAAGCATGGTAGATAACTACTCTATCTACATGCTAATAATGTCATGACATAAATCATTTATAGTCGGAGCATGAGGAAATAAAACTATATGCCGCATGTATATACATATATCATGTACTAAAACATGGAAAACAGGCATGTAAAACATGGAATCATCATCATGTAAAACCTCTCATGCTCATCATTATCAAAACTCATTATAAAAAGGGAAATTCATTAAGAAACATCCTTTAAGATTTCTCATTTTCTCAAACACATCAAATCTCATCACAATAACATATCATTTCTTAAAATCAAATCCCACAAGACTCGACCCCTCCCTCAGGTCTACCCTGGATAATCACAATCACACTTAACGTATAAAACCATGTGGTATCATGTAATATTATGTGAGACAGGCGGTCACTATATCTCAAAGACTATGTTGGCCAACTATGTCATAATCATCCCAGACCACACGGATCCCGGTGTACGGGGCATCATGCTGGAACGAAGGTGGGTTAGTTCTTCGCCAGACTTTTCAACTCATCACCACAACCATGCGGTATAGCGTACTCCATGTGAGATACACGGTACAACGTACTCCACGGACCCATATCATGGTTGGGGGTGCCAGCCATAGGTCTTATTTACCCCAATGCCATGTGTAACCTATATAGTCTCAAGTGCACGTAGAGCTTTTCACCTTGTAAGAGAGCCTCCCCACCAATAAAGCCTCCCCACCCCATCGGGCTTAAGGATGTTGGCTTAAGGATCCTACAGTAAGAGAGCCTCCCCACCAAACAGAGCATCCCCACCCCATCGGGCTTAAGGAGGTAGGGCTTGAGGATCTTACCATCTCCATGGCATCATACATACCACAGTGTGAAAACCTGTGCGAGCTAAGCTCTAGCACGATTCATGCATCATTAACAAATCACCTCGTACGAGCAACGCTCTAGTACGACTTTATGCATAAAATCATGAAGAATCGCGTACGAGCATAGCTCCAGTATGGTTATATGCATAAGGAAGTAAACTGAAATCCACGTACGAGCAGGAGCTACAGTACGGTTTATAAAACATCATTACAATTCAAATCAAGGTGCGAGCTAAGCTCCAGTACATTTTGTACATGTGCAAACATCAAAATCAAGTGCGAGTGAAGCTCCAGCACTATTTAACTCACATAATTACGATAGGCGGCTTTATTTCAATAAAACATTCTAAAAAATGGTTAGCACCTTGATGGTGCCTTTTCTTAAAATTAGGAAACCACTAGCCAGCCTATCCGTCATTTTGCTTAAACCAAAGCAATGTGTTTTCATAAAAGCATCAAAACATATGATTTATGCAATTATTAGCCTTACTATCCCTTTTTCATAAAATCCACTTCAAAACCAATACATATACATACATATTTGTAGTCGTTCATACATACTATCAACCATTCTTTCTAAACAACCATGCGTTTCACAAAACCCTATATTTACCTGTAAAATACGAGCAGTTGTCTCTATATACTCACAGAATTCCCTTACCTAGAATCGCGTCGCGTGATTCCACTTCCTTAAAGCTGCTTGATTGCACAGTTCGATTAGTCTCCAATGAACTCTTCGAAACTGCACGAGATTACGTTTCACGTCAATTTAGTCCCATATAACTCAACTTTTGTGTTTACTATAGTTGATTTAACCTATAGTTTCCATTAGCACTCATAAGGTCTTATTAGATTACTCTACTCTTATCTCGAGAGTCTATTGGATTCTTTTAGATCCCTTGATTCTTACTAAATCAATATTTAAGCCCATAGTGTTCATTTTTCATCATTTACTTCACTATGGTATTTTGTCAAACACCTCACATACTCATGCACTTAACTAAGCCAATTTAACAATGTGGTTTCATTCAACCTTCTAAAATCATACATAATACCTCATTGACACTTTAGCATACTCCATTTATCATCAACTCAACTATATCACATTTTCTCACTCTAGATTCAATATAGGTTTCACTTATTCCATTGTTTTTTAGGTAGTTTCTATCATTAATATGCATACCAATCAACTCCAAAATCAATAACTTAACAAATATACTTAGATTGGTGCATTAGAAACTCACCTAGCTTGATTTCCTCCTTGCTCCAAATGGGAATGCACATTTGCTCCTTCAATCCAACCAATGGGATATTAATTCCAAGGTATGTTGTTCTTCTCTTAGTAAGGAACAACTTTGCTCTAATGGTCTTTCTTCAAATCTTTATGAAAATGGGGTGATTTTAGAGTAAGAAAGTTAGGTTTTGGATTGAAAATAGAAAGGAATGGCTTAGTCCCATGAAATGCAGATCCAACTGCTCCATATTTATAGAATTGGCTTGATGAGATTGATCTGCATTGGGTGGAGATCAATCTGGTCCTCTTAAATTCCTCATTTTCACGACATTTTGAAGGCATGAGATCAATCTGTCGAAGGCTTGAGATTGATCTACTTCAGTGAATGGGATCGATCTGCTTCAATGGAACAGGATCAATTTGTCTCAGGCAGAGAGCTAAGAAGATCGATATGGTCTCAAGGGGAGATCGATCTGGTCCTAATGGGAGATCGATCTGCTCCAGCCCGAGAGTTAAGTAAATTGATCTGTATTGAATAAGGGATCGATCTTCCTCTTTCAGCATGTCTGATTTTGCATTCTTCAGGCCATGAGATCGATCTCTCCTTACATGAGATCGATCTGGCCTTCATCCTACACCCTTTTTACTGCAGTTTCCTCATTCAAACTCATACTTAATCACTTCAACATTCATTTATCATTCCATTCACACTTAGAACTAAAAAAACATTCACTTCTTGCAATTCATATGTAATGTAACTCGTCTTTACATCAATTAATCTTATACATTGCATAGAAAATTAAGGGTCTTACAACACATCCATACTTGATCTATGTCGTTTATTATATTAATATACGTGACAGTTGATGGGTCCAGTTATAGAATATATGTAACAAAGATCGCTTTCATCCTATGTTAATATAATTGATGGACCAGATTGTTTAAAGTGGTTCTTTGTAAAGATAACAAGTATTGAGCTCATAAAGTTATTTTTAAATGTACAATAGTCAAGCGACATATGAGGCCCAAGTGGGAGATTGTTGAGAAATTATTTATGTGGGCCTACATATATCAATTTATTGTACATTACAGGCTATGTAATTTGTTCAGTCCACTTAAAAGTGATCAAATAAAGTTATTGGACTTCAGTGCATCTCAAATAGTATGGGTTTTACAATGTGTAGAGACCTGATATTTTATTCTATTTTAATGATGGGCCAAAATAGGATAAAGTATACTTCAGTTATAAATAGGTTATGGTCCCCAGTCTAAATGTGATTTTTCTCATTCTCATATCCTATCAGTAAGTGAGTTAGGGTTTTCTCTCAAAGGTAAAATTTAGACTAAAAGACTGCTAACCCCAATCAATCAATTTTAATGGATCTAGGTACGCTTCCGCATTCTAATTTTCTTGATGATTGAACATGAGATCCTTGATATAAATATTATTTAATTAAAGTTTCCTACATGATTTCCGTTACTCCTGACATTATGAATAATTCTTTATCCTATTTAGCTCATATCTGATTGTTCATCATGCATAGACAATTAAAAATTTGATTGATGTTGGAAACAGTGAACAAGTATTCTGGAAAGCAATTCAGGAGTAAGGACGAGGTCAAGTATGTCTTACAAGTCATTATTTTTCCTTTGATACTAATAATATTTTCTTACTTTTTTCAGCAATTTTGAGAAGCTAATAGTTGTCGGTAATCACCAAACCTTTCCCTTTTTTTTTGAAGAATTTACTAGAAGAATATGATATGAACAAAGGTGAAATTTTTACCCAAGTCTTTAGGTGTTTGGGAATATTGTACATGAAAAGGATGAAGAATTTGAAATTGGCAAATTGATTCAAGTACAACATCATTTTCCATGATATTTTATTTGATGTTGTTAATTTATAAATTTTGAAAATTGAGTCCAAATGAAAGACTCCTTCGACTACCACTTTCTTTTAGCTTTGATTAAAAGAATTTACTTGCCATGCTAGAAAAAGTGAGAGAAAGTTTACTATTTAGAAAAAATGATGGAAACACTTATCTATTTTAAGCTCTCTCATTTTTTTTTGGGTAATTTGTTATTTTCCTTCTTAATTTATAACTCTTTTCTATGATAATCCATTTCTTCCTTTCATCACTTCAATTAAGATGACATTAATTGGCAAGTACTAATTTTAATGATTAAATCCATATGAAATTTAGTATTGTCATTCTTTGGTAATTTAGAGAAGATTTATCATGATAGTAACTATGTATGTTATGGTTACACGTTGCAATTTAGTGTGGGTGAAGTTTGCAGGAAGTAGAAGGTGTTGGCCTTGGATAACATGTTATGGTCTAAGCTATTCATAGAGAGGTGGGGAATCGATCAAGCTACATTCTATGCCCCTAATCCCATAGATTTAGTAAGCTTCAATCCACATTAAGATTCTCTTTTGTTTTTTTTTAATATTTGTAATAATTGTTGCGTCAAACATGGTGCAATAATTTGAGACTTGTGATCGTTTATGTTTGCAGTAGTTGTACTGGTGTAGATTTCCTAAAACCGAAATGATACAGTTAGAACAAATTACATGGAATATTTAATTGAAACATGAATGGCATCACATTTTAAATGGAACACGATATGCCATGTTAGATGGTATCATTGGTGCCTAAAATACTTATTCCTTTAAAGTTGTTTGCTATCTTTAATAATGACATTTTCTTCCCCATTTCAGAATACAAACATTAACTACCCAGGTTAACTGCACTTGATGGAAAGTTAAAGTTTGCATTAGCAATTGTTGTAATCACAAAGAAGAGGTTGGTAGGTTAGGGTCTGCACCTTCTGAATTTCGTTACAAAAATATATAGTTATTGTAGCCATTTCATTGTGATTGTTGGAAAAATTAAATGGAAATATTAATCTCTTTATTAGAAATTATTTTCTGCCCATTATATGCCATAATTATTTTTATGTTATACTGATTATAGTTTCACGTGATTGTTAAGAACTACATTATTGATATTTTTATATTATGCAATCTAACATTAGCTTTTTGATTTCTTATATAACTTAAAACTTCTTTCCACCTTGATAGTGGTAGTGAGCTTTATCATTAGAGAATGCTTCACTACCTAAGTAAAGGTTGCTCCATTATTAGAGATTCACTCTTTCAAGTTAAAGGTCTTTTCTGTTTTATATTAATCATGAGTATGAATTATTCATTATGAACTTTTAGATAGCACATCTTTTGTTTTTCCTATCATTAGTATGATGTTAACATCTACAATCCAACAAGCTTTTTTAAGTAATTCTATGATAGTTCTTTTCTTAAAGATGTTGGGATCGATGAAATCCTGAAAAAAAAAAATCATTGGATTTTGTTTGTATTCATTTTTTTGGTAAGGCACATATACATATTTATGCTCTATTTTGCATCATCCATCATATAATAGTAGACAATTGATGCTTGGAATTTAAAATTTACCATAATGAAAAGTTGTGCTAGAGATGACCATCCTAGCTCATTTACATTATCTCATGCACATAGAAATTTTCATGGATAAACTGTTTTTTTCCTTTTAGAAACAAAAATGAAATTCATTGTATTAAAGAGTCAGCTATAATTAATAGACATACATATATACATATATATTATCCCTACTCTGGATCCAAATTTCCTTCGTAACAAATGCCTTTGATTCCATTCCATGAAAGTAAATGTTAGCAAATCCATTCATGCAAGCATTTATGCATTTATCAGTTGAAATATTTCAAGTTAAAACCTTATGTCACAACCCATTTTTACCTAAAATCGCTACAAATTTTTCACTTTTTCCTTTCCTTTCCCAGTCGTGAACATTCTCACCACCAAACAGTTGGGCTCGATTCAGTATTAGTCACCCTTTACCATCTACCATGCCATCTATATTTTAATTTATTCAAAAGCAAACATGTGTACTTTATAATTGAGGTTTTATACTCGTACGTGTTTACTAATATTTACATCTCTCATATTACATTCCAAAATGATTACTATGCTATTACATGTTTAGATACAAAATGATGCCAGTGTGTATACCTCTCAGTGATGGGAAGCAACGGATACTAGGATGCAAGTCCTCAGCCACTCACTAACTACTGTGTGCGCTCTGTAGAGGGGGAAAATGAAAGGGCTGAGCTCACTAGCTCAGTAAGGCAATAATCCAAGCAGGTAGATAACTACACTATCTACACGCTTATAATGTCATGATATAAAATCGCTTACATTTAAAGCATGAGGAAATAGATAAAACTATGCCACATGTGTATAAATATATCATTACTGTAAAACATGGAAGCATGCATAAAACCATGGAAAGTCATCATGTAAAACGTCTCATGCTCAGCATATCAACTTATCATAAAACAATACATCATCCTTTAAAAACATCCCATAAGGCTCGACCCCCCCCTCGGGTCTACCTTGGATAACACAAATCATGTTTAGTGCATATAAAATCATGTGATATCATGTGACACAGGTGGTCACTGTATACAATCGATGACTTTGGTGGCCAACTATACCTCTATCATCCCAGACCACACAGATCTCGGTGTGCGGGGCATCACGCTATAACGGAAGGTAGGTCAAATCCTACCCGCCAGAATATAAATCAACATCATCACCACACGGTACAGCGTACTCCATGTGATATACATGGTACAACGTACTCCATGGACCCATATCACGGTCGAGGGTGCCTACCGTAGGTCTTATCTACCCCATACCATGTATAACTGACTCAATCTCAAATGCACATATGAGCATCTCATCTGTGTGACTAATAGTCTACACGAGGCATCCAGTACGGCTCGTGCGAGCATTTCATCCATGTGACACACGTATACACGAGGCATCCAGTATGACTCATTACATATCACAATGTGAAAAGTCCAGTGCAAGCAAGGCTCTAGCACGATTTCATGCACAATCAGCAAAAATCCTCATACGAGCAACGCTCCAGTACGACTTTATGCAAAATAAATAATGGTCAAATCATGTACGAGCAAAGCTCCAGCATGATTATATGCATAAGAAATAATGAAACCCACGTACAAGCAAAAGCTCTAGTATGGCTTGCATGCATCTCAACTCAAAATATGGTGCGAGCTAGGCTCCATGTCACGACCCTCTTTCATACAAAAATCACTATAAATTTTTCGCTTTATTCATTAACCATCCCTGTCGTGAACAGTTTCCAACACCAAATAGTTGAGCTATGATTCAGAGTTAGTTCCCTCTTACCATAAACCGTATCACTTAACATTTATATACAATAATTGTAAACACTTAAATTACTTACATTGAACTTTATAAATTCGTACATGTTTACAAATATTTACATCCCCCAAATTTACATTCCAAAAGTATTATTGTGTTGTACTTGTTTAGATACAAAATGATGTTAATGTGTATACCTCTCAACGATAGGCAGCAGCAGACACTAGGAGTGCAAGTCTCTGCTCGCTCTCAACCACTATGGATGCTTTGTGGAGATAGAAAGTGAAAGGGTGAGCACAACTTGCTCAGTAAGGAAATAATGCAAACAGGTAGACAGCTACACTATCTATGTGTTGATAATGACATGATATAAAATCATTTACATTCAGAACATTAGGTGAAATAAAAACCATGCCACATGGATGTGTATAGAATATATAAGAAAACTCATAAAATCAGGCATGATAACACATGGAAAATCATCATGAAAACACATCTCATGCTCATCATAACAAAAACTCATCATAAATCATTTACATCAAAGCTAATCCCATCCATCAGAAACATCTTATGCAAAAACCACATTTCTATAAAATACAATCACGGGTGCCACCCCTCCTTCGTGTCTACTCGGGTTCATCACTAAATTATGATATCACGTGAGGCATGTAGGTTACATTTCGGAAACAAATTAGGAATAATAGCCATGTATAAATCCCTATGATCCCAGGCTACGCGGATCCCGGCATGCAAGGCATCACAACTGCAAGGAGAGGTGAGGTCAACCCTACTCGCCCAATAACTCAACCAACTAGTCATCAAGACTACACGGTACAGTGTACTCCATGTGACATACACGGTACAACGTACTCCGTGGACCCACACGGTCTGAGGGTGCCTGCCATAGGTCTTAGCCCACATCATTGTCAAGGGTGCCTGCCAAAGGACTTAACCCACATGACTGTTTAGGGTGCCTGCTATAGGAGTTAGCCCATATCATGGTTCAGGGGTGCCTGCCGTAGGTCTTAGTCGCCCTATACCATGCCGGTGACCATCTCATTTCTCAAAATACGTGTGTGATATATCATCTCACAGTGACACACAGTCTACATGAGGCATTAGCATGGTTTATGCATGTCATAATATCCAACATCTTGTGCGAGCAAAGCATCAACACGGTTTTCTGTGAAACATATAAAATCCTCGTACGAGCAAGGCTCCAGTACGACTTTCATGCATAGAAAATCAGTAAAAACTTGTGCGAGCAGGGCTCCAGGACTATCAGCATGAGTCAAAACATCGAAATCAATTGCGAGCTAAGCTCACACACCATTTGTACTCTCACAAATATGATAGGTGGCTCCAGTTTAAAATCAAGTATTTTCAAAGATACAACTTAGCACACAATCCGTGTTATTTCATGCAACCACATAAAGCAATAGCCAACCTATCTTCATTTCATTCATATCAAAGCATTTTATCATGAAAACATTAACGTTAATGAAAATCCATGCATTTTAGGATCCTTACTACCCTTTCATAAAATTTCTACCAAGGTAAACTCATCTTTTCTTTCCTTATTTTCAGAACCTTTCTAAAAATTTCTTAATGCATTAATCGATAGTTAGAGAAATTCATGGCCTATAATTCCCCTCAAAATAGTATAGCTACCTCTAGGCACTTACAAAACCCCCTTACCTCGATTCATGTCAAGCGTAGTACAAGTTCCACCGCTGGAAGCTCGTCCAATCCAATTTGCTCCTAATCCAATCTTTGGAGCTGCAAACATTCATCAATTACTTCATCATAATCGATATATCTTACTGGACCTTATTACATTAAGCTCGTCCCCCATGATTACATTCAGCCATGGCATGGTGGCCGAACACCCACCATGCTATTCCTAGCCAATTCCACTATCAAATTCACTTAGTTATACTATCTAGCACTTAGCATGCAATGCTTTAATCATATTTTTCCATTCATTCAAGCATTTTCACAAGCACCATATATGCACATTTCATCACCTTGACCAATCCCAAAAATTAATTTCTCATAAC
Source organism: Firmiana major (assembly GCA_033439115.1). NCBI lineage: Eukaryota > Viridiplantae > Streptophyta > Magnoliopsida > Malvales > Malvaceae > Firmiana > Firmiana major. The sequence continues at coordinate 8,262,481 of CM065902.1, read as the reverse complement.
CATCTCAAAATCATGCATATAACATTATTAACACCTTGGTATAGTCTATTTATCATTAAATCCACCATATCTCACTTTCTCATACTAAACCCATTTCTAGGTCATGGTTGATTCAACATGCTCTAGGTAGTTTTCAACCCATAATACATACACCAATCAACTCATAACAACATCTAGATAAACATACTTAGAGTTGGTGTATTAAAAACTCACCTAACTTGACTTTTCTCTTGTCCGAAATTGGAAGCCCCTTTTGCTCCTTCAATCCAACAAGTTGGATGTTGATTCCAAACTATGTTGTTCTCCTCCCCACAATGAACAACTTTGCTCAAATAGTTTTTTCTCAAATCTTTTTGGAAGGAGTGTATTCAAGAGTGAGAAAGCTTGCTCTTTTGGGTAAAATGGAGGGGTTTTAGGATTTCTGGAGAAGAAGACTCAACTGACGCCCCTTTATATAGAAATCGTATTATGAGATCGATCTCCCAGGTAAGAGACCGATCTTCCCTTACTTTGAACTCTCTCTACATTCAGTTTACAGGCTGTAGGATCGATCTGCTCATGGGAAGAGATCGATCTTTGCTAGCCAGAATCCTTTAGAGATTGATCTATTTTTGGGGATGAGATTGATCCTTGCTAGGCAGAGGCATACCGAGATCGATATGTTTAAATGAGGGATCGATCTCCCCTTTACAAAATACTTTGTTTCTGCATTTTGAGCACAATCAGATCGATCTGCTATAATCAAAGGATCGATCGGCTCTTGGCAGATTCAAATGGGGATCGATCTGTACTAGGGAAGGGATCGGTCTGTTCCTTACAGAATCACATGGGGTCGATTTGGTTGAATGAGAGATCGATCTGCTTTGAATAAGAGATCGATCTGGCCTTCCTCTGCAGGTTCCCAATTGTAGTTTTTCCAAAATTTTAGGGGGAAAACCTGCCTTTGATTGCTTCACTAGTCATTTTGCATCCTATTCACACTTAGAGCATGGAAAGATTCATTTCTTATTCTCGTGTTAAGGAACTTGTGTGTACTTCTTGGAATCAGAAAAAGATACTTAGAATTCATGTTTTCTTGCATTATCATTTCGTGTTTTAAGTCCTTATATTCAATCTGGATGTTTGAGTTCCATTTGTTTAGTCTATGGCCACTTCAGCCCTTATTTTTCCATTACACATATTCATAAGTATTCATGCATTCTCTTTGCAATCTCATTCACATTTATATGATCAAAATCATTCGTCTTATGATTCCATTAACATATAACAAAGTCATACATACATAGGGTCTCAAAAATCTCCCCCTCTAAACAAATTTGGTCCTCCAAATTAGAACCAAATCAGTTTGAGAATAACTCTGGGTACTTCTCTTGCATCATACTCTCCAACTCCCATGTAGCTTCCTCCCGAGTGTGATATTGCCAAAGAACTTTCACTAAGGAGATCATCTTCAACCTCAACACCTTCTCTTTCCTATCTAATATCCGGACCGACTTCTCGACATAGGTCATGCTCTCATTGAGCTCCAATGGCTCATATCTAATCACATGCGTCGGATCCAGGTGGTACTTTCAAAGCATAGAGATATGGAAGACGTTATAAACACCTGCTAACTCTGTCGGCAATGCCAACCTATAAGCCTTATCTCTTACTCATTCTAAAATCTCAAAGGGCTCGATATACCAAGGGCTCAACTTACCTTTCTTACCAAACCTCATAATACCTTTCGAGGGAGAAACTCTCAAGAATACCGACTCACCCATAGTAAACTCTAGTGGTCTCTGTCTCTTATCAGCATAACTCTTTTGTCTACTCTGAGCTGTCCGTAACCTTTCACAAATCAACTAGACGTCCTCAGAGGCCTATCTTACTAAGTCATGAGCAAATATTTGTCTGTCACCAACTTTCTCCCATCCAATAAAGGATCGGCATCTGCATCCATACAGTGCCTCATACGGTGCCATCCGATACTCGCATGATAACTATTATTATAGGTGAACTCGACTAATGGTAAATTATCGTCCCATGAGCCTATAAAATCCAGCACACACGCTCTCAACATATCCTCCAGGGTCTATATAGTCCTCTCTGACTGACCATCTGTTTAAGGATGAAAAGCGATGCTAAAACTCAACTGTGTCCCCAACGCTTTCCCAAAATGTTCTCAAAAGTTGGAAGTGAAGCAAGCATCCCTATCAGAAACAACTCTCACTGGAACCCCATGTAACCGAACTATCTCTCGAACATACAAGTTTGCCAACTAACTTAGAGTATCGGTAGCTCTCAGAGATAATAAATGGGCTGACTTCGTCAACCGATCCACAATTACCCAAATGGCATCATGACCTTTGCGAGTCCTTAGTAAACCCATCACAAAATCCATGGTGACGTGCTCCCACTTCCATGTCAGTATCGATAGAGGTTGCAATAACCCTGCAGGCTTTTGATGTACAGACAGACGAGACATCTAGCAACATACTCGGTAATGTCTCTCTTTATTCCAGACCACCAATTAACCTTCCGAAGATTCTGATACATCTTAGTATTCCCCGGATGTATCTGTGAGAACCCTGCTGCCCGCCCCTCACCAGGTCACAGGCTTACGGCGAACTCATCACAAACCCGTATTGTCCTCTCTGGGCCCACTGGCCCTCAAGGTTTTGCTCCACTGGGGGGGCAAGCCCATCTCCCAGGAGACGCGTCCCAGGAGGCTCGAACTCGGGTCAACACCCTTGTTCTTGCACTCCTGTTGCCAATGAGCCTGGCTCAATGGCATAAGGAGTGCAAGAACTAAGGGTGTTGTCCCTGGTTCGAGCCTCCGAGGACGCGTTCTGAAGGGAATTTCCCTGAATGAAACAAAGCCGTGAGGCCCAATGGGCCAAAGCGGACAATACGTTGGATTTGTTGGCGTTGTTGCACCACCCGTTGTTAGACCACCATCGTTGTTGTGGGCCCAAGAGGGGTGGCCATGGCCGATGGCAGGGGTTAGCCGGGCAGGGGTCGGCCGTCACAATAAAAATGCGCGTTCTAATGTGAGAACCCTGCTGCCCGCCCCACACCAGGTCACAGGCTTACAGGAACTCATCACCTCCACGTATTGTCCGCTTTGGGCTGGCCCACAGGCCCCCTCACGGTTTTGCTCCACTGGGGGGGCAAGCCCATCTCCCAGGAGACGCGTCCCGGAAGGCTCGAACTCGGGTCAACACCCTTGTTCTTGCACTTCCTAACGCCAATGAGCCAACTGGCTCAATGGCTTTAGGAAGTGCAAGAATGAGGGTGTTGACCCGAGTTCGAGCCTTCCGAGACGCATCTCCTGGGAGATGGGCTTGCCCCCCCAGTGGAGCAAAACCGTGAGGGGGCCTGTGGGCCAGCCCAAAGCGGACAATACGTGGAGGTGATGAGTTCCTGTAAGCCTGTGACCTGGTGTGGGGCGGGCAGCAAGGTTCTCACAGTATCGTATACTTCGATGAGTGAGTCTCTATCAAGATCAACCTGCAGATCTCTGGATCTCAAGAACACATATACTACCCCTGAACCTCAGCAATCCAGCTAAACTCAAATCAAAATCAGTCTCTGTACCCCTTTGTATCTGCCTGATAACATCACTGCACTGTTGATCAATCCGCTGAGCCTGCCGGATACGATCTATCACATCCAGTTCCAACCGCATGCTAGCTACTATACAATCACTATTAGTACCAAGTAGGGTCACATCTAAACTGAGGCTCGTGAACTTTTCCAATAGCTTGTGTTCCCTGATCATCATGTACGATACCAACCCAAGATGCTTCCTACTCAATGCATCAGCTACTACATTCACCTTACCCAAGTGGTATAGGATTTCACAATCGTAATCCTTCAGGAGTTCGAGCCATCTTCTCTGTTTCATATTCAGTTCCTTCTGTGAAAACAGATACTTAAGTCTCTTGTGATCCGTAAATACCTAAAACTTCTCACTATAGAGATAGTGGCGCCATATCTTCAGCACAAACACTACGACTGCTAACTCTAAATACTATGTCGGGTGTTTCCTTTCGTGATCCTTCAATTATCTGAATCCATAGGCAACTACTTTCCCATCCTGCATAAGCATGCAGCCCAGTCTCTGGTGCGATGCATCCGTATACACAGAGAAACCTCTTGAGCTGGTAGGAATGGTGAGAATCGGAGCAGTGGTCAACTGACGCTTAAGCTCCTGAAAACTCCTCTCACATGCCTTGTCCTACACAAACTCAGCATCCTTCCATGTGAGACGTGTCAACGGAGAAACTAGTCTGGAGAAACCCTCTACAAATCTCCGACAATAATTTGCCAACCCTAGAAAACTTCTGATCTTTGTGACTGTCCTGGGTTATTCCCACTAAATAACTGCCTCAATCTTAGATGGATCTATTAATACCCCATCCTTCGATACAACATAGCCTAAAAATGAGATTTATTCCAACCAAAAGTAACACTTATTGAGTTTGGCATATAACTTCTTTTCTCGGAGGGTCTGCAGAACTATCCTCTAGTGCTGCTCATGATCTTCCCTGGACTTAGAATAAACCAATGTATCATCGATAAACACAATCATAAATTGGTCCAGGTATGGCTTAAACACATCATTCATCAATGCCATAAATGTTGCGGGGGCATTTGTCAATCCGAATGGCATAACCAAGAACCTGTAGTGACCATAATGGGTACAAAATGTTGTCTTGGGTACATCTCCACTTTGTATCCTCAACTGATGGTACTTAGACCGCAGATCTATCTTAGAAAAGACCTGGGCTCCCCGGAGCTGATCCAATAGGGGATACTTGTTCTTAATGGTAGCCTTATTCAACATCTGATAATCTATGCATAGTCGGAGGCTTCTATCCTTCTTCCGCATAAACAAGACTGGAGCTCCCTAAGGTGAGACACTTGGTCTAATAAACCCCTTCTCTAGTAACTCCTGCAACTGGTTCTTCAGCTCTTCCAACTCAATCAGAGCCATCTTATACGGTGGTCGAGATATCGATTCAGTACCAGGTACCAACTCTATACAAAACTCCATCTTTCGGTCTAGCGGTAATCCTGGTAGATCATCCGAAAAAACATCAAGAAACTCTACAACCACTAGAATGTCTCTCAATTTCGGACAGACCTTATCTGTGTCAACCACGTATGCAATGAACCCTTCACATTATTATTTCCACCGTTAGTAACATAATTCATCATTATGATAAGACTCATCAATTCCAGTATAGAAATTTATCCATTTCGCTTACAACAAATACTACTTTCATTACTTTTCATTACGATAACACTATCTACCTCTGAAAATGTTACCGTCTTAGAAAAATAGTCTAAAATAACATGATTTGCAGCCAATCAATCCATTCCTAAAATTACATCAAAATCACTCATATTTAATAGAATAAGACCGGCTGCCATTTCTTTCCCCTATCTTCAGTCTACAATCCCTATACACATACTCAGTCAACTGACTATCATTCATAGGCGTAGAAATCAATAACATTCTATCTAATGATATAGGCTCAACATACTTTGACAACTTACATGCAAATGAAGGCAATACGAAGGAATGTGTGGCACTAGGATCAAATAACATAAATGTTTTTAAATCAAAAATTAGGATGGTACCTTTAATCACATCCGCTAATGCGTATGCGGTGTCCTGGTCAAGTGCATGTACTCGCCCTCTGCCAACAACCTGCTTCCCCTTCTCCGCGACTGTGGCTCTCCTTTTCGGAGCAGGAGTCTCAATAGGAGCTCTCTCTGACTCCTTGCCCTTTTATGGGGCAGTGTCTATCATCTCGGGGTAACCCTATACAATATTCCCTGGCTTCCCACAATGATAGTACACTACTGTAGACATCGAACAAGGCCTGTTACCATGATATCTGCCACATCTCCTACACTGCTCGGTAGTCGGTCGTGTCCCTCTAATAACTATACCCCTCAGTGGTGCTAAAATCGGATACACCGAAAGCTTCACAGTCCTCTCCAGTACCTCCTTAATCATAGGTCTTTTATCAAACAGTCTCGACCTCCTCTCCTAATCACTCTATTAATTTTGGATCTCTTTCGGTCTCTGTCTTTACCTTTACTGATCTTCCAAAATTCAGAGGTATTCTGCTCAATGTCCTGCTCACATAACTCATGCACTGCCTCCTCATATGTCAGGATATCAAATGGAACCAATCTAGACCTGATGATGGGTCTCAATCCATCAATAAACTTCTTAACCTTCCTCGTCTCACTGCTCATCGTATCCGAGTCATACCTCCCCAAGGATATAAACCTTGCCTCATACTCGTCTATAGATTTGTTCCCCTAAGTCAACCCAATAAACTCCATCTGTAACTTCCTCAGAGTAGTGTTCGGAACATACTGTCTCCGGAAGGCCTTCAAAAATACCTCTCAAATGATCTCAATGTGTCGGGCTCTCAAAACCAGTCTGGTGGACTTCCACCAATGTTTTGCTGCTCCCTTCAGCATGAACGCAGCAAAAGCGACCATCTCTGTAGTTGTACACTCAAAGAACCCGTACAACTTCTTGATTTCGCTCACCTAGTCCTCAGCAACTACTGGGTCCTTCACCCCACTGAATGATGGCGGTCTCAATTTCTGAAATTGCCTTAATCTTTCCAAATCACAACCATAACCCCAAACTCTGCTACTCTGCTGTGGAGCAACAGGTGATGTTGTATCCTGAACTGGTGGGGGTGTATCTACCGCTTATGGCATTTTATGCTGGCTGTGTAGGCGTATGAGAAATAACTGTCTGTCCAGCATCAGCAGCCTGGGTAGCTGGGTCCTGTCTCTCCCCAGCTCCATGCATAGATTGAGCGACTAGCTCCATAATAGTCTCCAGACTCCACTTTAACCTAGCGAAGCGTGCCTCAATATCCCCTAGCCTCTCAGTAGGCTCCTGCGAGATTTGACCAGTCTGTGGCTCTGCACGACTTTCAGGCCTCCCTTTACTGCCCCTAGCACGTGCCCTCGCCCCTCCACCATTGCGTGTGATAGGTATAATGCCCAAATTCCTACATCCATAATTATTCATTAGTCTAACCGATCCGATACACACATTTATATCTAAACAAAGCACAACAATATGGGGATGTAAATTTTCTTATTACTAACTCCGACTCATATCAGGTCAACTCAGCTCTATTACCAATCTTTGTCACAACCCTCTTTCATAAAAAAATCACTATAAATTTTTCTCTTTATTCGTTAACCTTTCCTGTCGTGAACAGTTTCCAACACCAAATAGTTGAGTTATGATTCGGAGTTAGTTACCTCTTACCATAAACCGTATCACTTAACATTTATATACAATAATTGTGAACACTTAAATTACTTACATTGAACTTTATAAATTCGTACCTGTTTACAAATATTTACATCCCCCAAATTTACATTCCAAAAGTATTACTGTGTTGTACTTGTTTAGATACAAAACGATGTTAATGTGTATACCTCTCAGCGATGGGTAGTAGCGGATACTAGGAGTGCAAGTCTCTGCTTGCTCTCAACCACTATGGATGCTCTGTAGAGATAGAAAGTGAAAGGGTGAGCACAACTTGCTCAGTAAGAAAATAATGCAAGCAGGTAGACAGCTACACTATCTACGTGCTGATAATGACATGATATAAAATCATTTACATTCTAAGCATGAGGTGAAATAAAAACCATGCCACATGGATGTGTATAGAATATATATATATATATATGAAAACTCATAAAATCAGGCAGGATAACACATGGAAAATCATCATGTAAAAATATCTCATGCTCATCATAACAAAAACTCATTACAAATAATTTAAACCAAAGCTAATCCCATCCATCGGAAAAATCTTATGCAAAAACCACATTTTTATAAAACACAATCACGTGAGGCATGTAGGTTACATTTCGAAAACAAATTGGAAATAATGTCCATGTATAAATCCCTGTGATCCCAAGCTACGCAGATCCCATCATGCGAGGCATCACAACTGCAACGAGAGGTGAGGTCCACCCTACTTGTGCAATAACTTAACCAACTAGTCATCAAGACTACACGGTATAGCGTACTCCATGTGATATACACGGTACAACGTATTCCGTGGATCCACACGGTCTGAGGGTGCCTGCCATAGGTCTTAACCCACATCATTTTCAGGGGTGCCTGCCATAGAACTTAGCCCACATGACTGTTTAGGGTGCCTGCCATAGAACTTAGCCCATATCATGGTTCAGAGGTGTCTGCCATAGGTCTTAACCCACATCATTATCAGGGGTGCCTACCATAGGACTTAGCCCACATTACTGTTTAGGGTGCCTGCCATAGAACTTAGCCCATATCATGGTTCAGAGGTGTCTGCCATAGGTCTTAACTGCCCTATACCATGCCGATAACCATCTCATGTCTCAAAATACGCGTGCGCTATATCATCTCACCGTGACACACAGTCTACAAGAGGCATCAGCACGGTTTATGCATGTCAAGATATCCAACATCTTGTGCGAGCAAAGTATCAGCACGATTTTCTATAAAACATATAAAATTCTCGTACGAGCAACGCTCCAGTATAGCTTTCATGCATAGCAAATCAATATCAAATCACGTACGAGCAAGGCTCCAGTACGGCTTTCATGCATAGAAAATCAGTAAAAACTAGTGTAAGTAGGGCTCCAGGACTATAAACATGGGTCAAAACATCGAAATCTAGTGCGAGCGAAGCTTCAGCACCATTTATACTCACACAAATATGATAGGTGGCTCCAGTTTGAAATCAAGTATTTTCAAAGATACAACTTAGTACACAATCTGTGCTATTTCATGTAACCACATGAAGCAATAGCTAACCTATCTTTATTTCATTCATATCAAAGCATTTTATCATGAAAACATCAAAGTCAATGAAAATCCATGCATTTTAGGATCCTTACTACCCTTTCACAAAATTCCTACTAAGGTAAACTCATTTTTTCTTTCCTTATTTTTGGAACCTTTCTCAAAAATTCTTAATGCATTAATCGATAGTTAGAGAAATTCATGCCCTATAATTCCCCTCATAATACGTATAGCTACCTCTAGGCACTTACAAAACCCCCTTACCTCGATTCATGTTAAGCGTAGTACAAGTTCCACCACTAGAAGCTCGTCCAATCCAATTTGCTCCTAATCCAGTCTCTGAAGCTAGAAACATTCACTAATCACTTCATCATAATTGATATATCTTATTGGACCTTATTATATTAAGCTTGGCCCCCATGATTATATTTAGCCATGACATGGTGGCCGAACACCCATCATACCAGTCTTAGCCAATTCGGCTATCAAATTCACTTAGTTATACTATCTAGCACTTAACATGCAATGTTTTAATCATAATTTTTCATTCACTCAAGCATTTTCACAAGAACAATATATACACATTTCATCACTTTAACCAATCCCAAAAATTGATTTCACATAACCATCTTAAAATCATGCATATAACATTATTAACACCTTGGTATAGTTCATTTATCATTAAATCCACCATATCTCACTTTCTCATACTAAACCCATTTCTAGGTCATGGTTCATCCAACATGCTCTAGGTAGTTTTCAACCCATAATACATACACCAATCAACTCATAACAACATCTAGATAAACATACTTAGAGTTGGTGTATTGAAAACTCATATAGCTTGACTTTTCTCTTTTTTGAAATTGAAAGCCCCTTTTACTCATTCAATCCAACAAATTGGATGTTGATTCCAAACTATGTTGTTCTCCTCCCCACAATGAACAACTTTACTCAAATAGTTTTTTCTCAAATCTTTTTGGAATGGGGTGTATTCTAGAGTGAGAAAGCTTGCTCTTTTGGGTAAAAATGGAGGAGTTTTGGGATTTCTGGAGAAGAAAACTCGACTGACGGCCCTTTATATAGAAATCGCATTATGAGATCGATCTCCTAGGTATGAGATCGATCTTCCCTTGCTTTGAACTCTCTCTACATTTAGTTTGCAGATTGTAGGATTGATCTGCACATGGGAAGAGATCGATCTTTGCTAGCCAGAATCCTTTAGAGATCGATCTATTTTTGGGGATGAGATCGATCATTACTACGTAGAGGCATACCGAGATCGATCTGCTTAAATGAAGGATCGATCTCCCCTTTACTGAATGCTTTGTTTCTGCATTTTGAGCACAATGAGATCGATCTGCTCTAGTGAAAGATTGATCTGCTCTAGTGAAAGATTGATCTGCTCTAGTGAAAGATCAATCCGCTCTTGGTAGATTAAAATGGAGATCGATCTGCACTAGGGAAGGGATGATCTGTTCCTTACAGAATCACATAGGGTCGATTTGCTTGAATTAGAGATCGATCTGCTTTGAATAAGAGATCGATCTGGCCTTCCTATACAGGTTCCCAACTGCAGTTTTTCCAGAATTTTAAGGGAAAAACTTGCCTTTGATTGCTTCACTAGTCATTTTGCATCCTATTCACACATAGAGCATGGAAAGATTCATTTCTTATGATTCTCGTGTTAAAGAACTTGTGTGTACTTCTTGGAATCAAAAAAAGATACTTAGAATTCACGTTTCTTTACATTATCATTTCGTGTTTTAAGTCTTTATATTCAGTTTGGATGTTTAAGTTCCATTTGTTTAGTCTGTGGCCACTTCAGCCCTTATTTTGCCATTACAAGTATTCATAAGTATTAATGCATTCTCTTTGTAATCTCATTCACATTTATATAATCAAAATCATTCATCTTATGATTCTATTAAACTATAACAAAGTCATACATACATGGGCTCTCACACTCCAGCACATTTTGTGCATGTTAAAATATCAAAATCCAATGCGAGCAAGGCTCTAGCATGATTTATACTCATATAAATCTGATATGTGTCTCTATTTAGGTAAAACCCCTTTCAAAACTCAAAATCAGCACCGACACATGCTATGTCATGCAAATCACGAAATAATTAGTCGACATATCCTTGTTGTGCCCAAATCAAGGCATCACATCACATTAAAACATCAAAATCATGATATTTATGCAGTTTACTAGTCTCACTACCCTTTTCATAAAATTTACTCTCAGGGGGAAAATCGTCTTTTTACACTGATACCTCGATTTTCGTAAAAATTATTATTTTATTTTTAGATACCTTAGGGAATTTCATGCCTTGTAAATACCCTCAAAAATACGTGTAGATACCTCTAGGAACTCACAAAATCCCTTTACCTCGAAATAGGTCAACTGCGAACTCAAATTATTGATCTCTCCGGATAAGCAGTCTATTTGGCTTCAAACGAATCCTCGGGAGTTGCAAATATTTACTAATCACATCAGTATAATTTAATATACTTACTTCTCACTTGAATTAAATTTAAATCAATGTATTGGGCCCGTTTACACCTATTAGGCCTCATTACATCTTTTTGAGCCTTACTTTCTCTTAAGTCCATTTCGATTGTACTATTCATTTCTCAAGAAGCTATTGGGCCCATCAAGCCTATTGATTCATATTGGGTTGGCCTTCGACCCACAATGCCTTATTGACCCGAATACTCAACGCTTGGCACACTTGACCATTTGGTCACGCATGGTGCGCCACGCCTAGCCATGGCCGACACAATGATTGCCTAGCTTTCATGGGCACTTCGACAAACACTTGATGTGTTTTCCTTAAGTTCATCACTTTCCTTCACTAAGGCATTTCATCATACACCTCTTATTTCTACTTTAAATCATCATCTATTTCAACATATTGGTTTTACAAAACCATCTTAAAATCATGTATACATGCTTAATAACATCAATACATGTTTAAATCATCATTAAATCCATGTAAAATCAACTTTCTCTCACTTTCTCACATTAAACCATATTTGGTCATACATGATTAAGCATGCTCAAGGATGTTTTAGCCAACAATACATACACCAATCAACTCATAAAAATGTCTAGATTAACATAATTGAAGTTGGTGTATTGAAAACTCACCTAGCTTGACTTTTCTCTTTTGGCTGAAATTGGGAAACACTTTGCTTCTTCAATCCAGCAATTCAACTACTAGTTTTTTTTTTTTTACTATGTTGTTCTCCTCATCACAAGGAACAACTTTGCTAAAAGCAACCTTTCTCAAATCTGTTTGGAAGGTGATGATATTTTAGAGTGAGAAAACTTATTCACTTTGCTATAATGGAGAGGTATTTGCTATTTGGGGAAGAAGACCCAGCTGTCGGGCTTTTAAATAGAAATGGGCATTATGAGATCGATCTCCAATGGTGAGAGATCGATCTTCCTTTGGTTGAACCATACAAGTATTCAGTAAGTAAGTTGTGGGATCGATCTGCTCTTAGGAGGGGATCGATCCTTAACAGCCAGAAACCATTCGAGATCAAACTGTTTTTGGGAAGGGCTCGATCCTTTCTATGTAGAATCACATCGAGATCGATCTGCTTGCCTATAGAACCTCTGTGATTTCATTCTGGAATTACAAGATCGATCCTGTCGTGAAAGAAGATCAATTTAGCATTCATCTGCAAGATTCCAGCTGCTAATTTTTCCAGGATTTTAAAGGAAAGATTGCATTTAAATGATTCACTAATCATTTTGCATTCTATTCACACTTAGAGCATAAAAAGGTCCATTTCTTATGATTCACATATTATGTAACTTGTGTGTACATTATGGAATCATAAAAGGTACATAGAATTCATGGGCCTTACATCTCTTATGATTCATATAGCATGTAACAAGTGTGTATATCATGGAATCATAAGGAGTACATATAAAAGTACGGACATTACATTCCTCTCCTTCTTCAAAAAATTTGGTCCTCCAAATTAGAACCAAGTAAATCATTAAATAACTGGGGATGTTTCTCTCGCATCAGGCTCTCTAATTCCTACGTAGCTTCCTCCAAAGTGTGGTGCTACCAGAGAACCTTAACTAACCCGATAGTCTTCGATCTCAATACCTTCTCCTTCCTATCCATTATCCGAATCAGCCTCTCTACATATGACATATCCTCTCTGAGCTTCGATGGCTCATACTAATCACATGTGTCGGATCTGGGTGATATCTCTAAAGCATCAAAATGTGGAAGACGTTGTGGACGTCTGCTAATTCAGGTGGTAACACCAACCTTCAGGCCTTATCTCCCACTTTGTCTAATATTTAAAAAGGGTCTAATATAACAAGGATTCCATTTATCTCTCTTCTCAAATCTCGTTATACCTTTAAAGAGAGAAACTTTTAAAAATATTGATTCACCCATGGTCAATTCCAATGGCCTCTGTCTCTTGTCAGCATAGCTTTTTTGTCTGCTCTGAGCTGTTCTTAATCTCTCACCTATTGACTGAACATCATCAGAGGCTTGTCTTACCAAATCGAGAGCAAATATGTGTTTGTCATCCACTTCTCCCTATCCAATCGGGGAACAACAACTACTGCCATACAATGCCATTTCGATACTCGAGTAATAACTATTGTTGTAGGAAAATTTGACCAATAGCAAATGATCATCTTAGGAGTCTTTCAAATCCATTTCGCACGCTCTCAACCTATCCTTTCATGTTTAGATGGTTCTCTCTAATTGAACATCGGTTTGAGGATGGAAAACTGTGCTGAAATTCAACTGGGTTCCCATGGTTTCCTGAGAATGTTCCCAGCAGTGGGAAGTGAAGCGGGAATCTCTATCTGATACAATACTCACTGGAACGTTACATGGTATTCTCCAATCTCCCTTGCCTATCAATCTGCCCACGCACTTAGAGTATATGCGAATTTCATAGCCCAAAAGTAGGCTGACTTAGTCAATTTGTCCACAATCACCCAAATAGCATTATGGTTTCATCGGGTCCCTAGGTAAACCTATAACGAAATCTATGGTAACGTGCTTTCATTTCCATGTCGATATAGGTAGAGGTTGCAATAACCCTATAGGCTTCTGATGTTCTACTGTAATCTGCTGACATACGAGACACTTCGCTACAACACTATGATGTCTCTTTTCATGCCTGATCACCAATACCTTTTTAGAGATTCTAATACATTTTATTGGTCCCCAGACGTAATGTATATCTTGAAGAGTGAGCTTCTGACAATATCAATCTCATCAACTGTAGGTCCTTGGGAACACTTATTCTACCTCTAAACCTCAATAAGCCATCATCACTCACTGTGAACTTTGTCACTATACCCCTCTGAATCTGACTCACATTATCGATACCCTACTGATCATCACGCTAAGCCTGTCGAATCCCATAAATCCAATCTGATTCTAATCTCAGGCTAGCTATCACATAATCACTGTCAATATCAGAAAGGATCACATCTCTATTGATGCTCACAAACTGCTTTGACAGCTCGCGCTCCCTGACCATCATATGTGATACCATCCCGAGGCTCTTTCTGCTCAAGCCTCAGCCACCACATTAGTCTTACCCGGACAGTACAAAACCTCACAATCATAGTCTTTTAGAAGCTCTAACCCTTTTTGTTATCTCATATTCAACTCTTTCTATGAAAACAGATACTGGGACTATTATGATCAGTGCATACCATAAATCTCTCACCGTATAAGTAGTGGCGTCATACCTTGAGTGCAAACACTATGGCTACTAATTCTAAATCATGGATTAGAAAGTTTCTCTCATGGTTCTTAAATTTTCGGGATCCATAAGCGACTATCTTCCCATTTTACATCAGTATACAGCCTAATCCTTGTTTTGAGGCATCTATATACACTGAGAAACCTCTTGAGCTGTTGGGAATGGTGAGAATAGGTACGGTGGTCAGTTTATGCTTCAATTCACCAAAACTCACAAAAGCTACTTTCACATTTATCATCCCACTCAAATACAACCTTCTTTCGAGTGAGACGTGTCAACGGAGCAGCCCATTTCGAGAAATCCTCAACAAATCATCTGTAAAACAGTTTTCAATTACTACTAATGATCTTCCCTAGACTTCGAATGTACCAACATATCATCAATAAAGATGATAACAGATCGGTCCTGATAAAGTTTAAATACCTCGTTCATTAATGTCCTAACGGGTACAAAAAGTTATCTTGAGCACATCCACATTTCGAATCCATAACGGATGATACACAGACTTCAAATCCGTCTCGAAAAAGATCTTCGCTCTTAGAAACTGATCTAATAGATTATCAATAATGGAAGGAAACACTTACTCTTGATGATAGCCTCATTCGACAACCAATAATCAATACATAGTCAGATGCTTTCATATTTCTTTTTCACAAATAGGACCAGTGGTCCTCGTGGCGAGATACTCAGTCTTATGAACCTCTTATCTAATAACTCTTGTAATTACTTCTTTAGTCCTTCTAATTCCACTAGTGCCATTTTTATACAGTGGTTTGGATACTAGCTCAGTATCAGGTACCAAATCAACACAAAAATTTCATCTTTTTATCTGGTGGTAACCCTGGTAAGTCATCCGGGAAGATATCAGGAGACTCCCTGACTATTGGGATATCTATCAAATCCAGATGTGCCTTATCCATACCAACCACATAAGTGATGAAACCTTCATATCATTACTCATTTCGTTAGTACAATCATTCACTCCTTTAGTTACAACCATTACATTCTTTCATCATTTGTCAAAACATACAATACACTTTTCAAGGTGGAAACATCACTATTTTAGAATAGCAATCTAAACAGCATAGTCTGCAGCACATTCCCTATATTATATCAAAGTCAGTCATATTCAATTGAATAAGATTGGCTGACGTATCCTTTTCCCTCACTTTTAACTTCAATCTCTACATACATATTTAGTTAGATGACTATCTTTTATTGGGTGCTAACTATCAGTTTTTTGCCTAAGGGTATAGGCTTCACATATTTCACTAACTTATATGCAAATGAAGTCGATATGATAAATGCGTGGCACCAGGATCAACTAAAACAATTGCTTCAATATTAACAATCAAGATGGTACCTTCTGCTACATCAGATGAAGCATCAATAGTGTCCTAGTCCAAGGCATACACTCGCCCTCGACCAACAGCCTATTTTCCCCTTCTCTTCGACTGTGACCTTCTTTTTCGGTGCAGAAGTTTTAGCAGGGGCTTTCTCAGGCTCTTTGCCTTTCTGTGAGGCAATCTTAGCTAGCTTTAGGCAATCCTTAAATAGATGGTTCCTCTTACCACTCTTAACACATATTTTAGTTAATAAGATACGAAGCCTAATTTCGTGGTATCTACCACACATCCTATAATGCTCAATAGTAAGTCGGGGTCCTCCAATCACAATACCCCTCGTAGGTGCTTAAACTGGATACACTGGGAGCTTACTAATCATTTTACCCTATGACTCATCAGCTCTAAATCTCTTACAAAATGGCCTCATTCCCGCTCTGACACCTTTATCATCCACTATTCTCTTTATGTCTCTATTTCGGCCCTTATTACCTTTCCCAAACTTAGAGGCTTGCAACTCATAATCTTATTCGCACCACTATGGTCTGTGCACTACCTCGTCGTATGTAGTGCTGTCTAACGGGGCCAATCAGACTCTAATAGACGGTCCGAGCCCATCCATGACTTTCAGACATTCTGATTCTCATTGTTCATAGTGTCGGGTCATACCTGCCCAGGGATGTAAAACAAGATTCATACTCTTCAATTGACCTATTTCTCTTGGTCAAAGTAAAGAACTTTATCTGTAACTTCCTCTGAACGATGTCTGAAATATACTGTCTCCAAAATGCATCCAGAATTATCTCTCATGTTAGTTCTGGATGTCTAACTCTTAAGATAGGTCAAGAGGACTTCCATCCCTGCTCTGCCTCGCCCTCTCACATAAACGCATCAAAAGTCACTTTCTCCGTCGACTTACACTGATAGAACTCAAACAACTTCATTATTTCATTCACCTAGTCCTCAACAGCTATTGAGTTCTTTACCTCTCTAAATATTGGTGGTCTAAACTTATGAAATTGTTGTAATCTATCCAAATCACAACCATATCCCCATCCTCTGATACCTTGCTCTAGAGCAACAGGAGAAGTTGTACCTTGAACTGGTGGGGGTGTAGGCATATCTGTAGTAACTGCCTGTCCAGCATCAATAGGTTGTCTGGTTAGACCTCGTCTATCGCCAGCCCCTAATGTAGCATGTATAACTATCTCAATGAAGCTCTCTATACTCTGCTCAATCCTAGTGAAGCGTGCCTCTATATCCCTTAGCCTCTCAATAGGCTCCTGCGGGATCTAATCAATCTGTGGCTCTACACGGCTCTCAGGCCTACCCCTATGGCCTCTAGTACGTGAACTCGCCCATTTACTACGATGATTAAAAGGCATAATTCTTAAATTCTTGCATCCATAACCATTCATTAGTCTACTCCCATCTCGGTATACACATTTATATCTAAACAAAGCACAGTAATATGAGGATGTAACTTTCCTATTTACTAATACTGACTCATATCAAGCCAACTCGACTCTGATACCACCTCTATCACGACTCATATTTACCTAAAATCGCTACAAATTTTTCATTTTTTCCTTTCTTTTCTCGATCGTGAACATTCTCACCACCAAACAGTTGGGCTATGAGTCAATATTAGTCACCCTCTACCATCTACCTTGCCATCTATCTTTTAATTTATTCAAACGCAACCACGTATACTTTATAATTGAGGTTTTATACTTGTACGTGTTTACTAATATTTACATCCCCCATATTACATTCCAAAATTATTATTGTGCTATTACATGTTTAGATACAAAATGACGCCAGTGTGTATACCTCTCGGTGATGGGAAGCAGCGAATACCAGGATGCAAGTCCTCAGCTACTCACTAACTACTGTATGCGCTCTGTAGAGGGGGAAAATGAAAGTGATAAGCTCACTAGCTCAGTAAGGCAATAATGCAAGTAGGTAGATAACTACATTATCTACGTGCTTATAATGCCATGATACAAAATCGCTTACATATAGAGTATGAGGAAATAGATAAAACTATGCCGCATGTGTATAAATATATCATGTACTGTAAAACATGGAAGCAGGCATAAAACCATGGAAAGTCATTGTGTAAAATGTCTCATGCTCAGCATGTCAACTTATCATAAAACAATACATCATCCTTTAAAAACATCACACAAGGTTCGACCCCTCCCTCGGATCTACGCTAGATAACAAAAATCATGTTTAGTGCATATAAAATCATGTGACAACATGTGAGACAGGTGGTCACTGTATACAATCGAGGACTCTGTTGGCCAACTATGTCCCCATCATCCCAGACCACACGGATCTCGGTGTGCGGGGCATCACACTATAACTAGAGGTGGGTCAAACCTTACCCGCCAGAATATAAATCAACATCATCACCATATGGTACAGCGTAATCCATATGATATACACGGTACAATGTACTCCATAGACCCATATCACAATCAAGGGTACCTGTCGTAGGTCTTATCTACCTCATACCATGTATAACCGACTCAGTCTCAAGTGCACGTGCGAGCATCTCATCTGTGTGACTAATAGTCTACACGAGACATCTAGCACGGCTCGTGCGAGCATCTCATCCGTGTGACACACAATCTACACGAGGCATCCAGCACGACTCATTACATATCACAGTGTGGAAAGTCTAGTGTGAGCAAGGCTCTAGCACGATTTTATGCACAATCAGTAAAAATATTCATACGAGCAACGCTCCAATATGACTTTATGCAAAATAAATAATGGTAAAATCATGTACGAGCAAAGCTCCAGTACGGTTATATGCATAAGAAATAATGAAACCCACGTACGAGCAAAAGCTCCAGTACGGCTTGCATGCATCTCAACTCAAAATATGGTGCGAGCTAGGCTCCAGCACATTTTATGTGTTAAAATATCAAAATCCAATGCGAGTAAGGCTTTAGCATGATTTATACTCATATAAATCTGATAGGTGGCTCTATTTAGGAAAAACCCCTTTCAAAACTCAAAATCAGCACCGACATGTGCTATGTCATGCAAATTATGAAACAATTAGCCGACCTATCCTTGTTTTGCCCAAATCAAGGCATCACATCACATTAAAATATCCAAATCATGATATTCATGCAGTTTACTAGCCTTACTACCTTTTTCATAAAATTTACTCTCAAGGGAAAAATCATCTTTTTACACCGATACCTCGATTTTCATAAAAATTATTATTTTATTTCTAGATACCTTAGAGAATTTCATGCCCTTTAAATACCATCAAAAACACGTGTAGATACCTCTAGGCACTCACAAAATCTCCTTACCTCAAAAAAGGTCGACTGCGAACTCAAATTCTTGATCTCTCCGGATCAACAGTCTATTCGCTCTGAACTTATCCTCAGGAGCTGCAAATATTTACTAATCACATCAGTATAATTTAATATACTTAATTCTCACTTGAATTATATTCAAATCAATGTATTGGGCCCGTTTACACCTATTGGGCCTCGTTACATCTTTTTGGGCCTTACTTTCTCCTAACTCCATTTCGATTATACTATTTATTTCTCGAGAATCTATTGGGTTCATTAAGCTTATTGATTCATATTGGGTCGACCTTAGACCCACAATGCCTTATTGACCCGAATACTCAACGCTTGGCCCACTTGACCATTCGGTCACGCATGGTGCGCCATACCTAGCTATGGCCGACACCATGGTTACCTAGCTCTCATGGGCATTTCGAAAAACACTTGGTGTGCTTGCCTTAAGTTCATCACTTTCCTTCACTAAGGCATTTCATCATACACCTCTTATGCCTACTTTAAATCATCATCTATTTCAACATATTGGTTTTACAAAACCATCTTAAAATTATGTATACATGCTTAATAACATCAATACATGTTGAAATCATCATTAAATCCATGTAAAATCAACTTTCTCTCACTTTCTCACATTAAACCCATATTTGGTCATGGATGATTAAGCATGCTCAAGGATGTTTCACTAACAATACATACATCAATCAACTCATAAAAATGTCTAGATTAACATAATTTAAGTTGGTGTATTGAAAACTCACCTAGCTTGACTTTTCTCTTTTGGTCGAAATTGGGAAACACTTTGCTTCTTGAATCCAACAATTCAACTACTAGTTTTTTTTTTACTATGTTGTTCTCCTCATCACAAGGAACAACTTTGCTAAAAGTAACCTTTCTCAAATCTGTTTGGAAGGTGATGATATTTTAGAGTGAGAAAACTTATTCACTTTGCTATAATGGAGAGGTATTTGCTATTTGGGGAAAAAGACTCCGCTGTCGGGCTTTTAAATAGAAATGGCTATTGTGAGATCGATCTCTAATGGTGAGAGATCGATCTTCCTTTGGTTGAACTATACAAGTATTCAGTAAGTAAGCTATGGGATCAATCTGCTCTTGGGAAGGGATCGATCCTTTCTAGCCAGAAACCATTCGAGATCAATCTATTTTTTGGAAGGGATCGATTATTTCTATGCAGAATCACATCGAGATCGATCTGCTTGCCTATAGACCTTTGTGATTTCAT
Organism: Firmiana major; assembly: GCA_033439115.1. Lineage (NCBI taxonomy): Eukaryota > Viridiplantae > Streptophyta > Magnoliopsida > Malvales > Malvaceae > Firmiana > Firmiana major. Next base: position 8,241,946 of record CM065902.1, on the reverse strand, counting down.
TATGGAATTACAAGATCGATCTTGTCGTGGAAGAAGATCGATCTGGCATCCATCTGTAGGATTCCAGCTGCTAATATTTCCAGGATTTTAAAGTAAAGATTGTATTTAAATGTTTCACTAATTATTTTGCATTCTATTCACACTTAGAGTATAAAAAAGGTTTATTTATTATGATTCACATATTATGTAACTTGTGTGTACAACATGGAATCATAAAGGGTACACAGACTTCACGGGCCTTACATCTCTTATGATTCATATAGCATGTAACAAGTGCGTACATCATGGAATCATAAGGAATACATATAAGAGTACGGGCCTTACACCTTACCCTTCATTCTCCTTTTACGGAGTTGTTGAAGTAGAAAATGAGGGTTCTATCCCCTTTGCAAGCATCTGTCCAAGAAAAATTGAAAGAAAAGTTATATGAATGTGAATTTACCTATTAGAAATAGAGATGTCAACTAGACCTTAAGGATTAACATAATACTTTTTTTGTTGATGGAGATTCTTCCTGACTTGAAGCTTTCAATTGGTTATAATGTAAACTTCACGAATTTTCATACAATCGATTCCAAGTAAGAATATTTCTCCATGATGGATAAGTACAAATATTAGATTAAATTCGATTCAAATACTATAAGGAAAATTTATTAAGTATATAAATATATATGTATATGTTTTAATCATTCTTCAAGTTAAGAATATAGGTATACACATATAAATATATGTGCAAGTATAAATATACATATATACATACACAACCCGTGGATTGGCTTCCAAAATAAAGTTAATCCCGAGAGTAGCCATTGGGATTACAATGCATAATGGAGAATATATATATATATATATACATACATACATACATACATACATACATACATACATATTGGATGCACTAGGGGAGATGACATGATGAAAGGATGAAAGCTCTCGATTAGGTAGAAGAAAGAGGTAGTTAAGCAATAAGGAAAAGAAAGGTTTTAAGCATATGGTTTGGCGCTGATAAAGGCCTCGACGTGAAAGGGAAAAGGAAAATGCAGCAAACAAAATGGGGTGAGGTACCTTGTGGCAGAAAATGAAAATGAAAATAAAGGAGTGATGGTGATAGCTCACGGTGTGATAGAAGAAAAGAAAAAGAAACTGGAAACGGAAGGAAGACCATAGCAGCTGTAGAAAAATTATAGCCCTTGATCAGCACCTACATGGTATAGATGGAAGAGGGAAAGTCAACTTGGAAATAGACCCGTGACTATTGTAAGCTACAGCAGAAAGAGGGAAAGAGAATTTATGTTAAGGCTGTTTGGCAGGAGATGGTGGCAGACTGCAATAGAGAAATGTAAGAATGGACTGAAGTTGGCAGTAAATGAGGATAAAGGCTGACTGAAATCGATGGATGAGCAGCTGGAAAAAAAATAAGAAAGTGATAGTGGTCTTATCATCAAAGTCCACGTGTACAAGGATCAACCAATCAGAGATCGCCACGTGTCAAACACAAATATAAGCCACGTGGCTGTTAGAGCGGTGGCGACACAGTCACTGGAATTGCGATAGAGTCTCCACACGACACTGTTGCTTGGTAGGCGACAGAGTCTCTTAGCGATAGAGACTCTGTCGTTGAGTCTCTACGCGACACAGTAGGCAGCGATAGACCTCTACCGCATGGATTGCGACAGAGCTCTACCGCATGGACTGCGATAGAGTTCTACCGCAGAGACCGCGGCAGAGATCATGGAAACTCTGCCGCATGTCGAACTCACCCGCATATAGTCCAACTCCAAGTCGCGACAGAGTACCTAATGACTCTGTCGCAGCCCAGACACGCGCCTGGGCCTCAGACCCGAATCCTATAGTTACGGGCCTAAGATGTTCTCAAACCCGAAAAGAACATGAAGCCCAACTTGACCCTAGAAGAAGTCTATAAATACCCCAGGTATAGAAAAGGTAAAAGGACTGAATCTCTTTTTCTTGGATACTGCATCTTCTTTTTCTGATACACAGATTCTTCACCAAAAGAACTTTCTAACTTAATCATCGGAGTGCGCGTGCAGGGACAAATCCCTGCACCTCTCTGATCTTTGTTGTTCTTGCAGAAGATTCGACGCACATGGAAGTCATCGCATCAGCATCTCCTGGTTGTCGTTTAGCGCAACATCAATTCGTGGAAAGTGTCACCCCGTTGTCGTTTAGCGCAACATCAATACGTGGAAAGCATCACCCCGTTGTCGTTTAGTGCAACATCAATTGGCGCCGTCTGTGGGAATCAGAACAAAAAGTCAGATTCCCCATTAAAATGGTAAGGACACGTTCTACAGCAGAGTATGCAGGGGGAGAGAATTCTGTGAGTCCCCCTGTCAGATCAGAGCAAGGACAAAGACAGAATGAAAAGGGTGCAAGAGTGGCCTCGATTTCTATGGAGGAATTTGAGGATCTGAAGCGTCAGAATGAGGAGACGACGATAGCGTTGAAAGCTATGGTGAACTTCTTCAAAAACGCTCTCCTGCAGTTTAGCTTACCCCCAGAAGTGCAGCAGATGGTGGGTGAGAACACCCCGAGGCAGACCTGCGAGAGGGGCCAACCCTCCACTAGGGCGAATACTGGACAAGTTGAAGGGACGCAGAATACTGCCGCTAGACTGATTCCGAACTTTACCGCGAATTTAGAGGATAACCCTGCAACGACTTTGAGAGTAAACTCTACTGCGTTTCAAAGGAATAGCCCTGTGGCGGGGTTACGGGAAGCGAATGCTGCCTCAGACCTTACTGAACAGAGCTCTCCCGCGGAGCACAGGCGGTGGAGTTCTCCCGCAGAGTGCATGCGACAGAGCTCGCCCACAGATCATAGGCAGCAAAGTTCCCCCGCAGCACATAGGCGGCAGAGCTCACCCGCGGATTTCAGGCGGTAGAACTCGCCCGCAGATCGCAGGCAGCAGCACTCACCCGCGGATCAAAGGCAGCAGAGTTCTCCCGCGGCACATAGACGGCAGAGCTCACCCGCAGATCGCAGGCGGCAGAGCTCACCCGTAGATCGCAGGTAGCAGCACTCACCCGCGGATCAAAGGCGGCAGAGTTCTCCCGCGGCACATAGGCGGCAGAGCTCACCCGCAAATCGCAGGCGACAGAGCTCGCCCGCAGATCTTTGCGGCAGAGTTCCCCCGCGGTATTTAGGCGGTAAAGTTCTCCCGCATGGCGCAGTATTTCTCCAAAGGAGTTGGAGCATGAATTCGAAGATCATAGGTCTGGGGAGCGACGAAGACAGAAGGGTCCTGACCTCCGAGACTATTTCGAGGGTACAAGATCAAATCCCGGAATGGGAGGTGCTGGAAGGAGTGCTTACCACTCAGACTCTTCTAGTCCCGAAGGAAGGGGAGCATACTGGACTCGAGGGTCAGAAAGTGTGGAGAAAGTTGTCGAAAGAATTTTGGAAAAGAGAAAACTGGTGTCTCCGGATGATAGTCAAAGAAGGAGAATTCCGTTCAGTCCAGAGATCATGAACAAACCCTTGCCGAAAAAGTTCAAGATGCCTTCTATGGCCACTTACATAGGCAAAGCCGACCCATACGACCACATACAAAGATATGAGTCCCTCATGTTGTTACATGGGTGGGAAGATGAAATCATGTGCAGGGCCTTTTCACTTACACTGTCCGGGCACGCGCTGAAGTGGTTTAATGGGTTGAACGAAGGTTTCATCTCGTCCTTCGACCAATTGCGAAATAAATTTTTGAGAGTCTTCATGATCAATAGCCAGAGGAAGAAGGACGCTACTTATCCACTCACTGTTAAGCAAGGGAATAAAGAATCCTTGAAGAGCTATGTAGATCGTTTCCGAGATGCAACCTTGGAGGTGGAAGATCTACCAGTAGGAGTAGCCATGGCTGCAATGCTGTAAAGGACGAAGTCCAAGAAGTTGCAAGAATCCCTCTCCCTCGATCAGCCGGTGACACTTTTCGACCTGTTTGCTAGAGCCAATAAATATGTGGCTCAAGAAGATGGTACAGCCCCGGGAGGTAAGGGTGGTGCATTGATTCCCGTGGAAATTGGAGCGCTGTCACCCAGGGTGGTGCCTTTAGTGGAAGAAATGAATTCACAAGGACTAAGGGAAAGCTTAGATCTACTTGATGAGCATAGAGAGGCCGCGGCTATTCGATTGGCATCCTACCATCGGAGGGTAGTCAACTACTATAACAGTCGAGTGAGAGATAGACCGATGTTCGAGGGGGATCTGGTGCTTAGAAAATCACATATCACGAATGCCTTAAAGGAAGACGAAAAATTCAGAGCCAATTGGGAAGGTCCATTCATAATCAAACAAAATAATGGGCCCAACACCTGCATCCTGGAAACTCTGCAAGGGAAGAAAATAGGGAAAACATGGAACTCAAATCACTTAAAATTATTGTTCTTTTATTATGTCTCCCGCTTTTATATATCTAAATCTTGTGACAGGAATCAAACGAGCCGTAAGAGCCTAAGGCGCTATGCGTCACTGTGGCCAGGCGTAAAAATCAGACGAGCCGTAAGATCCTGAGGCGCTATGCGTCACTGTGGCCAGGCGTAAAAATCAGACGAGCCGTAAGAGCCTGAGGCGCTATGCGTCACTGTGGCCAGGCGTAAAATCAGACGAGCCGTAAGAGCCTGAGGCGCAATGCGTCACTGTGGCCAGGCGTAAAAATCAGACGAGCCATAAGAGCCTGAGGCGCAATGCGTCACTGTGGCCAGGCGTAAAAATCAGACGAGCCGTAAGAGCGTAAGGCGCTATGCGTCACTGTGGCCAGGCGTAAAAATCAGACGAGCCGTAAGATCCTGAGGCGCTATGCGTCACTGTGGCCAGGCGTAAAAATCAGACGAGCCGTAAGAGCCTGAGGCGCTATGCGTCACTGTGGCCAGGCGTAAAATCAGACGAGCCGTAAGAGCCTGAGGCGCAATGCGTCACTGTGGCCAGGCGTAAAGATCAGAGGAGCCGTATGAGCCTGAGGCGCAATAGCGTCACTGTGGCCACGCGTATAATCAGATGAGCCGTAAGGGCCTGAGGCGCAATGCGTCACTGTGGCCAGGCATCACTGTGGCCAGGCGTAAAATCAGACGAGCTGTAAGAGCTTGAGGCGCAATGCATCACTGTGGCCAGGCGTAAAAATCAGACGAGCCGTAAGAGCCTAAGGCGCTATGCGTCACTGTGGCCAGGCGTAAAAGATCAGAGGAGCCGTAAGAGCCTGAGGCGCAATAGCGTCACTGTAGCCAGGCGTATAATCAAACGAGCCGTAAGAGCCTGAGGCGCTATGCGTCACTGTGGCCAGGCGTAAAAGATCAAAGGAGCCGTAAGAGCCTGAGGCGCAATAGCGTCACTGTGGCCAGGCGTATAATCAGACGAGCCGTAAGAGCCTGAGGCGCAATGCGTCACTGTGGCCAGGCGTAAAAGATCAGAGGAGCTGTAAGAGCCTGAGGCGCAATAGCGTCACTGTGGCCAGGCATATAATCAAACGAGTCGTAAGAGCCTGGGGCGCAATGCGTCACTGTGGCCAGGCGTAAAAGATCAGAGGAGCCGTAAGAGCCTGAGGCGCAATAGCGTCACTGTGGCCAGGCGTATAATCAGACGAGCCGTAAGAGCCTGAGGCGCAATGCGTCACTGTGGCCAGGCGTAAAAGATCAGAGGAGCTGTAAGAGCCTGAAGAGTAATTACGTTACTATAGCCAGGCAATGGAAACATAAAGGCCGTAAGAACTGGAGACGCGCTCGCGTCATGATAGTCAGGCCTCAGAAAGGTATGTAAAATTCTTTCCGAAAATATATCTTTCTATCAAGAATTGGGGAGCAATTGATAGTGGTCCTATCATCAAAGTCCACGTGTACAAGGATCAACCAACCAGAGATCGCCACGTGTCAAACACAAATATAAGCCACTTGGCTGTTAGAGCGGTGGCGACACAGTCACTGGAATTGCGATAGAGTCTCCACGCGACACTGTTGCTTGGTAGGCGACAGAGTCTCTTAGCGATAGAGACTCTGTCGTTGAGTCTCTACGCGACACAGTAGGCAGCGATAGACCTCTACCGCATGGATTGCGACAGACCTCTACCGCATGGACTGCGATAGAGTTCTACCGCAGAGACCGCGGCAGAGATCACGAAAACTCTGCCGCATGTCGAACTCACCCGCATATAGTCCAACTCCAAGTCCCGACAAAGTACCTAATGACTCTGTCGCAGCCCAGACACGCGCCTGGGCCTCAGACCCGAATCCTATAGTTACGGGCCTAAGATGTTCTCAAACCCGAAAAGAACATGAAGCCCAACTTGACCCTAGAAGAAGTCTATAAATACCCCAGGTATAGAAAAGGTAAAGGGACTGAATCTCTTTTTCTTGGATACTGCATCTTCTTTTTCTGATACACAGATTCTTCACCAAAAGAACTTTCTAACTTAATCATCGGAGTGCGCGTGCAGGGACAAATCCCTGCACCTCTCTGATCTTTGTTGTTCTTGCAGAAGATTCGACGCACATGAAAGTCATCGCATCAGCATCTCCTGGTTGTCGTTTAGCGCAACATCAATTCGTGGAAAGCGTCACCCTGTTGTCGTTTAGCGCAACATCAATACGTGGAAAGCATCACCCCGTTGTCGTTTAGTGCAACATCAGAAAGCAACAATTAACAAGGATCGGTACAAGCTAATATGAAATAGGAAAGATAATGTTGAAGCAGCAGCATGTCTGATTTAACCGAAGGGGAAGAGGGATATGCTAAAGGCTATTACTGAGGGATATTGGCGTGGAACCAACAACCTGATACACAGCCTGCAAACCTGAAATTGGAAGGAATAAAATATATATATATATTTACCTTGCTGAAAACAACAGCAAAATGTCATAACCAAGGCAGGAACCATGGGCAAGAAAAAGAGAAAGAAAATGAAAATACTAGGGAAATGTGATGGCTTGCTAAAAAACCAACTGGTTCGGTGGAAAAAATGCATGATGGAGCAGTTGGAGAATGGCCTGAACACACGTAAAAAGGAAAAAGAGAAGACCGATATGATAAAAGGAAAATGATGAAGACGTGGGAGTATGGCTGAACATAATTTACGTGTGATCACTTGAGAGGAAGAGAATGAAAACACACTGAAAATATAAGGGTTGAATAAATTGAAGCTGGAACCAAGAGTGTATTAGTGAGGCAGTAAATGAAAACAGAAAAGAAGGAGTGTAAGGCTGGAAGAAAGGAAAAACAATAAAATAAAAATCGAAGTAGCTCGGTTAAAGGGAGAAATCGAAGTAGCTCGGTTAAAGGGAGAAATCGAAGTAGCTCGGTTAAAGGGAGAAAACGAAGCAGTACAGCAGGCGAAGAAAGCTTGTTGATCAGTGCAAGTAAGGTTGGAAAATTAATCCAACTGAAAGCAAGGGAGGCTAATAAGAATTTAAGGATCTTAATGGAGGACTAATGAGTGAAGAGAAAGGCTGGCTGAACGGTGTTGAACGGAAATGTACATACACTAGTGAATCAAGGCTAGAAAGGTGTGAACTAAGCATTGATCTCGATGGCTGCCAAGGCTGGTTTCCAAGGTAGATTGAAGGTGTTGTTTCGAGGCAGAACGAGAGCTATCTTTGCTGATTTGAACGTAAAGCAATAGTGAGGAAAATGGCAAATTAAGGAGCTAAAAGCTACTGGATTTAAAACTTGAAGTCTAGGAAGTTTCCAGTCAAGAAAACAACAACTAGAGGAGACAATACCGAAAGACAAGAGAGAGTTATAGTGTAGTTTAATTAACGGCCCCAAAAGGTGAAAATCAACTCATTAAAAATATAGGAAATATGTAATAGTAAATTTAGAGTGATATTTAGTTTATTTCCTAGAAAAATGGCCAAATTAGATAAACCAAGCATAAAAATTTAAATGTGACATATGGATTGGAATTAAGCCTGCAATAACTAATTTAGGTGGTTGATAATTTATTTCAGCTCGAAGGAAGTGAACTCACAGGAACGAACTGATTCACGTACTGCGGCATAAAGGAAACTACCGACATCTATTAAGGGTAAGGAAATTTTTGTGAGCTGCTAGAGATAATTCAACGTATTTGTTTACTGTTGAACTGTAGATATTAATTATAGGCCAATTTTATAGTTATGGAAATTATAGAATTTTAGCCTTAGTTAAATGGCCTAACCTTACACGATAAAATTTAATTTATTTACATAGATACCGTACAACCTAATTTATTGTTTTAAATTTAAACGTTTAGTTTTTAATTGTCAAGTACGACATACTGAGCTTTTTAACCGAAAAATGATGAGCCAGCTCTTTTATTAAATTGTTTTATGTATTGAACTGTATTTATAACTGTTTTAAAGAAAATGAGCTGCTTATCAATTTGTATCGGATAAATGAGTTAGAGTCGTGTGTTGACTATGTGTTGCACTGCCTAGTTTGCACTAACTGGATACAAAGGGCTTTGTAAATTCATGCTACATTATTACTGTTACTGCTACTGTTACTGTGGTCCACGGAGTACGATGTACCGAGCAACACGCTTACGAGTACGTTGTACTGTGTATTTTGTCTTCGGACATACTGTACTGTGAGCCAATTTGGTAACTGACCACTCTCAGGTGATTGACATCCCAACACACTTGATCAGTGATGTTCAGAGTCACCGACATTGGCCATTTGTCATATTGCCCTTAGCATATCTACCTTGTCTCATCTATTTAATTTACTGAATTGACTGTATGGTTGGTGGAATTACATGAAAATTTTTATATCCTACTGAATAATAAAGTTTTGAACCCAAAATTATTTCAGTACATTATTTCCATTAATGATATTAATACTGTTTCTGATATTGACTCTGATTTTACTGCATGCCAATGGTTTTGGTATATTATACATGATAACCCTATTATGCTATATAGTTAGTGTATTTATCTACTTGACACACTTTTTTTTCTTACTGTGCACAATGAGCTCACCCCTTACTTTCCTCCACAGAGTAATTCTAGTAGCTGGGACCGCTACCTGTAAGTAGGATTCTTTTGTGCAGCCATACCGCAGAGTTCTTTTCTTCGTGAAAGGTATACCCAGAGTAGACATTCTTTTATATCTAAAATTTTGTAATAATAATAATGTTTATGAAATGTATCTGGGGATGTAAACGTAGTTATTTTATAATTGAATGATAACTCCGATTAATTGAAAAATGTCCTTTTGATTTTAAATTGAGGATGTTAATTTTATGTTATGCTTACATATAAATGATAAGAAAATTCACTGTATTGATCTAGTATCGACTCGTAATCCAACTAAATTGTACATAAATTGGATTGTTACATATAATTACTCTAAAATGTCTTAACAGCTTCTCTTTGGATGTTCATGGATATATTATTTATTTATTTGTGCATGAAGAGAGGCTGTAAGTGGCATCCTTCACCTTTGATGTTGCAAATATTTAAGGCCAACGAAGTGATCATTTGACAACAGTTTTGACTGCATAACCAGTAATATAGTACCATTTAACAAACTTTTTTTTTTTAAACAGGAAACAGGATGGTTATAGCAAAGCTATTGTAGCAAAATGCTGAACGTAGAAAGGGTTGTCCATGTTAGTTTTTTATCCTAAAACCAATTTGCAGTAGATAAAGGAGTCCAACTTGAATATAAGTGTGAGACCCCGTATATGTATAGCTAGGTATATAGGAACATGGGAATGTAAATAAAATCATAAGTATGATGATACATTGTAATGAGAAGTATATGCAATGTAAGTTCATAAGATTATGTACGCACTTGTAATAAGAATTGTGATTATACGTACAAGTTGCATTACGCATGAGTAGGAGGAAATAAACTTGAACACGAGAAGAATGTGATCGAAATGGAATATGAGTAGTATAGTAAAATGGAAGGAAAGATTTACATAAGTGTATATTTCCATTCGAGTAATATCGTGTATATTTGGTTATACAAAGATTTCTCACAAGTTTTAAAATACATTAAGTGGGATGGGATGACATTTTTAAGTCTCAAGGAGCGATGAATGAGGAAAGGACTATGAAGGTAAATTGAGGAAGTCTTGAAGGGAGTTGTTGCAGAAAAACTGCAGGAAATCTGGAATTTGTGAAGGCCAGATCGATCTCATAGGATGAGAGATCGATCTGGGAGAGCCAGAATGCTCTTATGTGAGTAATGGAAGGGAACAGATAGATCTCCAAAGGAAGAAGATCGATCTCTTTAGCTCTCGGGTTGGAAGCAGATCGATCTCCCCTAAGACCAGATCGATCTCCTTAAGCTTCTGTTCGACAGCAGATCGATCTCTAGTCTCGACAGATCGATCTCCTGCCTTTAAAATGCCTTAGAAAAGAAGAATTTTCAGAGGACCAGATCGATCTCCACCCAAGGGAGATCGATCTCATCAAGTCAAAACTATAAATGGGAGCAGTTGGATCTGCAAAATTTCGGGATAAAACCATTTCCTCTCACTTCAACTCAAAGAAAACTAGCTTTCTCACTCCTAAATCCAGCCATTTTCAGTGAGATTTAAGGAGAGTCTATTAGAGACAAAGTTGTTCACAACAAGAAGAAGAACAACATAGTCTAGAGGCATTTCCCCATTTGATGGATTGAAGAAATAAAGGGCAATCCTAATTAGAGCAAGAGGAAATCCAATGAGGTAAGTTTTAATGCACAAATCCAAGTACATTGGTTTAGTTAATGATTATAAAGATATTTGGGTGTGCATATTGTGGATAGAACTACCTAGAATGGTATGAAATGAATATAACTTAGAAATAGTCAAGTGTGAGAAAGTGGAGTGTGAAAGTGTTTATGATGAATGAGATATCTTGAGTGGAGGAACATGTTGTGAAAATGATTTGGACATGTTGATATTGGGATAAAATTGTGAGATTTACCACAAAGGGTAAAATATGTATTTAAGGCATTGGATAAATGATTAGTTGAGCGAGAGTTAGAAACGTTAACTCGAGTTTTTGATGGATGAATTTCAGTTTCGGATGATACGCCGGAGCAAGTCGAGATGAGAACGCAAGAAGCATAAAGACGGATAGTTGCACACAAGTAAAATGAGGTAAGGGACTGTGTGTTAGCTATAGAGATGTTTGTACGTATTTTACGACAATTTCGTAGATATATTGCTAGAGCTAGTACGATATTATAATTCTATGAAATGATATGGAAGCATGAAAAGTACTAGAGTGTATATATGTATTGAGAAATGGGACAGGGTAAGGAAATAGCATGATATGCATGTTTTCAATGTTTTTCTCTATTATACATTAATCTTGAGGATTGAGAAACGTTGATGATAGGTTGGCTAATTTTACATGTTTTAGCATGAAGAGGCATGCTGTATGAATGAACATGTTTTGAATTTTAAAAAGAGAAAATAGCCATCTATCAGTTTTGAGATGTGATTTGGTGTTGAAGCGCTAGCTTACACCTGTTTTAATGCCTTGATGAACCGTGTTGGAGTTTTAACTCGCACGAGGGTTTTGAGAAAGTGCGAGAACTATGCTCGCACCTGTTTTGTTGAGTTGAGGTAAACCTGGGGGTCTGGGACCCAAGGGGATACCAGCCGACGGCCATTTGAACGGGTTGGGCCTTAACGATAGATCGTACCGCGCTGGAGCTTTGCGTTGACTGTGTGTCACGCTGCTTGCTCGCCTGGTATATGAGACATGGTTTAGGATAAAAAGTCCATCGGAGTTGGAGTATGGACTTGGGTCCACGGTCGTACGTAGAATAGTGTAGTCACCCGTTAGTATACTATGTACCGTGCTGGGTGCACGTGAGTACGAGTATCGCGTAGATGACACACGACGTATCTTCACCGTGAGTATACGAGGAGATGAGGTGGATTGAGATGAGCCGGAGGGTAGGACTGACCCATCCCCCTTTAGGCGAAGTGATACCCTATGCACACCTGATCAGTGAGGCCTGGGATCACTGACTATGGCCATATGTCGTGGATATTTGATTGTCGAAAATTCCATGCCTGTCTCAGGGATTCGAGAAACAGAGACAATCTCAGAAAAGAAAGAGATTTGCCGAAAAAGAGTGATTTGAGAAGTGAAAGAGATTTCGTGTTTTTGATAAATCTCTGATTTCACATTTTGTGCCATGAGGGCACTATTTATGAGCATGTTTTCAATGGAAGTTTGACATTTGATTTACACGAAAATGCTATTGAGAAATATATGTTTAAGTGCATTTTTCGTATGATATTTCCATTTATAACGAAAACATGGTTTTGGTTTATGCATGCATGGGCTATGTAGGTAGTACGATATCTACCTGCTAGCATACATTTCCTTACTGAGCTGTGGTTTGCTCATCCCACTATTTTCCCCCCTCCAGGTACTGAGAAGTAAGAGAGCGGTGGTCTCTAGATCTTTTGTGTTAAACAGCTCCCACAATCCGCAAAGGTATAAGATTTGTATACACGAATATTTTGTATCTAATTTATCGTATCGCACAGTTATATCTTGGAATTGTAAATAGTATTATGGGGATGATATGTAAGTACATGGTATTTATACAATTAATTTTGTATATTTACACACACACCTGGGAGTGTAAATTAAAGCTTTAAATATTCCGCTGTAAATGAATGAATTTTTAGTAATTGCATCTTCTCACAGCCCAACCGTAGTTGAGAATGTATGGATAGAAGGGTTCCCAAAAGCGGGGCATGACAGGTTTGGTATCAGAGCTTGGTTGGTCTGATGTGAGTTGATGCTTAGGACTAAGAAAACATACATCCCCAAGTTACTGTGCGATATTTAGATACAAATGTGTGTACGGAGCTGGTAGTAAATTAAATGTTTGTTATAACGCAGGAAAGTTATCAGGCTAGTGAGTTATGCCTAAGAGACACCGCAAGAGGGGAGAGAGCTCGAGAGCTCGAGGACAAAATGACAGGACTGAGAGGCACAGTAGATCATCCTCTAGTCATGAGCCCCAGGAACAGATAGAGGCTTCTGATCCTCGAATAACTCGATTGGAGGAAGACATGCGCACGATGATGACCATGATGGGTCAGATCATGGCTAGGTTTGAGGGTACACCTGGTACAGCGGGACAGGCTGCACCGAATCCCCCAGCAGCTGCACCTGAACCTGAGAATGTTGCACCTGCGCAAGCTGAACCGGCTAGGCCACGGGAACCTCATATTCGACCGGTACCTCCCCCGGTAGCCCCACATCGGCATGATGATGATTTGGGGTATGGATAGGATTGTGAGATGGAAAGATTGAGGCATTTTATGGACTTTAAGCCTCCTTCGTTTAGCGGGGTAAAGGATCCGGCAGTGGCTGAGGACTGGATCAGTCAAATGGAGAAGTTATTCGATTTTTGCAGATGTTCAGCTACGGAGAGAGTAGCGCTTGCGGCCTTTGTATTGAGAGGCGAAGCAGAGCACTGGTGGAAGTCCACTAGGCCGATGTTAGGAGCTCAAGGAATGGTTATCACTTGGGATATGTTCTTGAACGTTTTCAGAGAGCAATACATCCCAGATACTGCTTGACGGAGACTACAGATGGAATTTCTGAATCTGACTCAAGGGAATCGAACAGTTGATGAGTACGAGTCACGATTCACTTCACTGGGTAGATACGATCTGGACTCGATCAGGAGCGAGGCTATTAGAGTCCGTAGATTTGTAGATGGACTGAGGCCTTCGATCCGAGCGAAGTTGGCCCCATTTGATGTCGCTACATATAGAGAGGCTATGCGACGGGCCCAGTTATGTGAGCAAGATTATGACTTGCAGATTTTTGAGTTTAGTTGGGGTAAGGACAAGGGACCGAGGAAGCTGAGAGATGGCAAGAGTGCCAAATTTGGTCAAAAATTCATGAGTAAACGTCGGAGAGAGGTAGATGAGTTCCAGAAAAAGGTTGTTAGACCTTTTATGCCTCCGACTCAGACACCAGCCAGGGGTATAGTGATTGGTGGACCCCGACCGACTACAGATCAGTGTAGGTTATGTGGTCGATACCATGGTGGTAGGCCATGTCATCTTCAGGGTACCCGATGCTTCAGATGTGGTAAATTTGGACATTATGCCAGAGAGTGCCCGGAGATAGTTGAGGCAATTCCACAGAGGGGTAAAGAGCCAGAGAGGGTTCCTACAGTTGCACCTCCTGCAAGAAAGAAAGCCTCGGCTGAAGAAAAAGGAAAACAAGTTGTTGGTCAAGGCAGGGTGTATGCAATAGACCAAGCATCAGCTGATACCTCTTCTGAAGTGATAAAAGGTACAATCTTGATTTTCAATTTGGAGGTTATTGCTTTGTTTGATTCCGGTGCTACGCATTCCTTCATATCACCTGCATGTGCATCTAAGTTGAAAGGTTTTGTAGAGCCCACATACTTGAGTAGGACTTTACTAATAAGTACTCCCATGAGAGTGAGCCAATTAGTTGAGCAAGTGTATAAAGATTGTAAAGTGAGGGTGGGAGATAAGTGCATGACAGCCAACTTGATTTTGTTGAATATGTATGACATTGATGTAATTTTGGGAATGGATTGGTTAGCCGCCAATCATGCTGTCATAGACTGTCGTTCTAAGACCATTAAGTTTTCTCTACCTGAAGAATGTGTTGTAAGATTTTAAGAGAAGAAATGAAATCTTAAATTTTGTGTTAAGTAAAGTACTTTGGTATAAACGGCTTGAGTGTTGTTTTGAAGGTTTTGTTGCTTATGTGGTGGATTTGAACAAAGTACATCCGGATATGGAGGAAATCTCAGTGGTCAGAGAATTCCCTGATGTCTTTCCAAACGATCTACCAGGATTGCCACCTGATAGAGAAACGGAATTCGGTATAGACTTGACGCCTGGAACCGAACCAATATCGAAGTCACCATATAGGATGGCTCCAGTTGAGTTAGAGGAATTAAGGAAACAGCTGCAAGAGTTGTTAGAGAAGGGGTTCATAAGACCGAGCGTCTCACCATGGGGAGCCTCGATATTGTTTGTGAAGAAGAGGGATGGGAGCCTCAGGTTGTGCATTGACTATCGGATGTTAAACAAGGCTACCATCAAGAATAAGTACCCCTTGCCACGCATTGACGATTTATTGGATCAGCTTCAGGGAGCACAGATCTTCTCCAAGATAGATCTGAGGTCTGGGTATCATCAATTGAAGATTCGGAAGGAGGATGTGCCCAAGACAGCATTTCGTACCCGCTATGGCCATTACGAATTCTTAGTGATGCCTTTTGGGTTGACTAATGCGCCGACAGCTTTTATGGCTCTGATGAACGAAGTATTCAAGCCATACCTGGACCAATTAGTAATTATTTTCATTGATGATATATTGGTGTATTCAAGGTCCAGAGAAGAGCATGAGCAGCACTTAAGGATTATTTTGCAGACCCTCAGAGAGAAAAGATTATATGCCAAGCTTAACAAATGTGACTTTTGGCTAGAACAGGTTTCTTTTCTAGGCCATGTTATATCGAAGGATGGGGTGTCAGTAGATCCATCCAAGATTGAGGCAGTTGTTCAGTGGGAACAACCTAGGACAGTCACAGAGATCAGAAGTTTTCTGAGATTGGCTGGTTACTACAGGAGATTTGTAGAAGGTTTCTCTAGATTAGCTGCTCCATTGACACGTCTTACGAGGAAGAGTGTGGAGTTTTCATGGGATGAAGCTTGTGAGAGGAGTTTTCAGGAACTTAAGCGCAGATTAACCACCGCGCCAGTTCTTGTCATCCCTAACAGTTCGGGGAATTACTCGGTGTATACAGATGCTTCGCATCAAGGACTAGGATGTGTTTTGATGCAAGATGGAAGGGTAGTAGCTTATGGATCTAGACAGTTGAAAGATCATGAGAAGAACTACCCCACTCACGATTTGGAGTTAGCGGTCGTAGTGTTTGCGTTGAAGATATGGCGCCACTACTTATATGGTGAGAGATTTCAGATCTTTACGGATCATAAGAGTCTGAAATATCTATTCTCACAAAAGGAGTTAAACATGAGACAGAGGAGGTGGTTGGAACTCCTCAAGGACTATGATTGTGAGATCTTATACCACCCGGGGAAGGCAAATGTGGTTGCCGATGCATTGAGTCGGAAGAGTCTCGGGTTGGTATCTCATATGATGGTTAGAGAGCACGAGTTGTTGGAACAATTCACGAACCTTAGTCTGGATATGACCCTACCTGAGATTGGCAGCTATGGGATTATGGCTAGCTTGAGATTAGAACCGGAGTTGATTGAGAGAATCCGACAAGCTCAGCAAATTGATAAATGGTGTATTGTCATGATTAGCCAAATCCGGAAAGGGAAGGGTGCCGATTTTATATTGAGTCCAGATGGAATACTAAGGTTTAGAAATAGAATATGTGTTCCTAAGGATTTAGAGCTGAGAAAGCTGATCTTATAAGAGGCACACTCGTCGAGATACACGATACACCCGGGGAGTAGTAAGATGTATCAAAATCTCCGAAAAGCATATTGGTGGTCTGGAATGAAGAGAGACATAGCTGAGTATGTCGCTAGATGTCTCATTTGTCAGCAAGTAAAAGTCGAACATCAGAAACCAGGAGGATTATTACAACCTCTATCGATACCAACATGGAAGTGAGAGCATGTCACCATGGATTTTGTGATGGGATTACCGAGAACCCGTAGGAACCATGATGCGATATGGGTGATAGTAGATCGGTTAACGAAATCGGCACATTTCTTAGCCATGAGATCTACAGATACATTGAGTGCACTGGCGAACCTGTATGTACGAGAAATAGTGAGATTGCATGGAGTCCCAGTGAGTGTCATTTCTGATCGGGATGCCCGCTTCACTTCCCACTTTTGGGGACATTTCCAGGAAGCGATGGGGACCCAACTGAGTTTTAGCATCGCTTTTCATCCTCAGACAGATGGTCAGTCAGAGAGGACTATACAGACCCTGGAGGACATGTTGAGAGCGTGTGTGCTGGATTTTAGAGGCTCATGGGACGATCACTTGCCATTGATTGAGTTTGCCTACAATAACAGTCATCACTCAAGTATTGGTATGGCCCCTTATGAGGCACTATACGGTCGTAGATGCCGGTCGCCCATTGGTTGGGAAGAAGTTAGTGACAGACAATTGCTCGCTCCTGATTTGGTTAAGCAAGCCTCTGAGGATGTTCAGATAATATGCGAGAGGCTGCGAACAGCTCAAAGTCGACAAAAGAGCTACGCTGACAGGAGACGGAGACCACTTGAGTTTAATTCTGTATTTTTGAAAGTATCTCCTTCTAAGGGAATAATGAGGTTTGGGAAGAAAGGAAAATTAAGTCCTCGTTACATTGGTCCCTTCGAGATTTTGGATAGAGTGGGAGAAGGAGCATATAGGCTAGCCTTACCACCTGAGCTAGCAGAAGTCCACAATGTCTTCCACGTTTCTATGCTTCGGAAGTACTACCCGGATCCGACACATGTAATTAGTTATGAGCCGTTGGAGCTCAAGAAAGATATGTCGTATGTCGAGAGACCGATAAGGGTATTGGACAGGAAAGAGAAGGTGTTGCGGAACAAGACGATTACATTGGTTAAGGTTTTGTGGCAACATCACACTGAGGAAGAGGCCACATGGGAACTGGAAAGTTTGATGCGGGAAAAGTATCCCGAGTTATTCACGGATTAAATTGGTTCTAATTTGGAGGACCAAATTCTCTAAGTGGGGGAGAATGTGAGACCCCGTATATGTATAGCTAGGTATATAGGAACATGGGAATGTAAATAAAATCATAAGTATGATGATACATTGTAATGAGAAGTATATGCAATGTAAGTTCATAAGATTATGTACGCACTTGTAATAAGAATTGTGATTATACGTACAAGTTGCATTACGCATGAGTAGGAGGAAATAAACTTGAACACGAGAAGAATGTGATCGAAATGGAATATGAGTAGTATAGTAAAATGGAAGGAAAGATTTACATAAGTGTATATTTCCATTCGAGTAATATCGTGTATATTTGGTTATACAAAGATTTCTCACAAGTTTTAAAATACATTAAGTGGGATGGGATGACATTTTTAAGTCTCAAGGAGCGATGAATGAGGAAAGGACTATGAAGGTAAATTGAGGAAGTCTTGAAGGGAGTTGTTGCAGAAAAACTGCAGGAAATCTGGAATTTGTGAAGGCCAGATCGATCTCATAGGATGAGAGATCGATCTGGGAGAGCCAGAATGCTCTTATGTGAGTAATGGAAGGGAACAGATCGATCTCCAAAGGAAGAAGATCGATCTCTTTAGCTCTCGGGTTGGAAGCAGATCGATCTCCTTAAACTTCTGTTCGACAGCAGATCGATCTCTAGTCTCGAAAGATCGATCTCCTGCCTTTAAAATGCCTTAGAAAAGAGGAATTTTCAGAGGACCAGATCGATCTCCACCCAAGGGAGATCGATCTCATCAAGTCAAAACTATAAATGGGAGCAGTTGGATCTGCAGAATTTCGAGATAAAACCATTTCCTCTCACTTCAACTCAAAGAAAACTAGCTTTCTCACTCCTAAATCCAGCCATTTTCAGTGAGATTTAAGGAGAGTCTATTAGAGACAAAGTTGTTCACAACAAGAAGAAGAACAACATAGTCTAGAGGCATTTCCCCATTTGATGGATTGAAGAAATAAAGGGCAATCCTAATTGGAGCAAGAGGAAATCCAATGAGGTAAGTTCTAATGCACAAATCCAAGTACATTGGTTTAGTTAATGATTATAAAGATATTTGGGTGTGCATATTGTGGATAGAACTACCTAGAATGGTATGAAATGAATATAACTTAGAAATAGTCAAGTGTGAGAAAGTGGAGTGTGGAAGTGTTTATGATGAATGAGATATCTTGAGTGGAGGAACATGTTGTGAAAATGATTTGGACATGTTGATATTGGGATAAAATTGTGAGATTTACCACAAAGGGTAAAATATGTATTTAAGGCATTGGATAAATGATTAGTTGAGCGAGAGTTAGAAACGTTAACTCGAGTGTTTGATGGATGAATTTCAGTTTCGGATGATACGCCGGAGCAAGTCGAGATGAGAACGCAAGAAGCATAAAGACGGATAGTTGCACACAAGTAAAACGAGGTAAGGGACTGTGTGTTAGCTATAGAGATGTTTGTACGTATTTTACGGCAATTTCGTAGATATATTGCTAGAGCTAGTACGATATTATAATTCTATGAAATGATATGGAAGCATGAAAAGTACTAGAGTGTCTATATGTATTGAGAAATGGGACAGGGTAAGGAAATAGCATGATATGCATGTTTTCAATGTTTTTCTCTATTATACATTAATCTTGAGGATTGAGAAACGTTGATGATAGGTTGGCTAATTTTACATGTTTTAGCATGAAGAGGCATGCTGTATGAATGAACATGTTTTGAATTTTAAAAAAGAGAAAATAGCCATCTATCAGTTTTGAGATGTGATTTGGTGTTGAAGCGCTAGCTTACACCTGTTTTAATGCCTTGATGAACCGTGTTGGAGTTTTAACTCGCACGAGGGTTTTGAGAAAGTGCGAGAACTATGCCCGCACCTGTTTTGTTGAGTTGAGGTAAACCTGGGGGTCTGGGACCCAAGGGGATACCAGCCAACGGCCATTTGAACGGGCTGGGCCTTAACGATAGATCGTACCGCGCTGGAGCTTTGCGTTGACTGTGTGTCACGCTGCTTGCTCGCCTGGTATATGAGACATGGTTTAGGATAAAAAGTCCATCGGAGTTGGAGTATGGACTTGGGTCCACGGTCGTACGTAGAATAGTGTAGTCACCCGTTGGTATACTATGTACCGTGCTGGGTGCACGTATACGAGTATCGCGTAGATGACACACGACGTATCTTCACCGTGAGTATACGAGGAGATGAGGTGGATTGAGATGAGCCGGAGGGTAGGACTGACCCATCCCCCTTCAGGCGAAGTGATACCCTATGCACACCTGATCAGTGAGGCCTGGGATCACTGACTATGGCCATATGTCGTGGATATTTGATTGCCGAAAATTTCATGCCTGTCTCAGGGATTCGAGAAACAGAGACAATCTCAGAAAAGAAAGAGATTTGCCGAAAAAGAGTGATTTGAGAAGTGAAAGAGATTTCGTGTTTTTGATAAATCTCTGATTTCACATTTTGTGCCATGAGGGCACTATTTATGAGCATGTTTTCAATGGAAGTTTGACATTTGATTTACACGAAAATGCTATTGAGAAATATATGTTTAAGTGCATTTTTCGTATGATATTTCCATTTATAACGAAAACATGGTTTTGGTTTATGCATGCATGGGCTATGTAGGTAGTACGATATCTACCTGCTAGCATACATTTCCTTACTGAGCTGTGGTTTGCTCATCCCACTATTTTTCCCCCTCCAGGTACTGAGAAGTAAGAGAGCAGTGGTCTCTAGATCTTTTGTGTTAAACAGCTCCCACAATCCGCAAAGGTATAAGATTTGTATACACGAATATTTTGTATCTAATTTATTGTATCGCACAGTTATATCTTGGAATTGTAAACAGTATTATGGGGATGATATGTAAGTACATGGTATTTATACAATTAATTTTGTATATTTACACACACACCTGGGAGTGTAAATTAAAGCTTTAAATATTCCGCTGTAAATGAATGAATTTTTAGTAATTGCATCTTCTCACAGCCCAACCGTAGTAGAGAATGTATGGATAGAAGGGTTCCCAAAAGCGGGGCATGACAATAAGGTCACAAGAAATTTAATATTTATTAGATGTGGGATAACACCACTTTAACAATCTCTCATCACGTGTAGACAAAGATGAAGATAAAGTGTATCATGTGACAAATTTTAGAGGGGTAATAGGAAGAAATTAACAGAATAAAACTTGGGCTTTGGTACCATGTTATATTTCAATCCTAAAACCAATTGGCAATAGGTGGGGAAATTCAACTTGAATATAAGGCCATGAAAAATTTAATATTTAATAGATGTGGGATAACATCACTTTAACAGTCTAGAGCAGAGTAAAGATGAATAAGTTATTTTACATGCATATTTGAATAAGATTGTTGGTGCTCTAGACATGTATAATTTGGAGGTAAAGGATCTTTAAGGATCTATCTTTGAAATTCTAGAAATCTGAGATGGTTTGGGAACTTATTAAGTGTTTGTTCTATGTTTTCTCATTCTTTCTCAATCTTTTAGGAAATGGAGCCCCACTATACACTCACATATAAATTGAGGCCATACCAAAGACAAGCTCTGTATTGGATGTCTGAGTGGGAGAAAGGAATTGATGTAGAGAGAGCCTTACAAACTCTTCATTCATGTTGGTTTTCTTATCGCATATGTGATGAATATGCATATTTGTTTTAATTGTGAACTTTGATTAAAAGTAGCATGTAATTTGACTGCTCATAAAATACTACCACAATTAATCCAAAAGTTGGTTTTTTTTTTTTTTTGTGCTTCAACTAATTCCAAAGTCAAACCGAATCAGACCCCATTCAGAGGTAGTTCTCCGAGGGAATCCAAAAGTAGCTTTGTAATTGTACATGTATTTTCTACTTTATATTTTTCACCACACATCTATTTCAAAATAAGTTTAATACTCAGTTTCACAACAAAAAATAATTATAAAAAAATTCCCTGTAGTGAAGCACAGGCAATATTCTAGTAAAAGTAAAAAAATGAGTTTTGATAAAAATAAATTTCGAAAATGAAAAATAAGAGATTGAATTCACTAATAATAAAAGTGTTGGAATTACATGACCATTGTCCTTGATGAGTAGAGATCTTGATATCTAGATTTCAAAATTGAGATTGGAGGTAACATTTATGAAATATTGAAAAATAATTTTTTATTGCGTCCAATAAATCTCTATATCTTCCAAAAATATTCAAAGAAATTATTTATCTTTTACAATTAATTCTAAGAAATCGCATGGAGAAAACATTGATAAACACGTGCAAGCGTAAGCATATACATAAGCCTGAATATAGTGTTACACTTTCGCCTGGAAAGAAAATAAAATAAGATTAGAGGTACCATTTATGAGATATAGAAAAATAATTTCTTATTGTGTCCAATAAATCTCTCAATGTTCCAAAAATATCATAGAAATGATTTATCTCGTAGAATTAATTTTAAGAAATTGCATGTAGAAAACGTGATAAACACGTGCAAGCGTAAGCATATACATAAGCGTCATATAGTGTTAGACTTTGGCCTTGAAAGAAAATAAATTGAGAATAGGGTAAATCATTTCTCTTTCACAATTAATTCTAAGAAATTACATGAAGAAACATTGATAAACACATGCAAGCGTAAGCACATACAGAAGCCGAATAAAGTGTTAGACTTTGAAAATAAATTATATTTTACCAAGGAAAAAAATATAAATATAAGGAAAATAACAATATTTAAAAAATTAATCCCGTAAAATTCTTCTTTTTTTGTATAAAAATGAAAAAAAAAAAGAAAGAGATTCCTATATTGTATTAGATTCGTACTTAGATTAGAAATTTAGAACCAAATTTGATATGTTTATTAAGATTTTCATCTCTATGAATCTATTGACGGTAACACTAACCTCAATTTAGATAAGCATTTATTCTTGCTATTCACATTTATTTTAGAATCAAATTCTAAAACTTTTTCAATTTCAAAAATTTCTTCTATCAACATCTCAAGTACTGTGATTAAATTGTTAACAATCTTAGAATCTGATTTTTATTTCGATTTTAAGAAAGTGGCAGATATATTCTTGCTTTCTCTTCCTAAAAGCTACTAAAAGAGTACCCAATTCCAAGTGTTGTCTACTATTGACTTTTTAAAATTATTAAACAAAATAAATAAATAACTAATATTTTGCTGCAAAAAAGGGTTATTTTATTTTATTTTTTAAATATGAGGAGGTCGATAAGAGACAAAAAAAAAATATTTATAAAAATGAAAAGAAAAAAAGAAAAAACAGTTCCTTTTGCTGCTATAAATAAACGAGCGATGGAAGTGTGCCTCAGTTTCGGTGCTTTGATATAATAAGTAAAACAGAGGATAGCTCTCTCTTTTCTGTCTGTCTGTCCGTCCGTCCGTCCGTCCGTGTATGTGTGGGTGTCTGTCTCGTGATCGATTCACTTTCTGGTGCTAAGATCATAAGTGACCCATTTTTTTTTCTGTTTTTTCTAGCGATTTCTTATCTTGATTTCACGGAATTCACTTCATTATCCAATTCTTTTTTTTTCTTTAAGAAAAAGATTTCTCCAGAGATTGAATTTTGTTTTTCTGGTTTGGGTGAACGGATTCGATACAAAATGTTTTAATCAAACTTTTGATAATTGTAGTGCCTAATAATAATTTGATCCGTGATTGTTGGTAGGATAAATTGCCTTTCCTTTTACTTTTTCTGGCTTTTACTGATTCATCTGATTTCATATATTTATAAAAGCAAAAGAAAGAAAGTTGAGAAGATTGTGTTTTGGCTTTGATAAATAAACAAAAAGGCAGAAAAAAAGAGAGAGAAATGGCAGGAAGGAATGTAGAGAAGATGGCGTCAATAGATGCACACATGAGGCTATTGGCACCTGGGAAAGTCTCTGAGGATGATAAATTAGTGGAGTATGATGCTTTGCTATTGGATCGTTTTCTTGATATTCTTCAAGATTTGCATGGAGAGAATATCAGAGAAACGGTATTGTTACTATTGCTGTTTCATTCATTCCATTTCACTTCATCTTTCTTTTATATGTACATTACAGTCTCACTCCACCTTCAATTTTTCTGTATCATTTTTTGTATTACTGCTAAAAATATGTACCCAAAACCTTTTTAAACTTTGAATGGTGAAGGAAAAACAATTTTAGGGTTTTTTTTTTTTTTGGGATTAATTTGGCTTTACATTTGTGAAATGAGGAATCTCATATTTTGGACTTTTAAGTTGGCTTTGCATTCATGAAATAAGATCCAAACTAATATATTCAGAATACTATTTGGTTAATGTTAGGTTCAAGAATGTTATGAGCTTTCAGCTGAGTATGAAGGAAAGCATGACCCTCAAATATTGGAGCATCTTGGGAAGGTAATAACAAGTTTGGATCCAGGGGATTCAATTGTTGTTACTAAATCATTCTCCCACATGCTTAGCTTGGCCAACTTGGCTGAGGAGGTTCAAATTGCTTATAGACGAAGGATCAAATTAAAGAAGGGGGACTTTGCTGATGAAAGTTCAGCAACAACTGAATCAGACATTGAAGAGACCTTCAAGAGGCTTGTGGGGCAATTGAAAAAGTCCCCTGAAGAAGTTTTTGATTCTTTGAAGAATCAGACTGTAGATTTAGTCTTAACCGCGCATCCCACTCAGTCTGTTCGAAGATCTTTACTTCAAAAGCATGGAAGGTTTGTCTACCGGTTATCTGCATGACTTTACTTGGAAACCTTTAACTCTCTAGTAAGAGAAGTGATTCTGAAAGTAAAAATGTCTGAGCATCTTTATCTAGGACATGTTTCTTGCCCTGATTTTATTACATTGACTGGTAAAAATGGTGCTTCAAGCTCCAATTATTCAATCCGTTGATTGAGAATGTAATTTATTAGAAGTTTTATCTCGATTATTTTATAATTTACCAAGAATTTTCATTTTCAATCTTTCAGGATTCGTAATTGTTTGACTCAGTTGTATGCTAAAGACATTACCCCAGATGATAAGCAGGAACTCGATGAGGCGCTACAAAGGGAGGTAAGAATATGCCAAGATTGCACTTTGGAGACCTATCAAAAAATTTACAACATATTTCTCTTTCTTTTTGTGCATTAGTATAGCAAACTTTACTCCTGAGAAAGCCACATCGAGGAAAGCAAAACACCAAGCACAATTATTGTTTCTGAAATAACTTATTTGCTGTTTCAATCTTTTTATTATCCCTTACTTCTCTCATATGGTGTATTCTTATGGTGTAATACTTTCCATCTTTTAGATATTTGATTGATGTTTTGTTTACATACAAGCAAATTTATCTTTGTTATATTATCTTAGGCTTTATGACACATGACATGATAATTTATGTCACTAGTTTCATTGACTGAATACATTGCCTACTTCAGTTCTAAGATCTGATGTTGGCCAATAATCAGTCCTCATATATTGGAAAGATGTATACAAGACTAGGACTTCTGTGCTTGTCATTAAAGAGCCCCCTCCTACTCTCTGTGTCTCATATGTGCGCTGATGAATTTATATGGAGTTTAATGTCCACACATATATAATAAATTATGAATGTGCATATTCTGAAAGCAGCTAAGAATGAGGATGAAGTTATGGAATAAAATAATTCACTCATCCCAGAAATGTAGCTGCCTCTCCTGGGAGGCATGTATCTTGAATGAGGTTTATATGATCTGTGTAGGTCATTTGTTGTTTATAATACAAAAAGGACTTGTCTTCCTGTTTGAACCTTTTCCATATATGCTTCATGTCTGAGCTTGGATGTATCTGCAGGAATCAGGTTTATATTCCTGAACATCTAATCAACACATGGCACCAACAATTATGGGAAACATCATTTGTTGCCATGCTCACAACAATCTCTCTCTTTTATTTTCTTCTAGATTCAAGCTGCTTTTCGTACGGATGAAATCCGAAGAAATCCTCCCACCCCACAAGATGAGATGAGAGCAGGAATGAGCTACTTCCATGAGACGATCTGGAAAGGCGTACCAAAATTCTTGCGCCGCGTTGACACAGCTTTGAAGAACATAGGGATAAATGAACGTCTTCCCTACAATGCCCCTCTTATTCAATTCTCTTCATGGATGGGTGGGGATCGTGACGGTATGTTTCTTCTCTATGCATATGGTTTTGCTACTTAAAGACAGCAGCATTTTGCAATTTTAAATCTTATTTATCTTACTGTAGGTATATGAAAGAAAAGTGGATAGTGCGAAAAAATGGGATTTATTATTCATTAAGTTAAAACATAGAAATGCTCATTTTATTTCATAGAGTGGGACCTTTAATTGGAGATGTCTATTTGATGTTGGACTGCAGGAAACCCTAGGGTAACTCCTGAAGTTACAAGAGATGTATGCTTATTGGCTAGAATGATGGCTGCTAACTTGTACTTCTCCCAAATAGAGGATCTTATGTTTGAGGTATGAAAGAGATTCTTCCCTGATATAGACACTTTTTAACTCTAGTTAGAGTGTAATTCTTGGTTTATCACAATTTTGATTTTCTTGTTTCTTGTTGCACTGGTTTTATTTTCAGTTATCAATGTGGCGCTGCAGTGATGAACTTCGTGTTCGAGCAGATATACTTCATAGATCCACAAGAAAAGATGCAAAGCATTACATAGGTAACTAACATTGATCTTAGCATGTGCTTCAAAGATTGCTTTTTAGACTCTTAGTTTATCAGTATTTGGTGTACATATTCTTGTCAATTGGTTGGGAAAAGGAGTGCTTGACGAAGAGTATATTAATGGGCTCCATATGATTGACTTATTGTTTGGGCATATTTTGTAGATCTTCTGTGTTGATTATAAAATTTTTATGAGTGCAGAATTTTGGAAACAGATACCTCCAAATGAACCCTATCGGGTTATTCTTGGTGATGTAAGGGACAAACTGTACAGTACACGTGAACGTGCTCGTTACCTATTGGCTAATGGGATTTCTGACATTCCCGAAGAAATGACTTTCACCCATGTGGAGCAGGTCTACTTTAAAACCCATCAACTAAACTTGCTAGGGGACAGCAGAATTAGTGAATTTCCAAGTGTTGCAATTTCTTAAGTAAAGCTTTTTGATTTTCCCAAATGACACAAAAATGCACATCATACTTTTTTTTTGGGTGATGACTTCATTTGGTAGAATTTAGTTCTAGGGATTTTCATGTATTGCAATAACCTTCTGGCAAGGTTAGCAAGCAGTGTCATGCTAGAGACTTTCCTCATGCTTCATTACTTTGGAAGTAGAAAGAAAATCACATTGAGATGCAACCTAGAAGCCGAAGACCATTTGTACTATTTTTGTGATGTTTGTTATACATTTATGTTGATCAGAACCTAGCTTTAGTCTAAGACGATTATTTCTTAATATTAACTGGTTCATTTTTGCCTTCATGTAGTTTCTGGAGCCTCTTGAGCTCTGCTACAGATCACTCTGCGCTTGTGGTGATCGGCCAATAGCTGATGGAAGCCTTCTTGATTTCTTACGGCAAGTTTCTACCTTTGGGCTTTCACTTGTAAGACTTGACATCCGACAGGAATCTGACAGGCATACTGATGTTCTT
The DNA here is from genome assembly GCA_033439115.1 of Firmiana major. Taxonomy (NCBI): domain Eukaryota; kingdom Viridiplantae; phylum Streptophyta; class Magnoliopsida; order Malvales; family Malvaceae; genus Firmiana; species Firmiana major. The sequence continues at coordinate 8,214,673 of CM065902.1, read as the reverse complement.
GATGCTATCACAAAGCATCTAGACATTGGATCTTATCGAGAATGGCCTGAGGAACACCGACAGGAATGGCTATTATCTGAACTTAGAGGCAAGCGCCCTCTATTTGGCCCTGATCTTCCCAAAACAGAAGAAGTTGCTGATGTGTTGGACACGTTCCATGTCATTTCAGAACTGCCTCCAGACAACTTTGGTGCCTATATAATCTCAATGGCAACTGCCCCATCTGATGTGCTTGCCGTTGAGCTTTTACAACGTGAATGCCATGTGAAGCAACCACTAAGGGTAGTTCCATTGTTTGAAAAACTAGCAGATCTTGAAGCCGCTCCTGCTGCTGTGGCTCGTCTCTTCTCTATAGATTGGTACAGAAACCGGATCAATGGAAAACAGGAAGTAATGATTGGTTACTCAGATTCTGGAAAGGATGCTGGTCGTCTCTCTGCAGCTTGGCAGCTATACAAGGCTCAAGAGGAACTTGTAAAGGTGGCAAAGCAGTATGGTGTTAAGCTTACAATGTTCCATGGCCGAGGAGGGACAGTTGGAAGAGGAGGGGGACCCACCCATCTTGCTATATTGTCTCAACCTCCTGACACAATTCATGGATCACTTCGTGTAACGGTTCAAGGTGAAGTTATTGAACAGTCATTTGGAGAGGAGCACTTGTGCTTCAGGACACTTCAGCGTTTTACAGCTGCTACACTTGAGCATGGAATGCACCCCCCTGTCTCTCCAAAGCCTGAATGGCGTGCACTCATGGATGAAATGGCAGTAGTTGCAACAAAGGAATACCGCTCTGTAGTCTTCCAGGAACCTCGTTTTGTTGAATACTTCCGCCTAGTAAGTATTTCATCTCTATAAGTACTTCTTTTGGTGCTTCAATCTAATTATGTACTAAAGTAAAAAATTTGACAAATATTTGACTCTGAGTTTGGAACTTTATTTTTCTAATCACATTTTCCTTTTGAATTATCCCACCAACTTCTAAACTTTGATTCATATATTTTTGAACTTTTCAAATGGTAGAAGCTTAGTAGTTAAATTGAAAACAATCCTAGTGAAAACTATGGTTTTAGTTTTAACTTATGTGAATTAACTGGTTGCAGGCGACACCAGAATTGGAGTATGGTCGGATGAATATTGGCAGTCGTCCATCAAAAAGAAAGCCAAGTGGAGGCATTGAATCACTGCGTGCAATCCCATGGATCTTTGCATGGACCCAAACAAGATTTCACTTACCTGTGTGGCTTGGCTTTGGGGCTGCTTTTAAGCATGCCATCGAGAAGGATACAAATAATCTGCACATGCTTCAAGAGATGTACAACCAATGGCCTTTCTTTAGGGTCACAATGGACTTAATTGAAATGGTGTTTGCCAAGGGAGACCCAGGAATTGCTGCCTTATATGACAAGCTTCTAGTATCCGAGGAACTCTGGCACTTTGGAGAGAGCTTGAGAACTAACTATGAAGGCACTAAGCGTCTTCTTCTCCAGGTAATAAAAGGGGTAGATGAGTAAGCTGATTCTAAAGAGATGCTATTTGTATGGAGCCTACAAAGCATTATTCCTTCGCTTTATATGAGGGCTTTATTCCACGAGTTGAGGATTTCTTTTTCTTGAAAAATATATACCATTGCATTTGTGCACTAAACCATATGTTTAACTTCCTTCCCTTGTAGGTTGCTGGACATAGAGATCTTCTTGAAGGAGATCCATACCTAAAGCAGAGGCTCCGTCTTCGTGATGCTTATATCACAACCCTTAATGTCTGCCAAGCATACACTTTGAAAAGAATCCGTGACCCTGATTATCATGTCAAGGTGAGGCCTCACTTATCCAAGGAATACATGGAATCGAGCAAGCCGGCTGCGGAGCTTGTGAAACTTAACCCTACAAGCGAGTACGCTCCTGGTCTAGAAGACACCCTTATTTTGACCATGAAGGGTATTGCTGCTGGCCTGCAAAACACTGGTTAAAACTAAACATAACCTAAAATTTACGCATTGTTATTTTCATATGTTCTCATGCCTGATCAAAATATATTCCTATGTATGAAATGCATGCTGTGCCTTTGAAGGGCTGAATTTGCTTCAAATAAATCCTTTTATTATTATTATTATTATTATTATTATTATTATTATTATTTCTCTTTATTCTCGCCTTGCTTTTGATACGAGGGTCATCTTCATGAAAGCATGAAGATGGAACGTCAGGAATCATGCTAAAATTTCCTCTTCTACAAAGCATTAAGAGAAAATCAATGCACCAGAAACTTCACCTTTTAAAGGATAGGAATCACACTTCACCTAGTAACTTCAATTAAATTTGAAAGTTAATACCTTTTTTGTCAAGTGTAGTTTAATAGGGCTACACCAATGAAGAATGAAGGTAATTCGATTCAAAAAACCATTTCCTTAAAAGAAAACCTCTCGTGTTCAATTATAGAGGCAGAATTTATGACCTGTTTGTAAAGTTAATTAAAATGATTCCTTCAAAATATTAATATGGTTCATTTGCATATCAGATCCAGTAGTCTAGTACTTGATATTGATAGCTGAGGAAAAGGCAAATTACCACTAGTGATATGGTTGTAAATCCAATTACTAAACCCATCGTTAGAAATCTAATGCGACTTACATATATAGACTTTATGCGTTGTAGATGGTGGCTTTATTCATTTTGATCATTTTTATTCAATCTTTATTAGGATATTAAATGTTTTTATTTATGTTTAAAAATTTCATTGTCCCGGTGCATTATGATTCTGTTAAGTGGCACGTAAGTTATTGAAGTATATATCAATCAATCAGATAAAGCATGATTTTGTCATACAAGTAATGGCTTTAGGAACTGAAGCAGGTTAAGTTGAGACAAATTGCTAATTAAGCAAAAACATAAATAAATAAAAAAGTAAAAATATGACCTTTTTTTTTAATCCTGATTGAGAATTTAAAAATTTTATTGGTAGCTAATAAAAACGAACTCAGCGTGAGTCCTATTTTAAGAATGAATAATATAGGTTTAGGTCCACTGCTACCAAAAAAAGAAAGTTTAAAAATTACAATAAAAAAATTTAGTTTATGATAAAAGACTGATTTTCCGACCAAGTTTATCTAAGCGTAATTTTTGTATCATAGACAACTATTAAAGGTTATGTTTGGTGCATGAGATAAGAATAAGATATGATAATATAAAATTGTAGATACGATAAGATTAAATGATATCACCCTATCTTATATTTAATGTGTATAGGGATTAAGAATAAGATAGGATGATTTTTTATATCTTTCTTCATATTTGCTATGTGTAAATTAAAAGTAACATAAAATATTTTTTTTCCAGTATTCTTTTCGAAAGTAACAAAATTTATGTTTATAATATTTTTATTATAAATATAAATTAAAATTTAGAAATTATATATTATTTATAATATTATAATTTAAATTTAAATTAATTAGTTAATTTTCTTAATAAAAAGTTATTCCTTTAAAAAAAATTAATTTACTTCTTCAAAAAATGTAATATGTTAAAAATTAATTATGAAAAAAAATTATATGTAATTTTTCACTTTTTTTTTCTTTTCTTTTCTTTTTGTTTATATTTATTTATATAATTTATATTTAAAATAATTTCTTTGATTGCAAGTTAAATATATTTATTTTAGAAAAAAATGAGTTTTTCTATGAAATAAGTTAATTTTTTCATTACATTAATTTTTTAAAAAGACAATTATCAAAATTTTTTTGCCAATTAGAAGGAATAAAGAGTTAAATTTAATAAGTCAAAATTTCTAAACTAAAAAATATATAACTTTTAATAATTTATGGTTAATAGTTATTTTTCTTTCATTTCTCCTCCTTTACTTCTCCTATGGGCAAAAAGGAAAAGAAACGAAGAAAGAAAAAAAAGAAAAATAAATTTAAATGTATATTTATTATTATAGTTTCTTCCTTTTCTTTCTTTTTTTTTTGCCAATTAAATGGAAGAAAAAAAAAGAAAAAATACAAATTGAATTTAATAAGTCAAATTTTCTAATTAAAAAAATACAACTTCTAATAATTTTATGGTTAATAATTATATTCTTTCATTTCTCCCTCTTATTTCTTTTCCTACAAACAAAAAGAAAAAATTAAGAAAGAAAAAATTAAAAAAAGACTAAAAAATAAAATTTAATCGAAGAAAAATCTAGTTTAAAAAATATATTTTATAATAATTTTTATGTTGAAGAATTTATTTCCTATAAATGATTAAAATTTTTGATAATATCCAAAAAAATAATTTTTGAAAAAAAATGAATTTTTCAAAAAAATATTGTTTTGCAAAATTATAGCTTTTTTTTATTCAAAATTAAGAAAAAAAAAAGAAAGGAAAGAAAAAAAGTAAAAAGTGAAAAAGAAGGAAAAAAGAAAATATAATTTGGATTAATTAAATAATGATCCTTATTGTTTTATTAAATGTTTAAATTAATTTTTAAATATAAAATTTAAGAGTAAAATAAATAAAATGAGTGCTTATTTCTAATCTCATGGGATTAGAAATAATCCTTACTTATAGGAGAGGATTGTATCATCTTATACTATGAGGATGATTAATTCTCTTTGTAATTCAATCCTCCTCTTAATTTGTACATCAAACAAAGGATAAGATGATTATTATCCTATCCTATTCATCATCTTATGCACCAAATATGATCAAAAATTTTAGTCTAATATGTATTTATTAGACTACATTTTGAGAAAGTTGTAGCCCATTTACAAATTAGATTATGTTTTTACATGTAAACGAAATCTTACTTACGACCAATTTGGATGAGCGGTAGATTAGCTCCGATGAGATTGAAAATGGAAAAATGATCATATATATGTTTTTTAATAAAATAATAAAAATTTAAAATTAGGGATAAGAGGAAAATTACATCTTTTTATATTTTTGTCTTTTATGTTTGGATCTCATTGCACATGATTCAAACGAGTCCTTAGTATAACAAACTATGGGTTTATTATAAATCCCAATCTTTATTTTATTAAATAAATTTGAATGGAGTGACGCATGTAAAAGAAGTTTCTAGGAGTTGAAGCACTGACTGACCACCGCATCTATATTGACTATCCCCACTAGTTCAGGAGGCTTCTAGGTGTATACGGATGCATCTAGTCAAGGTCTCAGATGTAGATTGATTCAAAATGAGAATGTAGTGGGTTATGGCTCCCGCCAATTAAAAGACCATGAAAGGAACTATCCGACCCACGATTTGGAATTGGCAGCTGTAGTGTTTGCACTGAAAATATGACGCCATTATCTATATGGAGAGAAGTTCCAGATCTTCACAGACCATAAAAGCCTCAAGTATTTATTCTCTCAAAAGGAATTGGACATGAGGCAGAAGAGGTGGATGGAGCTTCTCAAAGACTATGACTGTGAGATCTTATACCACCCGGGAAAAGCGAATGTGGTAGCAGATGCCTTAAGCAGGAAGAATATGGGGATGGTATCTTAGATGATGATTCGGGAACACGAACTGTTGGAACAGTTTATGAACCTCAACTTGGACATTGAACCATCTGACACTGCCAGTTGTGGTGTGATAGCTAGTCTGAGGATAAAACCGAACTTGATTGACAGAATTCGATAGGCTCAGCGTACTGATAAGTACTGTGTAGATATGGCTGGTCAAATCCAGTTGGGCGCTATGACAGATTTTGAAGTTAGTCTCGATAGTCTATTAAGGTTCAAGAGTAGAATTTGTATTCCCGATGATGCACTGTTGAAGAAGCTGATATTGACAGAAGCTTATTCCTCAAGGTATGCATTACACCCGGGAAGTAAGAAGATGTATCAGAACTTGCGAAAAGTGTACTGGTGGTCAGGGATGAAGAAAGATGTGACTAAGTTTGTGGCCCAGTATCTTGTGTGTTAGCAGATTAAGGTAGAATATCAGAAACCTGCAGGGTTAGTACAGCCTCTACCGATACCCACATGAAAATGAGAGCATGTTACCATGGATTTCATTATAGGGTTGCCAATGACTCGGAGGAATCATGATGCGATTTGGGTAATTGTTGATAGACTGACAAAGTTCGTCCACTTCTTAGCTATGAAGTCTACTGATACTTTGAGTGCACAACAGCTCTATATGCACGGGAGATTGTAAGACTATATGGTGTACCAGTGAGCACTGTATCTGACAGAGATTTCCAGTTTACTTCATACTTCTGGGAACATTTTCAAGAAGCCATGGGAACCCAACTAAATTTTAGCACAACTTTCCATCCTCAGACAGATGGGCAGTCGGAGAGAACCATTCAGACATTAGAGGATATGTTGAGAGCTTATGCTCAAGATTTTAAAGGCTCATGAGATGACCATTTACCGCTAGCGGAGTTTGCGTACAATAACAGTTTTCACTCAAGTATCAGAATAGCACCCTATGAAGCATTGTACAGTTGAAGGTGTCGGTCGCCAATCGGATGGGAAGAAGTGGGTGAAAGGAAGATATTTGTTTCCCGATTTGGTTAAGCAAGTTTCTGAGGATGTCCGATTGATTTGTAAGAGGTTGAAAACAGCTCAGAGCAGGCAAAAGAGTTCCACTGACCAAAAACGCAGATCCTTGAAATTTTCAGTAGGAGATTCGGTGTTTTTGAAAGTTTCTCCATCCAAGGGTATAATGAGATTCGTGAAGAAAGAAAAGTTGAGTACCCGATATATTGGACCTTTCGAGATCTTAGACTGAGTGGGAGACAAAACTTACAGATTGGCGTTACCGCCTGATTTTTTGAGTATTCATAATGTCTTTTATGTCTCAATGCTTCGGAAGTATCATCCGGACTCATCGCACGTGATAAAGTATGAATCACTGGAGTTGAAAGGGGATATGACGTATGTGGAGAAACCGATTCGGATCGTGGATAGGAAGGAAAAAACATTGTAGTCTAAGCTGATTCCTTTGGTTAAGGTTTTATGACTGTATCACACTTAAGAAAAGGCCATGTGGGAATTAGAAATTTTAATACAAGAGAAATACCCACACTTGTTCGAGAACTGATGTAAATTTATAAATTTGGGGATTAAATTTTTCAAGGTGGGGAGAATGTAAGAACCGAAAATTTTCAATATACTTGGTGTTGTCTATAAATATTAGAATAGGTTTATTCTTACTTCGAAAATTTTCAACGTACATAGGCTTACATGTGTGTCTATATATATATATATATGCATATTTTATTTACTCTTAAAATTAATGCATAGATATATATACATGTACAAAAGTATATAAATATACACATGTATAATTGAATATAAATAGGAATGAGTGTACATATACATATATGTGTATATGAGAATATATATATATATATATATGTATATATATATATATATATATATATGTATGCATACACCTTGTCTCGAGAACTTCCTTCAATAAATTTGTGTAAAGGAATATATGGAGAAAGAAGAGTGATATTGCACCAAAAAAAGAAAGAAATGAGAAAAATGAATATGATTTGGCTACTGAGGAATAGAACAGCCGGCTAGTTGGTTAGGAATGACAGGAAATAATTACGAAAAGAAAAGAAAGTGATAAAATAAGGCTTGGTAGGTGGTAGTGTGTAGTAGGAGAAAAACATAAGGATAACCAAGAAAAATGTATTCTGAACTAGAGAATGGCCATAGCAGGAAGAGAGATAGACAACATGGGGAGACGTCTAATCGAAACAGACAAGAGAGGGGGAAACTGAAGCTGAGTAGGTAGGTAACAGAGGAAGATGGCAGAACTGTTGCCATCAGAAAAAAAGAAGTTGCGTTGTAGAGAAGGTAAGAATAGGAAATGAATGCGATGGAAGAAATGATGAGGATTAAGTAAGGAAATGAATGGGTCTCACAAGCAATGGTGCAGAGGCTGAAAACGAGGCAACAGTGGCCTAACCGAACCTCTAAATTTTTTCATCCACTGTTACATCAATTTTCCCCCTCTATCACATTCCCTCACCAAACCAGCTCTGCCCCGATTTTTGTATATAAACAGAAGCCAGAACGAGGGAAACTAAAAACATAAAAGAAAAGTTGAGGGAAGAAAGGAACTGAAGCAACAGTCAAGGGCTGGAAAACGTAAAATGTGGAGGGAGCAGTGCGAAGAAAATTTGTGAACCGAGGAGGGTGAGCTGACTTGGCTGAAAGGATGATGGTGATGGTGGAGGTTGGCTAAAGGATCGATAGTGGCTGGAAAAAGAAAGGAACAGGAGGTGAGACAGGGAACATAGTGTTCCCTCCTCTGTTTTTGGTTGCAACCGAGAGTAGTCTCGACTGGTGCAGGAAATGCGTGACTGCGGCTGTTAGGAGGCTGGTTTGGGAAACTGAAGGCAGCTGTACATGCATGTAAGGCCCCACTAGTTCACCCCGCTGACCGACAATTGAAGCATAATGGAGAAGCTCAAAACAAGGAGTGGCTACCGAGGCAAGCTGTGACCGAGAGAGGCGAATGGACGGGGAGGCTAGGAGGATAAACTAGGAACGGTGACATCAAGAGAAAGAAAGAGGAGGATGAGGAGCATAGGGGCGAAAATCGACGGCGTCAGGAGGAAGAAGGTGCACGGGTGAACAGTACCAACGCAGAAGAAGAAAAAGAAAACAAAGAAGTTGGCGGCAAATTTTAAAAAGAAAAAAAAGAAAGTAGATATATATATATATATACTTATATATATAAATATATAAAAATATTTGGAGATAGGAGAGAAGACACGAAGAAATTTGGAAACTCGAGGGAAGGAGCTCCGGGCAAACTAACCGAGCATATCAGACCCACAGATTCCAGTCACTAAAGGCATTGCAGACTGAGGGCAGACATCGACGTAAAATTCTCATTGCTGCTATAAATAAATATGCGTAATTTTTGTATATTTATAGATATAAAATTTTAGGCTAAATTTCGTAGTACTGAAATTACAAGAAAACCTAGACTGAATTTTATTACTCTGAAAATTATAGAATTTAGCCTAGTTGAACAGCTTAATTTTGCCGATTGAATTTAAATGGTCTGCATAGATACTGATACTATTGGTTGAAATCGAAAATCCCAAAATTTAAATTTTATAGATTGATTACTGGGGATTTTAACTGAAAAAGGGCTAGTTAGCATGTATTGATTTTTTTTTTAATTTACATGTGCTTTAAGGAAAATGATTTATTTATAAAGAAATACTGATGAAATGTGCTTGAGCGCGTGCTGACTATGTGTCACACGGTCCAACTCGCACTGATTTTGAGACAAAGGCGATGATTAGTCATGCTACATTGTTACTGTTACTGAACTGTCACTATTACTGAACTGTATTGTTACGGTGGTCCACGGAGTACGATGTATCGTGTAATATGCAAGTGAGTACGATGTACCGTGTTACTGGTCTTCGGACATACTGTACTGTGAGCCGTTTGGGTAGCTGACCACTCCCACGGCGATTGACATCCCGGCACACTTGATCAATGATTGCCTGGAGTCACTGTCATTGGCCAATTGTCTTACTGATTACTGTTATAACATGTTTGGCCTTATCTCGTTCATTTAAATTACCGTATTAAGAGTATGAACTAAAATACTCTATGAAATCGATTTGTTTACTGTACTCAATTTAAATGTTTCACCGCAGTGAAATATTCGTGATACTGTTATTATTACCGTTAATTATTATACTGAACTGTAAATGATTTTTAACATTTCAAACCTATATAGATAGATTGTGTGTTTATCTATCTGCCACGAGATTTATTTTCTCTTACTGAGCACGTTAAGCTCACCCCCTTACTCTCCTCCACAGATCATCATCAGTAGCGGAGACTGTCACTATAAGTCGTTTATTTTGCATCGTCATTCGTCGAAAAAGCGTTCTTCTGCACTAAAGGTATACCCAGTATAGACATTTGTTTTTATATCTACATTTTGAAAGTGCAGTAATGTATACGAAATGTGTTTGGGGAATGTGAACATGAATGTTTTTGTAAAAGGACTATAGTGCTGATTAATTGAAGAAGCAGTTACCATTATTTTTGTTTTAAATTGTTATCAAGGAAATTAAATTAAATAAGCGGATTTATGGTTTTGGATACGTTATCGACTTGTAGCCCAATCGAAATGAGTATGATTTTGGGTTGTTACAATGCAAAATTAAGTGTTTAATGTCCTTAAACTAATTAAATGACCCCTCAAGCAATGTTCAAATAATATTATAATCATAAGGACAAACATTGCTTATAATTTATGTTGGCTCTACCGACAGGGAGGGTGAATCGGTTTTCTAGTGAAAATGCTAAATTTAAACTTAATTGAATTTTATTGCAAGTAATCAAAGAATAAGCAATAGAGTAGTGCAGTAAATTAAAGGAGATAAGGGAAGGAAGCAACAAACTCAGTAATTTATATAGATTCGGCCAATCGCTTGCCTACGTCCTCTCTTCTTGACCTTCTTGTCAAGAGCTTTCTTTTACTATCACAATAGTTGATACAATCTCCTTTTTAAGGTTAAGGAATAACCTCTCTACCCCTTTTTATAAAGATAAGTATTCACACCTTACAAAATTTTCTCACAGAGGAACTCTCCTCTTTTATTTAGATTAAGGATGAATACAAATAGGAACTTTCTTTTATGGGTAGGAAGAATAACTTCTACACAAGCTATTTAATACAATACAATCAATGTGATGTTGAAGACAAAGGGAATGTTAAAGAATGATCGCTTGAGAGTATTCAGAATTTACAGCACAGTCTCCTCTTGTTCAGTGTCTTCAATGCTTGGTTTTTATACAGCAGGAAGGTAGGTGAAGCATTTAATGCTGTTTTTTTCGTGGAAGATTTTGCAGAAAGAGCCGTTGGGAACCTCCAGTAGAGTACCAGATCGATCTTCCATCATGACCAGATCGATCTTCTAGTTTACATTCCTGCAATTACAAAGCAACTTGTAGCAAGGAGATCGATCTCATATTTGTAGAGATCGATCTTATAATTTGAAAAATGTTAGTGAAGATCGATCTGTCGAACCATCAGATCGATCTTCTAAACTCTCTGTTTGAAGCAAGATCGATCTCCAGATCGATCTAGCAAGTATTCTCGTAGAAGGGAGATCGATCTCTAATCACCTTAGATCGATCTCCTAAACTCTCTGACTTTGAGGAGTTCGATCTCTTATCCATATGAGATCGATCTCATAAGCTCTCTGTTTGAACATAGATCGATCTAAGACCTTTAACCTTTGCCTTAGAGGAGATCAATCTTTTCCTAGACCAAATCGATCTCATAGGCATTCGGTAATTTAAAGATCGATCTCATAACCCCTAGAGATCGATCTCTTCTTCCTTAACATCTTATACATGTTATTTAAGTCTTTAATCCTTTAACAGATCGATCTCATATTCTCATGAGATCGATCTCTCATACTTGAAAGCCCAGGAGATCGATCTCTCATCTCATGAGATCGATTTCTCATCTCATGAGATTGATCTCTCAACCTTTAATACCCAGTTTCTGGCAATGACATGTATCTAATTAACTTCTTAACATGTTTAAAACATTTCTAAATTTATAATATCTATTATTGAATTACTGTTTTGTCATTTCAAAATATATTAACTTAACAATCTCCCCCTTTTTGATATGACAAAACTTATTCAATAAACTAAGTTTATAAACATGTTTAATCTCCCCCTTTACATATGCATTGAATTTTCTAGTTTCAAAAAAAAAAAACTCCCCCTCAGTTCAAGGACTCAAGAACTCCCACCTTAATTTAAGCTTCTCTTGACATGTTCTCTCATGCTCTCTTCTCCCCCTTTTTGTCATATCAAGATTGCCACAAAACATAAGACTATCATAAATCAACAGACTATGAAGCATAAAACTGAATGAAAATTCTTGTATTTCAAAATATAATTGTTCATACAACAAAAATAGAGTTCAAAGCACAGCAAAGAAAAAATCATTTTCTACGAAGATGGTGAAGGACAACGATCAGCAATGTCCTTAACTTGAACACGAGTGGTTTGAAGTTCATCGTACATAGCTTGCTGCGTTGCCTTAATTTTGTCAAGACGTTTCTCGAAAACTGAGAACCATTGTGCAAACGTCTTCATCGTTGTATCAAAGTGTTGTCGAAAATCCATTATGGCCGTAATGGTATCAGCTGGTGCAGTATAATCATCTACAATCACAAACCCATAATACTTACCACCTAGGCTTGTATTTCTAGTTGGTCCAAATAGATCTAGGTGAAGTAATTGAAAAGGTTTAGTGGTTGATACACTATGTTTAGGTTTGAATGTTGTCCTTTTATGTTTTCCCTTGACATAAGCTTCACAAATTTTGTCATAGTCAAAGGACAACTTAGGTAATCCTACAATAAGGTCTTTTCTAGCTATCTTAGATAATACATGCATGCTAGCATGACCTAGTCTTCTATGCCACAACCAAGGTTCTTTTTCTTTATCTACCATAAGGCATACATTTTCATTTTTAAGTTCATTTAGACAAACAATATATATGTTACCTTGTCTATGTCCTAGAAAAAGAACTTTATTTGATTTAGGATCTATAACATGGCACTTCAAGCAATCAAAAATTACTTTGCAACCTTTGTCACAAAGTTGACTAATACTTAGCAAATTATGTTTTAGACCTCTAACAAGTAAAACATTTTCTAATGAGAAATAGTTATTACCAATTGATCCACTTCCTTCAACTTGGCCTTTGGAGTTGTCCTCAAATATGACTTCTCCACCAACTTTTGATTTGAATGAGATGAAGTGGCTTCTATCACCGGTCATGTGTCTTGAGCATCCACTATCTAAATACCAAGCTTCCTTTGTTTTTGCCTTGTAGCAATGCTCAATCACCTATAATCAACATTCAAACTTTTGTCTTAGGTACCCAAATTTTCTTGGGTCCTTTAGAGTTAGTGAATAGAATTCTTGATCCTTTTGGGATCCATTTTAATATTACATTAATGTCTTTTGAATTAACCACATCTTTTGGGACCCATATTCTTCTAACTATCCTTCCTCTAAATGTGGTCATCTTCACATTGCAACTATATGATGCATGCCCCTTTTTATTACAATGAGAGCAAGTAGTAGAGGATTTATGCATATTCTTCCCAGCTAAGAAACTTTTGAGGTGAGTTGCCCCACTTTTGTCATCATATCCTAACCCATTTTTATCAAAGAAAGCCCTCTGAGTTTCTAGCATGTGATCTAGTTTTTGTTGACCCATGCAAAATCTAGTAAAGGAATTATGTAAGTTACTATTCTTTTCCTTTAGGTCATTGATTTCAAGATTTGTACTTTCTAATCTCTTTTCACATTTTATCTTAGCATTTAGTATTAATTCATTTTCTTTCTTTAGTTTAGAAATCACTTTTTTGTACTTCAAATTCATGCACTCATATTCTAATGCAAGATCATCAAATGCATCTTGTAGTTCATCAAAAGAGTACTCATTGGGATCAGAAGTTACCTTCTCATCTTCATTTGCCATGAAGCATAGATTGGCAATATCTTCATTTGAATCATCATCGGAGCTGTCACTGTCGCTCCATGTTGCCATCATTGCCTTCTTTTTGTGATTCCTATCACTTGATCTTTTTAGAAGAGGACAGTTAAATTTAATGTGTCAAGGTTTTTTGCATTCATAGCATACAATATTATCTTTTCTACCTAATTCTTCTTGTTCTTTCTTATAGTTTTTCCTACCACTACCATTTGCTCTCATTCTCATAAATTTATTAAATCTCTTGGCAAACATTGCCATTTCGAAATCTTCTTCATTACCACTCTCATTTTTATTCTCTTTCAAATCCTCTTGAGTAGTGGATTTTAGAGCTACTCCTACTTTCTTGGGTGGTTCTTCATTTCTCCTTAATTTCATTTCATATGTGAGTAGTGACCTTATCAATTCATCTAGCGATAGTGTGTGGGGGTCCTTGGACTCTTCAATTGTTGTCACCTTAGCTTCCCAAGATTTTAGTAAGCTATTCAAGATTTTCTTTACCATTTCTATATTGGAGTAAATTTTGCCTAATGACTTTAGTCGATTTATTACATTAGTAAATCTAGTGAACATGTCACTAATTGACTCTCCTTCTTTCATCCTAAATAGCTCATAATCATGTGTGAGTATTCCTACCTTAGTCTCATTTACTTGAGTTGTGCCTTCATGAGTAATTGCCAATTTGTCCCAAATTTGTTTAGCATTATCACACCCGGAGACTCTATTATACTTATTGGGCCCTAATGCACAAAATAAGGTGTGCATAGCCTTTGCATTTAACTGAGCACATTTTATATCATTAGAATGCCACTCATCTTCTTCTTTTGGGATATCTCTTCCCTCTATCTTCTTAGTTGGGATTTGAGGACCTTTAGTAATGATTCTCCATACCTCATAATCATTAGCTTGAATGAAAAGCATAAATCTAGTTTTGTAATAAGCATAATGTTCACATTGAACATGAGAGGACTAACTGTATAGTGCCCCTCTCCTACTAGACTGGTTGCTACATTGTTATGAGTCATTAGATCGTTTTAACTCTTAGGAAGTTATTCCTTAATGATCAAAGAGTCCGAGCTCTGATACCAATTGTTGGCTCTACCGAGAAGGGGGGTGAATCGATTTTCTAGTGAAAATGCTAAATTTAAACTTAATTGAATTTTATTACAAATAATCAAAGAATAAGCAATAGAGTAGTGCAGTAAATTAAAGGAGATAAGGGAAGGAAGCAGCAAACTCAGTAATTTATATAGGTTCGGCTAATCGCTTGCCTACGTCCTCTCTTCTTGACGTTCTTGTCAAGAGCTTTCTTTCACTATCACAATAGTTGATACAGTCTCCTTTTTAAGGTTAAGGAATAACCTCTCTACCCCTTTTTACAAAGATAAGTATTCACACCTTACAAAATTTTCTCACAGAGGAACTCTCCTCTTTTCTCTTGGATTAAGGATGAATACAAATAGGAACTTTCTTTTGTGGGTAGGAAGAATAACTTCTATACAAGCTATTTAATACAATACAATCAATGTGATGTTGAAGACAAAGGGAATGTTAAAGAATGATCTCTTGAGAGTATTCAGAATTTACAGCACAGTCTCCTCTTGTTCAGTGTCTTCAATGCTTGGTTTTTATACAGCAGGAAGGTAGGTGAAGCATTTAATGTTGTTTTTCTCATTGAAGATTTTACAGAAAGAGCCGTTGGGAACCTCTAGTAGAGTACCAGATCGATCTTCCATCATGACCAGATCGATCTTCTAGTTTATGTTCCTGTAATTACAAAGCAACTTGAAGTAAGGAGATCGATCTCATATTTGTAGAGATCGATCTTATAATTTGAAAAATGTTAGTGAAGATCGATCTGTCGAACCATCAGATCGATCTTCTAAACTCTCTGTTTGAAGCAAGATCGATTTCTAGATCGATCTAGCAAGCTTTCTCGTAGAGGGGAGATCGATCTCTAATCACCCTAGATCGATCTCCTAAACTCTCTGACTTTGAGAAGATCGATCTCTTATCCATATGAGATCGATCTCATAAGCTCTCTATTTGAACATATATCGATCTACAGATCGATCTAAGACCTTTAACCTTTGCCTTAGAGGATATCGATCTCTTCCTAGACCAGATCGATCTCATAGGCATTCGGTAATTTAAAGATCGATCTTATAACCCCTAGAGATCGATCTCTTCTTCCTTAACATCCTATACATGTTCTTTGAGTCTTTAATCCTTTAACAGATCGATCTCATATTCTCATGAGATCGATCTCTCATACTTGAAAGCCCTGGAGATCGATCTCTCATCTCATGAGATCGATCTCTCAACCTTTAATACCCAGTTTCTGGCAATGACATGTATCTAATTAACCTCTTAACATGTTTAAAACATCTATAGATTTATAATATCCATTATTGAATTACTGTTTTGTCATTTCAAAATATATTAACTTAACAATTTATATAAATTAATAATCATTTTGAGTGCATGAATACGACTTTAAGATCAAGCACCAATGATGTCATGATCCATTTAGAGTTTTAAAGATATTGACACATAATCATCATTAAAATTTCCAATATTATCTAAATAATCATAACATCCAACACAACTTCACAATAATCCATCACCTTCATTAATATGTTCATCCAATCCACACAATTTCATAATAAACCATCATTTTCATTAATCTATTCATTAATAACCCACAATAAGTAGAAGATCCTTATCCAGATCAAATCTTAAAACTAAGAATTTAATGGATGAAGAAAGTATGCTTCAAGCATATATAAATAAGGATTATGTACAAAGAGAGTTTTACATGAATATCATCTGCCAAGAAAAGTATTAACATCAAAACAAGGAACAAAAGTGTACGCCATATACATATCAAGATTCAAAACCAAAATAAAGTTTAAAATCATCTAAAACATTTATAAAACCCATATACGAAAAAAAAGTGTCTTAAATCCTTTCTACGACTTCGAAGATTATGGAGATGAAGGTTGATAGCGCTGAAAATGAGGGTAGATAGCTAAAACTCATCATTCGTAGCTTATTATGTCTTAGCCAAGTGGTTGACCTTATGATGAAGTTGGGTCATGGCCCTACAGATAGTTGTAAATTGCTCTACCATTGTCACAAGGAGAGTGTCAAGACTCTCGGTGATGATTGTGATATCGGGAGCAATGGTTAAAGGAACAGATGATGAAACAAGCTGCTTTGGCTTCTCCACCTTCTCAGATAGAGGTGGTTCGGGATGTTAGATCCACCCAGCAAGCTCGTTAACACAAACTCGGTCTTCTTAAAAGTGGCTTAATCTAAACGAGCCGATGTAGGAGTAACATAGGGGGTCTTTAAGGAAGTGTCGAAGCTTATTTGTCAAAGATACCATTAGTTTCAACTCATGCTCAAGAGATAATCCTATTGTTTGGTGAAAATTAAACCTAGAAATACTGAAACCACAATGAGATCAATTTCATAAAAATCTATCAAGAAATCAACATTTGGGTTTTCAAGCAATCCATGAAGTTCAAAATTTTCAAACATTGTCTAGAGGAATCGTAATCTCAAGACGTTGATTTCCACTAATTCTTGTACACTAAAGCTAGGTTATCGTAAACCACAGTCGTCCAATTGTCCAACGTCTAACGGTATCCACACAGTAGTTATGGACTTTTAAGAAAGATGAATTGTGTTATAGCTATCACTATGCTAGTAGTTCGAGTTTCATAAACTCACCATGAAAACCCTTTATGTATCTTCAAGCTCTCAATAATGTAGGAAACACCTTTTCTATCAAGCTTTAAGAAAATCATGAATTTAGGTATGAAGAAATTGGTACACTCACAAGAAAGCTAACATTGCTGATTTCTACCTATAAACTCACAAAGAGGTGCATAGGTTTCTTAGAGTTATGGTAGCCAACTATAATAATGTATATATAGCTAGGTCAAATGTGTTTCATTAATTACACATTTACTTTAATGCCGTTGAACTTATTTTAAATTATAATTTGGTTTATCTGTTAATTAAACAATCTAATTTAAAAGGTAAGATCCAAACTTAAATAATATAGGATCTCACTATTATTAAACAATTTAATTAAGTCCAATGCTTCTTAATTATAATTTGACCCAATAATTTAATTGAAACACTTTTAATTAAGTCTTCTTAATTAGAAACATTTAATTAAGATTAATAATAATTCTATAAAATAAGTTCTATAGAAAATTTCAAATTTTCTAAACAACTTAATTCAATTTTAATATATTGGCTACTCTTATATATGTGTGTCTTTAGGTTTCCAAAATCACTATTGAATTCATATATCAAGTTACGTATTTAACAATACGTCATGACCACCCAAATATTAAAAAGTCAAAGTGGTTTGACTTAAACTATTCAATATATAGTATGCCCTTGTAATTCGATCATTTCATAATAATGTCTCAGAAATAGATAAAGTTAGTGCAATGTTTATTTTATACATATTTTCATATTTAT
Organism: Firmiana major; assembly: GCA_033439115.1. Classification (NCBI taxonomy): domain Eukaryota; kingdom Viridiplantae; phylum Streptophyta; class Magnoliopsida; order Malvales; family Malvaceae; genus Firmiana; species Firmiana major. The sequence continues at coordinate 8,196,652 of CM065902.1, read as the reverse complement.
GCTTGTGCTACCAATATTAACTCAACTTCTCAATCTTGTGAAAAGAGTTTTTTAAGACTCTCATTTGTTAAACTTGATATGGTGTAAGACTTGATAAGGTGTAAGAAAATAGAGATTTAGGGGGAAAAAAGAAGGAAAAAAAAATGAAAAGAAACCCTAAAATGAAATAGAACAAAGATTAAAAATATATCAAGTTGGTTATTGGTTAAAAGAAAGTTAAAAGAAAGAAAGACTAGGCTTTAAAAAAAATCGTAATCTTAAAGTACTTTCAGACTACAATTTTAAATATTTGTAGTCTTAAAATACTTTTAGAATCTTAAGAAATGTAGCCAAAAATATTAGATTACGAGTTTTTTTTTTTTTTCCTTTTTAAAAAATATAATCTATATACTTTTTCTAACTGTAGTCTTTTGTTATTTTACAGTAGTGACGGTGTCGTTTTGCTTACTCTATAAATACCAAAACTCAAGTTTTGTTTCTCATCTCCCTATTTCCTTTTCTCTCCAAGGAAAAATTTCCTTTATCTTCTCTCAAATCCTTGCAATTTTCAACAATTGAAAAATTCAGTCATTGCTGAAAATGTCACATTATCTATTGAAAAACTAAGTTGACATCACCATGGCCCGCCTTGCTCACCATTACCAGTGGCCACTAAAATAAGATTAAAAAAAATCATTTTCGATCTCCTCTTTATCTTTTTCTCAACCAAAATTCTAAAAATCCATTTTTATGTTCAAAACCTAAGAAAAATCTTTTTTAAAAAAAACCTTTTTGCCCAAAAATTTCAACGCTGCCAAAGCACCGAAAATTCCCTAAATCCTTCTGTTCCTTTTACCCAAAAAGAAACCTTAGACTTCTATCCAGAGACATAGAAAACGCCTCCCAAATGATTTTTTTTTTGTTATTGTTTTTTTATGTGATTTTTATACTAATTTTTGTTTTTTAATGTCTGGTTGTTCCTTGTGCAGCCTCCTTACGAGAATGGTTTTGGTTATATATTGTTTAGGATAGTTAAAATTAGCAAAATAATTTTTGAAGTAAGAAATCGGACCTACTTTGATAGATCTGATTTTGATTTCCAATCTTTTGAGAACTCCCTAATTTCAATAATTCTCAAATTTTGAATTTTCTGTATTCTTTTCTTTTACCCATTTTTTATTCTTTCTTTCCTTTATTTTTGGATTTTTTCTAATTTATAATTTTTTTCTTGAATTTCTCAAAATATTTTTCGGTTCTTATTTTTTAGGTTTATTTTACATTTTTTGGATTTTAATGAAAGAAATAGAAAAATAAACAAATCAATATTATCAATATTATATATTAAAAGTAAAAACACGCAACCTCCTTGCGCACGTCATCTATTGAACTTCAATATAGTTCAATTTATGTCTAATTGAATGAAAATTGTCTTGTTTTTTTTTTTTTTAACCTTGTTAGCCAATTATGCTTTAGTTGTCTTTGTTTGTCCTCGTTTTGGTACCTGGTTGGCCAGTTGTCCTTTAATTGTTTGAGATGTGTCCTATTTTTTCCATCATGTTTTCCTTTTTGACATGGGGAATCGTGAAGTTATTAAAGACACTGCTTTGCTTTTGTCTTTCTTCCACTGTCTGTTTACTTGCTTGCCAGTTGTTCCTTTGACTGTCACTCGTTATGTTTCTCCTTCCTTGTTAGTGGTCCCTCGAGCTTTGTATGGAGGACAATTGTGACATTGCATGGAAAACAACTGTAGCATTGAAGATTGAAACTTAATTCTTTATACTTTATTGCATGTGCCCCACGTGTAGCGCTATTTTTCTTCTAATTTAATATGAATGGTAGAGTATTTTTAAGCAAGTGAAAATGGTCTGACAGCCACCCTTCAAATTATCTTTTTATTTCCTTATTTGGCGGAAAAAGTAAAACAAAGGTAGAAAAAAATTGACTTTGAAATCTGAAAAACACAAGGGAACTGGAAAGTTTTCTGAAGCTATATAAAAGGGTTTGGGCTTTTTTTTTTTTTTTTTATGGTGGTGAAAAAAAAGATTACAAAGATCTGGTAGTGAAGTTGGAGAGGGACCATCAAATATTGGTAATGAATAATATTTGTTTTTTCAATATTTTTTTATTCTCAACAACCTTCGGTCTCTATTCTTGCTTTTTCATCTTCATCGGTCTTTCTTTAATATTTAAGACTATATTATTTTCGGTTCTTATGTTTCAACTTTGATTTATCCCTTTTTGAAATGATGATTATGAAGTCAATCTTTAAAATAAAGGCAATTTTGATTGAAAGTTTGAAAGCACGTGATTTTTCCAAAGATTAACTCATGTCTTTAGTTGCCATCTCTTGTCTAGCGACCGTCTGGTGCCTCACTGGCATCCAGGTTTTTCTCCCTTCTTCTGTCGATCTGAAACCCAAAAAAAATCCAAAAAGAAGTTCTTACCTTAACAGCGAAAGTTTTTTTTTTTTCCTTCTTTTTCTTTTTTTAGTTTCTTATTTTGATATTCCTTTGATCCTTCTCGATTTGTCTGATTTGTTTATTTTTTCTCGATAACTTCAAGAAATTTCTTATTTTTTTTGTTTGTCTGATTTGTTTGTTTCATCAAAGTCTTACATAATGCTTTGCATGGATGTATTTATACCATCTTTTTTTATTTGATATTTATGTGTTACAAGACTTTCAACTAGAAAAATAGGATTTGATGAAGAAGAAGTGTCTGAAAGATTCCAAGGTAAGCAATTGCAATTTGATTGCATAATTAGTACTGACTTACACTTGGAAAATATTATTATATCTTAAGTCAATGATTTCACAATTTGATACAGGATATGGGGTGATCGTTGGAGCTATTTGCATCCTAAAATAGAGTTAGTAAGAATTTAATTGCTTTTTACCATTAAATGGATCAAAGGTGGTGGAGAGTGCGGTGCAACTTAAGATTATTTACATAATTAGCTGTCCATTTGTTGATTTCCTTTCCAACATGTAGTTTTTGAAGTATTGATTTGGTTGTGTTTTTTTAAAGTTACTAATTTCTTAGTATATATAATATATAGTTAATTATCTTAATTAGTGTAAAATATATGCAATGAGAGGGGTTGCCTGGAATTACATTTTAAATGATTTGGAAGCAAATTTTTCTTAATTCCTCGAACCTGTCTTTTGTTGCGACATTGTTTTTGTTCTATTTTTCGATTTTGATTTAGCGTGGTTTCATCAAACTTCCTTAGATATCACGATAATTATGATTTAAAGACTTAAATTTCATGATTTGATTTGTTATTACTCTTGGGTTTTCTGAAATATATATAGTTAACTATCTTAATTAGTGCGAAATATATGCATTTGAAGTTTTTTTCAAAAATATATAGTTAATTATCTTAATTACTACGAAATATATGCATTTCACAATGAGATGGGTTGCCTGGGAGTTGCATTTTAAATGATTTGGAAACAAATTTTTCTTAATTCCCCGAACCTGTTTTCCGCTGCAAGATAGTTTCTGTTCTATTTTCAATTTTGATTTAGTGTGGTTTCATCAAAATTCCTTAGATATCACAGTAATTAAGAGCTAAAGGCTTAAATTTCACGGTTTGATTTGTTTGGTTTTCAAAAAACAAACAAAACCTATGAAGGAATCATGGAAGTTTTTCAATTATTATGGCTTTTGAAATTTATTATGTGTATATCTTTTTTATTATATTTTTATATCTTCTGATATTGTCACAATAATTTTTGTTATTATTTTGAATCAGATATAATTTCGATGTTGATGTTTTCTACAGGGTAAAAAGGATGCTTTGCATGGTCCTCTTTATCTCTAATAACTTAATTCCACCAGATGTTGCTCTTGATCTAGCTTGGTAACCAATTTGGTTGGCTTTACTTTCCCATATCTATTGCAGGAGATTTCTTTGCTACTACTTTTAGTATCATCTTTTGGGTAGGGTTTTATTGGCTAGGCTTTTCTACTTCGTACGACCTTGCTACAAGGCCTGAATTAGTGATCTTAGTGTGCTTTCCCATTTTACCATATTATTTTGTTTCAAAAGCTTAATTTCAAGATATAATGTTGCAACAACATTATATCAAGGACAAGATTTTTTTTTTCAGTTTATTAGGGACAAGATTCAAGCTCAAGTTGAAATCTAAAGAGTAGTAACAGAAAAACGTGATTGGACAACAAGTATAAATTTTTTTTTTCTAAAATATTTTTCCAATTTAGATTTTTTTTTTTACTTTTTATTCTTATATTGTATAATCTAATTGGACAGTTATGAGATCAAGTGATCTAAAAGAAATTACGAAATAGTGATTTTTTTAATTTTTGAGTTGAAATAGGTAACTCGCTTAAGAAGAGGTTCGTGGGCCCCATGATAGTGTGCACTTGCCCAAAAAATCCAAATCATCATAAATTGATGATATATGACCTCAAGTAAGTCATTTGGATTCCTAAAATTACGATTACGACGTATCTTGAAAAACGTGTAATAAATGTGAAAATGACGATCTTGTTCATAGGTCGATTTTTTGTGCTGGTCAAATGGAAACTATGGATCAATTTAAGAGTATTAAAGGAATAATATTAAGCCTTTAAATTAATTTGTCAGCTTAAAGCAGTAAGATCGTGCTAGGCAGATCGATCTTCAATCTCATAAGATCGATTTCCTTGTGATTCTGTATTCTTCAGATCGATCCCTGCATTTGGCAGATCGATCTTTTTAAGTTTCTGTGTTTTTCAGATTGATCATTGCATTATGCAGATTGATCCTCTTAAGTCTCTGTGTTCTTCAGATCGATCTCATCATTCAACAGATCAATCTTATAAAGTTTCTGGGAAAGACAGATTGATCTTGTCCCTCGACAAATCGATCTCATTAGCCCTGGACTATATAAATCGTCGAAAAATTCTCAAATTTCAGAAACAAATTTCCCAAATTCCTCAAAAGCCCTAAATCTGTTCATTGCGCCTCTCCTTCTGCTTTCACTCTGGGATCACTCTTGGGTAAGATTTTCGTCAAATTTGTTCTATTGTTCTTCATTCTAGCAACCTACATTTTTTGATTTTGATCCAAACTTTCTTGTTTTCGTCATAGATTTACCTACATTATGTTTCCTGTTTACTGTGAACTGTTCTAATTTTTAGGAATCTGTTAGAGAAATCTTTAGAGCATTCTTAGGTTGTTTTTGGCTGATATCATAGTGAACAAAATGCAACGACTTAAAAGAGCTGCCAGTAGAGAAACTAGATCATCTTCTTCACAACCCTCAAATGCCACTCCAACATTTGTCACAACTTTTAGTAAATGTTTTCAAACTCCTGCAAAAAGAAAAAAAATTTGAAGAATATTTCTCAACAATGCGTATAAAATATTGGAGGACAATAGATTTCTTTTTCCTTAAACTAATCGATTTTTCATATCTCACAAAATTTCAAGAGTATGGTTGGTATTCATTCTTAAAAATCAACACCCCTGTTCCTCCAAATATCATTATAGCCTTCTTCTCCAATGTTGAATTTATACATTCTCCCAAAGACTCCTGTAGAATTCTCGATTTCAAAACCTTTGTAATGGCTAAAATTATCACCGTAGATACCAACCTTTTGGAAAAAGTTTTTAGGATTGCAAACGAAGGATTGACCAATGAGGAAGAAGAGGTACCTTTAGAGTTTAATCTTTCAGGCGATAAAGCTAGTGACCTGCTTATGCATCCTAGTTTACTTCACCTCATCATTTCTTAGAACCTATGTCCCTTCGGTACCCGACACTCCACTATCCGAAAACTTAATAGGTTTTGGCTTCATCAACTTCATTCTCCTCATGGCCAAAAACTAAACCTTGTACATTTTATATATGAAGATTGGTTGAAGATTGTCCGGGGTCAAGCGTCAACCATAGTTTTTCCACAACCACTTGCATTTCTTCTTCAAAAACTTGGGGTTGACTGCTCGTAGTAGACTGGTGAGTTACCTTCCGCAAAGAGTGTCCTCAACATCAATACACTTCATCACGCGGGCTACTACAAAGATCTCCAGAGACATTAGCGGAAGAAGAGTAAACTACCTCAGGAGGCAGCTATAGAGGAAGAAGCTCCAGCTGAGCCTTCAACACCTCCAGCTGAGGACACCGCACCTACTGCTTCATCCTCAGTCACCTTGTAATCTCTTGCAGCTATGGTTATGAATCTTAATCAGAAGATGGATGAGGGTTTTGCAACTCTTCAAGCCACCCAACAAGCTATGTTTGATGAATTGCAAATCACCCGTACACGTGTTGATGAGCTCTTGGAGTGCTATCCTCCTCTGTCTTAGAACTCTATGTTACTCATTTGGTCTTAAGGCACAAAACAATGTGTGCATTGCCTTAGCATTTAATTGAATAGTTTTTATGTCATAATTATCCCACTCATGTTCCTCCTTAGGAACTTCTTTTCCTTCTATTTTCTTAATTGTGATTTGAGGTCCTTTAACTATAATTCTTCATACTTCGTAATCATTGGCTTGAATAAATAACATCATCTTAGTCTTCCAAACAAGTAAATCAAAGAAGTTCTAAGACGGAGGAGGATAGCGGTCCAAGAGCTCATCAACATGTGTACAGGTTATTTGCAATTCATCAAACATAGCTTGCTCGGTGGCTTGAAGAGTTGCAAAATCCTCACCGTAGATACCAACCTTTTGGCAAAAGTTTTTGAGATTGCAAACGAAGGATTGACCAATGAGGAAGAAGAGGTACCTTTAGAGTTTAATCTTTCAGGCAATAAAACTAGTAACCTACTTATGCATCCTAGGTTGCTTCACCTCATCATTTCCTAGAACCTACGTCCCTTCAGTACCCGACACTCTACCATCTGAAAACTTGATAGGTTTTGGCTTCATCAACTTCATTCTCCTCATGGCAAAAAACTAAACCTTGTACATTTTATATATGAAGATTGGCTAAAGATTGTTCGGGGTCAAGCGTCAACCATAGTTTTTCCTCAATCACTTGCATTTCATTTTCAAAAACTTGGGGTTGACTGCTCGTGTGAGACTGATGAGTTGCCTTCCGCAAAGAGTGTCCTCAACATCAGTACACTTCATCACGCATGCTACTACAAAGATCTCTAGGGACAGTAGCGGAAGAAGAGTAAACTACCTCAGGAGGTAGCTATGGAGGAAGAAGCTCCAGCTGAGCCTTTAGCACCTCCAACTGAGGACACCGCACCTGCTGCTTCATCCTCAGTCACCTTGTAATCTCTTGCAGCTATGGTTATGAATCTTAATCAGAAGATGGATGAGGGTTTTGCAACTCTTCAAGCCACCCAACAAGCTATGTTTGATGAATTGCAAATAACCCGTACACATGTTGATGAGCTCTTGGAGTGCTATCCTCCTCTGTCTTAGAACTCTATGTTACTCATTTGGTCTTAAGGCACAAAACAATGTGTGCATTACCTTAGCATTTAATTGAATAGTTTTTATGTTATAATTATCCCACTCATCTTCCTCCTTAGGAACTTTTTTTCCTTCTATTTTCTTAGTTGTGATTTGAGGTCTTTTAACTATAATTCTTCATACTTCGTAATCATTGGCTTGAATAAATAACATCATCTTAGTCTTCCAAACAAGTAAATCAAAGAAGTTTTAAGACGAAGGAGGATAGCGGTCCAAGAACTCATCAACACGTGTACGGGTTGTTTTCTGTAAGACCCGATTTTATCGTAAGGGCAAAAAGGGAATAAATAAGAATTTTCCAGTGCATTTAAAAATGTAAAAGGACTTAAATGGTATTCTCGAACATGTGCAATGGAAAAACGGTTATAAGATCAAAATTCGGTATTAATCGGGACAAGAAAATTTAATTAAAAATAATGGCTTGAGAAATCTTAATCAATAACGAAGAAATAATTGATCAAGATATGAATTTATTGGAATAAATCGGGATTTTCACTTCGAAAAATAATCCCGAAAATAATCGAAAAATATACCGAAAATGAAATTCATCAATAATGACAGTTATCACTTGAGTATCGGGATAACATGTTATATGAGGCATTGTATGGCCGTAGGGAGTTGTTCCCCGACTTGGATAAAAAGTGGGTAACAGATAGAGGAATTGTTCTCGAATTGGTAAGATAAACCTCTGAGGATGTTCAGTTGATTTGTGAGAGATTAAGAACACCTCAGAGCAGACAGAAAAGCTATGCTGACAAGAGACAGAAAATCCTTGGAAATTCACCGAGGGTGAATCATTATAGTTGACAGTTATTTGTCATAAGGACGTAACAAGATTCGGATAGACATATTGGACAAGTGGGAGATAAGACCTGTAGGTTGACATTACCACTTGTAAGACCTATCACAGGCACCCCTGATTGAGCTTGGGTTCACGGAGTACGTTGTATCGTGTATGTCAAGCGGAGTACGCTGTACCGTGGGGATTGTTGGAGTGGAGTGGCATTAGCCACGAGGCAACAAGCCTTGCCCTCGCAATCCTAGTGTTATGCTGTTCTGGCGGTTAGGACGACCCACCTCCCGTTTCAGGTGTGATACCCCGCACACTAGGTACCGTGTTGCCAGGGATCACTCGGATATGACCATAGTCCTCGATATTACTGATAATTACCTACTTGTCTTACATGATATAACTTGTGGTCTGTTAGACCGGGGTAGACCCGAAGGAGGGGTCAGGCCCCTGATTTTACGATTTGATGATTTGATGATCTTTTGATATGTGACCCTGAAAGAAGGGTGGGTTTATAACCTAAGTTTTATAATGAACTTTATTGAATTGTTTTATGAGATTATTGACCCGGAAGGGTTAGTTTATACTGCAGTTTTAATGAAATGATTTGAATGCAGTAGCATGATACTGTTTTCCATGCTTTCATTTCAAATGCATGATTTGTCTTACATGAAATGAAAGAATGCATGATTTTGATTAAATTCATGCTAAGTATGATTTACTGATGTCACATAAAATGTTATTGATACATGATTTATATATGCACAAATAGTTTTGGATAAACTATGGCATTGAAATATGCATGATTTTGTGCGTGAAATTTTAGATGAAAAGAAATGGATTTTAAAGGCATGGTATTATGAACATGTATATAGTGGAGCTATCTACTTACTTGCATAATTGTCTTACTGAGCGTGTGGTTTGCTCACCCTCTTATTTTTCCATCTTTTCAGAGCACTTGCAATAATTATTGAGCGGCTGAGGACTTGTATGCTTGGTATTCGCTGCTTCCCATCAAGAGTCAGGTATACACATTTGTATAGTTTCGTATCTAAATATGTAATGCACAGTATTGTAAACGAAAATGATGTTGGGGATGTAGAGTTATAAATACCATTGAGTATGTATTTAATTAAAGTCAAAGAATAGTAAACTCTGATATGTGAATATGATTATGAAAATGGAATGGTAATAGGTAAGAGGTGACTAACACTGAATCATAGCCCAATTGTTTGGTAAGATGGTCACGATGAGAGAAAGATAAGAATTAAATAATAAATGAAAAAGCGAAAAATTTACTCTGATTTTTAGGTAATTTAGGTCGTGACATTTGCAATTCATCAAACATAGCTTGCTCGGTGGCTTGAAGAGTTGCAAAATCCTCATCCATCTTCTGATTAAGATTCCTAACCATAGCTGTAATAGATTACAAGGTAACTGAGGATGAAGCAGCAGGTGCGGTGTCCTCAGCTAGAGATGCTGAAGGCTCAGTTGAAGCTTCTTCCTCCATAGTTGCCTTCTAAGGTAGTTCACTCTTCTTCCACCACTGTCCCTAGAGATCTTTGTTGTAGCCCACGTGATAAAGTGTACTGATGTTGAGGACACTCTTTGCGGAAGGTAACTCACCAGTCTCACACGAGCAGTCAACCCCAAGTTTTTGAAGAAGAAATGCAAGTGGTTGAGGAAAAACTATGGTTGACGCTTGACCTCGGACAATCTTCAACCAATCTTCATATATAAAATGTACAAGGTTTGGTTTTTGGCCATGAGAGAATGAAGTTAATGGAGCCAAAACTTATCAAGTTTTTGGATGGTTGAGTGTCGGGTACCGAACGGACGTAGGTCCAGGAAATGATGAGGTGAAGCAACCTAGGATCCATAGGCAGGTCACTAGCTTTATCGCCTGAAAGATTAAACTCTAAGGGTACCTTTTCTTCCTCATTGGTCGATCCTTCGTTTGCAATCGCAAAAACTTTTGTCAAAAGGTTGGTATCTACGGTGATAGTTTTGGCCATTACAAAGGTTTTGAAATCAAGAATTCTTCTGGAGTCTTCGGGACAAGATCGATCTGTCTTTCCCATAAACTTTATAAGATCAATTTGTTGAATGATGAGATTGATCTGAAGAACACAGATACTTAAGAGGATCGATCTGTTTAATGCAAGGATCGATTTGAAAAACACAAAAACTTAAGAAGATCGATCTGCCAAATGCAGGGATCGATCTGAAGAACACAGAATCACAAGGAGATCGATCTTATGGGATTGAAGATCGATCTGCCTGACATGACTTTATTGTTTTAGGCCAATTTGAGCATGTTAGGTTGATCTAAAACATGAAGAGATCGATCTCTCATACCATTTGCCCAGAAAACTGATTGAAAAACAAGTTGAAAATGATTTTGAATATTAAGTTTTGAAATCTATAAACCTTAGGGAGCATTCATAAGTCCTAATTCACCTCTAAGAAAATAGAATCTCTTTTTGTCAAGTGGTTTGGTGAAGATATCAGCTAATTGATGCATAATATCAACATATTCTAAAACTATATCGCCTTTGTGAACATGGTCTCTAAGGAAATGATGTCAAATTTCGATGTGTTTTGTCCTAGAATGTTGGATAGGATTTTTAGACAGGTTTATAGCACTGGTATTATCACATTTTATTAGAATTTGATTTATGTTTATACCATAGTCTCTTATTTGTTGTTTAATCCACAAAATTTGTGCACTACAACTAGCAGCAACTATATATTCTGCTTCTGTTGTGGATTGAGCTACACTGTTTTATTTTTTTGAAAATCATGATATAAATCTATTTCTTAAGAATTGACATGTTCTAGATGTGTTTTTCCTACCTATCTTATATTCACTAAATTCAACATCTGAGTAAGCATGTAGTGCAAGTGTTGAGTCTCTAGGATACCATAAGCCTAATGAGGGTGTGTCTTTTAGGTACCTAAAAATTTTCTTAGTTGCTAATAAATGTGACTCTCTAGGTGATGACTGAAATCTAGCATACAAGCATACACTAAACATTATATCTGGTCTACTAGCAGTGAGGTAAAACAAAGAACCTATCATGGATCTATATAACTTAGTGTCCACATGCTTACCTTCTTCATCTTTATCAAGCCTTATATTTGTGCTCATTGGTGTAGCTTGAGATTTGCAACTATCCAAATTGAATTGCTTGAGTAAATCTTTGACATATTTGGCTTGATTTATGAAAATGCTTTCCTTTGTTTGCTTTACTTGAAGTCCCAAGAAATATGTTAGCTCTCCCATCATGTTCATCTCAAACTCTCCTTGCATTGACATAACAAATTCTTGACACAAAGATTCATTAGTTGATCCAAATATAATATCATCTACATAAACTTGAACAACTAGTAAATCCTTATTCTTAGTTTTGATAAACAATGTTGTATCAATTTTTCTTCTTAAAAATCCCTTTTTTATTAAGAACTTTGAAAGTGTAAGACCCGACTTTTTCGTAAGAGTAAATGGAATGAATAGAAATTTATGAGTGCATTTAAAAATGCAAAAGGATTGCAATGGCATTCCCGAACACGTGCAAGGGCATAACGGTCAAAAGACCAAAATTCGGTATTAATCGGGACAAAAAAATTTAATTAAAAATAATGGCTTGAGAAATCTTGATCAATAACAAAGAAATAATTAAATTTCGGGTTAAATTGATCCAGATATAATTTTATTTAATATTTTTGAAATTTTTACCTAGAAAAATAATCTCGAAAATAATCGAAAATTATATCGAAAAGGCAAAATCGGACTGAGAAATTCATTTACGGATTAAATGAATTTAATATGAATATTTTTGGGATATTTTGATATTTAATAATATTTAATTGAATAAAATAATAATAAAATTTAATTATAAATAAATAAATAAATAAATAAAAAACACGCGAATTGGAAAAGAGGAAACAGAAACGAAACGGAGAGAAGCAGAAACAAGCCGAGACCGAGGAGGAATCGTCGGACTAGCCACCACCGGCGGGGCTGAGGGGCCGGCGAGGGTCGGCGAAGGTAGCCCGACCTCGGGCGAACCACCAGCGGCCAGGACGCGCCCCGAAGTTGTCGAAAAAAGTCAAAAATGGAGGAGGAAGCCGCGGGAAAGAAACGTCGATCGGTGGCCATCAGCGTTAATTCGAGCAACAATGAGGCCCGATTTAGGGAACCCAGGTGCAGCCGAGCCGAACGGCAGTGGAATCACGCCGGGAACCGGCCAGACGACGCCGGAATGACCAAATGGTGATTGAACCGTTCGAATCGGATTGAACCGGCTGAATCGAATCGGACTGAACTGGCGGTCTGAACCGGGTTGAACCAGACCGGACCGGTTCAGCCAAAAAGAGAAGGAAAAAGGAAGAAAAAAGGGAAAAAGAAAAAGATGAAAATTTGAAAAAAATTTCAGTGATGCAATCGAGCTTCAGGTAAGTCGGTAAGCGGTCGAATTGACCGATTTATTTTTTGAATATTTAATTTGATAAATAATCGACTGAAAGTTTACCCGAAAATATATTTAATTGTGTAGCTCGACAATTGGCATCCACCGAGAGCTCGAGACAGCCTCGATTTGTGTACGATCATGGAATAACGGGTAAGTAACCCTTATTTACGGCAATTTTACATCGTTATGCGTGATTGATGTTTAACGCATAAATTACGGATTTAATTTCTGTATAAATGAATTAAATTCTGAAAAATTGGATAAATTGTCGTAAATACTAAATTGAGATATCTGAGAATTTAGAACGAGGCTAGATAAATTACTGATGGGCCCAATGAGCCCAATAGGCCTCGATAAAGTGTGGTAAACGGGCTTAAGGTCGATTAAGGCCCATTATGGTATAATCGGGCCCAATATGGATAAACGGGCCCAATGATTTAAAGTAAGCCCAGAAAATATGAAATACAATTAAATTGTATTGTATTTGACCTGATGAACATTTATCCGCAGTGTCGTAGATTTGATTTGGATTCGGAGCAAATCGAACTGTGTGACGAGTCATCAGTGAAAAGGTCAGACTGTACAGAAAATGAGGTAAGGGAATTATGTGAGTAGCTAGAGGTAGCTACGCGCATTTTAATAGCTTTTCTGTACACTGAAAATGTATGTATACCTTGATTATGTATAATGATCCTAAAAGTGGTTTAAATGATTTTAAGGATCGAAATAGGTGAAATGACTATTTTACCCCTATTGAGGGAAGTTCACTTAAGGATGGTGAAAGCATGACATGCATGAAATGCATGATTTAAGGAATTTTTCGAGTTACAGAAATTTTATTGATTGTAATCAAAGCAAATCGATAGATTGGCCAAAAATTGCATAAATTTTACAAGATAACACTACGTAGGTGTTATTCATATTTAAATGAAAGCTGCTGGAGACTAGCTTGCACTCTGTTTTGACATGTTTTGACGTGGTATGCATAAAAAGGTGCTAGAGCGATTGCTCGCACTAGTTTTACTGATTTGATATGCATGAGAGGTGCTGAAGCTTAGCTCACATCCTGTTTTGATATTATATTGCATAAAAGCCGTGCTGGAGTGTAACTCTCACGAAATTTGATTTAATTATGCATAAAGCCGTGCTGGAGTGTAACTCGCACGAGATTTGATTTACTTGAGCATTCATTTGTGCTGGAGCTTGCTCGCACAAAGTTTTATATGGTTTTTATAATTCATTTGAATGTCGTACTGGAGTTTTTCTCGTACGAGGTTTTCACTGAGTTTTTATACATATCCGTACTAGAGCATTGCTCGTACGTGGATTTTACTTGAATTTATAATCAGTTGAAGTCGTACTGGAGCGCTGCTCGTACGCAGATTTTATTGATTTTTATAAAACCGTGCTAAAGCTTCGCTCGCACGAGGTTTTCTGATATCATGAATATGCATGGAGTCGTTCTTGAGCTTCGCTCGCACAGGGATTTATATTACATGCATATAGTCGTGTTGGAGCCTCCTGTAGACTGTGTCACAGTGAGATGATATGCTCACATGTGCATATTGAGACAGAGATGATATGGGTGGATAAGACCTATTGCAGGCACCCCTGACTGAGCTTGGGTTCACGGAGTACGTTGTACCGTGTATGTCACGCGGAGTACGCTGTACCGGGGATTGTTGGAGTGGAGTGGCATTAGCCACGAGGCAGCAAGCCTTGCCCTCGCAATCCTAGTGTTATGCTGTTCTGGCGGGTAGGACGACCCACCTCCCGTTTCAGGTGTGATACCCCGCACACTAGGTACCGTGTTGCCAGGGATCACTAGGATATGGTCATAGTCCTCGATGTTACTGAAATAATCAATTACATATCTCACATGATATAACTATTGGTCTATAGACCAGGGTAGACCCGAGGGAGGGGTCAGGCCCCTGATTTTATGATTTTATACTGTGATATGAGATTTCAGATGATTTTATGATATGTGACCCTAAAAGAAGGGTGGTTTTATAACCAGAGTTTTATAATGAACTTTACTGAATTGTTTTATAAGATGGATCCGGAAGGGTTAGTTTTTACTGCAGTTTTAATGAATTGATTTAAATGCAGTAGCATGATGATGTTTTCCATGCTTTCATTTGAAATCCATGATTTGTCTTACATGACATGAAAGACTGCATGATCTTGATTTAATTCATGCTTATTATGATTTAATGATGTCACATAAAATGCTATGAATGCATGAATTACATGATTTATATATGCACAAATAGTTTTGGATAAACTATGGCATTGAATATGCGTGACTTTGTGCGTGAAATTTTAAATGAAAAGAAATGGATTTAAGGGCATGGCATTATGAGCATGTAGATAGTGGACCTATCTACTTACTTGCATAATTACCTTACTGAGCGTGCGGTTTGCTCACCCCCTTATTTTCTTATCTTTTTAGAGCACTTATAAAAATTAGTAAGCGGCTGAGGACTTGCATGCTTGATATCCGCTGCTTCCAATCGAGAGACAGGTATACACATTTGTATAGTTTTGTATCTAAATATGTAATGCACAGTACAGTAAACGGATATGATGTCGGGGATGTAGTGTTATAAATACCATTGGGTATGTATTTATTTAAAGTCAAAGAATAGTAAACTCTGATATGTGAATATGATTATGAAAATGGAATGGTAATAGGTAAGAGGTGACTAACACCGAATCATAGCCCAACTGTTTGGTAAGATGGTCACGATGAGAGAAAGATGAGAATTAAATAATAAATGAAAAAGCGAAAAATTTACTCTGATTTTTAGGTAATTTGGGCCGTGATAGGTAATGGTATCAGAGCTGAGTTAGCCTGGTATGAGTCGGTGTTAATGGTTAAGGAAGTTTACATCTCCATGTACTGTGCATTGTTTAGATACAATTGTGTATATCGAGATGGACGTGCAGCTAATAATTTGTTTTGAATGCAAGAATGACTCATTAATTGATAGCCGCTATGATAGAGAGGCGAGTACACGAGCTCGAGGCCGTAAAGGTAGGCCTAAGAGTCGTACTGAATCGCCACATGAGACTTGAGATAAGATTGACGTGGAGGCTGATGTTGAGCATGCCCCACAGAGTCCGACAGAGAGATCGGACAGAGTCTGACAGAGAGATCAGACAGTATTGAGATACGCTTCGTGAGGTTAGAGCGGAGTGTGGAGAATATTTTGCGAGCTAATTGCTTAGTGTATATATGTGATTTGAGAGTGAGTCGGAACATTGGTGGAAATCTGCTCGACCCATCTTAAGAGTTAGACATCCAGATTGGACTTGAGAAAATAATTCTAGATGTTTTTCGGTGACAAAATATCTCGGACATTACTTAAAGGAAATTACTGATAAAATTATTTACTCTGACCCAGAGGAACATGTTGATTGACGAGTATGAAACTCAGTTTATATTCCTGGGCAGATATGACTCTGACACTATGAACAGTGAGAGTCGAGATGTCTGAAAGTTCATGGAAGGGCTCGGATTGTCAATTAGAGTCCAATTGGGCCGTTAGATATCACTACCTAAGCCGAGGCAGTGCGCAGACTACAGTTGTGTGAATAAGATCATGAGTTGCACGCCTCTGAGATTGAGAAAGGTAGTGAGGGCTAAAATTGAGACAAAAAGAGAATAAAGAATCACAAAGATGTCCATACGGGAAAAAAGTAGTTTGGTAAAAGATTAGAGTTGATGAGTCACGGGGTAAGTTGATTAATAAGCCCCAGTGTATCCAATTTCAATACTTTTGAGAGGTATTATGATTTGAAGACCCCGACCTACTACGTAACAATATAACAGAGTAGCAGTGTGAACAGTGTAAGATGTGTGGTAGTTACCACGAAAATAAAATGTTGGACGAGGGCGAGTGTATGCCTTGGACCAGGACACTATTGATGTTTCATAGGATGTGGTGGAAGATACCACACTGGTTGTAAATAATGAAATAATTATTTTAATTGATCCTGGTGCCACGCATATATTCATACCGCCTTCAATTGCTTATAAACGAGTGAAAGATGTGAAGCCTTTACCCTTAAGCAAAACGATGCTAGTTAGCTGATTTTCACTAACTGAATATGGGTATAGAGATTGTAAGTTGAAAATATGGGTGAAAACATCCCTGAAAAGTGTATTGTAAGTTTGACAAATAATGAAAGAGTTTGTTATAAGTGATATATTAAAGGAGATATATTGGAATAAGATATGTATGCAAGGTAAAGATATCTTTGATATGTAAAATAATTTGGATTAAAGCAATTGTAATGAATATGAATTATGACCACATGAACTGATATGTAAAGTAATTGTGGTCAAGTTTGAGGGTTAATAAAGGTATTTTAAAATACTTACTCGCTTGAAGATTTGACAGCGTCTGGAAGCGCACGCATAATCTATAAATTGAAAATGACAGTCGTAATATATATACATTTAAATTTTGGGTACCTTTACTAGTACGATAAAGAAATATAGAATTTGACTAATCATGAAGGTTAAGAAAATTGAAATTTTTATAAAAGCTGTTAATATAA
This sequence comes from Firmiana major, assembly GCA_033439115.1. Taxonomy (NCBI): domain Eukaryota; kingdom Viridiplantae; phylum Streptophyta; class Magnoliopsida; order Malvales; family Malvaceae; genus Firmiana; species Firmiana major. The sequence continues at coordinate 8,179,399 of CM065902.1, read as the reverse complement.
GAAAAAACGAAATGACGTGGATTAGTATCTTGAACAGAAGTGATTTCGAAATGACATTGTACATTTATACGTACATAGGTAAAGGATATGAGTGATTGAAATATTTAGTGGAACTCAACTATGATAAGGTATTTAAATCTTACATGGACCAATTGGTTGTCATCTTTAGCGATGATATTATGATGTATTCGAAGTCCAGGGAAGAGCATGAGTAGCAACAGGAAACTGTCTTACAGACAAGGTGTTAAGAGTTTCTCAAAATTGGCTGCTCAGTTGACACATCTCATTCGGGAAAAGATTTCATACGAGTGGTATGATAAGTATGTAAATGGCTTCGGTGAGTTTTGGTATATTGAAGTAATGAACTGACCACCGTAAGTATTCTCACCATAACCAACAGCTCAAGAGATTTCAGTGTATATGGATACCTCAAAATAAGGATTGGACTATGTATTGAAGTAAAATGAGAAGATAGTCGTTTATGGATCCAGTTAGTTCAAGGATCATGACAGAAACTATCCGACCCATGATTTAGAGTTGGCAACCGTAGTGATTACACTGAAAGTATGGTGCCACCATTTATACTGTAAGAAATTTTGAGTATGCACTGATCGTAAAAGCCTCGAGTATCTGTTTTCACAAAAAGAGTAGAATATGAGATAACCAAGAGGGTTAGAGCTTCTAAGGATTATGATTGTGAAAAGTGTACCACCCAGGAAAGGCTAATGTAATGGCTGATGCCTTGAGCAGAAAGAGCCTCTGGGATGGTATGACATATGATGGTCAGGGAGCGTGAGCTGCTAGAGCAGATGTGAGCCTCAGTAGTGATGTGATCCCTTCTGATGATAACGGTGATTTTGTGACAGCTAGCCTGAGGTTAGAACCGAAATTGAGTGACCGAATTTGTCAGGCTTAGCGTGATGATCGGCATGCTGTCGATAGTGTGGGTCAGATTCAAAAGGGTACAGTGACAGAGTTCACAGTGAGTGATGATGACTCACAGAGGTTCAGAGATAGTATAAGTGCTCTCCAGGACAACAGTTGATAAGATAGTGTTATTGTCAGAAGCTCACTCTTCGGGATATACAGTGCATCCGGGAAATAATAAATATGTTGGAATCTCTGAAAAGGGTATTGGTGGTCAGATATGAAAAGAGACATTGTAGAGTTGTGGACAAATGTATTGTATGTCAACAGATTAAGGTAGAGCAATAGATGTATGCAGAGTCATTACATCCTCTACCTATAGTGACACGGAAATGGGAACAAGTTACCATAGATATCGTGATGGGTTACAGAGGACTCGAAATCAATCACGAGGCTATCTGGGTGATAGTCGATATATTGATTTATTCTACCCACCTTCTGGTTATGAAATCCCCAGATACTCTGAGTGTGTAGGCGGATTTATGTGTATGAAAAATTGTGGAACAATATGTAGCATTCCAGGGAGTATGATATCAGATAGGGATTCCCGCTTCACTTCCCACTTTTAGGAATGTTTTTCAGGAAGCTATGGGACCCGATTGAGTGTTAGCACAGCTTCCACCCTCAGACAGATAGTCAGTCAGAGAGGACTGTACAGGTTCTAGAGGATGTGATGAGAGCGTGTGCTATTGATTTTATAAGCTCCTGGGATGATCAGTTGCTACTAATCAAATTCGCCAGTGATGACAGTTGTCACTTGAGTATCGGGATAACATTTTATATAAGGCATTGTATGGTCGTAGGGAGTTATTCCCTAACTTAGATAAGAAGAAGTGGGTGACAGATAGAGAATTGTTCCCGAATTGGTAAGACAAACTTCTGAGGATGTTCAGTTGATTTGTGAGAGATTAAGAACACCTCAGAACAGACAGAAAAGACTATGCTGACAAGAGACAAAAACCATTAGAATTCACCAAGGGTGAATCAGTATTGTGACAGTTACTTGTCTTAAGGACGTAACGAGATTCGGATAGAGATATCGGACAAGGTGGGAGATAAGGCCTGTAGGTTGGTATTACCACTAGAATAAACAGGCATCCACAATGTGTCCTACCTTTTGATGCTTCGAAAATAATATCCGGACCCAGTATATATAATTGGATATGAGCTCCAACAGTTTAGCTCAATGAAAGTATAACGTATGATTGGAAAATCGATTTGTGTATTAGACGGAAGGAGAAAGTGTTGAGGTTTAAGATGATCTCTCTAGTTAAGTATGATGGTAATATTACACTCCGGAGAAAGTCACTTGAGGATGACAGTATATGATACGATATATGTACCCGGAGTTATTTATGGACTTACTTGACTTAGTTTTAATTTGGAGGACCAAATTTCTTAAGTTGGGGAGATTGTAAGACCTGACTTTTTCGTAAGAGTTAATAGAATGAATAGAAATTTACGAGTGCATTTAAAAATGCAAAAGGATTGAAATGGCATTCCCGAACACGTGCAAGGGCATAACGATCAAAAGACTAAAATTCGGTATTAATCGGGACAAGAAAATTTAATTAAAAATAATGGCTTGAGAAATCTTGATCAATAACGAAGAAATAATTAAATTTCGGGTTAAATTGATCCAGACATAATTTTATTTAATATTTTCAAAATTTTCACCTCAAAAAATAATCCCGAAAATAATTGAAAATTATACCGGAAAGGTAAAATCGGACTGAAAAATTCATTTACGGATTAAATGAATTTAATATGAATATTTTTGGGATATTTTGATATTTAATAATATTTAATTGAATAAAATAATAATAAAATTTAATTATAAATAAATAAATAAATAAACACGCGAATTGGAAAAGAAGAAACAAAAACGAAATGGAGAGAAGCAGAAACAAGCCGAGACCGAGGAGGAATTGTCGGACGAGCCACCACCGGCGGGGCTAAGGGGCCGGCGAGTGTCGGCGAAGGTAGCCCGACCTTGGGCGAACCACCAGCGGCCAGGACGCGCCCCGAAGTCGCCGAAAAACGTCAAAAATGGAGGAGGAAGTCGCGGGGAAGAAACGTCGATCGGCGGCCATCGGCCCCGATTCGAGCAACAATGAGGCCCGATTTAGGAAACCCAGGTGCAGCCGAGCCGAACGACGGTGGAATCAAGCTGGGAATCGACCGGACGACGCCGGAATGACCAAATGGTGATTGAACCGGTCGAACCGAATCGGATCGAACCGGCGGTCTGAATCGGGTTGAACCGGACCGGACCGGTTCAGCCAAAAAGAGAAGGAAAAAGGAAGAAAAAAGGGAAAAAGAAAAAGAGAAAAAATTGAGGAAAATTTCAGTGATGCAATCGAGCTTCGCGTAAGTCGGTAAGCGGTCGAATTGACCGATTTAATTTTTGAAATATTTAATTTGATAAATAATCTACTGAAAGTTTACCCGAAAATATATTTAATTGTGTAGCTCGACAATTGGCATCCACCGAGAGCTCGAGACAACCTCGATTTATGTACGATCATGGAATAACGGGTAAGTAACCCTTATTTACGATAATTTTACATCGTTATGCGTGATTGATATTTAACGTATAAATTACGGATTTAATTTTCACATAAATGAATTAAATTCTGGACAATTGGATAAATTGTTGTAAATACTAAATTGAGATATCTGAGAAGTTAGAACGAGGCTAGATAAATTACTGATGGGCCCAATGAGCCTAATAGGCCTCGATAAAGTGTGGTAAACGGGCTTAAGGCCAATTAAGGCCCATTATGGTATAATCGGGCCCAATATAGGTAAACAGGCTCAATGATTTAAATTAAGCCCAGAAAATATGAAATACAATTAAATTGTATTGTATTTGACCTGATGAACATTTATCTGCAGTGCCAGAGATTTGATTTGGATTCGGAGCAAATCGGACTGCGTGACGAGTCATCAGTGGAAAGGTCAGACTGTATAGAAAATGAGGTAAGGGAATTATGTGAGTAGCTAGAGGTAGCTACGCGTATTTTAATAGTTTTTCTGTACACTGAAAATGTATGTATACCTTGATTATGTATAATGATCCTAAAAGTGGTTTAGATGATTTTAAGGATCGAAATAGGTGAAATGACTATTTTACCCCTATTGAGGGAAGTTCACTTAAGGATGGTGAAAGCATGATATGTATGAAATGCATGATTTAAGGAATTTTTCGAGTTATAGAATTTTATTAATTGTAATCAAAGCAAATCGATAGATTGGCCAGAAACTGCATAAATTTCACAAGATAACACTACGTAGGTGTTATTCATATTTAAATGGAATTTCTTTGGAAAACAAGCCAACTATCAAGTTTATATGAAAACAGATAGTGTCGACACGTAGTTCGCACTATATCTGGGTTTGTGATTGTGCATAAATGTGCTTGAGCGCTTGCTCGCACCGACTTGTGTGACATCATATGCATGAAATGTGCTAGAGCATGGTGCTCGCACTGATTTTTATTATTGTGAAATGAGAGCTGCTGGAGCCTAGCTCGCACTCTGTTTTGACATGTTTTGATTTGTTTTGACGTGGTATGCATAAAAAGGTGCTGGAGCGATTGCTCGCACTAGTTTTACTGATTTGATATGCATGAGAGGTGCTGGAGCTTAGCTCGCATCCTGTTTTGATATTATATTGCATAAAAGTCGTGCTGGAGTGTAACTCGCACGAGATTTGATTTAATTATGCATAAAACCGTGCTGGAGTGTAACTTGCACGAGATTTGAGTTACTTGAGCATTCATTTGTGCTGGAGCTTGCTCGCACAAAGTTTTATATGGCTTTTATAATTCATTCGAATGTCATACTGGAGTTTTTCTCGTACGAGGTTTTCACTGAGTTTTTATACATATCCGTACTAGAGCATTGCTCGTACGTGGATTTTAGTTGAATTTATAATCAGTTGAAGTCGTACTGGAGCGCTGCTCGTACTTAGATTTTATTGATTTTTATGAAACCGTGCTAGAGCTTCGCTCGTACGAGGTTTTCTGATATCATGAATATCCATGGAGTCGTGCTTGCACTTCGCTCGCACAGGGATTTATATTACATGAATATAGCAGTGTTGGAGCCTCCTGTAGACTGTGTGTCACAATGAGATATGCTCACACGTGCATACTGAGACAGAGATGATACAGGTGGATAAGACCTATTGCAGGCACCCCTGACTAAGCTTGGGTTCATGGAGTACGTTATATCGTGTATGTCACGCGGAGTACGCTGTACCGTGGGGATTATTGGAGTGGAGTGGCATTAGTCACGAGGCATCAAGCCTTGCCCTGGCAATCCTAGTGTTATACTGTTCTAGCAGGTAGGACGACCCACCTCCCGTTTCAGGTGTGATACCCCGCACACTAGGTACCATGTTGCCAGGGATCACTAGGATATGGTCATAGTCCTCGATGTTACTGAAATAATCAATTACATGTCTCACATGATATAACTATTGATCGATAGACCAGGGTAGACCCGAGGGAGGGGTCAGGCCCCCGATTTTATGATTTTATATTGTGATATGAGATTTCAGATAATTTTATGATATGTGACCCTGAAAGAAGGGTGGTTTTATAACCGGAGTTTTATAATGAACTTTACTGAATTGTTTTATGAGATGGACCTAGAAAGGTTAGTTTTTACTGCAGTTTTAATGCATTGATTTAAATGCAGTGGCATGATGATGTTTTCCATGCTTTCATTTGAAATCCATGATTTGTCTTACATGACATGAAAGACTGCATGATCTTCATTTAATTCATGCTTATTTTGATTTAATGATGTCACATAAAATGCTATGAATGCATGAATTACATGATTTATATATGCACAAATAGTTTTGGATAAACTATGGAATTGAATATTCGTGACTTTGTGCGTGAAATTTTAAATGAAAAGAAATGGATTTAAGGGCATGACATTATGAGCATGTAGATAGTGGAGCTATCTACTTACTTGCATAATTGTCTTACTGAGCGTGTGGTTTGCTCACCCCCCTTATTTTTCCATCTTTTCAGAGCACTCACAGAAATTAGTAAGCGGCTGAGGACTTGCATGCTTGATATCCGCTGCTTCCCATTGAGAGACAGGTTTACACATTTGTATAGTTTTGTATCTAAATATGTAATGCACAGTATTGTAAACGGATATGATGTTGGGGATGTAGTGTTATAAATACCATTGGGTATGTATTTATTTAAAGTTAAAGAATAGTAAATTCTGATATGTGAATATGATTATGGAAATGGAATGGTAATAGGTAAGAGGTGACTAACACCGAATCAACACCCAACTGTTTGGTAAGATGGTCACGATGAGAGAAAGATGAGAATTAAATAATAAATGAAAAAACGAAAAATTTACTCTGATTTTTAGGTAATTTGGGTCGTGACAGAAAGTCTCTCATACCAAGCTTTAGGAGCTTGTTTCAAACCATAAAGTGCCTTTGAGAGTTTGTAAACGTGATTAGGATAACTAGGATCTTCAAAACTGAGAGGTTGCTCAACATAGACTTCTTCACTTATAAAACAATTTATGAATGCCCTTTTCACATCCATTTGATATAATTTGAAATTATTATAACATGCAAAGGCAAGTAACATTCTAATGGCTTCTAGTCTAGCTACCGGAGCATAGGTTTCATCATAATCTATGTCTTCTTCTTGTCTATAACCTTGAGCTACCAACCTAGCCTTATTTCTTATGATCACACTATTTTCATCCATTTTGTTTCAATTATAGGATGATCACTAGGTCTAGGGACTAAATTTCACACTTTATTCCTCTCAAATTGATTTAGTGCCTCTTGCATAGTTAGTATCCAATTATTATCTTTTAAGGCCTCATTTACATTTTTGGGTTCAATTTGTGAGACAAATACTAAATATTGGCATACATTTCTAAGTGAAGATCTTGTCCTAACTCCTAGATTTGGATCACCTACAATTTCACAACCTTTGACATATCTTAATTCTCTTGGTGCTCTAGGTTCTTTTTCTAGCATTTTAAGTTCTTCTTCATCTTCCTTTTTTTTTAATGTCAAGATTTTCTTTTATGTTATCTTCTATCCTTGAGGATTTCTTCAAAATCTCATCAAATATTTCTATATCCTCATCATTGCTATGAACTTTAGATGCATTATTTGACTAATCAAATATTACATAAAATGACTCTTCCACCATCAATGTCCTTTTGTTGTAAACTCCATATGCTTTTGAATTTAAAGAATAGCCTAAAAAGTCTCTTTCATCACTTTTAACATCAAATTTTTCCAAGTTGTCTTTTCCATTATTTAAGACAAAACATTTGTAACAAAAAAGATGAAAATAACTAATATTTGGTTTCTTTCCCTTGTAAAGTTCGTATGATATTTTCTTTAAAATTGGTCTAATTATTGCTCTATTTATGATATAACATGAAGTATTAATAGTTTCAACCCAAAAATACTTAGGTAAATTGTTTTCATAAAGCATAGTTTTAGCCATTTCCTCTAAGGTTCTATTTCTCCTCTCAACAATCCCATTTTGTTGTGGTGTCCTAGGAGCTAAAAATTATGATTAATTCCTTGATTATTGCAATATTCATCAAAATCAAGATTTTCAAATTTTTTGCCATGATCACTTCTAATGCTAGTAATGGTATAACCTTTTTCATTTTGAGATATCTTTAAATGAGCGACAAATTTTTCTAAAGCTTCATTCTTCACACTTAAGAAAAATACTCATATAAATCTAGTGAAATCATCTAAAATTACAAATTCATAGTGCTTACCACTAAGAATTGTAGTTCTAGTTGGGCCAAAAAGATCTAAGTGTAGTAATTGTAGTGGTCTAGAAGTTGACACACAATTTTTAGGTTTAAATGTTATTTTTTTATGTTTTCCCTTGACAAATGCTTCACATATCTTATCATTTTCATAAGATACCTTAGGTAGACCAACTACAAGATCCCTTTTAGCTACCTTAAATAATGAGTGCATACTTGCATGTCCTAGTCTTCTATGTCACAACCAAGGTTCTTTTTCCCTAGCTATCATTAAGCAAATATTTTCACTACTTAGTTCATTCAAATGTAGTATATAAATATTTCCTTCTCTATGTCCTAAGAATGCTATTTTATTAGTTTAGTATCTACAACATGACACTTCAACGAATCAAAAATTACTTTGCAATCTTTGTCACAAAGTTGGCTAATACTAAGTAGATTATGTTTTAAGCCTCTAACATACAAAACATTATCTATGGAGAAGGAATTGTTACCAATAGCTCCATTTCCTTCAATTTGGCCTTTCAAGTTATCCCCAAAAATGACTTCTCCACCAAACTTTGATTTAAATGAGTTGAAGTGGCTTTTGTCTCCCGTCATATGTCTTGAGCATCCACTATTAAGATACCACGCTTCCTTTGATTTAGCCTTAAAACAATGCTCAAGATTCTACAAATATCATTAAACCTTTGTTTTAGGTACCCAAATTTTCTTGGGTCCTTTAGAATTAGTAGATAAAGTTTTGATCTTTTTGGGACCCATTTCAATATCAAATCAATGTCTTTTGAATTTACAACATTCTTAGGCACCCAAACCTTTCTAACTATTTTTTCTCTAATTGTGGTCATTTTCACATTGCATTTATATGATGTATGTCCTCTTTTATTACAATGTGAGCAAGTAGTAGAAGACTCATGCATATTCTTTCTAACCAAGAAATTCTTGAGATGAATTTCTTTATTTTTGTTATCATATACTAACCCATTTCTATCAAAGAATGCCCTTTGTGTGTCTAACATGTGATCTAGCTTTTGTTGACCCATGTAGAATCTAGTAAAAGAATTATGCAAATTACTATTCTTTTCTTTTAAGCCATGAATTTCTAGATTTGCATTTTTCAATGTCTTTTCACATTCTATTTTAACATTTAAGAGCACTTCATTTTCTTTCTTTAGTTTTGAAATTATTTTCTTGTATTTCAAATTCATACATTCAAATTCCATGACAAGCTTATCAAATGCATCTGGTAACTCATCAAAAGAGTAATAATTAGAATTAGAAGTTACCTTCTCATCTTCAAGTGCCTTGTATCATCATCAGAGCTGTCACTATCGCTCCAGGTTGCCATCATCACCTTCTTTTTATGTTTCCTATCACTTGATTTCTTTAGTAACGAACAATTAAATTTAATGTGACTAGGCTTTTTGCATTCATAGCAAACAATAAAATCTCTATCTTTTCTACTTAACTCTCCTTTGTCTTGTTCTTTCTTATGAATTTTCCTAGAACTACCATTTTCCCTTATTTTCATAAATTTCTTGAACCTTTTGGCAAACATTGCCATTTCTATATCTTCCTCATTACAATCATCCCTTCGTTCTTCATGAGTGGTAGATTTTAGTGCTACTTTTACGTTTTTGGGAATTTTGTCATTATCACGACCTAAATTACCAAAAATCAGAGTAAATTTTTCACTTTTTTATTTATTATTTAATTCTTACATTACTCTCATCGTGACCATCCTACAATATAGTTGGGTTATGATTCGGTGTTAGTCATCTCTCACCTATTTACCATTCCATTTCCATTATCACATTCACATATCAGAGTTTACTATCTTTTGACTTTGTCTAAACACATACACGATGGTATTTATGACTCTACATCCCCGACATCATATCCGTTTACAGTACTGTGCATTTACATGTTCAGATACAAAACTATACAAATGTGTATACTTGTCTCTCGATGTGAAGTAGCGGATACCAAGAATGCAAGTCCTCAGCCGCTCAATAACTATTGCGAGTGCTCTGAAAAGATGGGAAAATAAGGGGGTGAGCAAACCATACGCTCAACAAGGCAGTAATGCAAGTAAGTAGATAGCTTCACTATCTACATGCTCATAATGTCATGCCCTTAAATCCATTTCTTTTCATTTAAAATTTTACGCACAAAATCATGCATATTTCAATGCCACAGTTTATCAAAACTATTTGTGCATATAGAAATCATATAATTCATGCATCAAAGGCATTTTATGTGACATCATTAAATCATAATGAGCATAAAGTAAATCAAGATCATGCATTCTTTCATGTCATGTAAGACAAATCATGAATTTGAAATGAAAGCATGGAAAACATCATCATATTACTGCATTTAAATCATTTTATTAAAACTGCAGTATAAACTAACCCTTCCTGGTCAATCATCTCATAAAACAATTCATTAAAATTAATTATAAAACTCCGGTTATAAAACCACCATTCTTTCAGGGTCACATATCATAAAATCCTCTAAAACATATATTAGCATAGTAAAAAATCATAAAATTGGGGGCCTAACCCCTCCCTTGGGTCTACTCTGGTCTATAGACCAATAATTATATCATGTGAGACAAGTAGGTGATTATATCAGTAACATCGAGGACTATGGCCATATCCTAGTGATCCCTGGTAACACGGCACCTAGTGTGCGGGGTATCACACCTAAAACGGGAGGTGGGTCGTCCTACCCGCCAGAACAGCATAACACCAGGATTGCGAGGACAAGGCTTGCTGCCTTGTGGCTAATGCCACTCCACTCCAACAATCCCCCGGTACAGCGTACTCCGCGTGACATACACGGTACAACGTACTCCGTGAACCCAAGCTCAGTCAGGGGTACCTGCAATAGGTCTTATCCACCCATATCATCTCTATCTTAGTATGCACGTGTGAGCATATCATCTCACTGTGACACACAGTCTACAGGAGGCTCCAACACGGCTATATGTATGTAATATAAATCCTTATGTGAGCGAAGCTCTAGCATGGCTCCATGCATATTCATGATATCAGAAAATCTCGTACGAGCGAAGCTCTAGCACGGTTTCATAAAAATCAATGAAATCTGCGTACGAGCAGCGCTCCAGTAAGATTTAAAATAATTATAAATTTAAGTAAAATCCACGTACGAGCAATACTCTAGTACGGATATGTATAAAAACTCAGTGAAAACCTCGTACTAGAAAAACTCCAGTACGACATTCAAATGAATTATAAAACCATATAAAACTTTGTGCGAGCAACGCTCCAGCACAAATGAATGCTTAAGTAAATCAAATCTCGTGCGAGTTACACTCCAGCACGGCTTTATGCATAATTAAATCAAATCTCGTGCGAGTTACACTCCAACACGGCTTTTATGCGATATCATATCAAAACAGGATGCGGGCTAAGCTCCAGCACCTTTTTATGCATATCAAATCATAAAACTAGTGCAAGCAACCGCTCCAGCACCTTTTTATGCATATCCAGTTAAAACAATTCAAAACCATCAAAACATGTCAAAACAGAGTGCGAGCTAGGCTCCAGCAGCTCTCATGCATATCAAATCATAAAATCAGTGCGAGCAACCGCTCTAGCACATTTTATGCATATGATGTCACACAAATCGGTGCGAACAACCGCTCAAGCACATTTATGCACATTCACAAACGCAGATATAGTGCGAACTACATGTCGGCACTATCTGTTTCCGTATAAACTTGATAGTTGGCCCATTTTTCAAACAATTTCATTTAAATACCAATAACACTTACGTAGTGTTATTTTGGGAAACTTATGCAATTATTGGCCAATCTATCGATTTACTTTGATTAAAAACCAAGAAAATTCCTTAAATAAAAAATTACTTGAATCATGCATTTCGTACATGTCATGCTTTCACCATCCTTAGGTGAACTTTCCTCAATAGGGGTAAGATAGCATTTTTACCTATTTCGATCCTTAAAATCATTCAAACCATTTTTAGGATCATTATATAATATCAATGTATACATACATATTCAGTATACAGAAAAGCTATTAAAATACGTGTAGCTACCTCTAGCTACTCACACAATTCCCTTACCTCATTTTCTCTGTACAGTCTGATCTTTCCACTGATGACTCGTCACACAGTCCGATTTGCTCCCAATCCAATCTCTGGAACTGCGGATACATATTCATCAGGTCAAATACAATATAATTAATTGTATTTCATAATTTTATGGGCTTAATTTAAATCATTGGGCCCGTTTACCCATATTGGGCCCGATTACACCTATAATGGGCCTTAATCGGCCTTAAGCCCATTTACCACACTTTATTGAGGCCTATTGGGCTCATTGGGCCCATCAGTATTTATTTAGCCTCGTTCTAAATTCTCGGATAGCTTAATTTAGTATTTACGACAATTTACCCAATTTTTCAGAATTTAATTCATTAAATGCGGAATTTAAATCCGTAATTTATGCGATAAATATCAATCACGTATAACGATGCAAAATTATCGTAAATAAGGGTTACTTACCCGTGATTCCATGATAGAATGCAAATCGAGCTGACTCGAGCTCTTAGTTGAAGCCAATTGTCGAGCTACGTAATTTAATATTTTTTTCGGGTAAATTTCCAATCGGATAGTAATCAAATTAAATATTTCAAAATTTAAATCGGTCAATTCGACCGCTTACCGACTTACCCGTAGCTCAATTGCATCACTAAAATTTTTTTCAAATTTTTCTCTTTTTCTTTTTCCCTTTTTCTTCCTTTTTCCTTTTCTTTTTGGCTGAACCGGTTCGGTCTGGTTCGGTTCAACCCGGTTCAGACCGTCGGTTTAGTCCAGTTCGGTCGGTTCAGTGGCTCGCCGGTCGGTTCTCTGTCGATTTTTGTCATCAATGGCTCCGCTGGGTCGTTCGCATCTCGGATATGGGGTTAGTTTCGTTCAAGGCCGTCGAAAAGTGGCCTGTTCGGCCTGTTCTCCTTTCCGTCGGTGGCTTTCTCTTTCCTTCGCCGTTTACGGCGTTTTCGGTGACTGGGGGCGCGTGTTCCGGTGGCTGGGGGTCCTCAAGGGGTCGGGCTTCCCTCAGTTGTCGGTGGCCGGGCCCGAATCGGCGTCGATCATTGGATTTCTCCTCTCCCTCTCTCGGTTCGTTTTCTCCTCTCTTTCGCCGCCGGTAGCCGTCGTTCGTCGGCTTATTAGTGCCGGTGGTGGTTCGGCTCTCGTCTGGCTCACCGCCGGTCACTCCCTTGGGCTCGTTGGTAGCCATTTCGGTGATACAGAAGGGGGCTCAGTCTTCCTGCTTTGTTTTCTGTTTCAGAATCGCGTTTCTTCGGGTTTTTATTTATTTATTATTTATTTTTATTATTATTTTAATCAATTAAATATTATTAAATATCAAAATATCCCAAAAAAATTTATATTAAATTCATTTAATCCGTAAATGAATTTCTCAGTCCGATTTTACCTTTTCGGTATATTTTTCGATTACTTTCGGGATTATTTTCCGATATGAAAATTTCGGTTTATTCCAATAAATTCATATCTTGATCAATTTAATCCGAAATTTAATTATTTTTTCGTTATTGATCAAGATTTCTCAATCCCATATTTTTAATGAAATTTTCTTGTCACGATAAATACTGAATTTTGGTCTTTTGATCGTTTGACCCTTGCGCATGTTCGGGAATACCATTTAAATCATTTTTTATTTTTAACTGCACTCGAAAATTTCTATTCATTGCGTTTTGCTCTTACGATAAAAATCGGGTTTTACAGTCATTTCTTTTGAGTTTCATCTCATAAGTGAGAAGTGACCCAATTAATTCATCTAGAGATAATGAATGAGGGTCCTTTGATTCCTCAATGACAATTACTTTGGCTTCCCAAGTGTTAGGTAAGCTATTTAAAATTTTCATAACCATTTTTATGTTAGTATAAATCTTACCCAAAGATTTAAGCCCATTTATAATGTCTGTAAATCTAGTGAATATTTCACTAATGGACTCTCCTTCTTTCATTATAAACAACTCATAGTAATGAGTAAACATTCCTACTTTCGTTTCCTTGACTTAGTAGTTCCTTCATGAGTTATTGATAGTTTATCCCACACCTGTTTTGCATTTTCACAAGTAGGAACTTTATTGTACTCATTTGGTCCTAAGGCATAAAACAATGTGTGCATTGCCTTAGCATTTAATTGAATAGTTTTTATGATATAATTATCTCAGTCATCTTCCTCCTTAGGAACTTCTTTTCCTTCTACTTTCTTAGTTGGGATTTGAGGTCCTTTAACTATAATTCTTCATACTTTGTAATCATTAGCATGAATAAATAACATCATCTTAGTCTTCCAATAGGTATAATTCTCACCATTGAACATGGGAGGTCTAATAGTAGAAAGTCCTTCCCCTACCATACTGGTTGCTACACTAATTTGAGCCATATGATCTTTCTAAACTCTTAGGATTTCACTCCAATATATTCAAGAGTCTAAGGTTTGATACCAATTGTTGGCTCAACCGAGAGGGGGGGTTAATCGATTTTACTAGGAAATTACTAAATTTAAGTTTTTCTGACTAAGAAAACACTCAAATAAATAAATGACAGTTATATTTTATGGAGTAAATGTGCAGTAAATAAAAAGGTAAGGGAGAGAAGTTGCAAACACAGTAATTTATAGAGGTTCGGCCAAATATCTTGCCTACTTCCTCTCTTTTTGACTTTCTAGTCAAGTCGTCACTTCCACTACACAAATTTGAGCTTTACACTTCCTTTTACAGGTTAAGGAATAACCTCTCTACCTCTTCACAAATGAAGCTATTCACTCTCTTTTACAGAAGCTTAATCACAAAGGAACTTTCTCTCCTTTTTCTTTTGGATGAGAATGAAAACAACAATGAATTTATCAAAGGTAGGTAAAAACAAGAGAACCACTTGTTGCAAGCTTTGAATATGGATTTAATGCACTCTTAATTGCAGACACAAGGAATATGCTTCTAGAACTTCTCAGGTTTCTTCCTCTCTTCTGAATGTCTTAATGACTTCAATTTATAGTCTCAGCAAGTTGGTGAAGCATTAAATGCAATTTTTTCCATTGAAAATTTACAGAAAGAGCCGTTGGGAACCTCCATAGAGTGCCAGATCGATCTTCTATCTTGACATGATCGATCTTCTAATTCAAATTCTTGCAATATCAAAGCAATCCAAAGCAAGGAGATCGATCTCATTCTTAGAGAGATCGATCTCATAATTCATAAGATGTTTGTGCATATTGATTTGTCGAACCAGCAGATTGATCTTAGAAACTCTCTGTTTAAAGAATATCGATCTTCAGATCGATCTTGCAAGTGTTTTCGTATGATGAAAATCGATATCTAATTACACCAGATCGATCTCATAATCTTACTGTCTTGAGAAGATCGATCTCTATCCTTAGGGGATCGATCTCATAAACATTCTGTCTAACAAGGATCGATCTACAGATCGATCTAAGTCATAATCTTACCTTAGAGGAATTGATCTCTAACCTGACCAGATCGATCTCCAAATCGATCTCCTTTTAACCAAATCGATCTCATAACCCTTGGAGATCGATCTCTACTTCTTTAAAACTCAGTAATCGATCTTGAATCCTTTAAACTTTAAACAGATCGATCTCTTATCTTAGGAGATCGATCTCTCATCCTTTAAAACCCAGTTTTTGGTAAAGAATTTATCTTAAGATGTTCTAATTCATTTCTTAACATGTTTTAAATATTCATTGATTTATCATAAGCACTTTTAAATTATCGTTTTGCCATTTCAAAATATGTCAACTTAGCAAATACCTTATCATCTTCTAGAGCCATGAAGCAAAGATTAGCTACTTTTTCTCCTCCATCATCATCGGAGCTGTCGCTATCATTCCATGTTGCCATCATTGCCTTTTTTTAGGTTTTCTATCATTCGATTTCTTTAGCAAAGGATAATCAAATTTAATATGACCCGATTTTTTACATTTATAAGATACAATAGTATCTTTCCTACTTGGCTCTCTTCTATTGTGTTCTCTCTTATGGGTTCTCCTAATACTAGCATTTCCTCTCATTCTCATAAAATTTATTAAATCTTTTGGTAAACAGTGCCATTTCTAAATCCTCTTCATCACCACTCTCATTTTTATCCTCTTTTAATTCCTCTTGAGTGGTAGATTTTAGAGTTACTCTTACTTTCTTAGGTGGCTCTTCATTTCTTTTCAGCTTCATTTCATAAGTGAGTAATGACCCTATCAATTCATCTAATGATAGTGAGTGAGGGTCCTTAGACTCCTCAATAGCGGTTACTTTGGTTCCCAAGATTTTGGTAAGCTATTTAGGATTTTCTTCACCATCTCTATGTTGGAATAGGTTTTGCCTAAAGATTTGAGTCCATTAATTATATCAGTAAATCTTGTAAACATGTCACTAATTAACTTATCTTGTTTTATTCTAAATAATTCATAGTCATGAGTAAGCATTCCTACTTTAGTCTCCTTGACTTGAGTTTTGCCTTCATGTGTGATTGTCAACTTATCTCAAATTTGTTTGGCATTTTCATAAGTGGAGACTTTATTGTACTCATTAGGTCCTAATGCACAAAATAAGGTGTGCATGGCCTTTGCATTCAATTGGGCACATTTCATGTCATTCAAATCCCACTCATCTTCCTTTTTTAGAATATCTTTTCCTTCAACTTTCTTAGTAGGAATTTGTGGGCCTTTAACAATAATCCTCCACATTTCATAGTCATTAGCTTGAACAAATAGCATCGTTCTAGTCTTTCAATAGGCATAGTTTTCACTATTAAACATGAGAGATCTAACAGTGGAGTGCCCTTCTCCTATTAGGCTAGTTGCTATACTATTATGAGTCATAGGATCGTTCTAAACTCTTAGGAATTTACTCCTTTTTAATCAAAGAGTCCAAGCTCTGATACCAATTGTTAGCTCAATTGAGAGGGGAGTGAATCAGTTTTTCTAACATATGTGAATTATTGTGGATAAGATTTGTGCATAAGTATTTGTGATCAATTGTGGATAAGATTTGTGTATAAATATACGTGATTGATAGTGGATAAGAACGTGTATAAGTATATGTGAATAAGGATTATGTATAAGTACATGTTATTAATTGTGAATAAGAATACTGAATTAAGTATGTGATATGATTTAGTGTGCAGAACTAGGTAATGAGCCTATATAGCTAGGTTATGTTATGAGAATTTCTATCTTCGTGAGTCATAAGCTTAAGAATTTCCTAGTGTAGATAAATTAGGAATTATTAACTGTCAATAAATAAGGAATTATTATATGTTTTCCTATTTAATAGGAAATTACCTAAAATCAAGGAAGTTAGAGAAATTCTAATTTTTTGGTCCTAGAATTACTCCTAAAATTACTCTCTAGTTTTCCTATTTATAATGAAGCAACTATTGAATTTATATGGAGAAAAAAATACATTCAGTTTTACCTCTCTATTGTTTTCTTTCTTTACTCCATGGTATTAAGAGCCTATGAATTACAAAGCAACCATAGTTGGCTCTAGTTCATCTTTTTCTTCCGTTACCAGCACTGTGACATCGTCTGAAGGGAGTTCCTAGACATCTCCGATTGCACCAATCAATGAAAGCCCTTTACAGATTACCATTCATAAGTTAAATGGTAAAAACTACTTAGAGTGGGCCCAATCCATGCGTTTGGTGATTGATAGAAAGGGAAAACTTAGATATCTGAATGGAGAAATTAAACCTCCAACTGCTGATGATCCAAAATACCAGCAGTGGAGATTAGAAAATTCCATGGTTATCGCTTGTTTTATTAATTCCATGGATCCAACCTTGGAAAAGTCGTTAATGTTTTTACCAAAAGCTCATGATGTTTGAGAGGCTGTTAGAGAGACGTACTCTGACCTAGAAAATTATTCTCAATTATTCGAGTTAAATACTCGGATGTGGCGGATACAACAAGGTGATAGAGAGGTAACTGTCTATTATAATGACATGATGACTCTGTGGTAAGAATTGGATATGTTTGAAAATGAAGAATGAGAGAGTCCGAATGATAGTGCTCGTTACAAGAAAATGGTTTAACGAAGTCGAGTGTTTGTATTTCTGACAACTCTAAATAAAGATCTTGAGGAGGTTCGGGGACGTATTTTAGGACGAAAACCTCTGCCTTCTATCAGAGAGGTTTTTTCTGAGGTACGGAGAGAGAAGGCTCGAAGATTAGTGATGTTAAAGGGAGTAGAGGAGCCAAAAGTTGATCAGGACAATTCAGCTCTTGTAGCCTACTATAATGAGCAACAAGGAGAAAGACGATGAGGTAAACAAAAGTCATGGTGTGATCATTGTCGGAGACCATGACATACATGCAAGACCTATTGGAAACTCCATGGAAAACCTGCGAATTTGAAGAAGAAACCTGGTGATGACTCTCGACCAGCAGGGGACACTCGTGCTTTCCAGGTTAGCACTACTAATCTAGGGCAACAGTCATCCTTAGACTCTCTTCTTTTCACCAAGGAACAAATGGAGCACTTGTACAAGATGTTTCAGTCTTATTCTATAGGAAATTCTAGTACGTCTTGTTCTTTAGCCCAGTCAGGTAATTTTTTCACCACAGCCTTTACTTGTGTCAATCCAAATACCTCTTGGATATTAGATTCAGAAGCAACCGATCATATGACTGGTTTCTCATAGTTGTTTTCTTCTTACATACCTTGTGTAGGAAATCATAAGGTCAAAATAGCAGATGGTTCCATGCTACAGTTGCAAAGAAAGGAAAAATTATTGTTTCTTCTTATCTTACTCAAAAAGATGTCCTTCATGTTCCTCAATTATCCTATAATCTATTGTCAATCAGTAAATTAACTCGTGATTATAGTTGTCAAATTAATTTTTGGTCTTCTCAATGTAAATTTTAGGATTTAACCTCGGGGAAGACGATTGGGGATGCTAGGCAAGACGGTGGCCTTTACCTCCTTAATAATAGTACAAACTTTGGAAGGCAAGACCAAACTTGTTTTAATTCTAGTTTTGTTTCCAGTGACAGTGATATTATGTTATGGCATTTTCGGTTAGGACATCCAAATTTTCATTATTTAAAGCAATTATTACCCAAATTATTTATGAATAAAAATGTTTCTATTTTTTGATGTGAAGTTTGTGAATTAGCTAAACAGCGTCGTGCTGTTTTTTCACCACAACCAAACAAAAAATCAAAACCATTTACTATGATCCATAGTGATGTATGGGGGAGGCTAGGCAAGAAGGTGGCTTTTACCTTTTTAATAATCGTACAAACTTTGGAAGGCAAGACCAAACTTGTTTTAATTCTATTTCTGTTTTCAATGACAGTGAGATTATGTTATGGCATTTTCGGTTAGACATCCAAATTTTCATTATTTAAAGCAATTATTACCC
The DNA here is from genome assembly GCA_033439115.1 of Firmiana major. Classification (NCBI taxonomy): domain Eukaryota; kingdom Viridiplantae; phylum Streptophyta; class Magnoliopsida; order Malvales; family Malvaceae; genus Firmiana; species Firmiana major. The sequence continues at coordinate 8,160,215 of CM065902.1, read as the reverse complement.
AAATTATTTATGAATAAAAATACTTCTATTTTTCGATGTGAAGTTTGTGAGTTAGCTAAACATCGTTGTGCTATTTTTTCACCACAACCAAACAAAAAGTCAAAACCATTTATTATGATCCACAGTGATGTATGAGGTCCTTCTAAAGTGGCAGCTCTTTCTGAAAAACGTTGGTTCATTATATTTATTGATGATCATACTCGGGTTACTTGGGTTTTTTCACTAAAAGATAAATCTGATGCTGAAAGTATGTTTAAAAACTTCTATACAATGGTACAAACATAGTTTGAAACTTAGATCAAAGTTTTTCATAGTGATAATTGCAAAGAATTCTTTAATCATGTGTTAGGGAATTTTTTTGATGAAAAAAGGATTGTACATCAAAGTTCTTATAACAACAAGCAAAGAATTCTTTAATCATGTGGTAGGAAATTTTTTTGATGAAAAAAGGGATTGTACATCAAAGTTCTTATAACAACACACCTCAACAAAACAGGGTAGCCGAAAGGAAAAATAAACATCTTCTTGAAGTTGCTAGGGCCTTAAGCTTTACATCTAAAGTTCCAAAGTATCTTTGGGGAGAAGCTATTTTAACAGTCACATTTTTTATAAATAGAATGCCTTCAAGAACCTTGGGGTTTAAAACACCAATAAAACTTTTCAATGAGTGTTTTCCAACTACCAAGTTAGTAACAAATATTCCTTTAAAAATTTTGGTAGTGTTGCATTTGTTCATAACCATGACCATAAAAGAACAAAACTTGATCCAAAAGCATATTGGTTTGTGAGTTTCTAGATGTATTTTTGGATGAGTTATCGTGGTTACCACCAGATAAAGCTCAAGTTCACTATTGATTTAGTGCTTGGAACTCAGCCCATCTCTACGGTTCCCTATTGTATAGTGCTTCTTGAGTTAGAGAAGTTGAAGACACAGTTATATGAATTATTGGATAAGGGTTTCAACAAGCCTAATGTGTCTCCATAAGGAGCTTCGGTATTATTTCTGAGGAAGAAGGATAGTAGTCTCCAACTATGAATTGATTAAAAGTTGTTGAATAAAGTTATCATGATGAATAAGCATCCCCTTCTTAGGATCGATGATTTATTTGATTAGTTACAAGGGACCACAATGTTTTTTAAGATTGATTTGAGTTCGGGTTATCACCAATTGAGGATTAGGAAAGTGGATATTCCTACAACGACCTTTAGGTCACGATATGGCCAATATTAGTGCCTTGTGATGCCCTTTAGTCTAACGAACGCCCCTGCAGTGTTTATGAATTTGATAAACGAAATGTTCATTTAGTACTTGGATTAGTTTTTAATTGTTTTTACTGATGACATATTGGTATATTCCAAGTCCTGATAGGAGCACGAGTAGTATTTGAGGATTGTGCTACAGAGTCTTAGAGGCAAATAATTATATCAAAAGTTAGATAAATGTGAGTTTTAGCTGAATTAGATTGCATTCCTAAGTCACATAATACCTAAGGACGGGATGTCAGTAGATCCATCTAATGTTGAAGCAATTTTGTAGGCTATCCGACAAATCAAAAAGGTTATAAATGTTTTGATCCAGTTTTGAAAAAAAATGTTTGTTTATATGGATGTCACTTTCTTTGAAGGACAATCATACTATCATACTTCTCATCTTCAAGGGGAGAAGAACAATAGTGAAGATGATATGTTTTTAAATGGTTCTGACTTAACCATTGATTTTGAATGTGCTAGTGATGATATTTTATCAAAAGCAATTGAGAAAGGAAATATAAATGCATTAAATGGTGAAAATCTACAACAACCTTTGATAATGCCATCTCAAAATCAAAATTCTGAAACAACAGAGATGTGTGCAAAATGATGGAAGGGTCTTGTATATTCAAAGGAGTACCAAACACAAAAAAAAAGGAAAGGAACACTGTCTTACAGCACCCCCAAAAATCTGATCAGGGGTTGGATCATGAGATCAATGTTCCTTCAAACAATTCTGACAATAATCCTCTAGGTAATTCTACGTAAAATTTCTCAAGTCAAGATGATCTTCCCATTGCTCTTAGGAAAGGTGTTAGGTCTTGTACTAAGCATCCTCTATCCAATTTTATTTTGTATAATAATGTGTCACCCTAGTTTCGTGCTTTTATTACAAAAGTGTCTAGTTATTCTAAGTAATGTACAGGAAGCTCTAAATGTTCTTGAGTGGAGGGAGGCTATTCTTGAGGAGATGATAGCTTTAGAGAATAATGCAACTTAGGAAAAGGTTGATCTGCCACAAAGAAAAGCAATTGTTGGTTGTAAATGGGTATTCACCATGATGTATAATTTTGATGGATCTCTAGAACGATACAAGGCTCGACTGGTAGCTAAAGCCTACACACAAACTTATGGAGTGGATTATTCTGATACTTTTTCTCCAATGGCAAAACTAAATATTGTTCATGTGCTCTTGTCAATTGCTGTAAACCTTGATTGGTCTCTAAATTAATTGGATGTGAAGAATGTTTTTCCTTAATGGAGACCTTGAAGAGGAAGTTTACATGGAGGCACCACTTGGTTTTACTGAGAAGTTTGGATCTAAGGTATGCAGACTTAAAAGATCACTATATGGTCTTAAACAGTCGTTTAGAGCTTGGTTTGAAAGGTTTATAAGGTTTATGAAGAATTAGGATTATAGATAAGGGCAGATATATCACACTCTCTTTACAAAAGTCTCTAACAAAGACAAGATCTCAATTTTGATTGTTTATGTAGATGACATAATTCTTATAGGAGATGACGAAGAAGAAATGAACCGATTAAAACAGAATCTAGCCAAGGAGTTCGTGTCACGACCCAAACTACCCAAAAATCAGAGTTAATTTTTTTCGCGTTTTTATTATTTTCTTACTTAAATTCTCACCTGTCCTCGAATCGTGACCAACACTCCACTTAATAATTGGGCTGTGCGTCAATGCCAGTCCCACCATTCCATTTCCATCTAACTTATTTATTTTAATTATTTTACTATTCAATAAAATATATTAAAATACCCAAATATCTACAAAAATTATTATTTAATTCTAAATTCTTTAATTTAATTTTATTTAATTTATTTTAATCCCTTTTTCGGATATAATTTTCCCGTATTTTTCGGGATATTGTCCCGGGTGACTTCTCGGTATATTTTTCGATTATTTTCGGGATTATTTTTTCGAACTAAAAATCCCGATTAATCCCGATTAATTTTCATAAATTAATATCTTGATCAATTTAATCCGAAATAATTTTATTTCACCTTTATTGATCAAGATTTATCAATCCATTATTTTTAATTAAATTTTCCTTATCGAAATTATACCGACCTTTGGTCTTTTGACCATTTTACCCTTGCACGTGTTCGGGATTAATTTAACCCGACTTCCTTCATACTTTCCCCATCTTTTCTTATTTAATTTCCGTATTTTAATTAAATTCGGGTCTTACAACTCTCCCCCACTTAAGGAATTTGGTCCTCCAAATTAGAACCAATTCATATGAGTCCATATATAACTCCGGGTACATCGATCGTATCATACTCTGAAATTCTTATGTGACCTTCTCCGGAGTGTATTACTACCAAAAGACTTTAATTAGGGAGATTATCTTAAACCTTAATACTTTCTCTTTCCTATTTAATGCCCGAATTAACTTCTTCAATATACTTATATTTTCATTAGATTGAACTTTTGGAGTTCATATCCAATCACCTGTGCTGGATCTGAATAGTATTCCCGAAGCATCAAAAGCTGAGACACATTGTGGGTGCCTGTTAATTCAGATGATAACACCAACCTACAGGCCTTATCTCCCACTTGTCTAATCTCTCAAAATATTCCATCCAGCGCAACTCAATTTACTTTCTTCCAGAAGTTCGCTATGTCCTTATTCCCTTAGGACAAGAAATATTTCAATCATACTTAATTCACCAAGGGTGAATTCCAATACTTGTCTATCTGCTCTGAGGTGTTCTTAATCTCTCATCCTTAACTAAACATCCTCAGAGACTTATTATCCAAAGTCGAAATTAATTATGTTCTGTCACCCACTTTTCTTATCCAATTTGGGGAACAACCCCTACAGCCATACACTGTCTCATATCTTGTTATCCCGATACTCAACTGTCAACTGTCGTTATTGGCGAATTCAATTTGTAACAACTGATCATTCCAGGAGCTTATAAAATCAATGGCACACGCTTTCATCGGATCCTCCAGAACTTGTATAGTCCTCTCTGACTGACCATCTGTCTGAGGACGAAAAGCTGTGCTAATACTCAGTCGGGTTCCCATAGCTTCCTAAAAAAAATATTCCCTGAAATAGAAAGTGAAGCGGGAATCCCTATATGATACTATGCTCACTGGAACGCTACTTAATGTTCCACAATCTTTCTTACACGTAAATCCTCATACACACTCTGAGTATCTGAGGAGTTCATAACCAGAAGGTGGGTAGACAACTTAGCGACTATCATCCAAATAGCCTCGTAATTCACCTAGGTTCTCTGTAACCCATCACGACCTTCATGGAGACTTGCTCTCATTTTTCGTGCCGTGTCGATAAAGGTAGGTGCTGCAATAACTCTGCAGACTTTTAATACTCTACCTTACTCTGCTGACACACTAGGCACTTTTATACAATCTCCACCAATATCTCTTTCCACATCTGACCACCCATACCCTTTTCGAGATTTCGATATATTTATTTACTTCCGTATGCACTGTATATCCCGAAGAGTGAGCTTCTGACAATATTACTATCTCATCCACTGTGGTCCTGGGGAGCACTCATACTGTCCCTGAATCCTCAGTAACTCATCATCACCCACTGTGAACTCTATCACTGTACCCTTCTGAATCAGACCCAAACTATCGACATCCGGTCGATCATCACGCTAAGCCTGGCAAATCCGGGCACTCTCATCCGGTTCTAATCATCAGGCTAGCTGTCACACAATCACTGTCATCATTAGAAGGGATCACATCTATACTGAGGCTCACAACTGCATCTAGCTGCTCACGCTCCCTGACCATCATATGTAATACAATCCCGATGCTCTTTCTGCTTAAAGCATCAGCCTTTCCCGGGGGTACAATTTCCACAATCAAAATCTCTCAGAAGCTCTAACCCAATATGTATATTTTTAGACGCTGTCAAGTCTTCAGGCGGGGAGGTATTTTGAAATACCTTTATTGACCTTCAGACTTAACCACAACTACGTAATATCTCAGTCTATGTGGTCACAATTTATATTCGTTACTAATCGCTTAACCTCAATTACTTCGCATAATAAGGGTATTCCATACCTAGCATATATCTCTTACTCCAATACATCTTATATTTAGGATCTATCTTATCTCTAAGATTATCTCCCTCGTATATCAATCATGCCAAAACTCTTGTCTTTATTCATCCGGGGAGTACAATCCTTTACTCCTGTAATTTTCAACTGTTGCACCCCTGTTTTCAACTTAAAATCTCTATAGCCATATTCCGTTAATTAATCCTCCTCTATTGGGGTACTCATTTATCAGAATTGTCCCCAATGATGTAGGCATTCATGCCTTTTTACTCACTTATATGCGAATGAAGGCGGTATAAATAAATATGTGGCACCAGGATCAATGAACATATGTACTTCGTTATTCATAACAAGTGTGGTATCTCACACCACATCCATGAAACATCAATAGTGTCCTGGTCCAAGACATCCTCTCGCCTTCGTCCAACAACCTACTTTCCTTTTTCTTTTCGGCTAGGGCCTCTCTTTTCGTTGCGGCTATACCAACGAAGTTATTCTGTCTCTTTACTTTTCTGTGGGACGATCTCGCCCAATTCTGTGCAATCAAATCAATGGTCCGTCTTATCACACTTAACGGCCATTTTCATCTATACCGTGTAGGTATAAACCTTCTTTCTGTGGTATCCACCACACATTCTACAGTGATCACACTGCTACTCTGCTTCGTAGCAGGTCGGGGTCCTCTAATCACAATGCCCTCAAGAGTGCCAAAATTGGATACACTGGGGCCTTACCAATTATCTTACTCCATAACTCGTCAAATCAGATCTTTTACTAATTACCATTTCCCATTTTAACATCTCTGTCATTTCTCGATTCTCTTTTCTGTCTCTATTTCAGCCCTTACTACCTTTCCCAATCTCAGAGGCGTGCAATTCATGTTCTTATTTACCCAACTGCAAATCTGCGCACTGCCTCGGTATAGGTAATATCTCACGGGCCAATCAGACTCTAATTGGAAAGTTGAGTCGTTTCATGATCTTTAGACATCTCGACTGTCACTTGTTCATAGCGTCGAGGTAATATCTGCCAAAGAATATAACTGAGTCTCATACTCATAATCAATTTAGTATTCCTAGGCAGTGTAAGAAATTTTTTCTTAAAATTTCCTTTAAATCATGTCCGGGATATCCTGTCACCGGAATATATCCTATAAGATTTCTCATCTCAGCTCTTAAGATGGGTCGAGTGGGTTTCCACCAATGTTCCACTGCGCCCTCTGATCTCATATATAATCTGAGCAATTTGCTCCTCAAAATAATCCCCATGCTCCGCTTCAATCTCGTGAAGCGTGTCTCAATACTGTCCGATCACTCTGTCGGACTCTGTGGGGCATACTCAACATTAGCCTCCATTTCAATTTCATACTGATTCTCATAGTCAAACTCAGCACGACTTAGCAGACTCAGGTCTACCTCTACGACCTCTGCCTTGTGCACTATCTCATCTAACGCGACTCGTATTAAGCATTCCTGCATTCTCAACCATTTCTTAGTCAAGCCCATCTCGATATACACTATTGTATCTAACTAAGCACAGTAACACGGGGATGTAATTTCTTAATTACTGACACTGACACACATCAGACCAATTGTGCTCTGATACCACCTTAATAAGTCACGACCCAAACTACCCAAAAATCAGAGTTAATTTTTTTCGCGTTTTTATTATTTTCTTACTTAAATTCTCACCTGTCCTCGAATCGTGACCAACACTCCACTTAATAATTAGGCTGTGCGTCAATGCCAGTCCCACCATTCCATTTCCATCTAACTTATTTATTTTAATTATTTTACTATTCAATAAAATATATTAAAATACCCAAATATCTACAAAAATTATTATTTAATTCTAAATTCTTTAATTTAATTTTATTTAATTTATTTTAATCCCTTTTTCGGATATAATTTTTCCGTATTTTTTGGGATATTGTCCCGGGTGACTTCTCGGTATATTTTTCGATTATTTTCGGGATTATTTTTTCGAACTAAAAATCCCAATTAATCCCGATTAATTTTCATAAATTAATATCTTGATCAATTTAATCTGAAATAATTTTATTTCACCTTTATTGATCAAGATTTATCAATCCATTATTTTTAATTAAATTTTCCTTATCGAAATTATACCGACCTTTGGTCTTTTGACCATTTTACCCTTGCACGTGTTCGGGATTAATTTAACCCGACTTCCTTCATACTTTCCCCATCTTTTCTTATTTAATTTCCGTATTTTAATTAAATTCGGGTCTTACAGTTCGAGATCAAGGATTTTGGGCAAATGAGATTTTTTTGGGTATGAAAATTGCGAGATCAAGGAAAGGTATTATATTGTCACAACGAAAATATATCTTGGATCTGTTGAAAGAAACTGGTATGAGTGGGTGCAAGCCAGTTAATACTCCAATAGAAGCAAATGTGAAGCTTGGAGAGGTAAAAGATGGAGTTCCTGTGGATACTGGTAGATATCAAAGATTAGTTGGGAAGTTAATTTATCTATCTCATACACGGTCTGACATTGCTTTTGCTGTAAGTATGGTAAGTCAGTTCATGCACTCTCCTTGTGAGGAACATCTAAAAGCTGTGTTTCGAATTCTTCGTTATTTGAAAGCAACTCTAGGGAAATGATTGTTTTTCAGTAAAAATGAAAATAAAGGAATTAAAGTCTATACTGATGCAGGTTGGGCAAGTTCAATCACTGATAGAAGATCGACATCTGGATACTGCACCTTTGTATGGGGTAATATAGTTACTTGGAGAAGCAAAAAATAAGGTGTTGTTGCCAGAAGTAGTGCAGGAGCTGAATTTCGTTCAATGACTCAAGGAGTGTGTGAGGTACTCTGGCTAAAGCGAGTTCTAGAAGAAATTAAAAGGCCAGTTAGTCTTCCTATGAAGTTGTACTGTGACAATAAATCAGCCATCAGCATAGGTCATAATCCGATTCTGACAGGACGAAACATGTTGAAATTGATATATATTTTATAAAATAGAAGCTTGAAGAAGGGGTAATTTGTACTCCTTTTGTTCCTACCATGAAGCAGGTTGCAGATATTTTCACCAAGAGGTTAATGAGACAACCATTTGAACTTCAAGTGAGCAAGTTGGGCATGATTGATATCTTTGTGCCAACTTGAGGAGGAGTGTAGGTAAATTAGGAATTATTAGCTGTCAATAAATAATGAATTATTATTTGTTTTCCTATTTAACAGGAAACTACCTAAAATCAAGGAAGTTAGAGAAATCCTGATTTTTTGGTCCTAGAATTACTCCTAGAATTACTCTCTAGTTTTCCTATTTATATTGTAACAACTATTGAATTCATATGGAGAAATAAATACATTCAGTTTTACCTCTCTACTGTTTTCTTTCTTTACTACACCTAGAAATTATCAATTATAAGGATAGGAAAGCATGTCATACATTCCTCATATTTTCTATTTGATTCATGTGTTTTAGAACCATGTTTTAAGCTATATTGTATCTTGTGCATATCATGGTGTGTGTGATATTTTCTAAGTTTGCATCCATTCTATCTACATAAAAGAAAAGCTTTAAAATCTCACTGCTAGCATGTTTTGAAAATGTGTGAATCATAAAATCTCACTCCTAGCATATTTTGAAAATGTGTGAATCATATACCTATTTTGCATATCATTATTGTTTTTGGATTTAAGCTCATTCTACCTTATATCCATAATGTTTCAGGATTTTGAAACATGCTTTCAAATCGCTTTTACGACCTATAGCCACTTTTCAAACCTACAGAGCTAAGTGCTACATTGTGGGAGTCACCTCTAGAGTACCTACGGGGCTAACTGCTACACAGTGTGAGTCACCTCTAGAGTTCGTAGTAAAATGAATGTTAAAAGATTTTGATACAAATGCTTATTTTGCATGTATCTACTAATATTGGGTTTAAGCTTATTTTGCTTTTATTCAGATTGTGATATTATTTCAAAACATGTTCTCAAACTACTTTCATAACCATAAGTCTTGACCATGCTAATGGAAAACCATAGTTAGCCATGACAATTCGCTCTACTGATGAGTTATAATAGTTAGCGAAGGCTCCACTAACGCGTTACAATAGTTAACAAATGTTGTATTGATGGGTTAGAATAGTTAGCAATGGTCATGTGAATGATTTATAAGAAAAAGGCATTCAAAAATTTGTTTTTCGGCATGTGATTTTACGCTATAAGTACTATGAGACAAAAGAAACCATTAGTTTTATAAGTACATTTGAATTACTGAGCATTCATAACATGATATGCATTATCATGTTAGAATGTATATGAATCAGAAAGTTCGAATTTCAAGAATTGTGTTCTGTTGTCAAGTTAAAAGGGAAACTAAGGTACATCAAAATATCCTCTCCCTTTGAAAGATCTTGATAGCATCACTAGTTTTAGTGTTGTAGATATTAGGATATGAATATCAAAATATTAGAGAACTAAGAAATATGATATGGAAATTTGAAATTACAGAATATCTTACGAATTATTAGAATGAGATAAGATTATCGAAATTCAGAAATGTGATACAATATATGAGGTTACCAGATATTTGTTTACGTGCATTATGGTACAGTATTTGTATGTTATTACTTCAATACTTGTGTTGGTTTACTTATGAGCTCCCCAAAACTCACTCCCCATTTGTTTCCATCATAGGTTAAGTTCAGAACAAAAGGTTATTGACATCAGCATTCGACTTCGAAGTTAAGACTTCAAAGATCTTGCGAGCATATTCGGTATATCTTATATTATGTAGGTACCTTTATTTTCAGACAGTTTTACTATCAGTACATGAGTCAGATTATGTGCTATGCTGAAATATGTTTACATAAGTAAATTATCGAGTTCTGAGATGTAAATGAATAATTATTTGTAAAGATGTCAAAACTGAAGAAAATATTATAATATTTGTAAAACAATATTATCTCGGAGATCGGGTTATTCGAGAATTATAAAATATTGATGTAGATAGATTATCAACTGATATAGACAACTGGATATTGAAAATCTGAAATTGAATTAATTATGGATATTGATTTGGAATTTTGTCTGTTATTGTGTTGGCAAAGGGAAATATGAATTTAAGCCAAAACTTTGCTGAAATTTACATTGAACTTAATATGAAATCTTATTAGACTGAGACTTTAGGTTCGATACCTTAAATAATATTAGGTGAACAATTACTTAATACTACTATAGAGAACTGCTCAGATGATAAACAATCCTTTAAGGAAAAGGAAAAAGCTAGCCAAGAATTCCGAACTTGCACAATAAATTAACAAAAAGTCACAACCTTCGGATCGTGATATATATTGTTTGAGTTAATTTATTAAATTTAATTCATTGGCATGTTAAAGCTTAAGGAAAAAAGTTAATCATTTTTTTTTATTTAGATGAAAGAAATCATTAAGTTTTTTATACTAGGGTGGAGTGTGTCGTGTATGGGAATGTTGGATTATGGTGAGTTTGGGAAAGATTTATAATGGTTTGAGAAAAGCAAAGAAAAAAAATGCTCAGAAAGTAATCAAAGAGGTATTTTATGCTATCATGGTAGCCACCAGCCATTACTCTTAACCTATGTTGCCTCCGCTAAAGGTATTGTTTTACTCTTTCTTTTAATATCAGTAAAAAAAAGTTATTTTAACCATCTATGACCGAGAGTAAATTCATTCATGGATTACTATTAAATTTTTTATTTGTTCATCTATGTAGGGGTGAATGCATCGAAAAGAAAGCAAAATGTGATAAAAGTATAGTTGGTATTGCCAACACATACGAGTTTCCTAAAAGGGTTGGCATCATCTATTAACCTATTGGTGGGAACATGTTTGATTTGTTCTTTAATGCTTTGGCTATCCATGGTCGACTTATTGTGATGAGAATGATCTCTCAACTTGTTTTTTTTTTCCTTTTCTTTTTTATAGTGAGCTTAATGCTTTTAAATGAACTTACTATTGTTCTTTGTTGCTTTTGACACATAACTTTCAGTTTTAACATCTTTTGCGTTGAGTTTATGTTATGTATTTTTAGGTCATTTGATTTTTTTGAGCAATTTTTAAGATAGATATTTGTTAAAAAGAACACAAGTTTGCATGAATTGGAGGATTGATTTATTTGCTATGGTTCTCAATAATTCTATGGATAGAGTAGTTTATTTCATTATTTAGGTTTTTAAAATTTTATACAACATATTTTTAATAAAGTGGCTTAACTAAGTTGAAACCTTCTAATGGGAACATGTCTTATGCAAAACTAGGAGGTTATGTACATGCACAAAGAACATAGCTAAGTTGTTAAAAGGGTGGATGAAAAATTCATCAAAGCTTAATTCTACAAACTCTGCAACTACTCAACGATTCTAGGATATGGGATACAATTCATTAAGGGCTAGTTTGAGTGGATTGTGAGATTCATCTGAGTGAGATTAAAAATGATAAAAAGACTATTAAAAATATATCTTTTTAAATAAAATAATATAAAAATCATTAATAAGGACATAATTATAATTTTCTCCCAAAACTTTTGTCATTTTCCTCTTATTCGCGTCGCAAGAATTTATTTTTGTATAAAACGTATTTGTAAAAAATGCTTTTTTTTCATACTGGGAGTGTGGGATGCTTTTATATATTTTTAGTATTAGAAGGCATATTAGGCAAGTGTTTAGAATATGAGATGTAGATCTTAATTTGTTATTTTTGACCTTTTAAGGTTTTATCTTCTTTAAGGAATTTTGAAAGTAAATTATATTAACAAAATTTTTCAAAAAAAATTGGTGTTTTATTTTGAGATATATTTTGTAAAAAACAATAATTTAAATTTGTAAAAAGTATATCTGTAGCGCAAGGTAATATTCTAGTAAGAAATAAATAAGAAGAAGAAAGAAAATACAAAATTTGGGACATGCTATTTATTTGTGCCTAAAGTCCTATCATGAGTTAAAAAACTTCTCAAAGCAAATTTCAATTCAAAGACCAATTTCAAGCCTAACTTATAACAAAATTCAAGCCCAAATTAAAAAAAAGAAATACTAGAAGCCCAAAAAATACTAATAAGGCTTAGCAAGTCCAAAAAGGAATTAACCAAAATATTTTAAAAAAATAGAGTGTTTGCAGGGTAAATTATTGGGAAAATTTCAAAAGCAACCAATGGACCTTGTAATATTTATTTAATGGTCCTAAACTCAAAACAAAATAAGTACTTTGAAATTAATAAGAAAAAAATTAAAATGATCATTTCGCCCTTAATGAATTTTAAAAAAACAAACATCTTCTTTTAATTCTTTTTCAAAAGCGATCAATATTATTAATTTGAATATATATTAGGTATTCTATTATTTATATGTACAAAGCTATAAAAGATATATGGATATATGATGATAACTATACTTAGATGCAAAAATCAACAAATGTATATATAATTTATAACCTTTTACACATAGATATTCGAATTTCTATTTAAAGTTATTCGAATAATATATATTATTTTCAATATTAAAAAAATACATGTGTTCATATAAAATGTACATATAAAAATTAATAAATGTATATAATTTTGTACAAATAGTTATTTGAATATCTGAAAAGAGTGTTCGAATATTTAATATTTTATTTTGTTCTCCTAAATAATTTTGTACAAATAGTTATTTGAATATCTGAAAAGAGTGTTCGAATATTTAATATTTTATATTGAAAGGTATCCAAATGTTCATATAAGATATTCGAATACTTTATATTTTTTTCAATCTTGAAAAAATATACATTTATTTATATAGGATGTACATGTAAAAATTAATAAATATACGTGGATTTATGTGTGTGTGTGTATATATATATATATATATATATATATATATATATATATATATATATATATATATATTCAAATACCTTAAAAGGGTATTTGAATTTTAAAGTATTTGAATGTTCAGTACTTTTTTTGTTTCCCTTAATTAAGGTTTATAACTCAAATTTTCAATTCTCATATTCAAAATGAAAAAACGTGATTTTTCTCTCAATGCACAGTGAGTTAAAATGACCTTTACAATTTTCTTCAAAGTAATTTAAAAAGTTCTCATTTCTCTCTCTTTATCGTTTTAAATAATTATTCTGTTGCACAGCCTATTTCGAAATTTTCCCCTTCTTATATTTTAAAAAATTACGTCGTCTTGGTAAAAAAAAAAAGGGCCGGACTGATGTGAAGTGACTAGACCTGACAAATATAGACACGACACGAGTGACACGACACGAACACGATACGAAAAAACCGTATAAGTGTTTGAAAAATTCGTGTTTCGTATTTATCTGTGTCAACACGAATTTTGACACGGCAATTTTCGTGTTTAACCGTGTCAGACACGGCTAAACACGTGTAAGACACGGAAACACGTTTTTTTAAACCGTGTCACACGAATACACGATACACGTGTAAGACATGAAAATAATATATGTTTGTGGGAGTAGTTGAACCTTGGCCAAAAATATTTTTTTTAAGTATTTACCAAATAAACTACTATATTATATTGAAATAATATGGAATGAAAATTAATTTATATCTTAAAATGAATTAATACTTTAATAAATATTGTAAAAAAATAAATTAATAAATTAAATATAAAATTAAATTAGTTAAATAATAAAAAAATTAAATTCTAAAAATAAAGTATTGAAATTAGAAAAAAAATTGTTGTAAGTTAATATACAATTAACAATTCTAACATATATGATATTATAATGCATATATATATATACACACATAATATTTTGTTATAATGTATAAAATATAAATATTGTATTGTAATAGAAGAGTTTTATAATTAATTATTTTGTATCACTGACACTAACGTTGTATCACATGATATGATGATACGAGTTTATACTTTATATAATTATAAATTTACAATATAGTAAGAAATTCTATATTTTATTCTAAATCAATTATCATATTATAAAAAATATAATAACATAATATTAACATACAAATTATTATGATAAGAATAAGATATTAATATATATATATGATTTATTTTAAATCATAATATAAGTTTATAATTTATAAGAAATTATTTAAATTGTAATATAAATTTACTGAATCCTATTGAGTTATGTTAACTTTTTGAATTGTTATTTCTTACATTGTATTGAGTTATCGTATTTGCGAACTTAATTTTTAAATGTTTGTTGACTATTATGTTTATTGACTTAATGTTAACTTTTTATAATTTGTTTCTATATTTTTTAATTTTAAATAAATATTATGGATGATATGAATTGAAGATTATTATTATGTTATATTTGTTAGTAATATTTGAATGCATGTAAATTAAATTATTGATGTAAATCAATAAATATTATGATTTTTTTCTTTTTGATTATGTTTTATTTTTAATCGTGTCATCCGTGTCGTGTCTATTCGTGTCGTGTTTAATCGTGTCAGTTATATTTTTTTTCGTGTTTATCGTGTCGTGTCGTGTCATGTCGTGTGACACGGATAATTATAACATGTCAACCGTGTCATGTCACGTGTCACACGTATAAAATACGTGTAGTGTTCGTGTTTACGTTTCAGACACGTTTTATAATTCGTGTCGTATTCGTGTTTCATAAATTCGTGTCGTGTCTTAATTCGTGTCGTGTCGTGTCATGACACGAATACACGAATTGCCAGGTCTAGAAGTGACCAGCTTCATCCTAAGTTTAATTGGTGTTGGATCCATCAAAAAGGATCAAACTCAATAGTTGTTAGTTCATAGCCCCTTTTTATAATTTATATATTTCATATATTGTCTACTTAATTTTTAATTGTACATTATTTATAAAATTGATTTGAAAAGTAATAATAATAAAAATTTTATTTGACAATTAAATTAAGAAAGCAAACTAGGAAGTGAAAGTAAGAGGAAAGACAAATTTCTTTTTATTTTACAAAATGCTTCTTGATACTTATCAATAATAATTTAATCATAATAACTTTATTTTTGAGATAATATTCTAATAAATATTTTATTTTACATTTGCATTCATATCATTAAAATAATTTGATAACATGAAATTAATATATATTTTTTATACAATCAATAAAAATCTACACAAGTTATACAATGAAATATAAACTATTAAAAAAACATATAAATTACACTTGCAAATCGTTTTTGTCTTGCAATTTGTAAATAATAAATTTTCATAAACAACAAAATATAAGTATATTATATATAAATGGTAAACATAAAAAGTACCACTTATGAAATGAATAATTATTAAATTAAATATTAATTTAATTAAAAAATTACAAGTATTTAAAATAAAATACAAATGGAGAAGAAAAAAGAAAAGTGGGTAAATGTTAGGTATGGGTTCCACAAGCAAGTGGTTAGACTAATTAGAGTAGATGATAATAATAATATATACTGTTATTGGTAGTAGATAAAGATAGATATTTGTTATTATAATTTATGTTGATACTATGTAAAATTATATTTATATTATAAATATATAAATTTTTTTATTAAAATATGTATTGATATAATTTGTATTGATGTATAAAATATAAAATTATATTTTTAATTTTTATTATATTTATATATAATATTTATTTAATTTTAATTAATATTATTTTTATATATTTTTGTTTGAAGACTAGAATTACAAACTTGGGAAAGGATGTAGATTTTTACGTCGCCTTTGCGGGACCCAGCAGCAGGCAGACACATGCGAAAAAGCAGTAGAGATTACAATGGTCAAAAAACGGAACGCATCCAAAGCCCAAAGAGTAGGTAAGGTCGAATTACTCTTACTCACGGTCTTAACTCACGTGGCCACTGCCCTTCCCGTAATCCCATTCCGCGACAGAACCCTCCATTACTCTTATCCGCTCCTCTTTCCTTTAACCAGAAACAAACCTCCTACTTCTCGCTCCTCGCTCTCTCACTCACTCAGACCAAATTATCTCTCAATTTCAATTCATATTAACTTTAATAAAATCCACACTGACATACACCCACCCACCAAAAAAAAAAAAAAAAAAAAGAATCCGAAATACCAAAACCAAATGGCCACCATTAACGACATCCCCGACGTGATTTTATCCAATATCTTTGCTTCCATTTCCGACACCCGAACCCGGAACTCCCTTGCCCTCGTCAGCCGTAAGTGTATGCTTCTAGAAAGGGCCACGCGCGTCTCCCTCATTCTCCGCGGCAACGCAACGGATCTTTTCATGATCCCCACCTGTTTCAGATCCGTCACTGACTTGGACCTCTCCTTGGTCTCCCCCTGGGGCCACTCGCTGCTCTCCTATTCTCCGCTCTCCGATCCTCAACTTTTGGCCTATCGCCTCCGCGTGGCGTTCCCCAGGGTGACGTCCTTGACGTTATACGCTAGATGGCCGTCGACGACTGAGATGTTGGTTCAACAGTGGCCTGGGTTGAAGCGTGTGAAGCTGGTGAGATGGCACCAACGGCCCCTCCAGTTCCCGATCGGAGCTGATTTTTCTTGCTTGTTTGAGCAGTGCGAGAATCTGAGTTGGCTTGATTTGTCGAGTTTTTATTATTGGACTGAAGATCTCCCCCCGGTTCTTCAAGCTTACCCGCAGGTATCTGCCTCGTTAGTCCACTTGAATTTGCTGACGACGTCGGTTGCTGAAGGGCTTAAGTCTCACGAAATTAAGGAAATCACCACGGCTTGTCCTAACTTGAAGAGCTTTTTGGTGGCTTGTAATTTTGATCATAGGTCCTTTGGGTTCGTGGGAGACGAAACTTTGTTAGCTGTCGCGAATAATTGTCCTAAATTGACGCTTTTGCACATGGCCGATACGTCGTCGTTGGCTGATGTTAGAGGTGATCCGGACTCTGAAGGGTTTACTTCTGAGGATGCTATGATCACCAGAGCGACGCTGGTAGAGTTTTTCGCCCTGTTACCTTTGCTTCAAGAGCTGGTGCTTGATGTTTGTAGGAACGTGAGGGATACTGCGTTGGCATTGGAAGTGTTTAATTCTAAATGCAAGGATTTGAGAGTGCTTAAGCTGGGGCAATTTCATGGGATTTGTCTGGCGATTGAATCTCAGCTTGATGGGATTGCCTTGTTTTCGGGACTGGAAGAGTTGTCTATTAAGCATTCTGGGGATTTAACAGACATGGGACTGATTGCAATTGGGAGAGGTTGTTGTAAACTTTCAAGATTTGAGGTTCAAGGGTGTAAAAGGATTACGGAGAGGGGACTCAGGACTATGGCTTGCTTACTAAGAAATACTTTAGTTAAAGTCAAGATTTCATGTTGTAAGAATCTTGATGCTGCAGCATCATTGAGAGCTGTGGAGCCAATCCGTAATCGGATTCAATGGCTGCATATTGATTGTGTCTGGGATGGATTGGTGGAGGCTGGGAATTCAGAGCAGGCTGATCATAGTTTTGTCCACAATCAAGTGGAGGATTTATTTAGCTTCTCTGGCAGTGAGTATGATCAAAACACGAGCAGGAAGAAATGCAAATACTCCTTTGACTTGACTGATTCCTACGATGTGGAAACCAATGACGTAGATGGATTTTGGTGCAAGAAATGGGATAAGTTGCAATACCTTTCTCTTTGGATTGGTGTTGGTGAGCTTTTGACTCCATTGCCTACTGCAGGTCTTGAGGACTGTCCTAATTTGGAGGAGATCCGATTAAGGGTGGAAGGAGATTGCAGGGGACGCCCCAAACCATCTGAACGGGCATTTGGATTGAGCTGCCTTGCACGCTATCCTCGGCTTTCAAAGATGCGATTAGATTGTGGTGAAATCATAGGTTATGCACTTACAGCACCTTCAGGCCAAATGGACTTAAGTTTGTGGGAAAGATTTTATCTTAATGGTATTGGGGAGTTGAGGCTAAGTGAACTAGATTATTGGCCTCCCCAAGACAGGGATGTCAACCAGAGGGGTATCTCACTCCCTGCCGCGGGATTGCTCGCAGATTGTCTTGAGCTTAGGAAGCTTTTTATCCACGGGACGGCATATGAACACTTCATGACATTCCTTCTTAGAATCCCAAACCTCAGAGATGTACAGCTGAGAGAAGACTACTATCCGGCACCAGAGAGTGATATGAGTACCGAAATGAGACCAGGCTCATGTAGTCGGTTCGAAGCTGCTCTGAATAGGCGAATGATCCTAGATTGAAATAACTTAAATGATGAGAATCCAGACCAGAGTATGTTGGGTAAGAAGACGAGTTTTTTTTCCCCCACCAATTGGCACATGTATGAGTTTTCTTTCTTCAAAGAAAAAAAAATGCAAAGGTTCATACATGGTCTGCATTCATCTTTACTAGGATTTGTCCTGTGTGTTGCTGTGTGCATTTCTTAATTTTGTTTGAACTCATAAGGTTAAGCGTTTCTTTTAGTGTGTAAATAAAGCGCAGAGAGGACATTTATGGCAAGATTACTGTAAAGGAAAGAAAATATTATTAATATTTGAATGAAAATGAAAAGAAAATTATAGGAAGATTATCAAATTCATATATTATTGGAATAGACATACATACATACATACATACATATATATATATATATATATATATATAGAGAGAGAGAGAGAGAGAGAGAGAGAGAGAGAGACTTGCTGTTTGTCATAAAAAATAAAAGAAGTACATCACAAAATTATGGTTAGAAATGTCTAGAAGCAATTGTTTAGAGCAGGCTAAAATGATAATGTTATGGGAAATGTTTTAAAGTGGTCTTCAAAAAAAATCAAAAAGTTGATTAGGATGGAAAATCAAACATTTTCCCGCAAGAGAAAATGTTTGATTCCTTCACAAAAAAAAAAAAAAAAAACAGCATTATAAAGGAGAACCAAGCAGCAAACAACGGATGAACATGTTTGATTTCCTTTATAGCCTTGCTATTATGTTAGAATTAACTATCCAGAAAGTATCTTGTGATCAGCCTTGTAATTGTTTCTTTCAGTTTTTGCTTGTACTTTTTGCTGAGTCCAATACTTCTTCTTTTCCCTTTTTTTTTTTGGTTCATAAGGGGTACAAGGGAGGAATGAGGGAATGATAAGAGAAGAAAAAATGGTAGTTACTACTTCATTTTATAGACCATTTATTTTACTCTATAAATTGCAATAGCTGAGTTGATCAGAGTTTGAGTTTACATTCTCAATCTTTTGTTGTTTTGCTGGTGATTCTCTGTAAATAATTCCTTTGAAGCATGCGTTGATTGGTAATGAAGAGTCTTCTTGAGAGATTCCTGTTCCTGGTGTTATTGTGTGCTTTTCTGCTTATTCTGGTAGGTGGAGCAAGAAGCAATGGAGTTGTTGAGTTGGTTGCTTGTTTCAACTCCCCATATGTTGTTGATGACTCTGCCAGTTGTGCTTTGCATTTCTTCCTTCTATTGTCATCACAATCAAATGGTTTAAATCTGAGAGTGTTTGTATAACTGGCTCTTGCTGTAATTCCAACTTGTAAGGTTCTGGTTTCTCCTTGTAAGTGATGAAACAAGACCTGGCAATACAATCTTGTCTATGCCATTCAAGCTAATTAATTCTGTTTAGTGGCCCCAATCAAGTGTTCAGCTTGTTTCCAAATCTATCTCTATTTCTCCAATTTCGTCCTTGATTATGAGGTCCATTTTGCATCTTTAATCATATTTTTTTCCCAATTTTATAATATTCAGAGGAAAACCATAATTCAATATTAATACTATATTTATATATATATTTTTGGTTTGTTGAAGCAGAGGAACTTGTGTAAGGAGTGGTTTTTTAACTAAGCTGTTGGCTACACCAGAATTTGCCAGCACAGAGGTGTAATAAGCTGTCACACTGATGACATGCATTATAATGCCAACCTTATGCAGCGCTGCTTGAACAATTGTTATTGAAGATGTCCAGCTGAATCTTCCATTCTGGATTCTAAATATAACTGTTAGAATAACATTTTTATATTCAATAGATACTGTGGTAGATATTGAATTTTGTTTGCTTTACCTTAGTTATTGCTGGATTAAAACTGTTAGTTCAGCAATTGTTCCTGGCTTGATTAGTATCTGATCAGCTGCTGCTATTTACAGGTTGTTCTCTACTGAATGTCTTGGACATTGCTAGCTCATTTTCATACCTATGATGTTTATAGAAATATTTGTAGTAAACATGTGGCAAGTATGACTTGTATATTGACTTTAAACATATATGAGTTTTAGTATTTTGTAGCTATTTTTGAGTAGCTATTTCTGAAATGTCCAAATCCTTGTATATCTTTTATGTTGAGCATGAAGCAACGTGAAGAAGCACCTACAATATAGTTGTACTTAGATTTGAATGTGTGAGCAGTGAGCAGTGAGCAGTGAGCAGTAAGCAAAATGGATTTAGTTGGAAATGCAGAATGTTGTAGCAGAAGCCACTTAGCGTTGGTTATCATCTATATCTTATGACCAGAAAATTAGATAAAATTAGATAATAGGATCGAAGACTACAACGGAGAGAAGTAAGGTAAAGAAAATTGTTTTCTGGTAACATTTTGAATGTAAACATCACATTAGTCAATTTCAAACCAACATTTGTAGCAAATGACGTGAATTTTAAAACTCCAATGACATCTAGAAGATGTTTTAATGAGCAAAATCGTATTTTTCTTGTAATAATGGCTAAAATTCGCACTTTGATCAATTCTGTCAAGGAGCTTGTCGTATGGTGCGAAGTTGAAGTGATATGGCATTTCAGCCTCTAAGATTTCTTCAATGTATCTTTGGTTGTTTTCGAAAACTAATCATCAATTTTTAAGAATTACTTTGAAACTGTGTTTACATTTAGAAACCTGAAATTTGCAGCGCAAAAAAAGAGATCATTTTTTGTGTTTCGAGCAAAAATAGGTGCATTAAAGCTCCTCCTCATAACTTGAATGACATTGTTCTACATAGAAATCAAGAAAACTATTATTTTTCGTCACATCAGCATTTTAAGAAACTTAGAAAGTATTATAAATATTTTAGAGATGTTTTGTGAATATGAAAATTATTATAATTAACAAAAAAAATAATAAACATTTCGCATTCGAATTTTCATTAAGTTAAATTTATTTATGTCAGTACCAACTATAAAATATGAATGAAGATTATTTTTATATTCAATATAATAAATGAATTCCTCCCGCTTTTATATATATATATATATATATATATATATATATATATATATATACTGTTGAAAGATAACTGTAGCATTAGCTGTTCAAAAGTCGAGGCTTAAATAATCCATCCAATCCTGTAAAAATTGTTGATTACTGAAGTTTTAAGTATTCTCATTTTAATTAGCAAGGAAGGCCTGTACAACTTCAGATCAGTGAAGTGTGAATTGGCAGTTCATTTTTCACTTCCTGCATCATATGATTCAACATCATTCATTGTCCGTTAAAACTAAAGAAATTTGCAATAGAACCACATTGAGCTTATGTGATTGTTAGTAAAAGCATCCACACAATGCTGTTATTAAGAACATAAGAAAATAATGGAAAGTCTGATAGATAAACAGACCAGAAATTAAAGATCTATTGCCACTTTAATAAGTAGTGAAAAAAAGTAGAACAGGATTAATAACGGGAATAAAACAATAGATAAAATACTGTTAATAGTGCAGGAATTTCTATAGACAATATTCTTGGTTTGATTTCTGTCTGCCTTTCCCTCATTCTCTATTAATATCTTGAGGCCTGTTCGGGATGTCACATTTGAAAGAGCAAAAACTGACTACGCTTGAAGACAGGGCTTTGAATTTTGATAGGTACAAACTAGAAACCAATATGTTAAGGGTTTGTATTTTAACTTTTGCTTCTTGTCGTACCATAGCATGGTCTTACTAGAAGTTTCCTTCTCTTGAAAACAAAAACGTCATTTGGATATTTTAATTGTCAACAAATTCCTATGAATGAAAATCTTTTCATTAAGTACAAAAAAAAAAAATTATTAATATGATTACAGGATGTTTGTACTGATATTGGTTCCAAGGATAAATTTGAAATAAAAAGAAGATGTCAAGAGAGCTCGGATGTGGCTTGGACACTTGATACTCCAACACTCAAGTTAAAAGGAGTAGCAAGAAGAGGAAGACAACAGTAAAGCTTAGTCAAAAAGAGAGAATGAGTGAAAAATTATGACCTATGGTTACGTGAGTGAGAGAATACGTTATATATGTGAATTGACCTGACGTGAATAGCATGGCCTAACATGCGACATCTATCCTATGTGGTTGAGCATGATTGGCCTCCTTAGCATGTGGATGATGTGGTCCCTCGACGAATCAATATGACGTGGTTGGACGTGAGTAGTCGACCTGTGGTTTCTTTCTGATGTGGGCATGTAACGTGTGCCTGTGGGCGAGCGTCCTCGGTGAGACATGCCAATAACAAATATGCTGAGGCAGATCACGACATAAACGAGGTAGTGTTAGGATGCCCTTGATTGCCAATTTGTTCGAGATAAAAGACTAACGTGCTGTTGGTCCCAAAATATCCCTATCGTTTTATCCCCTTTTTTCTAGTTTGATAGCTCGGATGAAGCGATTTTTATATAGGGAGCAATGTTTCGAGGATGGATCTAGGCCTTCTCAATGAGGTAAAATTGGGATTAAGGTTAGCTTTGTGTATGAGGGTGATCAACCATGCTCTGGATAGCTCCGAGGTGAGCTATATGCATAAGCTTTAGTGCGTTGACCTAGGTCAAGCTGTGGAGAATGTTTGGTGTAAGATAGGTCGTGTAAGACCCTTAAATTCATAAGTATATACATGTACATGCTATGTGAAGTATAAGTGATGTAAAGTCTATAAATTCATTGTACGCACTTGTAATAAGAGTTTGTGATGTACGTACAAGTTTCATTTTATATTATTAAGAAGAAATGGACTTTTGTATGTGGTGAATGAGAATATATGAAATTTTAGGTAGTGTAGTAAAATGGAAGGAAGTTTGCATGAGTGCAAGAATCTTTATACCTCCATTTGGTTTGGTATTATATACCTTTGGTTATACAATGAATGCACACAAGTTTCAATGTATATAAAGTATGAATAGATGCCATTTTCAAGCCTTAAAGGTAATTGGATGAGAAAATGACTATGACAGCAAAATATATGAAGTTTGGTGTAAGTTACTGCAGAAAACTGCATTAAAATCTGGAAAATATGAATGAGAGATCGATCTCATGGGATGAGAGATCGATCTGGAAGAGCAAAAAATGCTCTTATTTAAGCAATAGAATAGGGACAGATCGATCTCCAAAGGAGCCAGATCGATCTGTTGAGCATTCTGTGAAGAAGGAATCGATCCCTAGAGGGCCATATCGATTTCCTTAAGCTACTGACTTAGAGAAGATCGATTTCATGCTTGGGAGCAGATCAATCTCATTAAGTCAGAAATGTCGGTTTCGAGAGAAAAAAGTGCAGGGCAGATCGATCTCATTGGAGAGCAGATCGATCTCATAGAGACAATTCTATAAATACTGAACTTCTGCACTTCAGTTTGCACGAGAGAAACTATTCCATTCAAAAGCAAAAGTGTAACCTATCCCATAAACACTAGGAAACTTCAGTTTGTGATCAGTTTTGAGTGAGATATAGTTGAGTAAAGTTGTTCTTAGCAAAGAGGAGAACAACATGTTTGGAAACAAGAGATTGAAACTAAGGATTTCAAGAGCAAGGAGAATTTGTACAAATTTGGAGAAAGGGAAGAAAATCTCAACTAGGTAAGATTTGATGCACCAAGTTTATATATGTTAAACTAGGTGTGTTGATGAGTTTATTGGTATATATATGAATTGTTGGAAATGAAAGAATCATGAAAAATGAGCATGACCTAACTATTGGTGTGAAAGTGAGAAAGTGATGAGGAAGCAATGTTAGCATGAATTTAATGATAGAATATGCATATATGGAAGATTATGAGTTAATCTTATGAAATGCATATATTGGAAATAAGGAGAAATAAATATAGCTATGTGGAAAATGTGACATAAGACCATATTGAAAGAAAATCATGAAAATGATGTGTTAAGTTGAGAATTGACAAATGAAATGAGTATATTACCATATACTAACGTCAATACGTGTAACAGCTTCGGAGAATCACATTGAAGCTGATTGGACTGCAAGAGTGAGCAGAACCGAGGAAGAGAGGTCACTTGACGTGATTCAAGGTAAAAGAATTTCGTGAGTAGTTAGAGATGGCTCCACATATTTTAAATAACATTTGATATTATATGCTATATGAATTCCCATGAATAGGCATGATGTTGTGATAGAGATAATGAGGATAAGTGTATTTTATCCAAAACTAGGGTGAAAATACCTTAGAAGCCTATTGTGACTAAGATTCATGATTTTGCATGATAGAATGGCTAATGTTTTCATGTGTATTCGAAAACAGCATATTTGAGTGCTTATTTGATTTGAACTTGGGTGAATTGTGATTTAAATAGCCATCTATCAGGTTTTGTGTGAAAACCATAAGTGCTAGAGAATACTCGCACTATATTTTGAGATATGCATCACATAATACTTGATTGTTTACTCGTACTACATTTTAATGCGATTTATGCATATTAGAGTACTTGGAGCATTGCTCGTACTCAAATTGTGATTGATGCATTATAGAGTATTGGGAGCTATGCTCATACTCAGTTTTACATGATAGAGTACTGAGAGCATAGCTCGTACTCAATTTTCACATGTTATACATTATAGAGTATTGGGAGTCTTGCTCATACTCATGTTCTTATATAACCTAGTGTTGGGAGCATTGCTCGCACTAGGGGTTGTGATATTGTGATATGGCCGTGTTGGGAGTTTTACTCGCACGTACCAGTTTTGAAAAGAGCATGAAACAACCGTGTTGGGAGCCTGTGCTGACTGTGTGTCGCACTGATATATATATATATATATATATATATATATATATATATATATATATATATATATGCTCATACATGCATTATTTTGAGATATGACAGAGGGCTATCGAAATAACCCATAGGTGTGAGGACTAAGACTCATGACGAGCATCCTAACTATGAGGTAGACCCGTAGTATGTGGACTAAGACTCATGGCGAGCATCCTGACTACGAGGCATATCCAAGGTGTGAGGACTAAGACTCATGGCAAGCATCCTGACTACGAGGCATATCCAAGGTGTGAGGACTAAGACTCATGGCTAGCATCCTACCTTGAGATAGGGTCTATGGAGTACTATGTACCGTATATGTCATATGGAGTACGTTATACCGTGAGTACACGATGAGAATAAATTGTGAGCTGACGGCTAGGATTTGACCCACCTCTTGTTACAGTAATTATGAGACCTCGCACATCGAGTACTGTGTAGCCAGGGATCACGAAAAATGAGTTATGATCATACACTCGGAACATGTAGTCGCCTATCTCCTTCCTTGCTAATTGAATTTCTTAAATGAATTACCACATGGTTTTATGATATAAACATGTGAGTTTGTGAATTGTGAAAAGGGTAACCCGAGGGATGGGTAAGAACAGTTTTCCATGTTTTGAAAACATGATGAATGCCATATGGTTTTGATTTAAATGCATGGCATGATAAATATGATTTATGTAAAATGACATGAGAAATGCAGTGTTTTGCATATAATGCTGAGGTTGTTAAACCGACATATTATCAGTTTTATAACTGATGTTTTGTATCTATGTATATATATTGCATAATGATTGAGAGAGATGCATGCTATAGATACATATAGGGTAAGGAAACGATTTCAAGGCATAAGCATTGTATTTTGTAGATAGTGCGGTTATCTACTTGCTTGCCTGATTTCCTTACTGAGCTGTGAGCTCACCCCCTTATTATTTCCCCTTTTTCAGAGCATTCATGATAGCGACTACGCCCACTCTAAGTGACCTAGACTTGTATCCGCAAGTGCACGGGTCGTACAAGTAATAATGAGACTTGAGTCTCGGATTATTGTCCCACAGAGAAGCTAAATTATCTAATTAACTATCGGTTAATCTTACCCTAAGTATATCATAGCAAATTATAAATTGTTGATGGGTGATCTACATAGCTAACAATACTGAAAATAATAAAAACTATAAATAAAGAAAATTAAACAGAGCCTCCAAGTAATAAAAAGCGATAACCTACAAAAGATAATTAAAACAGTTAAAATTAATTAACATAAATAAACTAAAATGCAAAATATGAAAATAAAGAAACAAAATTGATTAGACTAAAATTAAACAAACTTAAAATAAAATATGCATGTAATTAAACTACTTAATAAAAATGCAAATTAAACTACCTAAAGTCTAATAAAATAAAACTTCTATTAATCCTAAAGAAATTCTTACATCAAACTAAGAAATTAACTACCTATAAAATGATCCTAAATTAAATCTAACTCTAACTAATTACTAACACTAAAACAAAATCTAAATAATACATGAGAACTAATATTTTTGGATTTTTCAATTTAAAGTGCAAACTTACTTAAAATTACCTAACATAATTCTACTATTAATTTTAATTATGTACTACCTAAATACTAAATTTAATTCTAAATTCCTAAATTGAACTAAGTTTATACTAATAAGCAAGGACCAATAATATGTAAATTAAATTAAGCCTATTTTTACCTAAACTAACCTAAGCTAAAAAAAATTAAAGTTAAAGGGAATAATAATAATAAAACAAGATAACAAATATGCATAAAAAATTGATTTGAGACAAATTGGGAATGCCAAACATAGCCTTAATCAGAATTCCCAACTGCTTGCGGTCCCGTGCACGTTTCTCTTTGGCTGCTCTAGGCGTTGTCCTGCTCCTACTCCATTCCCTGCCCATACCGCTGGCAGCACTAGCTGCTGCTTCAGTACCAACAGCTCTTCAGTAGTAGCAGCTCCCACGAACTACCACCCTCCTCGGCTACACGACACTTGTCTTTGCCCAACTAGTGATACAACTTCAGGCCATCCCGCACAACTTCTCTGCTCCTGCTTCAATCACCAGCCTTCTGCACTATGTTCCTTGTAGTGATAAAACACACCGGCAGCCCAGTATGGTCCAAACAGAAGATTTAAACTAAATACATATCAAGGCACATAATGTAAGAAGAATAAAAGGAAACTATACTCTAACTATATAAATAAAGACTTCAAAGGAACCAAATATAATCAACCGAAAACACCATTATATAATGCTCAGTAACCGGACAACACATTTCTACACCACCATATGACACCAGCTTCTGTCCTTGCTGCATTATGCCCGATCAGCCCTGCAGGTTAGTAGCTTTTGTTTCAGCTCCCTGGTGTAGTCCAGCTTCTCGCCTCAGCTTGTGCCTCACAAATGTGTTTGGCACCTTGCCCAGTTCAGTCCCTAGCAACAGAGAGACAACAGAGAATGAAACAGTAATGTAAACTTAACACGATGCAAAGGAATTTAACTTAACCATTAACAAGAAATTGGGTAAAGAAAGAAAACAACATATGAATAGTAGAATAAACTAAAACAGAGCAAAATAGAGGAAAGAATTGCTCCCTGTCATCCAGATTCTGCTCAAACGACAGCAGCTTCAACAATGCCACAAGCTATTTCTGTCCCAACCACCAGCCACACATCCTTTCCACCAACTCTTGTATAGTACTGTACTCTGCTAGCATCTAGTCCTGCAACCTTTAACCACACCTACATTCCCATGCCGTACAACGCCAGGAAGATGCAATAATGGAACCTGAGAGTGCAGGAAAATGAGATAACTAAAATAATAGGAATGTAGAAAATGGCACACCTTAAATCCAGAAATTAGATGATGCAAATGCAGAAAAAATAGAAATCAGTGCTATAAAATAACTTAGAATACTATGAAGAAATCTAAACTAACATTAGAAAATGGCTAAGGAAAATAGAACAGTAACTATCGAAAACAACTTGAAAAATAGAAGGAAAGATTCAGTTAAGCAAATAAAGAAGGAATAAATTCTTTAGCTATCCATATTGGCTCAACACAGCACATAGAAATATTTGTAAATGGAAGCTTAGAGGTAGATGCTTAATAAGTCAGTGAAACATCAGCCGAATAGAGGAATCAAAAGGAATGAAGTTAAAGTTTCAATAATCAAAGAAAATACTATGAAGGGTTGATGAAAAATAGCTACTGTCACCAGCCATCTCATTACCCGAGCAATGAGCAGTAAAATACAATGAAAAGAAATTGAAAAGCAAAAGAAAGTGTAGTAACAATATTGAGAGTTTTTCATTTAAAGACTAAAATGTACAAAGGAAAGAAAGGAAAGCTTGCTAAGTTCCTCGGCAATGGTGGCTGCCAATAAAACCAACGGGAAATGCTTCAAAAAATAAGGAAATTAAAACTAAAACTATTCTACCTATGCTACTTCCTCCTTCTTCAATTGCTATCATGTTCTATTTATACACACACTTAGGGGTACAATGGTAATTTTTTATCCTAGATGAGTTGGCATTGTTTGGCCACTTGTCTTCATTTTATTTTCTGCAGAGTAGATATTTCCACGTCATCTGTCTTCTAGTACACTTAGCTGTGCGATGTGACCCGACGGGTGTCTTTCAGAGGGTTGACACGATGTTCATCGATCTTATCGTTTCAGAGCGAATAAAATACTAACACCCGACATCCCACGTGTCCAGACGAATGGTGACTCGGTCTGCAAATTGAAAGTGGTCCAATTTCCTTTAGCCCATTTTCAGTCCATTTTTGACTGAAACGACTGAGTTTCATCTGGATTTAATTTACCTGCACATTAAAGAGTTTTAATTAAATAAAGGGGATAATTAATAAAATAAATTGGGGATTTAAATAATTAATTGAGAAATTAAGCACAAATAATTCTATTTTAATGGAATTATCACACCCCCAAACTTGAGCTTTTGCTTGTCCTCAAGCAAAACAAAATTCATGCAGGAATGACAAGTACCAACATAATAATTTCTCCAATATTATCCTCAAAGAAAAAAATACAGACTATGATCTCAAAGATTCACAATTACAAGTCCAACATTCAGAATCATTCAATCATAAGTCCTAACCCAAATTGGACTCCTCGTGTGTGTGTGAAAATGTCAAAGCCACTACTCAGTACATTACCCGGATCAGATTATGCAAACACAGTGAATACAAAGTCAATGACAAGTGATCATTCCCATAAGTTTATTTTTCACTTCTCTCTCCACTAATGTAGTCACACTTAACCAAAGATCAATAGGACTTCATTAAGCTTGTAATGTAAGGCTGGAGCTATGGTATGATAAAGTTGATTTAAGTTTAATTACCCCTTAACATGCATTACTTCTAGGATCTTCAATGTAAGAGCTCAAATTTGTTTCCCCCAAACTTATTTATTTCACTAAACTTTTTATTCTATTTTTGTATTTTTCTTCTTTCTTATTTTATTTTTCTTTCTTTTTCATTTTTTTTTCAATATATACTCCTTCACTATCACTTAATACCCATATGTACATAGCTCACAATATATCCCAATGACTTTTCATGCTTTCGGGGTAAGGGATAGGAACAAAGTATTTAAGCTACGAAAAAATTTTACAGGTGTATTTACAAAGAAAAACTTATTTGGCCCAGATGAGTGATTAGGGGTAAAATATGTACAAGGATGGCTAGAAAGGCTCAAACGATCCAAAGATGGCCTAAATCATCTCCCTAATTAAGTGTGATCTAATATTTCGCCCCGAGATCAGATCAAACAAATTCTAGAATATGATGCACAAAATCAACTGAACAAATGCAATCTTATGTCCACATAAGCTTTCTCTAAATAAATATACAGATTCATGACGTGACATGTGCATAAGATGAGGAAATCACAATCAGAATCAAGACAAAATCAAGAATTCAACTTCATGCTTTTGCTATAATCATGCTTCTTATTTAATCAAAGTCAGACTTAATCATGGGGTCATATCATCGAAATATGGGAAAACTACATGCTAAGTACTAAATCATCCCACAATCAAACAATATAAGCTCAGATTTTCGAAAAAAATTTGAAAATTTTTTCTCAGATTTTTGAAATTCTTTTTTAAATTTTTAAAATTTTGCCCAAAATTTTCAAAAATGCTCAAGTGATATCCCCTCCCCCAAACTTAAAGTGCACAGTGTCCTTAGTGTGCATATAATATAAACATTTAAGCTCAAGAACAGAGTGCTCCCCTATCTGATGATGATGATGACAAACAACTGAAGCTTGATTGAAAGCGTAATACTAGAAAAGAAATCGGCAAAATAAATAAAGAAAGAAACAACGGAAAAGAAAAAGAAAAGGAACTATATACAAAGTGAAAGGAAAAACACAGCCACTTCAAATGCAGCTGAAGAAAACGACACTCAGCAGTAGGGCGAAGAGTAGGAGGGTCAGCCAAAGTGGTGACAGAGTGTTGACAGTTAAATCCTCCTTAGCTCTATTTACTTCCCTCCTTCTATCAAATAACTTAAGCTCAAGGCTTATATCTTCTTTAACCTCCATCTTAAATGTCACGACCCTTTTTATCCTCTTATTACCGAAAATCTCAATAAATTTTTCGCATTTATTTCTTTTTCTACTCGGCCTTGAACAAACTTACCACTACACTGTTGGGCTGTGAGTCAATAATAATTCACTCGCCATGTCCATTCTCAGTTAATAAAAGTGATGTCATACATTGAACATTAATCATTCATTTATACAAAATATGATTTCTGACATCTACATCCCCCATAATTACATTTCAAATGACTACTATGCTTTTACATTGTTTAGATACAAAAAAGAATCACTGTGTATATACCTCTGAGTGACGGAGATGCAGCGGATGTCTTAACCAAAATGCCTCAGTCCTCACTGGGCCACTATGTACGCTCTGTAGAGGGGGAAATAGAGAGGGATGAGCAACCACACGCTCAATAAGACAATAATGCAAGCATGATAGATAACTACTCTATCTACATGCTGATAATGTTATGCATAAATCTTTTATAACAGGAGCATGAGGAATTAAAACTATACCATATGAGTATACATATATCATGTATTTAAAATCATGGAAGTTGGCATATAAAACATGGTAACATCAACATGTAAAAATCGTCTCATGGTCATCAATTATCAAATCTCATAAAAAGGGCAATTCGCTTAAGAAACATCCTTTTTGATTATCTCATTCTCAATACAACAAAATCCCATCAAATCATTTCACAATCACAACATCATAACCATTTCACAATTCAAATCCCACAAGGCTCGACCCCTCCCTCGGGTCTACCCTGGACAGTCAAAATCACACTCAAGTATTTAAACCATGTGGTATTATGTAAATCAAGCAAGGAGACGGGTCATTATATCTCGACTGACTATGTTGGCCAACTATGTCACATATCATCCCAAACCACACGGATCTCAGTGTGTGGGGTATCATGCTGGTACGAAGGTGGGTTAATTCTCCCTCAGACTTTCTCAAATCAAGTAACCACCACGCGGTACATCGTACTCCATGTGATATACACGGTACATCATACTCCGCAGACCCATAACATGGTTGGGGGTGCATGTAGTAGGTCTTATCTACCCCATATCGAGTGAAACCTCTAGTCTCAAATGCACGTGGGAGTACTCTTAATACCAGGTCCTGCCCCTCATGGCCTTGCTCGCCCCTGTTGGGTTTCCTGATTCAGGTCCTAACCCCTCACCCCACTCAAGAGGTCTGTTAGGCCTGTTGGGTTCCCTGAATGGATTATGTCAGGTCCTAGCCCCTCACCCTCACCCCACTCAAGAGATTTGTTAGGCCTGTTGGGTTCCCTGAACACTAATCCGTATCACTCTCACCACGGCCTCATACATACCACAGTGTGAAAATCAGTGCAAGCTACGGTCTAGCGCGAATTCATGCATCATAAGAAATCACCTTGTACGAACAAAGCTCTAGTATGGCATTTATGCATAAAAATATGAAGGAACCACGTACGAGCATCGCTCCAGTATGATTATATACATAAGAAGACCACTCAAAATCCACGTACGAGCAAAAGCTCCAGTACGGTTTATAAAGGATCGTCATAGTTTTAAACCAAAGTGCGAGCTAAGCTCCAACACATTTCAAACATATGAAAGCATCAATACCCAGTGCGAGCTAGGCTCCAGCACGGTTTAATTCACATAAACATAATAGGCGGCTCATAAGCTTTCAAAACCAATCTGAAAACATATTTGGCACTTCACATGTGCTATCACAGAACATCAAACCACAATAGCCAACCTATCTCTCAATTCGTTCAAAACAAAACACATGTTTTGTGAAAGCATTCAAAACACTTGATTTATGCAATTATTAGCCTTACTATCCCATTTCTTCATAATAACATTTCAAACAACCAAATCTCATACAAATAATCGTAGTAATTTTCATACATTGTCAAACAAATTTCTATAAACACATGCACATTTCCAAAGCCCTATATACCTACAAAATATGAGCAGCTACCTATATATACTTACAAAATTCCCTTACTTGAAAATCGCGACGCGTGATTCCTCTTCCTTAGCACTGTTTACTCGTGTGGTCCGATTCGTCTCCAACGAATTCTTCGAAACTGCACCAAATCGTATTTCACATCATTTCAGCCCATTACATCACAACTCTTGCGTTTACTATAGTCGAGTCGACCTATAGTTTCTATTAACGGTCATAAGGCCTATTAACTCATTCCAATCGATATTAAATTGATATTAAGCTCATAGTGTTCATATCTTATATATTTCCTCACTATGGCTTTTCCATCAACACTACATGTGCTCATTTTCCTAATTCCACCCAACTCACAATGTAGTTTCATTTACCCATTTCATATCATCCACATTACTCAAATGACAACTTAACATATCCCATAATCATCAATTCATCCAATTACACTTTCTCACACTAGATTCGTTCCATTTTCTAGGTCACATTAGTTCCAATACTACCTAGATGGTTTCAACAAACAATACTCATGCAAATCAACTCCAAGATCAATAAACAAACCAATGTGCTTGATTGGGAGCATTAGAAACTTACCACTCTAGTTTCTCTTCTTGCTTCAAAAGGGGAAATGCTCATTGCTCCTTCAATGCCAACAATGAGGTTTTGGGTTTCAACTATGCTGTTCTCTTCCTCAAGATGAACAACTTTGTGTCTAATGACCTCCCTTCAAATCTTACCGGAATGGGTGGATTTTAGAGAGAGAAATATAGGTTTTACGTTGGAAATGAAAAGGTGTTGTTGTTTCCCGAAAATTACAGATTTTAGCACCCTTTTTTTTTATAGAAATCACTTGATGAGATCGATCTGCACTAGGAGGAGATCGATCTGGTCCCCTTAAATTCTTTTTTTTCACGACATTTTCAAGCAGGAGATCGATCTGTCAAAGCTTGAGATCGATCTGCTCCAACCAGAGAGCTAACGAGATCGATCTGTATGCTTAAGGATCGATCTTTTCATTACAAAATGGTTAGAAGATCGATCAAAGATCAATCTGGCCCTATTAGAGATCGATCTACTCTATTCCATTGCCCAAATAAGAGCATTCTGGCTTTTCCAGATCTATATCTCATCCTATGAGATCGATCTGGCCTTCATATTTTCTAGATTTTCTGCAGTTTTTCTGCTGCAACTTACACCAAAACATCCTTAATCTGCTGCCATAGTCATTTTCTCATTCATCCACCTTTATGACATGAAAATGACATCCATTCATACCTTATTCACATTAAAACTTGTGTGTATTCCTTTTATATCTAAAGGTATACTATATAAAACTAAATAAAAGCATTTATATTCATGCAACTTCCTTCCATTTACCACACTACTCATTTTGAGTTCCAATCACATTCATCACTTATAAGAACTCATTTCTTCATATTCATACACAATGAAACTTGTATGTACATTACAAATCATATTACACATATGTACATTGAATCCATGGAGTTACATCAATCATACTTTACATTACAAGTCCATTCACATTTATTTGATCCAATTACACACATTACAACTATACATATACGGGGTCTCACATTCTCCCATCCTTCAAGGAATTTGGTCCTCCAAATTAGAACCAAGTCACTCTTCAAAAAGTTGGGGGTATTTCTCCCGTATCAAGTTCTTCAATTCCCATGTGGCCTCTCCCACCGTGTGATGTTGCCAAAGAACTTTCACCAAAGAAATTGTCTTTGTCCTCAACACCTTTTCCTTTCTGTCCAATGATGGGCCCTAAGGGTATTGTCCGCAAATGTATGGGTCGTACAAGTAATAATGGGATCTGAGTCCCAAGATTATCGTCCCACAGAGAAGTTGACTAGCCTAATTAAGTACCGGTTAATCTTACCCTAAGTATATTCTAGCAAATTATGAGATTAAGGTGGGTGATCTACTAATCTAGAATTGAAAATACCGAAAGCAATAAAATAATAAAACTATAAAATGAAGAAAATAAAATCGAGCAAAATTACTTATAATGCTCAACGCAATTAAAATAAAAAACCTACAAAAGAAATTAAAACAGTTAAAACTAATTAACGCAATTAAAATAAAATGCAATTATGAAAATAACAAAGCAACATAAATTAAACTAAATTTAACAAACCTACAATTAAACTACTTAATCAAAATGCAATTTAAACTAACCTAAGATTTAATGAAATAAATTTACCCCTAATCAAATTCTAAATGAACACTTAATTAACTATCATCCTAATTAAAACTAAGTTTTATACTACTATGCAAGAATACTAACATGCAATTTAATTAAAAACTCTAAACTAAGCTTAACAAATTAAATTGAAATTAAACTAAACTAACAATGCATGAAAATGAGTTAATTAACTAAATGAACTAGCCAAACAAAGCCTTAAGCATTTTAAACCATTCCCTCCAAACACTATTCATCCTTCATTTCTTCATTTCCATTTCCAGGTATGGCTCGATTTTTTCCCTCTGGTCCAGGCTTTTGCCTGTTGTTCGGCCAGCTGTTTTTGGTTCACTCTGCTTTTGCTGTTTCTGCTTTTGGTTTTGACTACACACTGCATCCAGGCTTTCATGGTTTTGGCAATCTACCATGCTCGGTTTCGTGCTGCCCCAGGTGCTCCAGCTACTACTAAAGGCTTGTCTTGCTTCTCTTGATCAGTCCAGCTCTCTGCTGCTCCAGGCTCTGTTCGATTGCTGTTTGTCCTCTGGTCCAGGCGTGCTATGTCCAGCTGTTCTCTGCTGCTCTCGGTTCTGACCAGACAGTGCTCCAACTACTGCTAGGTGCTCCAGGCTACTTGGGTTGCTGTGTCCTGCTGTGTGGTTTTGCTTCTGCACCATTTTTTGCTTCAGACTTGCTTATCGGTTCTGCTGCATTTTTCATGTTCGACTGTTGCAGACTGGACCCTGCTATCCCTCGGTTTGTCAAGCATGTCTCCTGTTCATGCAATTTTCAACTCCCAACAGCAGCTATCTGCTGCTTCACTGCCAACAACACCTAACCTTGCGTTGTCTTCCTTCTTGTGCCGGTCTTTTACTCCTGCTATTTTTGTGCAAGCATTAGCTGAAACCAGCAACTGAGGCCTCTTCACGCAATAGCCATTCCACTTCCCGGTTAACCAATTGCAAATCTGAACAGTGAAGAGGCTATAAAACAGAGGAGAACAGAGCTGTGATTTTCTGCTGAGCTCAGCAGCCCAACCTTGTCACCCTAAGCTGTTAACACACCACGCCGTGAGGCATCTTCCTCATCAGTCTACACTGCCACACATCCACTCCTCGGAATCACACAGCCGCACTAGCCGAGCAAGAAGAAATCGAATCATAAAGGCTAAACCAGGAGCTCGAAAATAAACATTTAACTAGTGAAATATATATATTTTTTAAAGAAAATGCAAATGGAACAGTTAGTAAAAGCATCAATAAGCAAAGAGAATAATGCAGAGGGTTGATGAAAAATGAATACTGTCACTAGCCATTCTCACTACCCGATCAATGAGCAATAAAAAAAAAATGAAAAGCAAAGCAATGAATTGAAATAACGAAGAAGAAAAAAAAAGAAGTAAAGCTTTTCATAAAACCAAGTAAATTGAAAGTTGACATGAACAAAGAAATTCTAAAAACTACTCTACCTACACTATTCCTACTCCTAAATTACATTTACTTCTACTCCTAAAAATTACATAACCTTTCAATTGCCATCCTTTCCTATTTATAAACACACTAGGGGTAAAATGGTAATTTCCACATCCTTGATGAGTTGACATTTTTTTGGCCACTTGTCTTCACACCATTGGCTCCTTGAAAAGATATTTCCATGTCATCGGTCTTCTTGTCTAATTGGATGTGCTAGGTGGCATGACTCGTGTTGTCCGCGTGGCTCAATCTCGATTTTAGCCCAATTTCGGTCCATTTTCTATTGAAATATTCAAAATTCATCCGGATTTAATTTATCTGCAAACATGAGAATTTTAATTAAATAAAAGGGATAATTAACAAAATAAATTGGGGATTTAAATAATTAATTAGTAAATTAAGCATAAAAAATTCTAAAAATATAGAATTATCACACCCCCAAACTTGAGCTTTTGCTTGTCCTCAAGTAAAACAAAATGATTGTAGGAATGACAAGTACAAAACACAATAATTTCCCTAATATCATCCTCAAAGAAAAAGTACAGACTATGAAATCAAAGACTCACAATTACAAGTCCAACACTTAGAATTATTCCATCATAAGTCCTAACCCAAATTGGATCCCTCGTGTGTGTGCGAATGTGTCAAAGTCACTTCACAGTACATTATCCGAATCAGATTTTGCAAACACAGTGAATGCAAAGTCAATGACATGTGATCATTCCCATAAGTTTTCTTTTCACTTCTCTCTCCACTAATGTAGTCACACTTAACTAAAGATCAATAGGACTTCATTAAGCTTGTAATGTAAGGCTGGGGCTAAGGTATCATAAAGTCGATTTAGGTTTAATTACCCCTTAACATGTATTACTTCTAGGATCTTAATGTAAGAGCTCAAATTTATTTCCCCTAAACTTAATTCTTTTATTCTATTTTTTTTATTTTCCTTCTTTCTTCTTTTCTTTTTCTTTTTCTTTCATTTTTTTCATTCATTTTTTTTTACATACTCTTTCACTATCACTTAATACCCATATAGCTCACAATATATCCCAATGACTTTTCATGCTTTTGGGGTAAGGGATAGGAACAAAGTATTTAAGCTAAAGAAAATAATGCAGGTATATTTACAGAGAAAAGCTTATTTGGCCCAGATGGGTGACTAGGGGTAGAATATGTACAAGGATAGCTAGAAAGGCTCAAACGATCCAAAGATGGCCTAAATCATCTCCCTAATTAAGTGTGATCTAATATTTTGCCTCAAGATCAGATCAAACAAATTCTAGAATGTGATGCACAAAATCAACTGAACAAATGCAATCCTATGTACACATAAGCTTTCTCTAAATAAATATACCGATTCATGACATGACATGTGCATAAGATGAGGCAATCACAATCAGAATTAAGACAAATTCAAGAATTCAACTTCATGCTTTTCCTATAATCATGCTTCTCATTCAATCAAAGTCAGACTAAATCATGGGGTCATAAAAATTTTGAAAATTCTTTCTCAGATTTTCGAAATTTTTTTGAAAATTTATCCATTTTTTCACAAAATTGCTCAAGTGATATCCCCTCCCCAAAACTTAAAGTGTACAGTGTCCTTAGTGTACAGATAATATAAGAATTGAAGTTCAGGAACAAAGTACTCCCCTTTCTGATGATGATGAACAACTGAAGCTTGATTGAAAGCATAAAACTAGAAAATAAACCTGCAAAATAAACAAAGAAAGAAACAACAGAAAAGAAAAAGAAAAATGAACTATATACAAAGTGAAAAGAAAAACACAGCCACTTCAAATGCAGCTGAAGAAAACAACACTCAGCAGCAGGGCGAAGAGTAGGAGGGTCATCCAAAGTGGTGAAAGGGTGCTGACAGTTAACTCCTCCTGAGCCCTATCTACTTCCCTTCTTCCTTCAGATTTTATATGGTCAAGCCTTATATTCTCCTCAATCTCCATCTTAAAACACTCTTGAGAGTCATCAGGGAGCTTCAAAGGTTTGAAAACATTAAACTTTACTTCCTGATCTTGGACTCTCATCGTTAACTCCCCCTTTTGTACATCAATTACTGTTCTACCAGTAGTTAGGAAAGGTCTACCTAGTATAATGGGGACTTCCCTGTCTTCCTCCATGTCCAAAACAATAAAATCTGTAGGGAAAATAAACTTGTCCACCTTTACTAAGACATCCTCAATGACCCCCTTCAGATATTTAATTGATCGATCAGCTAACTAGAGGGTCACTGTGGTGGGTTTGGCATCCCTTATTCCTAACTTATGATAGATAGATGATGGCATCAAATTTATACTAGCTCCTAAATCGCACAGGGCTCTACCAAAGAATAAATTTCTAATAGTGCATGGTATGGTAAAACTCCCGGGATCCTTGAGCTTGAGGGGTAATCTTCTCTAGATAATAACACTACATTCCTTAGTTAAGGCCATTGTCTCATATTCTTCCAGTCTCCTCTTCCTCGAGAGGATATCCTTTAGAAACTTCACATAAATTGGCATTTTCTCTAAAGCATCTGCGAAAGGAATGTTGATGTGGAGTTTCTTAAAAACCTCAAGAAATTTGGCGAATTGTTGATCCAATTTTTTATTTTGGAACCTCTGAGGAAAAGGTACTGGTGGTCTAACCGGAGAGGATGTAGTGGAAACATGTATAACATCAGAGGGCGAGGAAGGCTGTAAAATAGAAGAAGGTATATATGAAGAAGTGCCTAGCTTGGATTCTTTTACAGCCTGATCCTAATGTTCCTGCTCTTTCTGAGCTACTTCTTTAGAACTTACGAATTCTTCAAGAATATGCTGTTCAGGTTGGGACTTAACTTGTGGCTCCTCTAGCTCTCTGCCACTCCTAAGGGTGATAGATCTAACATGTTCCTTACCCTCCCTTTGCTTAACAGGATTAACTTCAGTATTACTAGGAAGGGTCCCTTGAGGATGTTGGCTAAGAGCACTAGCTATTTGTCCCACCTGAACCTCTAAGTTCTTAATTGAAGCAGCTTGATTTTGCAGGATAGTCGTGAATATTTCCTCAAGCGAGGGTTTCTTCTTAGCTGCTGGTGCATGGTAGAGTTGGGGTTGCATAAATGGTGTGGAGGTGGTTGATGGAAGTGAGATGGATGATACTGAAATTGTGGTGGGGATGGTTGATGAGGCGGGTGATATGGAAATTGCGATTGTGGTGGTACCTGTACCGGTGGAGCTTGAAAACTAGAGGGTTCTACAGGTCTAGAGCTAGAAGTTTGCCCTTGGTTTTGGCTCCAGGAGAAGTTATGATGGTTCCTCCACCCTGGGTTGTAGGTGTTTGACAAGGGGTTATTTTGTTGCTTCTGAAGTGGAGCAACATACTGAACCGATTTTAGGTTAAGTGGACACCTATCCACAGAGTGTGTACCACTACATAGATTGCATGAAGGGAAAGGACTTTGGACATAATACACAGGGTTAGGACTAGTGGGAGGATTATGTTGGGTACTGAGCGACTCTACCTTTTTCGTAAGATTAGCGATTTGAGAGGTCAAGGTAGACAGTGTGTCGAGCTCATAAATACCCATCGGCTTCTTTGGCATTTGCCTCTCCGAGGACCATAAATAGTTGTTAGCCGCCATCTTGTCTAAAAGCTCGTAAGCTTCCTCCTCTGTTTTGCACATCAGGGCTCTACCCTCAGCAACATCAACAATGGTCCTATTTTGGCTTGTAAGTCCGTTGTAGAAGGTCTGGACTTAAAGCCATAATGGTAGGCCATGGTGAGGGCACTTCATAAGAAGCTCCTTATATCTTTCCCATGTTTCGTAAAGAGATTCAGAGTCGTACTGGGCAAAGGAAGATATATTACTACAGAGTTGGGCCATTTTAGAGGGAGGGAAAAACTTAGATAGAAATTGATGGGCTAACTCGTCCCATGTAGAAATGGATCCTGGAGGCAGGGAGGTTAACCAGTGTCTCGCCCTATCCCTAAGTGAGAAGGGGAATAATCTAAGCCTAAGCGCATCATTGGATAATCCATTATCTTTGAAGGTGTTGCACAAGTCCAAGAATTGCCCAAGGTGAGCATGTGGGTCATCGTGAGGAAGCCCATTGAACTGCAATGAAGTCTGGATCATCTGGAGGATTGCAGGCTTAATTTCGAAGTTGTTAGCAGGGACAGCTGGTGGCCTAATGCCGGTATAATAACGTCCAATAGTCGGCATTGCATAATCTCCAACGGTCTTAATTTCCCTATTTTATGTCATAATGCTTTGCAACGGAACTATAAAATTCCTAGAGTCCTTTCGAATTTTTCTAAGACTGCGTTCGATTTTAGGATCTAAAGGAAAGCAATCAAAACTTCTGGCTCTACGATTGCAATCATCGAAAAGTCCTTAGAATTTTTTTTAAAGTTTTTCAATTTTTCAATTTTTTTATTTTAATTAAGAGAAAATTTAACTAACCTAAGCTAAGGCTCTAAATATTTACACCTTAAATATTCACAAGCTAGAATTACACCTAAGCATAATTTCACCGATATTAATTAATGACTAATTAAAACTTCCCCGACAACGGCGCCAAAAACTTGATGCGCCAGAAGGGTATATTGTTCGCAAGTGCATGGGTTGTACAAGTAATAATGGGATCTGAGTCCCGAGATTATCATCCCACAGAGAAGTTGACTAGCCTAATTAAGTACCGGTTAATCTTACCCTAAGTATATTCTAGCAAATTATGAGATTAAGGTGGGTGATCTACTAATCTAGAATTGAAAATACCGAAAGCAATAAAATAATAAAACTATAAAATAAAGAAAATAAAACCGAGCAAAATTACTTACAGTGCTCAATGCAATTAAAATAAAAAACCTACAAAATAAATTAAAACAGTTAAAACTAATTAACGCAATTAAAATAAAATGCAATTATGAAAATAACAAAGCAAGATAAATTAAACTAAATTTAACAAACCTAAAATGCAATTAAACTACTTAATCAAAATGAAATTTAAACTAACCTAAGATTTAATGAAATAAATTTACCCCTAATCTAATTCTAAATGAACACTTAATTAACTATCATCCTAATTAAAACTAAGTTTTACACTACTATGCAAGAATACTAACATGCAATTTAATTAAAAACTCTAAACTAAGCTTAACAAATTAAATTGAAATTAAACTAAACTAACAATACATGAAAATGAGTTAATTAACTAAAATGAACTAGCCAAACAAAGCCTTAAACATTTTAAACCATTCCCTCCAAAAACTATTCATCCTTCATTTCTTCAGTTCCATTTCCAGGTATGGCTCGATTTTTTCCCTCTGGTCCTGTAAGACCCGAATTTAATTAAAATATGAAATAAAGGAGTATTTGTGAAGGAAGTCGGGTTAAATTAATCCCGAACACGTGTAAGGGCAAAACGGTCAAAGGACCGAAAGCCGGAGTAGATTCGATAAGAAAATTTAATTAACAATATGGATTTGAGAAATCTTGGTCAATAAAAGTGAAATAAATTTATTTTGGGTTAAATTGATCAAGATATTAATTTATTGGAATTAATCGGGATTAATTGAAATTTTTAGTTCGAAAAAAATAATCCCGAAAATAATCGAAAAATATACCGAAAAGTCACCCTGGATAATATCCCGAAAATACGGAGAAATTATACCCGAAAAAGAGCCAAAAATATATTTAATAAATTAAATTTAAATTGAATAAATTAAATTAGAATAAAAATAATAATTTTTGTGGATATTTGGGGTATTTTAATATATTATATTGAATAGTAAAATAATTAAAATAAATAAAAATAATAATAATAAAAATATAAAAATAAGTAATGAATTGAAAAAAAAAAGTCTGAAAAACTGGAAAAGGGTCGGGGAGAGAGAAACCAAACGGAAGCCGATGAACCCAAGGAGCCCGACGAGCTGTCCGGCGGCAAGGGACCCCGACGAGGAGCCGGCGAGGAAGAGGAGAGGCCGGCGACCTCACTGGTACCGGCAGCATGCCCAACCGACGCCGGAGGAAGCCGATCGGAGGAGAGAAAGGCCGACGGGTTGAAGGGCTCGATCCCAGCGAACGGCGGCGCCTTGGCCCCGATCCGACCCTGCAAAATGATCCCCAGGCCCAGACGATGCGATTGGTGGTGGTGGCAGCCACCGAAACCGGCGGACGACGCCGGAAACGGTGGGAGAAGGAAATGGGTCCGACGGCCGAGAGGGAGAACAGCCGGACCGGCGGCGTTCCGGCGAGTTTGACCCAAACCGAGGGCAGATATGAGACGCGGACAGCCTTGCGGAGCCACTGGCGGTGGAAGCAGGCGGAGAACCGGCCGGCAAGGCATTGAACCGATGGTGAACTGATCGAACCGGGGTGAACCGGCGGTCTGAACCGGTCCGAACCGGACTAAACCGGTTCAGCCAAAAAGAGGAGGAAAAAAGGAAGAAAAAGGGGAAAAGGAAAAAGAGAAAAAAATTGGAGAAAATTCCGGTGATGCAATCGAGCTTCGGGTAAGTCGATAAGCAGTCAAATTGACCCGATTTAAATTTAGAATATTTTATTTAATTAAATTTCGACCGAAAAGTTTACCCGAAAATGTAATTAATTGTGTAGCTCGACGATTGGCATCCACCGAGGGCTCGAGATAGCCTCGATTTACGGACTAGCATGGAATCTCGGGTAAGTGACCCCTATTTACGATAATTGCCTCGTTATGCGTGATATTGATTTAATTTCCGCATAAATTGAATTAATTTATGAAAATTTAGATTAATTGTCGTAAATATTAAATTTAGCTATTCGAGAATTAGAACGAGACCCGATAAATTATTGGTGGGCCCAGTGAGCCCGATAGGCCTCGATAAAGTGAGAATTAAGTGGAAAACGGGCTTAAGGTCGATTAAGGCCCAT
The DNA here is from genome assembly GCA_033439115.1 of Firmiana major. NCBI lineage: Eukaryota > Viridiplantae > Streptophyta > Magnoliopsida > Malvales > Malvaceae > Firmiana > Firmiana major. The sequence goes on along the minus strand of CM065902.1, from coordinate 8,116,847 downwards.
TAAGGTGCAATCGGGCCCAATAGGGGTAAATGGGCCCAGCGATTTAAATTAAGCCCAGAAAAGATTAAGTACAATTAAATTGTATAATATCTGACCTGAGGAATATTAATACGCAGTTTCGGGCAGTGGATTGGAAGCATATCGGACTGCGCGACGGGACTACATTGGAAAAGAAAAGATCAGACTCGACGGAAAAATAAGGTAAGGGAATTCTACGGACTGCTAGAGGTAACTTTACGCAATTTTAAATTCATATGCAGTCCTTTAAAATTTGTCTGAAGGGTCTAGAGGTCGAAGAATAATTTTAGTGCCCCGTATGGGCAAAATTACTGAAATACCCTTGTTAAGGGTAAATGTTTCCAACTTTAGGAAAAATTGGGAGGAGCAAGGACAAGAGGTTCCTGCTCGTTCTGGAGGTATTTCAACACATGCATGAGTAGGCTGGCTCACTTTTAAAGAAAATGCATAGCATTGCATATCTTAATTGATGTGATTTCTGTGAAAACTATTTGGAAATAACCGAGCCACCTACAGGTTTTTTATTTACATGGGACGTGCTAGAGCTCAGCTCGCACGATATTTGATTTGCGTGATGCATGCATTAGTGCTGGAGCGAGAGCTCGCACTAGAGTTTTACATGCATAGGTGCTAGAGTATAACTCGCACCAGATTTCATATGCTTTTTCGTGACACGGTGTTAGAGTCTAACTCGCACCATATTTTTACGTGATTTTCGAGACAGGGTGCTGGAGTTTAACCCGCACCAGAATTTATAAGATTTTCATGTGATTTTTATACAGAGTGCTGAGCTTAGCTCGCACTAGTTTTACCGAATTTGTGGAGTACCGCTGTCTGCCCTTGGAGTCAGCCAAAAGGCCCAACAGGCTCAAGAGACCTCTTAGGTGGGGTGAGAGTGAGGGATGAGGTTGGCGGCCTTGTGGGGATGTAAAGCGGGCTCTGCCAGTTTTATTTGAGTCGATGAGAGTGCTGAGCATCGCTCGCACAGCTTTTATGAGAACATGCGATGAGCCGTGCTTGGAGCATCGGGTAGACTGTGTGTCACCGATTTAATAGGCTCGCACGTGCGATTTGAGACATGGCATGAGTATTGAGAAACAAACCTCTGTGGGAAGCAGGCCAATTGGGCTGGAGTACCTAGAGATATTATATGGGTTCACGGAGTACGATGTACCGTGCAAGTAGCATGGAGTACGATGTACCGTGTGGTATCTTCGGATACGGCATCTCCGGATGCAGCATCTTCGGATGCCGGGGATCGGATAAGACTGACGGGATGGATTGACCCACCTCCTGGGCGGTTCCCGATCATGGTGAGAACCCTCACACTAGGATCCGTGTAGCTGTGGAACTCCCGAGGACAGATGTGGCCATAGTTCTAGTTATTGCCGTTATACAGATATTGCCTCGTCTCGCATGTCGACGATTTCGATGATTTAAACTGGGTTTTTAAACTAAATTTGCATGATGGTATTTCCATGCTTTTCAAATCCACGTGTGATGTAAACTGTTTTCATGGTTTTGTGTGAGTCAGGATCACCCGCAGGAGGGGTCGAGACCTGACTTTATTGTGAAAATTTTAATTGAGAAAGAAATGATTTGTAATACTTGCATGTTGGATTTTTCGTGCAATGTGTTTTACATAACATCATAATTCATAACATCTATTTTAAAATGTGTGGAGAAAGGGTGGTATATGCATGGCACCACGTTCATGTAGGTAGTATGGTTACCTACTTGTTCGTAGGATTGCCTTACTGAGCTTGATGTGCTCACCCCTTTCATTTTCTCCCACAGATAATCTCCAGTTGAAGTTTCGACTACTCAGTATTGCATTCCGGATATCCGCTGCTGCCCATCAACATAAGGTATATACACTTGTACATATTGTATCTACATAAGCATAGCACAGTAACATGTTTGTAAGTAACATTAGGGGATGTATAAATAATGTAAACAATTATAAATAACTGGAGAATAAATAAGTTAGATGAAAATTGAATGGTGGGACTGGCATTGACGCACAGCCCAATTTGTTAGTGGAGTGTGGTCACGATCAGAGGACAGATAAGAATTTAATAAAGAAAATAACAAAATGCGAAAAATTAACTCTGATTTTTGGGTAGTTTGGGTCGTGACAATTATTATGGTATCAGAGCGCAATTGGTCTGATGTGTCTCAGTGTCAGTAATTAGGAAATTACATCCCCGTGTTACTGTGCTTAGTTAGATACAATAGTGTATATCGAGATGGGCTTGACTAAGAAATGGTTGAGAATGCAGGAATGCTTAATATGAGTTGCGTTAGATGAGATAGTGCACGAGGCAGAGGTCGTAGAGGTAGACCAGAGTCTGCTAAGTCGTGCTGAGTTTGACTATGAGAGTCAGTATGAGATTGAAATAGAGGCTAATGTTGAGAATGCCTCACAGAGTCCGACAGAGAGATCGGACAGTATTGAGACACGCTTCGCGATGTTGAAGCGGAGCATGAGTATTATTTTGAGGAGCTAATTGCTCAGATTATGTATGAGATCAGAGGGCGCAGCGGAGCATTGGTGGAAACCCGCTCGACCCATCTTAAGAGTTGAGATGAGAAATATCTTGGATATATTCCGGTGATAAGATATCCCGGACATGATTTAAAGGAAATTTCAAGGAAAAATTTCTTACACTGCCCAGGAATACTAAATTGATTATGAGTATGAAACTCAGTTATATTCTTTGGCAGATATTACCTCGACACTATAAACAAGTGACAGTCGAGATGTCTAAAAGTTTATGGAAGGGCTCAACTTTCCAATTAGAGTTTGATTAGCCCGTGAGATATTACCTATACCGAGGCAGTGCGCAGATTTGCAGTTGGGTAAATAAGAACATGAACTGTACGCCTCTGAGATTGGGAAAGGTAATGAGGGCTGAAATAGAGACAGAAAAGAGAATCGAGAAATGACAGAGATGTTAAAATGGAAAAAATGGTAATTGGTAAAAAGATCTGATTTGACGAGTTATGGAGTAAGATAATTGGTAAGGCCCCAGTGCATCTAATTTTGGCACTCTTGAGGAGCATTGCGATTGGAGGACCCCGACCTGCTACGAAGTAGTGTAGCAGTGTGAGCACTGTAAGCAGTGTAGGATGTGTGGTGGATACCACGGAAGAAGGGTCTATACCTACACTGTATTGATGAAAATGGTCATTAAGTGTGGTAAGACGGGCCATTGATTTTGATTGCTCAGAGTTGAGCGAGATCGCCCCACAGGAAAGTAAAGAGACAGAAAAACTTCGTTGGTATAGCTGCAATGAAAAGGGAAGCCGTAGCCGAAAAGAAAAAGGAAAGTAGGCTGTTGGACGAAGGCGAGAGGATGTCTCGGACCAGGACACTATTAATGTCTCAGGGATGTGGTGTAAGATACCACACTTGTTATGAATAACGAAGTACGTATGTTCATTGATCCTGGTGCCACATATTTATTCATACCGCCTTCATTCCCATATAAGTGAGTAAAAGGTATGAATGCCTACATCATTGGATACAATACTGATAAATGAGTACCCCAATAGAGGAGGATTAATTAACGGAATATGGATATTGAGATTTTAAGTTAAAAACAGGGGTGCAACAGTTGAATTTTCAGGAGTAAAGGATTGTACTCACGGAATGATAATGACAAGAGTTTTGTCATGATTGATACACTGAGGAGATATGTTGATTATAAATACAAGATGTATTGGAGTAAGAGTGAGTATACGAAGTAATAAGGATCAAGGCAATTAGTAGCGAACACAAATTATAACCAAGGACAAAGATGGGTATAACCATAACCAGTAGTTGTGGTTAAGTCTGAAGGCTAATAAAGGTATTTCAAAATACCTCCCCGTCTGAAGACTTGACAGCGTCTAGATATATATATAACTTATAACGGGAAATCGATCATCGTAATAAATATCTTTAGCATTAGGATACATTTACTAAGACGATAAGAATATTAAAATTCGACAAATCATAAAGGTTAACATAGTAAAAATTTAATAAGAGCAGTTAAGGCAAAGAAAAGGAAATGACGCAGGTTAGTACCTGAAAACGTAAGTGGTTGAGAAGGATCTTATACGCTTATGCGTAAATAAGTCAAGGATTATATCGATTTGTAATCATCATTATCGATGATATATTGGGTGTAGTTAAAGTCCAGGGCGATTTATAAACAATAATTAGAAGATGGCTTTTACAGATGGATTGATATGAATTCTCAATTGGTCCACTTGGTTGACACGTTTAACTAAGAAAACGTGGTCTCAGAAAGAGATGATAAATAAGATTATTGTTGTGACGTGAATTTGGCGTGATGAAGTATGAACTGACCACCGTGATTAATTTCACCATACCCAACAGCTCAAGAGGTTCTCAGTGAGTATGAATACCTCGAAATAATGAATGAGCTGTGTATTGATGTATAATGGGAAGATAGTCAATTTTGGAGTCAGACAACTCCTTGATCACGAAATAAACTATCTGACCCATGATTTAAAGTTGGCAACAGTATTTGTACCGAGGATATGGTACTATTAGGTACACGATGAGGAATTATGGATATGCACTGATCATAGAGCCCGAGTATCTGTTTTCACAGAAAGGGGCGAATATGAAAATACATAGTGGGTTAGAGCTTCTGAGAGATTTTGATTGTGGAAAATTGTACCACCCAAGAAAGGCTAATGTGATGACTGATGCCTTGAGCATAAAGAGCCTTGGGATGGTATTACATATGATGGTCAGGGAGCGTGAGCTGCTAGATGCAGTTGTGAGCCTCAGTATAGATGTGATCCCTTCTGATGATGACAGTGATTGTGTGACAGCTAGCCTAATGATTAGAACCGGATGAGAGTGCCCAGATTTGCCAGGCTTAGCGTGATGATCGACCGGATGTCGATAGTTTGGGTCTGATTCAGAAGGGTACAGTGATAGAGTTCACAGTGGGTGATGATGAGTTACTGAGGATTCAGAGACAGTATGAGTGCTCCCCAGGACCACAGTTGATGAAATAGTGATATTGCCAGAAGCTCACTCTTCGGGATATACAGTGCATACGGAAAGTAATGATTATATATCGAAATCTCGATAAGGGTATTGGTGGTCAGATGTGGAAAGACACATGGTAGAGGTTGTGAAAAGTGCCTAGTATGTCAACAGAGTAAGGTAGAGTATTAAAAGTCTGCATAGTTATTGCAGCACCTACCTATATTGACACGGCACGGAAAAATGAGAGCAAGTCTCCATGAATGTCGGGATGGGTTACAGAGAACCCAGGTGAATTACGAGGCTATTTGGATGATAGCCGACAGAATGACTAAGCCCACCCACCTTCTGGTTATGAAATCCCCAGATACTCAGAGTGTGTATGAGGATTTATGTGTAAGGCAGTTTGTGGAACATTAAGTAGCGTTCCAGTGAGCATAGTATCATATAGGGATTCCCGCTTCACTTCCTACCTCTGAGGATATTTAAGGAAGCTATGGGAACCCGACTGAGTATTAAGCACAGCTTTCCATCTTCAGACTGATGGTCAGTCAGAGAGGACTGTACAAGTTCTGGAGGATTCGATGAAAGCGTGTGCCATTGATTTTATAAGCTCCTGGAATGATCAGTTGATTTCTAATTAAAGTTGCCAATAACGATAGTTGGCAGTTGAGTATCGGGATAACAAGATATGAGGCAAAGTATGGCTGTAGGGGTTGTTCCCCAAATTTGATAAGAAAAAGTGGGTGACAGATATGATCATTTTCGACTTTGGATAATAAGTCTCTGAGATTGGTTAGTTAAGGATGAAAGATTAAGAACACCTCAGAGCAGATAAACAAGTATTGGAATTCACCCTTGGTGAATTAATATGATTGAAATATTCCTTGTCCTAAGAGAAAAAGGACATAGCGAACTTTTGGAAGAAGGTAAATTAAGTTACGCTGGATGAAATATAATTATTCTGGATTAAATTGATCAAGATTCAGAAATACTATACAGATCCAGCATAAGTGATAGAATATGAACTCCAAAAGTTCAATCTAATGAAAATATAAGTATATTGAAGAAGTTGATTCGGGCATTAAATAGGAAAGAAAAAGTATTGAGGTTTAAGATAATCTCCCCAATTAAGTCCTTTGGTAGTAATACATTCCGGAGAAGGTCACGTAAGAATTAAAGAAGTATGATACGATTGATGTACCCGGAGTTGTATATGGACTCATATGACTTGGTTCTAATTTGGAGGACCAAATTCCTTAAGTGGGGGAGAGTTGTAAGACCCGAATTTAATTAAAATATGAAATAAAGGAGTATTTGTGAAGGAAGTCGGGTTAAATTAATCCCGAACACGTGTAAGGGCAAAACGGTCAAAGGATCGAAAGCCGGAGTAGATTCGATAAGAAAATTTAATTAACAATATGGATTTGAGAAATCTTGGTCAATAAAAGTGAAATAAATTTATTTTGGGTTAAATTGATCAAGATATTAATTTATTGGAATTAATCGGGATTAATTGAAATTTTTAGTTCGAAAAAAATAATCCCGAAAATAATCGAAAAATATACCGAAAAGTCACCCGGGACAATATCCCGAAAATACGGAGAAATTATACCCGAAAAAGAGCCAAAAATATATTTAATAAATTAAATTTAAATTGAATAAATTAAATTAGAATAAAAATAATAATTTTTGTGGATATTTGGGGTATTTTAATATATTATATTAAATAGTAAAATAATTAAAATAAATAAAAATAATAATAATAAAAATATAAAAAAAAGTAATGAATTGAAAAAAAAAAAGTCTGAAAAACTGGAAAAGGGTCGGGGAGAGAGAAACCAAACGGAAGCCGATGAACCCAAGGAGCCCGACGAGCTGTCCGGCGGCAAGGGACCCCGACGAGGAGCCGACGAGTAAGAGGAGAGGCCGGCGACCTCACTGGTACCGGCAGCATGCCCAACCGACGCCGGAGGAAGCCGATCGGAGGAGAGAAAGGCCGACGGGTTGAGGGGCTCGATCCCGGCGAACGGCGGCGCCTTGGCCCCGATCCGACCCTGCAAAATGATCCCCAGGCCCAGACGATGCGATTGGTGGTGGTGGCAGCCACCGAAACCGGCGGACGGCGCCGGAAACGGTGGGAGAAGGAAATGGGTCCGACGGCCGAGAGAGAGAACAGCCGGACCGGCGGCGTTCCGGCGAGTTTGACCCAAACCGAGGGCTGATATGAGAAGCGGACAGCCTTGCGGAGCCACTGGAGGTGGAAGCCGGCGGAGAACCGGCCGGCAAGGCATTGAACCGACGGTGAACCGATCGAACCGGGGTGAACCGGTGGTCTGAACCGGTCCGAACCGGACTAAACCGGTTCAGCCAAAAAGAGGAGGAAAAATGGAAGAAAAAGGGGAAAAGGAAAAAGAGAAAAAAATTGGAGAAAATTCCGGTGATGCAATCGAGCTTCGGGTAAGTCGATAAGCAGTCAAATTGACCTGATTTAAATTTAGAATATTTTATTTAATTAAATTTCGACCGAAAAGTTTACCCGAAAATGTAATTAATTGTGTAGCTCGACGATTGGCATCCACCGAGGGCTCGAGATAGCCTCGATTTACGAACTAGCATGGAATCTCGGGTAAGTTACCCCTATTTACGACAATTACCTCGTTATGCGTGATATTGATTTAATTTTCACATAAATTGAATTAATTTATGAAAATTTAGATTAATTGTCGTAAATATTAAATTTAGCTATTCGAGAATTAGAACGAGGCCCGATAAATTATTGGTGGGCCCAGTGAGCCCGATAGGCCTCGATAAAGTGAGAATTAAGTGGAAAACGGGCTTAAGGCCGATTAAGGCCCATTAATGTGCAATCGGGCCCAATAGGGGTAAATGGGCCCAGCGATTTAAATTAAGCCCAGAAAAGATTAAGTACAATTAAATTGTATAATATTTGACCTGAGGAATATTAATACGCAGTTCCGGGCAGTGGATTGGAAGCATATCGGACTGCGCGACGGGACTACATTGGAAAAGAAAAGGTCAGACTCGACGGAAAAATAAGGTAAGGGAATTCTACGGACTGCTAGAGGTAACTTTACGTAATTTTAAATTCATATGCAGTCCTTTAAAATTTGTCTGAAGGGTCTAGAGGTCGAAGAATAATTTTAGTGCCCCGTATGGGCAAAATTACTGAAATACCCTTGTTAAGGGTAAATGTTTCCAACTTTAGGAAAAATTGGGAGGAGCAAGGACAAGAGGTTCCTGCTCGTTCTGGAGGTATTTCAACACATGCATGAGTAGGCTGGCTCACTTTTAAAGAAAATGCATAGCATTGCATATCTTAATTGATGTGATTTCTGTGAAAACTATTTGGAAATAACCGAGCCACCTACAGGTTTTTTATTTACATGGGACGTGCTAGAGCTCAGCTCGCACGATATTTAATTTGCGTGATGCATGCATTAGTGCTGGAGCGAGAGCTCGCACTAGAGTTTTACATGCATAGGTGCTAGAGTATAACTCGCACAAGATTTCATATGCTTTTTCGTGACACGGTGTTAGAGTCTAACTCGCACCATATTTTTACGTGATTTTTGAGACAGGGTGCTGGAGTTTAACCCGCACCAGAATTTATAAGATTTTCATGTGATTTTTATACAGAGTGCTGAGCTTAGCTCGCACTAGTTTTACCGGATTTGTGGAGTACCGCTGTCTGCCCTTGGAGTCAGCCAAAAGGCCCAACAGGCTCAAGAGACCTCTTAGGTGGGGTGAGAGTGAGGGATGAGGTTGGCGGCCTTGTGGGGATGTAAAGCGGGCTCTGCCAGTTTTATTTGAGTCGATGAGAGTGCTGAGCATCGCTCGCACAACTTTTATGAGAACATGCGATGAGCCGTGCTTGGAGCATCGGGTAGACTGTGTGTCACCGATTTAATAGGCTCGCACGTGCGATTTGAGACATGGCATGAGTATTGAGAAACAAACCTCTGTGGGAAGCAGGCCAATTGGGCTGGAGTACCTAGAGATATTATATGGGTTCACGGAGTACGATGTACCGTGCAAGTAGCATGGAGTACGATGTACCGTGTGGTATCTTCGGATACGGCATCTCCGGATGCAGCATCTTCGAATGCCGGGGATCGGATAAGACTGACGGGATGGATTGACCCACCTCCTGGGCAGTTCCCGATCATGGTGAGAACCCGCACACTAGGATCCGTGTAGCTGTGGAACTCCCGAGGACAGATGTGGCCATAGTCCTAGTTATTGCCGTTATACAGATATTGCCTCGTCTCGCATGTCGACGATTTCGATGATTTAAACTGGGTTTTTAAACTAAATTTGCATGATGGTATTTCCATGCTTTTCAAATCCACATGTGATGTAAACTGTTTTCATGGTTTTGTGTGAGTCAGGATCACCCGCAGGAGGGGTCGAGACCTGACTTTATTGTGAAAATTTTAATTGAGAAAGCAATGATTTGTAATACTTGCATGTTGGATTTTCCGTGCAATGTGTTTTACATAACATCATAATTCATAACATCTATTTTAAAATGTGTGGAGAAAGGGTGGTATATGCATGGCACCACGTTCATGTAGGTAGTATGGTTACCTACTTGTTCGTAGGATTGCCTTACTGAGCTTGATGTGCTCACCCCTTTCATTTTCTCCCACAGATAATCTCCAGTTGAAGTTTCGATGACTCAGTACTGCATTCCGGATATCCGTTGCTGCCCATCAACATAAGGTATATACACTTGTACATATTGTATCTACATAAGCATAGCACAGTAACATGTTTGTAAGTAACGTTAGGGGATGTATAAATAATGTAAACAATTATAAATAACTGGAGAATAAATAAGTTAGATGAAAATTGAATGGTGGGACTGGCATTGACGCACAGCCCAATTTGTTAGTGGAGTGTGGTCACGATCAGAGGACAGATAAGAATTTAATAAAGAAAATAACAAAATGCGAAAAATTAACTCTGATTTTTGGGTAGTTTGGGTCGTGACAGGTCCAGGCTTTTGCATGCTGTTCGGCCAGCTATTCTCGGTTCACTCTGCTTCTGCTATTTCTGCTTTTGGTTTTGACTACACACTGCATCTAGGCTTTCACGATTTTGGCAATCTGCCATGCTCGGTTTCGTGTTGCCCCAGGTGTTCCAGCTACTACTAAAGGCATGTCTTGCTTCTCTCGATCAGTCCAGCTCTCTGCTGTCTGCTGCTCTAGGCTCTGTTCGATTGCTGTTTGTCCTCTGGTCCAGGCGTGCTATGTCCAGCTGTTCTCTCCTGCTCTCGATTCTGACTAGACAGTGCTCCAACTACTGCTAGGTGCTCCAAGCTACTTGGGTTACTGTGTCCTGCTGTGTGGTTCTGCTTCTGCACCATTTCCTGCTTCAGACTTGCTTCTCGGTTCTGCTGCATTCTGCATGTTTGACTGTTTCAGATTGGACCCTACTATCCCTCGGTTTGTCAAGCATTTCTCTTGCTCATGCAATTTCCAACTCCCAACAGCAGCTATCTGTTGCTTCACTGCCAACAGCACCCAACCTCGCGTTGTCTTCCTTCTTGTGCCGGTCTTTTACTCATGCTGTTTTTGTGCAAGCATCAGCTGAAACTAGTAACTGCAGCAACTGAGGCCTCTTCACACAATAGCCATTCCACTTCCCGGTTAACCAATTGCAAATCTGAACAGTGAAGAGGCTGCTATAAAATAGAGGAGAACAGAGCTATGATTTTCTGTCGAGCTCAACAGCCCAGCCTTGTCACCCTAAGCTGTTAACACACCACACCATGAGGCATCTTCCTCATCAGCCTACACTGCCACACATCCACTCCTCGGAATGAAACAGCCGTACTAGCCGAGCAAGAAGAAATCAAGTTACAAAGGTTGAACCAGGAGCTCAGAAATAAACATTTAACTAGTGAAATATTTTTTTTTTAAAGAAAATGCAAATGGAACAGTTAGTAAAAGCATCAATAAGCAAAGAGAATAATGCAAAGGGTTGATGAAAAATGACTACTGTCACTAGCCATTCTCACTACTTGATCAATGAGCAATAAAAAAAAAAGATGAAAAGCAAAGCAATGAATTGAAATAACGAAGAAGAAAAAAAAAGTAAAGCTTTTCATAAAACCAAGTAAATTGAAAGTTGACATGAACAAAGAAATTCTAAAAACTACTCTACCTACATTATTCCTACTCCCTAAATTACATTTACTTCTACTCCTAAAAATTACATAACCTTTCAATTGCCATCCTTTCCTATTTATAAACACACTAGGGGTAAAATGGTAATTTTCACATCCTTGATGAATTGACATTTTTTTGGCCACTTGTCTTCACACCATTGGCTCCTTGAAAAGATATTTCCATGTCATCGGTCTTCTTGTCCAATTGGATGTGCTAGGTGGCATAACTCGTGTTGTCTGCGTGGCTCAATCTTGATTTTAGCCCAATTTCAATCCATTTTCTACCAAAATATTCAAAATTCATCCGGATTTATTTTATCTGCAAACATGAGAATTTTAATTAAATAAAGGGGATAATTAACAAAATAAATTGGAGATTTAAATAATTAATTAGGAAATTAAGCACAAATAATTCTAAAAATATAGAATTATCATCCAATATCCGAACCGACTTCTCTACATATGTCATACTCTTATTGAGCTCTAACGGCTCATATCTTATCACGTGTGCTGGGTCCGAGTGATAATTCTGAAGCATAGAGATGTGGAAGACGTTGTGGACATTTTCCAAGTTCGGTGGCAATGCCAACTTATACGCCTTATCTCCCACTCTTTCCAAAATCTCGAAGGGTCCGATATATCTAGGGCTTAGCTTGCCCTTCTTACCAAATCTCATAATACCCTTCGAAGGTGAAACTCTCAGAAATACTGACTCACCCACATCAAACTCTAGTGGTCTCGTCTCTTGTCAGCATAACTCTTTTTCCGGCCCTGTGCTATCTGTAATCTCTCACATATCAACTGGACATCCTCAGATGCCTGCTGTACTAAGTTCGGAGCAAAAATCTATCTGTCACCAACCTCTTCCCATCCAATGGGGGATCGACATCTGCGTCCATACAGTGCCTCATAGGGTGCCATCCCAATACTTGCATGATAGCTATTATTATAGGTGAACTAGGCTAACTGCTGGTGATCATCCCAGGAGCCTCCAAAATCTAGCACACACGCTCTCAACATATCCTCGAGGGTCTGTATAGTCCTCTCTGACTGTCCATCTGTCTGAGGATGAAAAGCGGTGCTAAAACTCAGTCGGGTCCCTAACGCTTCCTGAAAATGTTCTCAGAAATGGAAAGTGAAGTGGGCATCCCTATAAGAAACAATGCTCACTGGTACACCATGTAGCCGTACTATCTCTCGAATATACAGGTTCACCAATTGACTCAGTGTATTGGTAGCTCACATAGCCAAGAAATGGGCGAACTTAGTCAACCGGTCCACAATAACCATATGGCATCATGACCTCTGCGGGTCCTTGGTAATCCCATCACAAAATCCATGGTGACATGCTCCCACTTCCAAATCAGTATCGGTAGAGGCTGCAATAATCCTGCAAGCTTCAAATGCTCTACCTTCACTTGCTGACAAGCAAGACATTTAGCGACACCAGACCACCAATAAACCTTTTGAAGGTTTTGATACATCTTAGTGCTTCCCAGATGTATCGTATACTTCGATGAGTGAGCCTCTAATTAAATTAACCTCCTAATCTCAAGATCCCCGGGAACACATACTCTGCCCCTAAATCTCAATAAGCCATCGGCACTCAGCTCTACATCAATACCCATACCTGTCTGTATCTGCCTCAACCAATCGATGCATCGTCGATCGCTCTGCTGGGCCTGCCGAATACGGCTAATCAAATCTGGCTCTAATCTCATACTAGCCATGATGTCCAATCTCTCTGATCCAGGTGGGGTTACATCCAAACTGAGGTTCGCAAAGTGTTCCAACAATTCATGCTCCCATAACATCATATAAGACACCAACCCAAGGTTCTTCCTGCTCAAAGCATCGACAACTATATTTGCCTTACCCGGGTGGTACATGATTTCACAATCATAGTCCTTCAGGAGTTCGAGCCATCTCCTCTGTCTCATATTCAGTTCTTTCTACGAGAACAGCTACTTAAGGCTCTTATGATCTGTGAACACCTGAAATTTCTCACCATAGAGATTGTGGCGCCATATTTTCAAAGCAAACACCATGACCGTTAACTCCAAATCATGTGTCGGGTAGTTCCTCTCGTGATCTTTTAACTGTCTAGATCCATAGGCAACTACCTTCCTATCCTGCATAAGTACACAGCCCAATCCCTGGTGTGATGCATCCGTATACACCGAGAATCCTCTTGAACTGGTAGGAATGGTGAGAACTGGAGCAGTGGTCAATCGATGCTTAAGCTTCTCAAAACTCCTCTCACATGCCTCATCCCATACAAACTTACGCGTGAGGCGTGTCAATGGAGCAGCTAGTCTAGAGAAACCCTCTACAAATCTCCAATAATATCCTGCCAATCCCAAAAAATTTCTGATCTCAGTAACTGTCTTGGGCTGTTCCCACTGTACAACTGCCTCTATTTTGGATGGATCCACTGATACCCCATCATTCGACACAACATGGCCCAGAAATGAGATCTGCTCTAACCAAAAGTTACACTTATTGAGTTTTGCATACAACTCTTTTCTTTTGGAGGGTCTGTAGAACTATCCTCAAGTGCTCCTCATGATCCTCCCTAGAATGAGAATAAACCGAAATGTCATCTACGAACACAATCACAAACTTGTCCAGGTATGGCTTAAACACTTCATTCATCAACGCCATAAATGCTGCGGGAGCATTCGTCAATCTGAATGGCATCACCAAAAACTTGTAGTGGCCATAACGGGTACGAAATGCTATCCCTGACCGCAGATCTATCTTTGAAAACACCTGAGCTCCTTGAACCTGATCCAGCAGATCATCTATACGTGGAAGGGGGTACTTGTTCTTAATGGTGGCCTTATTCAACAATCGATAATCTATACACAGTCGGAGGCTTCCATCCTTCTTCCTTACAAATAGAACCGGTGCTCCCCAAGGTGAGACACTCGGTCTAATGAACCCCTTCTCTAGCAACTCTTGCAGCTGCTTCTTCAGCTCTTCTAACTCAATCGGTGCCATTCTATATGGTGGTTTCAATATCGACTCGATACCAGGCACTAACTCTATGCAAAATATCATTTCCCTTTCAGGTGGTAGTCCTGGTAATTCATCCAAAAAGACATCAGGGTAATCCGTAATTACGGGTATGTCCCTCAATTTCAGGTGTGCCTCATCTATATCAACCACGTAGGCAATGAACCCTTCACATCATTCTTTCCACCATTAGTATTGTAAGTCATTACATCAACATTCAACATAAACAAATGAATTCATCTCTCACACAGATTAAACAAAATCATACTCTTTTCATTTATCATGGTTATATTCATTTCTTTTTATCAAAGTTTACAATAAGATTGTCTAATCCTGAAAACATCAATGACTTAGCATGGCAATCCATAACAACACGATTGGTAACCAACCAATCCATTCCAAATATTACATCGAAATCATTCATATTCAATAAAATTAAATTGGCTGTCATTTCCATTTCCTCTATCATCAGTTTACAATCCCTACACACATGCTCGATCAATTGACTATCATTCATGGGTGTGGAAATCATCAACATTCTATCTATCAATGTAGGTTTCATATACTTCAACAATTTATGTGCAAAGGAAGGTGATATGAAAGAATGCGTGGTACCAGGATCAAATAATATCAATGCTTCCAAATCGAAGATTAGGATGGTACCTTTAATCACATCCGTCGATGCGTCCGCAGTGTCCTGGTCCAACGTGTGCACTCTTACTCTGCTCACACTTGTTGTCTGCTTCCTTTTTTCCTCAGCTGTAGCCCTCCTCCTCAGGGCCGCTATCTCAACTGGAGCTCCCTCAGGCTCCTTGCCCTTCTGTGGGGCGATCTCAACCATCTCGGTATAATATCTCAAAATATGTCCGGGCTTCCCACACCTAAAATACGAAACAAAGGGCACTTGACATGGTCTAGTCCTATGGTATCTGCCACATCTCCTACACTGATCAGTGGTAGGTCGTGGTCCTCCAATAGTCATACCCTTTGGCGCAGTCAAAGTCGGGTACACGGGAGGTCTAGCAGCTCTCTCTTACACCTCCTCGATCTTAGGTCTTTTCTCAAAATACCTTGGGCCTCCTTTCCTGGCCACTCTATCCCTCCCGGATCTTTTTCGATCTCTATCCTTTCTGACACTAATTCTCCCAAGCTCAGAGGCATTTCGCTCAAAATCTTGCTCACATAACTGAGCCTTATGTACAGCCTCCTCATAGGTCAAAATGTCGAAGGGAGCTAGCTTAGTCAGAATGGCCAATCTCAATCCTTCCATGAACTTCTGTATCTTTCGGGTCTCACTACCTATCATGTCCGGGTCATATCTCCCCAAGGACATAAACTTGGACTCATACTCATCCACAGTTCGGTTCCCTTGAACCAGATTCATAAATTCCATCCGTAATTTCCTCTGTGCAGTGGCTGGGATGTACTGTCTACTGAAAGCCTCCAGAAATATCTCCAATGAGATCTCAGAGTGTCTGGCCCTCAAAATAGCCTCAGTGGACCTCCACCAATGCTCGACCTCGCCTTTCAACATAAACACGAAAAAGGCTACCTTCTCAGCTGAAGTGCATCGAAAAAACCTATACAGTTTCTCCATCTCATACACCTAGTCCTCCATAATAACCGGGTCCTTCACCCCTTTGAACACTGAGGGTTTCAATGCTTGGAACTCTTGTAGTCTGATCAAGTTGCAGTCATAACCCAAATCACTACCGCTCTGCTGTGGAGCGATAGGAGAATCTGTATCATGTACTGGAGGTGGTGTAACTGTAGCTGTCTCTGCAGTCTAAGGTCTCTTCACCTCTGCAGCTGCTTGTGCAGTAGTAGGCTATGCCACGGGACCTCGTCTATTACTGGCACCTAATACCTGTGTAACTATCTCCACCAGATTCTCAATACTCCGATCTATCCTAGCGAAGCGTGCCTCTGTATCTTCTACTCTCTCAGTAGGGTTCTATAGAGCCTGATCAGTCTGTGGCTCCGCACGACTCTCAGGTATACCCATATGGCCTCTAGCACGTGCCCTCACCCGTGTAATAGGCATAGTGCCTAACTTCCTGTACGAAAATCATTTATTAAGCTCAATCCATCATAGTATACACAGTTATATCTAAACAAAAGCACAGTAAATATGGGGGTGTACTTTTCCTACGTTTTATTATTGACTCACATCAGGCCAACACAACTTTGATACCAATATCTGTCACGATTCTTTTTATCCTCTTATTATCGAAAATATCAATAAATTTTTTGCATTTATTCCTTTCTCTACTCGGTCGTGAACAAACTTACCACTACACTGTTGGGCTGTGAGTCAATAATAATTCACTCGCAATGTCCATTCTCAGTTAATAAAAGTGATGTCATACATTGAACATTAATCATTCATTTATACAAAATATGATTTCTGACATCTACATCCCCATAATTACATTTCAAATGACTACTGTGCTTTTACATTGTTTAGATATAAAAAAGAATCACTGTGTATATACCTCTGAGTGATGGAGATGTAGCGGATGTCTTAACCAAAATGCCTCAGTCCTCACTGGGCTACTATGTACGCTCTGTAGAGGGGGAAAATAGAGAGGGATGAGCAACCACACGCTCAGTAAGGCAATAATGCAAGCATGATAGATAACTACTCTATCTACATGCTGATAATGTTATGCATAAATCTTTTATAACAGGAGCATGAGGAATTAAAACTATGCCAAATGAGTATACATATATCATGTATTTAAAATCATGGAAGTTGGCATATAAAACATGGTAACATTAACATGTAAAAATCGTCTCATGCTCATCAATTATCAAATCTCATAAAAAGGGTAATTCGTTTAAGAAACATCCTTTTTGATTATCTCATTCTCAATATAACAAAATCCCATTAAATCATTTCACAATCACAACATCATAACCATTTCACAATTCAAATCCCACAAGGCTCGACCCGTCCCTCGGGTCTACCCTGGATAGTCAAAATCACACTCAAGTATTTAAACCATGTGGTATTATGTAAATCAAGCAAGGAGACGGGTCACTATATCTCGACTGACTGTGTTGGCCAACTATGTCACATATCATCCCAGACCACACGGATCCCGGTGTGTGGGGTATCATCCTGGTACGAAGGTGGGTTAGTTCTCCATCAGACTTTCTCAAATCAAGTAACCACCACGCGGTACATCGTACTCCATGTAATATACACGGTACATCGTAATCCGCAGACCCATAACATGGTTGGGGGTACTTGCAGTAGGTCTTATCTACCCCATACCGAGTGAAACCTCTAGTCTCAAGTGCACGTGGGAATACTCTTAATACCAGGTCCTAGCCCCTCATGGCCTTGCTTGCCCCTGTTGGGTTTTCTGATTCAGGTCCAAGCCACTCACCCCACTCAAGAGGTCCGTTAGGCCTGTTGGGTTCCCTGAATGGATTATGTCAGGTCCTAGCCTCTCACCCTCACCCCACTCAAGAGGTTTATTAGGCCTGTTGGGTTCCCTGAACACTAATCCGTATCACTCTCACCACGGCCTCATACATACTGTTGGCTCTACCGAGAGGGGGTGAATCGGTTTTCTAATGTTAATGGCAAATTTAAACTAATTTAAACTTAATTAACAATTAATGAATAAACAATATAATGTAATGAAACAAATTAAAGCAAGATAAGGAAGAGAATATCAAACACAGTGAGTTATAGAGGTTCGGCCAATCTCTTGCCTACATCCTCTCTTCTTGACCTCCTTGTCAAGAGCTTCTTTCTCTTTTTCAATGAAAGTTACACAATCCCTTTTTCAGGTTAAGGAATAACCTCTCTACCCTTTCTAATACAATGATGTATTCACCCTTTTACAAAATTTATCTCACTGAAGAACAATCCTCTTCTCTCTTAAAGATAGGATGAATACAATATCAAGCTTTTAATGTGGGTAGGACAAATACAGCTTTTTGCACAAGCTTAAAGCAACAAACTCAATAGATGAAATTGAAGACAAATAGAATGTAGGAATTAAACTCTTGAGAATGTAAGAAATGTGCAGCAATTGTGTCTCTACTCTCAGTATATTCAATGCTTGATTATATACTGAAGGTTTGGTGGTTGGAGCATTTAATGCTATTTTTTTCGTTGAGATTTTTGTAGAAATAGCTGTTGGGTACCTCCAGTAGAATGTCAGATCGATCTGCCATCTTGACCAGATCGATCTCTTAGTTATAGTTCTTGCAAGATCAATGCAAAATGAAGCAAGGAGATCGATCTGTCGAACTGGCAGATCGATCTTCCAATTTGAAAATGTTAGAAGAGATTGATCTGCCGAACAGGCAGATCGATCTTCCATCCTCTCTGTTTGAAGCATGATCTATCTATAGATCGATCTTCCAGGTATTGTCTTAGTGAGGAGATCGATCTCTTATCAACCAAGATCAATCTCCTTAGCTCTATGACTTTAAGGAGATCGATCTCTTCCTATACCAGATCGATCTCATGAACTCTCTGTTTGCGTACAGATCGATCTTACAAATCGATCTATTGCCTTTACCTTTTGTTTTAGGGGAGATCGATCTCTTGCTATACCAGATCGATCTCATCAGCATCCTGTACTAGGCAGATCGATCTATAACCCTTATAGATCGATCTCAATCTTCCTTAATACTTTTGAACAAGTTCAAAGCTTAGCAGATTGATCTCATGTCTTCATGAGATCGATCTCTCATCCAAGAAAACCCAGGAGATCGATCTTTCATAACCCAGATCGATCTCTCATCCAAGAAAACCCAGGAGATCGATCTCTCATAACCCAGATCGATCTCTCATCTTCAGAAACTTAAGTTCTGGTACTGATAACCTCTAAACATGTGTTTGTATCATCTTTATATTATTGAATTTACTTGTTTTGTCATTTCAAAAATATTAACTCAACATTTTATGTTTTCCTTTAACACAAGCTTCACATATTTTTTCATAGTCAAAGGACAACATATAAGCCTAAGAATAGTGTATCCACCACTAGGCCTCTTCAATTACTCCACTTAGACTTATTTGGACCAACTAGAATAACAAGCCTTAGTGGGAAACACTATGGATTTGCAATAGTTGATGATTACACTAGGTTCACTTGGGTGTTCTTTTTGAGAGTGAAAAATGAAGCTTTAGAAAAATTCATAGCTTATACAAAAGTGACTCAAAGTGAAAAAGGATACACAATAACTAGTATTAGAAGTGATCATGGCAAGGAATTTGAAAATATAGGATTTGATGAGTATTGCAATGATCAAGGAATTAGCCATAATTTTTCAGCCCCTAGGACACCACAACAAAATGGAGTAGTTGAGAGAAGAAATAGAACATTGGAAGAAATGGCTAGAACCATGTTGTGTGAGAATAATTTACCAAAATATTTTTGGGCTGAAGCTATAAACACATCTTGCTATATAATTAATAGAGCTATGATTAGACCCATGCTAAAGAAAACTCCTTATGAGCTTTACAAAGGTAAGAAGCCTAACATTAGCTACTTCCATCCTTTTGGCTGCAAATGTTTTGTCTTAAATAATGGGAAAGATAACTTAGGAAAATTTGATGCCAAGAGTGATGAGGGAATCTTTCTAGGATATTCCTTGAATTCAAAGGCTTATAGAGTATATAATAAAAGAACATTGATGGTTGAAGAATCAATTCATGTTATATTTGATGAGTCAAATGATGTAGTTAAAGATTCAACCAATGATGAGGATGTTGGAATATTTGAGGAAATTCCAAATTTGGAAGAAGATTTATTAGAAAAACTTGACTTAAATAAAGAAGATGAAGAAGAAATAGAGATATTAGAGAGAGAGTCTAGAGCACCAAGAGAGTTAGGATATGTAAAAGATTGTGAAATAGTAGGAGATCCAACTCTTGGAGTTAGAACTAGATCATCTCTAAGGAATGTGTGTCAATATATAGCCTTTGTATCTCAAATAGAACCTAGAAATGTCAATGAAGCCTTAGATGACAATAATTGGTTCTTAGCAATGCAAGAAGAATTAAATCAATTTGTGAGAAGCAAAGTGTGGAAACTAGTTCCTAGGCCTAGTGATCACTCTATAATTGGAACTAAATGGATATTCAAGAACAAGATGGATGAAAATAGTGTGATCATAAGAAACAAGGCTAGATTAGTTGCACAAGGATATAGACAAGAGGAAGGAATAGACTATGATGAAACTTATGCACCGGTAGCTAGATTAGAAGCAATTAGAATGCTACTTGCCTTTGCACGCTATAAAAACTTCAAGTTATATCAAATGGATGTAAAGAGTGCATTTTTAAATGGTTTCATTAATGAAGAAGTGTATGTTGAACAACCTCCTGGCTTTGAAAATCATGAATTTCCTGAACATGTTTTCAAACTATCTAAGGCACTCTATGGTTTGAAACAAGCTCCTAGAGCTTGGTATGAAAGATTGTCAAAATTCCTAATAGAGAAAGGATTTTCAAGAGGAAAAGTAGATACCACTTTGTTTATTAAAAATAAAAATAAAGATTTACTAGTTGTTCAAGTGTATGTAGATGATATTATTTTTGGATCAACTAATGAATCTTTATGCCAAGAGTTTGCGAAGATCATGCAAGGTGAATTTGAAATGAGCATGATGGGAGAGCTCACTTTCTTCTTGGGACTTCAAGTGAAGCAAACAAAGGATGGAACCTTCATCAATCAAGCAAAGTATACTAAGGATTTGCTCAAGCGATTTGGAATGGACAATTGCAAACCTCAAGCAACTCCAATGGGCACCAACATCAAGCTTGATAAAGATGAAAGTGGTAAGTGTGTAGACACTAAACTCTATAGGTCTATGATTGGTTCATTGCTATATTTAACTGCAAGTAGACCAGATATATTGTTTAGTGTATACCTTTGTGCTAGGTTTCAATCCTCTCCTAGGGAATCACACTTATTAGCAACCAAAAGGATCTTTAGCTCTCTAGGACTTTGGTACCCCAAGGACTCCACTTTTACATTTCATGCATTTTCAGATGCAGATTTTGGAGGATGCAAAATAGATAGGAAAAGTATTTCAGGTACTTGCCAATTCTTAGGGAATAGATTAATCTCCTGGTTCTCTAAGAAACAAAACAGTGTGGCTCAGTCCACAACTGAAGCTGAATACATAGCAGCAGGTAGTTGTAGTGCTCAAGTGTTATGGATTAAACAACAAATGAAAGATTATGGTATTGACATGAAACAAATCTCTATTAAATGTGATAATACCAGTGCTATCAATCTATCTAAAAATCCTATTCAACACTCTAGAACTAAGCACATTGAGATTAGGCACCATTTCCTTAGAGACCATGTTCAAAAGGGGGATATAATTCTAGAGTTTATTGACACTTTACATCAAATAACTGATATATTCACCAAACCTCTTGATAGAGATAGGTTTTGTGTCCTTAGAGGTGAATTAGGACTCATGAATGTCCCTTAAGATGTATATGCTTCAAAATCTTGATTTCAAGTTGGTTTTAAAAGAATTTTTCAATGATTTTTCTGGGCAAAGAGTATGAGAGATCGATCTCCTATCAATATAGATCGATCTCCATACTTTAAATAAGCCTAAAGCATTAAGGTTAAGCTAGGCAGATCGATCTTCTCATCCATAAGATTGATCTCCTTAAGCCTTTATTTAAATAGAAGATCGATCTATGCATTTGGCAGATCGATCTCCTTAAGCCTCTGTTAAACGACAGATCGATCTATGCATTTGGCAGATCGATCTTCTTAAGCTTCTGTCAAACAACAGATCGATCTCATTAACCTTCTGTATTCTAAAGATCGATCTTGTGGTACCACAGATCGATCTCTTCGGGCTTCTGGAAATGACAGATCGATCTGTCGTCTCGACAAATCGATCTCCTGTGCCCTAGACTATAAAAACTGGCGAAAAATCCCCAAATTTCAAATCTCCAAAATTTCAAATCCCTAAACTCCTGTCGCACCTCATCTCTCGATTCTCCCTCCAGATTGATCTTCGGTAAGAAAATTGTCAAATCTTCTCTTCGATTCTTGATCTAGTAACCTACATTGCAAAATTTTTTCTCAAAATTCTTAGATAAGTGCTCAATTTCTCTCTAGGTTGAATCTAGTTACTATTTCATTGGTTAGGTTGTTAGTGAACTAGTTTTAAGATTATCTAGAGTTTTTCCAATGTCTAGAACAATGCCAAGACTTAAGAGAGTAGGCCAAAAACCTCCTAGACCAAGTGTAGATCAAGGGTCCTCCTCTCAATCAAACCTTTCTTCAGTCACTACCTTTAACCGGTGTTTTAAAACACTTGCAAAAAGGAAGAGATATGAAGAGTACTTTTCCACCATGCCAATTAAACATTGGCGAACCATCGACTTTTCTTTCTTAAACATCATTGATTTTCCCTATCTACCCAAATTTGAAGAGTTTGGTTGGATTTCTTTTCTCAAAATCAATACTCCCGTACCCCCAAACATCGTCAGGGCATTCTTTTCAAATGTCGAACTCACATATGATCCTGACGATACTTGTAAAATTCTCGGGTTTACAACGTATGTCATGGGTAAGTCCATTGCAATAGACCCTGATGTCTTAGCCCAAGCTTTCCACATAAGCAAAGAAGGCTTGACCAATGAAGATGAGAAAGTCCCCTTGGAGTTTGATATTCCCGGGGATAAGGCAAGTGACCTACCGATGCACCAACGGTTACTCCACCTCATTATCTCATGGAATCTTCGTCCTTTCGGTACCCGTCATTCCACCGTTAGGAGGTTAGATCGTTTTTGGATCCACCACATCCATTCCACAAGTCAAAAATCCAACCTTGTCCATTTTATCTATGAAGATTGGTTGAAGATCGTACGTGGCCAAGCCACCACGATAGTTTTTTCACAACCGTTGGCGTACTTTCTACAACGACTTGGAGTGGACTGCAACTGTGAAACGTGTGAAGTGCCCTCCCCAAAGAGCGTCTTAAACATTGGGACACTCCACCACATGGGCTACTACAAGGACTTCCGAGGTGAATGGATGAAGAAACAAGAACAAATGCCTGCTGCAGCCATGGAGGAAGATCCCTTAGATGAGCCCATAGATCCACCGACTGCTCCGACTGAGCGTCCATCATCTTCCACTGCTCAGTCCACGGCACCTGCTCCCTCACCCGCTGGCATGGAGTTCATTGTGACGATGATGAGTGAGCTGAACCGGAAGATAGATGAAGGTTTTGCAAACCTTCATGCCACTCAGCAGATGATGATCATGGAGCTGAACCGCAAAATAGATGAAGGCTTTGCAAATCTTCATGCTACTCAGCAGGCGATGTATGATGAGCTTCAAGTCACTCGTACTCACGTTGAGGATCTTATGGATCGGTTTCCTCCTCCACCGTAGGATGTATTTGATAGGTCTAGTTTCGCTATGTTTTGTAATTACTAGTTGTTGTTTAAACTGCATTTGCTTGAATGAGATGTCATCTGAGTTATTGTTGCAATGAGCTCTAATGAAATGCTATTTTGAAATGAACAAGAGTATTGCTTAACTTTCAATGTCATTGATATGACAAAAAGGGGGAGAAGAATAAGAATAAGTAAACATGTTAAACATGCTATGATTTAAAGGAATGATAAAACTGAGGGGGAGTCAAGAGGCCAAAAGCCAATAGTAAGGGGGAGCTTACAAAAAGGGGGAGTTTTTTGCACACATACTAGTAGGAAACTAAACATGTTTATTAAATAGGTTTTGTCATATCAAAAAGGGGGAGATTGTTGAGTTAATATATTTTGAAATGACAAAACAAGTAAATTCAATAATATAAAGATGATACAAAAACATGTTTAGAGGTTATCAGTACCAGAACTTAAGTTTCTGAAGATGAGAGATCGATCTAGGTTATGAGAGATCGATCTCCTGGGTTTTCTTGGATGAGAGATCGATCTGGGTTATGAAAGATCGATCTCCTGGGTTTTCTTGGATGAGAGATCGATCTCATGAAGACATGAGATCGATCTGCTAAGCTTTGAACTTGTTCAAAAGTATTAAGGAAGATTGAGATCGATCTATAAGGGTTATAGATTGATCTGCCTAGTACAGGATGCTGATGAGATCGATCTAGTATAGCAAGAGATCGATCTCCCCTAAAACAAAAGGTAAAGGTAGTAGATCGATCTGTAAGATCGATCTGTACGTAAACAGAGAGTTCATGAGATCGATCTGGTATAGGAAGAGATCGATCTCCTCAAAGTCAGAGAGCTAAGGAGATCGATCTTGGTTGATAAGAGATCGATCTCCTCACTAAGACAATACCTGGAAGATCGATATATAGATCGATCATGCTTCAAACAGAGAGGATGGAAGATCGATCTGCCTGTTCGACAGATCGATCTCTTCTTACATTTTCAAATTGGAAGATCGATCTGCCAATTCGACAGATCGATCTCCTTGCTTCATTTTGCCTTGATCTTGCAAGAACTATAACTAAGAGATCGATCTGGTCACGATGGCAGATCGATCTGGCATTCTACTGGAGGTACCCAACGACTATTTCTGCAAAAATCTCAATGGGAAAAATAGCATTAAATGCTCCAACCACCAATCCTTCAGTATATAATCAAACATTGAAGACACTGAGAACAGAGACACAATTGCTGCACATTTCTTACATTCTCAAGAGTTTAATTCCTACATTCTATTTGTCTTCAATTTCAACTATTGAGTTTGTTGCTTTAAGCTTGTGCAAAAAGCTGTATTTGTCCTACCCACATTAAAAGCTTGATATTGTATTCATCCTATCTTTAAGAGAGAAGAGGATTGTTCCTCAGTGAGATAAATTTTGTAAAAGGGTGAATATATCATTGTATTAGAAAGGGTAGAGAGGTTATTCCTTAACCTGAAAAAGGGATTGTGTAACTTTCATTGAAAAAGAGAAAGAAAGCTCTTGACAAGGAGGTCAAGAAGAGAGGACGTAGGCAAGAGATTGGCCGAACCTCTATAACTCACTGTGTTTGATATTCTCTTCCTTATCTTGCTTTAATTTGTTTCATTACATTATATGCTTTATTCATTAATTGTTAATTAAGTTTAAATTAGTTTAAATTTGCCATTAACATTAGAAAACCGATTCACCCCCTCTCGGTAGAGCCAACACATACCACAGTGTGAAAATCAGTGCGAGCTACGCTCTAGCGCGAATTCATGCATCATAAGAAATCACCTCATAAGAGCAACGCTCTAGTACGACATTTATGCATAAAAATATAAAGAAATCATGTACGAGCATCGCTTCAGTACGGTTATATACATAAGAAGACCACTCAAAATCCACGTACGAGCAAAAGCTCCAGTATGATTTATAAAGGATCGTCATAGTTTTAAACCAAAGTGCGAGCTAAGCTCCAGCACGTTTCAAACATATGAAAACATCAATACCGAGTGTGAGCTAGGTTCCAGCATGGTTTAATTCACATAAACATGATAGGCGGCTCATAAGCTTTCAAAACCAATCTCAAAACATATTTGGCACTTCACATGTGTTATCACAGAACATCAAACCACAATACCCAGCCTATCTATCAATTCATTCAAAACATAACACCTATTTTGTGAAAGCATTCAAAACACTTGATTTATGCAATTATTAGCCTTACTATCCCATTTCTTCATAATACCATTTCAAACAACCAAATCTCATACAAATAATCGTAGTAATTTTCATACATTGTCAAACAAATTTCTAGAAACGCATGCACATTTCTAAAGCCCTATATACCCACAAAATACGAGCAGCTACCTCTATATACTTACAGAATTCCCTTACCTGGAAATCACGATGAGTGATTCAGCTTCCTTAGCATTGTTTACTCGTGCGATCCGATTTGTCTCCAACGAACTCTTCGGAACTACACCCAATCGTATTTCACATTATTTCAGCCCATTACATCACAACTCTTGCGTTTACTATAGTCGAGTTGACCTATAGTTTCTATTAATGCTCATAAGGCCTATTAACTCATTTCAATCGATATTAAATCAATATTAAGCTCATAGTGTTCATATCCCATATATTTCCTCACTATGGCTTTTCCATCAACAGTACATGTGCTTATTTTTCTAATTCCACCCAACCCACAATGTAGTTTCATTTACCCATTTCAAATCATCTACATTACTCAAATGACAACTTAACATATCCCATAATTCATCCAATTACACTTTCTCACACTAGATTCGTTCCATTTTCTAGGTCACATTAGTTCCAATACTACCTAGATGGTTTCAACTAATAATATTCATGCAAATCAACTCCAAGATCAATAAACAAACCAATGTGCTTGAGTGGGAGCATTAGAAACTTACCACTCTAGTTTCTCTTCTTGCTTCAAAAGGGGAAATGCTCCTTGCTCCTTTAATGCCAACAATGAGGTTTTGGGTTTCAACTATTTTGTTCTCTTCCTCAAGATGAACAACTTTGTGTCTAATGGCCTCCCTTCAAATCTTACCGGAATGGGTGGATTTTAGAGAGAGAAATATAGGTTTTGGGTTGGAAATGGAAAGGTGTTGTTATTTCCCAAAAATTACAGATTTTAGCACCCTTTTTATAGAAATCACTTGATGAGATCGATCTGCACTAGGAGGAGATCGATCTGGTCCCCTTAAATTCCTATTTTTCATGACATTTTCAAGCAAGAGATCGATCTGTCGAAGCTTGAGATCGATATGCTCCAACCAGAGAGCTAAGGAGATCGATCTGTATGCTTGAGGATCGATCTTTTCATTACAGAATGGTTAGAAGATCGATCTAGCCTCATTGGAGATCGATCTGCTTTATTTCATTGCCCAAATAAGAGCATTCTAGCTCTTCTAGATCAATCTCTCATCCTATGAAATCGATCTAGCCTTCATATTTTCTAGATTTTCTGCAGTTTTTCTGCTGCAACTTACACCAAAACATCCTTAATCTGCTGCCATAGTCATTTTCTCGTCCATCCACCTTTATGACTTGAAAATGACATCCATTCATCCTTATTCACATTGAAACTTGTGTGCATTCCTTGTATATCCAAAGGTATACTATATAAAACTAAATGGAAGCATTTATATTCATGCAACTTCCTTCCATTTACCACACTACTCATTTTGAGTTCCAATCACATTCATCACTTATAAGAACTCATTTCTTTATATTCATACACAATGAAACTTGTATGTACATTACAAATCATATTACACATATGTACATTGAATCCATGGACTTACATCAATCATACTTTACATTACAAGTCCATTCACATTTATTTGATCCAATTACACACATTACAACTATACATATATAGGGTCTCACATTAAAACACTCTTGAGAGTTATCAGGGAGCTTCAAAGATTTGAAAACATTAAACTTCACTTCCTGATCCTGAACTCTCATTATTAACTCCCCCTTCTTACATCAATTAAAGTTCTACCAGTTGCTAGGAAAGGTTTGCCTAGTATAATGGGGACTTCCCTGTCTTCCTCCATGTCTAATACAATAAAATCCACAGGGAAAATAAATTTGTCTACCTTTACCAGCTCGTTTTCAATGACCCCCTTTGAATATTTAATGGATCTATCAGCTAGTTGAAGGGTCACTGTGGTGGGCTTGGCATCCCCTATTCCTAACTTTTGATAAATAGAGAAAGGTATCAGATTGATACTGGCTCCTAAATCACACAAGGCTCTACTAAAGAATAGATTTCCAATTATGCAGGGTATGGTAAAACTCCCGGGATCTTTGAGCTTGGGAGGTAATTTCCTCTGAATAATTGTACTACATTTCTCAGTTAAGGCCACCATCTCATAATCTCCCAATCTTCTTTTTTCTAGAGAGGATATCCTTCAAAAACTTCACATAACTTGGCATTTTCTCTAAAGCATCTGCGAAAGGAATGTTAATGTGAAGTTTCTTAAAAACCTCAAGAAATTTAGCGAATTGTTGATCCAGTTGTTGATTTCGGAACCTCAGTGGAAAAGGTATTGGTGGTCTAACAGGAGAGGATGTAGTGGAAACATGTATAGCATCAGAGGACGAGGAAGACTGTGAAGTAGAAGAAGATACAGATGAAGTGTGAGATCTGAGAATTTTACACATTAAATTATGTAATGAGAACATGAAGTGTAATTGATTGAACTAAATATGATGTACTCAAATATTGAGGTGGTATGGAATCAAATTTTAAGTGATGAATGAGTTATAAATGAGATTTTATGTTAAAGTGTGAAACTATGGGGCTAGATCGATCTTGGAGAAGAGAGGATCGATCTGGTAGGTCAAAAATGACAAAGAAGGAGGAATTTAAGCGAGCAGATCGATCTCCAATGGAAGAGGATCGATCTCCTTATGATTCTATAATGAAGAGATCGATCTCATAAGGAAGGAATCGATCTCAAAATGTTTCTGTTAAGGAGAAGATCGATCTCCCTAAGGAGTAGATCAATCTCATAAAGCATTCTGTAAACTAGAGATCAATATCATAATTGGAGTAGATCAATCTCATAAAGCCATTAAGAGATCAATCTTACCCCACGACAGATCGATCTCCTAGGCATATGCCCCAAATCATCCCCAAATTCAAATGCAGATCGATCTCATCAAGAGCCAGATCGATCTCATCAAGAGCCAGATCGATCTCCTACCCTTTGTCTATATAAAGACCCCTTTATTTTTCCTGGAAATGGATCTCTCTCTCCCTCAAACCTCAATTTCAGTCAAACCTTAGCTTTCTCTCTCTTCCAAAGTCCCCATTTTCGTCCAAATTAAGGATTGTGGCAAGAAGGAAAGTTGTTCCTCATCCAAAGGAGAACAACATACTTGGAAATTGAAAAATGAATCGAATCAGGTGTGAGTTGAGCACTCCACAAGTTTGGGTAATCTCTAAACTTCAATCTTGGATTTTGAAGTGATTTTTGGTGATTGTGAATATGGGCATTGTGGTGAAATAGTTAGGAAAGGATTAGAGTTGACAAAAATTATGATTTTATTGTAGTGATGATGATATTAAGTAAATTGTGGTAAATTGGGATTTTTATCTATAAATTGGAAATTTAGGCAATGAAGTAATTTTGGCATGAGTATTATGCATGAGAAATGTAGACTATTGAAATGTAGTGGATGAGATTATGAATTTGATAGAGTCATGAGAAATGGGATAATTGAGGTATTTAATGAGAATATGGGTAATATGCTCGATGTAGAGATTTGGAGGTTATGTGATAATGAGTTTTGATGTTTTTACATCGTTTGGACAGCTTGGGAGTTCCAGAGAGGAATACGAGACTAGTCCGTGATATGGGGGAACAATTACACTATACGAGGTGCAAAGAGGTAAGGGAAACTTAAACTCATTTGTGTATTGTAGCATGAATTGTGGTTGAGAAAACAAACATGTTTTATGTATTGTGAATGAGAGACTGTACACGATTTTATAGCCGGTTGGGGCTCAATTTTTATGAGTTGTAAACTATGTGTGAAAATGTTTTACAACCGTTTTGTGTTTAAAACGTGAAAAAGAGATTTGGGCTCTACGTTAAGGCATACTGAGATTGATAAATGTGTGCGTGGTTTTACCGGTTGGAACTCAATTTTAACATGTTTTGTGCTGAGTACACAATTGTTTTAAATGAGATTTATAAAAAAAAAAACCATTATGAGTTCTACGTGAAGGCAAAACGTTTTATATGATAATGGCTAATGATTGAGACTTAGGCGTGTCATGTTGAATACACATCGGGCCTTGCTTTGGTAGCATGTAAGTCCGAGCCTTGTTTTGGTAACATGTAAGTCCGATTATTCCTCTGCTTTGGTAGCGTTGGGAGGCCTTGTTCTGGTAGCATGTAAGTCCGATATTCCTCCGTTTTGGTAATGAGAGATGCCTCCGTTTTGGTAACATGAGATGACCCCCATTCTGGTAATGCTGGGTGGCTTTGCTTTGGTAGCATGTAAGTCCAGGCCTTGCTTTGGTAGTATGTAAGACTGATAGAGTGGGCCGCATGGGAGTCGACCCAGGGACCACATGATAGTGTGCATGAGGAGAGGTATTGCTCTGGTAGCATGTAAGGTCGGGCCTTGTTCTAGTAATGCGTAAGTCCAATATACCATGTACATGACCATATGTCGACGTTCCCTCTTGTGAGGATGCCTGGGATGCGCACCCAGAGGAGATATATTATTGATGTGCCATGACAAGTTTTATATGAGTTTTATTGCCTAGTCTCCTTTTTATACACATGAATTGTGTTTTGTGGCTGTGCCACGTGCATTTTATTGTGGTGATTTTTATCACGTTTTAATGAGAAAAGCCATTATCGCATCATGATTTTCACATGCTTGTAACTGTGGTTTATACTGAGTTATGTACTCTCATATTTTCGCATGATTTTAGAGAATGAGATGAGAATGATGTTTTATTAAGTCATGCTACATTTTCTAACAAGTTTTCAACTATGAGTCAAAATGATTGTGCTGTGCAAATCATTGTTTTATTGATGAGTCACTTACCCCCTTACTGAGCGATTTAAAAGCTCACCATGTTTTCTCTTACCTCCAGATTTCTTCAAGTGAAGAGAGTTTTCCCTGCGATGTACGAAGTAGTGGCTAGTGGAGGGCTTGAGTTCCAAGCCATATATTGTATTGAGGTATAATTTATCTTTCATGTACCCAGACTAAAGTTGTAATTATAGACACTTATTGTACAATGATGTATGAGATGTATTAGGATTAATTAACTCGAAATTGAATAATGTATATGATATGATATATACTATTTTATGATAAGATCTTGAGGCATGATAAGTATGATGATGTATGACACTGCACAGGAATGCACCCTTAATTATGATTTGATGAGTAAAAAATTTAAATTTGCCATATTTTCTGTGTTTTCGAGGCGTCACATAGTTTTCTTGGTATCAGAGCTTAGGGTGTTTAGTACTGTCAGTATCGGTTAAGTGAAATAGAATACATCCCAAGTGTCTGTATAAGTTTGGTCATGAACTGAAATTGAGGATTGAGATTTCAATCAACTTTGATTTGTACGCGTAGGAGACGTGTTGAGATTGAGAATGAGTGGACGACGAGGTCATTCGAGGAGGCAGGCAGAGTCCCCTCCACCCCTTGCCCCACAACCAGATAGTCTTAACTCTCAATTTAATCAGATTGAGCATGATGTACGGCAAGGATTTGAGTAAATGGCAGCACTATTCGCGTAACGATTTGGAGTTAATGCCTCAGGTACTACTCCTACACCACCACAGAGACCTCCCATACCCTCAGTACAGATAGACCCAGTGCCTCCCATCACTCAGCCTGATGACAGAAGTATGGTCTGACTGAAGGACGTTTTGAAAATGAATCCACCCGCATTTAGGGGCAAAAAGGATCCTACAAAGGCTGAGGAGTAACTGACGGAGTTGAAAGTTATATATGACTATCTGGGGTGCACAGATGCTGAGAGGGTCAGTATGAGTGCCTATTTGTTAAAAGGGAGAGCTCGAGATTGGTAGGGTACTACCCAGGGTATTCTGATGTCCCACCAAGATGTGATTGGTTGGGAAGAGTTTCAGACAGCTTTCAGAGCCTAATACGTACCACGAGCTACCCAAAGAAGGAGGCAACCAGAGTTTTTGAGTTTGGTATAAGGCGACATGTCTGTGGATGATTACGGGAGCTGATTTACCGCTCTGCTGAGATATGACCCAGAGACCTTCAAGAATGATTAGCTCCTTACTGAGAGATTTGTATATGGATTGAAGCCCATCATCAGAGATCTATTGATGGAGCTATGTATTATCGAGTTTGGAGATGCTCTGAGACGAGCACAAGAGATTGAGAGGGGAATTAAAATTGTACAATCCCAGAATGAGTTCGGAGCAGTGACTAGGGACAAGGGCAAGAGGTTAGCGATGTCCCCGGCAGATGTTCGGAGAGGTTCCTTCAGAAGAGGAAGGATTGAGGTACAGAAGGGCAGATTGGAGAGACCCAAAGCTTATCCTATTATCAAGGAGACCCCTTAATATGTTAGGCCTAAGACGAGGGTTTGCAGAGATTGTGGCCGACTGCATAAGGGGAGTTGTACTGGGTTGATTCGTAGATGTTTTAGATGTGGTGACATAGGTCACAGAGTGAAGGACTGTCCTCAACCTCAGATACCACATGCTCCGAAGCCTACTAGACAGCAGCCTCAGAGAATGAATCCCCAGAGACGGGCCACTGTTGCAGAGAAAGGAAAGAGACCTGTCACACAAGGACGTGTGTTTGCTTTGGACAAGGAAACAACAAACACTTCAGCAGAAACTATAAGAGGTACACTCTCTGTCTGTAGCCATAAGGCTCATGTGTTGATTGATCCAGGATCCACACATTCGTTTATTTCTGAACATTTTATATGTAGATTAAACTTGAAGTTTGAAACCCTAGAGTATATACTACATGTAAATACCCCTATGTGTGAGTCTTAAAGAACTGAGTTAATCTGTAGAGGGTGTGAAATAAAGGTGGGAGATAGAGTGATGTTAGTAGATCTAATCATGTTAAATATACATGGGTTTGATGTAATTTTGGGAATGGATTGGCTGGCAACCAATCGTGTGAGTTTAGACTACTACACTAAGATTGTAACTTTCTCCCTACCTAAACCCTACAGTGTATGTTTGAAATCTTGAGTGAATAAACATATGAAACTTCTTAAGTAATTGGAAATTATGATGTTGCTTTTGAGAGTACTAAATATGATTGTTTATGTGAAGGTTATGAAACACTCATCTTAGATGATGATTGGGAACATCCGAGGATTGAGGATATACCTGTGGTGTGTGAATTTTTGAAAATTTTCCCAGATGAGTTACCAAGTTTACCACCAGAGAAAGAGCTAGAGTTTACCATTGATTTGGTACTAGATACTCAGCCAATCTTTAGACCTCTATACAGGATGGCATTAGTTGAACTTGAGGAATTGAAGAAAGAACTACAGGAGTTATTGGATCAAGGGTTTATTAGACCCAGTGTCTCACTGTGGGGAGCACCAGTGTTATTCGTGAGAAAGAAGGCTGGTAGTCTCAGATTATGCGTAGACTACCAACTGTTGAATAAAGCCACGGTGAAGAATAAATACCCATTACCCAAGATTGATGATCTACTTGATCAGCTGAGAGGGGCCTCAGTCTTTTCTAAGATTGATTTGAGATCGGGCTATCACCAATTGAGGATTAAAGAAGAAGATATTCCAAAGACGGCCTTCAGGACAAGGTATGGCCATTATGAATTTCTAGTATGTCCTTTGGATTGATGAAGGTCCTTGCAGCCTTTATGAGATTAATGAACGAGGTGTTCAAAAACTATATAGATAAATTTATGATAGTCTTTATTAATGATATCTTGGTATACTCTCAGTTATACGAGGAGCATGCACAGCATTTGTGGTTAGTACTTTAGATACTCTGAGATAAACAATTATATGGGAGGCTTAGTAAGTGTGAGTTTTGGCTGGATCAGATAGCTTTCCTTGGTCATATAGTCTCAGAGGCAGGAGTATCAGTGATCCAAGTAAAGTAGAGGCTGTGCTAATTGGGAAAGATCGAGGACATTTACAAAAGTACGAAGCTTCTTTGGTTTGGCAAGGTATTACAGAAGATTTGTGGAAGGATTTTCTAAGATTGCCGCTCCTTTGACTAAGCTCACGCGCAAGAACACTCCATTTACATGGACTGATCAATGTAAGCTTAATTTTCAGGAGTTAAAAAGGAGATTAACAGCGACACCTGTGTTGACTATCCCTGAGGGATCGGGAGGATTTTCGGTGTATAGTGATGCTTCTCATCAAGGATTGGGGTGTGTACTCATGCAGCATGGAAGAGTGGTCGCTTATGGATTGCGACAATTGAAAGATCATGAGCGAAATTACCCCATGCATGATTTGGAGTTAGCCGCTGTGGTATTTGCCTTGAAGATATGGCAACAGTACTTATATGGGGAAAGATTTCAGATCTTCACTGATCACAAGATTTTGAGGTATCTCTTTGATCAGAAGGAGTTAAACATGAGATAAAGGAGATGGATGGAACTCCTTAAAGATTATGACTATGGGATTCTATACCATCCGGGTAAGGCGAATGTAGTTGCTGATGCCCTGAGCAGGAAGAGTATGATATCTGCTATGATGATCAGGGAATGGGATTTGTTAGAGCAGTTTGTTGAACTCCGGATCAGAGTTAAAGAAGTAGAGACTGGATTTTTGGCTAGCCTGCGAATAGAGCCCAAGATCATCGATCAGATTAGAACTGGGTAGCGTAATGATCAGAGGTTGATAGATATGGTTAGCCAAACTGAGCAGACTTCACAGTCGGATCTCATAATCAGTGAGGATAGATTATTGAGGTTCAGAGGATGAATCTGTATACTGGACGATGATACCCTGAAGAGATAGATACTGAGAGAATCCCACTGCTCGCGATACACCATGCACCTAGGGAGTACTAAGATGTATCGAGATTTGAGAAAGGTGTACTGGTGAAGTGGTATGAAACGAGATGTGGCAGAGTATGTGGCCAGATGTTTAGTATGTCAACAAGTGAAAGCTGAGCATCGAAAGCCCAAAGGATTACTACAGCCTTTACCTGTACCTACGTGGAAATGGGAGCATGTCACCATGGACTTTATTATGGGTTTACCGAGGACCTGAAGGGGTCGTGATGCGATATGGGTCATAGTGGATAGACTGACCAAGAGTGTCCGCTTCCTTGCCATCAAGAGCACAGATACTGTGGGTGCCTTAGCTGAGTTGTATGTCAGCGAGATAGCTAGATTACATGGGGCTCTAGTGAGTATTACTCCTGACAGAGATTCTCGATTTACTTCCAGATTTTGGACCCAATTTTAGGAGTCCATGGGATCTCGATTGAGTTTTAGTACCGCCTATCATCCTCAGACAGATGGTCAGTCAAAGAGAACTATTCAGACCTTGAAGGATATGTTGAGGGCATGTATGATGGATTTTAAGGGATCATGGGATGATCACTGCCCCTAGAAGAGTTTGCGTACAATAACAGCTATCATACGAGTATTGAAATGGCACCTTTTGAGGCTCTATATGGTAGGAGGTGTAGATCCCCTGTAGCTTGGGAAGAAGTCGGTGATAGAAAGATAAATGCTCCCAAGCTTGTTGAGCAAGCTGTATAGAGTGTGAAACTCATATGTGAGAGGTTATAGGCTGCACAGAGTAGACAGAAAAGCTACGCAGATATGCGTAGATGGCCACTCGAGTTTGATGTTGGTGATGCAGTATTTCTGAAGATATCACTGAGTAAGGGTATCATGTGATTTGGGAAGAAAGGGAAATTGAGTCCTCGATACATATGACCATTCAAGATTCTTGAGAGAGTGGGAGAGGTAGCCTACAGATTGGCATTAACCCCACATATGTCCAGAATACACAATGTCTTTCATGTGTCTATGTTGAGGAAGTACCACCTGGACCCTTCTCATGTCATAGAGTATGAAGAGATGGACATATAAGAGGACATGAGCTACACTGAGGAACCCGTCCGGATCCTTGATAGGAAAGAGAAAGTGTTGCGGACTAAAATCATCCCATTAGTGAAAGGTCTATGGAAACATCACTCAATGGAAGAGGCAACTTGGGAATTGGAGAATCTCATGAAGGAGAAGTACCTCTATCTGTTTGACGAGTTGAGTTAAATTTGGAGGATCAAATTCTTTTTAAGGTAGGGAGGATGTGAGATCTGAGAATTTTACACATATCAAATTATGTAATGAGAACATGATGTGTAATTGATTGAACTAAATATGATGTACTCAAATATTGAGGTGGTATGGAATTAAATTTTAAGTGATGAATGAGTTATAAATGAGATTTTATGTTAAAGTATGAAACTATGGGGAAAAATCGATCTTGGAGAAGAGAGGATCGATCTGGTAGGTCAAAAATGACAAGGAAGGAGGAATTTAAACGAGCAGATCGATCTCCAATGGAAGATATCGATCTCCTTATGATTCTGTAATGAAAAGATCGATCTCATGAGGAATGAATCGATCTCAAAATGTTTCTGTTAAGGAGAAGATCGATCTCCCCAAGGAGCAGATCGATCTCATGAAGCATTCTATAAACTAGAGATCGATCTCATAATTAGAAAAGATCGATCTCATAAAGCCATTAAAAGATCGATCTTACCCCACGACAGATCGATCTTCTAGGCATAAAATTACCCCAAATCATCCCTAAATTCAAATGCAGATTGATCTCATCAAGAGCCAGATCGACCTCCTACCCCCTGTCTATATAAAGACCCCTTTGTTTTTCCTGGAAATGGGTCTCTCTCTCTCCCAAACCTCAATTTCAACCGAACCCTTACTTTCTCTCTCTTCTAAAGTCCCCGTTTTCGTCCAAATCAAGGGTTGTGGCAAGAAGGAAAGTTGTTCCTCATCCAAAGGAGAACAACATACTTGGAAATCGAAAGACAAATCGAATCGAGGTGTGAGTTGAGCACTCCACAAGTTTGGGTAATCTCTAAACTTCAATCTTGGATTTTGAAGTGATTTTTGGTGATTGTGAATATGGTCATTGTGGTGAAATAGTTAGGAAAGGATTAGAGTTGAAAAAAATGTGATTTTATTGGAGTGATGATAATATTAAGTAAATTGTGGTAAATTGAGATTTTTATCTATTTATTGGAAATTTAGGCAATGAAGTGATTTTGGCATGGGTATTATGCATGAGAAATGTAGAAGGTTGAAATGTAGTGGATGAGATTATGAATTTGATAGAGTTATGAGAAAAGGGATAATTGAGGTATTTAATGAGAATATGGGCAATATGTTCGATGTAGAGATTTGGAGGTTATGTGATAATGAGTTTTGATGTTTTTACATCGTTTGGACAGCTCGGGAGTTCCAGAGAGGAATACGAGACTAGTTCGTGAAACGGGGAAACAATTGCACTATACGAGGTGCAAAGAGGTAAGGGAAACTTAAACTCGTTTGTGCATGTGAATTGTGAAATGTTGTAGCATGAATTGTGATTGAGAAAACAAACATGTTTTATGTATTGCGAATGAGGGACTGCACACAATTTTATAGCAGGTTGGGGCTCAATTTTTATGAGTTGTAAACTATGTGTGAAAATGTTTTACAACCGTTTTGTGTTTAAAATGTGAAAAAGAGATTTGGGCATACTGAGATTGAGAAATGTGTGCATGGTTTTTCTAGTTGGAACTCGGTTTTAACATGTTTTGTGTTGAGTACACAAATGTTTTAAATGAGATTTATAAAAAAAAACCATTATGAGTTCTACGTGAAGGCAAAACGTTTTATATGATAATGGCTAATGATTGAGACTTAGGCGTGTCATGTTGAATACACATCGGGCCTTGCTTTGGTAGCATGTAAGTCCGGGCCTTGTTTTGGTAACATGTAAGTCCGATTATTCCTCTGCTTTGGTAGCGTTGGGAGGCCTTGTTCTGGTAGCATGTAAGTTCGATATTTCTCCGTTTTGGTAATGAGAGATGCCTCCGTTTTGGTAACGTGAGATGACCCCCATTCTGGTAATGCTGGGTGGCTTTGCTTTGGTAGCATGTAAGTCCAGGCCTTGCTTTGGTAGTATGTAAGACTGATAGAGTGGGCCGCATGGGAGTCGACCCAGGGACCACATGATAGTGTGCAAGAGGAGAGGCATTGCTCTGGTAGCATGTAAGGCCGGGCCTTGTTCTGGTAACGCCTAAGTCCAATATACCATGTACACAACCATATGTTGACGTTCCCTCTTATGAGGATGCCTGAGATGCGCACCCAGAGGAGATATATTATTAATATGCCATGAAAAGTTTTATATGAGTCTTATTGCCTAGTCTCCTTTTACACATGAGTTGTGTTTTGTGGCAGTGCCACATGCATTTTATTGCGGTGATTTTTATCACGTTTTAATGAGAAAAGCAATTATCGCATCATGATTTTCACATGCTTGTAAGTGTGGTTTATATTAAGTTATGTACTCTCATGTTTTCACATGATTTTAGAGAATGAGATGAGAATGATGTTTTATTAAGTCATTTAGAGTTATGTACTCTCATGCTACATTTTTTAATGAGCTTTCAACTATGAGTTAAAATGATTGTGCTGTGCAAATCATTGTTTTATTGATGAGTCCCTTACCCCCTTACTGAGCGATTTAGAAGCTCACCATGTTTTCTCTTCCCCTCAGATTTCTTCAAGTGAAGAGAGTTTTCCCTGCGACGTACGGAGTAGTGGCTAGTGGAGGACTTGAGCTCCAGGCCATATATTGTATTGAGGTATAATTTATCTTTTCATGTACTCAAACTAAAGTTGTAATTACAGACACTTGTTGTACAATGATGTATGGGATGTATTAGGATTAATTAACTCGGAATTGTGTAATGTATATGATATGATATATACTTTGTTATGATGAGATCCTGAGGCATGATAAGTATGATGATGTATGACACTGCACAGGAATGCACCCTTAATTGTGATTTAATGAGTAAAAAGTTTTAAATTTGCCATATTTTCCGCGTTTTCGGGGCGTCACATGAAGAAGAACCTAACTTTGTTTCCTTTGCAGCCTGATCTTTATGTTCCTGCTCTTTCTGAGTTGCTTCGCTAGAATCCATAGGTTCTTTAACTCTGGGCCTTTCAGGTTGGGACTTAACTTGTTGATCATCATCTAGCTCTCTGCCGCTCCTAAGGGTGATGGCTTTCACATGTTCTTTACCCTCCGTTTGCCTAACGAGATTGGCTTCAGTGTTATTAGGAAGGGTTCCGTGAGGATGCTGGCTAAGAGCATTCACTATTTGTCCCACCTGAATCTCTAAATTCTTAAT
Organism: Firmiana major; assembly: GCA_033439115.1. Taxonomy (NCBI): domain Eukaryota; kingdom Viridiplantae; phylum Streptophyta; class Magnoliopsida; order Malvales; family Malvaceae; genus Firmiana; species Firmiana major. Next base: position 8,077,711 of record CM065902.1, on the reverse strand, counting down.
TGAAGCAACTTAATTTTGCAGGATCAACATTTCCTCAAGCGAGGGCTTCTTCTCAGCTGCTGGTACATGTAAATGTTGTGGCTGCATAGGTTGTGGTGGTGGTGGTGGTTGATGAAAGTGAGGTGGATAATTCTAAAATTGAGGTGGGGATGGATGATATGGAAATTGCTGATATGGTGGTACATGAACCGATGGAGCTTGAAAACCAGGGGGTCTTATAGATATGGAGTTAGAATATTGCCCTTGATTTTGGCTCCAGGAAAAATTAGGATGGTTCCTCCACCCTGAATTGTAGGTGTTTGAAAAAGGGTTGTCTGTTGCTTCTGAGGTGGAGCAACATACTGAACAGATTCTAAGTTAAGCGGACACCTATCTACAGAGTGTGTACCACCACACAGATTGCAAAAAAGAAAAGGACTTTGGACAGAATAAACAGGATTAGGACTGGTAGAAGGATTATGCTTGGTACTGAGTGACTGTACATTTTTCGTAAGGTTAGCTATTTGAGAGGTCAAGGTAGACAGTGTGTCAAGCTCATAAATACCCGTCGACTTCTTAGGCAGTTGCCTCTCCGAGGACCATAGATAATTGTTAGCTGCCATCTTGTCTAACAACTTGTAAGCTTCCTCCTCTGTTTTGCACATTAAGGCTCCACCCGCAGCAACGTCAACGATGGTCCTATTTTGGCTTGTAAGTCCGTTGTAGAATGTCTGGACTTGCAGCCATTAAGGTAGGCCATGATGAGGGCACCTCCTAAGAAGCTCCTTATATCGTTCCAATGCTTCGTAAAGAGATTCAGAATTGAATTGGGCAAAGGAAGATATGTCACTATGGAGTTTGGCCATTTTAGAGGGAGGAAAAACTTAGCTAAAAATTGATGGGCTAACTCATCCCATGTACAAAATGGATCCTGGAGGTAAGGAGGTTAACCAGTGTGACGCCCTATCCCTAAGCGAAAAGAGAAATAATCTACGCCTCAATGCGTCGTCCGATAATCCATTATGCTTGAAGGTGTTGCACAAGTCCAGGAATTGCCCTAGGTGGGCATGTGGGTCGTCATGAGGAAGCCCACTGAACTGTAAAGAAGACTCGATCATCTGTGTAACGACCCTTGACCCTTGAAAATTGAGGGATTTTTTTTTGAAACTTGATTTACCCACTTATTCCCTTATTCACTTAGGTTGTATTCCTGTTTAGTGTCAAATCACTTTTCCTAATTCTTTATCCGTAATTATATTTAAATTTCATATTTTGACATATATGGTTGATAGAAATTTTGGCAGCATAATGGCTTATATATGAGCCTACCCACCTGCAAATCAATTGTTTTAACAATCCTAAATATCCACAACTACTAAGCATACTTTCCAAATCCACATTTACAACCCAACACATCCATTTCGATTCAATACCAATCATCTTAAAACATAATTCCGAAAGTAGTATTCTTTACATTGTTTTCCTTACAATTTGCATCCCAACAAAATGTTTCCAATATATGTCTGTGCATACAAATATGTCTGGTAAAGCAATGTAATTGTATACCTTTTCTGCGTGTACAAAAAGTAGCCTAGGGTAGCTCTTTCCCACCAGCCTACGTCGTGTACGCGGCAGGTAACGCGTATAGATCACTGCAAATAGTCTAAAAGGTAGAGGGGTGAGCTTTTGGGGAAAAGCCCAATAAGATAATACTTTTAATGCAGTTTTGATATGTAAAAGCATGTAAAATTATTTATAAAACCAATCTTTAACATGATACATAAATTGTCATTTCATGCATAGTCATCGTAAAAATCATAAAGCATGAGTTTCCTTGAAACAATTAACATGCTTAACTATTTTACAAACTTTTCATTATTCATGGATGAGTTCTTAAAATCATCGTGTTCATACACATTTCATAAACATTTCATAAAACATATCTGTTCGTAACCAATTATCGTAAATCTCATAAAAGCACATAATCATTCATCAAAATCGACATTCATAATCAAATTGAGGAGACTAGGCTATAACTAAGTCATGCGATACGTGTCATTCTTCGTAGAGAGTCATCATACCTATGGCCATGGTAAGGGGGCTGTAGATTGGATCAGGGTCGTACAGGCCTTTCATAAAATATGGGTAGTATCTATCTTACTTACTTTCATTAGCACCTAGCTAGGACACGGGCACCAAAGGCACTCTCCGTGTGGGAAACATAAATGTGTGCTGCGCGGGCATGAGATACTACCGAAACATCATCATAAACCACCAGTAGCAAGACATCTTCCACACAGGTTGAGTCAAGTGCTACAGGAGCCCTAGGTACCGGCACCCAAGTGGTGGAGCTGAAACACCACAAGAAGTAACCATGCATGAAGCCTATAGTCTCAAAAACTTCTTTTCCCCCTTTCCCTTTTTTTTCTATACTTTTGAAATTGTCAAAAGTTTCTTTAAAAATATGGATATAAAAATCATAAATCGATGTAAAGCTTCCATGCGTTTCATACTTTAGGAAAAATTCATTTCATAACATAGAGGTACTCGGGGAATATTTCTTAAAACTAAAACATGCTTCGTAAATAGTTCCACAAGTATGAAAGCAGTGATAAATCATTTCAAAATATAATACTACTTCATAAAGTTTCTTATCGATGAAACAAGAATGCATTATCAGAACTAAGTTAAATGGTACCCCTTACCTCGATTTATCGGATATACCGAGTTCGAGTAATGACGCCTCCAAGTGTCTCCCCTAGCTCCTTCTACGATTCTCCTACACCGACACTTGTATACTCAATATCCTATCATACAAATTGTCCAAAATGCGTCAAAATCGTAACCTATTCGTTACTACCTCGTGTGTACGTATAATTGTACATACCTAGGCTATTACGTGTGTTTATATATTTTTATTACTTTTTTTTTGTATGTACATATACTAACAAACACATTTATCATATACACCTATATGTATATACACAAAAATATATACACATATATATATTATTATTTGTTTTCATTATTCATTATCACATATATTTATTTATTTGTCTACTTCTCATCTTTCCCATTTTTGTTCCATATCTAATCTAATTTACATTATCATGCTTATAAATACAACACACACACACACACACATATATATATATTACCTTTTCTTTTCCAATTTCCAGCTTTTCTTTTCTTCTTCTATTTTTTTTCTTTCTTTTCTCCTTTTCCTTTCTCCTCTCTCGGCTAGCCCAACCTCGGTTTGCTTGGTCTTCTTCCTCCTTCAGCTCTCGATTTTACTACTCCTTCAGCTTACCGTAACTGCCTCTTTTCAGCCTTCCATCATCATCATCCTCATTCGGTCACTTCTCCTCTTCAGCCCCTCGGTCTGCTTCAAATTTGCTGCTCTCGATCTACTTCAATTTTTTCAGCCCTGGTTCTGCTTCAATTTCACCCTCGGTCTGCTCTTCTTCTTCTCCCCTGCCTCACTGTCTCACTTCCAGCTTCAGCTCCCTCGGTCTTCTTCTTCCTCTCCTTCCTTCTTCTTTCTTTCTTTCTTTTCTTTTCTTTCTTTCTTCTCTTTCTCGGCTGACCAGCTCTCTTCCTTCTCTTCTTTTTCTTTCCTTTCTTTTCTTTATTTCTTCTCTTTCTCGGCTGACCAGCTCTCTTCCTTCTCTTCTTTTTCTTTACTTTATTTTCTTTCTTTCTTCTCTTTCTCGGCTGACCAGCTCTCTTCCTTCTTTTCTTTTTCTTTTTTTTTCCTTCTTTCCTCTCCCGGCCAGCCCTCCTCTTCTTTCCTTTCTCCTTTTTCCTGCTCAGTAGAGGCACTCTGCTTCTTTCGAATCCCAATTGTGGAATTGGTTTTCTTTGAAAGCCAATTCTGTACATACCTATATATTATATTAATATATATATATATATTATTTGTTATTTGTTGTTTTATATATATATATATATATATTTGTTTGTTTGTTTTTGTTTATTTACATTTCATTCATCTTTCATTTCATTTCATTTCATTTTTTTTAATACTTATATATTACATACCATATATTACCTAACATATATCTTTGTTATATATTTACATTATTATCTATCTATTTAAATTTGTCTAGTATTTATATATATATATATATATATATATTATACATATGTATATTTATATATATATACATACAATTTCTTTTTTTAAAAAAATTATCCAATGACACAATCTTCATGCCTTCCATGAAATTTTCATTATTCTGAGAATAAAATATTCTTGGGATCTCATTACTCCTTATAAATCCCTGATATAAGTTTTACATTAAAATTTTCAACTAATGAATTAAAATTTTTCAATCCCTCCATGCTTGCATTTGCTTCATCACTTCCTGTATTTCGGGCTCTCTGTCGTTCACGGGTATATCGACTCCCATACTCTTCGAGCCCTACAGCGAATATTCACACTTCCATTAAAACACATTATTTTTGTTTTTATATAGTGTAATTAAATGTAGGAAATTTGTGGTGCTTACAATCTAAAGGATTGAAGGCTTAATTTTAAAATTGTTTGCAGGGACAATTAGTGGCCTAATGCCAGTATAATATCCTCCAATCGTCGGTACTGCATAATCTCCAACAGTCCTAATTTCTCTATTTTCTGCCATGGTGTTTTACAACAGAGCTATTAATTTCCTAGAATCCTTTCAAATTTTCCTATGTGTTCGTTCAATTTCAGGATCTAAAGGAAAGCAATCATAACTCTTGTCTCTATGCATGCAAACATCAAAAAGTCCTCAGAAGTTTTTTTTAATTTAATTAATTTTTTAATTTTTTTAATTTTTTATGAAGAAGAAAATTAACTAATCTAGATTAAAGCTCTAAATATTTATAAGCTAAATATTTACAAGCTAGAATTACACCTAAGCATAATTTCACCGATATTAATTAATGGCTAATTATCTTCCCCGGTAACGGCGCAAAAAACTTGATAGTCACTACGCCCATCTAAGTGACCTAAACGTGTATCCGCAAGTGCACGAGTCGTACAAGTAATAATGAGATTTGAGTCCCGGATTATCGTCCCATAGAGAAGCTGAATTGCCTAATTAACTACCGGTTAATCTTACCCTAAGTATATCCTAGCAAATTATGAATTGTTGATGGGTGATCTACATGGCTAACAATGCTGAAAATAACAAAAACTATAAAATAAAAAAAATTAAACAGAGCTAAAATTACTTACAAAACTCCAAGCAATAAAAAGCGATAACCTACAAAATATAATTAAAACAATTAAATTAATTAACGCAAATGAACTAAAATGCAAAATATGAAAATAAAGAAACAAAATTGATTAGACTAAAATTAAACAAACTTAAAATAAAATATGCATGGAATTAAACTACTTAATAAAAATGCAAATTAAACTAACCTAAAGTCTAATAAAATAAAACTTCTATTAATCCTAAAGAAATTCTTACATCAAACTAAGAAATTAACTATCTATAAAATGATCCTAAATTAAATCTAACTCTAACTAATTACTAACACTAAAACAAAATCTAAATAATGCATGAGAACTAATATTTTCGGGTTTTTCAATTTAAAGTGCAAACTTACTTAAAATTACCTAAAATAATTCTACTACTAATTTTAATTATGTACTACCTAATTTAATTCTAAATTCCTAAATTGAACTAAGTTTATACTAATAAGCCAGGAACAATAATATGTAAATTAAACTAAGCCTATTTTTACCTAAACTAACCTAAGCTAAAAAAAATTAAAGTTAAAGGGAATAATAATAATAAAACAAGATAACAAATATGCATAAAAATTGATTTGAGACAAATTGGGAATGCCAAACATGGCCTTAATCAGAATTCCCAACTGCTTGTGGTCCCGTGCATGTTTCTCTTTGGCTGCTCTAGGCGATGTCCTGCTCCTGCTCCATTCCCTACCCATACCGTTGGCAGCACTAGCTGTTGCTTTAGTACCAACAGCTCTTCAGTAGAGCAGCTCCCACAAACTACCACCCTCCTCGGCTACACGGCACACGTCTCTGCCGAGCTAGTAATACAACTTCAGGCCATCCCGCACAACTTCTCTGCTCCTGCTTCAATCACCAGCCTTCTGCACCATGTTCCCTACAGTGATAAAACACGCCGACAGCCTATTATGGTCCAAACCGAAGATTTAAACTAAATACATATCAAGGCACATAATGCAAGAAGAATAAAAGGAAACTCTACTCTAACTATATAAACAAAGACTTCAAAGGAACCAAATATAATTAACCGAAAACACCATTATATAATACTCAGAAACCGGACAACACATTTCTACACCACCATATGACACCAGCTTCTGTCCTTACTGCATCAAGCCCGATCAGCTCTGCAGGTTAGTAGCTTTTGTTTTAGCTTCCTGGTGCAGTCTAGCTTCTCACCTCAGCCTATGCCTCACAAATGTGTTTGGCACCTTGCCCAGTCCAGTCCCTGGCAATGGAGAGACAACAGAGAATGAAATAGTAATGTAAACTTAACATGATGTAAAGGAATTTAACTTAACCATTAATCAGAAACTGGATAAAGAAAGAAAATAACATATGATTAGTAGAATAAACTAAAACAGAAAAAAACAAAGGAAAGAATTGCTCCCTATCCATTGCCGCGCCACAATCCAGATTTTGCTCAAACGATAGCAGCTTCAACAATGCCATAAGCTATTTCTGTCCAAACCACTAGCCGCACATCCTTTTCGCCAGCTCTTGTATAGTACTGTACTTTGCTAGCATCCAGTCCTGCAACCTTTAACCACACCTGTATTCCCATGCCGTACAACGCCAGGAAGATACAATAATGGAAACCCGAGAGTGCAGGAAAATGAGTCTACCGAAATAATAGGAATGCAAAAAATAGCACACCTTAAATCCAAAAATTAGATGATACAAATACAGAAAAATAGAAATCAGTGCTATAAAATAACTTAGAATACTATGAAGAAATCTAAACTAACATTAGAAAACGGCTAAGAAAAATAGAACAGTAACTATCGAAAACAACTTGAAAAATCGAAGGAAAGATTCGGTTAAGCATAAAGAGAAGGAATAAATTCTTTAGCTACCCATATTTGCTCAACACAGCACATAGAAATGTTTGTAAATGGAAGCTTAGAGGTAGATACTTAATAAGTCAGTGAAACATCAGCAGAATAGAGGAATCAAAAGGAATGAAGTTAAAGGTTCAATAATCAAAGAAAATACTATGAAGGGTTGATGAAAAATGGCTACTTTCACCAGCCATTCTCACTACCCGAGCAATGAGTAGTAAATACAATGAAAAGAAATTGAAGAGCAAAAGAAAGTGGAGTAACAGTATTGAGAGTTTTTCATTTAAAGACTGAAATGTACAAAGGAAAGAAAGGAAAGCTTGCTAAGTTCCCCAGCAATGGTGGCTGCCAATAAAACCAACGGGAAATGCTTCAAAAAACAAGGAAAATAAAACTAAAACTATTCTACCTATGCTACTTCCTCCTTTTTCAATTGCTATCATGTTCTATTTATACACACACTTAGGGGTACAATGGTAATTTTCCATCCTAGATGAGATGGCATTGTTTGGCCACTTGTCTTCATTTATTTGTTGCAGAGTAGATATTTTCACGTCATCCGTCTTCTAGTACACTTAACTGTGCGATGTGGCCTGACGGGTGTCTTTCAGAGGGTTGGCACGGTGTCCGTTGATCTTATCGTTTCGGAGCGAATAAAATACTAACACCCGGCATCCCACGTGTCCAGATGACTGGTAACTCGGTCTGTAAATTGGAAGTGGTCCAGTTTCCTTTAGCCCGTTTTCAGCCTATTTTTGACTGAAACGACTGAGTTTCATCTGGATTTAATTTACCTGCATATTAAAGAATTTTAATTAAATAAAGGGGATAATTAATAAAATAAATTAGGGATTTAAATAATTAATTGAGAAATTAACCACAAATAATTCTATTTTAATAGAATTATCAATCCACAGTAGGTGGACACGGTTGAGGACTGATATTTCCCTGATCCGCTGCATATCCATCTTGCTAGAGGTATACACACTCGAACATTTGTATTGAACATTGTATAAGCACATATATGTAAATTAATGTACAGTTGGGATGTATATGTATAAATATTGATATAATGTATAAGAATTTATATTATAGAAAAGAATATTAAATTCTATATATGTTGTGAATGAGTGTGAATGGGTGACTAATATCAAATCACAGCCCAACGTTTGATGTGAGAGATGATAGAAGAAGAGGTAAGTGAAATGCAAAAAATTTGTGGTGAATAAGGTAGGTCGCGTATGGGGGAAGAGCGTCACAGAATGGTATCGAAACAGTGTTGGTCTGATGTGAATCAATATTAGTAATTAGGAAAATATACATCCCTATAGTACTGTGCTTTGTTCAGTTACAATTATGTATACAAGATGATATTTAGACTAATTAATGATTATAAATGAAGGGATTTAACCATTATGGTTAATACTCACCGTGGTAGAGGGGCTAGAGATAGGGCTGGAGGCCGCAGAGGTAGGCCAGAGACCTGAGGTGAGACTATTGGTCAGAATGAGGTACCAGAGAGTACCGAGGCACGTTTCGAGAGACTGAAACGTCGCCTAGAGACCATAGTAGAGATACTGGCACGGACGATGCCAGGAGAATAGGGACAGGATACAGAGACTGCGCCTGGAAAGGCAGCTACACTTGATACACCTATACCCCATCCAGTTCAGGATATGCCGTCACAAGTCACTGCATGATAGAGCGGTAATGTTTTGGTGTATGGTTGTGATTTGGTCAGAGTCCGACAATTTCAGAAACTTGGACCTCCAACTTTTCGTGGGATTAAGCACCCAATTTTGGCGAAGGAATGGATAGGAGAAATGGAGAAGTTGTATGGATTTTTTGAGTGTACGACTTCAGAGATGGTCGCATTTGCTGCGTTCCTACGGAAGAGGACTGCAGAGCATTGGTGGAAGTCCACCCGACCTATATTGAGAGCCCGACATGCAAAGATCAGTTGGGAGATATTTCTGGATGCTTTCAGGAGGTAATTTGTTCTAAATACGACTCAGGGGAGGCTACATGCCGAATTTTTGGAGTTGAGTCAGGGAAGTCATTCAGTGGATGAGTATGAGACTTGATTTTTATCTCTGGGAAGATATGACCCTAACACCATGAGTAGCGAGACTAGGAAGGTCCGCAGGTTTATCGATGGTCTGAGACCAGTATTGCAGTCTAAACTAGTTTTATTTGATATCTCTACATATGATGAGGCAGTGCGCAAGGTGCAACTCTATGAACAAGATTATGAGAGGAATGTCTCAGGGTTCAGAACAGTGGGAAAAGGTAGAGATAGAGATAAAAAGAGGCCGGTGAGTGACAATACTCGAGGTTTTGGATATCGAGGAGGGAAGAGACTCTTCATTAAGAAACCAATGATCGTGGAAGTACAGGAAAAGATTGTGAGATTTCCTGCATACCTGGCTATAGTTCCAGCTAGAGGAGTAGTGATTGGAGGATAAAGGCCTACCACTGAGCAGTGCAGTCGATATGGTAGATTTCATGGAGGTAGACCTTGTCTTGTTTTTAGTGGTTTATGTTACAGATGTGGGAAGCCAGGCCATATGGCTAGAGTGTGCCAAGAGGTGATGGATATTGCCCCACATAAGGGTAAAGAGCCTGAGAGAGCTCCAGCTGATACGTCTACTCCGAGGAGGAGAGCGACAGTAGAAGAGAAAAGGGAAACAAGTTATGGGACGATGGCGAGTACATGCCTTGGATCAGGGGACAGTCGATGCTTCATCGGATGTGATTAGAGGTAACATCTTGATATATGATTTAGAAGCACATGTTTTAATTGATCCTGGTGCCACGCATTCATTTGTATCGCCTTCATTTGCATATAGAATAGAAAAGCATGTAGAACGTACACCTTTGAGTAGGATGATGTTGATTAGTACGCCTATGGATAATAGTCAGCTAGTGGAATATGTGTTAAATGATTGTAAGCTGAAAGTAGGGGAAAAGGACATGATAGCCAATCTAATACTGTTAAGCATGAGTGATTTTGATGTAATCTTAGGAATGGATTGGTTATCATCAAACCATGCTGTTTTAGATTGTTAAGCTAAGACAATTATGTTTCCTAACCCTGAAAAATATGTTGTAAAGCTTGATGCAAAGAAATAAAAGAGTAGTTATGATTGTGATTGATAATATACTATGCTAACTAGGAAATGAATATGTTGAAGGTTTTATTGCATATGTGGTTGATACGGATAAGGTACGTCTGGAGTTGGAAGATATTCCTGTGGTTAGTGAATTCCTAGATGTCTTTTTGGATGAATTGACAGGGTTGCCACCAGACAGAGAGATGGAGTTCTTTATAGACTTGGTACTTGGTACTGAACCTATATCGAAACCACCATGTCATATGGCCTTAGTTGAGCTAGAGGAGCTCAAGAAACAGTTACAAGGGCTGTTGGACAGGGTTTTATCAGACCAAGTGTTTCACTGTAGGGAGCACTGATTTTGTTTGTAAGGAAGAAGGATGGAAGCCTTCAATTATGTATAGATTACAGATTGTTGAATAAGGCAACCATCAAGAATAGATATCCCCTTCCACACATTGATGATCTGTTGGACCAGCTCCGGGGAGCGCAGGTCTTTTTTAAGATTGATTTGAGGTCTGGGTATCATTAGCTGAGAGTAAGGAGTAGAGTGTGCCCAAGACAATATTTAGGACCCAATATGGCCATTATGAGTTTTTGGTTATGCCATTCGGATTGACGAATGCTCCCGTAGCTTTCATGCTATTGATGAACGATGTATTCAAGCCATATTTAGATCAATTTGTTATCGTCTTCATTGATGACATCTTGGTTTATTCTAAATCTGAGGAAGAGCATGAGAAGCACCTCAGGATTGTATTGCAGACTCTATGAGAGCAGAAGTTATATGCTAAACTCAATAAGTGTGATTTTCGGTTATCACAGATCTCATTTTTAGGACATGTTGTGTCGAAAGATGGTGTATCGGTGGATCCATTCAAGATTGAGGCTGTAGTTCAATGGGAACAGCTGAGGACAGTCATCGAGATCAAAAGTTTCTTGGGTTTAGCAGGATACTATCAGAGATTCGTAGAAGGATTCTCGAAGTTAGCTGCTCCGTTGACACGTCTCACTCGAAAGGGTGTAGATTTTGTATGGGATGAAGATTATGAGAAAAGTTTTCAGGAGTTGAAGAGTTTATTGACTATTGCTTCAATTCTCACTATCCCTACCAGCTCAGGAGGATTTTTGGTGTATATCGATGCTTCGCATCGAGACTGGGCTGTGTATTGATGCAGGATGGGAGGGTAGTTGCTTATGGATCCGGATAGCTAAAGGATCATGAGAAAAACTATCCGACCAATGATTTGGAGTTAGCTGCAGTAGTGTTTGCATTGAAAGTGTGACGCTACTACTTATATGGAGAGAAATTCTAGATTTTTACCTACCACAAGAGCCTTAAGTATCTGTTCTCACAAAAAGAATTAAACATGAGACAGAGAAGATAGCTAGAGCTTCTGAAGGACTATGATTGTAAGATACTTTATCATCCAGGTAAGGCTAATGTTGTAGCTGATGCATTGAGCAGGAAAAGCCTTGGGATGGTATCGTATATGATGGTCAGGGAATATGAGTTGCTAGAGCAGTTTGCTAGCCTCAGTTTGGGAGTTGTGCCTTTTGATATGGATATAGACTGTATGATTGCTAGTCTAAGCTTGGAGCCAGATCTGTTGGATAGGATCAGACAGGCTCAGCAGTTTGATCCGTATTGCATTGACTTGAGTAGTCAGATACAGAAGGGCTTAGAGACTGATTTTGAGATGAGTTCCGATGGACTTCTGAGGTTTAGAGGCAGATTGTGTGTTCCCAAGGACTCAGAGCTCAGGAGATTGATATTGATGAAAGTTCATTCGTCGAGTTACACGCTACATTCGGGGAGTAATAAGATGTATCAGAATCTCCAGAAGGTGTACTGGTAGTCAGGTATGAAGAGATGTGGCGAATTTTATGGTGAGATGTCTCGTATGTCAGCAAGTGAAGGTAGAGCATCAGAAACCTGCAGGGTTATTGTAGCCTCTACCTATACCAACATGGAAATGGGAGCATATCACCATGGATTTCGTGATGGGTTTACCGAGGACCCAGAGAAATCACGATGCGATATGGGTGATAGTTGATAGACTGATGAAGTTAACCCACTTTCTAGCTATGAGAGCTACCGATACTCTGAGTGCATTGGCAGAGTTGTATATACGCGAGGTAGTGAGGTTACATGGTATTCTAGTGAGCATTATTTCAAATAGGGATTCCCGCTTCACTTCCCACTTTTTGGGACATTTTCAGGAAGCCATGGGAACCTAGTTGAGTTTGAGCACCGCTTATCATCCTCAAAAAGATGGTCAGTCAGAGAGGACCATACAGACTCTGGAGGATATGTTGAGAACGTGTGTGCTGGATTTTAGAGGCTCATAGGATGATTATTTGCCACTAGTCGAATTCGCCTACAACAATAGTTATTAATGCGAGTATCGGGATGGCACCATATGAGGCTTTGTATGGTCGTAGATATCATTCCCTTATTAGTTGGGAAGAAGTGGGTGATAGAAAGATTTTTGCTCTTGCTTAGTTACACAAGCCTCTGAGGATGTCCGGATGATAGTTGAGAGATTGAAGACAGCTCAGAGTAGACAAAAAAGCTCTACTGATAAGAGATAGAGACTACTTGAATTCACAGTTGGTGAGTTAGTATTTATGAAGGTTTCTCCTTCCAAGAGTATAGTGAGATTTGGGAAGAGAGATAAATTGAGTCCTAGCTATATTTGACCCTTTGAGATACTAGATAGAGTGGAAGATAAGGCATATAGATTGGCATTGCCACCAGATTTATCGGGAGTGCACAATGTCTTCCACATTTCGATGTTGAGGAAGTATCATCCAGATCAAAATCATGTGATTCGATATGAGCCATTGGAGCTCAAAGGTGATTTGGCTTATGTAGAGAAATTAATCCGAATACTGGATAGAAAGGAGAAAGTCTTAACGAATAAGACTATAGAGTTAGTGAAGGTTCTCTAGCAACATCACACTTCAAGGGAAGCTACTTAGGATCTAGAGAGTATGATGCGAGAGAAATATCCCCAATTGTTTAGAGTGTAACTTGGTTCTAATTTGGAGGACTAAATTCTTTTAAGGAGGGGAGGATCGTAAGACCCTTAAATTCATAAGTATATAAATGTACATGCTATGTGAAGCATAAGAGATGTAAAGTTCATAAATTCAATGTACACACTTGTAATAAGAGTTTGTGATGTACGTACAAGTTTCATTTTATATGAATAAGAAGAAATGGACTTTTGTATGTGGTGAATGAGAATATATGGAATTTTAGGTAGTGTGGTAAAATGGAAGGAAGTTTGCATGAGTGCATGAATCTTTATACTTCCATTTGGTTTGGTATTGTATACCTTTGGTTATACAATGAATGCACACAAGTTTTAATGTATATAAAGTATGAATGGATGTCATTTTCAAGCCTTAAAAGTAATTGGATGAGAAAAGAATATGGCAACAAAATGTATGAAGTTTGGTGTAAGTTACTATAGAAAACTACATTAAAATTTGGAAAATATGAATGAGATCGATCTCATGGGATGAGAGATCGATCTGGAAAAGCAAAAAATGCTCTTATTTGAGCAATGTAATAGGGACAGATCGATCTCCAAGGGAGCCAGGTCAATCTGCTGAGCATTCTGTGAAGAAGGAATCGATCCTTAGAGGGCCAAATCGATTTCCTTAAACTACTGACTTGGAGAAGATCGATCTCATGCTTGGGAGCAGATCGATCTCATTAAGTCAGAAAGGTCAGTTTCGAGAGGAAAAAGTGCAGGGCAGATCGATCTCTTTGGAGAGCATATCGATCTCATAGAGACAATTCTACAAATACTGGACTTCTGCACTTCAATTTGGACGAGAGAAACTATTCCATTCAAAAGAAAAAGTGTAACCTAACCCATAAACACTAGGAAACTTCAATTTGTGATCAGTTTTGAGTGAGATATGGTTGAGTAAAGTTGTTTTTAGCAAAGAGGAGAACAACATACTTGGAAACAAGAGATTGAAACCAAGGATTTTAAGAGCAAGGAGGATTTGTACAAATTTAGAGAAAAGGAAAAAAATCTCAGCTAGGTAAGATTTGATGCACCAAGTTAATATATGTTAAACTAGGTGTGTTGATGAGTTTATTGGTATATATATGAATTGTTGGAAATGAAAGAATCATGAAAAATGAGCATGACCTAGCTATTGGTGTGAAAGTGATGAGGAAGCAATGTTAGCATGAATTTAATGATAGAATATGCATATATGGAAGATTATGAGTTAATCTTATGAAATGCATATATTGGAAATAAGGAGAAATAGATATAGCTATGTGGAAAATGTGGCATAATACCATATTGAAAGAAAATCATGAAAATGATGTGTTAAGTTGAGAATTGACAAATGAAATGAGTATATTACGATATACTAACGTTAATACGTATAACAGCTTCGGAGAATCACATTGAACTTGATCGGACTGCAAGAGTGAGCAGAACCGAGGAAGAGAGGTCACTTGAAGTAATCCAAGGTAAGGGAATTTCATGAGCAGCTAGAGATAGCTCAACGCATTTTAAATAGCATTTGATATTATATGCTATATGAATTCCTATGAATAGGCATGATGTTGTGATAGAGATAATGAGGATAAGTGTATTTTATCCAAAACTAGGGTGAAAATACCTTAGAAGCCTATTGTGACTAAGATCCATGATTTTGCATGATAAAATGGCTAATGTTTTCATGTGTATTCAAAAACAGCATATTTGAGTGCTTATTTGATTTGAAATTGGGTGAATTGTGATTTAAATAGCCATCTATCAAGTTTTGTGTGAAAACCATAAGTGTTAGAGAATACTCACACTATATTTTAAGATATGCATGACATAGTACTTGAGTGTTTACTCGTACTACATTTTAATGCGATTTATACATATTAGAGTACTGGGAGTATTGCTCGTACTCAGATTGTGATTGATGCATTATTGAGTATTGGGAGCTATGCTCATACTCAGGTTTACATGATAGAGTACTGGGAGCTTAGCTCGTACTCAGTTTTCACATGTTATACATTATAGAGTATTGGGAGCCTTGCTCATACTCATGTTTTTATATAACCTAGTGTTGGGAGCATTGCTCGCACTAAGGGTTGTGATATTGTGATATGGTCGTGTTGGGAGTTTTACTTGCACGTACAAGTTTTGAAAAGGGCATGAAACAGTCGTGTTGGGAGCCTGTGCTGACTGTGTGTCGCACTGATATATATATGCTCACACGTGCATTATTTTGAGATATGGCAGAGGGCTATCGAAATAACCCATAGGTGTGAGGACTAAGGCTCATGGCGAGCATCCTAACTATGAGGTAGACCCGTAGTATGTGGACTAAGACTCATGGCGAGCATCCTGACTACGAGGTATATCCAAGGTGTGAGGGCTAAGACTCATGGTGAGCATCCTACCTTGAGATAGGGTCCATGGAGTACTATGTACTGTGTATGTCACATGGAGTACATTGTACCGTGAGTACATGATGAGAATAAATTATGAGCTGATGGATAAGATTTGACCCACCTCCCGTTACAGCAATTGTGAGACCCCGCACACCGAGTATTGTGTAGCCTGAGATCATGAAAAATGAGTTATGATCATATACTCGGAACATGTAGTCACCTATCTCTTTTCTTACTAATTGAATTTCTTAAATGAATTACCACATGGTTTTATGATATAAACATGTGAGTTTGTGAATTGTGAAAAGGGTAACCCGAGGGATGGGTGAGACCCAGTTTTCCATGTTTTGAAAACATGATGAATGCCATATGGTTTTGATTTAAATGCATAGCATGATAAATGTGATTTATGTAAAATGACATGAGAAATGCAGTGTTTTGCATATAATGTTGAGGTTGTTAAACCAACATATTACCAGTTTTATAACTGATGTTTTGTATCTATGTATATATATTGCATAATGGTTGAGAGAGATGCATGCTATAGATACAAATAGGGTAAGGAAACGATTTGAAGGCATAAGCATTATATTTTATAGATAGTGCGGTTATCTACTTACTTATCTGATCTCCTTAGTGAGTTGTGAGCTCACCCCCTTATTATTTCCCCTTTTTTAGAGCATCCACAATAGGTGGACACGGTTGAGGACTGATATTTCCCTGATCTGTTGCATATCCATCTTGCTAGAGGTATACACACTCGAACATTTTGTACTGAATATTGTATAAGCACAGCTATGTAAATTAATGTACGGTCGGGATGTATATGTACAAATATTGATATAATGTACAAGAGTTTATATTATAGAAAAGAATATTAAATTCTATGTGTTATGAATGAGTATGAATGAGTGACTAATATCGAATCACAGCCCAACGTTTGATGTGAGAGATGACAGAAGAAGAGGTAAGTGAAATGCGAAAAATTTGTGGTGAATAAGGTAGGTCGCGTGTGGGGGAAGGGTGTGACAGATCGCACCAACTTATACCATGTCGAAGTGAGCAAAGTTGTGCAAACTAGAATCAAACAGAGATGAACTTGTGTGAGTTAGGGCGGGCTGACATAAAATGCACCAAGGTGAGCTTTTCACATGTGCTAGGTCGAACCAACTTGATCAACATCGACGTGAGTTCTTCAATTAAGATAGGTAACGCCCCTTGAGTGTCGAGGCCGGCTTCTTGCCAAGCTTTGTTGCATCGACCTTAGGCATGTTATGGTTAAATTATGTTGTATCGACCCAGCCATGTCATGGTGTGCCCTATGCACGAGGTCGATCATCTTGACTTAAGCTTCACCTTGATCAATTTGAGATACGTCGACGTGAGCTTTATGTGTTAATGTAGTCGTTCCTACCTAAATCACATTGAGGTGAGCTCTGTGCATAAGCTTAGTCATGGCACACCAAGCTGAGCTCTTTGTGTAAGCTTAGTTGTACCAACCTGAAGGACACCGGGGTAAGCTTTATGCATGAGCTTAGTCCTACCAAACTAAGGCATAGCAAGGTGAGCTTTATGCATGAGTGTAGTTGTGCTGACCTAATGCATACAAAGGTAAGCTTTATTCGTAAGTATAGTCATGCCAGCCTGAGGCACACCAAGGGTAAGATTTATGTGTGGACGCAATCGTGCCGACCTAAATCGCATAGAGGTATGTGCTGAGGGGGGTTTTTACTGGGGTGATTTATCCTTAGGTGCATATATTCCGAGGTGAATTCATGTAAGGAGAATTTATGCAAAGGTGAATATGTGTTGAGGTCAATTTTATGGTAAACTGATCTTTGTCACACATGTGCTAAGTGCTGAGGTAAGCTCCTGCAAGCCTGCTTAGTGTTAAGGTCAAATATACAAAGGTGAGTAAGTGTTTAACAAATAGTATCCTTGCAAAGGTGAGCTTATTAATGAACTGTTCCATTTAAAAAAAAAAAAACCATAAGTTTGAAAATTATTTTGCTAGAAATGCTAAGGTTTTATCTAGTTATCCATAAGTTATTCTAATTTTTGACACATAAGGTTAGTCATTATTCTATTACAAATACCAAGGTTTTACCTTGGTTGTTCATGTACTATTCTAGCCTTCATTTATGAGTTATTTATCTTTCAATCATGTGCTATTCATGAGTTATTCTGACTTTTACTTATAACCTTTACTTATGAGTTATTCCATCTTTCACTCATGAGTTATTCTAAACTTGTAAGCTATTTTGATCTTCACTCATGATCTCTTCCATAAGTTTTAACTTAGTGAACATTTCCATAAACCTTGACTTAGTGACCCTTCCATAACCTTTAACATAGTGAGCTCTTTAATAAGCCTTATCTCAGTGAGCTATTTCAGAAGCCTTAACTTAATGAGCTTTTGCATAAGCTTTAACTTAAAGTAACTTAATTAGTGAAATCATCCATAAGCCTTAACTTAGTGAAATTGTTCATAAGTCTTAAATTGATTAGTGAAACCTTTCATAAGCCTTAACTTAGTGAGCTCTTCTATAAGGCTTAATTTGGTGAGCTCTTCCCTAAGACTTAACTCAGAGAGCTCTTTTATAAACCTCAACTCGGTGAACTTTTCTATAAGCTTTTACTTAACATTGAGTTCTTTCACAAGCCTTAACTTAGTGAGTTGTTCCATATTCCTTAACTTGGTGAGCTCTTCTATAAACCTTAACTTGGTAAGCTGTTCCATATACCTTAAATTGTGAGCTATTCCATAAACCTTAACTTAGTAAGCTGTTCCATGTACCTTAAATTGGTGAGCTCTTCCATAAACCTTAACTTGGTAAGCCTTTCCATAAGTTTGAGCTTAATGAGCCTTGCCAAAAGTTTAAGCTTAATGAATTCTTTCCAGAAGTACTTTGAGCTTGATGAGCTTTTGCCATACGTTTGATCTTGATGAGCTTTGCTATAGTTTGAGCTTAATGAGCTTTTGCCTCGAGTTTAAGCTTAACAAGCTCTTGCCATAAGTTCACTCTTACCTTTTTTGAAACATAGGTGTGACCTCATTACTTTTGACCAAGGTTTTCCTTTGGTCATTCAATAAGCTATGTGAGGCTTTTTCTCTAGTTATTTTATGGATTTTACTAATATACGTGATGCGATATTAAGGTTTTAGTCATACCAATGTCCCACCTCAGCCATTATTCTTGTTGTGGTTTCACCTTTGTCATTATTTGTTTTAAGGCTTTACCTCGACTCATTTATGTTGAAGTCTTACTTCGACTATTCTTCTTATTAAGGTTTCACCTTGGCTTTTATTCATATTGAGGTCTCACCTTAATAATTATTCGTGCGGAGGTTTCACCTCGACCATTATTCTTATTAAGGTCTCACCTAGACCATTATTGATGTTGAGATTTCACCTCTGCCATTATTTGTGCTAAAGCTTCACTTTGCCCTTCATTTGTGCCAAGACTTCACCTCGACTAATATTTATATTGAAAAGGTTTCACTTTAGCCATTATTAATGTTGAGGTTTCATCTCGATCATTATACATGTTGAGTTTTCACCTTGACCATCATTTATGTTAGAGTTTCAATATGACCTGTGATGAGGTGATATAAGCCTAGGTGAAATACACTGAGGTGAATTTGGGGCCATACAATATATGTTGAGATGAATTTACCGAACTAAATTCATGGCAAAATGGTTTATGCTGTGGTGAGTTGTGTTGAGGTGATTCATGCAAGCTTTAATAAGATAAGGTATGCGTCTTTCAAAGAGATTTCATTGAAGAGATTGGCATTTATTCATTAAAGAGATAGGTATATTACATAGTGCTTACGTATTAATAGAGGTAAGCCTCAAACAAGCTTCTTGACTATAGCCATTACTAATAATAGACATTCAGGTCATCAACATTTCCTGTTTTTTAAATAATTTTCTCATTAAGGTCTTCCACTTAAAGGTTTCATCTCTAACCACCTTTTTAACAACATATGGTTATTTTCATATGGAAGCCAGGTTACCACCTATTAGCTTTGGGTCTATGGCCATGATGCCACTTCATTCTATGTTTTTTTTAAAGTCAAAACTTTTCTAGTTAGGACATTACATATACCTATAATGGGGTTGGTCTCCACTTCTTCTTTTTCTAATCTTTTAGGTAAGTTAACCCTTTGTTTTCCACCAGCTCAGTCATTCTCAGCTTAGGACCAACATAGTTGCTATGAGCGTTGCCATTGTTTTTTCCATGTCTGCAATCTCCTAAGTTGCATTCATGGTGTTGCTCATTCTCTACAAATATCCTTAGATGACTTTTCTCATGTGCTTTTGTATCTCATTCATCGAGTCAGCTCACTTCTTAGCATAACATGATTGTTGTTTTCGAAAGCTACATCTCTTAGGCTTTGTTCTCAAAGCATTTTATCTTTTTAATGTGGGCCATTTTTTTTATGATTCTCGTGTGGTCATGGTTACTAAGACACGTCTCTTATGCCTTTCTTTTGAAGCATTTTATCTCATTGGCTTAAGCTATTGCAGCTCTTGATTCCATGTGACTATTAGTAATGGTAAAAGGCACATCTCTTGTGTATTACTCTTATAGCATTTTATTTCATTGGCTTACGCCATTTAGCTCTTGATTTCACGTGACCATGGTCACGATAGAATACACATCTCTTGTTCTCTATTCTCTACTTTTTAGGCATTTTTTCTTGTTGGCCTAAGCTATTTCAACTCTGGGTTTTTTCCTCTTCTTAAAAAGAGTGCGAAAGTCATATTTCTTTCAAATTTTCTTACCCTAAAGTACTCGCTTGTTTTTGTTGAAGTTTTATCCATTTGTGGTTCTCAACCTCTCCACCCTTGTGTAGATTCGAAGCTCTTCCTTCTCTTCTTTTTTATCAGCATAGTGGCCATCGTTTCCTCAATATTGATGTATTTCTCAACTTGATGAATGAGCTTTAGGAGAGTTTTAAAGGGTTCTAGTGAGACAGAAAATTTAAACTAGAGTTCGTCCACTTTATTATAGCTTCATTGGTAGTTCTTCTCATTTTCATCAATCTTTACGACCATTATTCATTCAACTTTGACATATTTCTCAGCTCAATAAAGGAATACCTTACATATTAGCAAATAATTTGTTCCTTGTATAGACATGTTAGAAGAAAAAGTCTTAAAAGACCAAAAAAAAAAAAACATAAATACCATCATAGGCTCATCCATGTGCTTCAATGATTTGTTCCTCAATTTCCTCATATCACTTTTATTCTCACCTTAAATGCTTGATGGTTTGCTTGCTCATCAACAAGAGAGGTGATGGTGAATTTTTGTTATTCCCTTTTAGAGGTTGATAGGTTATGAGTTTTTGGGGTAGTTTCTCCTAGGACTTTTGGAATAGTAAAATGGCTAGCATCGCTCTCACTAGGTGATAGGAAGGTGATAATGTTCTGAACCATCGTGGAAAGAGCTCATGGATTAGGGTTTTCATTTTAGGTGTTTATAGCATTGGTGGTTATCGTTTGCTCTTTGTCCTCCACTAGTTTCTTCTTAGGTGTAATTCTTATTGAATAGGCTTTCTACCATACTTTAATTGTTTGGGTTGAGATTGGCTTCAAGGATAACCCTGATATAAAAAAAGGCCAAAGGTGGCTTCGATGCTTGGTGTTCAAGGCTCAAGTCAGAAGGTGAAGTGGAAAAAGAAAAAAAGAGCGAAGCTTAGCCAAAATGAGAGAATGCGTATGAAATGGTGCACAAGGTTACTTGAGTGAGAGAATACCTAATATATGTGAATTGGTCTGATGTGGACAGTGTGGTCCAACGTGCCATGTCTATCCTATGTGGTTAATCATGATTGGCCGACCAAGCATGTTGATGATGTGATTCATTGACATGCTGACTTGACGTGGTTGGACGAGAGTTGCCAACTTAAAATGGTTTCTCTCTAACGTGGGCAAGTGACATGTATCGACGGGCAATCATCCTTAATGAGACTTGCCAGCAGTAAACACACAAAGGTAGGTCAAGGCATGAATGAGGTAGAGTTATGACATCCCTAATTGTCGCTTTCTTAGATACAAAAGACTGCAGTGCCCTTGTCTGAAAATACCCTTGTCACCAAAGGTTATCATTCCTTCTATAACATTAAAAGCTAGTTGAGTAACTAAAAGTGTAGTATCATTTCATAATCTAGAATTTTGATATGTATTTCTCAATATTATAATTACAACACCAAATTTTAGATAAAGTTCATGACCAGGAATAACAGACAAGTTTAATGAACTTAAAATTTTTATTGGATAAAGTAAGTCTTGATCTTGCATGTTATTAGCTACTTGTGAAACTGAATCACTGTTGCCATATCTCTTTGTTGGTGCTGGAACTAAATTTAGTTTGTGTATTTCTCAAGTCAATTGTGTCATTGTACATTGTGATGATAGCTCTCTCTAATATAAACAGAATTTGTAAAATTGGCTTCAAATTTTCTAATAAAGTTGATTAAATTTTCAATGGATTCTACCAACAAATCATTTGGAATATAAATCCAAGTAGGTGCCTCTTCCTTTTCATATGTAGTGATTGTAGTTTCTTGTCTCCATTATTTAGAAGTCATAAATTGCCCAATTGTTTTTATTTTAGCTGTGGTACATTCAACAATATCATTTTTAAAAAGTCTCGTGTTGGTCTTCAAGGTAAATATCTTACAATAACTCCATAATAAACATTTATAGCTTTTTGCATCTACAATTTATGTTTTTTAACCAACTTTAACCACTGGCAAAACTTGCTTGAAATCTCCTTCAAAAGTATTATTTTCCCTTCAAATGACACATAAAATTTTTTGAAGGATTGTCATTTACTATATCACTTAGCAATCTTTTGGTATCAAGGTAGTGAGGCAGATTCTTTGTAATTTTGTAAACACCGTGAATTTTCATGTACTCGGTTTTGTCAATAAGTAACAATTAAACCATTGGGATTAAAAATGTGCTTTTGTGGATGATTAATATGATTTAATCATGGCATGAGGGATTTTGACACATTCAAGCAAATAAATATTCATTTTGAACTATACATGAATATCAGACTAAATTCATTTGGAATACTACAAGGAAAATTTATTAGGTACATAGATATATATATACATATATATATATATATATTCATGTGTTATTTTTATTTATTCTTCTAGTTGAATGAATTGATATATATATATAGTTATGTGAATATATGTATATATATGCATATGAATATATATATATATATATATATATATATATACATGTATATGTACATATACAAAAAATATATGAAAGGGGTAATGGATGGTAAAGGTGTCAGGTGGCTTAGGAAGTGTACTGTTGGCAATATATATATATATAGGAAAGTGAGTGGTTGGTGGCTGTACTGTGTGCAGGTGGTCTGTTGAAGAGAAGGCAACGTGCGCAGAGGAAATGTAACGCAGAAATGAGGTAAGGCAAGGCTGCTCGACTAGGAAGGGAGCTAGAGTGTGGCAGTGTACATGTACATATATATATATATATATATATATATATGAATATTAATCATACTAAATAACTAGTACAAAGGTCTATAATGGCAGGAGATAAAGAGAGGAAACCTAAACAAGGAAAATGAAGGTGGGACAGATGGAGAGGAAGAGACAATTGAGAGAGTGAGTATGGCAGCAAACCGAGAGCAGTAAAGAGAGAAGGAACGAAAGATTGTAAAGAAAAAACAGGTAGTAGAGGTTCGGGTTTGCAGCTCATCGGGAAGGAAAAGAAAGGATGATGAGAGCAATTTAGAGATGAAAAAAATACGTTAAAGGGAGCAGAGGAATGGTATACGGGCTGGAAGTGAAATAGGAAGGAGCTAAAAGAGAAAGTTAAGGAATGAAAGCTGAAAATGAGTAAAGGAATGGTTGGAGAAACCTTAAGCAGTAGCGTGAAACTGAGAGAGTGACTGAAACAAGAAACAGAGACTTAGCCCCTGAATTTGTTTCAATCTAAAAGAGAATAAGAGAAAGAGAGAGACAGTGCAAGGGGAAGAATCACGGTGCTGCTATTGAAGAAAGAGCTTAAAAAATGAGGTTGAAGGAAGGGAATACAGGAAACGAGTGAGAGTGCAAGGTAGGAAAACAGAAGCTGGAAATCGAGAAGAAGTTGGTGCCTGAGATAGGGGAGGAGACCGAGAGAAACGGAAGTTGAACAGAGGAGGCTGAAACGTGGCCACCGGAAAAGGAGTGAACGAAAGGACCACCAATGTAAGACCCGATATTTTCGAGTGCATTTAAAAATGCAAAAGGATTAAAATGGCATTCCTGAACACGTGCAAGGGCAAAATGGTCAAAAGATCGAAATTCGGTATTAACCGAGATAGGAAAATTTAATTAAAAATAGGGATTTGAGAAATCTTGATCAATAACGAAGAAATAATTAAATTTCGGGTTAAATTGATCAAGATATGAATTTATTGGAATAAAATCAAAATTTTTGTATTGAAAAATAATCCCGAAAATAATCGAAAAATATACCGGAAAGGTAAAATCAGACTGAGAAATTTATTTACAGATTAAAGGAATAAAATAGAATTTTTCTAGATATTTTGGGAATTTTATTATTATTTTATTGAATAAAATAATAATAAAATTTTAATTATAAATAAATAAATAAAAGTTAAAAAAAAAGGAAATTTGAAACGCAAGAAACAGAAAACAAAGAGGAAAAGAAAAGAAAAAGGGCGAAAGGCGAACCGAGGAGGATTTCTCACCGGCAAGCCACCACCGGCGGGGCTAAAGGGCCGACGAGGGTCGACGAACGTAGCTCGACCTCGGGTGAACCCACAGGCGGCCGCGACACGCGGCGAGGTGGCCGAAAAACGCCGAAAAATGAAGGAGAAGCCGCGGGGAAGAAATCACGATTCGCCGACGATGGCTGCGATTCGACCCCAGCCGAGGCCCGATTTAGAAAGCCCAGGCTGTGGCGCGCCGATTAGTGGCGGAATCGGCCGGAGAACCGGTCGGACGGCGTCGACACGACCAAATGTTGCCTGAACCGCCCGAACCGGACTGAACCGATCGAACCGGACCGAGCTGAACCGGCGGTCCGAATCGGGTTGAATCGGACTGGACCGGTTCAGCCAAAAAGAGAGGGAAAAAAAAAGAAGAAAAAGGGAAAAAGAAAAAGAGAAAAAATTGGGAAAAATTCCAGTGATGCAATCGAGCTTCGGGTAAGTCGGTAAGCGATCAAACTGACCGATTTAATTTTCAAAATATTTAATTTGATAAATAATCGACTGAAAGTTTACCCGAAAATATATTTAATTGTGTAGCTCGACAATTGGCATCCACCGAGAGCTCGAGATAGCCTCGATTTGAGTACTATCATGGAATCACGGGTAAGTAACCCTTATTTACGACAATTTACATCGTTATGCATGATTGATATTTAACGCATAAATTACGGATTTAATTTCTACATAAATGAATTAAATTCTGGAAAATTGGATAAATTGTCATAAATATTAAATTGAGATATCTGAGAATTTAGAATGAGGATAAATGAATACTGATGGGCCTAATGAGCCCAATAGGCCTCGATAAAGTGTGGTAAACGGGCTTAAGGCCGATTAAGGCCCATTAAGGTGCAATCGGGCCCAATATGGGTAAACGGGCCCAATGATTTAAATTAAGCCCAGAAAATTGTGAAATACAATTAATTGTATTGTATTTGACCTGATGAATGTGTATCCGCAGTTCTGAAGATTTGATTTGGATTTGGAGCAAATCGGACTGCGTGACGAGACATCAGTGGAAAAGGTCAGACTGTACAGAAAAATGAGGTAAGGGAATTGTGTGAGTAGCTAGAGGTAGCTACGCGTATTTTAATAGTTTTTCTGTACACTGAATATGTATGTATACCTTGATTATGTATAATGATCCTAAAAGTGGTTTAAATAATTTTAAGGATCGAAATAGGTGAAAAGTCTATTTTACCCCTATTGAGGGAAGTTCACCTAAGGATGGTGAAAGCATGACATGCATGAAATGCATGATTTAAGGACTTTTATGGTTTAAGAATTTTATTGGTTTTAATCAAAGCAAATTGGTAGATTGGCCAGAAATTGTATAAATTTCACAAGATAACACTACGTAGGTGTTATTCATTTTTAAATGGAAATTTCTTTGGAAAATAGGCCAACTATCAAGTTTGTATGAAAACAGATAGTGCCGACACGTAGTTCGCACTATATCTACGTTTGTGATTGTGCATAAATGTGCTTGAGCGCTTGCTCGCATCGACTTATGTGACATCATATGCATGAAATGTGCTAGAGCATGGTGCTCGCACTGATTTTTATTATTGTGAAATGAGAGCTGCTGGAGCCTAGCTCGCACTCTGTTTTGACATGTTTTGACACGTTTTGATTTGTTTTGACGTGGTATGCATAAAATGGTGCTGGAGCGATTGCTCGCACTAGTTTTAATGGTTTGACATGCATGAGAGATACTGGAGCTTAGCTCGTATCCTGTTTTGATTTAATTATGCATGAAGCCGTGCTGGAGTGTAACTCGCATGAGATTTGATTTAATTATGCATAAAGTCGTGCTGCAGTGTAACTCGCACAAGATTTGATTTACTTGAGCATTCATTTGTGCTGGAGCTTGCTCGCACAAAGTTTTATATGGTTTTTATAATTCATTTGAATGTCGTACTGGAGTTTTTCTCGTACGAGGTTTTCACTGAGTTTCTATACATATCCGTACTAGAGCATTGCTCGTACGTGGATTTTACTTGAATTTATAATCAGTTTAAGTCGTACTGGAGCGCTGCTCGTACGCAGATTTCATTGATTTCTATGAAACCGTGCTAGAGCTTCGCTCGCACGAGGTTTTTAGATATCATGAATATGCATGGAGCTGTGCTTGAGCTTCGCTCGCACAGGGATTTATATTACATGCATATAGCTGTGTTGGAGCCTCATGTAGACTGTGTGTCACAGTGAGATGATATGCTCACACGTGCATTCTGAGACAGAGATGATATGGGTGGATAAGACCTATTGCAGGCACCCCTGATTGAGCTTGGGTTCACGGAGTACGTTGTACCGTGTATATCACGTGGAGTACGCTGTACCGTGGGGATTGTTGGAGTGGAGTGGCATTAGCCACGAGGCAGCAAGCCTTGCCCTCGCAATCCTGGTGTTATGCTGTTTTGGCGGGTAGGACGACCCACCTCCCGTTTCAGGTGTGATACCCCGCATACTAGGTACCGTGTTGCCAGGGATCACTAAGATATGGCCATAGTCCTCGATGTTACTGATAATTACCTGATTGTCTCACATGATATAACTTGTGGTCTGTTAGACCAGGGTAGACCCGAAGGAGGGGTCAGGCCCCCGATTTGACGATTTTATGATTTCATGATTTTATGATTTGTGACCCTGAAAGAAGGGTGGGTTTTATAACCGGAGTTTTATAATGAACTTTACTAAATTGTTTTATGAGATGGACCCGGAAGTGTTAGTTTTTACTGCAGTTTTAAAGAAATGATTTGAATGTAGTAGCATGATGAGGTTTTCCATGCTTTTATTTCAAATTCATGATTTGTCTTATATGACATGAACGAATGCATGATCTTGTTTTACTTCATGCTTATTATGATTTAATGATGTCACATAAAATGCTTTGAATGTATGAATTACATGATTTATATATGCACAAATAGTTTTGGATAAACTATGGCATTGAATATGCATGACTTTGTGCGTGAAATTTTAAATGAAAAGAAATGGATTTAAGGGCATGGCATTATGAGCATGTAGATAGTGGAGCTATCTACTTACTTGCATAATTGCCTTACTGAGCGTGTGGTTTGCTCACCCCCCTTATTTTCCCATCTTTTCAGAGCACTTGAAATAGTTATTGAGCGGCTGAGGACTTGCATACTTAATATCCACTGCTTGCTACTTCCCATCGAGAGTCAGGTATACACATTTGTATAGTTTTGTATCTAAAAATGTAATGCACAGTACTGTAAACGGATATGATGTCGGGGATGTAGAGTTATACATACCATTGGGTATGTTTTTATTTAAAGTCAAAGAATATTAAACTCTGATATATGAATATGATTATGGAAATGGAATGGTAAATGGTGTGAGGTGACTAACACCGAATCATAGCCCAACTGTTTGTAGGATGGTCACGACGAGAGAAGGTAAGAACTAAATAATAAATGAAAAAGTGAAAAATTTACTCTGCTTTTTAGGTAATTTGGGTCGTGACAACCAACGTCAGATGAAAACTTCAAAGGAAGAAGAAAGTGGCCACACCGAGGGAATGAAGGTAGCGATTGAACAATGATGTGAAAGAAAGAAAGAAAGAAAGAAAGAAAGAAAGAAAGAAAGAAAGAAAAAGACGGGAAAAAAAGAGAAGGAAAAAAATATGTATATTGGATTATATATATATATATATATATATATATATATATATAGAAGTATTTGGAGATATGAATTAAGGCATAGAGAAAATTGGAAAACCCGAGGGAATGAGCTCCGGAGAAACAAACCGAGTAGATCGGACCCACTGACTCAGTCACTAAGGCATTGAGGACTACAGGTAGATGCCGAGGTAAGGATAACTTCTGTGTGCTGCTAGAGATAGATTCACGTATTTTTCTATAGAATTGTAGATATAAAATTCTAGGCTGAATTTTGTTGTTATCAAAATTCTAGAAAAACCCTAGGCCGATTTTATAGTTTTTTGTTTTTTGAGAAAAATTTAACCTCAGTAAATCGGCCCATTTTTCGATATAAATTTATTTAGTATGTAGTTAAATATCACTGGAGTTTGTAATTATTGTTTTAAATCAAAAATCCTAAATTAAATTTTCATAAACTGTTTACTGGGATTTTTAACCGAAAAAGTCGAATTAGCCTTTTTCTGAATGTTATATTTTTACCAAACTGGAATTACAGTTGATTTTAATGAAAAATGATTTGCTTATAAGTGATACTGAGAATATGTGATTGAACGCGTACTGATTGTGTGTCGTACGGTCCAACTCACACTGATTTTGAGACAAAGGCATTGATTAAATCATGCTGCACTACTGTTTTTTTATTTCTTTGGTCCATTGAGTACGATGTACCGTGTGACACGCACGTGAGTATGATGTACCGTGTATTCTGGTCTTCAAACATTCTGTTCTGTGAGCCGTTAGGGTAGCTGACCACTCCCACAACGATTGATATCCCGAAACACCTGATCAGTGATGTCCAGAGTCACCGACATTGGCCAATTGCCATTCTGAATTTTGATATAGCATGTTCTGCCTTGTCTTGTCTATTCGATTTACTGGATTGACAGTTTGAATTGTAATATTTTGTGGAAATCGTTTATTCTCCTACTTAATGTTTTCGAATCCTGTATTTTTTACAGTAGACTGTTTATACTATCAATATTAGTACTATTTTTGAATTTTGATTATGGTATTATTGATTTTGCCAAATTATATGTATATTTTCATGAGAATCCATATTTTGACATATATATAAGTAGTGTATTTATCTACCTGCCGCATGTTTTTCTTACGAGCGCGTTGAGCTCACCCTTTACTTTCCTCCATCGAGCCTCGTCAGTAGCTGGGACCATTTTTATAAGTTGAATTGTTTTGCACAGCCATACGTCTGCAAAGTATTCTTTCGCGTTAAAGGTATACCCAGTATAGATATCTATTTTGTATCTAAATTTTGTAAGTACAGTAATGCATATGAAAAGGGAATGTGAACATGAAAATTTTGTAAAAGAAGAATTACGCTGAAGTAATTGGAAGGTACTATCATTAGTTTTATTTAAATTTGTTACCAAGAAATAAAATTGAATAGGCAGATTTATTGTTATGATCTATTATCGACTCGTAGCTCAACCATATTGTATAAGAAAAAGGGTCATTTCAAAAGTTAGTATTAGAGCAAGGTTAGCCTGATATGAGTCGATATTAAGAGTAAGAGAAAATTTGGAAAGTTCACATCCCCAACATTACTGTACATTTTATAGATACAAATGGGTATACTTGGTTGTGTTTTGGCTAAGAAATTGCTACTGAATGGAGGGAAACTTTTAGATATGGCTAGTACATCATGTGGTCGAACGAGAGGGCGAGAGGGCAAGTCATCCTAAGGCTATAAGGATAGGCCTGAATAGTAGGGTGGCCCCTCAGTTGAGCAGCCCACTCGTAACCCTGCTGAGAGCTCCAAAACCTGAATTACTAGCTTGGAACAGGGTATGGAGTCGATACTGAACTTGATCGGGCAAGTAATGGCCAGATTGGATAATACACCGAGCACTACTGCTCAGGCTACATCGACTGCTTCAGTAGTCGCGCCTAAGACACACGTGTCAGGCCAGACAACACCAGTGCCACCAGCGAAAGAACCCTCTACATCTTCGCCTACTACATTATCGCAGACCCCACCTATACCACATTCACTAACGCTAGTGGCCCCACCACAGCATAGTGACGAGATGGGGTATGACTGTGAACTAGATAGACTGAGGCAATTTTAGAAGTTCAAGCCTCCATCTTTCAGTGGGGTTAAGAATCCAGTAGTTTCAGAAGATTGGATAAATGAAATGGAGAAGCTCTATGGATTCTTTCGATGTACATCTACTGAGAAGGTAGATTTTATAGCTTTTGTATTGAAAGAAGAAGTAGAACACTGGTGGAAGTCCACCTGATGGATCCTGAGAGCTAGACATGGGGTGATTACATGGGATTTGTTTCTTGATGCTTTCCGGAGGAGATACATTCCAGATACTGCCCAGAGGAGATTATAGATAGAATTTTTGAACTTAACATAGGGGAATAAGTCTGTGGATGAGTATGAGTCTAAGTTCACCTTACTGGGAAGATATGATCCGGACACTATGGATAATGGGTGAAAAAGTTCCAAAAGTTTATGGATGGACTGAGGCCTTCGATCCGAGCCTGACTAGCTTCGTTAGACCTCAGTACTTGTGAGGAGGTAGTTCGCTTAGCCTAGTTATGCGAACAAGATTATGAGATGCATGCCTCTGAGGTCAGTAAAATGGGCAAAGGTAAGGATCAGGATCGAAAAAGGTCAATTGTAGATAGGAGTGGTAGAGAGGAAAGAAGACTATTGTATAAGCGACAGAGGGATTATGAGGAGTCACAGGGTAAGACTGTTAAGCCTCCTATCTATTCGACCTCAGCTCCGACTAAGGGGATTATGTTCGGAGGACACCGACCTAATTTTGACGTGTGTGGCAAGAAGGGCCCCTATGAGGGAAATCATGGTAACGGGCCCCTACTATTGGATGACTGAGGCTTGTTTCAAATGTGGCAAGACGGGGCACTTAATCAGGAATTTTCCAAAGAATATCAGTTCAGCTTCGCAGAAGAGTATAGAATAGTTGAGGACACCTGCTACTACCTTTACACCGAGAATGAAGGCTACAGTGGAAGAAAAGGGTAAGCAGGTCGCAGAACAAGGGCGAATGTACGCCCTTGAGCATGAGGCAATAGGAACTGATGCACCAGCAAAAGCGTATATTAAAGCAATAGTTTTATTTGACTCTGGTGCAACTCATTTATTTATATCACCTATTTTTGCATGTAAATTGACTTCTTATGTACAACCTAAACCAGTGGGAAAGATGTTAATGATTAGCACACCAATGAAAGATAGTTGAATGACAAAACAAGTATATAAGGATTGTAGGCTCAAAATAGGAAACAAAAATATGTTGCAGACCTAGTCCTATTAGACATGTATGATTTTAATGTGATATTGGGCATGGACTGGTTAGCAGTAAATCAAGTTATTCTTGATTGTTATAATAGGACAATAACATTTTACCCGAGGAATATGTTGTGAGTTTTTTTTTCTGAAAAGTAATGAAAAAGAATTGGTAGTTGAATGACAAAATTCTCACTAACTATATGAAAAATATTTTGAAGGTTACATTGCCTATGTAATCGATACGAACAAGGCAAGTTCGAATTTGAGTGATATTCCTATGGTCAGGGAGTTTCCCGACGTATTCCCGAAAGAATTACCAGGGTTACCTCCAAATAGGGAGATGGAGTTCTGTATTGACTTAGTGCCTGGTACTAAACTGATATCTAAACCACCTTACAAAATGGCTCCAGTTGAGCTAGAAGAGTTGAGGAAGCAATTATAAGAATTACTGGATAAGGGGTTTATCAGGTCGAGTGTTTCACCATTCGGTGCACCGGTATTATTTGTCAGAAAGAAAGATGGGAGTGTTAGGTTGTGCATTGATTATAGACTACTCAATAAGGTGACCATCAAGAACAAATACCCCTACCTCGTATCGATGATTTGCTTGACCAACTGCGAGGAGCACTGATCTTTTCCAAGATTGATATGAGGTCAGGGTACCATTAGTTGAAGATCAGAAGTAAAGATGTACCCAAGACAGTCATGCCTTTCGGGTTGACAAATGCTCCTGCAGCTTTCATGGAACTGATGAACAAAGTACTTAATTCGTACCTGGACAGATTCATTATAGTTTTTATTGATGATATTTTAGTATATTCCAAGTCCAGAGAAGAACATCAAATAGCTTTTTTAGGTCACATTATGTCAAAGGATGAGGTGTCTATAGATCCGTCTAAGATCGAGGTTGTAGTGAAATGGGAAAGACCCAAAACTGTTACTGAGATTCAGAGTTTTTTGGGTTTAGCAGGATATTACAGAAGGTTTGTTAAAGATTTCTCTAAGTTGGCTGCTTCTTTGACACGACTTACAAGGAAGAATGTTAAGTTTGAATGGAGTGACTCATGTGAGAGGAGTTTTCGGGAATTAAAGCACAGACTAACCACCGCACCTATTTTGACTATACTCGCTAGTTCGGGAGGCTTCTTGGTGTATACAGATGCGTCCAGTCAAGGTTTGGGATGCGTGTTAATGCAGAATGGGAAGGTAGTTGCATATGGTTCCCATCAACTAAAAGACCATGAAAGAAACTATCCGACCTACGATTTGGAATTAGCAGCTGTAGTATTCGCACTGAAAATATGGCGCCATTATCTGTATGGAGAGAAGTTTCAGATCTTTATAGACCATAAAAGTTTCAAGTATTTATTTTTGTAAAAGGAGTTAAACATGAGGTAGATGAGATGGATAGAGCTTTTGAAGGATTATGACTGTAAGATCCTATACCACCGGAAAAGGCAAATGTAGTAGCAAATGCCTTAAGCGGGAAGAACATCGAGATGGTATCGTACATGATAAGAAAATATGAATTGCTGGAACACTTTACGAGCCTCAACTTGGACATTGAGCCATCCGACACTGCTAGTTATGGTGTGATAGCTAACCTGAGAATAGAACCGAATTTGATTGACATAATTCGACAGACTTAACGTATTGATCGATATTGCATGAATATGGCTAGTCAGACCCAATTAGAAATTGTGACAGAATTTGAAGTTAGCCTTGATGGTATACCGAGGTTTAAAGGTAGAGTTTGTGTTCCCGATGATGCATAGTTGAAGAAACTGATATTGACAGAAGCTCATTCCTCGAGATATACCTTACACCCAGGAAGTAATAAGATGTATCAGAATTTGCGAAAAATTTATTGGTGGTTAGGAATGAAGAAAGATGTGGCTGAGTTTATAGCTCGATGTCTTGTGTGTCATCAAATTAAGGTAAAGTATCAGAAACCTACAGGGTTGTTACAGCTTCTACCAATACCAACATGGGAATTGGAGCATGTCACCATGGATTTCATTATGGGATTGCCAAGGACCCGTAAAAACCATGGTGCGATTTGGGTAATCGTTGACAGATTGACAAAGTCCATCCACTTCCTGCCTATGAAGTCTACTGATACTTTGAGTGCTCTAGCAGATTTATATGTGCTAAAGATTGTGAGATTAGATGCCATACCAGTGAGCATTGTATCTGATAGGGATTCCTAGTTTACTTCACACTTCTGGGAACATTTACAAGAAGCCTTGGGAATCCAACTGAATTTTAACACAGCTTTCCATCCTCAAACAGATGGGCAATTAGAGAGGACTATTCAGACATTAGAGGATATGTTGAGAGCTTGTGCCTAAGATTTTAAAGGCTCTTGGGATAACTATGTAAGACCTGAAATTTAATATGTACTCTTTATGATTTGTGATGTACGAATAAGTCACATTTGATATAAATCATAAGGAATGAATGTTTTTAAGTTCCAAATGTGTAAGAAATGCAAAACAGGTAGTGAAGCAAATTGAATATCAATGTAACAGTGAAATTTTGGAAACATTACAGCAGAACTGCTGCAGATGAGTAGCAAATCGATCTCATTAGCAAGGAAGATCGATCTCATGGCTTGAAAATGCAAAGCCAAGCATTCTACAAGAGGCAGATCGATCCCTTAATAAGAGCAGATCAACCTTGGATAGGTTTTAGGTAGAATAGATCGATCTCATAACAAGGCTAGATCGATCTCCATATGATTCTTTGTTAAGCAGATCGATCTCATAAGCATAAAAAGTCAAATTTTGAAGAGATAAACATAGGGCAGATCGATCTCATGTCGTTAGGAGATCGATCTCCAAGGGCAATTTTATATATACACAACTTTGCAACTTCATTTTTCCCGAGAGCAACAAACCCTTCATGAACCAAAGTGAAACCTAAACTTCCTACTCCAAAAATATTCATCTTTTAATCAGTTTTGAGTGAGATTCTTTCAACAAAGTTGTTCCTAGTAAAGAGTAGAACAACATAGTTGGAAACTAGAAGTTAGAATTAAAGATTAAAGGAGCAAGGTGAATTTTCCCAAATTTGGCAAAAAGAGGAAAAATTCAAGCTAGGTAAGATTCAATACACCAACTTCATATATGTGATGTTTGATTGGTGTATGTTTGATTTGCTGAAAACACCTTGATCATGTAAAATGTCCATGACCTAGAATTGGCATGAAATTGGGGAAAATGAGAGAAAGCTGAGTAAACATGGATTTAAGGATGAAATAAGCACGTATGTATGATTGTAAGATAGTTTTATGAAATACATAAATTGGAATAGATGAGAAATTCATAAATGCAAATAGGTATATGAGATATATGGTGAAATGCCATAATATGAGAAAATGATGAAATTGAGGCATAGGGAGATTTATGCCGGTTTAATTCGAATCGGTAGACTTGAATGAGTCTAATAAGTTCCCAAGAAATGATTGGCAAAATTGAATGGACTTAAGAAAGAGTAAAGTCCAATAAGCTGAAATAAGGCCAAATGAGTGTAAAGAGGCCTAAATGCATTGATTTAGATTCATGCAAGTGAAAACAAAGTATATTAAGGTATACTGATGAGAATGATTATTAACAGCTTCGAAAGTTGATATTGGAAGCTGATCGGACTGCGAGAGTGAGTAGCACCGAGGAAGTGAGGTCACGCGATGTGATCCGAGGTAAGAAAATTTTGTGAGTAGCTAGAGGTAGCTACACATATTTCGAATAGAATTTTGATTATTATACTATATATGAAATCCTGTGTATAGAAAAGTCGTAATAGGAACCAATAAAGTAAATTATGGTTTTATCCAATTTAAGGATAAAAAGCTTAGGAAGCATGTTTGTAACTAGTTTTAATAGTTGCATGGATAGAATGACTAAAGTTTTCATGTATATGCGAAAACAGCACATTCGAGTGCCTATTTGATTTGATTGAATGAAACTTCAATTTAAATAAGTCATCTATCGTTTTGTGTGAAAACCATTAGTGCTAGAGAATACTCGCATTAGATTTTATAAGATGTGCATCGCATAGTACTTGAGTATATTCTTGTACTTGATTTTAATGTGATTTATGTATGATAGAGTATTGGGAGCATAGCTCGTACTCAGTTTTATTGATTGATGCCTGATAGAGTATTGGAGCATTGCTCATACTCAGGTTTACATGATATAGTGCTGGCAGCATAGCTCGCACTAGTTTTATATGACCATATGCACAAGTTCGTGTTGGGAGTTTACTCACATGTACCAAATTTTGAAAGAGAGAGCATGAAACAACCGTGTTGGGAGCCTATGCTGACTGTGTGTCACACCGATTATATGCTCACACATGCAATATTTTGAGATATGACCAAGGGCTATGAAAAAACTATTACCCATGGTATGAGGGCTAAGACTTATGTCAAGCACCCCTATTATAAGGATTGGGTCCATGGAGTACTTTGTACCATGTATATCACATGGAGTACGATGTACCGTGAGTACATGATGTTATTGAGTTGTGAGCTGATGGTAGAGGATTTGACCCACCTCCTGTTACAGCAAATGTGAGACCCCACACACCGAGTACTGTGTAGCCTGGGATCACAAAAAATGAGTTATGATCATTATCTCGGAACATGTAGTCGCCTATCTCATTTCATTCACTTGAGATTTCTTGAATGAATTATCATATGATTTTATAATCTGAATATGTGACTTTGTGTGTGAAAGGGTAACCCAAGGGATGGGTCAGGCCCAGATTTTCGTGTTTTTAACATAACGATATGCCATATTATTTTGATTTAATTGAAATGGCATGATAAAATGTGATTTCTATGAATTGCATGAGAAATGCAATGTTTTACATAGATTGTTGAGATTATTAAACCAGCATGTTTTCAGTTTCATAATTGATGATTTATATTTATATGTATATATTGTATAAAGGTTTCAAGAAAGACACATGCTTTAGATATGAGTCGAAAAGGAAATGATTTAGTGGCATGAACATTGTATTTTGTAGATAGTGTGGTTATCTACTTGTTTGTCTTATTTCCTTACTAAGCTGTGATCTCACCCCCTTTTTATTTCCCCATCTCTACAGAGCGTCTGCAGTAGTTGAGCACGGTTGAGGACTGGTATTTCTTGATCCGCTGTATATCCATCTTACAAAAGGTATACACATTCGAACGTTTTGTACTGAACAATGTAAAAGCACAGTTATGTAAATGAATGTACAGCTGGGGATGTATATGTACAAGTATTTGTATTAAAGTATATGAGTTTACTTTTAAGAAAAGAGTATTGACATGTATGTATGTTATGGAATGAATGTGGTTGAGGTGACTAATATCGAATCACAGCCCAACAGTTTGGTGTGGAGTTATGACAGAAGGAGAGGTAAGTAAAATGTGAAAAAATTATAGTGGTTTCAAAAGGTCACGTGAGAGTGGAGGGTGTGACAGACCATTTACTGCTAGCAGAGTTTGCATATAATAACAATTACCACTCAAGTATCGAAATGGCACCGTACGAAGCGTTGTATGGTCGAAGGT
This sequence comes from Firmiana major, assembly GCA_033439115.1. Taxonomy (NCBI): domain Eukaryota; kingdom Viridiplantae; phylum Streptophyta; class Magnoliopsida; order Malvales; family Malvaceae; genus Firmiana; species Firmiana major. The sequence continues at coordinate 8,040,785 of CM065902.1, read as the reverse complement.
CTCGTTCACCAAGAAGTGGGAGAGAGAAAGATATTTGCTCTCGATCTAGTTAAGCAAGCTTCAGAGGATGTTCAATTGATTTGTGAGAGGTTGAGGATAGCCCAAAGCATGCAAAAGAGTTATGCTGACCAAAGATGAAGACCCTTGGAATTTTCAGTAGGAGATTCGATGTTTCTGAAAGTTTCTCCTTCAAAGGGCATAATGAGGTTTGGGAAGAAAAGAAAGTTAAGTCCCTATTATATTGGATCTTTTGAAATCTTAGATCGAGTGGGAGACAAAGCTTAGAGATTGGCTTTACCACCAGAGTTATCGAGTATTCATAATGTTTTCTATGTCTCGATGCTTTGAAAGTATTATCCAGATCCGACACATGTGATTAAGTATGAATCGCTGGAGTTAAAGGAGGATATGACATATGTGGAAAAACCGATTCTGATACTTGATAGGAAAGAGAAAACGTTATGGTTTAAGACAATTCAACTAGTTAAGGTTCTGTGGTAATATCACACTTCGAAGGAGGCCACGTGGGAATTAGAAAGCTTAATGTAAGAGAAATATTGTAAGACCCGATTTTTATTGTATTTTCTTATGATTTACACATTGTATGGATATTGTTATATGTTAATGGAATCATAAGAATGATGATTTTGATCATATAAATATGAATGAAGTAATCGAATGTACGTAAAATTTGAAAACGGACAGTTAAGGAATTTTAAATTAAATTTATGAGATTTGAACTGTCCGGAGAGAGATACGAATTTTAAATGAGAAATTATACTGGGTCCAAGAAGGAAAGTCGGCCTAAATTGGTCCCGAACGTGTAGAAGGGTAAAATAATCAAAAGATCGAAATTCGGTATAAATTCGATAAGAAAATTTTATTAAAAATATGGAATTGAGAAATCTTGATCAATAATGAAGAAATTATCAAATTTCGAGTCCAATTGATCAAGATTCGAAATTATTAAGATTTACTGAAAATTTACTCGGGACAATATTCCAAAAATACAGAGAAAATATACCGAAAAAAGGGTTAAAATAAAATAAATAAATTGAATAAATTAATTATATAATAAAATATATAATTTATTAGATATTTTGGGATTTTTAATGATATTTTAATGATTATAATAATAATAAAATAAATTATAAATATAATAATAAAATAAGTAACAAAAAAACAAAAAATAAAAATTTACTCTGATTTTTGGGTGGTGACAAATGGTGGTATCAGAGCGAGATTGGTCTGATGTGTGTCAGTGTTAGTAATTAGGAAATTACATCCCCGTGTTACTGTCTTGGTTTAATACAATCGTGTATATTGAGATGAGTTTTAACTAAGAAATGGTTGAGAATGCAGTAATATGGGCATTATGCCGAACACCAATCGCGGTAGAGGGGGTAGAGCATGAGGCAGAGGCCGTAGAGGTAGGCCTGAGCTTGCTAGTCGTGCTGAGTCGACTCATGAGACTCATGAGAAGGTTGAGGTGGAGACTGATGTTGAGTATACTCCACAGGGTCCTATAACGAGACCAGACAGTATTGAGATACGCTTCACGAGGATGGAGTGCAGTGTAGAAAATATTTTGGAGTTGGTTACTCAGTCTATACAGGTAGTTGAGGATAGGCAGGGTAAAGCCTGAACAGATGCCTCAGATTATAGAGATTCCTACACCCCTCCGGTATTTAGCGAAGTAAAGAAACCAATAATTACTGAGGATTGAGTGAATGAGATAGCGACGTTGTATGGATTCTTTCGGTGTATGTCGGTCGAAAAAGTGATTTTTAAATACGTTTATGTTGGAGGACGAGACGGAGTATTGGTAGAAATCCGCTCGACCCATTTTAAGAGTTAGACATCCAGGACTGATATGGGAGATAATTCTGGATGCACAATGACAGTATATATTTCAAACATTGTTCAGAGGAATTTACGGATAGAGTTCCTTACTCTGACCCAGAGGAACAGGTCAATCGATAAGTATGAATCTCAATTTACATCCTTGCGCAGGTATAATCCGACATTATGAACAGTGAGAATCGAAAGGTCCGAAAGTCATGGAAAAACTCAGACCGTCTATCAGAGTCTGATTGGCCCCGTTAGATATCACTATTTACGATGAGGCAATGTGCAGATCACAGTGCGTGAATAAGATTAGGAATTGCATGCCTCTAAGTTTGAGAAAGGCAATAAGAGCCGAAATAGAGACAAAATGAAAATAGTGGATAACAGAGATGTCAAAGCAGGAAAAAGACAGTTTGGTAGGAAATTTGGAGTTAGTGAGTTATGGGGTAAGATGATTGGTAAGCCCAATGTATCCAGTTTCAACGCTTACACGGATATTGTGATTGGAGGACCCCGACCTGCTAATAGGCAGTGTTGGATGTGTGGTAGTTACCACGGAAATAGGCGGTTGAATGAGGGCGAGTGTATGCCTTGGACCAGGACACTATTGATGCTCCATTTGATGTGGTGTAAGGTACCATCTTGATTGTTAATATTGAAGCAATTATTTTAATTGATCCTGGTACTACACATTTATTCATATCGTCGTCATTTGCATATAAGTTAGTGATATATGTGAAGCTTATATCATTAGGCGAAATGCTGATAGTTAGCTCCCCAATGAAGGATAGTCTGCAAATTAAATATGTCGGTAGAGATTGTAAGTTGAAAGTGGGGGAAAGGAACATGCGGACCAATGTCATTCTATGAAATATAAGTGTTTTGATGTAATATAGGGAATAAGTTGATTGGCTACAAACAATGTTGTTGAAATTGCTATTCTAAGATAGCGATGTTTCACCCTAGAAAAGTGTACAGTAAGTTTTAACAAGTAATGAAAGAGTTTTGTTATAGTTGATATACGAAAGGAGATAAGCTTTGAGATGTGATAGATCCTGAATACAAGATATATTGGAATAAGATGCGTATGCAAGGTAAGAATATCTCTGATATGTGAAGAAATTTGGATTAAGCGATATGTAGTGAATATGAATTATGACCAAGGATAAGGGGGATATACCCACAACCACTCCATGTGGTCAAGTCTGAGGGTTAATAAAGATATTTCAAAATACCTCCCCGCCTGAAGACTTGACAGTGTCTAGAAGTACACATAACCTATCAATTGAAATCGACAGTCGTAATATATACATTTAAAATTAGGGTACCTTTACCTATATAAAGAAATATAGAATTCGATTAATCATGAAGGTTTAAAAATTAAAATTTTGTAAAAGTCGTTAATATAAGAAGAAGGAAATGACGCCGGTTAGTATCTTGAACAAAAGCGATTTTGAAATGGCATTATACATTTATGCGTACATAGGTCAAGGATATAGGTTATTGAAATATTTAGTGGAATTCAACTACGATGAGGTTCTTTTCTAATACTAACATTTGTTCTGTGGTAGTGAGCTTAAAAGTTGAAAACTAAACTTGATTTATCGAATCGAACAGGATCAGTGTAAGAATGTAAGACCCGAATTTAATTAAAATACGAAATGAATGAGTATTCGTGAAGGGAAGTCGGGTTAAATTAATCCCGAACATGTGTAAGGGCAAAACGGTCAAAAGACCAAAAGTCGGAATAAATTCGATGAGAAAAATTAATTAAAAATAACGGATTGAGAAATCTTGGTCAATAAAGGTGAAATAAATTTATTTTGGGTTAAATTGATCAAGATATTAATTTATGGAAATTAATCGAAATTAATCGGGATTTTTAGTTCGAAAAAATAATCCCGAAAATAATCGAAAAATATACCGAAAAGTCATTTGGGACAATATCCCGAAAATACGGAGGAATTATACCCGAAAAAGGGTTAAAATATAATAAATAAATTAAATAAAATTAAATTAATTAATTTAGAATTAAATAATAATTTTAAGGATATTTTAAGGGATATTTTGGATTTTTATAGAGTATTTTAAGGAATAGTGTAATAATTAAAATAAATAATAATAATAAAAATAATTAATAAAATAAATGAAAAAAAAGGAATCAGAAAAATGGATCGGGGAGAGAGAAAAGAAATGAAGGAAACGGAAACGAAGCAGCCGAACCGAGGAAGCCCGAGGTCGCACCGGCGACCGACAGGCTCCGACGAGGCCACGAGGAGGTAGAGGAGAGACGGCGAGCACATGGGCACCGGAATCGCAACGTACAGTGGCCGGAGGAAGCCGATCGGAGGAGGGAAAGCACCGAGGAGAAACGGCCCGATTTCCGGCGATCCATGGCGGCTGGGCATCAACGGAGGCCACCGAATAGTTCAGGAGGAGGAGCCGGTCATTTTGAGACCGGTAGCAGCCGACGAAACGGTCGGAATGGCCGACGACGGCCAAGAGGAGAAATGGGTCCCGACGGTCGGAGGAGAACAGGCCGGACCGGCCATTTTCCGGTGAGCTCGAGGCGAACCAAGCCCAGATTCGTGATGCGGACGACCCAACGGAGATGCTGGCGGTGGAAGCCGATGGAGAACCGGTCGGCAAGGCGGTGAATCGGTCGAACCGGAGTGAACCGGGGTGAACCGACGGGTCTGAACCGGTCCAAACCGGACTGAACCGGTTCAGCCAAAAAGAGAGGAAAAAAGGAGAAAAAGGGAAAAAAGAAAAAGAGGAAAAATTGGGGAAAATTTCAGTGATGCAATCGAGCTTCGGGTAAGTCGATAAGCGGTCAAATTGACTGATTTAAATTTTGGAGTATTTAATTTAATTAATTTTGGGTCGAAAACTTACCCGAAAAATTGTGGAATTGTGTAGCTCGACGATTGGCATCCAACGACAGCTCGAGATAGCCTCGAATTTCGTACTAGCATGGAATCTCGGGTAAGTGACCCTTATTTACGACAATTTACATCGTTATGCGTGATATGAATTTAAATTTCGCATAAATTGAATTAAATTATGGAAATTTAGATAAATTGTCGTAAATAATCGATTTAGTTATTCAAGAATTAGAACGAGGCCCAATAAATTATTAGTGGGAACAATGAGCCCAATAGGCCTCGATAAAGTGAAAATTAAGTGGAAAACGGGCTTAAGGTCGATTAAGGCCCATTAAGTTGCAATCGGGCCCAATAGGGGTAAATGGGCCCAATGATTTAAATTAAGCCCAGAAAATATTAAATACAATTAAATTGTATAATATCTGACCTGAGGAATATTAATACGCAGTCCCGGGCATTTGATTTGGAGTATATCGGACTGCGCGACGAGACAACAATGGAAAAGAAAAGGTCAGACTCGACAGGAAAATAAGGTAAGGGAATTCTACGGACTGCTAGAGGTAACTTTACGCAATTTTAAGTTCATTTGCAGTCTTTAAAAATTACCTGAAGGGTCTAGAGGTCAAATAATAATTTTAGTGCCCCGTATGGGTAAAATTACTGAAATACCCTTGTTAAGGGTAAATGTTTACAAATTTAGGAAAAATTGGGAGGAGAAAGGACAAGAGGTACCTGCTCGTTCTGGAGGTATTTTAACACATGCATGAGTAGGCTGGCTCAATTTTAAAGAAAAATGCATAGCATTGCATACCTTAAACGATGTAATTTCTGTGAAAACTATTTGGAGATAACCGAGCCGCCTACGTGTTTTTATTTACATGTGACGTGCTAGAGCTCAGCTCGCACGATGTTTGATTTGTGTGATGCATGCATTAGTGCTGGAGCGAGAGCTCGCACTAGAGTTTTACATGCATGGGTGTTAGAGTCTAACTCGCACCAGATTTTACATGATTTTCGTGACAGGGTGCTAGAGTCTAACTCGCACCATATTTTTACATGATTTTCGAGACAGGGTGCTGGAGTTTAACTCGCACCAGATTTTATAAGATTTTCATGTGATTTATATACAGAGTGCTGAGCTTAGCTCGCACTAGATTTACTGGATTTGTGGAGTAGCGCTGTCTGCCTTTGGAGTCAGCCAAAAGGCCCAACAGGCTCAAAAGACCTCTTAGGTGGGGTGAGAGTGAGGGATGAGGTTGGCGGCCTTGTGGGGATGTAAAGCGGGCTCTGCCAGTTTTATTTGATTTGATGAGAGTGCTGAGCATCGCTCGCACTGATTTTATGAGAACATGTGATGAGCCGTGCTTGGAGCATCGGGTAGACTGTGTGTCACCGATTAAATAGGCTCGCACGTGCATTTTGAGACGTGGCATGAGTATTGAGAAACAAAACCTCTCTGTGGGAAGTAGGCCATTTGGGCTGGAGTACCTAGAGTGATATGGGTCCATGGAGTACGATGTACTGTGGGGTATCTTCGGATACGGTATCTTTGTGATACAGGGTATCTTCGGATACGGTATCTTGTGATACGGGGTATCTTTGGATACGGCATCTTCGGATGCGTGAGATCGGATAAGACTGACGGGTTGGATTGACCCACCTCCCGGACGGTTCCCGATCAGGGTGAGACCTCGCACACTGGGATCCGTGAAGCTAGAGGGACTCACGAGGACACATATGGCCAGTCCTGGTTATTGCCGTTATACAGATATTGCCTCGTCTCGCATGTCGACGATTTCGATGATTTAAACTGGGTTTTTAATTAAATGTGCATGATGGTTATTTCCATGCTTTTTAAACCCATGTGTGATGTATACCGATTTTCATGGTTTTGTGTGAGTCAGGATCACCTGAAGGAGGGGTCGAGTCCTGACTTTATTGTGAAAATTTTAATTGAGAAAGAAATGATTTGAAATAATTGCATGTTGAATTTTCTGTGCAAACTCAATTTACATAACATCATAACTTTCATATCATCTGTTTTAAATGTGTGGAGAAAGGGTGGTTTATGCATGGCACCACATTCATGTAGGTAGTATGGTTACCTACTTGTTCGTAGGATTGCCTTACTGAGCTTGATGTGCTCACCCCTTTCATTTTCTCCCACAGATAATCTCCAGTTGAAGTTGCGACGACTCAGTACTGCATTTCGGATATCCGCTGCTGCCCATCAACATAAGGTATATACACTTGTACATATTGTATCTACATAAGCATAGCACAGTAACATGTTTGTAAGTAACTTTAGGGGATGTATAAATATTATAAACAATTATAAATGACTGGAGAAGAAATAAGTAATATGGTAAATGTATGGTGGGACTGGCATTGACGCACAGCCCAATTATTAGTGGAGTGTGGTCACGATTCGAGGACAGGTAAGAATTTAAGTAAATAAACAAAATGCGAAAAATTTACTCTGATTTTTGGGTAGTTTTGGGTCGTGACAAAGAATAAGTATTTCGTTCTACTATAGATGATCCATTGGGTTAGCTGCAAAAAGTGTAAATTTTTTTAGATCGATTGGAAGTCTGGGTTTTATCCGTTGAGAATTTGGAATGTGGATGTGCCCAAGACAATTCTTTATACTCGTTAGGGCATTGATGAATGAGGTATTTAAACTTTATTTAGACCGATTTGTTATCATCCTCATTGAATATATTTTGGGTGTATTTAAAGTCCAGGAAAAATCATAAGCAACAATTGGAAATTGTTTTTACAGATGATTTGTTGAGAGTTCTTAAAATGGACAACTTTATTGACACGTTTAACTTAGAAAAAGTTGTATTTGAATGGGATGATAGACGTGACAGGAGTTTTGTGTATTGAAGTATGAACTGACCACCGTAATTATTTTCACTATACCCAATAGCTTAAGAGGTTTCGTAGTGTAAATGGATACCTCAAAATAATGAGTGGGCTGTTTATTGATGCAAAATGGGAAGATAGTCGATTATGGATCCAGACAGTTCAAGGACCATGAAAGAAACTATCCGACCCATGATTTAAAGTTGGTAGTGTAGTAATGCACTGAGGGTATGGCGCCACTACTTTTACAATGAGAAATTTCAGGTATACACTGATCATAAAAGTCTCAAGTATCTATTTTCATAAAAAGAAATGAAAATGAAACAACAAAGAGGGTTTGAGCTTCTAAAAGATTATGATTGTGAGATATTGTACCACCCAGGAAATGGTTAATATAGTGGCTAATGCTTTGAGCAGAAAGAGCCACGGGATGGTAATGATCAGGGAGTGTGAGCTGTAAAGCAGTTTGTGAGCCACAATAGTGATGTGATCCCTTCTGATGATGACAGTGATTATGTGACAGCTAGCTTGATGTTAGAACCAGATTTGGTTGACCGGATTTGATAGGCTTAGCGTGATGATCGACAGGGTGTCGATAGTGTTAGTCAGATTCAGATGGGTATCATGACAGAGTTCACAGTGAGTGATGATGACTTACTGAGGTTTGGAGGTAGAATAATGGCTCCCAAGGACCATAGCTGTTGAGATTGTTAATGACAGAAGCTCACAATTTGGGATATACAGTGCATTCGTTAAGCAATAAAATGTATCAAAATTTTTGAAAAAAGGTATTGATGGTCAGGAATGAGAGAGATATTGGAGAGTTGTGGCGAAGTGTCTTGTATGTCAGTAGATTAAGGTAGAGCACTAGAAGTTTGCAGGATTATTGCAACCTCTACCAATTCTGACATGGAAGTAGGAGTAGGTTACCATAGATTGTGTGACAGGTTACAGAGGACCATAGGAATCACGAGGCGATTTGAGTGATGGGTGATAGATTGATTGAGTCTACCCACTTTCTGGTTATGAAAGCCATAGATACTCTGAGTGCGTGAGCAGATTTCTAGAAGTAAGAAGATTGTGGAACAATAGGTAGCATTCCAAGGAGTATTGTATCAAATAGGGATTCCCGCTTCACTTTCCACTTTTGGGAACATGTTTCAGGAAGCCATGGAATCCCAGTTGAGTGTGAGCACATCGTTTCGTCCTCAGACAAATGGTCAGTCAGAGAGGACTGTACGGGTTCTGGAGGATATGATGAAAATGTGTGTAATTGATGTTAGAAGCTCTTGGAATGATCATTTGCTATTAGCTAAATTGCCCACAGCGATAGTTATCACTCGAGTATCGATATGGCATTGTATGAAGCATTGTTTGGCCGTAAGGGTTGCTTTTTCGACTGGATAGAAAGAAGTGGGTGACAGATAGAAAATTGCTCCCGATCTAGTATAATAAGCCTCTGAGGGTGTTCAGCTGATTGTTAGAGAATGAGAACACCTCAGAACAGATAGAAAAGCTATGCTGACAAGAGATGAGGATCGTGAGGATTCATTGAGTGTGAATCAGTGTGTTTGAAAGTTTCACTTTCTAAAGGTATAATGAGATTCGGGTATTAAATAGGAAGGAGAAGGTGTTGGGGTTTAAGATGATCTCCCTAAATAAAAGTCCTTCAGCAGTATTACACTTTGGAGGAATTTAAATAGGAGCTGGAGAGTAAGAGTATGATATCTGTGAAGTATCCGGATTGGTTTACAAACTAACTTGGTTCTAATTTGAAGGACCAAATTTCTTAAGTGGGGGAGATTATGTAAGACCCAATTTTTATTGTATTTTATTATGATTCACACATTGTATGGATATTGTTATATGTTAATGGAATCATAGGACAGATGATTTTGATCATATAAATATGAATGAAGTAGCTGAATGTACGTAAAATCTGAAAACGGACAGTTACAAAATTTTTAATTAAATTTATGAGATTTGAACTGTCCGGACAGAGATACGAATTTTAAATGAGAAATTATAGTGGGTCCAAGAAGGAAAGTCGGCCTAAATTGGTCCCGAACATGTAGAAGGGTAAAACGGTCAAAAGACCAAAATCTGGTATAAATTCGATAAGAAAATTTCATTAAAAATATGGAATTGAGAAATCTTGATCAATAACGAGGAAATTATCAAATTTCGAGTCTAATTGATCAAGATCCGAAATTATTAAGATTTACCGAAAATTCACTCGGGATAATATCCAGAAAATACAAAGAAAATATACCGAAAAAAGGGTTAAAATAAAATAAATTAATTGAATAAATTAATTATATAATAAAATATATAATTTATTAGATATTTTGAGATTTTTAATGATATTTTAATGATTATAATAATAATAAAATAAATTATAAATATAATAATAAAATAAGTAAAAAAATAAAAAAAATTACTCTTATTTTTGGGTCGTGACAAATATTCACACTTGTTTGAGGATTGATGTATTTTTAAAATTTGGGGACCAAATTTACTAAGGTGGGGAGAATGTAAACACCGTGAATTTTCATGTACTCGATTTTGTCAATAAGTAACAATTAAACCATTGGGATTAAAAAGGTGCTTTTGTGGATGATGATTAATATGATTGAATCATGGCATGAGAGATTTTGACACATTCAAGAAAATAAATATTCATATGTTAAGCTTTATTTATTCTTCTAGTTGAATGAATTGATATATATATATATATATATATATATATATATATAGTTATGTGAATTTATGTATATATATATATATATATATATACACATTTATATGTACATATACAAAAAATACATGAAAGAGGTAATGGATGGTAAAGGTGTCGGGTGGCTTAGGAAGTGTACTATTGGCAATATATATACATATATATATATAATATAGGAAAGGGAGTGGTTGATGGTTGTACCGCGTGCTGGTGGTCTGTTGAAGAGAAGGCAGCGTGCGCAGAGGAAATGTAAGGCAGAAACGAGGTAAGGCGAGGCTGCTCGACTAGGAAGGGAGCTAGAGTGTGGCAGTGTACATGTACATATATATATGTATATTAATCATACTAAATAACTAGTACAAAGGTCCGTAATGGCAGCAGAGAAAGAGAGGAAACTCAAACAGGAACAATAAAGATGGGAAAGACGGAAGAGAAGAGACAATTGAGAGAGTGAGTATGGCAGTAAATCGAGAGCAGTAAAGAGAGAAGGACCAAAAAATTCGAAAGCAAGAGCAAGTAGTAGAGGTTCGGGTCTACAGCTCCTCGGGAAGAAAAAGAAAGGATTATGAGAGCAGTTTGGATATGATAGAAATACGTTAAAGAGAGCAGAGGAATGGTATATGGGCTGAAAGTGAAACAAGAATGAGATAAAAAAAGAGAGTTAAGGATCGAAAGCTGAAAAATGAGTGAAGGAATGATTGGAGAAACCTGAAGCAGTAGCGTGAAACCAAGAGAGTGACTGAAACAAGAAACAGAGGCTTAGCCCCTAAATTTGTTTCAATCCGAGAGAGAGAGAGAGAGAGAGAGAGAGAGAGAGAGAGAGAGAGAGAGAGAGAGAGAGAGAGAGAGAGACGGTGTAAGAGGAAGAATCACGGTGCTACTATTGAAGGAAGAGCTAAAATAGTGAGGTTAAAGAAAGGGAATGCAGGAGACGAGTGGGAGTGCAAGGTAGGAAAACAGAAGCTGGTGGTTGAGACAGGGGAGGAGACCGAGAGAAGTAGAAGCTGAACAGAGGAAGCTGAAACGTGGCCACCGAAAGAGGAGTGAACGGAAGGACCACCAACGTCGGACGAAAACGTCAAGGGAAGAAGAAGGTGGCCGCTCCGAGGGAATGAAGGTAGTGATTGAACAATGATGTGAAAGAAGGATAGAAAGAAAGAAAGGAAGGAAGAAGAAGGGAAAAAAAGGGAAGGAAATTCGAAAGGAAAAAAAAAAAAGAGAAAGAATATATATATATATATATATATATATGTATATAGGACTATATATATATATATAAATATATAAATAGAAGTATTTGGAGATAGGAATTAAGGTACAAAGAAAATCAAGAAACCCGAAGGAAAGAGCTCTGGAGAAATAAACCGAGTAGACCGGACCAATTGACTCCAGTCACTAAGGCATTGAGGACTGCAGGCAGATACCGAGGTAAGAAAAACTTATGTGTGCTACTAGGGATAGATTCACGTATTTTTCTGTGGAATTATAGATATAAAATTCTAGGCTGAATTTTATAGTTACCGAAATTCTAGAAAAACCCTAGGTCGATTTTATAGTTTCTTAGAATTAAAGAAAACTTTAACCTCAGTAAATCGGCTCATTTATCGATATAAATTTATTTAGCTTATTTAGATAAATATCACTGGAGTTTTTAATTATCGTTTTAAATTGAAAATCCCAAATTAAATTTTCATAGATTGTTTATTGGGATTTTTAACAGAAAAATGGTGAATTAGCCTCTTTCTGAATGTTATATTTTTACTGAACTGAAATTACAGTTGATTTTAATGAAAAATGATTTGCTTATAAGTGATACTAAGAATATGTGTTTGAGCGCGTGCTGACTGTGTGTCGCACGGTCTGACTCGCACTAATTTTGAGACAAATGCGTTGATTAAATCATGTTGCACTACTGTCTGTTTCTGTTTCTGTGGTCCATGGAATACGATGTATCGTGCCACACACACGTGAGTACAATGTACCGTGTATTCTGGCCTTCAGACATTATGTTCTATGAGCCGTTATGTAAGACCCGATTTTTAATTAAAATACGAAATAAAAAATACAAAGGATTAAATGGTATTCCCGAACACGTGAAGGGTAAAACGATCAAAAGATCGAAATTCGATATTTATCGGGACAAAAAAATTTAATTAAAAATATGATAATGAGAAATCTTGATCAATAACGAAGAAATAATTAAATTTCGGATTAAATTGATCAAGATATGAATTTATTGGAATAAATCAGAATTTTTGCCTCAAAAAACGATCCCAAAAATAATCAAAAAATATACCGAAAAGGCAAAGACGGACTGATAAATTCATTTACGGAATAAATGAATAAAATAATAATTTTTTTAGATATTTTGGGATTTTAATATTATTTTAATGATTAAAATAATATTAAAAATAAATAATAAATAAAGTAAGTTTAAAAAAAAGAAAAAAAAACGAAATTGGAAATCTGGAAAGGAATATCGGGGAGAGAGAAGAGAAACAAAGCAGCCGAAACCGAGGGAACCAAATCCCTCTGATCCGACGACCACCAGAGGGTCTAAGGGGCCGGCGAAGGCAGGCCGACATCGGGCAAACCACCATCGGCCGCAACGCGCCGTGGAGACGCCGGAATCGGGAGATCGACGAAAGAGATGCCACTGGAGAGAGGCTTCGATCGACGGCCATCGGCGCCGATTCGAGCCACATCAAAGCCCGATTTTGGAAGCCCAGGCAATGGCGCGCCGAATAGCACCGAAAATGGCCCAAGAATCGGCCGGACAGCATCGGAACGACAAAATGATGCCTGAACTGGTCAAACCGGACTGAACCGACGGTCTGAACTGGGTTAAACCGGACCGAACCGGTTCAGCTAAAAAGAAAAGGAAAAAAAAAAGAGAAAAAGGGGAAAAAGAAAAGAGGAAAAATTGGAAAAAATTCCAGTGATGCAATCGATCTTCGGGTAATTCAGTAAGCGGTCAAATTGATCGATTTAAATTGCAAAATATTTAATTTACTTAATATTCGACTGAAAGTTTACCCGGGAAAATATTTAAATGTGTAGCTCTACGATTAACGTAGAACGAGAGCTCGAGTCAGCTCGATTTGCGTACTATCATGGAATCATGGGTAAATAACCCTTATTTATGATAATTTTGCATCGTTATGCGTGATTGATATTTATCGCATAAATTAAGAATTTAAATTTCCGCATTTAATGAATTAAATTCTGAAAAATTGGATAAATTATCGTAAATACTAAATTAAGCTATTTGAAAGTTTAGAACGAGGCTCAATAATTTTTGATGGGCCCAGTGAGCCCAATAGGCCTCGATAATGTAAATAGTGAGTGAAAAATGGGCTTAAGGCCGATTAAGGCCCATTATGGTACAATCGGGCCCAATATGGGTAAACGGGCCCAATGATTTAAATTAAGCCCAAAAAATTATGAAATACAATTAGTTGTATTGTATTTGACCTGATGAATATTTATCCACAGTGCCGGAGATTTGATTTGGATTGAGAGCAAATCGAACTGTGTGACGAGTCATCAATGGAAAGGTCAGACTGTACAGAAAATGAGGTAAGGGAATTGTGTGAGTAGCTAGAGGTAGCTACGCGTATTTTAATAGTTTTTGTATATACTGATTATGTATGTATACACGGTTATTGTATAATGATCCTAAAAGTGGTTTAAATGATTTTAAGGATCGAAATAGGTAAAAAGGCTATTTTACCCCTATTGAGGGAATTCACCTAAGGATGGTGAAAGCATGACATGCATGAAATGCATGATTTAAGAAAAATTTTGGTTTAAGGAATTTTATTGGTTTTAAACAAAACAAATCGGTAGATTGGCCAATAATTGCATAAGTTTCCCAAAATAACATTATGTAAGTGTTATTGGTATTTAAATGAAAATTCTTTGGAAAATGGACCAACTATCAAGTTTATATGGAAACAGATAGTGCTGGCATATAGTTCGCACTATATCTGCATTTGTGAGTGTGCATAAATGTGCTTGAGCTGTTGCTCGCACCGACTTGTGTGACATCATATGCATGAATGTGCTAGAGCGGTTGCTCGCACTGATTTTTATTCTTGTGAAATGCATAAGAAGTGTTGGAGCCTAGCTCGCACCTTGTTTTGACGGTTTTTATTGTTTTGACTGATATGCATAAAAAGGTGCTGGAGCGATTGTTCGCACTAGTTTTACTGATTTGACACACATGAGAGGCACTGGAGCTTAGCTCGCATCCAGTTTTGATATGATATTTACATAAAAGCCGTGCTGGAGTGTAACTCGCACGAGATTTGATTTAATTATGCATAAAGCTGTACTGGAGTGAAACTCGCACAAGATTTGATTTATTTGAGCATTCATTCATGCTGGAGCGTTACTCGCACGAAGTTTTATATGGTTTTATAATTCATTTTAAAGTTGTACTGGAGTTTTTCTCGTATGAGGTTTTCACTGAGTTTTTATACATATCCGTACTAGAGCATTGCTCGTACGTGGATTTGACTTGAATTTATAATTATTTTAAGTCGTACTGGAGCGCTGCTCGTACGCAGATTTCATTGATTTCTATGAAACTGTGCTAGAGCTTCACTCGCACGAGGTTTTCAGATATCATGAATATGCATGGAGTCATGCTAGAGCTTCGCTTGCACAGGAATTTATATAACATGCATATAATCGTGTTGGAGCCTCCTATAGGCTGTGTGTCACAGTGAGATGATATGCTCATACGTGCATACTGAGACAGAGATGATATAGGTGGATAAGACCTATTGCAGGCACCCCTGATTGAGCTTGGGTTCACGGAGTACGTTGTACCGTGTATGTCACGCGGAGTACATTGTACCGTGGGGATTGTTGGAGTGGAGTGGCATTAACCACAAGGTAGCAAGCCTTGCCCTCGCAATCCTAGTGTTATGCTGTTCTGGTGGGTAGGACGACCCACCTCCCGTTTCAGGTGTTATACCCCGCACACTAGGTACCGTGTTGCCTGGGATCACGAGGTTATGGCTATAGTCCTATGTTGTTACTGATAGTCACCTACTTGTCTCACATGATATAACTTGTGGTCTGATAGACCAGGGTAGACCCGAGGGAGGGGTCAAGCCCTCGATTTTACGATTTTATGATTTTATGATATGTGATCCTGAAAGAATGGTGGTTTTATAACCAAAGTTTTATAATGAATTGTTTTATGAGATGATTTGCCCGAAAGGGTTAGTTTATACTGCAGTTTTAGTGAAATTATTTGAATGCAGTAGCATGATGATGTTTTTCATGCTTTTATTTCAAATTCATGATTTTTCTTACATGACATGAAAAAATGCATGATCTTGATTTACTTCATGCTAATTATGATTTAAAGATGTCACATAAAATGCTATTGATGCAAAAGTAGTATGATTTATATAAGCACGAACAGTTTTATAAACTAAGTCATGATGAAATACATGATTTTGTGCTTGAGATTTTAATGAAAAGAAATGGATTTTAAGGGCATGGCATTATGAGCATGTAGATAGTGGAGCTATCTAATTACGTGCATAATTGCCTTACTGAGTGTGTGGCTTGCTCACCCCCTTATTTTCCCATCTTTTCAGAGCACTCACAGTAATTAGTAAGCGGCTAAAGACTTGCAATCTTGGTATCCGCTGCTTCCCATCGAGAGACAGGCATACACATTTGTATAGTTTTGTATCTAAATATGTAATGCACAGTACTGTAAACAGATATGATGTCGGGGATGTAGAGTTATAAATACCAATGTGTATGTATTTAGTTAAAGTCAAAAGATAGTAAACTCTGATATGTGAATGTGAATATGGAAATGGAATGGTAAATAGGTGAGAGGTGACTAACACCGAATCATAGCCTAACTATTTGTAGGATGTCACGATGAGAAAAATGTAAGAATTAAATAATAAACGAAAAAGCGAAAAATTTACTCGGATTTTTAGGTAATTTGGGTCGTGACATGTTAAGGTAGCTGACCACTCCCACAGCGATTGACATCCCGACACACCTGATCAATGATGCCCGGAGTCACCGACATTGGCCAATTGTCATTTTGAATTTTGATATAGCATGTTCTGTCTTGTCTCGTCTATTTGATTTACTGGATTGACTGTAAGAATTGTAATATTTTGTGGAAATTGTTTATTCTACTACTTAAAGTTTTAGAATCATGTATTTTTTGCAGTAAACTGTTTATACTATTGATATTAGTACTGTTTTCGAATTTCGATTATGGTATTATTAATTTTGCCAAATTATTTGTATATTTTCATGAGAATCCCTATTTTGGCATATATATATATATGTAGTGTATTTATCTACACTTTTTTTTCTTACTGAGCGCGTTGAGCTCACCCCTTACTTTCCTCCACAGAGCCTCGTTAGTAGCTGGGACCATTTTTATAAATTGAATTATTTTGCACAACCATACGTCAACAAAGTATTCTTCCGCGTTAAAGGTATACCCAGTATAGATATCTATTTTGTATCTAAATTTTGTAAGTACAGTAATATGTATACGAAAATGTGTTCGGGGAATGTGAACATGAATATTTTGTAAAAAAACAATTACGCTGAATTAATTGGAAGGTACTACCATTAGTTTCGTTAAAATTTGTTACCAAGAAATAAAATTGAATAAACGGATTTATTGTTCTGATCTATTATCGACTCGTAGCTCAGCCATATAGTTCTGTAATTTGAGGCGTTACAATTTTAAATAGTTTCAACTTAATTATATCGTTTAGTATGTTATTTCACCTATAAAGTAGCTTAATAACTATTGGTAAAATGTTGTTGGGAGTTGCAATCAAATTACACCTCTCTCCTAGTAAAATAATTTTGCAACAGCTTTGTAAATTAAGTAAAACTCTTCACTACAAAAATACATTTTCTTTTTCTTTTTTTTTCATTTTTTTCTCTCCACAAAAATTCACTCTTTCTCTTTCTTTTCAATGCTTAGAGAATTCTTAGTAGCAAATTCCATATATATATATATATATATATATATATATTGATTACCTAATTTTATTGATAAAAAAAATATTCATTTCTTTTTTAATCTTCAGAAGGAAAGGATAAATGATTTAATGATCTTATATTCCAAAAGCTTAGTAGCCAACCAAAAATATGAAGCAATCAAATTATGCATAAAACTTACTCCTAATTGATGAAGCTCTAAAAATTTCTTTTTCCCTTGAGATTTGTTTGCTTCCATTTGATTGTTTCTTTTTTTTTTTTTCAAATACTTTAAGTTTTTGCTTTTTTTTTCCTTTCTAGGTATTATTGGAACGTAAATGAGATTCTACTTTGTAGAGCCTTTGGGTTTTAGGTTTTTCATCTTTCCTTCTTGGTCTATTATCCTTAGGGTTGGCGAGAGTTATGTGAATTAGATTGTTTATGTGAGCCAATTCTTAAAGAAAAATGGTCTCTTTTGAATGAAGTTGTCCTGCAAGACCCTAACTTCAAGTTAATACTTTTATTTTGTTAAGATTTTTATGACTAATTTATGTATTACGGTGATTTAACTTTGGAGTTATTCGTTAGAACTACACTTTAATTTTGCTTCTAAATTCTTATATCGATTGACTTGCATAATTGCTTTTGTTCCATAGGTTTGAAATAGGAGTTTCTTTTTCTATTTGTAATGTCATTCAAGTGAAGTTCTAAGTTATAGGATTGTTGCCAATTCTTGGTACTGGTTTGAAAATTTTAAATATTTAATGGTAAGGTAGGAGGGGTTTTGCATAAAGTGGCACGACGAGATAAGGGGTCATGCTACATCTGTTGTTAAATTTGTGAAACAATGTTCACTATCTTAGTCACTATTGTTTAATGACTATTTGAAAGTAATTTAATACCTAAAATCAATGCTTTTGGATTTAAAGATGTTTAAATTTGTTATTGTTCAAGCCAAATTAAATTGAATGTTTTGTTTAACATAGTTGGACTACCAAAGTTGAAGATGGGTATGACTTTTTTAAGACCGGATGAATGTATTCTAGTGGAAGGTTCATACTTGTTCATTAGAAGGTTCACCTAGTGCAATATAGTATGTTGGAGTAATTGGTTTGTTGTCACATTTTGAATTTGGTAGTGTTTTCTTTTCCCTTTTTGTTATTACAATTTGATTAAGATGGTTATCTTGGATATTGATTGTTAATTCTCTCATTTAATTGATATAATAAGCATTTTGTTTTAAATTTAGCCTCTACTTGTTAACATGTATCTGTAGGCAATTCAGCATTTTTCATTTTTTTTTTACTGTTGATGATTTCATTTATGAAAGGATATATTGTGTTTGTAATAACATTTAAACAATTTTTGATGGCGTTTAATCATTTCATGTTTTCATTTCACTATTTCATTAATTTTTTTACTAAAATATCTAATAGAAGGGTAACAATATATTTTTGAATAAGAAATGGGGAGAAGAAGAGAGGGTAGGGAATTGAGAAAGATAAAAATGAATTCTCTTTTTAAAAAATGATTTTAAAAGTGAAAATCTTGTTCCACTTAGGACTTGTAGATGAAAAAATTATTAGGAAGATTAACATTTAATAATATTTAATATATAATTTCGTGTAAATAATATTTAATACTTGCAAATAGTAAATTAACATTTTAATTATAAAATGTAACTTTTTTACCTTTACATAGTTAATATTAATGTAACAAATTTCTTTTCATACATAAGGTCATTTTTTGAAATTATCACTACATTCTCACTAAAATGTTTAGTTTGCCAAATACTGCAACCCTACCTCCCTACATTTTTAACAATATTTTTCCATGCAAACTAAACACTGTAATGTAATCTTCCCAGCAATGTACTTCATAACAATTACATTACATTACATTACAAGCACTCTATGGTAAAAATACCAAAAGCCACTTTAATGTCTTGTCAATGCTTTAAAGCAAGTTTGTAAATCATTGGAGATTGATCCCACACTATCAATTCGGTGTTTTGTATCAAAGTTGCAAGTTTTGCTCTCTTTTTAATTTCACTTTTTGAACATTCATACAGAATCAATAAAACCTTGAATGGATTGTTCTTCAATAATGAATACGTAATTTGTGAGGAAGCAACAAAAATACTATTTTACATATTGATCTTATTCCTGAAATGATGGTATTCCATAAAAAGGTTTTTCCTATCCTACTATAACCATAGATAAAGTGTTGGACCTCAAGTGATATATAACACAAAAGTATAATGTAACCACAACAAATAACAAAATGTAAGCCAACAAAAATAACCGATATAATTAAGTTAAACGAATCAACCAATAGGCAGATAATCAATAACTACTAGGAAGGTAATAAAACGCAAAGAAAACAACAAAAACTATAATGCGAAAAACCACTCTGATGTAGAGAGAAAAAACCATAGGGTAAATTGAAAAAAATCCACTATAAGAAATAAGCAATTACAAAATTTAGCATCTCAATTTTTTCCCAAAGCTTAAGGTTTCAACAATTGAAATAAAATATTAAAATTTGCTTTTTTGGGTTCACTAATATCATCTACCTAAACAATATCATATTGTTATAATATTTATCCATCCTTTTTACTCTCTCAATGGAGTAAGAAAAAAAAAAACTCACATTTGCCCCAAGCTAAAACTCTACCTTTTTCCCCTGAGTGCAGCACTACTTCAAAATCTCACAAACTTCAATGTTATATTCGACTATTTAGGAATAAGGAAGAAACACTCTTCTTGAATGTCAAAAAACAATCTAGGCCATTCATTTTCTTACTAGCCTTAGCTGATAAAAAACTAATAGAATGGCTTCAAATGATCTTTTTAAAACCGAGTAAAAAGGCTAAACCCCTCTCTTATGTGTCAATAATCTCTCTCTAGCCCTATCAAGAGGAGATCTATCATCACAACCCATCACTTGAAATTTACCTTAACCAAGGTGTTCATCCCAATCAAAGTTTTGCATAACACAAGTTTTTCTCTCGAAAGCATCTTACTTAGTATATCAATCGCATTTGTTGCTCATCAATAATTGAGTGCAACCAATGATACCTAATGTCAATATGCTTCATCCTAACATGGTACATGGTTTTCCTACACAAATTTAAAGCAGTCTGGCTATCATTAAGTATCACTTATCATTAAGATCCAAGTTTTAATTAGGAGTCACCAATTGATTTATTTATATCTCGTTTATTTCAGTTTCAAGGTCACAATCTCATCTTAACCATAGATCTTGATTCAAAGAATGGTACAAAATATTTGAGGAATCAAAGCTCCACCTCATCTGAGATAAACTCAACTTCTATTTTTCACTATAGACCAAACACACATTGACTTACATATTAAAGAGCATATTTCTTTATTTTATTGCTAATGTCATGCATTTTATGTATAATTTATGTCCCATGTTGTTGCACAAGTGTCTAAAAAAATTATATTTGGATTGATAATCTATGATGGTCTAGCGATCATTAGTTGATGAAAATTACCATTTATCAATCAATTATGAAAATTTAGACAATTCATGCTTATTCATACTGTAACCAAAAAAGCATAAGGGCATCCAAATCTGATATAATAAAAATAACAATAAATAATGTTGAATATATTTCCAAACTTATATAATTTTCAAAGTACTAAAAGGTTTTTAATTTTAAACTGTCACGACCCAAAAATCAAAGTAATTTTTTTGTTTTTCTTTCATATTTAATTTTTTTACCTTCCTCTAATCGTGACCATCCTACCAACTGTTGGGCTATGATTCGGTGTTAGTCCCCTCACACTACTTACCATTCCATTTCCATGTTACATTCACAATTTCATTTACATAACCTTACATCCCTGACGTCCTATACGTTTACAGTACTGTGCATTTACATATTTAGATACAAAATCATACAAGTGTGTATACCTTTTCTCGATGATGGGAAGCAGCAGATACCAAGAATGCAAGTCATCAGCCGCTCACTATCTACTGCGAGTGCTCTGAAAAGAGGGGAAAATAAGTGGGGGTGAGCAAACCACGCGCTCAGTAAGGTAATCATGCAAGTAAGTAGATAGCTCCACTATCTACATGCTCATAATGCCATGCCTTTAAATCCATTTCTAGGACCTTTATACATTTTTAGTGTATACAAAAGTTATTAAAATACGCGTAGCTACCTCTAGCTACTCACAAAATTCTCTTACCTCATTTTTCTGTACAGTCTGACCTTTTCACTGATGTCTCGTCACGCAGTCCGATTTGCTCCCAATCCAATCTCCGGAGCTGCGTATAATTATTTATCGGGTTAGAAATCATTCAATTAACTTTATTTCATCATTTCTGAGCTTAATTCAAAGTATTGGGCCCGTTTACAATCTTGGGCCCGATTGCACCTTAATGGGCCTTAATAGGCCTTAAGCCCATTTTTCACTTACTATTCACATTATCGAGGCCTATTGGGCTTATTGGGCCCATCAGGATTTATTGTGTCTCGTTCTAAACTCTCAGATAGCTCAATTAATTATTTACGACAATTTATGTCAAATTTCAGAATTTAATTCATTTTATACGGAATTAATCCGTAATTTATGCTGTAATTTTTTAACACGCATAACTATGCAAATTGTCGTAAATAAGGGTTACTTACCCGAGATTCCATGATAGTACATAAATCGAGGCTGACTCGAGCTCTCGTTTGACGTCAATTGTCGAGGTACACAATTACATATTTTTCGATCAATTTTCAGTCGAATATTAATCAACTTAAATAATTCAAAATTTAACTAGGTCAATTTCGACCGCTTACCGGCTTACCCGTAGCTCGATTGCATCACTGAAATTTTTCCCAATTTTTTTCCACTTTTTCTTTTTCCCTTTTTCTCTTTCTTTTTCTTCTTTTCTAGCTGAATCGGTTCAGTCCGATTCAGCCCGGTTCAGGCTGGTTTGGTTCAGCCCGGTTCAGTCTGGTCCAATTTTCTTCTTCGCCGGTCGGAGCTTCACCAGCCTTTGTCTCCAGCAGGTCCGCGGGACTATCCGATGCACGAATCTAGCCTCGATTTGGCCAGCGGTGGCCGGAAAGTGGCCGGTCCAGCCTCTTCTCCCTCCGGCGTCGCTACCCATTTCTTTCTCTCCCGATCGGTGTCGTTTCTCGTCGATTTGCGCCTAGATCGGCGCCGTTGGTCTTCCCTTCTGGTCGGTAGCGAGGCGTTTCCCCGTTCCTCGGCCTCCGTTCACCACTCTCCTCCATTTTCTCTATTCTCTCTCGGTTTCTCTCTTTTCTTCCTCATTTCTCTCACTGGCCGCACTCTTCCTCCGTCTACCAGCGCCGACGAGGCTCAACTGCCTCGCCCTCATCGGCTTCTCATCTGGTGGTTTCCGTTTCGACGAGGCAGATGAGACGACTGGATCTCCCTTGACTGTCTTCTGTTTCCTTTCTTAGTTTCGCGTTTCGTGAAATTCAGTTTCTTTTTTTATATTATTATTTATTATTTATTATTTATTATTTATTTTATTATTATTTTATTCATTAAAATATTATAAAAATTCCCAAAATATCATTAAAATTTTATATTTTATTCATTTAATCCATAAATGAATTTATCTATCTTATTTTGTCTTTTCAGTATATTTTTTTAATATTTTCGGGATAATTTCTCGAGGTGAAAATTTTGATTTATTCCAATAATTTCATACCTTGATCAGTTTAACCTGAAATTTAATTATTTCTCCTTTATTGATCAAGATTTCTTGAATCCATGTTTACAGTGTAAATTTCTTACCGAATTGACACCGAATTTAGGGTCTTTTAACCATTTTACCCTTGCAAGTGTTCGGGACCAAACCAATCCAACTTCCCTTCACGAACCCTTTCTCATTTCAGGTTTTAAATCCTTTTCTCCAATCCGAATGGTCTGAATCCCATTCATTTAATCTATGGTCATTTCAATCCTTCATTTGATCTTTAAATGTATTCGAAAATTTTTATTCATTCCTTTTGCATTTTTCATTCACGTACAACTCTTCTTATGATTCAATTTACATCCAACCATGTTTACATCATATGAATCATAAGGAATTTTGATAAAAATCGGGTCTTTCAAATTAGAACCAAGTCAAATGGGTCCATAAAGAACTCTGGGTATGTCTATTGCATCATACTCTTTAATTCTCATGTGACTTTTTTCGGAGTGTAATACTACCAAAGGACTTTGACTAGGGAGATCATTTTAAACCTCGACCCGTTCTCCTTCCTATTTAATGTCCGAATCGATTTTTCATCATACGACCTACTCTCTTTGAGCTTCAACAGTCTCCATCTCTTGTCAGCATAACTTTTTTGTCTGCTCTGAGGTATTCTCCATCACTCACAATCAACTGAACACCTTCAGACACTAATTATACCAATTCGGGAGCAATTCTCTATCTGTCACCCACTTCTTCCTATCCAAGTAGGGGAAACAACTCCTACGGCCATACAATACCTTATATAATGTTATCCTGATACCCAAGTGATAACCGTTGCTATTGGCGAATTCAATTAGTAGCAACTGATCATCCCAAGAGCTTATAAAATCAAAGGCACTCGCTTTCATCATATCCTCCAAAACCTGTACAGTCCTCTTTGACTGACCATCTGTTTGAGGACGAAAACCTGTGCTAACACTCAATCGGGTTCGCATAGCTTCCTAAAAAAGTTCCCATAAGTGGGAAGTGAAGCAAAAATCCCTATTTGATATCATGCTCCCTAGGACGCTACATAATGATTCACAATTTTTCGTACACATAAATTTGCTTACACACTTAGAGTATCTAGGGATTTCCATAGCCAGAAAGTGCGTAGACTTAGTCAATCTATCGACTATCACCCAGATAGCCTCGTGATTCCTGCGGTCCCTTATAACCCATCACGATATCCATGGTAACTTGCTCCCATTTTCGTGTCGATATAGGTAGAGGCTGCAATAATCCTGTAAACGTTTATTGCTCTACCTTAATCTGCTGACATACGAGACACTTCTCCACAATCTCTACAATGTCTTTTTTCATATCTGACCACCAATACACTTTTCAGAGATTTTGATATAATTATTACTTCTCAGATGCACTATATATCCCGAAGAGTGAGCTTCTGACAATAACATTATCTCATCAACTGTGGTCCTGGGGAGCACTTATACTATCTCTGAACCTCAGTAAGCTATCATCACACACTATGAACTCTGTCACTGTACCCTTCTGAATCTGACCCACACTATCGACACCCTACCGATCATCACGCTAAGTGTGAGACCCCGTATATGTATAATTATATAAATGCACATAGAAATGTAAATGAAATCATAAGTATGGTGATATACTTGTAATGTGAAGTATATGTAATGTAAGTCCATAAGTTTAATGTACACACTTGCAATAAGAGTTATGATTATACGTACAAGTTACATTATGTATGAATGTGAAGGAATGGACTTTGATTTGTGATGAATGTGAGTAAAATGGAATATGAGTAGTGTGGTAAATGGAAGGAAGATTTGCATGAGTATGCACTTCCATTTGGTTTATATTAAGTATCTTTGGTTATACAAGGATTCTACACAAGTTTTAATGTATGTGAAGTATTATGGGATGTCATTTTCAAGTCTCAAAGATGATTGGATGAGAAAATGACCGTGGCAACAAAATGTATGAAGTTTGGTATGAGTTGTTGCAGAAAAACTATAGAAAATTTAGAAACATGAAGGCCAGATCGATCCCATAGGATGAGAGATATATCTGGAAGAGCTAGAAAGCTCTTATTTGAGCAATGGAATAGAGCAGATCGATCCTTAATGGAACAGATAGATCTCTTTAGCTCTCGGGTTAGAAGCAGATTGATCTCTCATAAGACCAGATCGATCTCCTTAACCTTCTATTTGAAGCAGATTGATCTCCCCTATTCGACAGATCGATCTCCCCTATTCGACAGTCGATCTCCTACTTCAAAATGCCTTAAAAAATAGGGATTTTAAGAGGACCAGATCGATCTCCACCCAAGGCAGATCGATTTCATCAAGCTAAATCTATAAATATGAAGCAGTTGGATCTGTATTTTCGAGACAAAAACCAATCTTTCCCATTTCCAACCTAAAACCTAGCTTTCTCACTCCTAAATCCACACATTTTCAGTAAGATTTTAGGGAAAGCTATTAGAGACAAAGTTGTTCACATCAAAGAGAAGAACAACATAGTTTGGAGGCATTTTCCCACTTGTTGGATTGAAGGATCAAGGTGCATTTCCATTAGAGCAAAGAGGAAATCAAGCTAGGTGAGTTTCTAAATGATATAACTTAAGTACATTGTGTAGATATTGATTTTGGAGTTGTTTGGTATGCATAGGAATGGTAGAAACTACCTAGAGTAGGATGAATCCACCATGACCTAGCAATGGTCTAGAGTGTGAAAGTAAAATGTGTTGAGTTTAATGATGAATGGGATATATTGAAGTTAATGATAGAGTTGTGGTATGATTTTAAGGTGTTGTTAGTGAATAAATTGTGAGATTTACCAAAAAGGTGAAAAATGAGGATTAAGGCATTGGTAAATGCAAAGATGGGTTATATTGACTTATAAGGTCAAATGGGAGTTAACAACTTTAACTCAAGTGGTTTGGATGATTTGAATCGCAGCTTTCGAGGATACACTGGAACAAGGCGAGCCAAGAGTGCAAGAAGCAAGAGGAAAAGAGAGTCGCATTCAAGTAAATTGAGGTAAGGGAATTATGTGGACTCTTAGAGATATATGTGCACAATTTGGGCGCTTAATGCTTTGCATGAGTAATATATAGAATGCATGAGATGTTAGGAAATGAAATTAGGTGATTGAAGGGTAAAAGTTGGGTGTTTGACAAATGTGCATGAAAATAAAAGCATAATGCTTTGGCAAATCATGTTTTATTGCTTTTTAGCAAGTGATTGGTAGGTTGGCTAGCATTTGAAATGATTTGCAAAAGAAATGAGTTGTTTTGGTTTGTTAACCACACTTTGCAAAGAAATGAGCCACCTGCATTGTTTTCGTGAGAATGAAAGCGTGCTCGAGTATGAGTCGGACGAGATTTAACGTGTTTTATACATATGAGTGCTATAGCTTAGCTCGCACTAGATGCCCACCTTATTTGTTGTCGTGCTTGGAGCTTCGGGTAGACTGGGTGTTGCACCGATTAAATAGGCTCGCACGTGCATTTGTGATATTTTGACATATTGATAGCCGTGTTAGGAGCTTCGGGTAGACAAGATGTCGTACTGATTAAATAGGCTTACACGTGCGTTTTGAGATGTGGCATGATATGATGTGTTGATTGGGTCAACGGAGTACGTTATACCGTGCATGTAGCATGGAGTACGTTGTACTGTGTTGAGATTGTGATATGCCATCTTCGGACGAGATCTGCTATGGACCGACGGGCTGGATTTAACCCACCTCCCGTGTGGAAGCAGATAGTGGTGATATCCCGCATACCTGATCCGTGTAGCCGATATCACAGGTTATGGCCATAGACCTAGAGGTTATTACCTTTTATTGAATTGCCTATCTCACATGTCTAATGCTTTGTGAATAAATCCATGTTTGAAATGATTTGTGGGTCATGACAGTCCGAGGCAGGGGCTGAGACCTGATAAGTGCTGAATTGTTTTGAGATATCGATTGTTAATGGTTTAAAGTGCACCGAAGCATGATGATTAATGTCATGCTTTATTATGAAAAATGAATGATGGTTAATGCCATGCTTATTTGAGAAAAACGCATGATGATTAATGCCATGCTTTATTGTGAAAAATGCATGATGGGTAATGCCATGCTTTATTGTGAATTGTGCATGATGATTTATACCATGCTTTGAAATGAATTGTGCACTGAATTTTAATAGCATGAATGCTTTACAAACCATTAACACAAACATGAACTCATATTTTGAGAAACTATGAAAAGTATGATTTGAGCATAGCATCACGATCACGTAAATAGTGCAGTATCTACATGTTCGCATGATTGCCTTACTGAGCGTGTGGTTTGCTCACACCCCTTATTATTCCCCTCTCTACAGAGATTTAAGTATAGAGTGAGCGTGACTGGAGGCTTATCCCTTTTGGTAATCCCCTGTATCCCATCGCGTAAGGTATACACACTGTTGTAATTTTGTATCTAAACTTACGATAGCATAGTAGCATTTTGTATGTAACTATTGGGGATGTAAAACAATGTAAACACATGTAACAACACTGATATATACATTTATACAAGTGTTTACTCATAAATAATATACAAATCGAATTGGTATGGTGGAGTGTGTTAGACATCGACACACAGCCCAACTATTGAGGAGAGTTGCTATTCACGATTGAGGTAAGGACGAATAATAAATGATGCATGAAAATGCAAAAAATTTATACGTATTTTGGTAAGTTGAGGGTCGTGACAAAAGTTGATATCAGAGCTTCGGTTGGTCTGACATGTGTCGTGTCTAAAATACTTAATAAGTTGGAAAAATTATATCCCCATGTTACTGTGCTTGTTTAGATACAAATTGTGTGTGTGTCGATGGGTTGACTAAGAAATTAGTGTGAATGTAGGGAATTGAGCAATTATGCCTAATACCAGTCGCGGTAGAGGGGCGAGTGCTCAAGCTAGAGGTCGTAGAAGTAGGCCTGGGGGTCGTGTTGAGCCAAAAACACACGAGGCTCAGGATGATGTTGAGGTGGAGGCTGAGGTTAAGCATGCTCCACAGGGTCCAGAGGAGAGACCCGAGAGTACTGAGGCTCACTTCGCGAGGATTGAGGGGAGTATTGAGCGGAGTATTGAGATGATATTGGAGTTGGTCACCCAATCTTTACCTGAAGTTGGTGGTAGACAGAGTCCCACTACACAAGGTGATACCGAGCAGGCGGCAGCTCCTGAGGTGCGGGCACGGCCAGCCTAGAGACCTCAGACGACAGATACCCCACCTGCACAGGATATGCCTACACCTGTTGCTACACCACAAGCTAGTAGAGGCTGGGGTTACGGTTGTGATTTGGATAAACTACGACAGTTTCAGAAGTTTGGACCACCGTCTTTCAGCGGAGTTAAAGACCCAGTGGCAGTTGAGGATTGGATTAGTGAAATCGAGAAGTTGTATGGGTTCTTTGAGTGCACTACTACCGAGATGGTAGCGTTTGTCGCTTTTATACTGAAAGGATCAGTAGAACATTGGTGGAAGTCCACCAGACCTATTTTGAGAGCCCGGCATACGGAGATTAGCTGGAATATATTTTTGGAGGCCTTCCGGAGACAGTATGTTCTGGATACGGCGCAAAGAAAGATGAGAATGGCATTTTTGGGACTGACCCAAGGGAGCAGAACTGTGGATGAGTATGAGACGACTTTTATCTCCCTGGGCAGATATGATCCCAATACTGTGAGTAATGAGGTCGAGAAGATCCAAAAATTTATGGATGGATTGAGACCGACCATCAGGTCTAGACTAGTTCCCCTGGATATACCGACCTTCGAGGAGGCAGTGCGCAGGGCGCAATTATGTGAACAAGATGTTGATAGAATCGCCTCAGAGTTTGGGAAAGTCGGTAAAGTGAGGGACAGAGATAAGAAGAGACCAGTGATGGATAGAGGCTTCAGTTATAAAGGAAGCAAGAGATTCTCTAGAAAGAGGCCGAGGATTAATGAGATCCGAGAGAGGACAATTAATACTCTCATGTATCCAGCCATTGCTCCAGCTAAGGGAATTGTGTTTGGAGGGCCACGACCTATGATAGAGCAGTACGATAAGTGTGACAGGTACCATGGTACTCGACCATGCTATGGACCTCAGGTAGTATGCTTCAGATGTGAGAAATCAGGGCACATGATCAGAAATTGTCCAGAGATGACAGAGAGAGCCCCACAGAATGCCAGGGAGCCAGAGAGAACTCCAGTTGGGACAGCTGCTCCAAGGAGGAGGGCTACAGCGGAGGAAAAAGGGAAACAGGCAGTGAGTGTGAGCAGAGGATGAGTGCACGCACTGGACCAGGACACGGCGAATCAATCTTCGGATGTGGTTAAAGGTACCATCCAAACCTTTGATTTAGAAGTATAGGTATTGTTTGATTCTGGTGCCACGCATTCTTTTTTTTACCATCCTTTGCATGTAAATTGTTGAAGCATGTAAAACTCACACTGCTAGATAAGATGTTAATGATATCTACCCCTATGAATGATAGTCAATTGACCGAGCATGTGTATAGAAGTTGGAAGATGAGGATAGGAGGCAAGGAAATGGCAGCCGATTTAATCCTATTAAATATGAGTGATTTTGATGTAATCCTAGGTATGGATTGGCTGGCTGTGAATCATGTAGTTATGGATTGTCATGCAAAAACTTTGATGTTTCCAAAGATGGACAGCCTTATTGTAAATTTTGATAAAAAGAAATGAAATGACATGATCTTTATAAATGAGAAAAGCATGATTTTAATGTATAATATTTGAGAGATTGATCTTGTTTATAAATTATATATGTGTATGTGCTGATTTATGATTTCTTATGGTGGAAAGAATAATGTGAAAGGTTCATCGCTTATGTGATTGAGACGGATAAGGCACGTCCGAAATTGGGAGACATACCAGTAGTTAAGGAATTTTCAGATATCTTTCCGGATGAGTTACCAGGGTTACCTCTAGATAGAGAGATGGAATTTGGTATAGACTTGGCACCTAGTACAGAGCCAATATCTAAGCCACCTTACAGAATAGCTCCAGTTGAGTTGGAAGAATTAAGGAAACAGTTACAAGAGTTGCTAGAGAAGGGATTCATCAGACCGAGCGTCTTACCTTGTGGAGCACCGGTTCGTTTGTAAGGAAGAAGGATGGAAGCCTCCGACTGTGTATAGATTATCGGTTGTTGAATAAGGCCACCATCAAGAATAAATATCCCTTCCACGTATCGATGACTTGTTAGATCATCTTAAGAGAGCGCAGATCTTTTCCAAGATAGATCTGAGGTCAGGGTACCATCAGTTGAGGATACGGAGTGGAGATGTACCTAAGACAGCTTTTCGCACCCGGTATGGACATTATGAATTTATGGTTATACCATTCGGGTTGACGAATGCTCCCGTAGCTTTTATGTCGTTGATGAATGAGGTATTCCACCAGTATTTGGACCGATTTGTTATCATGTTTATTGATGATATAATGGTGTATTCAAGGTCTAGAGAGGAGCATGAACGACACCTAAGGATAGTGCTACAGACCCTCCGAGAGAAGAAGTTGTACGCTAAACTCAGTAAGTGCAACTTTTGGTTGAAACAGATCTCTTTTTCGGGTCACATAGTATCAAAAGATGGAGTGGCAGTGGATCAATCAAAGATTGAGGCAGTGACACAGTGGCAGAGACCCCAGACAGTGACAGAGATCAGAGATTCCTAGGTTTAGTGGGTATTATCGAAGGTTTGTAAAGGGATTTTTGAGGTTAGCTGCTCCTTTGACATGTCTCACGAGAAAGAATGTTGATTTTGTGTGGGACGATAAGTGTGAGGAAAGCTTTGAGGAGTTGAAGAGGAGGTTAACTACAGCTCCGATACTCACCATTCCTACCAGCTCAGGAGGTTACTTGGTGTATGCGGATGCTTCACATCTGGGACTGGGCTGTGTATTGATGCAGGATGGGAAGGTAGTAGCCTATGGATTAAGACAGTTAAAGGATCATGAGAGAAACTACCCGACCCATGACTTGGAGTTGGCGGCCGTAATGTTTGCATTGAAAATATAGTGCCACTATCTTTATGGTGAGAGATTTCAGATCTACACAGATCATAAGAGCATTGAGTACTTATTCTCGCAGAAAGAGTTAAACATGAGACAGAGGAGATGGCTCGAGCTCTTATAGGATTATGATTGTGAGATCCTATACCACCCGGGCAAAGCAAATGTGGTTGCTGATGCATTGAGTAGAAAGTATCTCGGGATGATATCATTCATGATGGTCAGGGAACACAAGCTGTTGGAACAGTTCACGAACCTCAGTTTGGATATGACCCCACCTGACGCTGATAGTGGATTTATGATAGCTAACCTGCAGTTGGAACCAGATCTGGTAGATCCAATCCGACAGGCTCAGCGAATTGATCAACAGTGCAGCGATATTGTTAGGCAGATACATAGGGGCACAAAGAATGATTTTGAGTTGAGTTCAGATGGATTGTTGAGTTTAGAGGTAGGATATGTGTTCCTGATGATGCAGAGATCAAAAGGTTGATCTTGACAGAGGCTCACTCATCGAAGTATACGATACATCCAGGGAGTACTAAGATGTATCAAAACTTCGAAAGGTTTATTGGTGGTCTGGGATGAAAAAACACATTGCTGAATATGTTGCTAAGTGTCTCGTTTGTCAGCAGGTGAAGGTAGAGCATCAGAAGCCTACAGGGTTATTGCAGCCTTTACCGATACCGACTTGAAAGTGGGAGCATGTCACCATGGATTTTGTGATGGGATTACCGAGGACCCGCAGAGGACATGATGCCATATGGGTGATTGTGGATCGGTTGACGAAGTCAGCCCATTTTCTAGCTATGAGAGCTACCAATACTCTAAGCCAATTAGCGAACTTTTATATGCGTGAGATAGTAAGGCTACATGGAATTCCAGTGAGTGTTGTTTCTGATAGGGATGCTCGCTTCACTTCTTATTTTTGGGAGCATTTTCAGGAAGCGATGGGGACCCAGTTGAGTTTTAGCACCGCATTTCATCCTCAGACAGATGGTCAGTCAAAAAGGACTATACAGACACTGGATGATATGTTGAGAGCATGTGCATTGGATTTTGGAGGCTCCTGGGATGACCATTTTCCACTCGCAGAGTTCGCCTATAATAACAGTTTTCATACGAGTATCGGAATGGCACCATATAAGGCATTGTATGGGCGTAGATGTCATTCCCCTATTGGATGGGAAGAGGTTGGTGACAGACAGATCTTTGCTCTCGACTTGGTTAGACAGGCATCTGAGGACGTCCAATTGATATGTGAGAGATTACGAACAGCTTAGAGCAGACAAAAGAGTTATGCTGACAAGAGACGGAGACCACTAGAGTTTGGTGTGGGTGAGTCAGTGTTCTTGAAAGTTTCTCCTTCAAAGGGAATTATGAGATTTGGGAAGAAGGGAAAGTTGAGCCCTCGATATATAGGGCCATTTGAGATACTTGATAAGGTGGGAGATAAGGCATACAGGTTGGTATTGCCACCGAAATTGGCAAGTGTTCACAACGTCTTCCACATATCCATGTTAAGAAAGTATCACCCGGACCCGGCGCATGTGATAAGATATGAGCCATTAGAGCTCAACAAGGGTATGACATACGTTGAGAAGCCAGTTCAGATATTGGATAGGAAAAATAAAGTGTTGAGGACAAAGACAATTTCCTTAGTGAAAGTTCTTTGGCAACATCACATGGTGGAAGAAGCCACATGGGAATTGGAGAGTTTGATGTGGGAGAAGTATCCCGAGTTATTCATGGATTGAATTGGTTCTAATTTGGAGGACCAAATTTTCTAAGTGGGGAAGAATTTGAGACCCCGTATATGTATAATTATATAAATGTACATAGAAATGTAAATGAAATCATAAGTATGGTGATATACTTGTAATGTGAAGTATATGTAATGTAAGTCCATAAGTTTAATGTACACACTTGCAATAAGAGTTGTGATTGTACGTACAAGTTACATTATGTATGAATGTGAAGGAATGGACTTTGATTTGAGATGAATGTGAGTAAAATGGAATATGAGTAGTGTGGTAAATGGAAGGAAGATTTGCATGAGTATGCACTTCCATTTGGTTTATATTAAGTATCTTTAGTTATACAAGGATTCTACACAAGTTTTAATGTGTATGAAGTATTATGGGATGTCATTTTCAAGTCTCAAAGATGATTGGATGAGGAAATGACCATGGCAGCAAAATGTATGAAGTTTGGTATGAGTTGTTGCAGAAAAACTGCAAAACAATCCGGAAACATGAAAGTTAGATCGATCCCATAGGATGAGAGATCGATCTGGAAGAGCCAGAAAGCTCTTATTTGAGTAATGGAATAGAGCAGATCGATCCTTAATAGAATAGATCGATCTCCTTAGCTCTCGGGTTGGAAGCAGATCGATCTCCCCTAAGACCAGATCGATCTCCTTAACCTTCTGTTTGAAGCAGATTGATCTCCCCTATTCGACAGATCGATCTCCTACTTCAAAATATCTTAGAAAAGAGGGATTTTAAGAGGACCAGATCGATCTCCACCTAAGACAGATCGATCTTATCAAGCTGAATCTATAAATATGGAGCAGTTGGATCTGCATTTCTGAGATAAAAACCAATCTTTCCCATTTCCAACCTAAAACCTAGCTTTCTCACTCCTAAATCCACAAATTTTCAGTAAGATTTTAGGGAAAGCTATTAGAGACAAAGTTGTTCACATCAAAGAGAAGAACAACATAGTTTGGAGGCATTTCCCCACTTGTTGGATTGAAGGATCAAAGGTGCATTTTCATTGGAGTAAAGAGGAAATCAAGCTAGGTGAGTTTCTAAATGATATAACTCAAGTACATTGCGTAGATATTGATTTTGGAGTTGTTTGGTATGCATAGGAATGGTAGAAACTACCTAGAGTAGGATGAATCCACCATGACCTAGAAATGGTCTAGTGTGAGAAAGTAAAATGTGTTGAGTTTAATGATGAATGGGATATATTGAAGTTAATGATAGAGTTGTGATATGATTTTAAGGTGTTGTTAGTGAATAAATTGTGAGATTTACAAAAAAAGGGAAAATATGGATTAAGGCATTAGTCAATGCAAAGATAGGTTATATTGACTAATAAGGTCAAATGGGAGTTAACAACTTTAACTCAAGTGGTTTGGATGATTTGAATCGCAGCTTTCGAGGATACACCGAAACAAGGCGAGCCAAGAGCGCAAGAAGCAAGAGGAAAAGAGAGTCACACTCAAGTAAATTGAGGTAAGGGAATTGTGTGGACTCTTAGAGATATCTGTGCACAATTTGGGCGCTTAATGCTTTGCTAGAATGCATGAGATGTTAGGAAATGAAATTGGGTGATTGAAGGGTAAAAGTTGAGTGTTTGACAAATGTGCATGAAAATAAAAGCATAATGCTTTTGAAAATCATGTTTTATTACTTTTTAGCAAGTGATTGGTAGGTTGGCTAGCATTTGAAATGATTTGCAAAAGAAATGAGTTGTTTTGGTTTGTTAACCACACTTTGCAAAGAAATGAGCCATCTGCATTGTTTTCGTGAGAATGAAAGCATGCTAGAGTATAACTCGCACGAGATTTGATGTGTTTTATACACATGAGTGCTAGAACTTATCTTGCACTAGTTTTCACATGGATTTTTATACTGGTTTTGGCATGGTGCTTAGAGCTTAGCTCGCTCTAGATGCTCACCTTATTTGTTGCCGTGCTTGGAGCTTTGGGCAAACTGGGTGTCACACCGATTAAATAGGCTCACACGTGCATTTGTGATATTTTGACATGTTGATAGCCGTGTTAGGAGCTTCGGGTAGACAAGAGGTCGTACCGATTAAATAGGCTCACATGTGCGTTTTGAGATGTGGCGTGATATGATGTGTTGATTGGGTCTACGGAGTACGTTGTACTGTGCATATAGCATAGAGTACATTGTACTGTGTTAAGATTGTGATATGTCGTCTTCGGACGAGATCTGCTATGGACCGACGAGCTGGATTTGACCCACCTCCCATGTGGAAGCAGATAGTGGTGATATCCCATACACCTGATTTGTGTAGCCGGTATCACAATTTATGGCCATAGACCTAGAGGTTATTACCCTTTATTGAATTGCCTATCTCACATGTCTAATGCTTTGTGAATAAATCCATGTTTGAAATGATTTGTGGGTCAAGACAATCCGAGGGAGGGGCTGAAACCTGATAAGTGTTGAATTGTTTTGAGATATTGATTGTTAATGGCTTAAAGCACACCGAAGCATGATGATTAATGCCATGCTTTATTGTGAAAAATGCATGATGGTTAATGTCATGCTTATTTGAGAAAAACGCATGATGATTAATGCCATACTTTATTGTGAAAAATACATGATGGGTAATGCCATGCTTTATTGTGAATTATGCATGATGATTTATACCATGCTTTGAAATGAATTGTGCACTGGATTTTAATAGCATGAATGCTTTACATACCATTAATACAAACATGAACTCATATTTTGAGAAACTATGAAAAGTATGATTTGAGCATGGCATCACGATCACGTAGATAGTGCAGTATCTACTTGTTCGCATGATTGCCTTACTGAGCGTGTGGTTTGCTCACACCCCTTATTTTCCCCCTCTCTACAGAGATTTGAGTATAGAGTGAGCGTGACTGGAGGCTTATCCCTTTTGGTAATTCGCTACATCCCATCGCGTAAGGTATACACACTGTTGTAATTTTGTATCTAAACTTACGATAGCACAGCAGCATTTTGTATGTAATTATTGGGGATGTAAAACAATGTAAATACATGTAACAATTCTGATATATACATTTATACAAGTGTTTACTCATAAATAATATACAAATTGAATTGGTATGGTGCACAGCCCAACTATTGAGGAGAGTTGTTGTTCACGATTGAGGTAAGGACGAATAATAAATTATGCATGAAAATGCGAAAAATTTGTACGTATTTTGGTAAGTTGAGGGTCGTGACACTAAGCCTGACAAATCCGATCACTCAAATTCGGTTCTAATCTTAGGCTAGCTATCACACAATCACTGTCATCATTAGAAGGGATCACAACACTACTGAGGCTCACAACTGCTCTAGCAGATCACGCTCTCTGACCCTCATCTGTGATACCATCCCGAGGCTCTTTCTGCTCAAGGCATCAGGCATTACATTAGTCTGTCCTGGGTGGTACAATTTTCACAATCATAATCCTTCAGAAACTCTAACCCTCTATGTTATCTCATATTCTACTCTTTCTGTGAAAACAGATACTCGGGGCTTTTATGATCAGTGCATACCCGAAATTTCTCACCATGTACATAGTAGTGCCATATACTTTAGTACAAACACTACCGCTGCCAACTTTAAATCATGGGTCGGATAGTTTCTTTCATGATCCTTGAGTTGTCTGGATCCATAATTGACTATCTTCCCATTTTGCATCAATACACAGCCCACTCATTATTTTGAGGTATCCATATACACTGTGAAACCTCTTAAGCTATTGGGTATGGTGAAAATAATTACGGTGGTCAGTTTATATCTCAATACACCAAAACGTACCAAAGCTACTTTCTTACTTATCATCCCACTCGTATGCAATCTTTTTACTAACGAGATGTGTCAACTGAGCAGCCCATTTCGAGAAACTCTCAACAATTCATCTGTAAAATAGTTTTCAGTTGCTGCTCATGCTCTTCCCTGGACTTTGAATATATCAAAATATCATCACTAAGGATGACCACAAATTAGTCCAGGTAAAGTTTAAATACCTTGTTCATCAATGCCCTAACGGTTACGAAAATCATTTTGGGCACATTCACATTCCGAATTCTTAACGGATGTTACCTAGACTTCAAATCGATCTCTAAAAAGATCTGATGAACTTTTATCCAATCACTCCTATAATTGGTTCTTTAGTTCTTCCAGTTCCACTAATACCATTTTATACCGTGGTTAGGATATCGACTCCGTACCAGGTACCAAATTAATACAACCTCCATTCTGTCACGCCCGAAAACGCGAAAAATGGGCAATTTAAAACTTTTCAACCTATTTAACTGAGTTGTGTTCCTGTCTTTGTCAGTTTCTTAACTTTTATTATTTTATAAAAATTCGACAGCATAACAGCTGCATTTTGACTTAACCAACTTGTAGAGTTTTAAAACGCAGTTTATAATTTTCAATCCACATCCGTAACACAGTTTTTCTTCTATTCCAAGATCTCATAACATCCACAACATATATTTATTCTGCGTAATAAAAACTCTGTACATAAACATAATCCTTTACAACTATTACATCCCGACTGTCATATACATTAGTGTCTATGCTATACATCATGTCTGGAACAAAAGTAAAGCTATACCTCGTCGCTACAAATGATCTGACGAAAGGTCGGACTGCCTCGTCCACAACCTCTAGCACGTGAGTGCAGTAGAATCACTGTAGGTAATCTGGAAGATGGAAAGGAAGGGGGTGAGCTTTTCAGGCTCAGTAAGAGATACATTTAAAGTAATCTTAGTACTTAAAACAAGTAAAATACGTGATTTCACAACTCAGCATAAACATGTATGAAAGTAGAGATGCTTACATTTAGAAAAGCAGTAACATCATGTTTTAAAATCATTAGTTTATACATCATGCATCCTTTTCGTAAAACGTATCATGCTATAAATATATCATTAGTGTAAACAGTCATAAAGCATCTCGTTTTCATAAAACATCTCATGTTGAAAACATGGTTCATAGTGTAAACATACATAAGAGCATCTCAAAATCTCAAATCAATATATCATATCCCATCATCACTTTAAAAAGTGAAATCATGTTTTCACAACTCATTTCTTCAAAATATAAACATAGCTACCATTAAATATCATTATATAACATAGTACTAAAACTGATAGCAACAAAACAGGTAGCATAGATGTGTGAAAACATAAAACATCTTATCATTATCGTGAAGGGTCAGGCAATCGTCTCATATACTAGTCCCGGAGGACATCATACATCTGGTCCTATAGGATAAAATCATGGGTACTCATGGCCATAGTACACGGAGCCGTAGGACTGGATCAGGGTCGTACGCTGCCCTATCTCTCGTGCACCACTAAATGGGGACTATACGCACGAACTCACATGCATCACCAAACATTTCTCATATCAAATCAAAGCATGTCGGTTCCCTGGCCGTCGGCTAGGTAGATCCTCGATCGTCTCCATACGCTACCCTATGTATGCGAGATCGACCCTAGATCCTCTGACTATCGTCAAATCATACCTTTTTACCCCACAAAATCATTTTGGGCCTCTTACCCATTTTCTAAAATCATTTCGGGTCTCTTACCCGTTTTATCAAATCATTTCTTGTGGAAAACCATAGTTTCAAATCAATTCTTGGGATTTTAACCAATGTAATCATAAAAATATAGTTTAAAAGCTATTTCGGGACTTTAACCCATGTCATGAAAATATTGCTTTCGTAAAGCATTCTCGGGGCTCTTCTCTGTCATTTCATGAAATCAAACCATGTTTTCTTCTTCACATTGAAAAATCACATTTTCATAAACATGTGAAGTAAAATGTATCTCATGCAAGTGGAAAACATGTGGAAAAACTCGAGAAATGGTTTAGTTTTGGTTTCTAAGGCATTGCAACCTATTTCATAAAATCTCATTCAACTAACATAAATAAAGTCATTGGTAAGGATTGTGGATCACTAATGCTACCCTAAATTATATCCCTTACCTCTTAGCGTCGGAGGTAGTGCACGTTCCTCGTTTTTTGAGCTTGCCTCGAAATACGTTTTGATAGCCCGAGCTATCACATATCAAGTCAACTCATCACATATAGCTCAAATTCATATTGGTACATTCAAATATGTGATTACATTAAAGATGTTGACCAAAAGTTGACTTTTTAGCTATCTTGCTCGATTTTATCGGTTTAAACCTCGATTTAAGCTTACTTAACATATTTGACACCCTTAAATTCATTTTCAATACCTCCATATCGTGTCTTACATTCCAGCAACTCATTCCACTTCATGCAAGACCTTAGAGTATCGATTCTTGCATTATTTCGATAATTCACCTAGTTAAACACTAAACTGAACCTTTACAGTATAATTTTAACTGTAAATTCATTTTAATTACATCAATCTTCATCATTCCAGCAGCTAAATCATGCTGGCAGCAATTTAATTCAATCATATAATTTAATTCATCAACTTTCTTTCAACAAGAATTCATCAAAATTCATAAATTAACAATTTATCACATCATCATCACCATACCTCAATCTTCTTCACTCCTTTGACCAAGTTTGACTTCGGTTTTAGGTCTCAAATTGTCACTCAGCTGTAATACAACATGTATAGAGCCTAGAAGTGTTCAGAATCATCTAAGAACCTCATCAAATTCATCCAAAAATTAAATTTTTGCTTACCTCGGAACAGGGCAATTTTTTATCCTGTTCTTATCTCTAACTGTTCAGGGGGTAAATGACTTCAGTTAGGTCTGAATTCTTTATATGTGGTAGAAGGGAGGAAGAGGAAGATTTCATATGAAGGGACTATCGCCTGAAACTGGCCAGAGGATGGCTGGAAAATTCACGCCAGTCAGGAGCAGAGGTAACGCCTGCGGCAAGGATGGGTAATGGATATCTCTCGGGTTTCAGATCATTTCGGGGTGTATTTTACCTTTTTATAAAGCTTATCTAGTTTAATTTCAATTTGGAAAATATCAGAGGCAAAGAAAATCTATAAGGTCATCAAATGGGATTTTTTTCATTGGCTGACAGTTTACTAAATGCAGGGGAAATGATTGTTCTGTTTTATAAAATTTACAAAATTAATCCTGATCAGAATCTTCAAAATTCCACTTCTCAATTGTTATAATATGTCTATAGTATGTCCCATAAAAATTTGGGGGTCACTTGTTTAAGAAACATTTCACGAACGAGCTCATTTGCTCGATTTGGCCAAAACCGAGCAAAATGGAAATAAGCTTTCGGTTAGCTTTAAAAATTCATTTGAACCCCTAAATCTCCATATTTCTTCATGATTTTTATTTTCCATGTCAATTTCACCTTATACTAATTTCCCATGGCCTCGAAATAATTTTTATGAATTTTTAGAATTTTATTCGGATTTATTTCCCTTATTAGGTCCGTTTTCTCGATTTAATTTAAAACCCGAGTTTAACTAACTTTTGCATTTCCAATCACTTAGTTTTCCCTTCTTGTCATGACCCAAATTACCTAAAATCAGAGTAAATTTTTCGCTTTTTAATTTTCTTACCCGTCGTGAATAGTTACACCACTAAACAGTTGGGCTATGATTCGGTGTTAGTCACCTCTCACCTATTTACCATTCCATTTTCATATTTCATTTACATATCAATTTATTTTACATAAATACATCCCCAATATTACATCCATGCACAGTACTGTGCATCTATATGTTCAGATACAAATTTATACAAATGTGTATACCTGATCTTGATAATAAGCAGCGGATATGACTACTGTCGTTCTCTTCTACTGAATGTACCCTGTGGGGTGGAAAATGAAAGGGTGAGCATAACCAGCTCAGTAAGGCAATAATGTAAGCAGGTAGATAACTATACTATCTACGTGCTGATAATGTCATGATAAAAAATCGTTTATATTTGGAGCATGAGGTAAGACTAAAACGATGCCACATGTATGTATATATCATATAAGAGAAATCATGAAATCGACATATAAAACAGACATGAAAAAATCATCTTGTATGTCATCTCATGCTCGCACATTTAAGACTTATTTGTTTCATCACAAACTCATCACTTTGAAACTTATTTGTTTAATCATAAACTCATCACATTAAAACTCATTTGTTTCATCATAAAACAATTTCATCAAGGTCAAACCCATCTCTCGGGAATACCTTGATTCATTAAATCACGTCTCTTTTAAAAACATAAATCGGGACATTACCCCTCCCTCGGGTTTGTCCTGGTCTATCTAGACCGTATGATATCATGTGAGGCATGTAGGTTACTGTATGAAAATCGAGGACTATGGCCATACTTTGTCCCTGTGATCCCAGGCTACACAGATCCCGGTATGCTGGGCATCACAACTGCAACGGGAGGTGGGGTCAAGTCCTACCCGCCAAAATATCAAGTAACATCATAGAGTCATCATGACTGCATGGTACAGCGTACTCCGTGTGACATACACGGTACATCGTACTCCGTGGACCCATATTATAGTCTGGGGGTGCCTACCGTAGGTCTTATCCACCCCAATACTATGTCGATAACCAACCCATGTCTCAAAGTATATGTGCGAGCATCTTAACTCTCTGTGACACACAGTCTACAGGAGGCTTCCGCACGACTAAATGCATGTCAACTCACGTCTAGTGCGAGCGAAGCTCCAGCACCACGCTATGCATATCATGATATCTAAAATCTCATGCGAGCGAAGCTCCAGCACGATTTTGTGCACACACAAATTTCTTGTACGAGCAATGCTCCAGTACGGCTTTTTATGAGAAATAAATCAGTAAACTTGAGTGCGAGAAAGACTCTAGCACTCTTTTTATTCATGTAAATATGATAGGTGGCTCAATCTTGATAAAACATCTTTTAAAATAGTAACCGGCACAAACCGGTTCCCTTTCGTATAATTCAAGAAATCAATAGCCAACCTATGTGTATATTTGCTTAAATCAAAGCAATACATTCATATAACATGTTAAAAACATGAAATCATGCAATTTACCTGCCTTACTACCCTTTTTGTAAATTTTACTCCTAGGGGCAAAATCATCTTTTTCTTTATTCACCTAAGCCTCGGTTTTCGTAAAAATATTATTTCGTTTCCAAATATTTTAAGGAATTCTAAGCCCTGTAAATCCCCTCAAAATACGTATAATTATCTCTATGCACCTACAAAATTCCCTTACCTCGATTCTCGTCGAGCGCGTATCTAAATTCCACTATCGGAGGCTCGTCCGATCCGATTTGCTGCTAATCCAGTCTCTGGGCTGCAGATAATTATTTATCATGTCAATTTAACCCAATAAATATAATTCTTCTGTTTACTATAGTCGATTTAACTAATTGGGCTAATTTACTCTTATTGGGCCCAATCGCACCTTAATGGGGCTCGACCCATTTTCAGCCCATTTACACTGTTTAAATCCCTTCTTCGGGTTTACTAAGCTCATTCAGCTTACCAATAATTATCGGGCTTCGTTCCAAACTCATTGGATAGCCGTATACCATTTACGGTAATTACGTTGTAAATCCAATTAATATTCCTTTTATACAGAATTAATCCGTAAATTTCGTAAAATAATCGAAACTCTGTATTTAAAGGATTCTAATTGTCAGAATTAAAATGTACTTACCCAATATGATGCGGGATACAAAAATCGGAGCTCAATCGGCTCTTGTTCGAGCTTTGTCGTACAACTACACAATTATATATTTAATCTCAGGTTACTTTTCGATCGAATATAATTTAAATAAATTTCCTGAAACTCAAATCGGTCACTTTTGACCTCTTACCGACTTACCCGAAGTCCGATGTATCCCCGAAAATTCTTTCCCTTTTTCCTTTTTCTCTTTTTCTCCTTTTTTTCCCTTCTTTCTTGGCTGAACCGGTTCAGTCCGGTTCAGACCGGTCCGGTTCACTCCGGTTCACTCTGGTTCACTCCGGTTCGGTCGATTCGGTGCCTTGTCGACCGGTTCTCCGTCGACTTTCGTCGCCAGCAGCTCCGAGAGGTCGTTCGCAGCTCAGATCTGGTCTCAGTTTCACACGAGGTCACCGGAAAGTGGCCGGTTCAGCTGTTCTCCCTCGGCCGTCGAAACCCATTTTCCATTTCTGCCGTTTCCAGCGCCATTCGTCGGTTTCGGCGACTGCCACCACCACCGACCGCGTCGTCTGGGCTTGGGGAAGCCTCGGCTGGGGTCGGTTGGGGCTAGATCGGCGCCGGTTGCCGTCGATCTCCTCTTCTCCCTCGGGTTCTCTCCTTCGATTTCGTCGGATTTCGGCAACGGTGGGTTCCACCGCTGGTACCAGGGAGGTCGCCAGCCTCTCCTCTTCCTTTTCCGGTGGTCGTGGCCCCTCATCCGGCGCCGGTGGTGCCTCGTCGGTGACCCTCATTTTCGGCTTCGTCATTTTCGTTTTCTTCTTTCTCTCTCCCCAATCCATTTTTCAGATTTCCCCTTTTTTTTTTACAATTATTATTTTATTTAACAATTTGTTTTATTATTAAAATATTCATTAAAATATTCAAATTTATTCTAAAATATCTACAAAATCTATAAATTTATTTCAAATAAATTAATTTAATTTAATTTAATTTATTTATTGTATTTTTAATCATTTTTTCGGTATAATTTCTTCGTATTTTTGGGATATTGTCCCGAGTGACTTTTCGGTATTTTTAAAATTTCGGATCTTGATCAATTGGACTCGAAATTAAATTATTTCTTCGTTATTGATCAAGATTCTCAAATCCATTATTTTTAATTAAATTTTCTTATCGAATTTATTTTGGCTTTCGGTATTTTGACCGTTTTGCCCTTACACATGTTCGGGATAAATTTAACCGACTTCTCTTCACAAATACTCATTCATTTTGTGTTTTTAATTAAATTCGGGTCTTACACTTCTACACATCATTCCATGCATGAACATGACATTTTTAAGAAATTCTTATGTCTAGAACTTTACCTCGGTTTGCATGCCATCGGGCCCCACACTAGAATCGAGTGCTTTAGTCGTCTACGGGCCTGTAAAACGTCACATTGAGCTATAATTTACTTCTCATAAGCATCATAATATGGAAAAATATCGGGTTTCACACATTCCTTTAACAGGTGGCAACCCTGATAGATTATCCGGGAAGATATTAGGAAACTCCCTGACCATAAGGATATCTGCTAACTCCGGGTGTGCCTTATCCATACCAACCACACAAGCAAGAAAACATTCCCATCATTACTCATTCCGTGAGTAGAATCATTTACTCATTTAATTTCAATCGATACTCCCCTTTCATTACTTGTCAAAACTTACAGTACACTTTTCAGGGGTAACCATATCACTATCTTAGGATAGCAATCTGAACAACATAGTTTGCAGCCGACCAATTTATTCTCAAATATTACTTCAAAATTAATCATATTCCATTGAATAAAATCGGCTGACGTATCCTTTTTCCTCTTTTTTCAACTTACAATGCCTATACCCATATTCAGTTAGTGATAATCAGCTAACTATAAGCATTGTGCCCAAGGGTTTAGGCATTCACATCTTTCACTAACTTATATGCAAATAAGGACGGTATGAATAAATGCGTGGCACCAGGATCAATTAAAATAATTACTTCATTATTCACAACCAGTGTGGTATCTTCCACCACATCAGATGAAATATCAGTAGTGTCCTAGTCCAAGGCATACACTCGCCATCGTCCAACATCTTATTTCTGTGGTAACTACCACATATCCAACCCTGCTCAGTAGCAGGTCGAGGTTGTGAGACCCCGTATATGTACAAGGGTATATATGTACATAGAAGTGTAAATAGAGTTGTACTATGAATTCATAAGTGAAGTATATGTGATGTAAGTCCATAAGTAATGTACACACTTGTAATGAGAGTGGTAATCGTACATACAAGTTTCATTATGTATGAATGTATAGAAATGGACTTAAACATGTGGAGAATGTGTGTAGAGTGGATTATGAATAGTTTGATAAAATGGAAGTAGAATTGCATAAGATGTGTACTTCCATTTTT
Organism: Firmiana major; assembly: GCA_033439115.1. NCBI lineage: Eukaryota > Viridiplantae > Streptophyta > Magnoliopsida > Malvales > Malvaceae > Firmiana > Firmiana major. The sequence continues at coordinate 7,995,864 of CM065902.1, read as the reverse complement.
GTTTATATTAAATACCATTGGTCACACAAAGATCCTACACAAGTTTTAATGTGTATGAAGTGAGGATGGATGCCATTTTCAAGTCTCAAAGATGAATGAATGAGGAAATGATCATGGTAGCAAATTAAGGATGTTTGGTAAGTGTTGTTGCAGAGGAACTGCAGAAAATCTGGAAATTTTGAAGGGCAGATCGATCTCATGGGATGAGAGATCGATCTGGAAGAGCCAGAATGCTCTTATTTGGACGAAAGAATAGAACAGATCTATCTCCAATGGACCAGATCGATCTCCTTAGCTCTCTGTTTGGGAGCAGATCGATCTCATGCTTCGACAGATCGATCTCATGCCTCCACAGATCGATCTCATGCTTCGACAGATCGATCTCAGGCTTAAAAATGCCGTGAAAAAGAGGGATTTTAAGGGACCAGATCGATCTCCTCTTGGACCAGATCGATCTCCTCAAGTTATTTCTATATAAGGAGTGCTGGAAATCAGAAAATTTCGGGAAAAACACAAACCTTTCACTTTCAACCCAAAAACCTAACATTCTCTCTCAAAAATCAGCCATTTTCAGTGAGGTTTGAAGAGAGACCATTAGAGACAAAGTTGTTCCTATCAAAGAGAAGAACAACATAGTTTGAAAGCAATTTCCCATTGTTGATATTGAAGGATTTAAGGGCATTGCCATTGGAGCAAGAAGAGAAATCAAATTTGGTAAGATTCTAACACTCCAACTATGGTACATTATTTATTTAATTGATTTTGGAGTTGTTTGGCATGAGTATGTATGGTTAGAAACTATCTAAATACATTGGAATGATTTTGACCTAGAAATGGTCTAGAGTGAGAAAGTGGAATGTATGGAGATTAATGATGAATGAGATATGTAAAAGTTATTTATAGTGTTGTGGTATGATTTTAAGATGTGGTTAGTGGATAAATTGGGAGATTTACCTAAAAGAGGTAAAATGAGGGTTAAGGCATTTGTAAAATGCATAAGTAAATAATGTTGACTAGTGAGGTCAATTATGGGTTAAATACGTTAACTCAATCGATTTAATGAATGAATCGCAGCTTCCGAGGATACGCCGAGGCGAGTTGACCCAAGAGCGTGAGGAGCTAAGAGAAAAGGAGTCACACCAAGTAAATCGAGGTAAGGGAATTGTGTGGACTCTTAGAGATATTGTGCGCAATTTGGGCGCATAAATGTTTTGCTAGAATGCATGAGATTAGGAAATGTTGTTGTTGGGTGATTGAAGGGTAAAAGTTGGGAGTTTGAGAAATGTGCATGAAAACAAAAGCATATTGCTTTGAAAATCATGTTTTATTGCTTTTTAGCAAATGATTGGTAGGTTGGCTAACATTGAAATGATTTGCAAAAGAAATGAGTATGTATTGGTTTTGATAACCACATTTTGCAAGTTTTGAGCCACCTACATGATTTCGTGAGTATGGAAGAGTGCAAGAGGCACTAGTTTTCACATGGATTTCATATTGTTTTGGCATTGTGCTTTGAGTTTGTCTCGCACTGGATGCCCATCTTGCATGTTGCCGTGTTTGGAGCTTCGAGTAGACTTGGTGTCACATCGATTAAATAGGCTCACACGTGCATTGTTTTGAGACATGGCATGTTAAAACAACCTGATGAGCCCGAACGAGGGATAAGGGTTGGAGATCCGCCTGATGAGCCCGAACGAGGGATAAGGGTTGGAGGAACAGCTGATGAGCCCGAACGAGGGATAAGGCTGGGGGTCCACGGAGTACGTTGTACCGTGCATGTAGCATGGAGTACATTGTACCGTGTTGTGATGTGATGTGCCGTCTTCGGACGAGATCTGCTATGGACCGGCGGGTAGGATTTGACCCACCTCCCGTGTGGAAGCAGATGGTGGTGATATCCCGCACACCTGATCGTGTAGCCGGTATCACAGGTTATGTACATAGACCTTGAGGTTATTACCTATTGTTGAAACTGCCTATCTCACATGTATAATGCTATTTGAGAATAAATCCATGTTTGAAGTGTTTGTGGTCAGGAAAGCCCGAGGGATGGGCTGGGACCTGACGTTGAATTGAGTTGTTAATGGTTTTTAAAGTGCACGGATGCATGATGTTTAATGCCATGCTTTTAATGTGAATTTTGCATGATGATTTATACCATGCTTTGAGTTGAAATGTGCACTGAATTTTAATAGCATGAATGCTTTACATGCCATTAACACAATCATACACTCATGTTTTGAGATAAACAATGAATTAAATGCTTTTGAGCATGGCATCACGATCACGTAGATAGTACAGTATCTACCTGTTCGCATAATTGCCTTACTGAGCGTGTGGTTTGCTCACCCCCCTTATTTTCCCCTCTCTACAGAGATTTGAGTATAGATTGAGCGTGACTGGAGGCGCCCCTTTTTGGTAATCCGCTGCATCCCATCGCTAAAGGTATACACACTTGGATTATTTTGTATCTAAACTAGACATAGCACAGTAACATTTTGTATGTAACTACTGGGGATGTAAAACAATGTAAACACATGTAACAACTCTGATATATATACATTTACACAAGTGTTTACTCATAAATAATGTTTCAATTGAATTGGTATGGTGGAGTGGGTTAGACGTCGACACACAGCCCAACTGTTAAGCGCGTGGTTGTTCACGATCGAGGAAGGATGATTAAGGATTGATGCATGAAAATGCGAAAAATTTGTACGTATTTTGGTAAGTTGAGGGTCGTGACAGAAGTTGGTATCAGAGCTCGAGTTGGTCTGACGTGTGTCGTGTCTAAAATACTTAATAAGTAAAAAAAAAAAAATTACATCCTCAAGTTACTGTGCTTGTTTAGATACAAATAGTGTATGTCGATGGGTTGACTAAGTAATTGGTTGTGAATGTAAAGAACTGAGTAAGTATGCCTAATACCAGTCGCGGTAGAGGGATGAGAGCACAGGCTCGAGGGCGTAGAGGTAGGCCTGGGGGTCGTGTTGAGCCGGAGACACACGAGGCTCAGGAGGATGTTGAGGCGGAGGTCGACGTTGAGCACGCTCCACAGGGTCCAGAGGAGAGGCCCGAGAGTACTGAGGCTCGCTTCGCGAGGATTGAGCGGAGCATTGAGATGATTTTGGAATTGGTCACTCAATCTTTACCTGGAGTTGGCGGTAGACAGAGTCCCGCTACACAGGGTGATGCTGAGCAAGCAGCTGCTCCCGAGGCACGGGCGAGGCAAGCCCAAGGACCTCAGACGACAGATACCCCACCCCCACAGGATGTGCCTACGCCGGTTGCTACGCCAGGCAATAGAGGTTGGGGATATGGATGTGATTTGGATAGACTGCGACAATTCCAGAAGTTTGGACCGCCATCTTTCAGTGGAGTAAAGGACCCAGTAGCGGCTGAGGATTGGATCAATGAGATCGAGAAATTATATGGGTTCTTCGAGTGCACTACTACCGAGATGGTAGCATTTGCCGCTTTCATGCTGAAGGGATCAGCAGAACATTGGTGGAAATCCACCAGGCCTATTTTGAGAGCCCGGCATACTGAGATCAGCTGGGATGTGTTTCTAGAGGCCTTCCGGAGACAGTATGTCCCGGATACCGCCCAGCGGAAGCTGAAGATGGCATTTTTGGGACTGACCCAAGGGAGCAGGACTGTGGATGAGTATGAGACTGCTTTTATATCCCTGGGCAGATATGATCCCAACACGATGAGTAATAAGGTCGAGAAGATCCAGAAGTTTGTGGATGGATTGAGACCAACCATCAGGTCTAAATTGGTTCCCTTGGATATACCGACCTATGAAGAGGCAGTGCGCAGGGCGCAATTATGTGAACAAGATGTTGATAGAATCGCCTCGGAATTTGGAAAGGTTGGTAAGATGAGGGACAGAGATAAGAAGAGACCTATGATGGATAGAGGCTTCAGCTATAAAGGAAGCAAGAGATTCTCTGGAAGGAGGCCGAGAATTGATGAAATCCGGGAGAGGACAGTTGATACTCCCATGTATCCGGCCATTGCTCCAGCTAAGGGAATCGTGATTGGAGGACCACGGCCTACTACAGAACAGTGTGGCAGGTGTGGTAGGTACCATGGTACTCGACCATGTTACGGACCTCAGGTTGTATGCTTCAGATGTGGGAAGCCAGGCCACGTAATCAGAGATTGCCCAGAGATGATAGAGAGAGCCCCACAGAAGGGCAAGGAGCCAGAGAGAGCTCTAGTTGGTACAGCTGCTCCGAGGAGGAAGGCTACAGCTGAAGAAAAGGGGAAACAAGCAGTGGGTGTAAGCAGAGGACGAGTGCACGCACTGGATCAGGATACTGCAGATCAGTCTTCAGATGTGGTAAAAGGTACCATCCAAATCTTTGATTTAGAAGCTTATGTACTGTTTGATCCTGGTGCCACACACTCCTTTATTTCGCCATCCTTTGCATGTAAATTGTTGAAGCATGTAAAACCCACGCTGCTTGATAAGATGTTATTGATATCTACCCCTATGAATGATAGTCAGTTGACTGAGCATATATATAGGGATTGTAAAATGAAGATAGGAGGTAAAGAGATGGCAGCCGATTTAATTTTATTAAACATGAGTGATTTTGATGTGATCCTAGGAATGGATTGGTTGGCTGCCAATCATGTTGTTATGGATTGTCATGCGAAAACTTTGATGTTTCCAAAGATAGACAACCTTGTAGTTAATTTTGTGAAATGAAATTAAAGAACATGATTTTTATAAGTGTGATGAGTATAATCTTGATACATGATGTATGAAAGATAAATTTGATTTCATTTATGTATGTGATGTGATGATTTATGATACTAATGGTGGAAAGAATAATGTGAAGGATTCATCGCTTTTGTGATTGAGATGGATAAGGCACGTCCGGAATTGGAAGACATACCAGTGGTTAGGGAATTTCCAGATGTCTTTCCGGATGAGTTACCAGGATTACCTCCAGATAGGGAGATGGAGTTTGGTATAGATTTGGCACCTGGTACAGAGCCGATGTCCAAGCCACCATACAGGATGGCTCAAGTTGAGTTAGAGGAGTTAAGGAAACAATTACAAGAGTTGCTGGAGAAGGGGTTCATCAGGCCGAGCGTCTCACCTTGGGGAGCACCGGTTTTGTTTGTAAGGAAGAAAGATGGAAGCCTCCGACTGTGTATAGATTACCGGTTGTTGAATAAGGCCACCATCAAGAATAAGTATCCCCTCCCACGCATCGATGATTTGTTGGATCAGCTTAAGGGAGCGCAAGTCTTTTCCAAGATAGATCTGAGATCAGGGTACCATCAGTTGAAGATACGAGATGGAGATGTACCCAAGACAGCTTTTCGCACCCGGTATGGACATTATGAGTTTATGGTTATGCCATTCGGGTTGACGAATGCTCCCGCAGCTTTTATGTCTTTGATGAATGAGGTATTCCACCGGTACTTGGATCGATTTGTTATTGTGTTCATTGATGATATACTGGTGTATTCAAGGTCTAGAGAGGAGCATGAAAGGCATTTAAGGATAGTGCTACAAACCCTTCGAGAGAAGAAGTTGTACGCTAAACTCAGTAAGTGCGACTTTTGGTTGGAACAGATCTCTTTTTTGGGTCACATAGTATCAAAGGATGGAGTATCAGTGGATCCATCTAAGATTGAGGCCGTAGTTCAGTGGCAGAGACCCCAGACAGTGACAGAGATCAGAAGTTTCCTGGGTTTAGCTGGGTATTACCGAAGGTTTGTAGAGGGATTTTCGAGGTTAGCTACTCCTTTGACACGTCTCACGAGGAAAAATGTAGAGTTTGTGTGGGACAAAAAGTGCGAAGAAAGTTTTGAGGAGTTGAAAAGGAGATTAACTACAGCTCCAATACTCACCATTCCTACCAGCTCAGGAGGTTTCTCGGTGTATGCAGATGCTTCACACCTAGGACTGGGCTGTGTATTGATGCAGGATGGGAAGGTAGTAGCCTATGGATCAAGACAGTTAAAGGATCATGAGAGGAACTACCCGACCCATGACTTGGAGTTGGCAGCGGTGGTGTTTGCGCTGAAGATGTGGCGCCACTACCTCTATGGTGAGAGATTTCAAATTTATACAGATCATAAGAGCCTTAAGTACCTGTTCTCACAGAAAGAGTTGAACATGAGACAGAGGAGATGGCTCGAGTTGTTAAAGGATTATGATTGTGAAATCCTATACCACCCGGGTAAAGCAAATGTGGTTGCTGATGCATTGAGTAGGAAGCATCTCGGGATGGTATCATTCATGATGATCAGGGAACACGAGCTGTTGGAACAGTTCATGAACCTCAGTTTGGATATGACCCCGCCTGACGCTGATAGTGGATTTATGATAGCTAGCCTGCAGTTGGAACCGGATCTGGTAGATCGAATCCGACAGGCTCAGCGAGTTGATCAGCAGTGTAGTGATATTGTCGGGCAGATACAGAGGGGTATAGAGACGGACTTTGGGTTGAGTTCGGATGGATTGTTGAGGTTCAGAGGTAGGATATGTGTTCCTGATGACGCAGAGATCAGAAGGTTGATCCTGACAGAGGCTCACTCATCGAAGTATACGATACATCCAGGGGGTACCAAAATGTATCAAAACCTTCGAAAGGTTTATTGGTGGTCGGGAATGAAAAAGCACATTGCTGAATATGTTGCTAAGTGTCTCGTTTGTCAACAGGTGAAGGTAGAGCATCAAAAGCCTGCAGGGTTATTGCAGCCTCTACCGATTCCGACATGGAAGTGGGAGCATGTCACCATGGATTTTGTGATGGGATTGCCGAGGACCCGGAGAGGTCATGATGCCATATGGGTGATTGTGGATCGGTTGACGAAATCAGCCCATTTTCTAGCTATGAGAGCTACCGATACTCTGAGCCAGTTAGCGAACCTATATGTGCGCGAGATAGTGAGGCTACATGGAATTCCAGTGAGCGTTGTTTCTGATAGGGATGCCCGCTTCACTTCCCACTTTTGGGAACATTTTCAGGAAGCGATGGGGACCCAGTTGAATTTTAGCACCGCGTTTCATCCTCAGACAGATGGTCAGTCAGAGAGGACTATACAGACCCTGGAGGACATGTTGAGAGTGTGTGCATTGGATTTTGGAGGCTCCTGGGATGACCATTTGCCACTCGCAGAGTTCGCGTATAATAACAGTTTTCATGCGAGTATCGGGATGGCACCGTATGAGGCATTGTATGGGCGTAGATGCCGTTCCCCTATTGGATGGGAAGAGGTTGGTGACAGACAGATCTTTGCTCCCGACTTGGTTAGACAAGCCTCTGAGGATGTCCAATTGATATGTGAGAGGTTACGGACAGCTCAGAGCAGGCAAAAGAGTTATGCTGACAAGAGACGGAGACCACTAGAGTTTGAGGTGGGTGAGTCAGTGTTTTTGAAAGTTTCCCCTTCGAAGGGAATTATGAGATTTGGGAAGAAGGGAAAGTTGAGCCCTCGATATATCGGGCCATTTGAGATACTTGATAAGGTGGGAGACAAGGCGTATAGGTTGGCATTGCCACCAGAGTTGGCAAGTGTGCATAACGTCTTCCACGTATCCATGTTGAGGAAGTATCACCCGGACCCGGCACATGTGATAAGATATGAGCCTTTGGAGCTCAATGAGGGTATGACCTATGTTGAGAAGCCAGTTCGGGTATTGGACAGAAAAGAGAAAGTGCTGAGGACAAAGACAATTCCCTTGGTGAAGATACTTTGGCAACATCACACTGTGGAAGAAGCCACATGGGAATTGGAGAGTTTGATGCGGGAGAGGTATCCCGAGTTGTTCACAGAATAATTGGTTCCAATTTGGAGGACCAAATTTTCTAAGTGGGGGAGAATGTGAGACCCCGTATATGTACAAGGGTATATATGTACATAGAAGTGTAAATAGAGTTGTACTATGAATTCATAAGTGAAGTATATGTGATGTAAGTCCATAAGTAATGTACACACTTGTAATGAGAGTGGTAATCGTACATACAAGTTTCATTATGTATGAATGTGTAGAAATGGACTTAAACATGTGGAGAATGTGTGTAGAGTGGATTATGAATAGTTTGATAAAATGGAAGTAGAATTGCATAAGATGTGCACTTCCATTTTTGTTTATATTAAATACCATTGGTCACACAAAGATCCTACACAAGTTTTAATGTGTATGAAGTGAGGATGGATGCCATTTTCAAGTCTCAAAGATGAATGAATGAGGAAATGATCATGGTAGCAAATTAAGGATGTTTGGTAAGTGTTGTTGCAGAGGAACTGCAGAAAATCTGGAAATTTTGAAGGGCAGATCGATCTCATGGGATGAGAGATCGATCTGGAAGAGCCAGAATGCTCTTATTTGGGCGAAAGAATAGAACAGATCGATCTCCAATGGACCAGATCGATCTCCTTAGCTCTCTGTTTGGGAGCAGATCGATCTCATGCTTCGACAGATCGATCTCATGCCTCCACAGATCGATCTCATGCTTCGACAGATCGATCTCAGGCTTAAAAATGCCGTGAAAAAGAGGGATTTTAAGGGACCAGATCGATCTCCTCTTGGACCAGATCGATCTCCTCAAGTTATTTCTATATAAGGAGTGCTGGAAATCAGAAAATTTCGGGAAAAACACAAACCTTTCACTTTCAACCCAAAAACCTAACATTCTCTCTCAAAAATCAGCCATTTTCAGTGAGGTTTGAAGAGAGACCATTAGAGACAAAGTTGTTCCTATCAAAGAGAAGAACAACATAGTTTGAAAGCAATTTCCCATTGTTGATATTGAAGGATTTAAGGGCATTGCCATTGGAGCAAGAAGAGAAATCAAATTTGGTAAGATTCTAACACTCCAACTATGGTACATTGTTTATTTAATTGATTTTGGAGTTGTTTGGCATGAGTATGGATGGTTAGAAACTATCTAAATACATTGGAATGATTTTGACCTAGAAATGGTCTAGAGTGAGAAAGTGGAATGTATGGAGATTAATGATGAATGAGATATGTAAAAGTTATTTATAGTGTTGTGGTATGATTTTAAGATGTGGTTAGTGGATAAATTGGGAGATTTACCTAAAAGAGGTAAAATGAGGGTTAAGGCATTTGTAAAATGCATAAGTAAATAATGTTGACTAGTGAGGTCAATTATGGGTTAAATACGTTAACTCAATCGATTTAATGAATGAATCGCAGCTTCCGAGGATACGCCGAGGCGAGTTGACCCAAGAGCGTGAGGAGCTAAGAGAAAAGGAGTCACACCAAGTAAATCGAGGTAAGGGAATTGTGTGGACTCTTAGAGATATTGTGCGCAATTTGGGCGCATAAATGTTTTGCTAGAATGCATGAGATTAGGAAATGTTGTTGTTGGGTGATTGAAGGGTAAAAGTTGGGAGTTTGAGAAATGTGCATGAAAACAAAAGCATATTGCTTTGAAAATCATGTTTTATTGCTTTTTAGCAAATGATTGGTAGGTTGGCTAACATTGAAATGATTTGCAAAAGAAATGAGTATGTATTGGTTTTGATAACCACATTTTGCAAGTTTTGAGCCACCTACATGATTTCGTGAGTATGGAAGAGTGCAAGAGGCACTAGTTTTCACATGGATTTCATATTGTTTTGGCATTGTGCTTTGAGTTTGTCTCGCACTGGATGCCCATCTTGCATGTTGCCGTGTTTGGAGCTTCGAGTAGACTTGGTGTCACATCGATTAAATAGGCTCACACGTGCATTGTTTTGAGACATGGCATGTTAAAACAACCTGATGAGCCCGAACGAGGGATAAGGGTTGGAGGAACAGCTGATGAGCCCGAACGAGGGATAAGGCTGGGGGTCCACGGAGTACGTTGTACCGTGCATGTAGCATGGAGTACATTGTACCGTGTTGTGATGTGATGTGTCGTCTTCGGACGAGATCTGCTATGGACCGGCGGGTAGGATTTGACCCACCTCCCGTGTGGAAGCAGATGGTGGTGATATCCCGCACACCTGATCCGTGTAGCCGGTATCACAGGTTATGTACATAGACCTTGAGGTTATTACCTATTGTTGAAACTGCCTATCTCACATGTATAATGCTATTTGAGAATAAATCCATGTTTGAAGTGTTTGTGGTCAGGAAAGCCCGAGGGATGGGCTGGGACCTGACGTTGAATTGAGTTGTTAATGGTTTTTAAAGTGCATGGATGCATGATGTTTAATGCCATGCTTTTAATGTGAATTTTGCATGATGATTTATACCATGCTTTGAGTTGAAATGTGCACTGAATTTTAATAGCATGAATGCTTTACATGCCATTAACACAATCATACACTCATGTTTTGAGATAAACAATGAATTAAATGCTTTTGAGCATGGCATCACGATCACGTAGATAGTACAGTATCTACCTGTTCGCATAATTGCCTTACTGAGCGTGTGGTTTGCTCACCCCCCTTATTTTTCCCTCTCTACAGAGATTTGAGTATAGATTGAGCGTGACTGGAGGCGCCCCTTTTTGGTAATCCGCTGCATCCCATCGCTAAAGGTATACACACTTGGATTATTTTGTATCTAAACTAGACATAGCACAGTAGCATTTTGTATGTAACTACTGGGGATGTAAAACAATGTAAACACATGTAACAACTCTGATATATATACATTTACACAAGTGTTTACTCATAAATAATGTTTCAATTGAATTGGTATGGTGGAGTGGGTTAGACGTCGACACACAGCCCAACTGTTAAGCGCGTGGTTGTTCACGATCGAGGAAGGATGATTAAGGATTGATGCATGAAAATGCGAAAAATTTGTACGTATTTTGGTAAGTTGAGGGTCGTGACAGAGGTCCTCCAATCACAATACCCCTCAAAAGTGCTGCAATTGGATACACTGGGGCCTTACCAATCATCTTACCCCATGACTCATCAACTCTTAATCTCTTACCAAATGGTCTCTTTTTCCCGCTTTGACATCTCTATCATCCACTATTCTCTTTCTGTCTCTATTTCGACCCTTAGAGGCGTGCAACTCAAAATCTTATTCACACAACTGTAGTCTGCGCACTGCCTCGGCCTAGGTAGTGATATCTAACGGGGCCAATCGGACTCTAATTAACGGTCTGAGTCCTTCCATGAACTTTCGGACATTTCGACTCTCATTGTTCATAGTGTTGAGGTCATACCTGCCCAGGGATATAAACTGATATTCTTACTCGTCAATCAATCAGTTTCTTCTAGGTCAGAGTAAAGAATTTTATCTGTAATTTTGCTTTAAGCAGTGTCCAGGATATGCTATCACCGGAATACATCCAGAATTATCTCTCATGCCAGCTCTAGATGTCTAACTCTTAAAATGAGTCGAGCGGACTTCCACCAATGCTCCAACTCGCCCTCAAATCCTATGCATACTTTGAGCAAATAGCTCACAAAATATTCTTCACACTCCGCTCCAACCTCGCGAAGTGTGTCTCAATACTGTCTGATCTCTCTGTCGGACTCTATGGGGCATGCTCAATACCAGCCTCCACTTCAATCTCATCTTGAGTCTCGAGCACATGTACTCTTACCCCTCTACCATAGCGGCTATCAATTATAATAAATAGATTCTTACATTCAAAACCAAATTCTTAGCTGCAATTCTATCTCGATATACACAATTGTATCTAAGTAAAACATAGTACATGGGGATGTAAACTTCCTTAACCACTAACACCAACTCATATCAGGCCAACTCAACTCTGATACCACCAATTGTCACAACCCAAAAATCAGAGTAAATTTTTCATTTTTCTTTCATATTTAATTTTTTTACCTTCCTCTCATCGTGACCATCCTACCAATAGTTGGGCTATGATTCGGTGTTAGTCCCCTCACACTACTTACCATTCCATTTCCATGTTACATTCACAATTTCATTTACATAACCTTACATCCCCGATGTCCTATACGTTTACAGTACTGTGCATTTACATATTTAGATACAAAACCATACAAGTGTGTATACCTTTTCACGATGATGGGAAGCAGCGGATACCAAGAATGCAAGTCATCAGTCGTTCACTATCTACTGCGAGTGCTCTAAAAGAGGGGAAAATAAGGGGGGTGAGCAAACCACGTGCTCAGTAAGGCAATCATGCAAGTAAGTAGATAGCTCCACTATCTACATGTTCATAATGCCATGCCCTTAAATCCATTTTTAGGACCTTTATACATTTTCAGTGTATACAAAAGCTATTAAAATATGCGTAGCTACCTCTAGCTACTCACAAAATTCCCTTACCTCATTTTTTTGTACAGTCTGACATTTTCATTGATCTCTCGTCACGCAGTCCTATTTGCTCTCAATCCAATCTCCGGAGCTGCGTATAATTATTTATCGGGTCATAAATCATTCAATTAACTTTATTTCATCATTTTTGAGCTTAATTCAAAGTATTGGGCCCGTTTACAATCTTGGGCCCGATTGCACCTTAATGGGCCTTAATCGGCCTTAAGCCCATTTTTCACTTACTATTCACATTATCGAGGCCTATTAGGGTCATTAGGCCCATCAGTATTTATTGTGCCTCATTCTAAACTCTCGAATAGCTCAATTAATTATTTACGACAATTTATCTCAAATTTCATAATTTAATTCATTTTATACGAAATTAATCCGTAATTTATGCGATAATTTTTTAACACGCATAACTATGCAAATTATCGTAAATAAGGGTTACTTACCCGAGATTTCATGAAAGTACACAAATCGAGGTTGACTCGAGCTCTCGTTTGACGTCAATTGTCGAGCTACACAATTACATATTTTTTCGGTTATTTTTCAGTCGAATATTAATCAACTTAAATATTCCAAAATTTAACTCGGTCAATTTCGACAGCTTACCGGCTTACCCGTAGTTCGATTGCATCATTGAAATTTTCCCCAATTTTTTTCCTCTTTTTCTTTTTCCCTTTTTTCTCTTTTTTTTTCTTCTTTTCTGGCTGAACCGGTTCGGTCCGGTTCAAGCCGGTTTGGTTCAGCCCGGTTCAGTTCAGTCTGGTTTCTTCTTCGTCGTTCGGAGCTTCGCCTGCTTCCGTCTACAGCAGGTCCACGGGACTGTCCGATGCACGGATTTAGCCTCTATTTCGCCAACGGTGGCCAAAAAATGGTCGGTCCGGCCTCTTCTCCTTCCGGCGTCGCTACCTATTTCTTTCTCTCCCGATCGGTGTCGTTTCTCACCAATTTGCGCCTAGATCGACGCCGTTGGTCGTCCCTTCAGGTCGATGGCGAGGCATTTCCCCTTCCTCGGCCTCCATTCGCCTCTCTCCTCCATTTTCTCTCCTCTCTCTCGATTTCTCGCTTTTCTTCCTCATTTCTCTCGCCAGTCGCACTCTTCCTCCGTCTACCAGCGTCGACGAGGCTCGATTGCCTCTCCCTCATCGGCTTCTCGTCTGGTGGCTTCCGTTTCGGTGAGGCAGAGGAGACGACGGGTCTGCCTCGGCTGTCTTCTGTTTCCTTTCTCAGTTTCGCATTTCGCGAAATTCAGTTTCTTTTTTTATATATATTATTATTTTTTATTTTTTTATTTTTTTATTTTTTTATTCATTAAAATATTATAAAAATTCCCAAAATATCATTAAAAATTTATATTTTATTCATTTAATCCATAAATGAATTTATCTATCTTATTTCGTCTTTCCAGTATATGTTTTCAATATTTTCGGGATAATTTCTCTAGGTGAAAATTTCGGCTTATTCCAATAATTTCATATCTTGATCAGTTTAATCTGAAATTTAATTATTTCTCCTTTATTGATCAAGATTTCTTGAATCCATGTTTATAGTGTAAATTTCTTACCGAATTAACACCGAATTTAAGGTCTTTTGACCGTTTTACCCTTGCACGTGTTTGGGACCAAACCAATCCAGCTTCCCTTCACGAACCCTTTCTCATTTCAGGTTTTAAATCCTTTCTCCAATCCGAATGGTTCGAATCTCATTCATTTAATCTGTGGTCATTTCAATCCTTTATTTGATCTTTAAATGCATTCAGAAATTTTTATTCATTCCTTTTACATTTTTCATTCACGTACAACTCTTCTTATGATTCAATTTACATCCAACCATGTTTACATCATATGAATCATAAGGAATTTCGATAAAAATCGGGTCTTACATAAACTAATATTTATAAAACATATAATTGCATATGTATAGTGAAAATGATGTTTTGGAATTGTTAAATGAGCTTTGGAATGATGTTTAGCAAGAGCGTTCGAATACCCTACGGAAGACATTCGAATGCCTTGAAAAGTTTACATTCTATTTTGGGTTTGCATTAAGGCATTTGAATGCCCTGAAAAAGGTATTCGGATGCCCTGTAGAATTTTGCTTTTGTTTGAAAATTTTACATTGAGCATTGAATGCCCTAAAGAGGTATTCAAATGCCCTTTCCAAAAAGTCAAAAAGTGAATCCATTGAACATGACTTTTCATTCCAAAGAGAGGTGATTAGTCACCAAAGACATGTCTTCTTATCAAGAGGTGTTTATTGCACCTATTGAAGCCTATAAATACTTCTTATAACATTCATTTTCATATATACAATCATAATCTTTACATTTTTTCACTCAATTTAGATTCTCTTCTTGCACTTTTCTTCTAGTTTCTTAGTTCAAGTGAGTTCGTAAGAAAGATTCAAAGTGCAATTGAAGCATTCTAAGAGTAGGCATTGTATCTTGGGAACAACATTTCTTAAATCATTTGCATCAGTGTGGGGAAATTCTTGTTCTTAAGAAAGCTTCTTGAAAGTGCCTTACCTACACAAGTTCTTCTTCTAGTATTCTTCACCATTGATTGCAATAGCCAACCACACTAGGGAGATTTTCATACAACAATTTAAGAACAAGAGTCTTTCTAAATGGTGACTTCTACAATCAAACCTCATTTTAATGAAGTGAAAAATTTTTTGGAAATGGCAAGACAGATGTTCTTGGTGTTGAACCAAAATTCAAAAAATTATCACTTGAAGAACTCTCTTATGAGTAAGTAAGTTCCAAAAAAAAAAAGACAAGTGGTAAGTGGTATATGAAGAGTAAAAATCTTTTTCAGAATATCAAGGTATGCAATTAATATTCTTTGCGCTACTTCATATGATAGTAGTAAATATAAATTATATTTATATGTTTGAGTGTTTAATTGAATGTTAGTAATTTTAATGTTTTCTTTTAAAGATCATGCCTTCTTTAGGGCATTCAAATGCCTTAAGGCAAACTCCAAGCAGAATGTAAACTCTTCAAGGCATTTGAATGCCTTTCATAGGGTATTCAAATGCCAAAATATCATTTTTTTTGTTATACATATGCAACTATATGATTTACGAACATTTGTTTTAGTTAAAAACCTTATAGTTACTTTGAAAATTATATAAGTTTGAAAATATATACAACAATCCCCCACTTATTTCCAAACAAGTGCATGTATACAACTTATAAAGAATATGCAATTTGTTCATTTGTAAGGTGCATGTCTAAAGGTGGCTAAGGCTTGAACCTTTAGATTGAATATGAGACACAAGGAAACATATTCACCCCTTACATTTGTTCGTGAGTTCCTCAAAAGGCAGTGCATTTTTGTTATGGGACTTTGCTTTGATCTTGAGTTAGCAAGTACTTTAAGATTAACTAGAAATCTCTAAGAAGCGTTCTCTCACTTCTCTATTTGCATAGGGAGACTTATCAAGAGTGCATCACAACCATTCTTTTTACACATACTTCACTCATAAGAGATATAAGTCAATTACGAACTTAATTCAACGATGTTGTGATTAACAATGCAGATATAGGATCTTATAAGAAAAAAGTCTTTAATTTAATTATCCTCATTATTCCAAGAAGTGCTGCATTAGGAATGTCATATATCTCATATATGAATTCCTTGAACAAATCATGATTGAAAACCTTTTAAACTCTCATACACAAAGATCATCAAATGTGGAAATTATCCTTTAAACTTAAAGGAACAATTTCTAGGTGAGATAGAGTTGGAATCAATCAAGATCATCTCTATTAATTGGTAGTAATCCCATACATGTCATAGTAGTAGCAATCTTATCACCCAATAAGGGTTTAATTAAAGGATCAGCTAACATCTACTCGGTAGGTAATACCTTACCTATTTTTACAGCACATTATTATTTCTCATAGCAATGTGTTTGCTATTTTTAAACAATCTTTTGATTTTAGTATTGTTTCTCATAATATCTAAAGTGGACTCATCACTTAAGATGAATTATCAACCACTGGTGGCTTTGGAACTCATTTTATCCATTCCATCTTAATTGCACAATGATAGATTTGAAATCTTTCTTCTTTAAAATGAATATCCCTCATTATAGGAAGACTTTTGATTTGATCCTCTTCACTAGTCTTATCTTGTCTTAGAGTATCTACCTTTTCACTTGATAAATCCAAGTACCCATCCATATCATCATTAAAGACAATATCTCTATACTTCCACTTGAAGTTTTCCAAGCTTGTAACTTAGATGATCAATATAGCCCTAATAAAAATAATTTAATCACAAAAGAAAAGATTTCAAGTGATTCATATCTTTCTTTATGTTATCTTCCTTTGAATTTTCACCAATTAGCTTGAAATTGAAAATTTCATCTCACACATCTAACTTTAGAAGGAACATCTCATTTTAACTTTTAAAGGGAGACTTCAAGTAACTATGACATGTTACTCTTGAAGAATCATTCACTAATGTTCACTGTTTCTTACTTTCACATAAAGTAAATGAACATTGTAACTATGTCATCTTTATTTGTCACCACATTAATTTATTTTCAAATTCATTGCATTTATTTAAACAATACACTTCTAAGTGTTCAATTTAGTATTCTTGTAGAATTTTGTTTTTTTGTTAGGTTTAATTAATGCAATATAAAAGTGAACATTAAGTTTAATCAGATTCAATATATATATAAGCATATAATGCTCGTATTATAGAAAATAATATTTTTATCATCATATAATATATTGTTGATCATTAATTTGACATTTAAAATTTTGATGTTAGTCTTAATTTGAGTTTGGATCTTTTTGGGTTTGGGTTAATTTAGATTTGGATCAATTCAGGTTCGGGTCAATTTGGATTTGGATCAATTCGAGTTCGAATCAGGTCGGGTTTGGGTTAATTTGAATTTGGATGAATCTGGATTCTGATCAATTCGGATTCGGATCAGGTCGGGTTTGAATCAGTATGAATTCAAATAAATTTGGGTTCAAATCAATTTGAATTCGGATCGGGTTGGGTTTGGATTGCTGACTTTTTGGTCAAATCGGATCGATCAGATGAATTCGGATCAATTGGGTTGGTTTTTTCGAATCGGATCAGTTTTTTCCACCTCTAATTATAACCCATATAATATGGACTTTGAAAATCTTTAATAATCACCAACTCAAGGTTTCTCAACACTAAAAAAAATATTAGTAACATATATCTCAAATAAAAATAATATCTTTATAATCATGAATATGATTTAGGTCAACAAATATAAATATCATAATATAAATCTTAAGTTTAATCATATATCACAATATCAAAATGCATATATACTTCAAGGTTTGCAACTTAATCATGCATCGAAGTATAGTCATGATTAAAACTATTATAAATGTATTTAACTAACTTGGTATTTTTCCCAAAAGTCATGACTATAGAATATTAGAGATGCATTCTTACATTAAGTAATTAGATACACTATAACATAATTTCATAAATAATCATGTATTTTACTAACAATTATCAATTTTAAAATTTAATTATGTAAACAAATCTCAATCATAATTAAAGACATAATCATGAATGTATTTAACAAACTCATGAAACTATTCTTTTTATATTTCTCAATGTTAGCATCATACATGATCACATTAAACAAAAATATAACATTCTAAAATATTTTAAAAAAAATTAGTTATATAATGACTAACAAAATTGTGGATCACAATTTAAGTCAATAATAAATCAATCTCAACTTATAACCATTTATCATTTTATTCAATTATACCAAAGAAATAAATATTGTATATACAAAAATGCTACTAAATATATTCAGCAAACATATTTAGTAAATTTTTTTATTCAAATTATAATTTTTATTACCACTAAATATATTTGGTAACCTTTATAAATTATGTCATTTCCTTTCATAAAACTTTTTCTGTTCATTCACACACCAAGATTTCCACTACAATTTTTCATAGTTGTTTTTCAACCTTTCATTCTCATTTTACTTGAACATGATTCTTTGATTAAGTCGAGTTTAAAGCAAAGTGAAAAAACTTAATGAAAGACAATAATAAAAATATGTTTACTGTTACAAAAAAATTCTAATCTATGATCTTTAAAAATAAATATTAAAATTACTAATATTCAATTAAACACTCAAACATATAAATATAATTTATATTTCCTACTATCATATGAAGTAGTACAAAGAATATTAATTGCAAACCTTGATATTCTAAAATAGATTTTTATTCTTCACATATCATTTACCACATGTCTTTTTGTTTTTAAACTTACTTACTCATAAGAGAATTCTTCAAGTGAAAGTTTTTTGAGTTTTGATTCAACACCAAGAACGCTTGTCTTACCATTTCCAAAAATTTCTTCACTTCATTAAAACAAGGTTTGATTGCATAAGTCGTCATCTTGAAATACTCTTGTTCTTAAATTATTGTATGAAAATCTCCTTAGTGTGGTTGGTTGCTGCAATCAATGGTGAAGACTACTAGAAAAAGAACTTGTGTAGGCAAGGCACTTCTAGGAAGCTTTCTTAAGAACAAAAGTTTCCCCGCACTGTGCAAATGGTTTAGGAAACGTTTCCATGATATATGCCTACCTCTTAGAAAGTTTTAATTGCACTTTGAATCTTTCTTATGAACTCACTTGAACCAAGAAATCAGAAGAAGTGTACAAGAAGCAAATCTAAATTGAGTAAAAGAATGTAAAGATTATGATTGTATATATGAAAAAGAATCTTATAAGAAGTATTTAGAAGATTCAATAGGTGCAGTAAACACCCTTTGATAAGAAGACATGTCTTTGGTGAGTAATCACCACTCATTGGAATGAAAAGTTATGTCGAACAGATTTATTTTTTCACTTTCTGAAAGGGGCATTCGAATGCCTCCTTAAGGTATTTGAATGCCTCCTTCAAGCATTCAAATGCCTTAGGTAAAGTTCTCAAATAGAAGCAAAATTTTGCAAGGTATCCGAATGCCTTCTTTAGGGTATTCAAATGTCTTAAGGTGAACCCCAAGTTGAATGTAAACTCTTCAAGGCATTTGAATGCATTTCATAGGGTATTCAAATACACTCGCTAAACATCATTCCAAAACTCTTTCAACACTTCTGAAACATCATTTTCTTTATACATATGCAACTATATGATTTATAAACATTTGTTCAAAGTTAAAAACCTTATAATTACTTTGAAAATTATATAAGTTTGTAAATATATACAACGATTTTAATCTCAAAAGAAAAGAACCTGAGGAGGCATTCGAATGCCCCTTCCAAAGTCAAAAAATAAATTCATTGGACATAACTTTTCATTCCAAAAAGTGGTGATTTCACACCAAAGATGCATCTTCTTATCAAGGGGTGTTTATTGCACTTATTGAAACTTATAAATACTTCCTATAACATTCATTTTCATATATACAATTGTAATCTTTACATTCTTTCACTCAATTCAGATTCTTTTCTTGCACTCTTCTTCTAGTTTCTTGGTTCAAGTGAATTTATAAGAAAGATTCAAAGTGCAATTGAAGTTTTCTAAGAATAAGTATTGTATCTTGGGAGCAACGTTTTCTAAACTATTTACACCAGTGTGGAAAAATTCTTGTTCTTGAGAAAGCTTCCTAAAAGTGTCTTACCTACACAAGTTCTTCTAGTATTCTTCACCATTGATTGCAACAACAAACCACACCAAGGAGATTTTCATACAACAAATAAAATATACTAGAACATATTTAATACAATCTTTTCATACATAAGCCACATGGAAAGATTTAAGCACGACATACTAATATAATTTACGTTGTAAAATATCTAGTTTTTTTAATTAATAAGTAAAATCTTAAAATAAATGGCATACGTCGTACATTCCTGAACTACGTAATGCATGATTATGGATGATGAATGTACATTCCTAACCTACATGAGATATATACATGAGTAGGTTGGCTCAGGTTAATTTAATGTTTTTATTTTCAACTAAAGTTAATATTTTGACATGTTTGAAACACAGAAAAATATAATGTAATATTGATTTTGTTAATAATGTTATTAATGCTTTGCACAAAAGATCAAATTCAATCAAATGTTAAAATTATAATACGATTATATTTGAATTGTTTTGTATTGAAATTAAATTTTAAATATTAGATAAATATAATAATTTATTTTAAATGATTATTTTATAATAAAATTGTATGTTAAATGTAACAAAAAATTCGATGGTAAATTACTAATTATTGATAATTGTTGTAAATATAATATAGATAATATTAGAAAATATTTGATATATGTTACAAATTAATTTTGTTCTATGATGAAATTTAATAATTTTGCAGAAAATAAATTATTGATATAATTGTATAATAATTATAAAATAATAAAAATTTTAAGAAAATTGAAAATTTTTAAATTAAAGCGCTTATCATTTACTTTTCAATTTGAATTAAAATGATAATATATATTTATTTATTTATTATTTTTTTAATATTTTTAAAAAAATATGTTTATCATAATAACTCTGTTTGTAAAAGTTAAAAGAAACTCTCTGATGACAATATAATGAATATTAATCTTCAAATTTTATTCAAATTTAAGCTCTTTCAAATATGAATTTTTCTGAATTCAAATATTTTTACTTTTTTAATCAATTCAAATTGATAGGAACATAATGTCTGAGCAATTTTTTGGTTTTATATCAGTTTTGAAAGTTGCAATGGTATAAACATTCTGCAACCCTTTCTCCCTCCATCCTCTTTCTTCTGCTAAAGTTATTTCGAGATAAGCTGCGTGCTGCGGGAGAATGCGTCTTATAAGCTGTCAAGGCATTTCATTTTTAGGGATCATGCCAACCCTGAAGTGATAGAGCAAAAAGATTTGCCATTGAAAACTGAAAAAGAGAGGTTCAATAATAATAATAATAATAATAATAATAATAATAATAATAAAACTGTTTATAAAATGATTGGGAAAATTATTACAGTTATACAACTTGAAAAGCCGGCAATACAGTGTTAACACCTCTACCAGGTTTTCTATACAATCAGAATGTAGCAGCGTTCAGCAGAGAGAGTACTCGCAATCCAGCAAGCGAGAAAGAATCTCCTCACAACTTGGCCGCTCTTTCGGTTCTGCCCAGCAATCTGTAGCCAACGAACATGATTGAAAATTAATTTACTGAAATGAATCAACAAGCAAAATTCTTACGACATCCTGGAAAGCGTAAGAAAATTTCTCGTATGGTAGACCTGAAATTAGCCTGCCTAAGGGACCTTCAGGAATCTCCAACCGTGATCCTTCATTTCCAACAGCATAAACTACCTGAACCCAATGTACAACAAAAGGTGAATATCAACTAAACCTGGATTGCTTCATGAGACAACATTACAAAAGCACCAATAGATAAGACAACAAATGGTTTGAGAAAGGCTACGTAACAGCATACCCTTTCTGGTGTTACACCTTCCCATGGCCTATTTAGAGTGCAGAGCTCCCACATTATCACCCCAAGGCTAAAGATATCACATTTTTCGGTGAAAGGTTCATTGCGTATGAGTTCAGGAGCCATCCATTCAGGTGTTCCAGCAGACGCTGAATCTCTCATGGGTCGGCTGCTCATTATTCTCGAGAGCCCAAAATCACATATCTTCACAGTCCAGTGCTTATTCACAAGGCAATTTGCACTTTTTAGGTCACGGTGAACTATGTTCATCCGGTGTATACACATCAACCCCCTAAACAAACAAGTGCAAAATCTTGTCAGCCAAGATATTTTTATTTTACTTAATCACGTCAATCATGCACACATGTATCCTGACACACAACAAAGTATGCCTACTCTTCTTCCAAATAAAAATTGAAATAAATATGATAACATGAATTTTCAAAATTAATTGGATGTTTAACCTTGAACATGATGCACACATAGTGTTTCTAAATTCACCACTTAGTAGTACAAAAGGTCCAAATTTTTCTTAAGAATCAATTTATTTGCTGAAAAAACTACCAAACATCCAAAAGAGTTCCTTTCCCTATAAGCTTAATTATACAAATCCAAAGGTGGATTTAAAAACAAATTCTTATGCAACCGCATGAACAAGCATGAATGTTTTTAGTTTCCAAAGAAAGATAGCAATAAAAAAAATTTAGAAGGGAATGTAAAACTTGGGAAAGGCAGAAGTTAATATAAAAGTAGACCAACTGCAATTTGATTCCTCTCTGAAGTTCCTACTGGCGGACTCTAGGTGTAAATATTAATTTCTCAAAAGCATAATATACTGAATTACACTATATTCCTTTTAAATATGAAGGAAGAGAAAGAAGAATGCACTTCATAAGTGATGTACAGGCCCAACACACCTGCATATATCACGCAACATTTTCAGTCTCCTCCGCCAGCTCAATCTCTTTTTCTGACCACTCAAATGGATTAAAAAGTACAATGATCCCATCTCCATGTATTCAGTGATCATTGACAACTGTGGTGGCTTAGTGCATGCACCTAAAAACAAGATAACTGCAAAAAAATAAATAAATAAATAAATAAATAATAAGGAAAGGCACTCCTTGGTTCACTAAATGATGAAGCAAAGCAAACCTGCTGAAGTTTCTCGTGGTGCTATAGAAAAATGTACATATGACATATAAGATATGTTATTTCAACAAACTTTCATTGTTTATTTTATTTATTATACTCCTTTTTTTTTTCATTTGTCCTACTTATGTCTGGTTAATTACCAGATGAAGCGATCCCAGATAAACCAAAAAAGGTACAATTTTAGAAAAGATAGAAGAGTACCATTGGGATGTCGAAGGCGGCTGAAGGACAAATACATAGAAACACACAATATTGAAAAGAGGATTGTGTCAGAAAGATATTTAGATAGGGAAATATTAAAAACCTTCAACATCAACAAAAAGATACCTAAGAATGGATATCTCATTGCAGAAATCTTCCATGTTTTCTGCAGTTAGATCTTGCTCCAAAAACACCTTGACCGCAACATCTGTTCCATTCCATACACCGCGGAAAACTTCTCCAAAAAATCCTGGACAATAAACAAACAAGAAGATTTTGAAAAGGGGTAAACACACACAGAGACACACCCTGCTCAGTGACAATTTTCTAGAATGATGAAATTCCCATGCATAATTAAGCTCATAAAGATTAATGCTTTGCCCTTTCTCTAGCAAATCAGTAAATGCAGTGCCCAATTGCTTTTCATCCTTTCCAATACAGAAGACTCATAAGAAACATGCGAAAGATGCAACAAGTATACATCAGACTGCCCAAAGATGATTTGTAATGGCAACCAAAGCATGATTAAACATGTCTTGCATTTTGAGATTCTTTTTCCCTTTTTAAGTGAGATTGGTCTTGGTTATTTGCAGAAATGAGGAGAAAGAAAGACAAACAGCACCTTGAAAACATATCTCATCTGTTATGGCGCTTTCTCCGTATAAGCTATTGAGAAGAGTTTTTGTTACCATGACCTTCTATACAGACAGGGTGTGCTGTTTTCACACTCATCTCATATTATAATCTTCGATTTTTTAATTGATTTTAAAATTTTATGATTATAATAATTACAGAAAAATAAAAATATTATAGCCTTTCTTACACACAATAAAAGGTCACAAGGGTTTAATTACTTTTTTTTTTTTACTAAAGTTTGAACATATTTTTGGATATTAAGCCTATAATCTTAAGAATTGACACTTTATAAAAGATGGTAAACAAAATGAACAGGAAACATTACATGACATTCTTCTCTAATTGTGTCGGAAACAAATTAGGTAGTCATTGAAGCATACATAAATACATGCATGCATTATAAGAAAAAACCCCAATTGGAAAATCCATGATGTACAAGACTAGCCTCTTTGTATGCATTCAACAAGAAAATCACAATTGAGAGTACATGAAAAGGTCCAACTTGAATATAAAGGCAATAACGAACTTTAAACAGAAGAGATGCAGGATAAAGCCACATAAGATTCCTCAAGTACAAGTCTAATACCTATTGAACAACAAGCCTAACAAGTGGAAAACAAAAAAACAAATACAAACAAGAAGTTAATTAGCCATGGACTCTAATAACATCTTAAGTATCCAACCAAAAACCAAAATTGATAATGAGCAGAGTGGTCCTATAGAAAAATATGGCCACAAAAGAAACTGGAACACCATTTAAAACCTATCATTTCAGCGGTTTCTCTAATTGTTTGATTCAATTTAAGTGCCTACTACTTATAAGTTTACCTTTTTTTTTTTACTCAACTTTTGTGAGATTGATCCTAATACTCAGCACCTTCTAAATCTAATTTTGTAAATGCATCAAATTAAAGTTACTATCCATTTCAGAAGTTAACAGTAAAGAAATTTTGAATTACCATGATTTAAGTTCCCATGCATCTGCTGCATTTAAAATGGCATCTAGGACAGACTGCTTTAGCCTTTTAATAAGTACCACAGCCCCCAAAAAAAAAAAAATTAAATAAATAAAATAAAATAAAATAAATGGGGCCCGCGGGGTGGAGAAGGCCATTAGGAATATGAAAAAGATAGAAGAGAACATATACAGCATGAAACAATATGAAGCAGGACCAGATAAGTTTCACAACAACGATACTGTTGAAAATTGAAAAGAGTACTTACCTATCCCAACACGAGTCCCAACAGTTAATTCAGAGAAATCAATATTCCATTCGGGATAAGCTAATAAAGGTTTATTGTTGAGCATTGGAGATTCAAGAATTTTATTCCATGTTGCAACCATTTCATTATTTGCTACATAGCATGAAACTCCACTTCTCTCTGAGGTTTGGCTCCTATAGTCAAGTGGAGATGATGGCAATGATATTGCATTTTGAGAATTTATTTCGTCCCTGGAAAGATTATACAATGCAGACCTCCCACCAGCAATTTTATTGTGGCCATCAAGATGGAAATTTGATACCTAAAAGAACAAGCAGAGAGCTTTAGTGACCTATTAATTGCATTAGGTAACTAAACCCTCTCAAACGGACGGCTTGTCCATGTAAAGGCCAAGCCACTAAACAAAGATTTTGGCATATTAAAACCAAAATGAATATAACAACAAAAAATCAGCGCAACCATTTCATGACAAAATACATATCATCTGCATAGGTTAATAGTTCAACTAATTTTAGATTCTACAGCAATCAAATTTTTTTATGGAATATTTGCAGAGTGCAAGTGGCAGTGAAACTATCTATAGATAAGGGAAAAAAAGGGAAATGAAGCAACAAAACAGTGTATGGCTAAAATTTTATTTTAAAATCGGTAACTTAAATTTATGGCATTAGGGAAAAACAATAAAGTGCACAAGAGGAAAAAGTAGCATAAATTGATCTCCACTCTTTATAAACATTAAAAACCGAGAAAAAAAGCATAAACAGATGGCTCATCAGAATAAAAATCATCAAAATGTGATTCTAACAGAAAAATTAAAAGCATATGTTGTTGCTCTCCTTATTTTAAGGCAATATATGGTATGTATAAATGAATTTTCCAATAATAATACCAGCAAAGGTAACTGCACCAATCTAAAAGCTTTCCTATGACCCGTAATTCCCAACCTGATTGTAGGTCTGAGCTGTATAACCATTTTTTCTTTCATAATTAGTTACAATGTAATTTCAAAACCCACAACGAACACATAAGAAAATAGGGAACAGATGCTGTGAAACAACAGATAAAACCATCCCAAAAATATAAAATAAATGATATATCTTTAAAACAAAAACAAAATGCAATCATAAGTTGACACTCATAGTATGCCCATTCACCAATATCTCCCAAAATGATTAGCAATCATGCCAAATAAATAAATCTGTATAGAAACAAGAGAGGATATGTTTTCCTACAAGAGGGCTAGAGAGAAAGACTTGCTAAAGTGAGCATCCTACCAAGATAAAGCTATTTTAAGAAATAAAAAATAAAACATACATTTTTCTGAAGATCTGAACTCTCATTCTTATCAGTTGAACAATGAGCAAAAAACCTATCTTCCCCACTCTCTTGCATAAGACGATTTTGCTTCAATGTTTCATTCATAGCTCTGACAGCCCTGAAACAATTCAGACATAATCCAAGTTAAATCACTACATACCGGAATGTAAGCCCTATAAAAAAAATCCAAAAAATTTCAGAAAATACACATCAACATCTAAACATGTGAAGGACAAAATAATGAATATGGGCATCACAGGTATTTGTGATCCAAATATATTAGTGGACTGAACCCTGAAAGACTACTGTGACGAACTGCCAGAAAACTTCATTTTAACCATTACTACTTGAGCTCAATATCTGAATTAATATAGAAGGCCAGAAGCCTAGTTCATATGCAGCCTATATTGTAAGAGACAAGTTGGTAGGACAGTGATGATTAATTCCAAAAGCTATTAACCTAGTATAATTTTTTAATAGAAAAAAAAAAATGAAAAGAACTTTTCCATCCATTACATATTTGTTGATGTAATCGCCAAAATTAATATCCTTCTATATAATGAAAGAGATGAAGAAGAAAAAACAGGAAAGATTAGAGCCAGTTCAGAAAATGTTTTCCCTTTTCCATCTTCACTTTACCCAACAAATGAAATCAAATGTGGCAATTATAACCAAATTTGGAAATCCTTGTTGTCTGATTTATGTAAAGAAGGAAATTTACAATAAATTGTATTCCACCTTTTCGACTAAATTGGGAAAACCTTGATCTAATTTTCCAAATTTAGTTATTTACCTTATTTTATTCATTGTATTTAGGCTGTCTAAGGAAATAGAGAATAGATAATAATTTCTAAAACAAAACGGGCACTAAGGTTCTAAAATATACGATGAGTGAGCAAATAGGAAAGCACAAGAAAGACAAGTCCAAGTTCATGGCATCAAATTCATTGAATCTTTTGAAGGACTCAAAAGTTGGGGAACAACTTGTTTGACTGCCATAAGTTAACAGCATCGTAAATAAAATTGTTAGCTGAAGAATGTAGAGATTATGCAAATTAAACTAGTAAGTCAATATGCCTGAGACTAAACAACAATCCTAGCAGGAGAAAGTTCATGGAAATTAAAAAGTCCATTAGAAAAGATTGGTGGCACTAGATTTAGCATTGAGTGGACCTTGCATAACAACTAGTTAGACCATTAAAGGGGGAAAACATGAGCCTCATTCATACTGTGACTTTCACTAGTAAGATAAACCCTAGCCCAAGCAATGGGCAAGGCAGATCTGTTGCCAATGAACTGGCTTAAGACTGCAAGCAGATCATCCAACAAACTATGGATCTTTTTCGTCAATGGGATACTTTAATTTCTTTTTTTTCTTGGTTTTGGAGAGCCAAAAAAAAAAAGGGGGGGGGGGGGGTGGGGTTTGGTGGGTGGGGTGGGGTGTGGCACAGGGAGGGTGGCTTACATTTCAAGATTTATCACTGAGCCATCTCTCACAGTTGTAGCCACGCACAGCAGGGATAAGAAAATTTGTACTCCGGCTGACCAAAGAATTGTATATCTACATTTTTTTGTAACACACCCCCTCTTTCCCCTTTTTCGGCTGTAAGATATCTGTTCAAGAGAAGTTCACACAAGCTACGACCTAGAAACATGCTTGACTACCAGGCTAAATGTTAGAACCACAATAATCTAATATGATGCACATATAATCACAGAAAGTATCCTGAGTCCTGACATCAATTTATGTACTAATAAAGTTTGTCAACACTATCATATTTAAGCAAGTTATAGATATTCTTGGTCCCTCCTACAATTATCACCAAAAGAAAATTATGTCACTAAACAGACTTTTTTTAGTCTGTTTATCCGTCTTCTTAGAACATTGCCAAACAAATTAAAATTTTTTGTTTCTTACAATTAAGGTATTGACATGTATATATATATATATGTACATTTTCATATCTTTTTATATGATTTATATTTTCTTAACCGATCGTTGAATTTTATGTTTTATTCACGCAGATCATGCATGTCAAATTTTAAGTTAATCAGAAATGTCTAATTATTAGTTTGATACTAATAAATTATTAGTTAAGGAAGTTATAAAGACTAAACGAAAGTTTTACAAGACTTTGAAGACAAACACCACCAAAGAGGGCGGTGGCAGCGGCTAAGGCGAAGGTTGTGAAAAAAACTTATAACAACTTGGACACAAAATAGGGAGAGAAAGAGATATTTACATTGGCACGAGCAAAAGGGAGGAGGATTCAAGATTTAAGAGTTGCGAAATGTATCAAGGATGAGCACCGAAGAACTCTAATTAAGGATAATGATATTAAAAAAAAGTGGCGTGATCATATCAATAAACTATTTAATGACGGATAAAGCAAAAATTTGGACAATACTTCGATGCCTCCTACGTATTTAAACCGATGCTTTATACGCAAAATCAAAGAGATAGAAGTAAAAGAGGCCTTAAAGATGATAAAGACAGAGAAAGCTATTAGGTCTGATGACATTTCTATTGAAGTTTGGAAATACCTTAGAGAAGTAAGAGTTAGGCGGTTGACAAATCCTTTTAAGATTTGGTGCACTAATAAGATTCTTGAGGAATGGAGAAAAAGTGTGTTGGTACCTCTCTATAAGAACAATGGAGATATTCAGAGTTGCTCCAGCTATCAAGACATAAAACTAATGAGTTACACGATGAAATTATGGGAAAGAGTGATAAAATGAAGATTAAGAAAAACTGTAGAGATATCGGACAATCAATTTAGTTTTATGCATAGTGATGCTAGATAAAAAGGTGATCCCTAAGCGAGATCATTTTAGATATTTGGGGTTGATTGTACAATTGGATGGAGACGTTGATGGTAATGTGACCCGTAAGATACAAGCTGGTTGGAGAAAATGGAGTAGCGTTACAGTTGTGTTGTGTATCAAAGGACTTCCTATATGATTGAAAGGCAAGCTATACAAGAAAATTGTTAAACCAACATAGCTTTACGGCAGTGAATATTGTTAAACCAAAAGATTGCATACACAAAAATGAGTGTAGCAGAAATGCAAATGCTACAAAGGATGTGCAAATATATCAAAAAAGAAAGAATGAGAAATGAGGACATTCGCAAAAAGGTTGAAGTGACACCTACGGAAGACAAGATGAGTTAAAGTTGTTTACGTTAGTTTGGATAAATACAACACAGACCTAAAGATGCTCCAGTTAGAAGAGTGGAAGTTATGAATAATGTAAAAAAGGTCAATACGAGGGGAAGACCGAAAAAGACTTGGAAGGAAGTACTTCAAAAAGATATGACAAAACAAGAGTCGAAAGAACCCATTGCTTTAGATAGGAATAAGTATAGGCTCATTCATACTGACAACTTAGTGTGAGATCATATATTGGTTCATATAGCCTACCCCAATATTGAGATAATGGCTCCAACAACGATGACGATGACGATGATACTGATAAACTTTCACCCGTTAATATATAATTGAAAATGATGTTATTCTCGATCAAAATGATTGAGATATCAGATCGACTCGAAACTTTACGTGCATAACACATATGAGTAGGCAGCTAAATCGAAAGATTGGTTTGTAAAAATATTAACCCTACATTAAGTTATAAAAATCATGTAAAACAATTTGTTTTACACTTGTGTAACTTGATCCCCTCTCTCTCTCCATATATATATATATATATATATATATATATATATATATATATATATATATATATATATATATATAATTTAGAAACATGCAGAATATTTCACTAGTCAAAAAATACGTAAGAGAAGAGGAACTAGAATTCTTGAACATCGCACTAAAACAAACTAGTAAGGGACCTTGAAAATAGAAATAAGTAAACTTAAATTAGCAAAACTAGAACGAAAAAAAAAAATTGCTAGGGAAAAAAACATAAGGAGTCAGACAAAAGAAAGCTAGACTAGCCAAGCATTAGGCAAAAGAATGTCATAACTCTTAACAAGAAAAAAAAAAAAATCAACCTTACGATATCGTCACCGATCTCAGGAGTCATGCTAATGCTTCTTCTTCTTATTCTACGAGCTTCTGATGTTGACGCACCATCTGATCTATAGCTAGAACTATTCAAAGATAACGGTAATAGTTAGTGCACAATTTTGCACTTCATCCTAAAGTTAGATTACAATTTAGCACTTCATTCAAAAGGGAACAGAAAACAAATTAACGAATGCCAGTACATTCTTTTCATTAAGCCAAGTTAGTATGTTAAACTAAAAACAGGCATTCCAATTCACAGCATTGCAACATCACCAGCTTGAGAAGCAAGGGAAAATTACCAGATAAATAAATGCCTATAAAGAGAGCATCATAATCTCTATTTCAAGAACAATGGTAAAGATGGTGTGAATAAAATTTTTGGTTACAATAAAGAAATATGATTCTGGTTCTCACGTTTACTTAAAAACATGTTTGTTATGAGTACTGATGAATGAAACATTTTGTATGCTCTGATGATAAAGTTGCAGTGGCCCTGTGGCTTTCATGTCGAAACATGCATGTCTTCATCCTCCTTTCCCCCAACCTTCTTGGGTTGCTACAAAACTTTTTTCCTTAAGGTCTTTGAGTTGAGTGTGGAGAAGGTGGCGAGCAGTGTTTGGAGTTTTCTTCAAACATATTTCTTTAGTAATCCTTGTACATTGGGTTACCCTTTTTTTAATAAAGAAATATGTTTGAAGAAAACTCCAAACACTGCTCGCCACCCTCTCCACACCTAGCTCAAAGAACTTAAGGAAAAAAGTTTTGGAGCAACACAAGAAGATTTGGGGGTAAGGGGGATGAAGACTTGCATTGCATGTTTTGACATGAAAGCCACAGGCCCACTGCAACTTTATTAATGTTTCATCCATCAAATCTCATAACAAACATGTTTTTTAGTAAATATGAGAACAAAAATCATGATTTCTGAATGAAAAATGTGGGTTATATTCACCGAAAATTGATCAAATGAGAGAGAACCTTGATGTAGCAACGTCATCAGTATAATCTCTAAGTGAATTCCTATCACCACTTAGCATGGACCTTGCATGTGCTCGAAAAGATGGATGCTCTGGACTGCAAAGACATTAAATTTTGAATTGAACAAGAAATACTTAAACATATCAATTTTTCAGATTCAATAATTTTCTTTAATTTTCAGAGATGGATAATCCCATAAAACTTATGACGACATGATGGAGAATGGTCAGAGATGTTTGAAATAAAGATTTTAGCTAGGAATTTTGTTATATATTTTAGTTTCATCGTCCTTTTTATATAGATTTAGGTTATTTAGACTGTTTCATACTGTTAATTAGCTTTTCATTATTTTCCTACAATCAGGGATTTAGCATTATATTTGGCATTTTGCGTTTTAATAGGGTTTAGGTTTAGCTTATGAATATCTATGTTATTTTAAGTCTCGACTAGGTTTAGGATGATGAACTGAGATTTAATATTCTTTTTTTCTTTTTTGGTTTTCCCTCCCCTAATTCTTCTATTCCTCTCCCCATATGCTATGTTTCTCCCTAATTGTAGCTGCATATCTCTTATTTTCCCTCTAAATTACCATTATATATCTCTTTCCCCAACTTGTTTTACATCACTATATCAACATGGCATCCAATAAACAACTATTTAGTAATAAGTCCAGGTACCAAAAAGAATAGTCAGTATAAAATTCAAACCAAACAATGAAAGGATTACACTAAATTTTTAGCGTGCGCGCGCACGCACGCACACACACACACATATATGTATATATCCAAAACACAAAAGGGAATGATGGGAACCTAGAACTGGCAGTCCGCTGTTCGGCAATGACCTTTCTTCGACTACGACGCCAGAAAGTGGTAGTGATGTTGGGTTCACTATGTGACAGACTAAGGGAGAAAAACAAAATATAAATGAGTAAGATTAGGAAATTATAATATCGAAAATGTTGTAGCATATATAATTTTCAATCAAGGTATTTTATCTTGTGAGATGTCAAAATAATTATCACCTTAACTTCCCGTCAAAAAAGGTGGAAGATCGTAGCATCATATTCCGTAATGAAGCACCTGTTACATTGGAAGACCCATCTAATTTTCGATGGAACTGAAGGTTCTCATCTTTTTCAGCACTGCACCGAACCAAATGAGAATTATAACATTCTACTTATCCCAAGAAAAAGACAATAATATATTTCTAAACATCTCACAAGCACATGTGAACAAGTACATTTTGTCAAAGAAGCTCAAAAGGAAAGTTCAAGAATGCATCAGCTAACCTGTCAGGATCAACTCTCTCAGAAAATCCATAAAGAGGACTATTTGGCTCCAATGGTGAATCACAGGAGTCATTTTCAGCAGAATCACTCTCCCCTGCTGCTGAAATATGGGTCATGAAAATAGCCTTAGTCGAACGTGGTATCAACTGACCCGGAAACCGCATAAGATCAACCAGTAGCTCCACAGAATTTAACACAACTATCACAGACATATGCTTATATGAATCTGCACACGCAACAGCCCCATCATTTGGCAAACCCTGAAAGAATGATGTACAGAAATTGGCACAGCCTTTCAGTTACAGATCAAAAATCTACTCGAAAATCTTCTATTTCATTCAACTTATTTTCACAAGGTCTGAAACTTGAAATTGATATATGGCAAGCATGAAAGAAGAATCATTTAATCTAACCTAACAATTGAAGAGGGTAGGAAAACAAGAAGAGCTTACCACCATGAGCCTACTTTCAAGCCCTGCAGTATCTGCTAAGACTTTAAACAAAATTGCCCGGGGACGACATGATCCATGCTTTATTTGCCCCA
Organism: Firmiana major; assembly: GCA_033439115.1. Lineage (NCBI taxonomy): Eukaryota > Viridiplantae > Streptophyta > Magnoliopsida > Malvales > Malvaceae > Firmiana > Firmiana major. The sequence continues at coordinate 7,962,762 of CM065902.1, read as the reverse complement.
GCATCTGGGCACTTCGATTCTCAAAAATGTGGGAGGTTTCTTCTAGTGCAGCTTTTGCTGGACTTTCCACAGTTGGGCGTTTATAAAAATCAGAAACCTAGGTAAATAGCAGGAGTTCCAGAAAGAAAGCAAACAATAGAGCATTTAAATCAACAACCAAATTAGAACTTTGATTAAGAAAATCAAATAAATGCTTAAAAATGGACTTGCAACAGGAATACTAGTAAGAAAGAGAAATGAAAAAGAATTAGAAGTTACTTTCTTGTGCCACTATACAAGGGTGAAAGTAGCCAGCTTTGACTATGAATTTTAAGTTCTATTTAATTATTCGTGTTAATGCAGGCTGAAATTAAACCGTATGCAGACCTAAGAATTTACTCTATCAACGTCTGGAAACAACTAAATTCCAAATTTAGAAATTTTATTCAAGAAATGTAATGACCCTCCAAAGGCCCAAACCATAAAAACCAGCATTTTGTTATGTACATTCTAGTCTCTAATCTTTTCATATCTGTTACAAGCCCAGATTTATTAAGGGCAGGTTTTTCTTAAATTGTCTGCATTCTATGGGAAAGAAATATTGCTTAACGTTTTAGGCTATTAGCAAATATTAATAGCAAAAATGCCTGCAATAAAAAGGAAATAAAAACTTCCTTCTATTTTAATACTGCCAATATAAGAAGCTAAAATATGCTAAAAGTGGTACAGTCGGAAATTATTTTCACATAATGTGGCAAACAGCAAGCACCTTAAAGAGTCCATTTGAAGCCCATGCATGAAGGACTGATGTAGCGTGCTTGCAAATAAAGAAATTTGGGTTTCAAAAAGGGAGAAGAGAAAAGAAGAATATTGAATATATCTGATAACAAGAATAAATAGATGCATCTAGCTGTATGTTGTTAAGGATAAGACAATGAAACCATCGACAATCTGAAATACAGACAATGAGAACAGTGGCAGGCAACGATGAGAGGAAGAAAGGCTATAAAAGAAAACAAATATCAAAATATTCTCACCAATCCAGCGATCTTTTTAATCATTGCAGCTGGATTTGAGTTCAATCCTTTAACCAATGTCGTAATCAACTGCTTCAGCATAGACAGTTTTTTATCTTTCTCAGCATCCACGAGAATGATATCAGCTCTATAACCTTCTCCACCCAAAGCATGAAGCTCTTCCAATGTAGGAATAGTATCAAACTGCTCCTTAAGCCTTTTATCCTGTGAGTAGTAATACTTGAACTTTTAAGAAGAATTATAACAAACAAGACTGAATGGAAATCTAAGTGCATAAATCAAGCACGTGTTATTGTTATTTCACCAGCAAGCATATGAACCATATTTCAACCAAATAACAGCATTAAACAAGCACAAAAATACTTTTCTGATTTCGCATGTCAAGGAATCTACAGAATCTTTTGGGGAAATTCTTAGCCAGATTTCTTTGTCAAGGTAAAAAAGCATTCTCTGAATGGATAGTGTAAAATATATATATATATATATATATATATATATATATATATATATATATATATATCTAACAAGAGAACAATTAAGGACAAAGAGTTAGCTTCTGTTTTTTATTTGATTTTGAACAAGACTTTACCCAAAAAAGGCCAGCCAAACTTTAGTTACAGACAGTTTTTAAAAGTTAGCAACCACCAAGTCTTTCAACTGAAATTAATTTCTATCTCTTTATACCACTGCTTTTTCTCAGCATAGAAGTACAGTTGTAAAAACCTTCTAACTTCCACTTCAAAGAGCTTTTACAAGTTAGCAACCATCTGAGTCTTCAAAAAACAATAATTTCTTTCTCTTTAAAATGCCATTACATTTTCACTGCATAGAAGCAAAGTCAAGAAATCAAATTTTAAAGCATATTTTCATGCACAAAATGCCTACCGTCCACTTTAGGCAGCAACAATCACTCAGAAGAGCAAAGCTGTCAATCACAATAGAAACCTTATAGACGGTAAACCAGATAGTACTGCTTAACATTCAACTTTAGGTTTGATCAAATATAATTAAGTCCTCTGATTGTCATACTGATGTGGAGTTAGAGCAACTATGCAGTGGGACTGGGAAGCTACATAACTGCCTGAAAAGTTCTAGATCTATAAATTCGAATGTATTTTAAAACTTTTCAATCGGTTAAAAGAAAAATGCATTGCATGTGGCCTAAGCCTTTTTGATGGTGTAAATATGCTTTTTTGTTCTTGAAAAAACGAAACCTGAAATCTACTATCGTCACCAAACAAACAAGATTTTGATATTTACAGCTTTCCTCAATTGCTTCCAACCTTGCAGCTCCGTATTGCAGTCTATTTATACCAAGTATAAAGACCTCAAAAATTCTCTTTCATTTTATGAATCTTAAGATGTATGAAGTTTCATGTCTGATTTTTTTAATCAGGATGATAGAGAATCCATTTTAACGAAGGTTGATCTCGGCCAGAAGCAAAACCATACCCTTCTTTGAAACACTTTGGTAGTGTTCCAATATCAGTAATGAATAAGAAGACAAGAAACCATCTTATTTTTCTTCTAGAAAAAAAAATGGTAATCCAATCAGATTCAATCCTGTGACTATCTTATATCTCTTCACCCAAAATAAAACTTAATTCCTTATAGATGAAAGATGGAACCATATTCTTATCTCTCTCCTAGAAGAAAATGGTAATCCAGTCAGACTTAATCCTGTGAACAACTCCCTCCTTTATCTCTTCACCATAAATAAAACTTAAGTCCTGATCCTCAACATCAAAGGTACCATAATTATTTTCCAAAAGCTATATAAGTTTTCTTCCTTATTTGGTATTCTTTAAAGATTAATTATCAAATTAGATGACTCTTCATTAACTTCGCTGCACATTTCACCTCAATTTTCTTCTTAGGTGGAAACAAGGCAGACCAAGCTTCCTCACAATAGAAACACTATCAACCAAATGGGAGTGACGCAACCTGCAGCAAAAGCTTTCTTCAATAATGAATGAATTTCAACGACCTCTAACTGAAAGTCTAAAACCTTACTTAAACCACATAATCTTTTACACCCTGGTTAATTAAAAATCTTTAGATCATTGCCCTGTCATTTTAACACACAGCATATTCCTACTCTATAACATCAGCAAACAACATCCAGAGAATAAACCTGAGGAAACTCCATATACTGAAAGTCCTTAATGGATACATCAATAGCAAAAATCAGTTAGCATCTCCATTAACAACCAGTAAAGACCTTAATGAATCTATCAATGGCACAATCAGTTCCTTTCTGACTTTATCACTGGTCTCATCCAAATATCTTTGAAGTAATTTGTTGAATCCAACGACAGTTCTCCTGAATAAGCCTATCAAATATCATCTGTAGCTCAATTAATAAATGTGACATAACTTTCTTAGGTAAAAGAGGGGGGATGTACCGAAAATTTCATGTATATGTCTAACAAATTCCCCAGCATAGAATAATTCCAAACATGTCTGTAACTTTAAAGTCTAATATTTTCTTTCCTTGTGATAATTTTGTTCTTGGTAGAAGTTGTTCTAAAGTATGATGGTTTTAGAGTTATCACCTATATTCCTGAAAAAGGAATTCTATATAAACCCCCAAAGGAGCCTATTACTAGTAAACATCACCCATAGTCTTATAATTCTAACCATTATCCATGTTCCATATCCCTATGCTATAAGTCTCCTTTCAAAATTTCATTGCTAGGTAGTAAGTGATAAAAATTCATAGAATCCGATAAATGTAGACTGTAAGCAATTAGAATTTATGAATGAATATTAAAGGTTTATTTAGATCCGAATTTAGGAATTATAGTGATAAGAATATCTTCTTAATGTTAGGAAAAAGAAAAGCTTCAAAAGAAATAGTTGCTGAGGATGCTGATAAACACGTAGAAAATTGAAATGTAGGAAAGTACCAACTTATTTGATATGTACATACATGCCTCTCTACATAAATATGCACAATCAAAAAATACACAACTCCCCTAATTCATCTTAGAGCATAATCCAAGCATGTATTTAATATTATATGATTCCTTAAGAAACAATCAAGCAAGAGGAGAGATATTACCAACACCTATGTATGGTAAATTACTTTTTTCCCCTTTCTTTACATATTACAAGGGCAATGAAAGATGAAATGAAAACAACCGCCCCTGCCTCCAAAAAGGGAGGCACAAAGGCCAAAAGAATAGCCCACAATAAACTTTAGTTGACTCACTTCAATCTAGTAAATGCCACCAAAAGTAAGAGTATTCCTTCAAAATCCATACGGAAAAATAATAATTGTTCACGCTCCATGAAAAGCCAAATATACTGCTACCATGCTTTTATCTTATACTCAAAACCTCTCTTTCAGGTAGTCAACATCTAGCCATAACTTTTGGCACAACTTGAGCCGCAATAAAAGTTAAAAAACAAAGCACCACAAGCCCTTTCCACCAAATGATTGAGTGGAAAAAAATTCAGCACCTTTTGTTACCTTTGTGAATTTAGAACTAGTAAAAAATAACCCATTTCCTATTAAAAAGGTTACTAGAATAAGTTTGGCCCAAAAATGTTATCCCAATACAATGCCGACCAGAAGGGAACTAAGAATCCCAGACACTGTTTTCAGCCTAAAGTTTTACATAATCTGTCCATGAGAAGAGGAGGAGGCTGAAACACGTTCAAAGAACAGCCAAGGATTCTCTGACTTAAGCCTGTTAGCCTAACAATCATTGAAGTCAAACCTTGTCTGATATACTCATACCTCAACTCATGCACTTACCTGTTGTAAGAAACTCCACAAGACAATCTCAACAAGAGTCCTTAGAAAAAAAAATCAACAATTAGCTTCCTAGATTCCACCCAATGAATACAACACGGGAATAAAAGAAAACCTTTTACCTTCTTTCAATAATTCTAGTTAAGTTTTGTGACAGCACCTCAAGAACTTCTACTACTTCTTGAAATACAACCAGAAGAAAAAGAAACACTTGTCACAAGCTTAGTAATAGATAATAGCCTACATATAGTTGTAAGCAGCCATGCATGCTCGATGAACTTCTCTAATAAGAAAACTTCAAAATAAATTACCTTATCTAAGACATCAGGCAAATAAGCTCAAGTATACTGTCAAGACCCCTCAGTTTTATGTGTCCACCCAAGACCATTAGTCACATTGGGGCTTCGGAAACAACTAAGCATCACGTTACAGAAAATGGATATATGCAAATGCAGTGAACAGAGATTACTAGATGTTCCATAACTAGATATAACTATTATATCATAATACCAACTTATTCCCACTTTCTCTTCAACAATATGATATATGCAACACCTTCTAAACATTATCAAATTAATAACCTGATGAAACAAATCATTATTGACATATCACCTTAACATCAATGAGATCTATAACTTGATCCATTTTGGAGTTTTGATCTCCCGGTTTCAAGCCAGAAACTTATGCAATTGTCATGTGAGTACAGATTGGCCAACCACAACTGGCTAGCAAAATCAAATATATTTAACAGTTCCATTTTTTTCTTTTTTCCAGGTAAATTAAGGACAAAGAAATTACTCGGGTGAATGGTTCAAAGATGAAATTCAGCTTCAAAATCAAGAAAAGACAAATACAGGTGAACAGTTATCTTTGAAAAGGAAGGAGAAAAGCAATAGAAAGCACTTGCAACTAACAATAAGGGTGAAGTGCACATAGCTATAAAGCAATAACTCTTTCAGTATAAATAAGAAGACAGTAACAGAGAAAGATGAGGAAGAAAGCAAGAAGCCATTATCATTTGAAACTCCGCTTCAATCAAAGAACAAGAATAGTTAAGCAGCAAGTACAGTACAATTAATCACAAACAAGATAACTCAATCCTCACCGGAATGACAGAATAGAAACCATTTGGAATTCGCTCAGAAAGCATTCCAGTGCTCCACAAAATCTGTGATGCTGTCTGAGATGACAACCCATCTTGCTCAAAATTTCTAGGTGATTCCCTATTACTCAAACTCTCTTCGTGAGAACCCAGAGAAACAGAAGTAAATTTTTCCATAAAATCTGAAGACCACCATGTTGCATTAGAAGGCCCTTGCTCTGCAGGCCCTGCATCATCTCGTGTCTTCTCCATGTCCTTAAGAATTTGAAATGCAAAACCATATTCGCCCCTACTTCTCAACCCATAAAAGATCTTTTCAATCTAGGAATAGTTCTCAGGCAACAAAACATATGATAACAAGCTTCTTTTGCACTGACTTGTTCGAGCTGGAGGCCATCAGACCTGCAGAGTAATGAGTAAAATCTTTACTTCTGAATTCTATAAGCATGGAAGAGTGTAGCGCCAATTATCAAAGGGTATGCACCTACAAGAAAATGAGGAAACTGTCTAAACAAAGACAATTAAATATGAAATTAATGTAGGATGAAAATGTCCTCAAGCTTCCTCTAAAAAGCCTTTGCCCAATTGAAATTCAAAAATATGATTATTTCCAGAATTTCCACATGTCATTATTACACAAGTACATCAGCCGCATATCACATTTTTTCCACCAAGATAAAGATTATAAACCATGGAATATTCAGCAGAAAACTCGATCCCAGCTGATAAAATTAGCAACGTTGTTTAGATGATCCATAGGCAGTCTCGTATGATAATAGCAAAGTAGCAACCAAAAGAACCCCAAAACGAGTAAACTTATTCTCGCTAAATTCTTATACACCAAAAGAATAAACATATATAATGAAACTTAATGTCTTAAAAAATATTCATTCCAATTTTGGAAAGTAATCTGAGTTCTCCCAAGTGATCAATAATATGATGAAAGAAAAAAATTAAACGAAGAAAAGCAAATTTAGATCAAATTAGAAGATCTAGTAATAGAAAACCTAAGTAGACAAAACTTGAAAGGAAGCAAAATCAGCAACGCATTCTCAGAAAATTACACTTTAATCCCTCTCTTTAGGCAATGATAATTGATAATTCCAAGGATTAGTATTTCCCTAATCAAACACAAAACCGAATCCAATCCAAACAAGAAACAGAGATTATTCAATCGAATATAGCTCCTTTCTTAATCTTTAAATATTGAAAAAGAACATATGACGATTTTACCACCAGCAGATCCGTGCATTTGAATCGGAAACCAATAGCATTTGAATCTCAACTCCTCCTTTTGCGAATTAGCCCCATCTTTTTTTTACCTTAAACTCTTCTACACAAACTCACCAGCCAGAAAGAAATCACTAATTTATTTATATTTATAGAAATACGAAAGTAGATAAAATAGGGGAAAATTAGAAATGTAGCAACAATACAAATGCAAACCCAAAGGAGAAGGGCAAGATGAAAGGCAAGAGAAAGAAAAATGAAAGAGAGATTGAATTTTAGTAGTAATTTATGATTTTTTTATTATTATTATTTTGATTGATCGATGGAGAGAACGATGGGCTTCTTCTGAGCTTTCAGAAGAGAGAGAGAGTCGGGGTGGTGGTGAGTCACGTGCAGAGGGATCTGGGGACCTCTCCCCGACAGCCAGCTGGCAATGGGGTTGGCTCACCAACATCCACACCTTCTTCCGCGTGAATTTACCCCCTTATTTAAACAATTTTTAAAAGACAAAACTCTTTCCAATCTAATTCCTCGTTATTTGTTTCTATAAGACGTTAAACAAGGACCGATTACCTCTTTTCCGATTTATTTAAATACAATAATTTTACATGCGATTACAAAATAAAAAAACAATATAAATTAAAATTTGATAAAAATAATATAAAAATTTTATAAAAATTATAAAATTATTTTTTATTTAGATATAGACATTAATTTTAATATCTTTTATTAATAAAGTAAAATATTGTAAGTAATTGAAAATGTAAGAAGTTTATATGCTATTAATTTATTAAATATAAATTTTTAATTGAAATATAATAATTTTTATATTTTATATAATATGAATATAATTCAATATAAATTAAACACAAATATATATATATGAATATATCTACATGAATTATTAGATTTAATTTTATTCAAGATGTGACTCACTTGACAAGTATGAGAATATATATTTTATATTCTAATTCTGGAGCGCACTGTAACGCCTCGAAAACATGAAATTTATGATTAATTTAAAATTTTATCTTATAATTTACTTTTTACTTAAAGTGTATTCTTATTTAGTGTCAGTTCACATCTTATCATTTTATTATTAAACTCTTTGTATTTGATTATACTCATATCATTTTCAATGAAAATTCGGCAGCATAACCTTTTATATATATTTTTATCCTCTTGCAAATTTTTCAAAGTAAAAATAGATATCCACAGCCAATTGATTTTACTTCCATTTACATAAATATACAACACTAATTTCAGCCCAAACGTTTATTTATACACAAGTATCTGTACTACATAATGTCTCGATAAAAAATGATTTATACCTTACATGTGTACAATAAATAGCATGGGGAGAGTCTCGTCCATTAGCCTATGTCACGTATGCAGTAGGCACTGGTAACTACTGTAAGTAATCTGAGAGGAATGAAAAAAGGGGGTGAGCTTCAACTAGCCCAGTAAGGAGTACATTTAAAACAAGAAGTAATAAATTAATTCATTCGTAAAATAATGGTACAATTCACATCTCAAACTATGTGACAAAAATCATCCGAGTATAAAAACTCAAAACATCAACTCATTATAATAATATGGAGACTAAGCATTAACTATTCTTGTCATGAAAGAAATCACCACTCCATCCTCAAAAGAGGGCATCTTCCGAAGAGGGAATCAAGTACCTATGGCCATGGTAAGGCTGTAGACTGCACCAGGGTCATACAGCATCATCTCAACGCCACACAGGCGGTATATCACATAAATAAAGGAAAGCATAATGACAGACACATAAAATATGTATAACATGGTCAAGGTTTAGCCCGATCCCAGGCCGTCGGCTAGAATTCCCTTGAGTCTCACTCAATCGACCCCCAGGTTTCCCTGACTCGCATGTTATTGAGCCTACAGTCTCAAAACGTACCATTATTATACTGAAAATAGTTTTACAATCATCTTAGATCTCATAATAGTTTTGCTTCATAAATCTCATATACACACATATATAAATATTTGTTCGCAAAACTTTAAAATCACACATTCGAGCTCAATTAAAGCAAAACACTCGGGTAAGAAAAACTAGGGCTATAGGTCTTTTTCGGGGTTTATGCTTATTTCATAAAATATTTTCATGCCACCAATGCTTAGTTGTAGATAAGGAATTTAGGTATTGAAATCGATTGCATCCCTTACCTAAATGAGGTCGAGGCAGCCCCGAATCGCTGGGTGTCGATTCACCTCGTTTTACGTACCAACTTCTTGAGCTGTCCAAAATAAGTTTGAAATCATCAATTGATACTCAATTTCATCTTTACTTCATATTTACATTCATTTGAAACTCAAACAGGGTCAATCAGACCTTTTTTCGGTAATTTTTCCTACTTTCTTGGTTTTAGCGATAAAGTCTCGGTTTAAGTTATTTCATTAGTTTCTTTCCATCAAATTTATAACTTATCAACCCAATAACTTAAACATTTATTTCAAACTCCATTTAATCATTCACAATGCAATGCCTGTAGTTTTACATGTACTTCTTATGAAGCTATGATGTATATGTACATTGTTATATGTGTATAAATGACAAACGGATGTAAGGATGATGAATCTAATGTACAATCCATGATTTCAAGTGTGTGCACAAGTTTCATTGCCTATGAACTATACGAAATGGATACTGTTATACGTTGGTTGTGTACGGAATGTAAAAAGAGGAATTAGGCAAATAATGATGTGAGACCCCGTATAAGTATAAGGGTATATATGTACATAAAAATGTAAATAGAGTTGTACTATGAATTCATAAGTGAAGTATATGTGATGTAAGTCCATAAGTAATGTACACACTTGTAATGAGAGTGGTAATTGTACACACAAGTTACATTATGTATGAATGTGAAGAAATGGACTTAAACATGTGGAGAATGTGTGTAGGATGGATTATGAGTAGTTTGGTAAAATGGAAGTAGAATTGCATAAGATGTGCACTTCCATTCTTGTTTATATTAAGTACCATTGGTCATACAAAGATTCTACACAAGTTTTAATGCGTATGAAGTGAGGATGGATGCCATTTTCAAGACTCAAAGATGAATGAATGAGGAAATGATCATGGTAGCAAATTAAGGATGTTTGGTAAGTGTTGTTGCAGAGGAACTGCAGAAAATCTGGAAATTTTGAAGGGCAGATCGATCTCATGGGATGAGAGATCGATCTGGAAGAGCCAGAATGCTCTTATTTGGGCAAAAGAATAGAACAGATCGATCCCCAATGGACCAGATCGATCTCCTTAACTCTCTGTTTGGGAGCAGATCGATCTCATGCTTCGACAGATCGATCTCATGCCTTGACAGATCGATCTCATGCTTCGACAGATCGATCTCATGCCTCGACAGATCGATCTCATGCTTCGACAGATCGATCTCAGGCTTAAAAATGCCGTGAAAAAGAGAGATTTTAAGGGACCAGATCGATCTCCTCTTGGACCAGATCGATCTCCTCAAGCTAATTCTATATAAGGAGTGCTGGAAATCAAAAAATTTTGGGAAAAACACAAACCTTCCACTTTCAACCCAAAAACCTAACTTTCTCTCTTTAAAATCAGCCATTTTCAGTGAGGTTTGAATAGAGACCATTAGAGGCAAAGTTGTTCCTATCAAAGAGAAGAACAACATAGTTGGAAGGCATTTTCCCATTGTTGATATTGAAGAAGTTAAGGGCATTTCCATTTGGAGCAAGAGGAGAAATCAAATTGGGTAAGATTCTAACACTCCAACTATGGTGCATTATTTATTTAAGTGATTTTGGAGTTGTTTGGCATGAGTATGGATGGCTAGAAACTATCTAGAATGCATTGGAATGATTTTGACCTAGAAGTGGTTTAGTGTGAGAAAGTGGAATGTATGGAGATTAATGATGAAAGAGATATGTAAAAGTTATTTATAGTGTTGTGGTATGATTTTAAGATGTGGTTAGTGGATAAATTGTGAGATTTACCTAAAAGAGGTAAAATGTGGATTAAGGCATTTGTAAAATGCATAAGTGGATAATATTGACTAGTGAGATCAATTATGGGTTAAATACATTAACTCAATCGATCTAATGAATGAATCGCAGCTTCCGAGGATACGCCGAGGCGAGTTGGGCCAAGAGCGTGAGAAGCTAAAAGGAAAGGAGTCACACCAAGTAAATCGAGGTAAGAGAATTGTGTGGACTCTTAGAGATATCTGTGCGCAATTTGGGCGCTTAAATGTTTTGCTAGAATGCATGAGACTAGGAAATGTTGTTGAGTGATTGAAGGGTAAAAGTTGGGAGTTTGAGAAATGTGCATGAAAACAAAAGCATATTGCTTTGAAAATCATGTTTTATTGCTTTTTAGCAAATGATTGGTAGGTTGGCTAATATTGAAATGATTTACAAAAGAGATGAGTGTGTTTTGGTTTTGCTAATCATATTTTGCAAGTTTTGAGCCACCTACATGATTTCGTGAGTATGAAAGAGTGCAAGAGGCACTAGTTTTCACATGGATTTCATAATTGTTCTGGCATTGTACTCGAGTTTGTCTCGCACTGGATGCCCACCTTGTATGTTGCCGTGTTTGGAGCTTCGAGTAGACTGGGTGTCACATCGATTAAATAGGCTCACACATGCATTGTGTTGACATGATTAATTAGCCGTGTTAGGAGCTTCGGATAGACAAGAGGTCACCCCGATTAAATAGGCTCACACGTGCGTTTGAGATGTGACGTGATATGATGTGTTGATTGGGTCCACGGAGTACGTCATACCGTGCATGTAGCATGGAGTACATTGTACCGTGTTGAGTTGTGATGTGCCGTCTTCGGACGAGATCTGCTATGGACCGGCGGGTAGGATTTGACCCACCTCCCGTGTGGAAGCAGATGGTGGTGATATCCCGCACACCTGATCCGTGTAGCCGGTATCACAGGTTATGTACATAGGCCTTGAGGTTATTACCTATTGTTGAACTGCCTATCTCATATGTCTACTGCTATTTGTGATTAAATCCATGTTTGAAATGATTGTGGGTCAGGAAAGCCCGAGGGATGGGCCGAGACCTGACCAGTGATGAATTGATTTGTTAATGATTTTTTTAAAGTGCACGGATGCATGATGTTTAATGCCATGCTTTTATTGTGAATTATGCATGATGATATATACCATGCTTTGAGTTGAAATGTGCACTTGATTTTAATAGCATGAATGCTTTACATACCATTAACACAATCATACACTCATGTTTTGAGATAAACAATGAATTAAATGCTTTTGAGCATGGCATCACGATCACGTAGATAGTGCAGTATCTACCTGTTCGCATAATTGCCTTACTGAGCGTGTGGTTTGCTCACCCCCCTTATTTTCCCCTCTCTACAGAGATTTGAGTATAGATTGGATGTGACTGGAGGCGTTCCCTTTTTGGTAATCCGCTGCATCCCATCGCTAAAGGTATACACACTTGGATTATTTTGTATCTAAACTAGACATAGCACAGTAGCATTTTGTATGTAACCACTGGGGATGTAAAACAATGTAAAACAATATAAACACATGTAACAACTCTGATATATATACATTTATACAAGTGTTTACTCATAAATAATGTTTCAAATTGAATTGGTATGGTGGAGTGAGTTAGACGTCGACACACAGCCCAACTGTTAAGTGTGTGGTCGTTCACGATCGAGGAAGGATGATTAAGGATTGATGCATGAAAATGCGAAAAATTTGTACGTATTTTGGTAAGTTGAGGGTCGTGACAAATGATGAATTGCAAAGTGAAAATCTGCAGAAAACTGCAGAAATTGGGATGCAAGGGAAGAGCGGATCGATCTCCCATGAAGGAGAGATCGATCCCTTCTCACAAAATGTAAAGTATCAGTTCAATTGAACAAGGCAGATCGATCTCATGGCAAGGCAGATTGATCTCCTTAAGTCTCGGCCTGGAAGAGATCGATCTCTCACAAAGAAATAGATCGATCTCTCATTTATAAACAGATCGATCTCATTAAGAATTATGAGGAGAAGATCGATCTCCTACAAAAGGCAGATCGATCTCCAAGAAGACTTTTGCTTGCAACAGATCGATCTCATCATGAAGAACAGATCGATTTGGTAGTAGTTATGTTAGGTGAAAGGACTACCAAACCATGTAGAGATCGATCTCCACAAGGGACCATATCGATCTCACGTCTCAGCATCTATATAAAGAGTACGGGATTGGACTGAAAATCAAGTTTTCTTTCCTACCAAACCCGCACCCATCCATTTCCCTCAAAGAATCAAGCTTTCTCACTCTAAATATCACTACATTCCAGCTAGATTTAGAAGAAGCTCAAGAATGGAATGTTGTTCCTTGAAGTAAGGAGAACAATATACCCAAAAATCACATATTGGTTTGATCAAGAGAATGAGAATAGACTACCACAAGTTTGACTAAGGAAAAAGCTAAGTTGGGTAAGTCTTCAAAACTCTCAACTCCAAGCATGATGTTTTAAGTGATTTTTGGAGTTGATGGATGTATATTATGTTAGTAGGATATGGCTAAGATGCTTAGAACTCACTTGACCAAAAATATGTCTAGAAGAGCAATAGATTGGGTACATTATTGTGATGATCTTGGAACACTGTGATGTTAGTGGTATTGAGTGAATGGTTTTAGATGGATTCACAAAGAAATATTAAGGTGAAATATGATAAAAAGATTTGTGAAAGCATGAGTAAGTAAGTAAATGACAATGTGGATGTTTAGAAAAGAAGAGGAAAATGACTTAATGATTTATGCATGTAGATTGGAATACGTTGAGACTCGATTAACCCGGATCGCAAACGGAGCAAACGAAACGAAGGAAATACAAGTGCGATTCGAGGTAAAGGATTATATGTTAGCGATAGAGATATTCGTACATATTTTTACAGCGATTTTAGTAGTTATGACACTAGTAATATTATGTTTAGCTATTGAGTGATTAGTGAATTGAAATGTATTATGGTATGAATTGTGAAAATGGGATGTGGAAAGGAAAACAGTCCGAGATGCATGTTTTTAAAGTTTTTACAACTATACGTTGTTTTTGTGACTGAGAAATGATGATAGATAGGCTGGCTAGTCTTACATGTTTAGTATGGAACGACATGCTACGTTAATAAACATGATTTGAGTTCTAAAAGAGAAAAATAGCCACTTCTTAGATTTAAGATGTGAAATGGTATTGGAGTCTTAGCTCATACCTGCTTTGAATGATTTTGACTATGCTGGAGATTTTACTCGCATATATTTTCATGATTTGATAAACCGTGCTAAAGCGTAGCTCGCACGTGGTTTTATGATGATGATAATGTGCTGGAGCTTAGCTCGCACAATGATTTTGAGATGATATAGTGCTAAAAGCAGTTGCTCGCACTGAGAGATACCACGCTGGAGCCTTGCGGAGACTGTGTGTCACGCCGATTCTGCTCACCTGGTATATGAGACATGGTTTAGGATGATGAGTCCATCGGTGTATGGTGGATGAACTGGGTCCGTAGGAGTACGTCGTACCATGTAGTTGTCCGGGGAATACTATGTATCGTGCTGTGTGCACGCGAGTATGAGTATCGCGTAAATGACACATGGAATACGTTGTACTGTGAGTTTATGTGATGTGATGAGGAAGATAATGATGATGATTGAGATGAGCCAAAGGGTAGGACTGACACATCCCCCTTCAGGCGAGTGATGCCCTGTGCACACCTGATCGGTGAGGCCTGGGATCATTAACTATAGTCATATGTCGTGGATATTTGTTTGCCTATATTCCTTACCTATCTTAGAGATAAGAGAAAATTGATGAAAAGAAATGGCTTTGTGAAAAAGGAAGAAATTAGGTGATTTGATAAATATCATGATTCTAATGCTCGTGCTGTGATAGCACTGTTTTATGATATGTTTTCTTAAATAGAAATATTGAGCATTGGATTTATGAAAATGCCTATGAGAGAGGAATGTTTAAATGCATTTTCTATTAATAATTTCATTTGTAATGAATGATGATTTTGTTAATCATGCATGGGCTATATAGATAGTACAGTATCTACTTATTAGCATTATTTTCCTTACTGAGTTGTGGTTTGCTCATCCCACTATTTTTCCCCCTCGAGATATTGAGAAGTAAAACCGTGAGGTGGTCTCAGATTGGTTTTGTATTGGTCAGCTCCCACCAGTTGCTAAGGTATAAGAAATGTATACACATAAGTATTTTGTATTTATCATTTTGTATCGCACAATCATACATTGAAAATGAGAAAATTGTATGGGGATATTATGTAATGATATTATATTTATACAATCAATTTTGTATATCTACACACATGCTTGAGAGTGTGAGTCTTAAAGTTTTAAATATTTTCGCTATAAATGTATGAAATTAGTAATTGCATCGGCTCACAGCCCAACCGTAAGTGATATATGTATGGATGAAGGCACCCAGAGTCGGGGTGTGACAGAAATTTGGTATCAGAGCAAGGTTGGTCTGATGTGAGTTGATGTTTAGGACTAAGAAAATGTACATCCCCAAGTTACTGTGTGATATTTAGATACAAATGTGTATACAGAGCTGGTAGTGATTTAAGAGTTTGTTATGAATGCAGAAAGTCAACAGGTTTGTGAGCTATGCCTGAGAGACATCGCAAGAGGGGAGAGAGCTCACGAGCTTATGGGCGGAATGATATGGCTGAGAGGTATAGTAGATCGTCCTCTAGTCATGAGCCTCATGATCAGGTAGAGGCTTTCGATCCTCGAGTAGCCAGATTAGAGGAAGACATGCGTATGATGATGACAATGATGGGTTAGATCATGTCTAGATTGATGGGTATACCCAGTACAGCAGGACAGGCTGCACCGAATCACCCAGTAGTTGCACCTGAACCTGAGAATGCTGCACCTGCTCAACCTGAAGTAGATAAACCACGAGGTCCCCCTATTCGGCCAGTTCCTCCTCCAGTGGCCCCGCAGTAGTATGATTGATGATTTTGGGCATGGTTATGACTGTGATATGGAGAGGTTGAGGCATTTTATGGACTTTAAGCCTCATTTTTTTAGTGGAGTAAAGGATCCAATAGTGACTGAGGATTGGATAAGTCAGATGGAGAAGTTGTTTGACTTCTGTAGATGTTCGGCTACGGAAAGAGTAGCGTTTGCGGCCTTTGTATTGAGAGGCGAAGAAGAGAACTGATGGAAGTCCACCAGGCCTATGTTGAGAGGTCAGGGTACAACAATCACATGAGATATGTTTTTGGGTGCTTTTAGAGAGCAATATATCCCAGATACTGCTCGACGTAAACTACAAATGGAATTTTTTAATCTGACTCAAGGGAATCGAATATTGGATAAGTACGAGTCACGATTCACATCATTGGACCGATATGACCCGGACTCTATCAGGAGTGAAGTTATTAGGATTTATAGATTTGTTGATGGACTCAAGCCTTCGATTAGAGCTAAATTGACCCCATTTGATGTTGCTACATACAGATAAGCTGTACGACAGGCCCAGTTGTGTGAGCAGGACTATGACCTGCAAATTTTAGAGTTCAGTTGGGGTAAGGACAAGTGTCCTTAGAAATTGGGAGATGGCAAGGGTGCCAAATTTGGTCGAAGATATCTGGGCAAGCGTTGGAGAGAGGCAGAGGAGTCACAGAAGAAGGCTGTTAGACCTATTATGGATTCGACTCCAACATCAGCCATGGGTATAGTGATTGATGGACCCCGATCGACTACTGATCAGTGCAGAGTTTGTGGTCGATATCATGGTAGTAGGCCCTGTCATTTTTAGGGTACACGATGCTTCAGATGTGGTAGAGTTGGGCACTATGCAAGGGATTGTCCAGAAGTAGTTGAGATAGTCCCGTAAAGGGGTAAGGAGCTAGAAAAAGTTCCTACAGTTACACCTCCTGTAAGGAAGAGAGCCACGGCTGAAGAAAAAAGGAAGCAAGTTGTGAGTCAAGGCAGGGTATATGTGCTAGACCAGGCATCAGCAGATACCTCTTCTGAGGTGATAAAAGATACAATTCTGATTTTCAATTTGAAAGCTATAGCTTTATTTGATTCTGGTGCTACGCATTCCTTCATATTACCTGCATGTGCATCAAAGTTAATAGGTTTTGTAAAACCCACGTACTTAAATGAGACTTTATTAATAAGTACTCCAATGAGAGTTAGTCAATTAGTTGAACAAGTATACAAAGATTGTAAAGTGAGAGTAGGAGATAAGTGCATGATAGCTAATCTAATTTTGCTAAATATGTATGACCTTAATATAATCTTGGGAATGGATTAGTTAGCTACCAACCATGTTGTCTTAGACTGTCACTCTAAATCTGTTACATTTTCTTTACCTGAGGAATTTGTTGTAAAATTTTATGAGAAGTAATAAATTCCTGATTTTGTAGCAAGTGAAGTGTATTGGTACATAAATGACATCAATGTTGTTTTGAAGGTTTTATTGCTTATGTGGTGGACTTGAAAAAAACACATCCGGATGTAGATGACATTCCCGTGGTTAGAGAATTTCTTGATGTCTTTTCAGGTGACCTATCGGGATTGCCACCGGATAGAGAAATGGAATTTGGTATAGACTTGACACCTGGAACAGAGCCAATATCCAAGTCACCATATAGAATGGCTCCAATTGAACTAGAGGAATTAAGGAAGTAGTTGCAAGATATGCTAGATAATGAGTTTATAAGACCGAGCATCTCACCATGGGGAGCCCCGGTATTGTTTATGAAGAAAAGAGATAGGAGCCTTCGGTTGTGTATTGATTATCGGATGTTGAACAAGGCTACCATCAAGAATAAGTACCCCTTACCGCGCATTGATGATTTATTGGATTAGCTTCAGGGAGCACGAATCTTTTCCAAGATAGACTTGAGGTCTGGGTATCACCAATTGAAGATTCGGAAGGAAGATGTGCCTAAGACAGCTTTTCGCACCCGCTATGATCATTACGAATTCCTAGTGATGCCTTTCGGGTTGACAAATGCATCAGCAGCTTTTATGGCTCTAATGAATATGGTATTCAAGTCATACCTGGATCAATTTGTGATAGTATTCATAGATGATATATTGGTTTATTCCAGATTCGGGAAAGATCACGAGCAGCACTTAAGGATTGTTCTGCAAACCCTCCGAGAGAGAAAGTTGTATGCCAAACTTAATAAATGTGACTTTTGGCTAGAGCATATTTCCTTTTTGGGCCATGTTGTATCAAAAGATGGGGTGTCAGTACATCCATCCAAGATTGAGGCTATTGTTCAGTGAGAACAGCCTAGGACAGTCACTGAGATTAGAAGCTTCTTGGGTTTGACAGGTTACTACAAGAGATTTGTAGAGGGTTTCTCTAGATTGGCTGCTTCGTTAACACATCTTACGAGAAAGAATGTTGAGTTTATGTGGGATGAAGCATGTGAGAGGAGTTTCTAGGAACTTAAGCACAGATTAACCACCACGCCAGTTCTCACCATTCCTAACAGCTCAAGGAACTATTCTGTATACACGGGTGCTTTACACCAAGGACTGGACTGTGTTTTGATGCAGAATGGAAGGATAGTTGCTTATGGATCCAGGTAGCTGAAAGATCATGAGAAGAACTACCCCACTCACGATTTAGAATTGGCGATCGTAGTGTTTGCATTAAAGATATGGCGCCTCTACTTGTATGGTGAGAGATTTTAGATCTTTACGGATCAAAAGAGTCTGAAGTATCTGTTCTCACAGAAGGAGTTAAATATGAGACAGAGAATGTGGTTAGAACTCCTCAAGGACTATGATTGTGAGATTTTATACCACCTAGGGAAGGCAAATGTGGTTGTCGATGCATTGAGTAGAAAGAGTCTCGGGTTGGTATCATATATGATGGTTAGGGAGCACGAGTTGTTGAAACAATTCACAAACCTTAGTTTGGATATGACCTCACCTGCGATTGGCAGTCATGGGATTATAGCTAGCTTTAGATTAGAACCAGAGTTGATTGAGAGAATCCAGCAAGCTCATTAGAACGATCAATGGTGTATTGATGTAATTAATCAAATTCAGAAAGGTGAGGGCACTCATTTTGTATTGAGTTCAGATAGATAACTAAGGTCCAGAAATAAAATGTGTGTCCCTAATGATCCAGAGCTTAGGAAGTTGATTTTATCAGAGGCTCACTCATCGAGATACACAGTGCATCCGGGGAGTAGTAAAATGTATCAAAATCTCCTAAAAATATATTAGTGGTCTGGAATGAAAAGAGATATAGCTAAGTATGTTGCTAGGTGTCTCATCTGTCAGCAGGTTAAGGTAAAATATCAGAAACCCGGAGGATTATTGCGACCTCTATCGATACCGACATGGAAGTGGGAGCACGTCACCATGGATTTTGTGATGGGATTACCGAGAACCCGTAAGAACCATGATGCTATTTGGGTTATAGTAGATCGGTTAACGAAATCGACACACTTTTTAGCCATGAGATCTACAGATACTTTGAGTGCATTGACGAACTTGTATTTACGAGAAATAGTACGATTGCATGGAGTCCTAGTGAGTATTGTTTCTGATAGGGATACCTGCTTCACTTCCCACTTTTGGGGACATTTTCAGGAAGCGATGGGGATCCAATTGAGCTTTAGCACCGTTTTTATCCTCAAATAGATGGTCAGTCAAAGAGAACTATACAGACCCTGGAGGATATGTTGAGAGCGTGTGTGCTGGATTTTAGAGGCTCATGAGACAATCACTTGCCATTGATTGAGTTCGCCTACAACAACAGTTATCACTCAAGTATTGGCATGACCTCTTATGAGGTACTATATGATCGTAGATGTCGATCGCCTATTGGTTGGGAAGAAGTTGGTGACAAACAGTTGCTCACTCCCAATTTAGTTCAATAAGCCTCAAAGGATGTTTGAATGATATGTGAGAGGCTGCGAACAGTTCAAAGTCAACAAAAGAGCTATGCTGACAAGAGATGGAGGGCACTCGAGTTCGCTGTGGGTGAGTCTGTATTTTTGAAAGTATCTCCTTATAAGGGAATAACGAGGTTCGAGAAGAAAGGAAAACTAAGTCCTCGTTATATTGGTTATTTTGAGATTTTGGATAGACTAGGAGATAGAGCATATAGACTAGTCTTATCACTTGAGCTAGCATAGGTCCACAATGTCTTCCATGTTTCTATGCTCAGGAAGTACCATCCGGATCCAGCACATGTCACGAGTTAGAGGATCTGATGAAGGAAGCCACTTGGGAGTTAGAGGATCTGATGAAGGAGAAGTATCCCCAACTTTTTAAGGAATGAACTTGATTCAATTTGGAGGACCAAATTTTCTAAGAAGGGGAGAAATGTAATGCATGTAGTTTTACATGTACTTCTTATAAAGCTATGATGTATATGTACATTGTTATATGTGTATAAATGATAAAAGGATGTAAAGATGATGAATCTACTGTAGAATCCATGATTTCAAGTATGTGCACAAGTTTCATTGCTTATGAACTATACGAAATGGATACTGTTATACGTTGGTTGTGTACGAAATGTGAAAAGAGGTATTAGGCAAATAAGGATGAATTACAAAGTGAAAATCTGTAGAAAACTGCAGAAATTGGGATGCAAGGGAAGAGCAAACCGATCTCCTATGAAGGAGAGATCGATCCCCTCTCATAAAATATACAGTATCAGTTCAATTGAACAAGGCAGATCGATCTCATGGGAAGGCAAATCAATCTCCTTAAGTCTCGACCTGGAAGAGATCGATCTCTCACAAGGAAACAGATCGATTCTCTCCTTTACAAACAGATCGATCTCGTTAAAAATTATGAGAGAAGATCGATCTTCTACAAGAGGCAGATCGATCTCCAAGAAGACTTTTGCTTGCAACAGATCGATCTCATCATGAAGAGCAGATTGATCTAGTAGTAGTTACGTTAGGTGAAAGGACTACCAAACCATGCAGAAATCGATCTTCACAAGGGACGAGATCGATATCATGTCTCTGCATCTATATAAAGAGCACGAGATTGGACTGAAAATCAAGTTTTCTTTCATACCAAACTCGCACCCATCCATTTCCCTCAAAGAATCAAGCTTTCTCACTCTAAATATCATTACATTCCAGCCAGATTTGGAAGAAGCTCAAGAAGGGAAAGTTGTTCCTTGAAGTAAGAAGAACAACATACCCAAAAATCACATATTGGTTTGATCAAGAGAAGAAGAATAAACTACCACAAGTTTGACTAAGGAAAAAACTAAGTTAATGATTTATGCATGTAGATGTTTAGAAGAAGAAGAGGAAAATGACTTAATGATTTATGCATGTAGATTGGAATACGTTGAGACTCGATTAACCCGGATTGCAAACGGAGCAAACGAGACGAAGGAAATACAAGTGCGATTCGAGGTAAGGGATTGTATGTTAGCAATAGAGATATTCGTACGTATTTTTACAGCGATTTTAGTAGTTATGACACTAGTAATATTATGCTTAGCTATTGAGCCATGAGTGAATTGAAATGTGTTATGGTATGAATTGTGAAAATGGGATGTGGGAAGGAAAACAACCTGAGATGTATGTTTTTAATGTTTTTACAACTATACGTTGTTTTTGTGACTGAGAAATGATGATAGATAGGCTGGTTAGTTTTACATGTTTAGTATGGAACGACATGCTACGTTAATAAACATGATTTGAGTTTTAAAAGAGAAAAATAGCCACCTATCAAATTTGAGATGTGAAATGGTGTTGGAGTCTTAACTCACACCTGCTTTAAATGATTTTGACTATGCTGGAGATTTTACTCACATATGTTTTCATGATTTGATAAACCATGCTGGAGCGTAACTTGCACGTGGTTTTATGATGATGATAATGTGTTGGAGCCTAGCTCGCACAATGATTTTGAGATGATATAGTGCTAGAAGCAGTTGCTCGCACTGAGAGATATCACGCTGGAGCCTTGCGGAGATTGTGTGTCACACTGATTCTGTTTGCCTAATATATGAGACAAGGTTTAAGATGATGAGTCCATCGGTGTAGGGTGGATGGACTAGGTCCACGGGAGTACGCTGTACCGTGTAGTTGTCCGGGGAATACTATGTACTGTGCTATGTGCACGTGAGTACAAGTATCGCGTAGACAACACATGAAGTTTGTTGTACCACGAGTTTATGTGATGTGATGAGGAAGATAATGGTGAATATTTAGATGAGTCGAAGGGTAGGATTGACTCATCCCCTTCAGGCGAGTGATGCCCTGTGCATACCTGATCAGTGATGCCTTGATAATTATATTTTTAATAGAATTATTTGTGCTTAATTTTCTAATTAATTATTTAAATCCCCAATTTAGTCTATTAATAATCTCCTTTATTTTATTAAAATTCTTTAATGTGAAGATAAATTAAATTCGGATGAAACTCAGTCGTTTCAGACAAAATTGGGCTGAAAATGGGCTAAAGGAGACTGGACCACTTCCAATTTGCAGACCGAGTCACCAGTTGTCTAGACACACGTGATGCCAGGTGTCCGTATTTTATTTGCTCTGAAACGAAAAGATCGACAGACACCGTGCCAACCTTCTGGAAGACACACATCGGGTTACATTGTACATCCAATTGGACAAAAAGATTGATGACGTGGAAATATCTACTCTGCAGCAAATCAAATGAAGACAAGTGGCCAAACAATGCCAACTCATCTAGGATGAAAAAATTATCATTGTACCCCTAAATGTGTCTATAAATAGAGCATGATGGCAATTGAAAAAAGGAAGGAGAGTAGAAAGTAGGAGTAAGGTAAGTAATTTTGGGTAGGAGTAGTGTTAGAATAGTTTTTCTTGTTTTTCTTTAAAAGCTTTCCGGATTAAGTTTTTTTTTTAGCCACCATTTTTACTGTTCATGTCAACTTTCAATTTGTTAGATTTTATCATTTCTAGCTCTTTTGTAGTTCACGTGTATGGCAACTTTTTTTTTTTTTTTTTATGAAAAGTTTCATTTCTTTTAGTTCTTTTGTATTACATGTTGTAAGCAACCACCATTATTGTTTTTCTTTTCTTCTTGGTTTCTTTACAAATTTCCATCTCTTGGTTGTAGTACTTTTAAGTTAATGATAACCAATTGTTTTTTTTTCCTTCCGTTGGTCTCGGTTTGGCATCTTTCTCTTGTCATTTTCCTTGCTCCGGTGTGCTTAGCGTTGGACCAAAGGAAAGTCGTAGGCTGGATGGAATCAACAGCCACCATAGCTCTCGGAATGAAGGCGTGGCCACTAGAACTTCTCGTTTCTATGTTTCACGGCTTCTTTTGTTTCAGTTGAATCTTCAGCTTTTATGCACGCCTTTTCTGCTTTAAGTTGATTACTCAGTAGTGCCCTGTTATTTTTTTTCTTTTCTTGTTGTTTATTTTCAGCTACTACACTTTATTCACTCTTCTCGGTTCTGCATTTGTTACTGATTATCACCGTGCACTGTAGAGCGTTGGCTGAGTGCACCATTTCGGTGGACAGGGAACTGTTAATCTAGCTTTCTAGTCATTCCAGCTTTCAGCAATATGTTTATAATTTCCTATATCATTTCTCTTAGTTTTCCCTTTAATGTTGTTGATGCTCGGCTTTTTCGTTTCTTCAAGCATTGTTTGTCTTCCATTGATATGCTCTATTTTTATAACATTTTACTGTTGAACACTATTAAGTCCTGAAAGTTGCAGATTGTGTGTAAGTTGAGGCAAAACTGGGTCGTTGTAGGTGCTAGACAGGGCGTGGTGCTGAGCAGGACATGGTTGCTAGTGCAAGCAATGCAAGGTAGAACTTAGTGCAGCAGAGAACAGCTTGCTGTTGTGTGGTTGTTGGTGACGGAAGCAGAGCAGTACTGAACTAAGCAGGAAATTAAACTCGTGTATGTTGTGGATGCAAACTGTTGAGCAGCGCAGGACAACATCTGATGCACATTGAGGACATCGCTTGGAGTAGAATAGGATGAGGAATGTGCAGTGGACAGCAGAAGCGGACATCTCCTGGAGCAGTACCCGTGTAGCAGATTGTCGGACAACACCTGAAGCACTTGGAAATGATGCAACGTGCATAGAACGGTGCACGGGACCCTGGCGAGTTGGGCAGAAACGTGGGATGTTCTGCAGCAGATGGCAGGCCGAGCAGAACCAATATAGCACCTGGAGCAGAAGCACTGAACCGAGAGCAGAAGCAGGAATGTGCATAATACTATTCACGAGTTCATTCAGCTGGATGGGAAATAGCTTAAGGCCATGTTTGGCCACATTTCATTTTTACTATTTAATGTTTAATGCATTTTTATTATTGTTTTCATTCCTTTTATTAGTTGTTAAGTTAGGTTAATTGTTAAATGAAAATTGTAGGTTAGTTCTAGTATTTTGTTTGTTAATTTAATTTTTAGTTTAATTTATGTTAATTGTTTATTTTTTATCCTAGGTTTTAGGACTTAATTTTAGTGTAGAGTTTATATGTTGAAATTAGAATTAATTTAGATTAAATTTGATTCATGCATTTTTAATTTAGTCTTCATTTTAAATTTAATCCAAGAATTATTTCTCATGCATTAGTTAGATTTTATTGTTAAATTGGTAATTAGATATAGTTAGAATTAGTTTAGAGTTAATACTTTAGACATTTAGTTTTGTAGTTATTTTCTTAATTTTTCTAGGATTTATTTCTTTAAAATTTTAAGTTAGTTAAATTTGCATTTTTATTAAGAAGTTTAATCACATGCATATTTTATTTTAAGTTTGTTTAATTTTGGTTTAATTAATTTTATTTCTTTATTTTCTTATTTGCATTTTATTTTAGTTGCGTTAATTCATTTTAACTGTTTTAATTATCTTTTGTAGGTATTTGCTTCCGTGGAGCATTGTAAGTAATTTTTAGCTGTGTTTTATTTTTGCTTTAGTTTATAGTTGTTATTATGTTCAGTACTCTTAATTTTCAGACTTAGTAGACCACCCACATTAAACTTTATAATTTGCTTGGATATACTTAGGGTAAGATTAACCGGTAGTTAATTAGGTTAGTCAACTTCTCTGTGGGACGATAATCCGGGGCTCAAATCCCATTATTACTTGTACGACCCGTGCACTTGTGGTAATACGTTTAGATCGTACCAAGTTTTTGGCGCCGTTGTCTGGAAAGTCTTAATTAGTCAGTAATTAATACCGATGAAATTATGCTTAGGTGTAATTCTAACTTGTAAATATTTAGGTTGTAAATATTTAGAGCTTTACTTAGGTTAGTTAAATGTTCTCATAATTAATTAAAAAAATAAAAAATTCAAAAATTCAAAAACTTAAAAAATTTTTAAGGATTTTGTGATGTTTGCATGCGTAGAGCCAGGAGTTATAATTGTTTTCCTTTAGATCTTGAAATTGAAAGAACCCTTAGGAAAATTCGAAAGGATTCTAGGAAATTATTAGCTCCGTTGCAAAACACATTAGTAGAAAATCAAGAAATTAGGACTGTTGGAGATTATGCAGTGCCAACGATTGGAGGATATTATTCCGGCATTAGGCCACCAACTGTCTATGCAAACAATTTCGAAATCAAGCCTTCAATTCTCCAGATGATCCAGACTTCTCTGCAGTTCAGTGGGCTTCCGCACGATGACCCACATGCTCACCTTAAGCAATTCCTGGACCTGTACAACACATTCAAGCACAATGGATTATCTGATGATGCGCTTAGGCTTAGATTATTCCCCTTCTCGCTTAGGGATATGACGTGACACTGGTTAACCTCTTTGCCTCCAAGATCCATTTCTACATGAGACGAGTTAGCCCATCAATTTCTAGCCAAGTTTTTTCCTTCCTCTAAAATAGCCAAACTCCGTAGTGATATATCTTCCTTTACCCAGTTCGACTTTGAATCTCTTTACGAAGCATGAGAACGATATAAGGAGTTTCTTAGGAAGTGCCCTCACCATGGCATACCTTTATAGCTGGAAGTCCAGACCTTCTACAACGGACTTACAAGCCAAAATAGGACCATTGTTGACGCTGCTACGGGTGGAGCGCTAATGTGTAAAACAGAAGAGGAAGCTTACGAGTTGTTAGAAAAGATGGCTGCTAACAACTATCTATGGTCCTCAGAGAGGAAACTGCCTAAGAAATCGACGGGTATTTATGAGTTCGACACGCTGTCTACCTTGACCTCTCAAATCGCTAACCTTACGAAGAAGGTAGAGTCGCTCAGTACCCAGCATAATCCTTCCACCAGTCCTAATCCTGTGTATTCTGTCCAAAGTTCTTTTCTTTTATGTGATCTGTGTGGTGGTACACACTCTGTAGATATGTATCCGCTTAACTTAGAATCGGTTCAGTATGTTGCTCCACCTCAGAAGCAACAGAACAACCCATTTTCAAACACCTACAATTCAGGGTGGAGGAGCCATCCTAATTTTTCCTGGAGCCAAAATTAAGGGAAATCTTTTAACTCCATATCTGTAGGACCCCCTGGTTTTCAAGCTCCATCGGTTCATGTACCACCACAGCAGCAATTTCCACATCACCCATCTAACCATTCCCATCCACCACCTCAATTTCAACATCATCCACCTCACTTCCATTAACCGCCACCACCTATCCAGCCACATCATATACTTGCACCAGCACCAACAGCTAAGAAGAAGCCCTCGCTTGAGGAAATGTTCACGACTATCTTGCAATATCAAGCTGCCTCAATTAAGAACTTAGAAGTTCAGGTTAGACAAATAGTTAGTGCTCATAGCCAACGTCCACAAGGGATCCTCCCCACTAACACTGAAGCTAACCCTGTTAGGTAAAGGGAGGGTAAAGAACATGTTAGATCCATTACCTTTAGGAGTGGCAGAGAGCTAGATGATCCACAAGTTAAGTCCAATCCTGTTAAGCCCACAGTGGTAGAGCCCTTAGGGTCTAAAGAGGCAGCTTAGAAAGAGCAAAAACCAAATGATCAGGCTGCAAAGGAATCTAAAGTAGGCACTTCTTCATCTATCCCTTCTTCTACTTCACAGCCTTCCTCATCCTCTGATGCGACACATGTTTCCACTACATCCCCTCCGGTTAGACCACTAGTACCTTTTCCTCAGAGGTTCCAGAATCAAAAACTCGATCAATAATTCGCTAAATTTCTTGAGGTTTTTAAGAAACTTCACATCAATATTCCATTCACAGATGCTTTAGAGCAAATACCAAGTTATGTGAAGTTTTTGAAGGATATCCTCTTGAGGAAGAGAAGATTGGAAGATTATGAGACAGTGGCCTTAACTAAGGAATGTAGTGCAATTATCCAGAGGAAATTACCCCCAAGCTTAAGGATCCCGGGAGTTTTACCATACCCTGCACTATTAAAAATATGTTCTTTGGTAAAGCCTTGTGTGATTTAGGAGCCAGTATCAATCTGATGCCTCTGTCTATCTACCAAAAGTTAGGAATAGAAGATGTCAAGCATACCACAGTGACCCTTCAGCTAGCTGATCGATCCATTAAATATCCGAAGGGGGTCATTGAGGATGTGTTAGTAAAGGTGGACAAATTCATTTTCCTTGTGGATTTTATCATGTTGGACATAGAGGAAGATAGGGAAGTCCCCATTATACTAGGCAGACATTTTCTAGCGACTAGTAGAACTTTAATTAATGTACAAAAGGGAGAGTTAACTATGAGAGTCCTAGATCAGGAAATGAAGTTTAATATTTTCAAACCTTTGAAGCTCCCTGATGACTCTCAAGAGTGTTTTAAGATGGATGTTGAAGAGGATATAAGGCTTGAGCACAAGAAATCTGAAAGAATGAGGGAAGTAGATAGAGCTAAGGAGGAGTTAACTGTCAACATTTTGTCACCACTTTGGCTGATCCTCCTACTCTTCGCTTTGCTGCTGAGTGTTGTGTTCTTTAGTTGCATTTGAAGTGGCTTAATTTTTCTTTCCACTTTGTATATAGTTCTTTTTTTTTCTGTTGTTTCTTTCTTTGTTTATTTTGCAGATTTCTTTTATAGTATTATTCTTTCAATCAAGATTCGGTTGTTCATCATCATCATCAGAAATGAGAGTACTCTGTTC
Source organism: Firmiana major (assembly GCA_033439115.1). Lineage (NCBI taxonomy): Eukaryota > Viridiplantae > Streptophyta > Magnoliopsida > Malvales > Malvaceae > Firmiana > Firmiana major. Next base: position 7,934,565 of record CM065902.1, on the reverse strand, counting down.
CTGAACTTCAATTTTTATATTATCTGCACACTGAGGACATTGTGCACTTTAAGTTTGGGGGAGGGGATATCACTTGAGCATTTTTCAAAAATTTGGGTAAAATTGAAAATTTTTTTAAAAAAAATTCGAAAATCTGAGCTTAAATTGTTTGATTTTGGGATGATTTAGTGCTTAGCATGTAGTTTTCCCATATTTCGATGATATGACCCCATGATTAAGTCTGATTTTGATTGACTGAGAAGCATGATTATAGGAAAAGCATGAAGTTGAATTCTTGAATTTGTCTTGATTCTGATTGTGATTTCCTCATCTTACACACATGTCATGTTATGAATCTGTATATTTATTTAGAGAAAACTTATATGGACATAGGATTGCATTTATTCAATTGATTTTGTGCATCATATTCTAGAATTTGTTTGATCTAATCTCGAGGCGAAATATTAGATCACACTTAATTAGGGAGATGTTTTAGGCCATCTTTGGATCGTTTGAGCCTTTCAAGCCATCCCTGTACATATTTTACCTCTAGTCACCCATCTGGGCCAAATAAGCTTTTCTCTGTAAATACACCTGCATAATTTTTCTCAGCTTAAATACTTTATTCCTATCCCTTACCCTGAAAGCATGAAAGTCATTGGGATATATTGTGAGCTTTGTACATATGGGTATCTGGTGATAGTGAAAATTCAAAAAAAATAAATTAAAAAAAATAAAAAAATGCAAATGACAGAAAAAGAAAAAGAAAAGAAGAAAGAAGAAAAATATAAAAATAGAATAAAATGTCTAATGGAATAAATAAGTTTAGGGGAAATAAATTTGAGCTCTTACATTAGAGATCCTAAAAAGTAATGCATGTTAAGGGGTAATTAAACCTAAATCGACTTTATCATACCTTAGCCCCAGCCTTACATTACAAGCTTATGATCTTTGATTGAGCGTGACTACATTAGTGGAGAGAGAAGTGAAAAGCAAACTTATGGGAATGATCACTTGTCATTGACTTTGCATTCACTATGTTTGCATAATCTGATCCGGATAATGTACTGTGAAGTGACTTTGACATTTTTCACACACTCACGAGGAGTCCAATTTGGGTTAGGACTTATGATGGAATAATTCTGAGTGTTGGACTTATAATTGTGATTCTTTGATTTCATAGTCTGTACTTTTTCTTTGAGGATAATATTGGAGAAATTATTATGTTTCATACTTGTCATTCCTACATTTGTTTTGTTTTGCTTGAGGACAAGTAAAAACTCAAGTTTGGGGGTGTGATAATTCTATTTTTAATAGAATTATTTGTGCTTAATTTCCTAATTAATTATTTAAATCCTTAATTTATTCTATTAATAATTCCCTTTATTTAATTAAAATTCTTTAATGTACAGATAAATTAAATCCGGATGAAACTTAGTTGTTTCAGTCGAAATTGGGCTGAAAACGGGCTAAAGGAGATTGGACCACTTCCAATTTGTAGATCGAGTCACCAGTCGTCTGGACACGCGTGATGCCAGGTGTCCGTATTTTATTTGCTCCGAAACGATAAGATCGATGGACACCATGCCAACCTTCTGGAAGACACACGCTGGGCCACATCGCACATCCAATTGGACAAAAAGACTGATGACGCAAAAATTTCTACTCTGCAACAAATCAAAGGAAGACAAGTGGCCAAACAATACCAACTTATCTAGGATGAAAAAATTACCATTGTACCCCGAAGTGTGTGTATAAATAGAACATGATGGCAATTGAAAAAAGGAAGGAGAGTAGAAAGTAGGAGTAGGGTAAGTAATTTAGGGTAGGAGTAGTGTTAGAATAGTTTTAGAATAGTTTTTCTTGTTTTTCTTTAAAAGCTTTCCGGATTAAGTTTTTTTTTTTAGCCACCATTTTTACTGTTCATGTCAACTTTCAATTTGTTAGATTTTATCATTTCTAGCTCTTTTGTAGTTCATGTGTATGGCAACTTTCTTTATTTTTTTCTTATGAAAAGTTTCATTTCTTTTAGTTCTTTTGTATTACATGTTGTAAGCAGCCACCATTATTGTTTTTCTTTTCTTCTTGGTTTCTTTACAAATTTCCATCTCTTGGTTGTAGTACTTTTAAGTTAATGATAACCAATTGTTTTTTTCCTTCCGTTGGTCTCGGTTTGGCATCTTTCTCTTGTCATTTTCCTTACTCCGGTGTGCTTAGCGTTGGACCAAAGGAAAGCCGTAGGCTGGATGGAATCAACAGCCGCTGTAGCTCTCGGAATGAAGGCGTGGCCACTGGAACTTCTCGTTTCTATGTTTCACGGCTTCTCTTGTTTCAGTTGAATCTTCAGCTTTTATGCACGCCTTTTCTGCTTTAAGTTGATTACTTAGTAGTGCCCTGTTGTTTTTTTTTCTTTTCTTGTTGTTTATTTTCAGCTACTGCACTTTATTCACTCTTCTCGGTTCTACATTTGTTACTGATTGTCACTGTGCACTGCAGAGCATTGGCTGAGTGCACCATTTCGGTGGACAGGGAACTGTTAATCTAGCTTTCTAGTCATTCCAACTTTCAGCAATATGTTTATAATTTCCTATATCATTTCTCTTAGTTTTCCCTTTAATGTTGTTTATGCTCGGCTTTTTCGTTTCTTCAAGCATTGTTTGTCTTCCATTGATATGCTCTGTTTTTATAACTTTTTACTGTTGAACACTATTAAGTCCTGAAAGTTGCAGATTGTGTGTAAGCTGAGGCAAAACCGGGTCATTGTAGGTGCTAGGCAGGGCGTGGTGGTGAGCAGGACATGGTCGCTGGTGCAAGTAACGCAAGGCAGAACTTAGTGCAGTAGAGAACAGCTTACGACTGTGTGGTTGTTGGTGACGGAAGCAGAGCAATACTGAACCAAGAAGGAAATTAAGTTGGTGTATGTTGTGGATGCAAATCGTTGAGCAGCGCAGGACAACATCTGATGCACACTGAGGACATCACCTAGAGCAAAATAGGATTAGGAACATGCAGTGGACAGCAGAAGCGAACATCTCCTGGAGCAGTACCCGTGTAGCAGATTGTCGGACAACACCTAGAGCACTGTCCTGTCTTAAAAAATCCACCAAAAATATTTTTAGCTCATTTCTTCCAATTTTCCACTTCTCAAGTGTTCTACTATGCCCCTAGTATCTCTCATAAAATTTTGAGGCCTACTTGTGTAAGAAAAGTTCCCCGATTGAGCCTATTTTGCGCGATTAGGTCATTATCTCTCAAAATCGCTTAAGGTTTTCGATTTACTTTAAAAATTAATTCTAACACTGAAACCTCATTATTTCCACTCCATCTTCATTCCCCATGTCAATTATGCCTTATGTGAATTTCCTAAGGTCTCATAATAATTTTCGTGAATTTTTAAAATTTATTCTGAATTTACTCATCTTACTGACCCATTTGCTCGGTTTAGTGTAAACCAGAGTTTCACTACTTTTTTCACTTCTAACACCTTAGTTTCACTCTCTAATCATAAAAACATGCTTTAAATCACACTTTTGGAGAAAATACTTGAAATTGGGTTCTTACCTCGAAATGCGTGCCTTAAGCTTTGTGCCATAGTCTCGAGTTTCTCGAGCATTCTGGGCCCTACATGAACATTGACATGAGTCCTAGACTTCTCGTTTGATCTTAACATACATAGTAGTATGAAAAAATTTTGAGTTTCACATTCCACTCCACATTTTAGGAATTTGGTCCTCTAAATTTAATCAGGTCCATCGAATAAACGAGGGTACTTTTCTTTCATCAGACTCTCTAGTTCCCAAGTTGTTTCTTCTGTCGAATTATGCTTCCAGAGAACCTTTACCAGCGGAATTCTCTGTAAGACCCCGTATATGTATAAGGGTAATGTGTGTAATTGGATCAAATAATATGAATGGACTTGTAATGTAAAGTATGATTGATGTAAGTCCATGGATTCAATGTATGTATGTGTAATATGATTTGTAATGTACACACAAGTCCCATTTTGTATGAATATGAAGAAATGAATTCTAGCAAGTGATGGATGTGATTGAGACTCAAGATGAGTAGTGTGGTAAAATGGAATGGAGTTATGCTTCCATTTGGTTTTATGTAGCATACCTTTGAACATACAATGAATGCACACAAGTTTCAATATGCATAAGGTATGAATGGATGCCATTTTCAAGTTATAAAGGTGGATGGATGAGAAAATGGCCATGGCAATAGATTAAGGATGTGTTGGTATGAGTTGCAGCAAAGAAACTGCAGGAAATCTGGAAAACATGAGGTCCAGATCGATCTCATAGGATGAGAGATCGATCTGGAAGAGCCAGAATGCTCTTATTTGGGTGAAAGAATAGAGCAGATCGATCTCCAATGGAGCCAGATCGATCTGCCAAGCATTCTGTAGTGAAAAGATCGATCCTCAAGCACCCAGATCGATCTCCTTAGCTCTCTGTTTGGGACCAGATCGATCTCATGCTTCGACAGATCGATCTCATGCCTAGACAGATCGATCTCATTGCTTCGACAGATCGATCTCAGGCTTAAAAATGCCGTGAAAAAGAGGGATTTTAAGGGACCTGATCGATCTCCTCTTGGACCATATCGATCTCCTCAAGCTATTTCTATATAAGGAGGGCTGAAAATCTGAAAATCTCAAAAAAAAACATTTAACCTTACAATCTCAACCCAAAAACTTAACTTTCCCTCTCTAAAATCAGCCATTTTCAGTGAGATTTGAAGAGAGATCATTAGAGGAAAAGTTGTTCCTATCAAAGAGAAGAACAACATAGTGAGAGGGCATTTTCCCATTTTTGGAATTGAAGAAGTTAAGGGCATTACCATTGGAGCAAGAAGAGAAATCATATTGGTAAGATTCTAACACTCCAATCCAAATGCATTAGCTATTTAATTGATTTTGGAGTTGATTGGTATGAGTATTGATGGATAAACTACTTAGGAATGTAGTGGAATTGGTGTAACCTAGAAATCTAAAATGGGTATAATGTGAGGATATGTGGGATTGAATGAACTTATGGTTTATGGCATGCTAAAGTTGTTATTGGGGTAATGTTATGATTTTAGATGCTTAGATGGAATTACATGGTGAGTTGAAAGAATTGTGAAAATGGATATGTATGTGATGGATAAATGCCATAGTGAGGGAATTCATGGAATATGAACACTATGAGCTTAATGTCGATTTAACATCGATTTTAAATAAGTTAATAGGCCTAAGAAGATCCATAGACTCGAGTTATGGATAAAGTAATGAAACGAGGCCAAATAAGCTTTAATAGAGGCTATAGATTAAATTGACTATAGCAAGCACAAGGGTTGCAATATATGGATCGAATATAATGCGGGATACGATTTTGTGCAGTCCCGAAGAGTTCGTTGAAGGCGAACCGAATCGTACGAGTAAGCAGCTTAAGGAAGTGGAATCACGCATCGCGATTCCAGGTAAGGGAATTTTGTGAGTATATAGAGGTAGCTGCTCGTACTTTGAACTTGTGGGTGAATATTGGGTGTTGTATGAAATGCATGAATTGCTCAAATAAATGATTGATGGTATTCGTGAGTGACGATGAGTATATGCGTGGTTTTAGATTTGAAGTGGATTTTATGAAATGGGATAGTAAGGCTAATAATTGCATAAATCTAATGTTTTGATGTTTTTCCAAAACGAATTGCTTGGCTTTAAGCAAGCTTGTAGATAGGTCGGCTAGTATTGTATTGTTGTTGTGGAAAAGCATTTGTGAGTGCTAAACCCGAATTGCCGGGATTGATAAATTGTATATGAGCCGCCTATCACATTTGTATGACATAAATCGCGCTAGAGCCTCACTTGCGCTGGATTTCTATGTTTTCATTTGTATGAAACGTGCTGGAGCCTAGCTCGTACCTTGATTTGGAAACTATAATGATATTTATAAACCGTACTGGAGCTTCTGCTCGTACGTGGATTTTGAGTGGTTGTCTTATGAGTATAACCGTACTAGAGCTATGCTCGTACGCGCCTCTTTATGAGAAGATGCATGAGTCGTGCTAGAGCTTTGCTCGCACAAGTTTGCACAATGGGATACGTATAAGGTTGTGAAAGTGGGTAAGATCCTTAAGCCTTACATCCTTAAGCCAACATCCTTAAGCCCAAAGAGGCGGGGAGGCTCTGTTAGGCGGGGAGGCTCTCCTACATGGTTATAGTAAGACCCTTAAGCCTTACATCCTTAAGCTAACATCCTTAAGCCCAAAGAGGCGGGGAGGCTCTGTTAGGCGGGGAGGCTCTGTTTGGCAGGGAGGCTCTCTTACGGTGGGATCCTTAAGCCAACATCCTTAAGCCCAAAGAGGCGGGGAGGCTCTGTTAGGCAGGGAGGCTCTCCTACATGGGTACGGTAAGATCCTTAAGCCCTACATCCTTAAGCCGATATCCTTAAGCCCAAAGAGGCGGGGAGGCTCTGTTAGGCGGGGAGGCTCTGTTCGGTGGGGAGGCTCTCTTACGGAAGGATCCTTAAGCCCTACATCCTTAAGCTAACATCCTTAAGCCCGAGGAGGTAGGGAGGCTCTGTTAGGCGGGGAGGCTCTCCTTCACAGATATGGGAAACTCATGGTATGGGGTAGGTAAAACCTAGGAATGGCACCCCCAATCACGATATGAGTTGCGGAGTACGCTGTACCGTGTATATCACATGGAGTACGATGCACCGCATGATGGTTACGTGATGAGAAAGTCTGGCGAGGGATAATCCATCTTCGTGCCTGCATGATACCCCGCACACCTGGATGCGTGTGGTCTGGGATGATTTATGATGTAATGGTTCACATAGGCACTTTTGATATAGTGACCTAGATTTATACACATGCGTGAATTGTGGAAATGAAAATGTGTTTGTGATTGTGAGTTGATTTGGTGGTGTTTATGGTGTTGGTTTAAAAAGGAGGTTTCTTAAAGAATTGCCCTCTTATGAATTTAAACGAGATTGAGCATGAGATGATTTATACATGATGTTTCTACCATGTTTTATATGCCAATGCACATGACTTTGATACATGATATATATGTATACTCACATGGCATAGTCTTATTCCTCATGCTCCTACTATAAATGATTTATGCATAACACTATCAGCATGTAGATAGAGTAGTTATCTACCATGCTTGCATTATTGCCTTACTGAGCGTGTGGTTGCTCATCCCACTCTATTTTCCCCCCTACAGAGCGTGCATAGTAGCCCAGTGAGGACTGAGGCGTATTATTTTGGACTCCGCTGCATCTCCATCGCTAAGAGGTATATACACAATGATTCTTTTTGTATCTAAACAATGTAAAAGCACAGTATTCTTTTGAGTTGTACTTATGGGGGATGTAGATGTCAGTAAAACATGTACTCGTATAAGTACACGATTAAATGCACATGTATGACATCGTTTTAATTAATTGAGAATGAATGAGATGTGGTGTTTATTATTGACTCACAGCCCAACAATGTGTGGTGAGTTTAGTTCACGACCGGGTAAGGTAACAGTAAAACGCGAAAAATTTTCAGTGATTTTCGGTTAAAGAGAATGGAATTGGGTCGTGACATTCTCTTCGTCCGAAGTACCTTATCTTTCTTATCAAGGATCTAGATCGGTTCTTTTACATACCTCATGTCTCCCTGAATGTCTAAAGCTTCATACTCGATGACATGGGAGGGATACAGATTATATTTCCTCAACATGGAGACGTGGAAGATATTATGAATATCAGAAATCTATGGGGGAAGGCTAACTGGTAGGCGACATCTCCCACTCTCTCTAATACCTCAAACGAACCAATAAAATGAGGACTCATCTTCCCCTTTTTCCCGAAGCGTATGATACTCTTACTTAGAGACACCTTGAGAAATACGGAATCCCCAGCTTGAAACTCAAGTGGCCGTCTACGCACATCGACGTAACTCTTCTGTTGACTCTGAGCAGCCCGGGTATGCCTCATCTATATCGACCACGTAGGTAATGAACCATTCACATCATTCTTTCCACCGTTAGTATCGCAAGTCATTACATCAACATTCAACATAAACAAATGAATTCATCTCTAAAATATCATATATTAGGATTATACTCTTTCATTTAAAACAAACATACTCTTTTCATATCATTTCTTTTCATTAAAGTTTACAATAAGATTATCTAATCCTGAAAACATCAATGTCTTAGCATGGCAATCCATAACAACATGATTGGTAGCCAACCAATCCATTCCCAATATTACATCAAAATCATTCATATTCAATTAAGTCAAATTGGCTATCATTTCCTTTCCCTCTATCTTTAACTTACAATCTCTACATACATGCTCAGTCAATTGACTATCATTCATGGGTGTGGAAATCATCAATATTTTTTCCAACAATGTTGGTTTCACATGCTTCAATAATTTATGTGCAAAAAAAGGTGATATGAAGGAATGCATGGCACCGAGATCAAACAATACCAATGCTTCTAAATCAAAGATTAGGATGGTACCTTTAATCACATCTGTCGAAGCATCCGCGGTGTCTTGATCCAATGCATGTACTCTTCCTCTGTTCACACACGCTGTCTGCTTCCATTTCTCCTCAGCTGTGGCCCTCCTCTTCGGGGCAGCTGTCTCAACTGGAGCTCTCTCTGGCTCCCTGCCCTTCTACGGGGCAGTCTCAATTACCTCAGTACAGTACCTCAAAATATGTCCGGGCCTCCCACACCTAAAACATGATACAGGGGGTATCTGACATGGTCTAGTCCCATGGTATCTCCCACATCTCCTACACTGATCGGTAGTAGGTCGTGGTCCTCTAATAACCATACCCCTCGGTGTGGTTAAGGCCAGGTACACGGGAGGTCTAGCAGCTCTCTCCTACACCTCCTCGATCTTAGGTCTCTTCTCGAAAAACCTTTGGCTTCCTCTCTTGGCCACTCTATCAAACTTGGATCTCTTCCAGTCTCTGTCCTTCCTGACACTAATCTTCCCAAGCTCGGAGGCATTCGGCTCAAAGTCTTGCTCACATAATTGAGCCTTATGTACCGCCTCCTTATAAGTCAAAATGTCAAATGGAGCTAGCTTAGTTCAGATGGATAATCTCAGTCCATCCATGAACTTTTAAATCTTCGGGGTCTCACTACCCATCGTGTCCGGGTCGTATCTCCCCAAAGACATAAACTTGCATACTCATCCATAGTACAGTTCCCTTGAACCAGATTCATAAATTCCATTCGTAATTTCCTCTGTGCGGTGGCTGGGATATATTGCCTACTAATGGCCTCCAAGAACACCTCCCAAGTAGGGGTGTAAAACGGGCTCAAGCCCGCGGGTTGACCCGTACAAACATCGGGCTTTTAGCGATTCGGTTTATGAATATATGACCCGTTTTATACGGGTCAAATCCAGCGGGTAAGTAATTTATACGGGCCAACCCGTACGGGTACGGGTTGTCCCACGGGCTGCTGAGAACCATTAACCTAAATTACCTAATCTTTTTCTTTTATCCATCCCGAATGAAAGTGAAAGTGTGAAACTGACTTTTTGCCTAATTGCCTTGCCTCTGCCGACTGCCGTGGACCGTGGCGATTGCGAAATCTTTTCCTCTTCTATCGATCTTGAATATTTTTTAGGTAAGCCCAGTGCCCAGATCTTCTTCTTTCTTATTATTTTTGATTTTTTCGTTCTTTTGAGATATGCAATTCTTGTAATTATATTTATTTTTTCATTTCCTCTATGAATGTGATGGTTAAATCTCCAATTTCTGAGTCTGAGTGTCTGACTTTCTGTTCTTGACTTCTTGGTTCATTTCCACTCTCTTCCTCTATCTGGGTCTGCCTGATTTCCTCGAACCCCCTGGCATGACGCGGCCGACACCGACGCTTCCATCTCTACCTCCTTTTCTCTAATTCCCCGCCACATCCCAGTCTCAGCTCTCCTCATCCGGGAACTCCTCCTACCTCGTCGACCCACCAGACAATTATTAGCATTATGAAACCCCGTCAAGGTAAGTCTACACTTCTTAACTCTCGTTTCATTTGTTTGCTTGTATCTGATTTTTTGAGGATCTATTTTCAATCTTGTTACTTTACTGCTTATAGTTATAATGCTCATCTTCCAAAGTTTTCTTCCCTGACAAATTGAACACATGTGAAAATCTAGATTCTGACTTTGGAGATCATTATCATCATAATCCATGAGTGTATCCCCAAGACAGAAAGAGTCTAGAAGAAGAAAATGGGTCTGTTGAATTGCAGTATAATACACAGATAAAGAGATGAGGCCTATGAGTTTTAAGTGTATCCTGGTAGAGTATGAATTGCCTAGGAAAGGAGTAATTTCTTAGGTTAAATAATTCCTGTTCAAAACTTAGTACATCAATTCTTCTTGGGATTCTTATAAGAAAAATAAAATAAAATACTAAAACAATGCCAAGTAATTTTGAAGCCTTACCCAAGGAAAAAAAGACTTTAACCCATGAAATTAGACAATTTTTTTCTTGAGTTTTATGTTTCCTTTGTCTTGAATATCAAAACCCTTATAATTATAGAGACCAGCAATGACAATGCCCAAACCTTGTTTCATGGATGATTAAAATGTAATGTTTAAATGAATAAAGGTAGGAATGGTCAGCAGTTCATCAAAAGATTACCCGCGCTTCTTTGTTTCCAGTTTCCACCATTATATCAGGAAGCTCAAGATCCTGCAGTAAACACAATAGTTAGAGAAAGAAAAGATAACATGTCACATTGATTTTATCTTCTGACCAAGAAAACAAAAAAATAGTTAATTGATTCAATATTTTTCGAAAGAGGAGCGATAGATTTGATCAGTCTTTGATGCATCTAGGCTAAGCTACTCCTATCAAATCATTAAGAAGCTTTCAAAAAAATCAAACTCACACTCATGTAATTAGCAAGTTGCATGTTATCTTCAACACATAAATCTCAAACCACCAACTCAATTTCTAGTAAAGCATACCCTTTTGCAAGTGGAGGAATCATTACTCTAAATTGACTTAGCAGCCTTAAAACAACCGATTTGCCATTGGCAGTTCTCATACATTGATAAGTAATGAAAACAAATTTTTTTGTTTTAGTTTTCATCTCATTCCCTGGGATAATAGAAGGTTTCATGCTTGATTCATACCTGAATTTAACATGTAAAAACCCTTTAATTAATGTCAGAATAACCCTTCCTTCTCATTTTTCCAGTCTTCGTTCATATATTCTACTTATTCCACATGTAATGTAGGAAGCAAATTGCTATCACCAAAAACTGCTGATCACTTAAAAATGGAATGGACATTTTTCTAGAAAATTGAAAGTTTCAACTTTTAATTCACAGCTTAGCAAGGAATCATTCTGCAAATCAGAATTACAACTAAGAGCATGTAAGGTATGTTTCGTTTACATTACAAAGTGATCAAGGTAACTTAATAATCATGGATAGTTCTGCAAATAGCCTTTGCAATTTAAACATATCATATAAAACTAAATTTAGTAATGATGAAAGCATAACATTTAGTTTCCTTGTAAAACATAAAGAAAGCACATTCAAATACAACTTAAGTCACCATGTTTTTCGTGAATTTTAGACAAGAAGAATAAGCAAAAAAAAAGAATTATCTCCATCACATACAAGATACTACCCAAAATGGAGAATCAAATTTAAAAATTTTTAAGAGAAAAAATTTTAAGAAACTAAACATGATACAAGCCTCTTCAATTTTAAAACCTATTGAGAACATTATGCAAAACAAATGAAGCAAACACATTCAACTGCAAGATATTATCCAATATACCTGCCTATTGGTAGGGCTAAGTCATGCATGGCTGATTTCATCATCTACTTTTGGTTGCTACTTCCCTTCTTTTTCAATAGGCTCCTAAATTTTCGAAGTAAAGGCTTCTTCTTTTTGAGTTGCTGCTGCTTTGATGGTGAGTTTCCGCCATCATCGACATTTTCTGTTGAACCATTTATCTGGTCAAAGCCCTCACCTCACTACCATCCACCTTCGACTCCACTTCATCATCAAAGGATTCTTGCTCAGGTTCTCTTCCTGGTGAAAGTTCCTTCTTTTCAATTTTGCAGCTCTCCCATATCTTAAATTCAACTTCAACTGAATCATCCTCTTTTCCTTCACTTCATCTTCCTTCACTTTGCCTTCACTTTTCCACATCTTAAGTAGTTCTTTTTTGTGATACTTTCCATGATGTGCATTCATTTTATCACACAATTTTAAAGCAGAGCTTTACATTGACTGAGATAAATGTGATTTTGACAACAATGTATCCTACGATTGTAACTAGTATGACTGTATAAACTTATTCCTCTGATGTTGACTTACATGCCATATTTATGTTTTGTTTTCATGATTGATTTATCATTCAACGGTTGTGTGTTACTTAAATGTTAATTGAGATTTTTATTTGGTGTGTTATTGACAGTGTTGATAATGGCATCTCATTCTCAAAATCAGACTCTACATAGTGATAACATTAACGTTGCTAGTGATAATGATAATGAGGATGATGTTAATGAAGTTGAACATGAAGAATGTGAGGTTGGAACAGAAACTGAAATAACTGAAAATCAATCAAAAAGAGTTAGAAAGAATACTTCAGAAGTGTGAAAATTTTTTGAAAAACCAGTTATCAATGTTGATGATGGTAAACCACGTACTAAATGTAAAGGATGTGGGATAGTATATAAGGCGGGTCTTGGTCAATATGGAACTTCATCTCTAAGGCGTCATGTGCTTTCATGTAAAAAGATAGCAGTCTTAAGGGAAAAAGATATGTCTCAAATGATAATTGACTATCAAGGAAAGGTGAGAAGTAGAAAAATTGATCAAAAAGTTTTTCGAGAATTAGTAGCTAAGGCAATAGTAAGGCATGACCTCCCTTTTTCATTTGTTGAATATGATGGAGTTAGGGATGTGTTGAAGTATTTGAACCCTGAGGTGAAATTTATTTCTACGATCACTGTTGCATCTGATGTTTGGAACCTTTACAAGGAAAATAAAAATAAATTGAAAGAATGCTTGGCTCTAATTCAAGGTAGAATATGTCTCACTTGTGATTTATAGATAGCTTGCACTAATGAGGGGTACCTTACTTAACTGCTCATTATGTTGATTTAGATTGGAAACTAAGTAGTAAGATTCTTGCTTTTTGTGATATGCAACCTCCACATTCGGGATATGAATTATCTAAAAAAGTAATGAAAATTTTAAATGATTGGGGGATAGACAAGAAATTTTTTTCCATTACTTTGGATAATGCCTCTGCTAATGATAACATGCAACTCAATTTAAAGGATGTGCTTTGTTTGCAAGAGAGCTTATTATGTGATGGTGAATTTTTTCATATTCGATGTTGTGCCCACATTTTAAATCTTATTGTTCAAGAAGGTTTGAAAGTGGCTTCTATTGCCAATGAAAAAATTAGAGAAAGTATTAAGTATGTGAAGGGGTCGGAGGCTAGAATGAAGAGTTTTGAAGAATGTGTAAAAAATGTTTCAACTTTTTCAAATTCATATTTGGTTTTGGATGTCCCAACTAGATGGAACTCTACTTACTTGATGCTTAAGAGTGCTTTGAAATTTAAGCGTGCATTTTCTATGCTTGCATTAAATGATAGAAATTATAAGCATTGTCCATCAAGTGAAGAGTGGAAGAGGGGAGAGAAAATTTGTGAATTTTTGAAGCCATTCTATGAAATCACGAATATGATTTCGGGAACTAGTTATTCAACCGCCAACTTGTATTTTCCTTATGTTTGGAAAATTGAGATGCTTTTAATAGAGTACTTGGGTGGAGATGATGAGATGTTACAAGGCATGGCTTTTAATATGAAGAAAAAATTTGACAAGTATTGGAGTGAGTATAATGTTCTACTTGCAATGGCAGTGGTTCTTGACCCTCATGTGAAGTTTACAATGTTGAAACGATACTTTTTGAAAATTGATCCTTAAGGTTTTCAAGAGAGGTTAGATGTGGTGAAAGGAAGTTATTTATGCTCTATGAAGAATATGCAAAGAATGCTTCTAGCTCATCACATGGTCAAGGCCAAGGTCAACAAAGCCAAACTTCACTTGCCTCTTCTATTGTAATGGATTCTATCTCCAATACAGATGTAAGTATAAATAATAAACACATATATCTTAAATATTATATTCATCTTATTATTAACTTCAATTTATCAATACTAACTTTTTATTTTTTTTAATTTTTGTTAATTGAATTTGCATAAAATGCATCAATATAGGTATCGATGGATTTGGCAAATGATGAAGATGATGATGTCTCAAGTTCCAAGTCCCAATTGGAAGTATATTTGGAGATGCCAAAACTTGATTTTTCCACTAATAAAGACTTGGATGTCTTGAATTGGTGGAAGGATCACAGTTTAAGATTTTCCATTTTGGCTAACATGGCTTGTGATTTGATAAGTATACCGATAACTACTGTGGCCTCCGAATCAGCCTTTAGCTTTGGGGGACATGTGCTAAGCAAGTATAGGAGTCGTCTTCTTCCTAAAAAGGTTCAAGCTCTCATTTGCACATGTAGTTGGCTACATGGTTTCATATTGAGTGGTAATTTATTTTTATTGAATAAATATTTTTTTACAAAATAATGTTATTGTAGAGATTTAATAATTGAAAATTTTATTTTATATGTTGGGAAAATGATGAGGAAAACAAAGATGAATTGGTGGAATAATCAAATGATTTAAATCATTTGAATAATGAGATTAACTGACAAGTTTAATGTTATTTGCTGTGGAGTTTAATGGATGCTTGTATATTTTATGACTTAAAACTTATTTACTACTCTTAATCATCTTGACTGACTTTGAATGATATGTCAGCCCTGCAGTTCTAAATTTACTCTTTTCTGCTTTATTAGTCACAGAATCATCTTGACTGACTTGTGCTTTCTAATTTTCTGCATTAATCAACTCTTTGATCAAGATTTTAGAGCCTGTTCTTATTGGATTTACATATGGGAGTTTAAAGAAGAGATCAACAAATCAATAGTGCATGTATGATGTATTAGTTTGAGACATTGATTCTTAAACCTGATTCCAAGATTTATAAGCTGAAGATAGCACAACTGGAAGCTATCTGACTTTTAGTCTTTGTTTGGGTTTTTATTCAATTTGAAGTATTCAATATTGCAAATGTAATTTCTCTTGTTCAAACTATTCAACATAGGGAGCCTAATGACCAAGATGAGGGCTTCTCACTTTCAAAAGTTTTATCCTTGTCTTCATGAATCGCTGTTATATTCTCTAAGAACGTCCCGCATTTTGATAATGATATGCTTTAATTTCTTTTCTCAGGGCTCAAATTTCTACTTCATTGTGTCAGTTAAGTTGAGAAAGTTAACTTCCAGGAACATATTAAGTTCTGTATTATCTAAATATTTACTTGAAAAAAGTTTTCGTTGTATAAAAACTGGTAATTGGTTTTGTTTTTGGCAGAATTCAGAAGGAGGAGGCCTTAGCTGTTTGTGTGGCCAAAGTAAGTGAAGTTGATGGAAGAGAGAAGGTTGTTTACTTGTGCTGATGTCTTCTCTTTTTCTGCACTGCTAGATTAAAAAGAAATTCTTATTATCTTGTAATTTTAGGTTAGAATACAAGATTTGAAGCTAGAGGTTGTCTCTGGAGTCTGATAGCCGTTTTCATACTATTTATAGTCAAATGCATCGTCAAAATCATGACTGGTTTAGTTAGGTCTACTGCAGAAGATTTTTTCCATACTTCCTAATCCTACATCTTCTATTCAATGTCTTTAGCTAGTTGATGACTTTGGCAGATTTATGTCGAACATATCAAATTAGTTCCATAGTTTCATGATTCCATGCATCATGGTATGGCATAGCAGTAATATTTTGTCGATTGGATGGTGTCATATGCTGTTCAAAATGTTCCCAAGGGGACATTGGCAATGTTTAGAACTTGAGACTCAACTCAGAGGTCTTACATTTGCAATTTGAGGATGGGGTTTAGGGGATGAAAGAGGGCTACCTCCATTTGTGTAGCCTATGGAGTAACGCCCAATGTGTGTCTATATATACCAAGAAAACTTTATATGCTGTAAAAATAAAAAGACTTCATCTTTAAGGTTTGTTTATTTATTTTTTTGTGTTTTCATTAGCACTCATAAACCATGTAAGCTTTTCATGGAAATGATGAAATCAATGCAAGTCTGAGCCATTTAGCTTGTTAGTTTTGGTGTATTTATTTGTTTTAGATAGTTAATCTGAAAATTTCTTCCAATGACCAATACCCAGGAAATAGTAGCAGAGATTTCAGAGCTTGAGAAACTAAGAAATGAGCTTGAAGCCGAGCTGAAAAAGGTCTTTCTGCCACATTCTGTTTCTAGTTGTTGTTCCTTTCATGATGAATAATTTATACATCTTCTGGAACATATTCTGCATTTGATTTCTTTGAAACTATTATATATACAACAGTTTCTTAATTAATACTTCTTCAAACTAATAATTATAGGTTGCTCATTTTAGGTTGTTGTGGCATACTTGCTGCTCATTATATGAAACTTTGTTTTCACTTTTCATACAGTTTTCTTAACTGAGTTTTGTACATGAGTTTTGACTTACAGTATTTACATGTTCTCGGAATTTGTAGGTTGAAACTGACGATGGTACTCTGATTACTAACTTACATGTCCAAGAACTGATCCAAGTTAGTCCGCGGGCCGATCCGACCCGCATTAGGGCCGGGTCGATCTCCACAAATTTAATCTGTTTAAATACGGGCTTAAACGGGTTGAACCCATTTAAGCCCGTATCCGTATTAATCCGTATCGGCCCGCAACGTTGAGCCCATTTTACACCCCTACTCCCAAGTGATCTCGGGGTGTCTGGTCCTCAAAACAATCTTGGTGGATCTCCACCAGTGTTCCACCTCACTTTTCAATATAAACACGGCAAAGGCTACCTTCTCGGCTGATGTACACCTGAAAAACCTATACAATTTCTCCATTTTGTACACCCAATCTTCCGTAACCACTGGGTCCTTCACCCCTCTGAATACTGGGGGTTTCAACGCTTGGAACTCTCGCAACCTGCTCAAGTCGTAGTCATAACTCAAATCACTACCGCTCTGCTGTGGAGTGATAAGAGAATTCGTATCTTGTACTGGAGGTGTCATCGTCTCAGTAGCCTGAGGTCTCTCAGCCTCTATAGCTATCGGTCCAGTAGCATCAGGCTGTGTTGCGGGACCTCATCTGTCACCAGCACCCAAGGCCTGCGTGACTATCTCCACCAGGTTCTCAATACTCCGCTCTATCCTAGCGAAGCGAGCCTCAGTATCTTCTGCTCTCCCAGTAGGGTCTTGTGGAGCCTGATCTATCTGTGGCTCCGCACGGCTCTCAGGCCTACCTCTACGGCCTCTAGCACGTGCTCCCACCCCTCTACCTTGGCACGTAACAGGCATATCGCCTAACTTCCTGTATTAATAATCATTTATTAAGTTTAATCCATCACGGTATACACAATTATATCTAAACAAAAGCACAGTAATATGGGGATGTAACTTTTCCTACGTTTTATTACTGACTCACATCAGGCCAACTTAGCTTTGATACCAATCTCTGTCACGACCCTTTTTCATTTCCTTTTAACTGAAAATCTCAATAAATTTTCGCATTTATTCCTTTCTCTACTCGGTCGTGAACAAACTTACCACTACACTGTTGGGCTGTGACTCAATAATAATTCACTCGCAATGTCCATTCTCAGTTAATAAAAGTGATGTCGTACATTTGAACATTAATCATTCATTTATACAAAATATGATTTCTGACATCTACATCCCCCATAATTACAACTCAAAAAGACTATTGTGCTTTTACAATTGTTTAGATACAAAAACAATCTTCATGTGTATACCTCTTAGCGATGGATGGCAGCGGATATCCAAAATACAATGACTCAGTCCTCACTGGATTGCTATGTACACTCTGTAGAGGGGTAAAGCATAGAGAGATGAGCAACCATATGTTCAGTAAGGCAATAATGCAAGCATGGTAGATAACTACTCTATCTACATGTTGATAGTGTTATGCATAAATCATTTATAACAGGAGCATGAGGAATTAAAACTATGCCATATGAATATACATATATCATGTATCAAAATCATGTAAAATTGGCATACAAAACATGGAAAAATCAACATGTAAATCCGTCTCAGGCTCATTCTCATTTAATCTAATAAAAAGGGCAATTCATTTAAGAAACCTCCTTTTTAAATCACATCACAAAACTCTTTCTCAAACACATCAAAATCCCATAAAAATGGTTTCTTAATCACAACGTCATTATCATTTCTCAATTTAAAATCCCACAAGGCTTGACCCCTCCCTCGGGTCTACCTTGGACAGTTCACAATCACACTTACATGTCAAAACATGTGGTAGTAAATAAATCAATTGAGACAGGTCACTATGTCACAAGATTATGTTGGCCAACTATGTCACATATCATCCCAGACTACACGGATCTCGGTGTGCGGGGTATCATGCAGGCACGATGGTGGGTTAGTTCTTCGCCAGACTTTCTCAAATCAAGTAACCACCACGCGGTACATCGTACTTCATGTGATATACATGGTATATCGTACTCCGCGGACCCATAAGATAGATTGGGGGAGCCTGCGGTAGGTCTTATCTACCCCATACCGAGTGAAACCTCTAGTCTCGAGTTCACGTGGGAGTACTCTTAATACCAGGTCCTAGCCCCTCATGGCCTTACTCGCCCCTATTGGGTTTCCTGATTCAGGTCTTAGCCCCTCGTCCTCACCCTATTCAAGAGGTCTGTTAGGCCTGTTGGGTTCCCTGAACACCAATCCGTATCACTCTCACCACGGCCTCATACATACCACAGTGTGAAAACCAGCACGAGCTACGCTTTAGCGTGAATTCATGTATCATAATAAATCACCTCGTACGAGCAACGCTCTAGTACGACATTTATGCATAAAAATATGAAGAAACCACGTACGAGCATCGCTCCAGTACAGTTATATGCATAAGAAAACCACTCAAAATCCATGTACGAGCAAAAACTCCAGTATGATTTATAAAGCATCGTCATAGTTTCAAACCAAAGTGCGAGCTAAGCTCCAACACGTTTCAAACATATGAAAACATCAATACCCGGTGTGAGCTAGGCTCCAGCATGGTTTTGTTCACATAAACATGATAGGTGGCTCATAAGCTTCAAAACCAATCTCAAAACATATTTGGCACTTCACATGTGCTATTACACAACATCAAACCACAATAGCCAGCCTATCTATCAATTCGGTCAAAATAAAACACATTTTGTGAAAGCATTCAAAACACTTGATTTATGCAATTATTAGCCTTACTATCCCATTTCTTCATAATACCATTTCAAACAACCAAATCTCATACAAATACTCGTAGTAGTTTTCATACATTGTTAAACACATTTCTATAAATGCATGCGCATTTCCAAGCCCTATATACCCACAAAATACGAGCAGCTATCTCTATATACTTACAGAATTCCCTTACCTGGAATCGCGACGTGTGATTTCACTCTCTTAGAGCTGTTTACTCATTCGGTTTGATTCGTCTCCAACGAACTCTCCGAAACTGCACATAAACATATTCCACAATATTTTAGCCCATTATAATCCAACTCTCGTGTTTACTATAGTTGATTTGGTCTATAGTCTCTATTAACACTTATGAGGCCTTGTGTCATTACTTTACCCATAACTCGAGTCTATGGATTCTTTTAGGCCTATTAACTCATTCTAAATTGATATTAAATCGATGTTAAGCTCATAATGTTCATTTTTCATAAATTTCCTTCACTATGACATATTATCAAACACTACATGTGCTTATGCTCATCAATTCACAAAACTCACAATGTAGCTTCATTTACCCATTTCTAATCATCCACATTACACAAATAACTACTTATCATAACCCATAAACCACCAACTCCTTAAATCACACTTTCTCACACTAGGGGCATTCCATTTTCTAGGTTACATTAGTTCCAATACTACCTAAATGGTTTCAATCATCCATTTACATGCCAATCAACCCCAAAATCAATAAAATAGACAATGTACTTGGATTGGAGTCTTAGAAACTTACCAAATTAGGTTTCTCTTCTTGCTCCAAATGACAATGTCTTTAGTTCCTTCAATACCAACAATGGAATTTTAGGTTTCAACTATGTTGTTCTCTTCCTTAAGATGAACAACTTTGTACCTAATAGCCTCCCCTCAATTCTTACCAGAAATGACTGATTTTAGAGAGATAAACTTAGGTTTTGGGTGAAAAATGGAAGGGAGATGTTGTTTTCTCGAAATTTTCAGATTTCAGCGCTCCTTTTATAGAAATAGCTTGAGGAGGTCGATTTGCACTAGGAGGAGATCGATCTGGTCCCCTTAAATCCCTCTTTTTCACGACATTTTAAGCATGAGATCGATCTATCGAAGCTTGAGATCGATCTGCTCCCAAATAGAGAGCTAAGGAGATCGATCTGTATGCTTGAGGATCGATCTTTTCATTATAGAATGGTTAGGAGATCGATCTGGCCCCATTGGAGATCGATCTGCTCTATTCCATTGTCCAAATAAGAGCATTCTGGCTCTTCCAGATCGATCTCTCATCCTATGAGATCGATCTGACCTTCATATTTTCCAGATTTTCCTGCAGTTTTCTGCAGTAACTTACACCAAAACATCCTTAATCTGCTGCCATAGCCATTTTCTCATCCATCCACCTTTATGACTTAAAAATGTCATCCATTTATACCTTATTCACATTGAAACTTGTGTGCATTACTTGTATATCCAAAGGTATACTATATAAAACCAAATGGAAGCATTTATATTCATGCAACTTCCTTCCATTTACCACACTACTCATTTTGAGTTCCATTCACATTCATCACTTATAAGAATTCATTCTTTCATATTCATACACAATGAAACTTGTATGTATATTACAAATCATATTACACATATATACATTGAATCCATGGACTTACATCAATTATACTTTACATTACAAGCCCATTAGCATTCATTGATCCAATTACACACGTTACAACCATACATATACGGGGTCTCACAGCATTAACCTTTAAATCAATGCATGATCAAAAGCCAAATCCTCATATTGAACAACTTCATGAGTTGCATCAAGGCATGTATTACAATATCCAAAGTTTATGGCTGTCTAAATAATTTCAAATCATTTCCCTAGGTCATCTTTTGTGCACCTTAAGACTAATCTCCCTTTGAACGATTTTAAGGGTGCATTTACTATATCAGTATAGTACATTCAAGAAAATTAATTTTTTTAATGTTGGTCCAAAAACATGAATTTTGAATCTAACCTACAAAACGACACTTACTTATCAATGGATCCAATCTTTAGAGTTCTTAACTTCTTAGTTATACAACTTATATGGTAGGTAGAATTTAATAAATGAATGGCAAGGAAAAAACTTAAAGAACTTTTGACAAAACAATGAAAAAAATAACCTTAAAGAGTCATAATTATAATTATATAAAAAAACCTAGTTGAAACAAACATCAAGACTCATATAAAAGATAAGAGTCTCAGGAGGAAGAAAATATAAAACAAAACTCTAACAAGAGGAAAAAACTCAATATTTTGATAAATTTGTGCCTTAGCCACTATGTTTGATCATGGAAAGATACTTTGCAACTAAAGGTGTCAAACGGGCTTAGCAGTCCATCGCACAACATGATTCGACACAATGTGGTTCATGCTTGGCTCGATTTGCACTTAAATAAGCAAGCAGGGCCAAACACGACATATATGTGTACCATGCCGAGCTAGAGGTTTCTAGGAACATGGATTGGCACGACGTGACCCATGAAAGGCCAATGCTAGCATGTAGCACGTGAGCTAGTGTAACGCCCCAGAAACATGGAATTTAGGGCTAATTTAAAATTTTATCTTATAATTCAACTTCTACGCAAGGTGTATTCCTGCTCAGTGTTAGTTCATATCTTATCCTTTCATTATTAAACTCCTCATATTCGATTATACTTATATCACTTTTAACAAAAATTCGGCAGCATAACCCCTTATATATATCCCTATCCTTCTGCAAATTTCAAAACTCACATAATAATCTCAAGCAGTTGATTTTATGTCCATTTTATTACCAAGACATTCAAGAACTCCCAAACATCTATTTCCAATTTCATTATATCCCATAGCATTAAAACGACTCACTTTTTCAGTTATATACATATACAACCCTGATTACATCACAAACGTTTACTTATATATAAGCATCTGTACTACATATGTTGTCTGGATACAAAATGAATTATACCTTACACGTGTACAAGAAATAGCCTAGGGCGAGTCTCATCCACCAGCCTATGTCAAGTACGCAGCAGGCACTAGCAATTACTGTAAATAATCTGATAGGAATAGAAAATGGGGATGAGCTTCAACTAGCCCAGTAAAGAGTGCATTTAAAATAAGAAATGATAAATCAAGTCATTAGTAGAATAATGGTACAATTCACACCTCAAACTATATGATAAAAAAAATCATCCGAGTATATATATACTCAAAACATCAACTCATTATCATATCAAATCATATCTCATAATAATATGGAGACTAGACATTTATTATTCCTATCATGAAAGAAATCACCACTCCATCCTCAAAAAAGGCATCCTCCGAAGAGGGAATTAAGTCATCCTCAAAAAAAGGCATTCTCTGAAGAGGGAATCAAGTCATCCTCAAAATAGGGCATCCTCTGAAGAGGGAATCAAGTACCTATGGCCATGGTAAGGCTGTAGATTGGATCAAGGTCATACAGTATCATCTCAACACCACCCAGGAGGTATCTCATATAAATAAAAGAAAGCATTATGATAGACACATAGGATATGCATAACATGGTCAAGGTCTAGCCCGGTCCCAAGCCTTCGGCTAGAATTCTCTTGGGTCTCACTCAATTGACCCCCAGGTTTCCCTGACTAGCATGCTATTACGCCTACATTCACAAAATGTACCATTATTATACTGAAAATAGTTTTGCATTCATCATAGAGCTCATAATAGTTTTTCTTCATAAATCTCATACACACACACATACATATATATATATATATTGTCCGCAAAGCTTTAAAATCACACAATCGAGCTCAAATACAACAAAACATGCACTTGGGTAAGAAAACTCGGGCTATAGGTCTCTCTCGAGGTTTATGCTATTTCATAAAACATTTACATGCCACCAATTGTTTATTTGTAAATAAGGAACTCATGCTTTGAAATAGGCTACATCCTTTACCTAAATGAGGTTGAGGCAGCCCTGAATCGTCGAGTGCCGGGTTTACTCATTTCACGTGTCAATGTCTTGAGCTATCCAAAACAATTTCAAAACCATCAATTGATGCTCAATTTCATCTTTACTTCATATTTCTATTTATTTGAAACTCAAACGGGGTTAATCGAACCATTTTTCGATCATTTTTCATATTTTCTTGGTTTTACAAAAAAAGTCTCGATTTAAGCTATTTTATTAGTTTCTTTCCATCAAATTTATAACTTATCAACCTAATAGCTTAAACATTTATTTCAAACTCCATTTAATTATTCACAACATCCCAATTGTCAAATTTTCACACTTTTGCGTTTTTTCACTTAACTGAGCTATAAACCGAGTTTTTTTTTGTATAAATTTAACTGTCTACAACATTCAACACAGTTAAAATTCATCACTTCCCTACTCTACATATGTTGGTCAAAACTACACCCCTCTCTAGAAATCATTTCAACAATTCTTGCTTAACTAAAAATCATCCTACAACATCAAACAATCACATATCATGAGTTCATCATCTTCCAACAATTTCTTGGCAACTTTGACTCAACATTTTTTCTTTAGATAGAACCATAAGCTATAATTTAACATGTATATATCTTGAAATTATCAAAAACAATAAGAAAAACCAACCAAAAACTTCTAAAATCAAAGTACTCTTTCACCTCGGAATATGACAGTTTTTGCCCTTGTTCTTCTCACTAGATTTTCACCTAGCAAATGACCTTCTTTGGGACTAAATTTTAATATATGTTGTAGAGAGGTTAAGGAGCAAGATTTGATTCTTCTTGACCGATGCTTGAAAATGGCTGAAAAATGCACGCATTTTGAACTTCCGAAGGATGCTTGTGGCAACTTCTCCAGGTGATTTCTCTCATTTTGTAAGTCGGTTCCAAGTGTTCTAATAGGCTATGGAAAGCTTATTAAGTCTAGTTTAATTCTGAAGAGGCTTAGATTTTTTTTATTTTCAAATGGGCTTCAAATTCAAGTCTGATGGGTATACAGATTCCTGAAGCAAGGCAGCCCCTTGCCATGTTTTGTAAAATCCATAAAAATTAAGTCCAGCCCATTTTCCTCCAATTTTCATTTTCTAAGTGTTCTACTATGTCCCTAGTGTCTCCCATAAAAATTTGGGGCCCACTTGTTTAAGAAAGGTTTCCCGATTGAGCCCATTTTGCACGATTTGATCAATGCCGATCGAAATTGCTTAAGGTTTTCGGTTTACTTTAAAAATCAATTCTAACACTAAAACCTCATTATTTCTACTCCATCTTCATTCCCCATGTCAATTATGCCTTATGTGAATTTCCTATGATCTCAGAATAATTTTCGTGCATTTCTAGAATTTATTCCTCTTACTAGGCTCATTTGCTCAGTTTAGTGTAAACCCGAGTTTCACTAATTTTTTCACTTCTAAGACCTTAGTTTCAATTTCTAATAATCAAAACATGCTTTAAATCATACTTTTTTAAAAATACTTAAAATTGCATTTTTACCTTGAAATACGTGCCTCGAGCTTTGTGCCATTATCCCGAACGTCTCGATCATTCTGGGCCATACATGAACATTTACATGAGTCTTAGACTTCTCAGTTTAACTTAGAATGAATAGTAACATTAAAAAATTCAGGTTTCACAGTTAGCACATCACGACACGTAAGCCCATGTGTCGTTCTATATTAGCCTACTTATAGAAATATAATTATATCCAATAAATCTAATTATGAAATATTTGAATTATTGATATATAAATTTATAATATTTACATTTTGAATAGAACATGTATGATATGTCACATGTTATATATATTTTATTAAATACACTACTAATAAAAACTCGCAAAAAAATAAATTTTAAAAAATTATTTTACTTAAAGATTGGTTAGATGGAGAAGCTTTAACACAAGACAAATCACATTATATAAATGAATCACTAGATGAAGAGAATAAAAAAAATAAAAATCTTTTGTGTCCTATAGTTTTTTTATTGTTTTTATGTGTGTTTCTTTTAAATAATAAAATAGTATATTTTGATATCTTTATTTAATAAATTTTATTATGTTTCCCGGTGGATATAGGCCTTTTGTCAAAGAAAATTATGTCTTTTTACTTTATTTTTATATATATTGCATTTTATTTAAATTAAATAAAACACTTTAATAATAATAAAAAATTGAAAAATTTATTAATAGACTGTGCTTAGCACGACATGACATGAAAAATAATGTTGTGCTTAGCCAAGTACGACCTTTTAGTGCTATGAGCTATGTGTCGTGCTAGGTCATGCCTTTAATTTTCATGAACCATGCCAACACGACTCATAAAAAAAAGTAACATGCCAATATGATCCATTTACACATGGATTAATATTTAAATGGGTCTTACTAGCCCAGCACAGCCTGTTTGACACCTCTATGTGCAACTAACCTATACATTTAGAGAAATCCAATTAAGGTTAAGTCACTTTACAGCTTTCTAAAGGGTTTAGAGCTTAGACAAGCTCAGGTTAAAGATAACATATTGTTTGACACTACTTCAAACTTCTTCAAATATCATTGTCATTTTCCAAGCAGTAAAATATTAGAGATTCAATTATTCCTTATTATATAGATCACAACAATGCCATTGGGCTCAATTTTAGACCAAGCTAGTGGAGAAATAAGGTTACGTGAACGAAAAGATTGACAAGTTCAAAGATGTCACGTAGGACTACTTTCCATCAAAGCCACGTGTCAGCCCAAGGTAGGGACACGTGGTGGTAACAGAATTCTCCTGCCTGAGGTTGGAAACTCTCCTACAAACTCTCAAGTAGCCATGAGGCAATGTGTCATTAGCCACGTGGTGGCCGAGAGAGGTCTATTGCCTCTGGCGGGAAACTCCCCTACAAGATTACCAGTGTTGTAGCATATTTCTCTTGCCCTAAGTGAAAGACTCTCTCACCTAAACCACGTGGCGCGGTAGAGATTTCTTACCAAAGATGAGAGACACTCTCGAAGGAGCCACATGACAGGAAAGAAGTCTCTCGCAATAGCCACTAGGAGCAACAGAGGTTAATCGCTATCATTGATAAAGGTGACAGCGGTCAACCCCTCAAATGAGGGACTCTTCTACTGAAGCCTCTCTTTTAGGAGCAAGAGACCCTTTTAGCGAGAGACTTAGTGGCGACAAAATGTTCTCTAGCAAAAAGGTACATTCGTGCCTGAGGCCCAGTGGCACGCTTGGGCCCACTTATCTGACGATACTTACAGTATGGGTTTGACTAAGTAAGGCCCACAGATGTCATTGAACAAGTGTCATTAATCTATGGTCAAAAAGGTAATTATTGACGAATCCACCTCTAAAATAGCTGGCAGCTATCTTCTAAACTCATTTAATATCTACTTTTCTGACTAACACTTTACCAAAATACTTTTCTGACATAAGTATCAAAGTGCTTGTGTAGGGATAAATCCCTATGTCTCTGATTTCTCATCTTTTATAGAGATCTTGGTACACGTGGATGCAAAGATCAAGATTCCTACGTCATCTAAATTCATTGTTGTAAACAAGCAACAATAGTTGGCTCTATCTGTGGTAATATGATATAAAATCCACTATTTTACAATATGGTGTGGACACAATCGACCACAGCTAAGAATTCTAGAGAAGAAGACTTTGTAAGTTCCCCAAATCAAAAACTATAAAGGGGAGCCCAAATAGGAACTGGAGAACTTGTAACCACAGTTTCTTAGTGGAGTTTGAAGCACTAAATAGAAGAATGGAGAGGCTACTTAAGCTCTGAGGGTGATGGTGGAGTTTTTCAAGGATGCGCTCTTGGGATCATTTTGTTGCCAACAAAGCAATACTTGGCGAGAGATAGTACCCCATGGCAGACCTTTAGAGCAATAAACTAAAATGGGTGGTAGACCTATACTATGGTATATGAAGGGAGATAGAACTCTATTGTGGCAGAGAACGAGCAACAGATTAAGGAGCGACAGTAGACCTTTAACGCAGGAAAGAGGAGGCAAAACTCTATTGCATTTGATAAGAGGCATCAGATTGGAAAGAAGCGGCAGACTCCCCTTTCGGTAGACACGAGGTAGCAGACCCCATTTACGGTGACCAAAGGGTAGACCTCATAGGTGGCAAAGTGTAATCATTGAGATGCTCTTAGGCGTAAAGCAAATATGAGACAGACCAATGACATAGGTGGTGTTACGATGAGTGATACAATCTAGAGGCCTAAAGGGCTCACATTACATGAGGCATAAGGATATCAGACTTGAAGATAGACCTTACTTGAGACCCAGAGATTGAGAGGGGAAAATTCCTCAAGATAAGGTTATGGGAGAGCAAATTTTGATCTTCGAGATAAAAAGAAGAGAATCCTCTGGTGTAACCAGGCGAACTCATCTAGCACTGAAAAGGTAAGACCTTATCTTACTTTCCCATCATATGAAGCTATTGACATGAAGAAAATAGTAGAGAGGGTTATGAAAAAAAAGAGTTTGGTATTTGTTGAGGATAGCCAAAAGAGGTGGATATCATTCAATGTTATAATAATGAATAAACCACTACTTCACAAATTCAAGATGCCTCAAATGATAGCCTAAGAGGGGAAAACTGACTTATATCATCATATGCAAAACTACGGGTCATTAATGAATGCTCCTCCACAATTGAAAGATGAGATTATGTACAGGGCACTTTCACTTACTTTGACGGATATGTGATAAAGTGATTCAATGGATTGAAAGAGGGCTTCATATCTTTATTTGATCAGTTACAAGGTGAATTCCTACTAGCGCTCATAATCAATAGCCAAAGAAAGAGGGAGACAACATATTTTCTTACCCTAACGCAAGGGAATAAGGAATCTTGAAGAGTTATGTAGATCGATTCTACGATGCTACTTTGGAAGTTCGAGACTTGCAAGTCGGTGTTGCAGTGGGTACTACGTTGCAAGGGACCAAATCTGAAAAGTTGCAGAAGTCATTGTCTCTTAATCAACTGACGATGATTTGGGATTTGTTTCCTAGGGTAAATAAGTACATTATGTCGGAAGAAATAATGACAATGATATGACTCCGTGATTCTAAGAAAAGTAGAAAACGAGAGAGGTATTTTGTTGATATAAATGTAGTAAAGTTAGATAAATCTTACAAGGCTCCTAAGTTGAGATACAAAAAACTACATTCGACAGAACAAGCCTCAAGCTTCCATATTTGCACCTATTGAGATGACCGATTTGTTACAAAAAAGAGCTTTCAGATTTTTACTCTTTTATATCTTCAGATAAAATTGAATGAAAAGATTAAGAAGTTTCAAACTTTCGATTCCATATCCGTTTCAGCTATTATTTGGGTGTTTTTGTTTGAGCTGTACGAGATGAAATTCTCATATACGGTTGTTAGGGGGAGTCCTCTTGGTTTACCTATCTCAATAAAGTCTATGACTGGTTTGAAGAACGCATCGAGATTCAGGCGATTGCAGATGATATAACTAGTAAATATGTTCCTCCTCATGCTAACATATTTTATTGTCTCGGAGCAATTACGCTTACTTGTTTTTCTGTACAAGTAGCTACAGGATTTGCTATGACTTTTTTATTGTCCAACCGTTACTGAGGCTTTTGCTTCCGTTCAATACATAATGACTGAAGCTAACTTTGGTTGGTTAATCCGATCAGTCCATCGATGGTTGCAAGTATGATGGTCTTAATGATGATCCTGCACGTATTTTGTGTCTATCTCACTGGTGGTTTTAAAAAACCTCGCGAATTGACTTGGGTTACAGGCGTGGTTCTGGCTGTGTTGACCACATCTTTTGGTGTAACTGGTTATTCCTTACCTCGGGACCAAGTTGGTTATTGGGCAGTCAAAATCGTAACAGGCGTTTCAGAAGCTATTCCGGTAATATGATCACTTTTGGTAGAGCTATTGTGTGGAAGTGCTAGTGTGGGACAATCCACTTTGACCCGTTTTTATAGTTTACACACTTTTGTATTATCCCTTCTTACTGTTGTATTTATGTTAATGCATTTCCTAATGATACGTAAGCAAGGCATTTCTGGTCCTTTATAGAGAATATAGACCATAGCTATATTGTAACCAATCATTTATCTTATTACTTAGGGAAGGAATAATAGTATTTTATTGCTACAAATATGGATTATTGAAAAAAAAATAAGACATGTATTTGGATATTTCCTTTCAACTCCACAATCAAAGCATCTAGTTTCCTGCTTAAACTGATAAATCCAAACGAAATTGTTATAGCCTCTATTCATAGAGGAGAAATGACTCTGGATATTTTGATGAATAAGAAGGATTTAACTCTTAGAGAATTAATGAAAAAAGGAATATTGATTATCGAGCCAATTCGTCTGTCTTTCAAAACTGATGGACAATTTATTCTATATCAAACTATAAGTATTTGTCACAACCCAAAAATCAGAGTAAATTTTTTCGTTTGTTATTTAATTCTTACCTTCCTCTCATCGAGACCATCCTATCAACAGTTGGGCTATGATTCGGTGTTAGTCCCCTCACCCTACTTATCCTTCCATTTCCATGTTACATTTACACATTAGGATTTTTTTTCTATCCTTTGACTTTAACTAATACGTTCACAATTGCATTTACATAACCTCACATCCCCGACGTCATTTATGTTTACAATACTGTGCATTTACATAGTTAGATACAAAACCATACAAGTGTGTATACCTTTTCTCAATAGGAAACAGCGGATAACAGGAATACATGATCACTGCCGCTTTCTATCCACATAAAGTACTCTGTAGAGGGTGAAAATAAGGGGGTGAGCAACCACATGCTCAGTAAGGCAATTATGCAAGTAAGTAGATAGTTCCACTATCTACATGCTCATAATGCCATGCCCTTAAATCCATTTCTTTTCGTTTAAAGCTCTCGCACGAAATCATGCACACATCAATGCCATAGTTTATAAAAGCTGTTCGTGCTTATGGAAATCATGCAACTCTTGCCTCAATGGCATCTCATATAAAATCATAAAACGCATGAATTAAATCAAAATCATGCATTTGCAATTAAAGCATGGATAACCTCCTCATGCTAAAACATTTCATTGCATGAATTATAAACAAATATGAAAAATACATCATGCTGAGTTTCCACAAAACCTTAGGAAACACTTTATTCATTTCAAAAATCCACATCCATCACACTCATTATGACTTAACCCTTCCCTTGGGTGATCCTGATCCACATAAAATCATTTATTTCCAAGCATTTCCGAAAACATTGAAAATTTCATTTATTCACAACAAAACCAATATCATCAGTCAGGATCCAACCCCTCCCTCGAGTGGTCCAGACTCACACAAAATCCACGCATTCTGAAGCTTTCAAAACATCAGATAGTAACATGCGAGACTAGGGAATGTATCATGAAAATAACTAGGACTATGGCCATATCCTCGTGATCCCAGGCTACACGGATCTGGTGTGCGGGGTATCACCACTATCGGGAATCGCCACGAGAGGTGGGTCAAATCCAACCCGCCGTTCCAACCCGATCACTCGCATCCGAAGACGCCACATAAATATAATATATCATAACACGGTACAACGTACTTCATGCGATTTGCATGGTACAGCACACTCCATAGACCCATATCTCATATCAATACTCGTGCCATGTCTCAAAACACACGTGCGAGCATGTTTAATTGGTGTGACACACAGTCTATTCGAAGCTCCAAGCACTGCTGTAATTTCCTCATAAAAACCAGTGCGAGCTATGCTCCAAGACTCTATCATAAAATCAAGTAAAACTAGTGCAAGCTAAGCTCCAACACTCTATCACAAAAATCATGCAAAAATTTGGTGCGAGCTAGGCTCCAGCACCCTGTCACGAAAATCATGTGAAAATCTGGTGCGAGCTAGGCTCCAACACCCATGCTTGTAAAACTCTAGTGCGAGCCCCTGTTCCAGCACTAATGCATGCGTCACACAGTTCAAAACTCGTGCGAGCTAAGCTCTAGCACCTCCCATGCATGTCAAATCATTAAAACTAGTACGAGCAATCGCTCCAGCACCTTTTTATGTGTATCAAGTCAAAACTCATGCGAGCTAAGCTCTACCACCTCCCATGCATGTCAAATCATTAAAACTAGTACGAGCAATCGCTCCAGCACCTTTTTATGTGTATCAAGTCAAAACAGGGTGCGAGCTAGGCTCCAGCACCTCTCATACAGGTCAAATCATTAAAACTAGTGCGAGCAATCGCTCCAGCACCTTTTTATGCATATCATGTCACACAAATCGGTGCGAGCAACCGTTCTAGCACCATTATGCACACTCATAAACTCAGATATAGTGCGAGCTAGACTCTAGCACCATCTGTTTCCATATAAACTTGATTGTTGGTCCATTTTCCAAAGAATTTCATTTAAATTTAAAGAATACTTACGTTGTGTTATCTTGTGAAATTTATACAAACACTGGCCCATCTACTAATTTTCTTTACTTAAAAACCACGAAAATTTCCCAAATCATACATTTCATGCATGTCATGCTTTCACCATCCTTAGGTGAATTTTCCCTCAGTAGGGGTAAAATAGTCTTTTACCCATCTCGGGACCTTAAAATTTTTAATCCATTTTAAGACCTTTATACATTTTCAGTGTATGTAAAAGCTGTTAAAAATACGCATAGCTACCTCTAGCTACTCGTAAAATTCTCTTACCTCATTTTTCTGTACAGTCTGACCTTTTCATTGATGTCTCGTCACGCAGTCCGATTTGCTTCCAGCCCAATCTCCGGAACTGCGTATAAATATTCATCAAGTCAAATACTATATAATTAATTGTATTTCATATTTTCTGGATTTAATTTAAATCATTAAGCCCCTTTACCCATATTGGATCCGATTGTACCATAATGGGCCTTAACCGGCCTTAAGCCCATTTTCCACTTACTATTCACATCATCGAGCCCTATTGGGCTCATTGGGCCCATCAGTATTTATTGGGCCTCGTTCTAAACTCTCAGATAGCTCAATTAATTATTTACGACAATTTATCTTAAATTCCTGAATTTAATTCATTTTATACGAAAATTAATCTGTAATTTATGCAGTATATTTTAATCAAATAAAATATAATAAAACCCAAAATATCCCAAGTAAATTAATATTTTATTCATTTAATCCATTAAATGTATTTATCTGTCTTATTTTATCCTTTCGGTGTATTTTTTCGTATTTTCAGGATAATTTTCCAAGGTGAAAATTTCGGTAAATTTCGATAAATTCATATCTTGATCAATTTAACTTGAAATTTAATTATTGCTCCTTTATTGATCAAGATTTCCTGAATCCATGTTTACAGTGTCAATTTCTTACCGAATTGACACCGAATTTTGGGTCTTTTGATTGTTTTACCCTTCAACGTGTTCGGGACTAATCCAATCCAACTTCCCTACACGAACCCTTTCTCATTTCATGTTTTAAATCCTTATCTCCAATCCGAATGGTCCGAATCCCATTCATTTAATCTGTTGCCATTTCAATCCTTCATTTAATCTTTAAATGCATTCAGGAATTTTTATTCATTCCATTTGCATTTTTCATTCATGTACAACTCTTCGTATGATTCAATTTACATCAAACCATGTTTACATCATATGAATCATAAGGAATTTCGATAAAAAAATCGAGACTTACAGTATTTCATTGGTTTATAAAAATAAACAACAAATTAAATAAAGATACCAAGAAAAAAACTATATTGATAAAAAGAATTTTGATGAATCCATTACAAGACATCAAAAAATGACTGAAAATAAAGACAAAAATCATTATGATTTGTTTGTTCCTGAAAATATTTTATCCACTAACCACCAGCGAGAATTGCGAATTCGAATTTCTTTCAATGTAAGGGATAAAAATGGTATGCATAGAAATCTAGTATTTTTAAATAATCTAAAAGATTGTGGTCAAGTTTTGAATAAAAACAAACATCTTGAAAGTGATAAAATGAAACTAATTAAATTAAAGATCTTTCTTTACATAGACTTGTATTGAAGTTTCTATTCCACACACAGGCATTCAATTGATAAATGCAGAGAGCTTATGGACCGGTCGAAAAAGCTTGCTCGAGATGGAAAGATTGATCGATATGATTAAAGGAATGAGAGAGTCCACTATCCCCCACGTGATCAGAGGGAAAATCAGGCACATGGTAGGTGGAACGACAATAGGAGAGAAAATAATTGGGATGGAGATAAAAAAGGAACAATGAAGCTAGAGCAAATAAGAGAGATTAGCAAGAGGATAATGAAGCAATAAGACATGCAATTAATGTCATTCAAGAAGGGATTCAATGGCTAAAAGTTCATATTCATCCAAGAAAACGTATACGAGACAAGCATATCATGTCATGCCCCACTTCCGGGTGCCCTTTATCCATACATATACTACTAACGGTTGGGCTATGAGTAAATGTAATTACTAAATTCCATACACTTATAGAGGAAAAATTTAAAACTTTAATTCACACACTCCCAGGCGTGTGTAAATATTCAAAGTCAATTTTTATAATAATTTATCTTTACATAACATCCACATACAACTGTTCACTCTTTTCAATTCATAACTGTGCGATACATTATAATAGATACAAAAGGTTGATGTGTATACAAATCTTTATATCTGTGCAACTGGTGGGAGTTGTCCAACACAAACAGGGATCTAGAGATCACCGTACGGCTCTACTTCTCAGTATTTGGAGGGGAAAAAAATAGTGGGATGAGCAAACCACAGCTCAGTAAGGAAAAAGACTGCTAACAGGTAGATATTGTACTATCTACATAGCCCATGCATGAAATAACAAAACCATGTTTCAATAGAAATGAAAATATCACTAGTAAATGCATTTAAACATGCTTCTCACATAAGCATTTTCATAAAAGCTAATATTCAATACTTCCATTTAAAAACATGTCGTAAAACAATGCTAATAACACAAGCATTCAAATCAAGAGATTTATCAAATCGCAATATCTCTTTCTTTTCTGAGTTTCTCAATTTCTCTTATCTCTGAAACAAGCATGGGATTCTCGGAAATCTAATATCCACGACATATGGCCATAGTCAGTGATCACAGGCCTCACTGATTAGGTGTGCACAGGGCATCACTTACCTAAATGGGGGATGGGTCAATCCTACCCTCCGACTCATCTCAATCATCATCATCTTCCTCATCAACTCATGGTACAATGAATGCCATGTGTCATCTATGCGATACTCGTACTCACGTGCACTCAACACAGTACATAGTATTCCAACGGACAACTACACAGTTCAACGTACGACCGTGGACCCAGTCCATCCACCCAACTCCGAAGAACTCATCATCCTGAACAATGTCTCATATACCAGGCGAGCAAATCAGCGTGACACACAGTTATCGCAAGGCTCCAGCGCGGTATCTCTTAGTACGAGCAACAGCTTCAAGCATTGTATCATCTCAACTCAGTAAAAACTGGTGCGAGCAATGCTCCAGCACTTCTCTTAAAAATCATCGTGCGAGTTAAACTCCAGAACGACATATCAAAAACATAGAAACATATACGAGTTAAAACTCCTGCACATTATCATTATAAAACCACATGCGAGTCACGCGCCAACACAGTTTATCAAAACATGTAAATATATGCGAGTAAAACTCCAGCATAATTAAAATCATCAAGACAGGTGTGAGCTAATGCTCCAACACCGATTCACATCCCAAATCCGATAGATGGTTATTTTCTCTTTTAAAAACTCAAATCAAGTTTATTAACGTAGCATGTCGTTCCATGCTAAACATGTAAAA
Organism: Firmiana major; assembly: GCA_033439115.1. Lineage (NCBI taxonomy): Eukaryota > Viridiplantae > Streptophyta > Magnoliopsida > Malvales > Malvaceae > Firmiana > Firmiana major. Next base: position 7,899,331 of record CM065902.1, on the reverse strand, counting down.
CTAGCCAAGCTATCCATCATCATTTCTCGATCTCAAGATCAACACATAGTTGAGAAAACATCAAAAACATCGTATAGATGTAAAAGCATTAAAAACATGCATGTCAGGCTGTTTTCCTTCCCACAGCCCATTTTCACGAGAGATATATATATATATATATATATATATCATACTACATTTCATGATCCCATACCATTTCATAGCTCAATAGCTAACATACTATCGCTAGCGTCATAACTACTAAAATTGGCGTAAAATACGTACAAATACCTCTATCGCTAACATACAGTCCCTTACTTCGAAACGCGCTTGTATTCCTTTTGTCTCGTTTGCTCCATTCGCGATCCGGGTTAATCGTGTTCCACGTATTTCAATCTACACATGTAAATTGTTAAGTTATTTTCTTTTCCATCTTCTAAACCTCCACGTTGTCATTTATTTATCTATTCATACTTCCCAATCCTTAAAATCATTTCTCACCTTTCCCACTAGTATCATTATATCCTCTCTTAAGTCTTTCATCACTTTTCCATGGATTTCCCTTCATAAATTCCTCTTAATATTAGTCACCCATCACTACATTCATTATTCCTATCAAGATTTCACATGCCATTCAACCCATAAAGTGTCTAGAAATCCATACTTAAAACCTGAAGGTTGAAGAGCTTACCTAGCTTAGCTTTTTCCTTAATCCAAGCTTATAGTAGCCAAATCTCCTTGTCTTGGTCAAACCAATGTGTGATTTTAGGTATGTTGTTCTCCTTGCTTCAAGGAACAACTTTCCCTTCTTGAGCTTTTTCAGATTCTAGCTGGAATGTAGTGATTTTTAAAGTGAGAAAGCTTATTTCTGTGAGAGAAAATGACAGGTGACGGTTTGGTGGCAAGAATTCTGAGTTTTCAATCCAATCCAGTGCCCTTTTTATAGATGCAGAGACATGAGATCGATCTGACCCTTGTGGAGATCAATCTCTGCATGGTTTGGTAATCATTTTTACCAAACGTAACTACTACCAGATCGATTTGTTGCTTAAGGGAGATCGATCTCTTTTTGGCTAAAGCTTAAGGAAATCGATCTGTGACTGTGAAAGATCGATTCCTTCTAGGCAGAGACTTAAGGAGATCGATCTGCCTTCCCATGAGATCGATCTGCCCTGTTCCATTTTAACAAATTCTTAGCATTTCATGAGGGGAGATCGATCTCCCCTTCATATGAGATCGATCTTCGATCCTCTACACCCCCATTTCTGCATTTTTCTGCAGATTACCAACTGCTTACTCACCCTCATTTGGTTCATACCTTAATTTGCATTCTGTGCACAATTAACGTATATTGGTATCCATTCCATATAGTTTATAGGTAATAAAACTTGTGCACACTACTTGAAATCATGGCTGTTTCATTCAATTTCCAAAATCCTTACATCCTCCTATCATTTATACTCATGCAATAATACATATACATACATCATAGCTTCTCAAGCTATTTTTGTAACAATGTACATATACATCATATCTTCATCAATACATGTGAAATTACGGGCATTACATTTCTCCCCTCCTTAGAAAATTTGGTCGTCCAAATTGAACTAAGTCTATTCCTCAAAAAGTTAGGGATATTTCTCCTTCATCTGGTCCTTTAACTCCCAAGTGGCTTCCTTCGATGCATGATACTACCACAGGACCTTAACCAATGAAATCGTTTTATTCCGCAACACCTTCTCTTTTCTGTCTAGTATCCAGATCGGTTTCTCCACATACGACATATCCTCCTTGAGCTCCAATGGCTCATAGCTAATTACATGTGTTGGATCCGGATAGTACTTTCGAAGCATAGTGTCACGCCCCGAAAACGTAAAAAATAGGGCAATTTTAAAACTTTTTACTCATCAATTCTCAATTAAGAGTGTATTCCTGTGCAGTGTCATACGTTATCATATTTATCGTACCTCAGGATCTCATCACTAGAAATTATATATCATATCAAATACATTAATCAATCTCAAGTTAAATAATCCTAATACATCTCAGACAATGTTATACATCAAGTGTCTGCAATTACAGTAATTGTCTGGGTACATGAAAAGATAAAAGATACCTCAAATACAATATATGGCCTCGAGCTCAAGTCCTCCACTAGCCACTACTCCGTACGTCGCAGGAAAACCCTTTTCACTTGAAAAAATCTGGGGGGAAAGAAAACAGGGTGAACTTCTAAATCGCTCAGTAGAGGAGGTAAGGGACTCATTTCATAAACCAAAATGCACATCACAAAATATTTATTTGTATGTGAAACTCATTAATCTCATTTGAAAACCATAGCATGAAAGTACTCAAAACAACATTCTCATGTCTCAAATCATGTGAAAACATGAAGTAAAAAGGCTCAGTCTAGAGCAATAACAAAGCATGTGAAAATAATGCGATAAACGCTTTCTCAATTAACGTGATAAAATCACTGTAATAATAAAGCACGTGGCACAGCCACTAAACACACATGGCATAGCCACTGATTTAAATTCACACGTGGCATAGCCACTAAACACACGTGGCATAGCCATTGATTTAAATTCACACGTGGCATGGCCACTGGATAGGGTTTAACGTGGCAACGGCCACCAATTAGGGTTCTCACGTGGCAACGGCCACCAAATAGGGTTTCTCACGTGGCAACGGCCACCAAATAGGGTTTCTCACGTGACAACGGCCACCAAATAGGGTTCTCACGTGGCAACGGCCACCAAATAGGATTTTTCACGTGGCAACGGCCACCAAATATACGTGGCATAGCCACAGAATGGATTATTCTCACGTTACCAGAACGGAGAAGAATCGGGCTTACATGCTACCAAAGCAATGCCCGGTGTGGACTCAAAACTACACACCTAAGTCTTAATCACATAAGACTAGTTTGCCTTCACGTAGAACTCATAGTGGTTTTTCTCTCATAAAACTCATTTGAAAACCATTTTGTACTCAACACAAAACATATTGAAACCGAGTCCCAACCGGCAAAACACGCACACATTTCTCAAATCTCAATATTGCCTTAACGTAGAGCCCAATTCATTACTCACACAAAAATTCAACGGTTTATAAAGCAATTTCACACTCAGCTTATAAACTCATAAAATAATGGGCTCCAACCGGCTATAAAAATCGTGTGCAATTGTATCACAACACAACACTCAACATGCTTGTTTTATAAATCACAAATCATGCTATAATAGTTCAAAATCACATACACAATTGGTTTAATTTCCCTTACCTCTTTGCACCTCGTATAGTACAATCGTTTCCCCCGTATCACGGACTAGCCTCGCATTCCACTCTGAAACTCCCGAGCTGTCCAAACGATGTTAAAACATCAATACTCAATTATCTCATCAACCTCAATTCTCAAAAATCGAGCATAATTGCTCATAACACCTCAAATCTCTTGATCCTCGTAACTCTACCCCAAACTAGACTCTCATTCACAACATCTCAACGTTCTACATTTCTCATGCCAATTATCTATACTAATTCACCATATTGTCTAAATTTCTATTTACAGCACAAATTCCCAAAATTGCTAAATATCATTATCACTCCAACCACATTGCAATTTCATCAATCCCTAATCATTTCTCAGCTATTTCAACACAATGACAACCACCATTATCATCAAAATCATCTCAAATATCAAGATCGAGGTTTAGAAATTACCCAAAGCTTGTGAGACGCACAACCCACGCCTCGATTCGATTCGTCCTTCGATTTTCAAGTATGTTGTTCTCCCTTTGATGAGGAACAACTTTCCTTCGTGCCACAACTTCTGATTTGGCCGGAAATGAGTGCTTTGGATGAGTGAGAAAGCTAGGTTTCGGTGAAAATGGGGGTTAGAAGAGAGAGAAAGTGAGATTGCAAGAGAAAAATAGGGTTTTCTTATATAGACTGAGGGTAGGAGATCGATCTGGCTCTTGATGAGATCGATCTGCATTTGAATTTTTGGGACGATTTGGGTAATTTTATGCCTAGGAGATCGATCTGTCGAGGGGTGAGATCGATATTTTTATGGCTTTATGAGATCGATCTGCTCCTTGAGGAGATCGATCTTCTCCCAAACAGAATCATTTGGAGATCGATCTCTTCCTCCTGAGATCGATCTTCTCTCAAACAGAATCATAAGGAGATCGATCCTCTTCCATTGGAGATCGATCTGCTCCTCAAATTCCTCCTTCCTTGTCATTTTTAACTCACCAGATCGATCTCTCCTTCTCCCAGATCGATCTGTCCTCATAACTTCACACTTATTTTAACACTTAACATATAAATCTCCAATTATCATTCCCCAATTCACTTAGCTCAATAAATTACACTTCAAATTCTTATTACATCATTAAAATATATCTAAAATTCTCAGATCTCACATCCTCCCCACCTTAAATAGAATTTGGTCCTCCAAATTCAACTCAACTAGTCGAATAGATGGGGGTATTTCTCCTTCATGAGATTCTCTAGTTCCCACGTTGCCTCTTCCCTTGAGTGATGTTTCCACAAAACTTTCACTAATGGGATGCTCTTGGTTCTCAGTACCTTCTCCTTTCTATCGAGAATCTGGACGGGTTCCTCAATGTAGCTCATGTCCTCCTGTATGTCCATCTCATCATACTCTATAACATGAGAAGGGTCCGGGTGGTACTTCCTCAACATAGACACATGAAAAACATTGTGTATTTCGGACATCTGTGGGGGTAATGCTAATCTGTAAGCTACCTCTCCCACTCTCTCAAGAATCTTGAATGGTCCTACGTATCGAGGACTCAATTTCCCTTTCTTCCCAAATCGCATGATACCCTTACTCGGTGATATTTTCAGTAATACTGTATCACCAACCTCAAACTCGAGTGGCCGTCTACGCACATCCGCGTAGCTTTTCTGTCTACTTTGTGCAGTCCGTAACCTCTCACATATGAGTTTCACACTCTGTACGGCTTGCTCAACAAGCTCGGGAGCATTTATCTTTCTGTCACCGACTTCTTCCCAAGCTACAGGGGATCTACACCTCCTACCATATAGAGCCTCAAAAGGTGCCATTCCAATACTCGTATGATAGCTGTTATTGTATGCAAACTCTGCTAGGGGCAGGTGATCATCCCATGATCCCTTAAAATCCATCGTACACGCCCTCAACATATCTTCCAGGGTCTGAATAGTCCTCTCTGACTGACCATCTGTCTGAGGATGATAGGCGGTACTGAAACTCAATCGAGATCCCATGGACTCCTGAAACTGGGTCCAAAATCTAGAAGTAAATCAGAAATCTCTATCAGAAGTAATACTCACTGGAGCCCCATGTAATCTAGCTATCTCGCTGACATACAGCTCAGCTAAGGCATCCATAGTATCTGTGCTCTTGATGACAAGGAAGTGGGCACTCTTGGTCAGTCTATCCACTATAACCCATATAGCGTCATGACCTCTTCGGGTCCTCGGTAAACCCATAATAAAGTCTATAGTGACATGCTCCCATTTCCATGTAGGTACAGGTAAGGGCTGTAGTAGTCCTCCGGGCTTCCGATGCTCAGCTTTCACTTACTGGCATACTAAACACTTGGCCACATACTCTGCCACGTCTCGCTTCATACCACTCCACCAATACACCTTTCTCAAGTCTCGGTACATCTTAGTACTCCCTGGGTGCATGGTGTATCGCAAGCAGTGGGATTCTCTCAGTATCTGTCTCTTCAGGGTATCATCGTCCGGTATACAAATTCGTCCTCTGAATCTCAACAATCTATCATCACTGACTGTGAGATCCGACTGCGAACTCTGTTCAGCTTGGCTAACCATATCTATCAATCTCTAATCACTGCGCTGCCCAGTTCTAATCTGATCCATGATCCTGGGCTCTATTCACAAGCTAGCCACAAATCCAGTCTCTATCTCTTTAACTCTGATCCGAAGTTCGGCAAACTGCTCCAGTAAATCCCATTCCCTGATCATCATAGCAGATATCATACTCTTCCTGCTCAGGGCACCAGCAACCACATTCGCCTTGCCCGGATGATATAGAATCTCGCAGTCATAATCCTTAAGGAGTTCCATCCATCTCCTTTGTCTCATGTTTAACTCCTTCTGATCAAAGAGATATCTCAAACTCTTGTGATCAGTGAAGATCTGGAATCTTTCCCCATATAAGTAGTGTCGCCCGATCTTCAAAGCAAATACCACAGCGGCTAACTCCAAATCATGCGTGGGGTAATTCCGTTCATGATCTTTCAGCTGTCGTGATCCATATGCGACCACTCTTCCGTGCTGCATAAGCACACACCCCAATCCCTAATGAGATGCATCACTATACACCGAGAATCCTCCTGATCCCTCAAGAATAGTTAACACAGGTGCCGCTGTCAACCTCCTCTTTAATTCCTGAAAACTGAGCTCACATTGATCAGTCCATATAAATGGAGTCTCTTTGCACGTGAGCTTAGTCAAAGGGGCGGCAATCCTTAAAAATCCTTCCACAAATCTTCTGTAATACCCTGCCAAACCAAGGAAGTTTCGTACCTCAGTAACTGTCCTCGGTCTCTCCCAATTAAGCACAGCCTCCACCTTGCTTGGGTCCACTGATACTCCTTCCTCTGAGACTATATGACCAAGGAAAGCTATCCGATTCAGCCAAAACTCACACTTACTAAGCTTCCCATATAATTGCTTATCTCGGAGTATCTGAAGTACTAACCACAAATGCTGTGCATGCTCCTCATACGACTGAGAGTATACCAGGATATCATCAATAAAGACTATCACAAATTTATCTAGATAGTCTCTGAACACCTCGTTCATCAATCTCATAAATGTTGCAGGGGCGTTCGTCAATCTAAAGGACATCACCAGAAATTCATAATGGCCATACCTCGTCCTGAAGGCTGTCTTTGGAATATCTTCTTCCTTGATCCTCAATTGGTGATAGCCCGATCTCAAATCAATCTTAGAAAAGACTGATGCCCCTCTCAACTGATCAAGTAGATCATCAATCCTGGGCAATGGGTATTTATTCTTCACCGTGGCTTTATTCAACAACCGATAGTCTACGCATAATCTGAGACTACCATCCTTCTTCTTGTCAAATAAAATCGATTCTCCCCACGGTGAAACGCTGGGCCTAATGAACCCTTGATCCAATAACTCCTGTAGTTGTTTTTTCAATTCCTCAAGTTCCACTAATGCCATCCTGTAGGGGGGTTTAGAGATCGACTGAGTATCTGGTACCAAATCAATGGTAAACTCTAGCTCTCTCTTTGGTGGTAAACCTGGCAATTCATCTGGAAAAACATCCAGAAATTCATACACCACAGGTATATCCTCAATCCTCGGATGTTCCCGCTCATCGTCTGAGATAAGTGTCTCATAACCTTCACATGAACAATCATATTTAATATTCTCTAAAATAATATTAAAATTCTCAAATTACTTACTAGAATTCCACATATTCATTTCCTCAATATCTCAGTCGTACACTGTAAGGTTCAGGTAGGGAGAAAGTTACAACCTTAGTGTAGCAATCTAAGCTCACTTGATTGGCTGCCAACCAATCCATTCCCAAAATTACATCAAATCCATGTATATTCAACATGATTAGATCTGCTAACATCCCTCTATCTCCCACCTTTATCGAACATCCTCTACAGATTAACTCAGTTCTCTGGGATTCACGCATAGGGGTATTTACATGTAGTATATATTCTAGAGGTTCAAACTTCAAGTTTAATCTACATGCAAAATGCTCAGAAATAAACGAATGCGTGGATCCTGAATCAATCAACACATGAGCATTATGATTACAGACAGAGAGTGTACCTCTTATAGTTTCTGCAGAAGTGTCAGCAGTCTCCTTATCTAGGGCAAACACACGTCCTTGGGTAACAGGTCTCTTTCCTTTCTCTGCAGCAGTGGCCCGTCTCGGGGGATTCACTCTCTGAGCCTGTTGTCTAGTGGGCTCCAAGACATGTGGTTTCTGAGGTTGAGGGCAATCCTTCACCATGTGACCCATGTCTCCACATCTAAAACATCCATGGATCGACCCAGTACAACTTCTCTCATGCATTCGACCACAATTTCTGCAAAACCTTATCTCTGGCCTGACATCTAGAGGGGTCTCTCTAATGTTAGGGTACCCTCTGGGTCTCTCAAATCTGCCATTCTGTACCTCAATCCTTCCTCTTCTGAAGGAACCTCTCCGAGCCTCTGTTTGAAAAATCGCTGGCCTCTAGCCCTTATCTCTATTCACCACTCTGAGCTCATTCTGGGATTGTACCATTTCAATTTCTCTTTCAATCTCTTGTGCTCGTCTCAGAGCATCTCCAAACTCAGTAATACATAGCCCTATCAATCTATCTCTGATGATGGGTTTCAATCCATACACAAATTTCTCTGTGCGGAGCTCTTCATTCTTAAAGGTCTCTGGGTCATATCTCAATAGCGCGGTGAATTGGCTCTCATAGTCATCCACAGACATGTCACCCTGTACCAAACTCAAAAACTCAGCCTGTTTCTTTCTCTAGGCGGCTCGTGGTACATATTGGGTCCTAAAGGCTGTCTGAAACTCTTCCCAACCAATCACATCTTGGTGGGACATCAGAATACCTTGGGTAGTACCCCACCAATCTCGAGCTCTCCCTTTCAACATATAGATACTCATACTGACCCTCTCAGCATCGGTGCACCCCAGATAATCAAATATAATTCTCAACTCCGTCAGCCACTCCTCAGCCTCTGTAGGATCCTTCTTTCCCCTAAACACGGGTGGATTCATCTTCAGAAAATCCTTCAGTCGGACCATACTTCTATCATCAGGCTGAGTGACGGGAGGTATTGGGGGTATGGGAGGTCCTTGTGGTGGTGTAGGAGTAGTACCCGAGGCATTAACTCCAAAGTGTTGCGCGAATAACGCTGCCATCTGCTTAAAACCTTGCCTCACATCGGTCTCAATCCGATTAAATCGAGAGTTAGGACTCTCTGGTTGTGGGACAGGTGGCGGAGGGGACTCTGCCTGCCTCCTCGAACGACCTCGTCGTCCACTCATTCTCTATCTTAACTCGTCTCCTGCGCGTACCTATCAAAATCGATTGAAATCTCAATCCTCAATTTCAGTTCATGACCAGACTATTACAGACACTTGGGATGTATTCTATTTCACTTAATCGACAATGACAGTACTAGACACCCTAAGCTCTGATACCAAGAAAACTCTGTCACGCCCCGGAAACGCGAAAAATAGGGCAATTTTAAAACTTTTTACTCATCAATTCTCAATTAAGAGTGCATTCCTGTGCAGTGTCATACGTTATCATATTTATCGTACCTCAGGATCTCATCACTAGAAATTATATATCATATCAAATACATTAATCAATCTCAAGTTAAATAATCCTAATACATCCCACACAATGTTATACATCAAGTGTCTGCAATTACAGTAATTGTCTGGGTACATGAAAAGATAAAAGATACCTCAAATACAATATATGGCCTGGAGCTCAAGTCCTCCACTAGCCACTACTCCGTACGTCGTAGGAAAACCCTTTTCACTTGAAGAAATCTAGGGGGAAAGAAAATAGGGTGAGCTTCTAAATCGCTCAGTAGAGGGGGTAAGGGACTCATTTCATAAACCAAAATGCACATCACAAAATATTTATTTGTATGTGAAACTCATTAATCTCATTTGAAAACCATAGCATGAAAGTACTCAAAACGACATTCTCATGTCTCAAATCATGTGAAAACATGAAGTAAAAAGGCTCAGTCTAGAGCAATAACAAAGCATGTGAAAATAATGCGATAAACGCTTTTTCAATTAACGTGATAAAATCACTGTAATAATAAAGCACGTGGCACAGCCACTAAACACACATGGCATAGCCACTGATTTAAATTCACACGTGGCATAGCCACTGATTTAAATTCACACATGGCATAGCCACTGATTTAAATTCACACGTGGCATAGCCACTGGATAGGGTTTCACGTGGCAACGGCCACCAATTAGGGTTCTCACATGGCAACGGCCACCAAATAGGGTTTCTCACGTGGCAACGGCCACCAAATTGGGTTTCTCACGTGGCAACGGCCACCAAATAGGGTTCTCACGTGGCAACGGCCACCAAATAGGATTTCTCACGTGGCAACGGCCACCAAGTATACGTGGCATAGCCACAGAATGGGTTATTCTCACGTTATCAGAACGGAGAAGAATCGGGCTTACATGCTACCAGAGCAATGCCCGGTGTGGACTCAAAACTACACACCAAGTCTTAATCACATAAGACTAGTTTGCCTTCACGTAGAACTCATAGTGGTTTTTCTCTCTTAAAACTCATTTGAAAACCGTTTTGTATTCAACACAAAACATATTGAAGCCGAGTCCCAACCGGCAAAACACGCACACATTTCTCAAATCTCAATATTACCTTAACGTAGAGCCCAATTCATTACTCACACAAAAATTCAACGGTTTATAAAGCAATTTCACACTCAGCTTATAAACTCATAAAATAATGGGCTCCAACCGGCTATAAAAATCGTGTGCAATTGTATCACAACACAACACTCAACATGCTTGTTTTATAAATCACAAATCATGCTATAATAGTTCAAAATCACATACACAATTGGTTTAATTTCCCTTACCTCTTTGCACCTCGTATAGTGCAATCGTTTCCCCCGTATCACGGACTAGCCTCGCATTCCACTCTAGAACTCCCGAGCTATCCAAACGATGTTAAAACATCAATACTCAATTATCTCATCAACCTCAATTCTCAAAAATCAAGCATAATTGCTCATAACACCTCAAATCTCTTGATCCACGTAACTCTACCCCAAACTAGACTCTCATTCACAACATCTCAACATTCTACATTTCTCATGCCAATTATCTATGCTAATTCACCACATTGTCTAAATTTCTATTTATAGCACAAATTCCCAAAATTGCTAAATATCATTATCACTCCAACCACATTGCAATTTCATCAATCCCTAATCATTTCTCAGCTATTCCAACACAATGACAACCACCATTATCATCAAAATCATCTCAAATATCAAGATCGATGTTTAGAAATTACCCAAAGCTTGTGAGACGCACAACCCACGCCTCGATTCGATTCGTCCTTCGATTTCCAAGTATGTTGTTCTCCCTTTGATGAGGAACAACTTTCCTTCTTGCCACAACTTCTGATTTGGCCAGAAATGGGTGCTTTGGATGAGTGAGAAAGCTAGGTTTCGGTGAAAATGGGGGTTGGAAGAGAGAGAAAGTGAGATTGCAGGAGAAAAATAGGGGTTTCTTATATAGACTAAGGGTAGGAGATCGATCTGGCTCTTGATGAGATCAATCTGCATTTGAATTTTTGGGACGATTTGGGCAATTTTATGCCTAGGAGATCGATCTGTCGAGGGGTGAGATCGATCTCTTTATGGCTTTATGAGATTGATCTGCTCCTTGAGGAGATCGATCTTCTCCCAAACAGAATCATTTGGAGATCGATCTCTTCCTCATGAGATCGATCTTCTCTCAAACAGAATCATAAGGAGATCGATCCTCTTCCATTGGAGATCGATCTGCTCCTCAAATTCCTCCTTCCTTGTCATTTTTAACTCACCAGATCGATCTTTCCTTCTCCCAGATCGATCTGTCCTCATAACTTCACACTTATTTTAACACTTAACATATAAATCTCCAATTATCATTCTCCAATTCACTTAGTTCAATAAATTACACTTCAAATTCTTATTACATCATTAAAATATATCTAAAATTCTCAGATCTCACACATAGAAACATGGAAGACATTATGAACCTCTGCTAGCTCTGGTGGTAAGGCTAGCCTATATGCTCTATCTCCCACTCTATCCAAAATCTCAAAGGGACCAATGTAACGAGGACTTAGTTTTTCTTTCTTCTCGAACCTCGTTATTCCCTTAGAATGAGATACTTTCAAAAATACGGACTCACCCACATCAAACTCAAGTGGTCTCTGTCTCTTGTCAGCATGGCTCTTTTATCAACTTTGAGCTGTTCGCAGCCTCTCACATATTATCTGAACATCCTCAGAGGCTTGTCTAACCAAATCGAGAGCAAGCAACTGTCTGTCACTAACTTTTTCCCAACCAATAGGTGATCCGCATATACGACCATATAGTACCTCATAAGGGGTCATGCCAATACTTGAGTGATAACTGTTATTATAGGTGAACTCAATCAATGGCAAGTGATCGTCCCATGAACCTCTAAAATCCAGCGCACACGCTCTCAGCATATCCTCCAGGGTCTGTATAGTCCTCTCTGACTGACCATCTGTCTGAGGATGAAAAGCGGTGCTAAAACTCAATTGGATCCCCATCGCTTCCTGAAAATATTTCCAAAAGTGGGAAGTGAAGCAGGCATCCCTATCAGAAACAACACTAATTGGGACTCCATGCAATCTCACTATCTCCCGTACATACAAGTTTGCCAGTGCACTCAAAGTGTCTGTAGATCTCATGGCTAAAAAGTGTGCCGATTTCGTTAGCCGATATACTATAACCCATATAGCATCATGGTTCTTACGGGTTCTCGGTAACCCTATCACAAAAATCCATGGTGACATGCTCCCACTTCCATGTCAGTATCGGTAGAGGTTGCAATAATCCTCCAGGTTTTTGATGTTCTACCTTCACCTGTTGACAGATGAGACATGTAGCAACGTACTCAGCTATGTCTCTTTTCATCCCAGACCATAAGTATACCTTTTGGAGATTCTGATACATTTTACTACACCCCGGGTGTACTGTATATCTCGATGAGTGAGCCTCTGATAAGATCAACTTCTTCAGCTCTGAATCCCTAGGAACACATATTCTATTTCTGAACCTTAGTACTCAATCTGAACTCAATACAAATTTCGTACCCTTACCCTTCTAAATTTGGCTAATTATATCAACACATCATTGATCATTCTGCTGAGCTTGCCAAATTTTCTCAATCAACTCCGGTTCTAATCTCAAGCTAGCTATAATCCTATAACTGCCAATCTTAGATAAGGTTATGTCCAAGCTAAGGTTCGTGAATTGTTCTAACAACTCGTGCTCCCTAACCATCATATAGGATACCAACTTGAGACTCTTTCTACTCAATGCATCGGCAACCACATTCGTCTTCCCCGGGTGGTACAAAATCTCACAATCATAGTCCTTGAGGAGTTCTAACCATCTTCTCTATCACATATTTAACTCCTTTTGTGAGAATAGATACTTAAAACTCTTGTGGTCCGTAAAGATCTGAAATCTCTCACCATACAAGTAGTGGCGGCATATCTTCAGTGCAAACATTATGGTCGCCAACTCTAAATCATGAGTGGGGTAGTTCTTCTCATGATCTTTCAGCTATCTTGACCCATACGCAACTACCCTTCCACTTTGCATCAAAACACAGTCCAGTCCTTGGTGTGAAGCATCTGTGTAAACAGAATAGTTCCCTGAGCTGCTAGGAATGGTGAGAACTGGCGCGGTGGTTAATCTGTGCTTAAGTTCCTGGAAACTCCTCTCACACGCTTCATCCCACATAAACTCCACATTCTTCCTTGTAAGACGTATTAATGAAGCAGTCAATCTAGAGAAACCTTCAACAAATCTCCTGTAGTAACCTGTCAAACTCAGAAAACTTCTGATCTTAGTGACTGTCCTGGGCTATTCCCACTGAACAATAGCCTCAATCTTGGATGGATCCACTGATACCCCATCCTTCGATATAACATGGTCCAGAAAAGAAATCTGCTCTAGCTAGAAGTCACATTTACCAAGTTTAGCATACAACCTTCTCTCTCGGAGGGTTTGCAGTACAATCCTTAAGTGCTGCTCATAATCTTCCTTGGACCTTGAATACACCAATATATCATCAATAAATACTATCACAAATTGGTCCAGGTATGTCTTGAATACTTTATTCATCAGAGCCATAAAAGCTGCTGGCGCATTCATCAACCCGAAAGGCATCACCAAAAATTCATAATGACCATAACGGGTGCAGAAAGCTATCTTGGGCACATCCTCCTTCTGAATCTTTAGTTGATGGTACCCAGACCTCGGATCTATCTTGGAAAAGATTCGTGCTCCTTGAAGCTCATCTAATAGATCATCAATACGCAGCAAGGGGTACTTATTCTTGATGGTAGCCTTGTTTAACATCCGATAATCAATATACAACCTGAGGCTCCCATCTCTCTCTTCTTCACAAACAATACCGGAGCTCCCCATGGTGAGACGATCGACCTTATAATCCCCTTATCTAGCATATCTTGCAACTACTTCCTCAATTCCTCTAGCTTAAATGGAGTCATCCTGTATGATGGTTTGGATATTGGCTCTGTTTTAGGCGTCAAATCTATACCAAATTCCATTTCTCTATCCAGTGGCAATCTTGGTAAGTCATCTGGAAAGACATCAGGGAATTCTCTAACCACTGGAATGTCATCTATATCCGGATGTATTTTGTTCAAGTCCACCACATAAGTAATAAAACCTTCAAAATAACATTCATGTTATTTATATACCAATGGACTTTACTTGCTTCAAAATCAGAATCTCATTACTTCTCACAAAATTTTACAACAAGTTTCTTGGGTAGGGAAAATGTAACAGACTTAAAGTGACAGTCTAAGACAACATGATTGGTAGCTAACTAATCCATTCCCAAGATTACATCAATGTCATACATATTCAACAAAATCAGATTGGCTGTTGTACACTTATCTCCTACCCTCACTTTACAATCTTTATATACTTGTTCAGCTAATTGACTAACTCTCATTTGAGTACTTATTAATAAAGTCTCATTTAAGTATGTGGGTTTTACAACCCCTGTTAACTTTGATGCACATATAGGCAATATGAAAGAATGTGTAGCACCATAATTAAACAAAGTTATATCTTCCAAGTTAAAAATCAAAATAGTACCTTTTATCACCTCAGAAGAGGTATCTGCTGATACCCGGTCTATCTCATATACTCCTCCTTGACCCACAACTTGCTTCCCTTTTTCTTTAACTGTGGCTCTCTTCCTTGCAAGAGGTGTAACTGTAGGAATTTTTTTTGGCTCCTTGCTCCTCTGTGGGACTACCTCAATAGCTTCTGGACAATCTCTTGCATAGTGCCCAATCCTACAACATCTGAAACATCGTGCCCCCTGAAAATCACAAGGCCTACCACCATGATATCGGCCACATACTCTGTACTGATTAGTAGTCGGTCGAGGTCCACCAATCACTATACCCTTAGCTGGTGTTTGAGTCGGAGGTATAAAAGGTCTAGCAACCTTTTTTTGTGACTCATCTGCCTCTCTCCGACACTTACTCATAGTTTTCCATCCAAATCGAGCACTCTTACCATCTCCCAATTTCCTCAAACCCTTGCCCTTACCCCAACTGAACTAAAAAAATTGTAGGTTATAGTTCGGCTAACACAACTGGGCCAATCGCATAGCCTCTCTATATGTAGCGACATCAAACGGGGCTAACTTAGCTCGAATTGAAGGCCTCAATCCTTCCACAAATCTGCGGACCCTAATAGCTTCACTCCTGATAGAGTCTGGATCATATCGGCCAAATAAGGTGAATCGTGACTCATACTCATCCACTGTTTGATTCCCTTGAGTCAAATTCAAAAATTCCATCTGTAATATACGTCGAGCGATATTTGGGATATATTATTCTCTGAAAGCACCCAAAAACATATCCCATGTGATAGCCATACCTTGAGCTCTCAACATAGGCCTGGTAAACTTCCACCAGTGCTCTACTTCGCCTTTCAGTATAAAGGCTGCAACTGCTACTCTATCTGTAACTGAACATCTATAGAAATTAAACAACTTCTCCATCTGACTGATCTAATCCTCAGCCACTGCCGAATCCTTTACTCCACTAAAAGAAGGAGGCTTAAAGTCCATAAAATACCTCAACTTCTCCGTATCACAGTCATATCCATACCCCAAATCATCCTCATCATACTGTTGTGGGGCTACTAGAGGAGGTATTGGTAGAATATGGGAATCTCATGGCCTAACCGGTTCAGCTTGTGTAGGTACAACATTCTCAGGTTCATCTGCAGCTACTGGAGGATTCAATGCAACCTGTCCCACTGTACCAAGTACACCCTCAAACCTAGCCATAATCTGACCCATCATGGTCATCACCGTACGCATATCTTCCTCTAATCAGGCTACCCCAGGATCGAAAGCCTCTATTTGTTCCTGGGGCTCATGACTAGAGGATGATCTACTGTGCCTCTCAGTCCTGTCATTCCGCCCTTGAGCTCTCAAACTCTCTCCCCTCTTACGGTGTCTTTCAGGCATAACTTACAAGCCTGATATATTCTTGCATTTATAACAAACTCTTAGATCACTACGAGCTCTACACACATTTGTATCTAAATATTGCACAGTAACTTGGGGATGTATGTTTCTTAGTCCTAAATATCGACTCACATCAGACCAACCAAGCTCTGATACCAAATCTGTCACACCTAGCTTCCGGGTGCCCTTTATCCATACATATACTACTAATGGTTGGGCTATGAGTCAATGTAATTACTAAATTTCATACACTTATAGCGAAAAAATTTAAAACTTTAACTCACACACTCCCAGACGTGTGTAAATATTCAAAATCAATTATATAATAATTTATCTTTACATAACATCCCTATACAACTGTTCACTCTTTTGAATTCATAACTGTGCGATATATTATAATAGATACAAAATGCTGATGTGTATACAAATCTTTATACCTTTGCAACTCGTGAGAGCTATCTAATACAAATAGGGATCTAGAGATCACTGCACGGCTCTACTTCTCAGTATCTGGAGGGAGAAAAATAGTGGGATGAGCAAACCACAGCTCAGTAAGGAAAAGGATGCTAACAAATAGATATTGTACTAACTACATAGCCCATGCATGAAATAACAAAACCATGTTTCAATATAAATGGAAATATCACTAGTAAATGCATTTAAACATGCTTCTCACATAAGTATTTTCATAAAAACTTATATTCAATACTTCCATTTAAAAACATGTCGTAAAACAATGCTATCACAGCACAAGCATTCAAATCAAGAGATTTATCAAATCACAATATCTCTTTCTTTTCTGAGTTTCTCAATTTCTATTATCTCTGAGACAGGCATGGAATTCTCAACAATCTAATATCCACGACATATGACCATAGTCAGTGATCCCAAGCCTCACTGATCAGGTGTGCACAGGGCATCACATGCCTGAAAGGGGGATGGGTCAGTTCTACCTTCTGACTCATGTCAATCATCATCATCTTCCTCATCAACTCACGGTACAATGCACGTCATGTGTCATCTATGTGATACTTGTACTCACGTGCACCCAGTACGGTACATAGTATTCCAACAGACAACTACACAGTTCAACGTACGATCGTGGACCCAGTCCATCCATCCAACTCCGATGGACTCATCATCCTGAACTATGTCTCATATACCGGGCGAGCAAATCAGTGTGACACACAATCATCGTAAGGCTCCAGCACGGTATCTCTCAGTACGAGCAATAGCTTCTAGCACTGTATCATCTCAACTCAGTAAAAACTGGTGCGAGCAATGCTCCAGCACTTCTCTTAAAAATCATCGTGCGAGTTAAACTCCAACACGGCACATCAAAAACATAGAAACATGTACGAGCTAAAACTCCAGCACATTATCATTATAAAACCATGTACGAGTCACGCTCCAGCACGGTTTATCAAAACATGTAAATATTTGCGATTAAAACTCCAGCATAATCAAAATCATCAAGACAGGTGTGAGCTAATGCTCCAACACCGATTCACATCCCAAATTCGATAAGTGGTTATTTTCTCTTTTAAAAACTCAAATCAAGTTTATTAACGTAGCATGCCGTTCCATGCTAAACATGTAAAACTAGCCAACCTATCCATCATCATTTCTCGATCTCAAAATCAACACATAGTTGAGAAAACATAAAAAATATCGTATAGATGTAAAAACATTAAAAACATGCATGTCAGGCTGTTTTCCTTCCCACATCCCATTTTCACAATATATATATATATCTATATATATGTCATACTACAATTCATGATCCCATACCATTTCATATCTCAAGAGCTAACATACTATCGCTAGCGTCATAACTACTAAAATTGTCGTAAAATACGTACAAATACATCTATCGCTAACATACAGTCCCTTACCTCAAATCGCTCTTGTATTCCCTTTGTCTCGTTTGCTCCATTCACAATTCGGGTTAATCGTGTTCCACGTACTTCAATCTACATGTGTAAATCGTTAAGTTATTTTCTTTTCCATCTTCTAAACCTCCACGTTGTCATTTATTTATCTATTCATACTTCCCCATCCTTAAAATCATTTTTCACCTTTCCCATTGGTATCATTATATCCTCTCTTAAGTCTTTCATCACTTTTCCATGGATTTCCCTTCATAAATTCCTCTTCATATTACTCACCCATCACTACATTCATTATTCCTATCAAGATTTCACATGCCATTCAACCCATAAAGTGTCTAGAAATCCATATTTAAAGCTTGAGGGTTGAAGAGCTTACCCAGCTTAGCTTTTTCCTTAATCCAAGCTTGTAGTAGCCAAATATCCTTCTCTTGGTCAAACCAATGTGTGATTTTTAGGTATGTTGTTCTTCTTACTTCAAGGAACAACTTTCCATTCTTGAGCTTCTTCAGATTCTAGCTGGAATGTTGTGATTTTTAGAGTGAGAAAGCTTATTTCTTTGAGAGAAAATGACAGGTTCAAGTTTGGTGGGAAGAATTCTGAGTTTTCAATCCAATCTCGTGCCCTTTTTATAGATGCAGAGACATGAGATCGATCTGGCCCTTGTAGAGATGGATCTCTGCATGGTTTGGTAGTCCTTTTTATCGAACGCAATTACTACCAGATCGATCTGCTTTCATGATCAGATCGATCTGTTTGCCAGCAAAATCCTTCATGGAGATCGATCTGTTGCTTTAGGGAGATCGATCTCTTCTTGGCCAAGGCTTAAGGAAATCGATATGTGCTTGTGAAAGATCGATTCCTTCTAGGCAGAGACTTAAGGAGATCGATATGCCTTCCCATGAGATCGATCTGCCTTGTTTCATTTAACAAATTCTTAGCATTTCATGAGGGGAGACCGATCTCCCTTTTATATGAGATCGATCTCTTATCCCCTGCACCCCCATTTCTGCTTTTTTCTATAGATTTCCAACTGCATACTCACCCTCATTTGGTTCATACCTCAATTTGCATTCTGTGCACAATTAACGTATATTGGCATCCATTCCATATAGTTCATATGTAATAAAACTTATGCACACTACTTGAAATCATGGATGTTTCATTAAATTTTCAAAATCCTTACATCCTCTTATCATTTATACTCATGTAATAATTTATATACATACATCATAGCTTCTCAAGCTATTTTTGTAACAACGTACATATACATCATATCTTCATCAATACATGTGAAATTATGGGCATTACATATCAGGTTCATTCTGTGATGGAAGAAAAGAAGGACGAGGAGTCAATTGTATATATATCGATCGATTTGAAAAATATAATTACTCTCCATGATGATCCTATGGTAATATTGGTAGTTGTTTTAGAATAGCCAGTCTATCGATTTTTGGTGGATAATAGGAGCTTGGTGACATATTGTAACTATTTTGAAAAGACAAACATCATCGAGTATAGATTAAAGCCTGTGATGACACCCTTTTACGACTTTATTGAGAAAAGAACAAAGTGATAAAGTTTATTCAATTGCTTATCACCTTCGGGGAGAATCCAAAAAGTGTGAATCGAAAAGTGTTGTTCATGATGGTTAAGTCAACTTTGATGGATTATAAAATGATATTAGGATGGCTATTATTGAATAACATGAGGGTAGTAATCAGCACTCGCTACTTGCTGATGAAGTTTCCAATGCCAAATAGAGTAGGCTAAGTGAAAGGAGATCAAAATAAGGTAAGGACATGTTATATCTCGTCTAACACTTGTAAGGGGATATAAAGGAAAGAGACCTTACCATTACCGATCACCCTAAACCTACACTTGCTGATGAGGTAAAAGCCATCCGATTAAGAGAGGATGAGGAAAAAAAGAGAGTCTATGTAGGAGGCCAACGATAAAAGAGGTGAAAAAGAGATAATGAATGCCTGAGAGAAAATTAAGATGTTTTTGCATGGACTTTAGTGGACATGTCGTGGATTGACCCCAAGAAAATCTGCCATGAGCTCAACGTCTTATTGGGAACAAAACTTAACCCAAAACGAAAGCAAGTGATCGATGAAGAGATAAAGAAGCTATTAGAGGTAGGTTTCATTCAAGAAGTAAATTGCCACAACTGGCTCACCAACTTTGAGATGGTGAAGAAATTTGATAGGAAATAGAGAATGTGTATGGATTTCACTGATTTGAACAAAGTGTGCACGAAGGACTCATATCCACTGCCACGAATTGATAATTTGATGGATGAGACATCGAGGTATAAGCTCCTTAGCTTCTTACATCTTGATGATGAAGAGAAAACATTCTTCATTACTGATGGTGGAACCTATTGCTATCGGGTGATGCCCTTTGGCTTGAAAAATGTTGGTGCTACTTATCAACAAATGGTGAAAAAAGTCTCTGAGGATCTTTTAAGGAACATCATAGAGGCATATGTGGATAACATGATTGTCAAAAGTAAGAAAGGAGAATCCCATACACAATGACTTTCAAAGATGTTTAAGGTACTGAAAAGATTTGACATAAGGCTGAATCTCAATAAATACTAATTTGTAGTTAAGTTTGGCAAGTTTTTGGGATTTATAATTATGAATAGAGGCATATATGCCAATCCAGAAAAGGTCCAAGCTATCTTTGATGTGAAACTTCTAATTACTATACGGGAAATGCAAACATTAACAAGGAGGATTGCTGCACTAAATCATTTCTTATCAAAGTCAATGAAAACCATCTTTCTATATTTTAAGACGCTCTGGGGTGTAAAGAACTTTAGATGGATCAATGAGTGCCAAAAGGCCTTCGATGAGCTAAAAGAATATTTGAAGGAGTTTCCACTATTGTTTATGCCTCAAACTAGGGAACATCTCTTTATGTACCTTGGGGTTGGAGATAAAGACGAGAGTATAGTTCTGTTAAGAAAGATGAAGTGGATGATTGCCTAATTTATTATGTAAGCAAGGTGCTACTAGATGCTGAGACATTATACCTCTTATCTAAAAGGGTGGCCTTAGCCATTGTGATGGCTACACAAAAGTTGTGTCCATGTTTTTAAGCATACTCGGTCATAGTGCTTATCGATCAATCGTTAAAACAAATATTGTAAAAACCAAAGAACTAGGGGAGGTTGATAAAGCGGGCAGTTAAACTTAAAGAGCATAACCTTTCAGCCTAGAAAAGTAATCAATTAAACTTAAAGAACATTACCTTTCAACCTAGACAAGCAATCAAAAGCTATACCTTGGCAGACTTTATAGTTGAATGCACTAGATAAGAGAGCCTTTATAAAATAAGAGTGCAATGTTCGAAGCTATTTGCTGATGGAGCTTAAGTATAAATTACTATGGGGTTGGAGCCTTGAGTACTCCTTACGCTTCAATTTCCCTAGTTCAAACAACATAGCTAAGTATGAGGTTCT
Source organism: Firmiana major (assembly GCA_033439115.1). Taxonomy (NCBI): domain Eukaryota; kingdom Viridiplantae; phylum Streptophyta; class Magnoliopsida; order Malvales; family Malvaceae; genus Firmiana; species Firmiana major. The sequence continues at coordinate 7,877,598 of CM065902.1, read as the reverse complement.
TGTAGTAGGATGAAACTGGTAGAAAAGCTACAAGTTTGTAATTTGATAGCCTACAATGATTCTCAATTGATGGTCAATCAGTTCCAAGACTAGTATGAAATACGGAAGCCGACTTTGGTTCCATACTTGTAGAAAGTCCAACTATTAGCACAATGTTTTGAAAAATTCTAATTGAATCAAATCAATCAATGTAAAAATACACATGCGGACTCTCTCTAAGCTGGCTTCTTCTAATGAAATAATATGGAGAGTAGTAAGAGTTGAAAAGCTGGAGAGGCCCAACATAGAAGAGAATAAAGTTTGTGATGTAGAAATAGGCAATGATTAGAGAATGCCGATCAAGAAATCTTAGTGGATGGCACACTTCAAAGCTCTCTGGATTATTGGGAAACTGTACAAAAAGGGTATACATTGCCTTTATTGAAATGCTTGGGCCTGAACAAGCTAATTATACCTTAGCTGAGATACATGAAGGGATTCGTTGAGAACACTTAGGAGCTGAGCTTATACTACAAATATACTTCGAGATGGATTTTATTGGCCCACATTATGACAAGACATAACTAAAAAAGCTTGTAAGTGTGACAAGTGTCAAAGGTTTACTCCCATAACAACAGCCCTGGTGGCTACACTTCAAAGCATTTTCCAACTGACACTTCGCACAATGGGAGTTTGGCATTTTGTGTCCTTTTCCTATTGCTACTCGGTAGAGGAAGTACTTACTTATGGCCATTGATTAGTTTACAATGTGGATTGAGGCAGAACACTTAGCTATAATCATCAAGAAGAAGGTTGAAGCGATGGTTTAGAAGGGCATATTTGTCAGTTTGGAATACCAAGGGGACTAAATGTTGATCATGGAAAGCCAATTGATTGTGATGTCCTCTAAGATTTTGACAAATGGCTAATTATTGAACTAAGGATATCCTCAATATCATACCCATAAGCCCATGGATAAGCTGAAGTTAACAATGGAACTATCCTACATATCTTAAAAACTCAATTGGATAAGGCTAAGAGAGCATAGGTTGATAAACTACTCAATATCTTATGGGCTTACAGAATGGGTTGATGAACTACTCAATATTTTATGGGCTTACAAAACCACTAGTCATGTATCAACAGGGGAAACACCTTATAATTCAGTACATAAAACTAAAGCACTAATACCTGTGGAAATTGGTGCTCTCTGACCGAGGATGGTCCCTATTGTAGACGAGGTGAAATCTCAAGGGCTATAAAAAAACCTTGAGTTGATAAAAGAGCAGAAGGACTTAGTCACAATCTGCCTCAAAGCTTATCACCAAAGAGTTGCAAGTTACTACAACAGTAAAGTTAGAGATGGAACTTTGCAGGAAAGGACTAGGTGTTAAGAAAGTCCTCTATAACTAATGCTTTAAGGGAATATGGTAAATTCTGAGCCAATTAGGAAAACCCTTATCGAGTCAAGAAGTTGATGGTATCGAGCACTTACATTCTAGAGAGTTTGCCAAAAAAAAATAGGGAAGACCTGGAATGCTAATCATTAAAAGTTGTACTGGCAATACATTTCCTTATTTGTGAAATTTCAAAATTTGTGTATTTACATTCCTCATTGATTCTTATCCAATTAGTATTCATGGGATTATTATCATCTGATTATTATGCAATAGGAATCCCTTGATTATAATTCATTTTGATCAGTGTGTATAATTGTGAATATTGTAACAAGAATGTAAAAAAGCTCTCATAATTCTATTTTTAATAGAATTATTTGTGCTCAATTTCTTAATTAATTATTTAAATCCTCAATTTCTTTTATTAATTATTCCCTTTATTTAATTAAAATTCTTAATGTGCAGGTAAATTAAATCCAGATGAAACTCAGTCGTTTCAGTCAAAAATGGGCTAAAAATGGGCTAAAGGAAACTGGACCACATCCAATTTGCAAACAGAGTCACCAGTCGTCTGGACACGTGGGATGTCAGTTGTTAGTATTTTATTCACTCCGAAACGATAAGATTGACGGAGACCGTGCCAACCCTCTAGAAGACACCTGTCGGGCCACATCGCACAGCTAAGTGTACTAGAAGACGGATGATGTGGAAATATCTACTCTGCAGCAAATAAAATGAAAACAAGTGGCCAAGAAATGTCAACTCATCTAGGATGGAAAATTACCATTGTAACCCTAAGTGCGTGTATAAATAGAACATGATGGCAATTGAAAAAAAAACTAAGTAGTCTAGGGTAGAATTTAAGGTAGCTTTAGTTAGTTTTATTTTTCCTTATTTTTAAGCTTTCCGAATAGTTTTTTTTTAGCTACCATTTTTCTAATCTACTGTTGATGTCAACCTTTAAGTTTTATATTCTATGAGAAACTTTATTTTTCCATTTTTTTTCTTAGTATTTCACGTTAATTTCCATCCATTATGTTTTGTAGTCTCGGTTTCACAAGTTCTTTTTTGTCTATGTTAAGTTTTTATCAATTTATTTTTCATGCAAAGCTCCCTCTCACCAATTAGTTTTATTTATTTAATTTTTTTTCTCCTTCTCAAACTCTTGGGTTTGCATTTCTGGTTAGTGCCGAGAGGTTGGTTATTTGATGGTGTATCATGGTTATGCAGGAGGCTAGTAGGATACATGAAAGAACCTAGCACCCTTGTTCGTTACTACATGTTTTAATTTTCTTTCACTTTTACGTTCGGTTTGGTGTACACCTTCACAAATCATATGCGAAGTTCTAATGTGTAGTTGCCGCTTAAAAGAATGACTGGTGGTTGTAGTTCCTAATGTTGGTCTACTGCCGATTGGTGTTCATCCAGTAATAGTGTGTTGCTGATCGGAATAGGGACGAACTCCCTTCTCTGTTCTACTCTGTTTTTATTCATGTTTACTGTTCATTTGATGTTTTGTTTTATTCTATATTAATTTTTTGTTTTCTGCTGTAGTAGTTGTGAGGCACGGGTCAAGGCAACTTAGAGTGTTGTAAGCAGTGGCTGGACGGCACCGTGGTAGCAGCAAGGATAGGGGATGGTGGCGTATAGTAGTGCAGAATTGTGTTCCTCAGTTTCTATTTTTTTTTTAGAGGCGTTTTTTGTTGCTTATATGTTGTTCTTGAGAAGTCTTAGTTTATATAGTTAGAGTAGAGTTTTCATATATTTTCTTTGCAGCATTTACTTTGCTCTGTTGTTAGTTTCAATATGTTTTTGTTATTGTATTGTGTTGCCAGTTTGTTTATTTTCTTTGCAGGAAGTTGACGTAGTGGGTTGATGATGAAATGTACGGTGTTCCTTGCTGCATCTTTTTTGCTGAAGCGAATACAGTGAAGGGCTATTGGTTTGCATTTGGCATGGACAACTGTAAGACCCGAATTTAATTAAAATATAAAATAAAGGAGTATTTGTGAAGGGAAGTCGGGTTAAATTAATCCCAAACACGTGTAAGGGCAAAACGGTCAAAAGACCGAAAGCCGGAGTAAAATCGATAAAGAAAATTAATTAAAATATGGATTTAAGAAATCTTGGTCAATAAAAGTGAAATAAAATTATTTCGGATTAAATTGATCAAGATATTAATTTATGAAAATTAATCGGGATTAATCGGGATTTTTTAGTTCGGAAAAATAATCCCGAAAATAATCGAAAAATATGCCGAAAGGTCACCCGGGACAATATCCCAAAAATACGGAGAAATTATACCCGAAAAAGGATTAAAAATAAATTAAATAAATTAAATAAAATTAAATTAGTTAAATTAGAATAAAATAATAATTTTGTAGATGTTTTGGGGTATTTAATATATTTTAATGAATAGTAAAATAATTAAAATAAATAAAAATAAAAATAATAAAATTGATAAAATAAGAAAAAAAAAAGTAATTGAAACAAAAAAAAAAGGGGGGTCGGGGAGAGAGAAAGAAAGAAACAGAAACAGAAAAGCAAAGAAACGAAGCCGGAAAGGGGGAGAAGGCCGGCGAGCCGTCCGGCGGCCGATGGCCGGGCCAAGAGTCGAAAAAGAAAGAGGGGAGGCCGGTGATCTCAACGGCACCGGCGGTGCAGCCTACCGACGCCGGAGGAAGCCGATCGGAGGAGAGAAAGGCGGCGGTAAAGAGAAGGCCACCGACGGCGAACGGCGGCGATCCGACCAGAACCAAGGCCCGATTTGGAGAGCCCAGTCGACGGCGGTGCTTTTGGCACCGGTGGCAGCCGACGAGACGGCCGGAAACGGCGGCGACGGCCAAAAGAGGGAGACGGGTCCGACGGCGAAGAGGAGAACAGCCGGACCGGCGGTATTCCGGCGACGTTGAGGCGAACCGAGGCCAGATTCGAGGTGCGGACGACCCAGCGGAGCTGCTGGCGGTGGAAGCCGGCGGAGAACCGGCCGGCAAGGCAGCGAACCGGCGGTGAACCGGTTGAACCGGGGTGAACCGGCCGGCTGAACCGGTCCGAACCGGACTGAACCGGTTCAGCCAAAAAGAGGAGAAAAAGGGGAGAAAAAGGGAAAAGAAAAAAAGAGAAAAAAATTGGGGAAAATTCCGGCGATGCAATCGAGCTTCGGGTAAGTCGATAAGCGGTCAAATTGACCCGATTTAAATTTGGAATATTTTATTTAATTAAATTTCGACCGAAAAGTTTACCCGAAAATGTAATTAAATGTGTAGCTCGACGATTGGCATCAACCGAGGGCTCGAGACAGTCTCGATTTGAGGACTAGCATGGAATCTCGGGTAAGTGATCCCTATTTACGACAATTACCTCGTTATGCGTGATATTGATTTAAATTCCGCATAAATTGAATTAAATTATGGAAATTTAGATAATTGTCGTAAATAGTGAATTTAGCTATTCGAGAGCTAGGACGAGGCCCAATAAATTATTGGTGGGCCCAATGAGCCCAATAGGCCTCGATAAAGAGAAAACTAAGTGGAAAACGGGCTTAAGGCCGATTAAGGCCCATTAAGGTGCAATCGGGCCCAATAGGGGAAAATGGGCCCAGCGATTTAAATTAAGCCCAGAAAAGTATTAAATACAATTAAATTGTATAATATCTGACCTGAGGAATATTAATACGCAGTTCCGGGCGTCTGATTGGGAGCATATCGGACTGCGCGACGAGACGACAAGGGAAAAGAAAAAGGTCAGACTCGACGAGAATCGAGGTAAGGGAATTCTGCGGACTGCTAGAGGTAACAGTACGCAATTTTACATTCATATGCAGTCCTTTAAAACTAATTGAAGGGTCTAGAGGTCGAAAAACAATTTTAGTGCCCCGTATGGGCAAAATTACTAAAATACCCTTGCTAAGGGTAAAATTCTAAAAATTTAGGAAAAATTGGGAGGAGCAAGAACAAGAGGTTCCTGCTCGTTCTGGAGGTATTTCAACGCATGCATGAGTAGGCTGGCTCACCTTGAAAGAAAATGCATAGCATTGCATATCTTAACTGATGTGATTTCTGTGAAAACTATTTGGAAATAACCGAGCCGCCTACATGTTTTTATTTACATGTGACGTGCTAGAGCTCAGCTCGCACGATGTTTGACTTGTGTGATGCATGCATTAGTGCTGGAGCGAGAGCTCGCACTAGAGTTTTACATGCATAGGTGCTAGAGTATAACTCGCACCAGATTTCACATGCTTTTGCGTGACATGGTGCTAGAGTCTAACTCGCACCAGATTTTACATGATTTTCATGACAGGGTGCGGGAGTTTAACTCGCACCAGATTTTATAAGATTTTCATACGATTTGTATACAGAGTGCTGAGCCTAGCTCGCACTAGTTTTACTGGATTTGTGGAGTAGCGCTGTCTGCCCTTGGAGTCAGCCAAAAGGCCCAACAGGCTCAATAGACCTCTTAAGTAGGGTGAGAGTGAGGGATGAGGTTGGCGGCCTTGTGGAGATGTAAAGCGGGCTCTGCCAAGTTTACTTGATTTGATGAGAGTGCTGAACATCGCTCGCACTGATTCTTAAGAGAACATACAATGAGCCGTGCTTGGAGCATCGGGTAGACTGTGTGTCACCGATTTAATAGGCTCGCACGTGCGTTTTGAGACATGGCAACGAGTATTGAGTTATGAAAACCTCTGTGGGAAGCAGGCCAATTGGGCTGGAGTACCTAGAGTGATATGGGTCCATGGAGTACGATGTACCGTGCAAGTAGCATGGAGTACGATGTACCGTGGGGTATCTTCGGATACGGTATCTTTGTGATACAGAGTATCTTCGGATACGGTATCTTTGTGATACGGGGTATCTTTGTGATACGGTATCTTCGTGATACGGGGTATCTTCGGATACGGCATCGACGGATGCGTGAGATCGGATAAGACTGACGGGTTGGATTGACCCACCTCCCGGGCAGTTCCCGATCAGGGTGAGACCTCGCACACTGGGATCCGTGAAGCTAGAGGACTCACGAGGACATATTGGCCAGTCCTGGTTATTACCGATATACAGTATTGCCTAGTCTCGTATCTTGTATATATATACGTATGTTTTCGATACCGATGCTTTTGAGAAATTCTATTTCCATGGTTTTGTGTGAGTCAGGATCACCCGAAGGAGGGGTCGAGTCCTGACTTCATTGTGAAATTTTTAAAGAGAAAGAAATGATTTAAAATAATTGCATGTTGAGTTTTCTGTGCAACTTGATTTACATAACATCACAACATCATATCATATGTTTTAAAATGTGTGGAGAAAGGGTGGTTTATGCATGGCACCACGTTCATGTAGGTAGTATGGTTACCTACTTGTTCGTAGGATTGCCTTACTGAGCTTGATGTGCTCACCCCTTTCATTTTCTCCCACAGATGATCTCCAGTTGAAGTTGAGGCGACTCTGTACTGCATTCCGGATATCCGCTGCTGCCCATCAACATAAGGTATATACACTTGTACTTATTGTATCTACATAAGCATAGCACAGTAACATGTTTGTAAGTAACTTTAGGGGATGTATAAATAATATAACAACTATAAATGACTGGAGAAGAAATAAGTACTGGGGTAGATGTATGGTGGGACTGGCATTGACGCACAGCCCAATTAGTAGTGGAGTGTTGGTCACGATTCGAGGACAGGTAAGAATTAAGTAAGAAAATAAACAAAAACGCGAAAAAATTCACTCTGATTTTTGGATAGTTGGGTCGTGACAATTATTTTGGTATCAGAGCATAATTGGTCTGATGTGTGTCAGTGTCAGAAGTTAGGAAATTACATCCCCGTGTTACTGTGCTTAGTTAGATACAATAGTGTATATTGAGATGGGCTTGACTAAGAAATGGTTGAGAATGCAGGAATGCTTAACATGAGTCGCGAAAAATGAGATAGTGCACGAGGCAGAGGTCGTAGAGGTAGACCTGAGTCTGCTAAGTCGTGCTGAGTTTGACTTATGAGAACCAGTGTGAAATTGAAATGGAGGCTAATGTTGAAAATGCCTCACAGAGTCCGACAGAGTGATCGGACAGTATTGAGACACGCTTCGCGAGATTGGAGCGGAGTGTGGAGATTACTTGAGGAGCAAATTGCTCAGATCATGTATGAGATCAGAGGGCGCAGCGGAACAGTGGTGGAAACCCGCTTGACCCATCTTAAGAGTTGAGATGAGAAATATCTTGGACATATTCCGGTGACAGGATATCCCGGACATGATTTAAAGGACATTTCAGATTAAAGTCCTTATTCTGACCCAGAGGATTTGATTGATTGACGAGCAGGGGGACTCGATTATATTCTGGGTAGATATTACCTCGACACTATGAACAAGTGACAGTCGAGATGTCTAAAAGTTCATGAAAGGGCTCGACTTTTCAATTAGAGTCTGATTGGCCCGTGAGATATTACCTATACCGAGGCAGTGCACAGATTTACAGTTGGGTAAGTGAGAATATAAATTGCACGCCTCTGAGATTGGGAAAGGTAGTAAGAGCTGAAATAGAGACATAAAAGAGAATCGAGAAATGACAAAGATGTTGAATGAGAAAAATGGAAATTGATAAGAGATTAGATTTGACGAGTTATGGAGTAAGATAATTGGTAAGACCCCAGTGTATCTAATTTTGGCACTCTTAAGGGGTATTGTGATTGGAGGACCCTGACCTGCTACGAAGCAGAGTAGCAGTGTCATTACTGTGGAATGTGTGGTAGATACCACAGAAGGAAGGTTTATACCTACATGGTATTGATGAAATGGCCGTTAAGTGTGGTAAGACGGACCATTAATTTTGATTGCTCAGAGTTGAGCGAGATTTTCCCACAGGAAAGTAAAGAGACAGGGAGAAAAATTTCGTTGATATAGCTGTAACGAAGAGGGAGGACATAGCCGAAAAGAAAAAGGAAAGTAGGCTGTTGGACGAAGGCGAGAGGATGTCTTGGACCAGGACACTATTGATGTTTCATGGATGTGGTGTAAGATACCACATTTGTTATGAATAACGAAGTACATATGTTCATTGATCCTGGTGCCACACATTTATTCATACCGCCTTCATTCACATATAAGTGAGTAAAAGGCACGAATGCCTACATCATTGGGCAAATACAGATAAATGAGTACCCCAATAGAGGAGGATTAATTAACGGAATATGGCTATGGAGATTTTAAGTTGAAAACAGGGGTGAAAACATCCCTGAAAAGTATATTGTAAGTGTTGACAGGTGATAAAAAGGGATGCAACAGTTGAAATTAAAGGAGAAAAGGATTGTACTCACGAAATGAATAATGACAAGAGTTTCGTTATAATTGATACGCAAAGGAGAAGATCTTCGAGATAAGATAGATCCTAAGTACAAGATGTATTGGAGTAGAGATATATGCTAGATAAGGAATACCCTTAATATACGAAGTCATTAGGATTAATGCAATTAGTAGCGAATACAAATTATAACCAAGGACAAGATGGGTATAACCATAACCAGTAGTTGTGGTTAAGTCTGAAGGCTAATAAAGGTATTTCAAAATACCTCCCCGCCTGAAGACTTGACAGCGTCTAGATATATATATATATATATTTATCCTATAACGTGAAATCGATCGGCGTAAGAAATACCGTTAGCATTAGGATACCCTTACTAAGACGATAAAGAATTATAAAATTTCGACAAATCATAAAGGTTAACATATTAAAATTTAATAAGAGTCGTTAAGATGAGAAAAGGAAATGACGCAGGTTAGTACCTGAAAATGTAAGCGGTTGAGAAGGATCTTATACGCTTATGCGTAAATAAGTCAAGGATTGGACCGAATTGTAATCAGCAGTAACGGTGATATGCTGGGTGCAGTTAAAGCCTAGGGCGAATTATAAGCAACAATTGGCAAATGACTTTTACAATGGGTTGCTGCGAGTTCAAAAAGGATATACTTTGTTGACACGTTTAATTATGAAAACGTGGTCATTGAATAAGATGATAAATAAGATGATTGATGTGACGTGAATTTGGCGTGATGAAGTATGAACTGACCACCGTGATTAATTTCACCATACCCAACAGCTCAAGAGGTTCTCAGTGAGTATGAATACCTCGAAATAATGAATGAGCTGTGTATTGATGTATAAAGGGAAGATACCCATGATTTAAAACTGGCAACAGTATTTGTACCGAGGATATGGTACTATTATGTATAGGGTGAGAAATTGTGGATATGCACTGATCATAAAGTCCGAGTATCTGTTTTTACAGAAAGGCGAATATGAGAATACATAGTGGGTTAGAGCTTCTGAGAGGTTTTGATTGTGAAAAAAATTGTACCACCCAGGAAAGGCTAATGTGATGGCTGATGCCTCGAGTAGAAAGAGCCTCGGGATGGTACCACACATGATGGTCAGGGAGCGTGAGCTGCGAGATGCAGTTGTGAGCCTCAGTAAAGATGTGATCCCTTCTGATGATGACAGTGATTGGTATGATTGTGTGACAGCTAGCCTGATGACTAGTACCGGATGAGAGTGCCCGGATTTACCAGGCTTAGCGTGATGATCGGCAGGATGTCGATGGTTTGGGTCAGATTCAGAAGGGTACAGTGACAGAGATCACAAAGAGTGTGATGATGAGTTACTGAGGATTCAGAGACAGTATAAGTGCTCCCCAGGACCACAGTTGATGAGATAGTGATATTGTCAGAAGCTCACTCTTCGGGATATACAGTGCATACGGAAGTAAAGAAATATATCGAAATCTCGAAAAGGGTATGGGTGGTCAGATGTGAAAAGAGATATTGGTGGAGATTGTGGAAAAGTGCCTGGTATGTCAGCAGAGTAAGGTAGAGTATTAAAAGTCTGCAGAGTTATTGCAGCACCTACCTATATTGACACGGCACGAAAAATGAGAGCAAGTCTCCATAAATTTTATGATGGGTTACAGAGGACCCAGGTGAATAACCAGGCTAATTGGATGATAGTCGATAGAGTGACTAAGTCCACCCACCTTCAGGTTATGAAATCCCCAGATACTCAGAGTGTGTATGAGGATTCAGGTATAAGGAAGATTGTGGAACATTAAGTAGCGTTCCAGTGAGCATGGTATCATATAGGGATTCCCGCTTCACCTCTTACTTCAGGGTATATTTTTCAGGAAGCTATGGGAACCCGACTGAGTGTTAGCACAGCTTTCCATCCTCAGACAGATGGTCAGTCAGAGAGGACTGTACAAGTTCTGGAGGATCCGATGAAAGCGTGTGCCATTGATTTTATAAGCTCCTGGAATGATCAGTTGATTTCTAATTGAAGTCGCCAATAACGAAAATCAGCAATTGAGTATCGGGATAACAAGTTATGAGACAGTGTATGGCTGTAGGGGTTGTTCCCCAAATTTGGATAAGAAAAAGTGGGTGACAGATAGAATCATTTTCAACTTGGATAATAAGTCTCTGAGGATGTATAGTTAAGGATGAGAGATTAAGAACACCTCAGAGCAGATAGACAAGTATTGGAATTCACCCTTGGTGAATTAATATGATTGAAATGTTTATAGTCCTAAGAGAATAAGGACATAGCGAGCTTTTGGAAGAAGGTAAATTGAGATGCGCTGGATGAGACATTTTGAGAGATTGGACAAGTGGGAGATAAGACCTGTAGGTTGGTGTTACCACCTGAATTAACAGGCACCCACAATGTGTCTCAGCTTTTGATGCTTCGGAAATACTATCCAGATCCAGCGTAGGTGATAGGATATGAGATTCAAAAGCTCAGCATAATGAAAATACAAGTATATTGAAGAAGTTGATTCGGGCATTAAACAGGAAAGAGAAAGTATTGAGGTTTAAGATAATCTCCCTAATTAAAGTCCTTTGGTAGTAATACATTCCGGAGAAGGTCACGTAAGAATTAAAGAAGTATGATACGATTGATGTACCCGGAGTTGTATATGGACTCATATGAATTGGTTCTAATTTGGAGGACCAAATTCCTTAAGTGGGGGAGAGTTGTAAGACCCGAATTTAATTAAAATATAAAATAAAGGAGTATTTGTGAAGGGAAGTCGGGTTAAATTAATCCCAAACACGTGTAAGGGCAAAACGGTCAAAAGACCGAAAGCCGGAGTAAAATCGATAAAGAAAATTAATTAAAATATGGATTTAAGAAATCTTGGTCAATAAAAGTGAAATAAAATTATTTCGGATTAAATTGATCAAGATATTAATTTATGAAAATTAATCGGGATTAATCGGGATTTTTTAGTTCGGAAAAATAATCCCGAAAATAATCGAAAAATATGCCGAAAGGTCACCCGGGACAATATCCCAAAAATACGGAGAAATTATACCCGAAAAAGGATTAAAAATAAATTAAATAAATTAAATAAAATTAAATTAGTTAAATTAGAATAAAATAATAATTTTGTAGATGTTTTGGGGTATTTAATATATTTTAATGAATAGTAAAATAATTAAAATAAATAAAAATAAAAATAATAAAATTGATAAAATAAGAAAAAAAAAAGTAATTGAAACAAAAAAAAAAAAGGGGGTCGGGGAGAGAGAAAGAAAGAAACAGAAACAGAAAAGCAAAGAAACGAAGCTGGAAAGGGGGAGAAGGCCGGCGAGCCGTCCGGCGGCCGATGGCCGGGCCAAGAGTCGAAAAAGAAAGAGGGGAGGCCGGTGATCTCAACGGCACCGGCGGTGCAGCCTACCGACGCCGGAGGAAGCCGATCGGAGGAGAGAAAGGCGGCGGTAAAGAGAAGGCCACCGGCGGCGAACGGCGGCGATCCGACCAGAACCAAGGCCCGATTTGGAGAGCCCAGTCGACGGCGGTGCTTTTGGCACCGGTGGCAGCCGACGAGACGGCCGGAAACGGCGGCGACGGCCAAAAGAGGGAGACGGGTCCGACGGCGAAGAGGAGAACAGCCGGACCGGCGGTATTCCGGCGACGTTGAGGCGAACCGAGGCCAGATTCGAGGTGCGGACGACCCAGCGGAGCTGCTGGCGGTGGAAGCCGGCGGAGAACCGACCGGCAAGGCAGCGAACCGGCGGTGAACCGGTTGAACCGGGGTGAACCGGCCGGCTGAACCGGTCCGAACCGGACTGAACCGGTTCAGCCAAAAAGAGGAGAAAAAGGGGAGAAAAAGGGAAAAGAAAAAAAGAGAAAAAAATTGGGGAAAATTCCGGCGATGCAATCGAGCTTCGGGTAAGTCGATAAGCGGTCAAATTGACCCGATTTAAATTTGGAATATTTTATTTAATTAAATTTCGACCGAAAAGTTTACCCGAAAATGTAATTAAATGTGTAGCTCGACGATTGGCATCAACCGAGGGCTCGAGACAGTCTCGATTTGAGGACTAGCATGGAATCTCGGGTAAGTGATCCCTATTTACGACAATTACCTCGTTATGCGTGATATTGATTTAAATTCCGCATAAATTGAATTAAATTATGGAAATTTAGATAATTGTCGTAAATAGTGAATTTAGCTATTCGAGAGCTAGGACGAGGCCCAATAAATTATTGGTGGGCCCAATGAGCCCAATAGGCCTCGATAAAGAGAAAACTAAGTGGAAAACGGGCTTAAGGCCGATTAAGGCCCATTAAGGTGCAATCGGGCCCAATAGGGGAAAATGGGCCCAGCGATTTAAATTAAGCCCAGAAAAGTATTAAATACAATTAAATTGTATAATATCTGACCTGAGGAATATTAATACGCAGTTCCGGGCGTCTGATTGGGAGCATATCGGACTGCGCGACGAGACGACAAGGGAAAAGAAAAAGGTCAGACTCGACGAGAATCGAGGTAAGGGAATTCTGCGGACTGCTAGAGGTAACAGTACGCAATTTTACATTCATATGCAGTCCTTTAAAACTAATTGAAGGGTCTAGAGGTCGAAAAACAATTTTAGTGCCCCGTATGGGCAAAATTACTAAAATACCCTTGCTAAGGGTAAAATTCTAAAAATTTAGGAAAAATTGGGAGGAGCAAGAACAAGAGGTTCCTGCTCGTTCTGGAGGTATTTCAACGCATGCATGAGTAGGCTGGCTCACCTTGAAAGAAAATGCATAGCATTGCATATCTTAACTGATGTGATTTCTGTGAAAACTATTTGGAAATAACCGAGCCGCCTACATGTTTTTATTTACATGTGACGTGCTAGAGCTCAGCTCGCACGATGTTTGACTTGTGTGATGCATGCATTAGTGCTGGAGCGAGAGCTCGCACTAGAGTTTTACATGCATAGGTGCTAGAGTATAACTCGCACCAGATTTCACATGCTTTTGCGTGACATGGTGCTAGAGTCTAACTCGCACCAGATTTTACATGATTTTCATGACAGGGTGCGGGAGTTTAACTCGCACCAGATTTTATAAGATTTTCATACGATTTGTATACAGAGTGCTGAGCCTAGCTCGCACTAGTTTTACTGGATTTGTGGAGTAGCGCTGTCTGCCCTTGGAGTCAGCCAAAAGGCCCAACAGGCTCAATAGACCTCTTAAGTAGGGTGAGAGTGAGGGATGAGGTTGGCGGCCTTGTGGAGATGTAAAGCGGGCTCTGCCAAGTTTACTTGATTTGATGAGAGTGCTGAACATCGCTCGCACTGATTCTTAAGAGAACATACAATGAGCCGTGCTTGGAGCATCGGGTAGACTGTGTGTCACCGATTTAATAGGCTCGCACGTGCGTTTTGAGACATGGCAACGAGTATTGAGTTATGAAAACCTCTGTGGGAAGCAGGCCAATTGGGCTGGAGTACCTAGAGTGATATGGGTCCATGGAGTACGATGTACCGTGCAAGTAGCATGGAGTACGATGTACCGTGGGGTATCTTCGGATACGGTATCTTTGTGATACAGAGTATCTTCGGATACGGTATCTTTGTGATACGGGGTATCTTTGTGATACGGTATCTTCGTGATACGGGGTATCTTCGGATACGGCATCGACGGATGCGTGAGATCGAATAAGACTGACGGGTTGGATTGACCCACCTCCCGGGCAGTTCCCGATCAGGGTGAGACCTCGCACACTGGGATCCGTGAAGCTAGAGGACTCACGAGGACATATTGGCCAGTCCTGGTTATTACCGATATACAGTATTGCCTAGTCTCGTATCTTGTATATATATACGTATGTTTTCGATACCGATGCTTTTGAGAAATTCTATTTCCATGGTTTTGTGTGAGTCAGGATCACCCGAAGGAGGGGTCGAGTCCTGACTTCATTGTGAAATTTTTAAAGAGAAAGAAATGATTTAAAATAATTGCATGTTGAGTTTTCTGTGCAACTTGATTTACATAACATCACAACATCATATCATATGTTTTAAAATGTGTGGAGAAAGGGTGGTTTATGCATGGCACCACGTTCATGTAGGTAGTATGGTTACCTACTTGTTCGTAGGATTGCCTTACTGAGCTTGATGTGCTCACCCCTTTCATTTTCTCCCACAGATGATCTCCAGTTGAAGTTGAGGCGACTCAGTACTGCATTCCGGATATCCGCTGCTGCCCATCAACATAAGGTATATACACTTGTACTTATTGTATCTACATAAGCATAGCACAGTAACATGTTTGTAAGTAACTTTAGGGGATGTATAAATAATATAACAACTATAAATGACTGGAGAAGAAATAAGTACTGGGGTAGATGTATGGTGGGACTGGCATTGACGCACAGCCCAATTAGTAGTGGAGTGTTGGTCACGATTCGAGGACAGGTAAGAATTAAGTAAGAAAATAAACAAAAACGCGAAAAAATTCACTCTGATTTTTGGATAGTTGGGTCGTGACAATTATTTTGGTATCAGAGCATAATTGGTCTGATGTGTGTCAGTGTCAGAAGTTAGGAAATTACATCCCCGTGTTACTGTGCTTAGTTAGATACAATAGTGTATATTGAGATGGGCTTGACTAAGAAATGGTTGAGAATGCAGGAATGCTTAACATGAGTCGCGAAAAATGAGATAGTGCACGAGGCAGAGGTCGTAGAGGTAGACCTGAGTCTGCTAAGTCGTGCTGAGTTTGACTTATGAGAACCAGTGTGAAATTGAAATGGAGGCTAATGTTGAAAATGCCTCACAGAGTCCGACAGAGTGATCGGACAGTATTGAGACACGCTTCGCGAGATTGGAGCGGAGTGTGGAGATTACTTGAGGAGCAAATTGCTCAGATCATGTATGAGATCAGAGGGCGCAGCGGAACAGTGGTGGAAACCCGCTCGACCCATCTTAAGAGTTGAGATGAGAAATATCTTGGACATATTCCGGTGACAGGATATCCCGGACATGATTTAAAGGACATTTCAGATTAAAGTCCTTATTCTGACCCAGAGGATTTGATTGATTGACGAGCAGGGGGACTCGATTATATTCTGGGTAGATATTACCTCGACACTATGAACAAGTGACAGTCGAGATGTCTAAAAGTTCATGAAAGGGCTCGACTTTTCAATTAGAGTCTGATTGGCCCGTGAGATATTACCTATACCGAGGCAGTGCACAGATTTACAGTTGGGTAAGTGAGAATATAAATTGCACGCCTCTGAGATTGGGAAAGGTAGTAAGAGCTGAAATAGAGACATAAAAGAGAATCGAGAAATGACAAAGATGTTGAATGAGAAAAATGGAAATTGATAAGAGATTAGATTTGACGAGTTATGGAGTAAGATAATTGGTAAGACCCCAGTGTATCTAATTTTGGCACTCTTAAGGGGTATTGTGATTGGAGGACCCTGACCTGCTACGAAGCAGAGTAGCAGTGTCATTACTGTGGAATGTGTGGTAGATACCACAGAAGGAAGGTTTATACCTACATGGTATTGATGAAATGGCCGTTAAGTGTGGTAAGACGGACCATTAATTTTGATTGCTCAGAGTTGAGCGAGATTTTCCCACAGGAAAGTAAAGAGACAGGGAGAAAAATTTCGTTGATATAGCTGTAACGAAGAGGGAGGACATAGCCGAAAAGAAAAAGGAAAGTAGGCTGTTGGACGAAGGCGAGAGGATGTCTTGGACCAGGACACTATTGATGTTTCATGGATGTGGTGTAAGATACCACATTTGTTATGAATAACGAAGTACATATGTTCATTGATCCTGGTGCCACACATTTATTCATACCGCCTTCATTCACATATAAGTGAGTAAAAGGCACGAATGCCTACATCATTGGGCAAATACAGATAAATGAGTACCCCAATAGAGGAGGATTAATTAACGGAATATGGCTATGGAGATTTTAAGTTGAAAACAGGGGTGAAAACATCCCTGAAAAGTATATTGTAAGTGTTGACAGGTGATAAAAAGGGATGCAACAGTTGAAATTAAAGGAGAAAAGGATTGTACTCACGAAATGAATAATGACAAGAGTTTCGTTATAATTGATACGCAAAGGAGAAGATCTTCGAGATAAGATAGATCCTAAGTACAAGATGTATTGGAGTAGAGATATATGCTAGATAAGGAATACCCTTAATATACGAAGTCATTAGGATTAATGCAATTAGTAGCGAATACAAATTATAACCAAGGACAAGATGGGTATAACCATAACCAGTAGTTGTGGTTAAGTCTGAAGGCTAATAAAGGTATTTCAAAATACCTCCCCGCCTGAAGACTTGACAGCGTCTAGATATATATATATATATTTATCCTATAACGTGAAATCGATCGGCGTAAGAAATACCGTTAGCATTAGGATACCCTTACTAAGACGATAAAGAATTATAAAATTTCGACAAATCATAAAGGTTAACATATTAAAATTTAATAAGAGTCGTTAAGATGAGAAAAGGAAATGACGCAGGTTAGTACCTGAAAATGTAAGCGGTTGAGAAGGATCTTATACGCTTATGCGTAAATAAGTCAAGGATTGGACCGAATTGTAATCAGCAGTAACGGTGATATGCTGGGTGCAGTTAAAGCCTAGGGCGAATTATAAGCAACAATTGGCAAATGACTTTTACAATGGGTTGCTGCGAGTTCAAAAAGGATATACTTTGTTGACACGTTTAATTATGAAAACGTGGTCATTGAATAAGATGATAAATAAGATGATTGATGTGACGTGAATTTGGCGTGATGAAGTATGAACTGACCACCGTGATTAATTTCACCATACCCAACAGCTCAAGAGGTTCTCAGTGAGTATGAATACCTCGAAATAATGAATGAGCTGTGTATTGATGTATAATGGGAAGATACCCATGATTTAAAACTGGCAACAGTATTTGTACCGAGGATATGGTACTATTATGTACAGGGTGAGAAATTGTGGATATGCACTGATCATAAAGTCCGAGTATCTGTTTTTACAGAAAGGCGAATATGAGAATACATAGTGGGTTAGAGCTTCTGAGAGGTTTTGATTGTGAAAAAAATTGTACCACCCAGGAAAGGCTAATGTGATGGCTGATGCCTCGAGTAGAAAGAGCCTCGGGATGGTACCACACATGATGGTCAGGGAGCGTGAGCTGCGAGATGCAGTTGTGAGCCTCAGTAAAGATGTGATCCCTTCTGATGATGACAGTGATTGGTATGATTGTGTGACAGCTAGCCTGATGACTAGTACCGGATGAGAGTGCCCGGATTTGCCAGGCTTAGCGTGATGATCGGCAGGATGTCGATGGTTTGGGTCAGATTCAGAAGGGTACAGTGACAGAGATCACAAAGAGTGTGATGATGAATTACTGAGGATTCAGAGACAGTATAAGTGCTCCCCAGGACCACAGTTGATGAGATAGTGATATTGTCAGAAGCTCACTCTTCGGGATATACAGTGCATACGGAAGTAAAGAAATATATCGAAATCTCGAAAAGGGTATGGGTGGTCAGATGTGAAAAGAGATATTGGTGGAGATTGTGGAAAAGTGCCTGGTATGTCAGCAGAGTAAGGTAGAGTATTAAAAGTCTGCAGAGTTATTGCAGCACCTACCTATATTGACACGGCACGAAAAATGAGAGCAAGTCTCCATAAATTTTATGATGGGTTACAGAGGACCCAGGTGAATAACCAGGCTAATTGGATGATAGTCGATAGAGTGACTAAGTCCACCCACCTTCAGGTTATGAAATCCCCAGATACTCAGAGTGTGTATGAGGATTCAGGTATAAGGAAGATTGTGGAACATTAAGTAGCGTTCCAGTGAGCATGGTATCATATAGGGATTCCCGCTTCACCTCTTACTTCAGGGTATATTTTTCAGGAAGCTATGGGAACCCGACTGAGTGTTAGCACAGCTTTCCATCCTCAGACAGATGGTCAGTCAGAGAGGACTGTACAAGTTCTGGAGGATCCGATGAAAGCGTGTGCCATTGATTTTATAAGCTCCTGGAATGATCAGTTGATTTCTAATTGAAGTCGCCAATAACGAAAATCAGCAATTGAGTATCGGGATAACAAGTTATGAGACAGTGTATGGCTGTAGGGGTTGTTCCCCAAATTTGGATAAGAAAAAGTGGGTGACAGATAGAATCATTTTCAACTTGGATAATAAGTCTCTGAGGATGTATAGTTAAGGATGAGAGATTAAGAACACCTCAGAGCAGATAGACAAGTATTGGAATTCACCCTTGGTGAATTAATATGATTGAAATGTTTATAGTCCTAAGAGAATAAGGACATAGCGAGCTTTTGGAAGAAGGTAAATTGAGATGCGCTGGATGAGACATTTTGAGAGATTGGACAAGTGGGAGATAAGACCTGTAGGTTGGTGTTACCACCTGAATTAACAGGCACCCACAATGTGTCTCAGCTTTTGATGCTTCGGAAATACTATCCAGATCCAGCGTAGGTGATAGGATATGAGATTCAAAAGTTCAGCATAATGAAAATACAAGTATATTGAAGAAGTTGATTCGGGCATTAAACAGGAAAGAGAAAGTATTGAGGTTTAAGATAATCTCCCTAATTAAAGTCCTTTGGTAGTAATACATTCCGGAGAAGGTCACGTAAGAATTAAAGAAGTATGATACGATTGATGTACCCGGAGTTGTATATGGACTCATATGAATTGGTTCTAATTTGGAGGACCAAATTCCTTAAGTGGGGGAGAGTTGTAAGACCCGAATTTAATTAAAATATAAAATAAAGGAGTATTTGTGAAGGGAAGTCGGGTTAAATTAATCCCAAACACGTGTAAGGGCAAAACGGTCAAAAGACCGAAAGCCGGAGTAAAATCGATAAAGAAAATTAATTAAAATATGGATTTAAGAAATCTTGGTCAATAAAAGTGAAATAAAATTATTTCGGATTAAATTGATCAAGATATTAATTTATGAAAATTAATCGGGATTAATCGGGATTTTTTAGTTCGGAAAAATAATCCCGAAAATAATCGAAAAATATGCCGAAAGGTCACCCGGGACAATATCCCAAAAATACGGAGAAATTATACCCGAAAAAGGATTAAAAATAAATTAAATAAATTAAATAAAATTAAATTAGTTAAATTAGAATAAAATAATAATTTTGTAGATGTTTTGGGGTATTTAATATATTTTAATGAATAGTAAAATAATTAAAATAAATAAAAATAAAAATAATAAAATTGATAAAATAAGAAAAAAAAAAGTAATTGAAACAAAAAAAAAAAGGGGGTCGGGGAGAGAGAAAGAAAGAAACAGAAACAGAAAAGCAAAGAAACGAAGCCGGAAAGGGGGAGAAGGCCGGCGAGCCGTCCGGCGGCCGATGGCCGGGCCAAGAGTCGAAAAAGAAAGAGGGGAGGCCGGTGATCTCAACGGCACCGGCGGTGCAGCCTACCGACGCCGGAGGAAGCCGATCGGAGGAGAGAAAGGCGGCGGTAAAGAGAAGGCCACCGGCGGCGAACGGCGGCGATCCGACCAGAACCAAGGCCCGATTTGGAGAGCCCAGTCGACGGCGGTGCTTTTGGCACCGGTGGCAGCCGACGAGACGGCCGGAAACGGCGGCGACGGCCAAAAGAGGGAGACGGGTCCGACGGCGAAGAGGAGAACAGCCGGACCGGCGGTATTCCGGCGACGTTGAGGCGAACCGAGGCCAGATTCGAGGTGCGGACGACCCAGCGGAGCTGCTGGCGGTGGAAGCCGGCGGAGAACCGGCCGGCAAGGCAGCGAACCGGCGGTGAACCGGTTGAACCGGGGTGAACCGGCCGGCTGAACCGGTCCGAACCGGACTGAACCGGTTCAGCCAAAAAGAGGAGAAAAAGGGGAGAAAAAGGGAAAAGAAAAAAAGAGAAAAAAATTGGGGAAAATTCCGACGATGCAATCGAGCTTCGGGTAAGTCGATAAGCGGTCAAATTGACCCGATTTAAATTTGGAATATTTTATTTAATTAAATTTCGACCGAAAAGTTTACCCGAAAATGTAATTAAATGTGTAGCTCGACGATTGGCATCAACCGAGGGCTCGAGACAGTCTCGATTTGAGGACTAGCATGGAATCTCGGGTAAGTGATCCCTATTTACGACAATTACCTCGTTATGCGTGATATTGATTTAAATTCCGCATAAATTGAATTAAATTATGGAAATTTAGATAATTGTCGTAAATAGTGAATTTAGCTATTCGAGAGCTAGGACGAGGCCCAATAAATTATTGGTGGGCCCAATGAGCCCAATAGGCCTCGATAAAGAGAAAACTAAGTGGAAAACGGGCTTAAGGCCGATTAAGGCCCATTAAGGTGCAATCGGGCCCAATAGGGGAAAATGGGCCCAGCGATTTAAATTAAGCCCAGAAAAGTATTAAATACAATTAAATTGTATAATATCTGACCTGAGGAATATTAATACGCAGTTCCGGGCGTCTGATTGGGAGCATATCGGACTGCGCGACGAGACGACAAGGGAAAAGAAAAAGGTCAGACTCGACGAGAATCGAGGTAAGGGAATTCTGCGGACTGCTAGAGGTAACAGTACGCAATTTTACATTCATATGCAGTCCTTTAAAACTAATTGAAGGGTCTAGAGGTCGAAAAACAATTTTAGTGCCCCGTATGGGCAAAATTACTAAAATACCCTTGCTAAGGGTAAAATTCTAAAAATTTAGGAAAAATTGGGAGGAGCAAGAACAAGAGGTTCCTGCTCGTTCTGGAGGTATTTCAACGCATGCATGAGTAGGCTGGCTCACCTTGAAAGAAAATGCATAGCATTGCATATCTTAACTGAGGTGATTTCTGTGAAAACTATTTGGAAATAACCGAGCCGCCTACATGTTTTTATTTACATGTGACGTGCTAGAGCTCAGCTCGCACGATGTTTGACTTGTGTGATGCATGCATTAGTGCTGGAGCGAGAGCTCGCACTAGAGTTTTACATGCATAGGTGCTAGAGTATAACTCGCACCAGATTTCACATGCTTTTGCGTGACATGGTGCTAGAGTCTAACTCGCACCAGATTTTACATGATTTTCATGACAGGGTGCGGGAGTTTAACTCGCACCAGATTTTATAAGATTTTCATACGATTTGTATACAGAGTGCTGAGCCTAGCTCGCACTAGTTTTACTGGATTTGTGGAGTAGCGCTGTCTGCCCTTGGAGTCAGCCAAAAGGCCCAACAGGCTCAATAGACCTCTTAAGTAGGGTGAGAGTGAGGGATGAGGTTGGCGGCCTTGTGGAGATGTAAAGCGGGCTCTGCCAAGTTTACTTGATTTGATGAGAGTGCTGAACATCGCTCGCACTGATTCTTAAGAGAACATACAATGAGCCGTGCTTGGAGCATCGGGTAGACTGTGTGTCACCGATTTAATAGGCTCGCACGTGCGTTTTGAGACATGGCAACGAGTATTGAGTTATGAAAACCTCTGTGGGAAGCAGGCCAATTGGGCTGGAGTACCTAGAGTGATATGGGTCCATGGAGTACGATGTACCGTGCAAGTAGCATGGAGTACGATGTACCGTGGGGTATCTTCGGATACGGTATCTTTGTGATACAGAGTATCTTCGGATACGGTATCTTTGTGATACGGGGTATCTTTGTGATACGGTATCTTCGTGATACGGGGTATCTTCGGATACGGCATCGACGGATGCGTGAGATCGGATAAGACTGACGGGTTGGATTGACCCACCTCCCGGGCAGTTCCCGATCAGGGTGAGACCTCGCACACTGGGATCCGTGAAGCTAGAGGACTCACGAGGACATATTGGCCAGTCCTGGTTATTACCGATATACAGTATTGCCTAGTCTCGTATCTTGTATATATATACGTATGTTTTCGATACCGATGCTTTTGAGAAATTCTATTTCCATGGTTTTGTGTGAGTCAGGATCACCCGAAGGAGGGGTCGAGTCCTGACTTCATTGTGAAATTTTTAAAGAGAAAGAAATGATTTAAAATAATTGCATGTTGAGTTTTCTGTGCAACTTGATTTACATAACATCACAACATCATATCATATGTTTTAAAATGTGTGGAGAAAGGGTGGTTTATGCATGGCACCACGTTCATGTAGGTAGTATGGTTACCTACTTGTTCGTAGGATTGCCTTACTGAGCTTGATGTGCTCACCCCTTTCATTTTCTCCCACAGATGATCTCCAGTTGAAGTTGAGGCGACTCAGTACTGCATTCCGGATATCCGCTGCTGCCCATCAACATAAGGTATATACACTTGTACTTATTGTATCTACATAAGCATAGCACAGTAACATGTTTGTAAGTAACTTTAGGGGATGTATAAATAATATAACAACTATAAATGACTGGAGAAGAAATAAGTACTGGGGTAGATGTATGGTGGGACTGGCATTGACGCACAGCCCAATTAGTAGTGGAGTGTTGGTCACGATTCGAGGACAGGTAAGAATTAAGTAAGAAAATAAACAAAAACGCGAAAAAATTCACTCTGATTTTTGGATAGTTGGGTCGTGACAACAACACTACTAATGGAATGGAACAAGGCAGGAGGTGGCGTGCAGGGGCTGTAGTGTGTGCTTAGTTGCAGTGAGCTGTGCAGAAAATGGAGCATGGATTGCTGATGATAGAAGCGAGGCAGTTGGTGACGTGCTGCAGATTCAAGTGGCAAGTGTATAGCAGGCTGGTACCGAAAGCAGGAGATGGACATTGCAAAGGTCGCGGGCTGCACCTGGACACAGCAGAGCAGGAGTCAGTGGAAATTGCAAAGGACAACACTCAGACCTGGAAATGAAAATGTGTACAGTGCCAGTAGTGGGGACCGAGGCAACTGGGAAGCTAAGCAAGGCCACGTCTGGCCCATAGAATTGATACAAATTATTATTTTCTGCTTCTATATTGTTTTGTTAAATGGTCCTTATACATTTTATTGTTTGTTAGTCTAGGTATATATTAATTTGCATATTAGTTTAATTTTCTTAGTTTATTAGTTTAAGGTTTATTTAATTTTATTAGTAGCTGATTTGTGACTATATTAGGATTAGGAATTAGATGTTGCATTTAGAATTAAATTAGAGTAAAATCATTTTATGCATTTTTTAAGTTTTTATTTTAAATTGAAAAATCTAAAAATATTTCTCATGCATTATTTAGATTTTGTTTTAGCGTTAGTAATTAGTTAGAGTTAGATTTAATTTAGGATTATTTTATAGGTAGTTAATTTCTTAGTTAGATTTAAGAATTTCCTTAAGTTAATAGGATTTTATTTCATTAGACTTTAGGTCAGTTTAATTTGCATTTCTATCAATTAGTTTAATTACATGCATATTTTATTTTTAGGATTGTTGAATTTTAGTTTAATTAATTTTGTTTCTTATTTTCATATTTGCATTTTTAATTGCGTTAATTAATTGTTTTAATTATCTTTTGTAAGTTGTTGCTTTTAATTACTTGGAGCTCTGTAAGTAATTTTAGCTCGATTTTATTTTCTTTAGTTTATAGTTTTTATTATTTACAGTATTTCTAGCCTTGTAGATCACCCACAAAAATTCATAATTTGCTAGGATATATTTAGGGTAAGATTAACCGGTAGTTAATTAGGCTAATCACTTCTCTGTGGGACGATAATCTGGGACACAAATCTCATTATTACCTGTAGGACCCGTACACTTGCGGATACACGTCTAGGTCACTTAGGGTGGGCACTAGTCTCGTATCAAGTTTTTGGCGCCGTTGCCGGGGAAGATAATTAGCCATTAATTAATATTGATGAAATTATTCTTAGGTATAATTCTTGCTTATAAATATTTAGGTTGTAAATATTTTGAGCTTTAATCTAGATTAGTTAATTTTCTCTCAAAAAAATTGAAAAATTAAAAAGTTAAAAAAAATTTCTAAGGACTTTTTGAAGTTTGCATGCGTAGAGCCAAGAGTTTTGATTGCTTTCCTCTAGATCTTGAAATTGAACGAACTCTTAGGAAAATTCGAAAGGATTCTAGGAAATTAATAGCTCCGTTGCAAAACATCATGGCAGAAAATAGAGAAATTGAAACCGTTAGAGATTATGCAGTGCCGACGATTGGAGGATATTATACCGATATTAGGCCACCAGCTGTCCCTGCGAACAATTTCAAAATTAAGTCTGCAATCCTTCAGATGATCCAAACCTCGCTACAGTTCAGTGGGCTTTTGCATGACGACCCATATGCTCACCTCGGGCAATTCCTGGATTTGTGCAACACCTTTAAGCACAATGGATTATCTGATGATGCACTTAGGCTTAGATTATTTCCCTTCTCACTTAGGGATAGGGCGCGACACTGGTTAACCTCCTTACCTCCAGGATCTATTTCTACTTGGGACGAGTTAGCCCATCAATTTTTAGCTAAGTTTTTCCCTCCCTCTAAAATGGCCAAACTCTGTAGTGACATATCTTCCTTTGCCCAATTCAATTCTGAATCTCTTTACGAAGCATGGGAACAATATAAGGAGTTTCTTAGGAAGTGCCCTCATCATGGCCTACCTTTATGGCTGCAAGTCTAGACCTTCTACAACGGACTTACAAGCCAAAATAGGACCATCGTTGACGCTGTTGCGGGTGGAGCCTTGATGTGCAAAACAGAGGAGGAAGCTTACGAGCTGTTAGACAAGATGGCTGGTAACAACTATCAATGGTCTTCAGAGAGAAAACTGCCTAAGAAGTCGGTGAGTACATATGAGCTCGACACGCTGTCTACCTTGACCTCTCAAATAGCTAACCTTACAAAAAAGGTAGAGTCACTCAGTACCTAGCATATCCTTCCACCAGTCCTAATCCTGTATTTTCTGTTCAAAGTCCTTTTCTTTCCTGCAATCTATGTGGTGGTACACACTCTGTAGATAGGTATTTGCCTAACTTAGAATCGGTTCAGTACATTGCCCCATCTCAAAAGCAACAGAACAACCCATTTTCAAACACCTACAACCCAAGGTGGAAGAACCATCCTAACTTTTCTTGGAGCCAAAACTAAGGGCAATCTTCTAATTCTAGACCTGTAGAACCCCCTGGTTTTCAAGCTTTACCAGTTCATGTACCACCACAGCTGCAATTTCCATATCATCCGCCTCATCAACCATCCCCACCTCAATTTCAGTATCATCCACCTTACTTTCATCAACCACCACCATCACCACAACCTATACAGCCATAACATTTACATGCACCAGTAGCTGAGAAGAAGCCCTCGCTTAAGAAAATGTTCACAACGATCCTGCAAAATCAAGCTACCTCAATCAAGAATTTAGAAGTTTAGGTTGGACAAATAGCCAATGCTCTTAGCCAACGTTCATAAGGGACCCTTACTAGTAACACTGAAGCTAATCCTGTTAGGCAAAGGGAGGGTAAGGATCATGTTAAATCTATTACCCTTAGGAGCGACAGAGAGCTAGATGATGATCAACAAGTTAAGTTCCAACCTGAAAGGCCCAGAGTTGAAGAACCCATGGATTCTAACGAAGCAGCTCAAAAAGAGCAAGAACATAAAGATCAGGCTGCAAAGGAAACAAAGTTAGGTGCTTCTTCATCTATACCTTCTTCTACTTCACAGCGTTCCTTGTCCTCTGATGCTATACATGTTTCCACTATATCCTCTCCAGTTAGACCACTAGTACATTTTTCTCAGAGGTTCCAAAATAAAAAACTGGATCAACAATTCGCTAAATTTCTTGAGGTTTTTAAGAAACTTCACATTAACATTCCTTTCGCAGATGTTTTAGAGCAAGTGCCAAGTTATGTGAAGTTTTTGAAGGATATCCTCTCTAGGAAAAGAAGATTGGAAGATTATGAGACGATGGCCTTAATATAATGCAATTATCCAGAGGAAATTATCCCCCAAGCTCAAGGATCCCGAGAGTTTTACCATACCCTGCACTATTGGAAATTTATTCTTTGGTAGAGCCCTGTGTGATTTAGGAGTTGGTATAAATCTAATGCCTTTGTCTATCTATCAGAAGTTAGGAATAGGGGATGCCAAGCCCACTACAGTGACCCTCCAGTTGGCTGATCGATCCATTAAATATCTGAATGGGGTCATTGAGGATGTTTTAGTAAAGGTGGACAAATTTATTTTTCCTGCGAATTTTATCGTGTTGGACATGGAAGAAGACAGGGAAGTCCCCATTATATTAGGCAGACCTTTCCTAGCAACTGGTAGAACTTTAATTGATGTACAAAAGGGGGAGTTAACAATGAGAGTTCAGGATCAGGAAGTAAAGTTCAATGTTTTCAAACCTTTGAAGCTCCCTGATGACTCTCAAGAGTGTTTTAAGATGGAGATTAAGGAGGATATAAGACTTGAGCACAAGAAATCTGAAAGAATGAGGGTAGTAGATAGAGCTCGGGAGGATTTAACTGTTAACATTCTGTCACCACTTTGGCTAACCCTCATACTCTTTGCCCTGCTGCTGAGTGTTGTTTTCTTCAGCTGCATTTGAAGTGGCTTTATCTCTCTTTTTACTTTTGTACAGTTCTTTTCTTTTTTCTGCTTTTTCTTTCTTTGTTTATTTTGCAGATTTCCTTTCTAGTTTTATGTTTTCAATCAAGCTTCAGTTGTTCGTCATCATCATCAGAAAGGGGAGTACTCTGTTCCTGAGCTTAAATTCTTATATTATCTGAACACTGAGGATACTGTGCACTTTAAGTTTGGGGGAGGGGATATCACTCGAGCAAATTTTGAGCAAAAGTGAAAAAATTTTAAAAAAAAATTTCGAAAATCTGAGAAAGAATTTCAAATTTTTTTCGAAAATCTTAGCTTACATTGTTGGATTTTGGGATGATTTAGTGCTTAGCATATAGTTTTCCCATATTCCGATGATATGACCCCATGATTTAGTCTGACTTTGATTGAATAAGAAGCATGATTATAGGAAAAGCATGAAGTAGAATTCTTGAATTTGTCTTGATTCTGATTGTGATTTCCTCATTTTATGCACATGTCATGTCATGAATCGGTATATTTATTTAGAGAAAGCTTATGTTGATAAAGGATTGCATTTGTTCAGTTGATTTTGTGCATCATATTCTAGAATTTGTTTGATCTGATCTCGAGGTAAAATATTAGATCACATTTAATTAGGGAGATAATTTAGGCCATCCTTTGATCGTTGGAGCCTTTCTAGCCATCCTTGTAAATATTTTACCCCTAGTCACCCATCTGGGCCAAATAAGCTGTTATTTGTAAATACACCTACAAAATTTTTCTATAGCTTAAATACTTTGTTCCTATCCCTTACCCCGAAAGCATGAAAAGTCATTGGGATATATTGTGAGCTTTGTACATATGGGTATTAAGTGATAGTGAAAGAGTATATATTGAAAAAAAAAAGAAGAAAAATACAAAAATAGAATAAAAAGTTTAGTGAAATAAATAAGTTTGGGGGAAATAAATTTGAGCTCTTACATTAAGATCCTAGAAGTAATGCATGTTAAGGGATAATTAAACATAAATCGATTTTATCATACCTTAGCCCCAGCCTTACATTACAAGCTTAATGAAGTCCTATTGATCTTTGATTAAGTGTGACTACATTAGTTGAGAGATGAGTGAAAAGCAAACTTATGGGAATGATCACTTGTCATTGACTTTTCATTCACTGTGTTTGCATAATCTGATCCGGGTAATGTATTGTGAAGTGGCTTTGACAATTTCACACACACACGAGGGTCCAATTTGGGTTAGGACTTATGATTGAATGATTCTAAATGTTGGACTTGTAATTGTGAGTCTTTGAGATCATAGTGTGTACTTTTTCTTTGAGCACAATATTAGAAAAATTATTACATTGGTACTTATCATTCCTACAAGAATTTTGTTTTGCTTGAGGACAAGCAAAAACTCAAGTTTGGGGGTGTGATAATTCTATTTTTAATAGAAGTATTGGTGCTTAATTTCTTAATTAATTATTTAAATCCCCAATTTATTTTATTAATTATTCCCTTTATTTAATTAAAATTCGTTAATGTGCAGGTAAATTAAATCCAGATGAAACTCAGTCGTTTCAGTAAAAATGGGCTGAAAACGAGCTAAAGGAAACTGGACCACTTCCAATTTGCAGACCGACTCACCAGTCGTCTAGACACGTGGGATGTCGGATGTTAGTATTTTATTCGCTCCGAAACGATAAGATCGACGGACATCGTGCCAACCCTCTGGAAGACACCCGCCGGGCCACATTGCATAGCTGAGTGTACTAGAAGACGGATAATGTGAAAATATCTACTCTGCAGCAAATAAAATGAAAACAAGTGACCAAACAATGCCAACTCATCTAGGATGAAAAATTACCATTGTACCCCTAAGTGCGTGTATAAATAGAACATGATGGCAATTGAAAAAAAGCTAAGTAGTCTAAGGTAGAATTTAAGGTGGCTTTAGTTAGTTTTATTTTTCCTTGTTTTTAAGCTTCCCGAATAGTTTGTTTTTTAGCTACCATTTTTCTAATCTACTGTTGATGTCAACCTTTAAGTTTTATATTCTGTGAGAAACTTTATTTTTCCGTTTTCTTTTTCTTAGTATTTCACGTTAATTTCCATCCATTATGTTTTGTAGTCTCGGTTTCACAAGTTATTTTTTGTCTATGTTGAGTTTTTATCAATTTATTTTTCATGCAAAGCTCCCTCTCACCGATTAGTTTTATTTATTTAATTTTTTTTTCCTTCTCAAACTCTCAGGTTTGCATTTCTGGTTAGTGCCAAGAGGTTGGTTATTTGATGGTGTATCATGTTTATACAGGAGGCTAGTAGGATACATGAAAGAACCTAGTTCCCTTGTTCGTTACTGCATGTTTTAATTTTCTTTCTCTTTTACGTTCGGTTTGGTGTGCACCTTCACGAATCATATGCGAAGTTCAAATGTGCTAGCTGCCGCTTGAAAGAATGACTGGTGGTTGTAGTTCCTAATGTTGGTCTACTGTCGATTGGTGTTCATCCAGTAATAGTGTGTTGCTGATCGGAACAGGGACGAACTCCCTTCTCTGTTCTACTCTGTTTTTATTCATGTTTACTATTCATTTGATGTTTTGTTTTATTCTATATTAATTTTTTGTTTTCTACTGTAGTAGTTATGAGGCACGGGTCAAGGCAACTTAGAGTATTGTAAGCAGTGGCTGGACGGCACCGTGGTAGCAGCAAGGACAAGGGATGGTGGCGTATAGTAGTGCAGAATTGTGTTCCTCAGTTTCTATTATTTTTTTTAGAGGCGATTTTAGTTGCTCATATGTTTTTCTTGAGAAGTCTTAGTTTATATAGTTAGAGTAGAGTTTTCTTATATTTTCTTTGCAGCATTTACTTTGCTCTGTTATTAGTTTTAATATGTTTTTGTTATTGTATTATGTTGCCGGTTTGTTTATTTTCTTTGCAGGAAGTTGGCGTAGTGGGTTGATGATGAAATGTACGGTGTTCCTTGCTGTATCTTTTTTGCTGATGCGAGGACAGTGAAGGGCTATTGGTTTGCATTTGGCATGGACAACACTGCTGATGGAATGGAGCAAGGGAGGAGGTGGCGTGCCGGGGCTGTAGTGTGTGCTTAGTTGCAGTGAGCTGTGCAGAAAATGGAGCATGGATTGCTGATGATAGAAGCGAGGCAGTTGGTGACGTGCTGCAGATTCGGGTAGCAAATGTACAGCAGGCTGGTACCGAAAGCAGGAGATGGACATTGCAGAGGTCGCGAGCAGCACCTGGACACAGCAGAGCAGGAGTCGTTGGAATTTGCAGAGGACAACACCCAGGCCTGGAAATGATAACGTGTACAGTGCCAGTAGTCGGGATCGAGGCAGCTGGGAAGCTAAGCAAGGCCACGTCTTGCCCTTAGAATTGATACAAATTTTTATTTTCTGCTTTTATATTGTTTTGTTAAATGGTGCTTATACATTTTATTGTTTGTTAGTCTAGGTATATATTAATTTGCATATTAGTTTAATTTTCTTAGTTTATTAGTTTAAGGTTTAGTTTAATTTTATTAGTAGCTAATTTGTGACTATATTAGGATTAGGAATTAGATGTTGCATTTAGAATTAAATTAAAGTAAAATCATTTTATGCATGTTTTAAGTTTTCATTTTAAATTGAAAAATCCAAAAATATTTCTCATGCATTATTTAGATTTTGTTTTAGCGTTAGTAATTAGTTAGAGTTAGATTTAATTTACGATTATTTTATAGGTAGTGAATTTCTTACTTGCATTTAAGAATTTCCTTAAGTTAATAGGATTTTATTTCATTAGACTTTAGCTCAGTTTAATTTGCATTTCTATCAATTAGTTTAATTACATGCATATTTTATTTTTAGGATTGTTGAATTTTAGTTTAATTAATTTTGTTTTTTATTTTCATATTTGCATTTTTAATTGCGTTAATTAATTGTTTTAATTATCTTTTGTAAGTTGTTGCTTTTAATTACTCGGAGCTCTGTAAGTAATTTTCGCTCGGTTTTATTTTCTTTAATTTATAGTTTTTATTATTTACAGTATTTCTAGCCTTGTAGATCACCCACAAAAATTCATAATTTGCTAGGATATACTTAGGATAAGATTAACCGGTAGTTAATTAGGCTAATCACTTCTCTGTGGGACGATAATTCAGGACTCAAATCCCATTATTACTTGTACGACCCGTGCACTTGCGGATACACGTCTAGGTCACTTAGAGTGGGCACTAGTCTCGTATCAAGCTCGTTAATCTTAAGTGAAAAAAGCTCAACAAAAGGTTAACATAAACGAAATAAAGTGAAAAATGCAGAAGTAAGCCACCAATCAAAGAATACAAATAACTTGAAGCAAAAAATATGTGATGTAAGTCATCTAACTATAAATGCATGAACTTGAAGCGAAAAGGCGTGAAGTAAGTCATGCATAAAAAGAAAAAGCTTATAGCGAAAAATGCGCAAGGTAAGCCACAAAGACAAAAGCGCAAAAACTTGAAGCGAACAATGAGTGAGGTAAGCAATGCACTTGAAGAAAAAGGCCTAAAGCAAAAAATGCATGAAGTAAGTTGAGCATGTACTTGAAGCAAAAAGTGTATGAAGTAAGTCATGTTTGAAGATAAAAATGCAAAATTTGAAGAAAAAATGCATGAGATAAGCAAAACACATGAAAAAAGGCCTGAAGGGAAAAGTACGTAAGGAGGGCTACATATGGACTTGAAGCGAAAAATGTACAAAGTCATACATGAAGACAAAAATGCAAGGGTTGGAAGTAAATAATGCGCGAAGTAAGCTAGCATACAAATATGCAAGGACTTGGAATGAAAAACACACAAGGCAAGTCTAAATTATTATGTAAAGCATAATTAAGAAAAAGCAAGAACAGATGTGTGAATAAGTATAAGTTAAAGTTCTTTATAAAAAATTTAACTTTTTCATAAAGAACTATGAGCACCATCTATATACATACAAATTAAAGTAATGCAAACATGAAAATGAAAAATTATTCATTCCAAATTAAGTATTTACAGTGTCTTGTATTAGAATTTATTCTGTGCAAAGATAAACTGCGAGAAATAAAAACAAAAATTAAACTAATCAATGATAACAACATCTCAGACAGAAGAGGCTTCAAGATCAACCAAAACATCTTTAGCTCGATGTTGACCTGGAACAAAGGGTCAATAGTTTCCTGACTTTAAGTTACAATTATCTCAGTGATAGCAGGCAAAGAAGCTCTATCTGCTAAGCCGACATCCAAAGATTGTAGATTGTTACTATTCAATCCATCAAGAGCGCCAATCGCCTCAGGTGGATTGTGACAATTACATCGCGTCTACGGACCAGTAAGGTTAACTAGATCATCTTTGGTGTTTCTTTCTATGTTATCATAAGTATTGTCTGAATTTGGCTCGTACACCATCCAATTAGGATCTACATATCGCTCAACTTCTTCTAAGTATTAAAGCTAAAGAAACTTATTCCTGACCTTCTCGACTATAGCCAAGATCGTGCGAGATAAAACCCATATTTCACAAGACCGACCAAGTAGATTTCTTTTTTCTTATGACACTTTTTTGAAAATCGATATTCCTTTATTGCTTTAGCATGTATACGATCATATTCTTCTTTGCTTAGAGAGGATGAAGGTCGACTATGTAACCTTATGATATCTTCCTCCATCCTCTGGTTAAGATCAAAAAATGTTTGATGATCATCGAGGAAAGCAACATACTTCGATGGCAGAGCTGTTAGTTTAGTAGAGGCAGAGTTGAATTCATCCTTATAGTGCTTCAATGATAAAACTTTAACCTTCTCAACCTCAACGTCACCTTAGACATGAGCCAAGTCACGGGACAACCTCTCATTTTCTTTCTGTAACCTTTCAACCCATGTAAGAAGTCCAATCAGCTGCTTATTTGAATTCATAAGCTTAAGCTTTTCATGTCACAGTTGCTCAAGCTCTTTTTTAGTATTTAGCTAGGAAGTATGATGCTGGGTATTCAAGGTAACCACCTATTGAGCAAGCGGCAAAATAAGAAATATCAAAACCAGCGAACTTGTGAGACATGTTTAGTATCAAAATATATAAATTTGAAAAATTACCATCATCGCCTCTACTTCAGCTTAGTCTTTGTCGTTAAGGAAGCTCTTGAATAACATAACTTCGTCTCTAGGGAGAATAGTTGACCAACCTAAGCGAAAAGCTACCCCAAGTCCACTATAAAGTCATTGTCATTGACCTTAGGATAAACTCAGAAGTCCTTGATTGAAATTTATCCTCCGTCCACTGTGAAGTGAGTGAAGTTTGGAGGAGCGATAATTAGAAGAACAAGCCTATCACGTATCCTTTCCTCAATATAAAGATGCCTATGTATCTTCCCAATGGGTCTCAAGGCATTGTAATTCGCCCAATAATGTTGGGGAGATTGATCAGTAGTCACCGACTCATCTTGACCGACGGAGAAGGTTTATGGGCTGTTAACTTGCCTTTCTCATGCGTTAAAGCTTGATACTAGTTGGAACCTCCGATGAAAGTAGGAAAAGGAGGAGTTGGAGCATGAAAGCCCCAGGGATTGGAACCTTAGAGTGTAGTTGCTTTTTGGGAGGATCCTCGGGATGTAACCTCAACGTTCTTTTTTCCTATTTAGTGCTTGCATGATGTTGCTCATTTTAGCGAAAAGGACAATAAGTAATATCATTACCTTCCAAAGAGCATTTTACAAAAACGTTAAAGCAGATAAAAGTTACCATCAGGATAATCTAAAAACTCCTATAGTGACTTTATTTTAGATAGTGACTCTTTTTCATTGAAAACCATAAAAGTGGACCCGAACCCTTCCTAATCGCTATCTTTATCAAAAGTGTCACCCCTTGAATCAGATTCATTATTAAGGGTACATGCACCCTCCCTTTGAGACCTAAGGTTACCTAAGCTTAGTTCGTCGAGTATAAGGGCTTATTGTTTTACAACAAGTTCTAGGGGAGCATGGGAAACGTCTGCAGGAATGATTTTAAAGTTTCATCCTGCAGCTAAGAGGTTTTCTTGAGTTAAGAGGGTAGATAGATCAATTGGCTCCTCAACACAAAGCCACTCGATCAAATTGCTTAGCTATTTGCTCAAAATTGAGACCCTTAGGTCTCCAGTGGCCTTATGCCCAGGGTCCAATGCATAAGAATCCCCAAATCTTAGATCTCATAAGCCACTCCGACTCAAAGCTATGAAGCGTGTTAGGAAGCACCTTAAATAGCCTATTTCTAAAATAAGGCTCAGAAACATTCTGAAGAGAGTAAAGAATCATCCCAGTTATTCTTCAAACTATAAAAAAAGTGCTGAGAAAGGGAAGCATGGGATCAACACCTCTATTGCAACAATAAACAGTAAAGCTCGTTAGCTGGGCCTAGCCGTACAAGTGAAGGAGAGAAGGGACAGTCCTTTGTTCTCGAAGAAAGGCAACTCCAAAGTTAGAAATGGGAAAATAAAGTCCTAACTCTAAGAAAGCCCTATGGACCGCTAACTGACTAGACACACTAGCTAGAGATCTTCCGTTTGGATCATAGAGCCTATAAGCGTAACCATTAGGGGTGGGTAATTATTCCTAATTTCCTCTAAGTCTAACCCAGACAAATTAGAGCTGATCCTATCTCAAGTTGTTTGCTGCGACTGTGACCAGCCATTGAGAAAGACTAAGGAAAAAACCTAAGAAGACTCTAAGACACTTAGCGGTAGAGTAGGTGGCATGATGTGGCGATAGAGTGTGGTAGGATAAGGGTAGTGGCGACAAAGTTAATGATAGACTTACTAGAGGAGTAATCAAGTCGAGTCGAGTCGATACAATGAGGTGCTCGAGCTCGAGTTTGACTCAAGAAATCGATGCTCAATACTCAATTCAAGCTCAGTCCAACCTTATTTTTTAAGCTCGAGCTCGTCTCGAGATTAAAATCGAGCTAATCAGGCCCGTTAAATTAGGCTCGATTATCCAAGCTTGATTCTTATGCTTGAACTCGAGCTTAAAATTATTATTAATTAAATAAAATAAAAGATAATATTTTTTACAACAAGTCAACAATAACACTGAAATCTTTACACAAAAATCAAATTAAATAATGTACAAATCACACACAACACCACCCTTGTCTGACAAATTATAAAGTCTTAGTCTCTTAGCTAATTATGAAATTATAAAAATAAACAACAAAAATAATAACATCACCACCACACCACAAACAGAAATGAAACATGTAGCAACAACACCTACAATAATAATAAGACTGAAACTATGTAAGAAAATTCAAACTAAATATTATGGTGTTGGAAACAACAAACAACAGCCAATACATAAACAACATGTCTATCTTACATCTAACTTTTCCTTTGGATTTCTACAAAAACGTGTGGAAATGGGAAAAAATCAAAGTTCTTGAATACGCACGTTTCCTTGTTTCCTAGTTTGCATAGCTATACAAAAGTTCAAAGACGAATAGTCAATGGTGACAATCAAAGTATAGCCTCTGTAATAAATTTTAAACATATGTTCTCATAAACTCTTACACATCAATTTCTTTTGTCAAACGATTAATTGTTATTTTTCAGATCAGAGGTATACTAAAGCTGCATTTTCAAATCAGTTTTTTTACTACTCTTTTAATTTATTTAAGTCAACATGAAAGTATTGAAGGTACGTGTGACGCCCTGAAAGCGCGAAAAATAGGGCAAATTTAAAACTTATTTACATCAATACACATTTCTGGGTGCATTCATGTGCAGTGTCATGCATCATCATACATAAATTATAAAACTTTCACCTCAGGATCTCATCATCTAATATTTATATGTCATACCATATACATTCCTCAATTCAAAGTTAATTAATCCTAATACATCCCATACATCATTGTTCATCAAGTGTCTGTAAATACAACTTTAGTCTGAGTACATGAAATATTAAAGTATACCTCAAAATACAATATACGGCTTGGAGCTCAAGTCCTCCACTAGCCACTACTCCATACATCGCAGGAAACACTCTTCACTTGAAGAAATCTGGGGGGATATAAAAATAGGGTGAGCTTCTATATCGCTCAGTAAGGGGGTAAGAGACTTGTTACAAAATCATCAATTACACAGCACAATCATTTTGTTTTGTAGGTGAAACTCAATAAGCTCAATAGAAAATGTAGCATTAAATCATTAAAACATCATTATCATCTCATTTCTCTAAGATCATGTAGAAACACTAGAGTAAATATCTCAGTACAAAAACCATAGTTACAAGCATCTGGAAATCAGGATGCGATAATGATACATTATAGAAATCACCTCAGTAATGATGCACGTGGCACAGCCACAAAACATAATCTCATTTGTAAAACGGAGACTAGGCAAATAAAACTCGAACAAAAACATCGTCATGGCACATCAAAATAATCTTCTCTGGGTGCGCATCCCAAGTATCCTCAAAAGAGGGAACGTTGACAATATGGTCGTGTACATGGTGTATTAGTCTTAAGTATTACCAGAATAAGGCCCGGACTTAGATGCTACCAGAGCAAGGCCTCTCCTCATGCACACTATCGGTCTTACATGGCTCGGACTTACATGCTACCAAAGCAAGGCCACCCAACGCTACCAAAGCGGGGTTCATCTCACGTTACCAGAATGGAGGCATCTCTCGCTGTCAAAGCGGAGGAATATCGGACTTACATGCTACCAGAGTAAGGCTCGGACTTACATGCTATCAAAGTAAGGTCTGATGTGCAATCACATTACACGCCTAAGTCTCAATAACAGCCATTATCATATAAAACCGTTTTACATTCATGTAAAGTTCATAATGGTTTCTCTCATAAAACTCATCTGAAAACCCTTTTGTAATCATCACAAAACATGTCAAAATCGAGCTCAAACCAGCAAAACCATGCACACATTTCTCAAATCTTAGTACACCTTAACGTAGAGCCCAAATCCTGTTTCATAATTTAAACTCAAACGGTTTGTAAAATAATTTCACATTTTGTTTACAACTCATAAAAATTGGGCCATAACTGGCTATAAAACCGTGTACAATAAATCAATCACAACTCGTAAAACATACTTATTTCTCAAAACGTTTCATGCTACAATTATCATCACAAAATCACACAAACAATGAGTTTTAAGTTTTCCCTTACCTCGTTGCACCTTGTATAGTGCAATCATTTTTTCCTAACGACGGCCTAACCTCGTATTCCTCTCCGGAACTCCCGGGCTATCCAAACGATGTAAAAACATCATCAACACATCATCACATTGTCTCTAATCTCAACATCGAGTATAATTGCTCACATTCTCATAATTTCTCAATACCTCAATGATTCTAACAACCCTAACCATTTTCAGCCTACTCATCACAAATCTACAGCCACAATTGCAGAAATCTACTTCCAAATCAAGGATTAAAGCTTAGAAATTTACCCAAAACTTGTGAAGTGCTCAATTCATGCCTCAGCTCAAATCGTCCTTCAATTTCCAAGTATGTTTTTCTCCTTTTGATGAGGAACAACTTTTCCTCTTGCCACAACCTCTGATTCAACCAAAAATGGGTGTTTTGAAGGAGAAAGAAAGCTAGGGATTTTGGTCTTTGGAGAGAGAAGATGAATTCTAGTAAAAACACTGGGGTCCTTATATAGGCAAAAGGCAGGAGATCGATCAGCTCTTGTAGGAGATCGATCTGCCTTTGAATTTGGGAACGTTTTGAGCACTTTTTATGCCTACCAGATCGATCTATCGTGGGGGCAAGATCGATCTCATAATCTTGAGGAGATCGATCTGCTCCTAGTGAAGAGATCGATATGCATTCTATAGAAACATATGGAGATCGATCTGCTCTTGTTGGAGATCTATCCCTTTAAGGCAAAATCACAAGAAGATCGATCTGCTTTCATTGAAGATCGATTTGCTGGTTTAAATTTTTCATTCCTTGTCACTTTGGCCTACCAGATCGATCCTCTCTTCTCCAAGATCGATCTAGCCTCATAGTTTCACACTATGGTTGTACACTTGGTAAAAAATCTCCATGTATAATTGTCATAGTTTACTCCATTGATTATTTCTCATTCAATACTCATACATCACTTCAATTTATGAGTACATCACATTTAACTCAATCAATTACACTTTATGTTCACATTACATAATTAGATGTGTACAAAATTCTCAGGTCTCACATCCTCCCCACCTTAAAAGAATTTGGTCCTCCAAATTCAACTCGACTCGTCAAACAAATGGAGGTATTTCACTTACATGAGGTTTTCCAACTCCCAAGTTGCCTCTTTCATTGAATGATGCTTCCATAGAACTTTCACTAATATGATGCTTTTAGTCCGAAGCACCTTCTCTTTCCTATCATGGATTCGAACGGGTTCCTCAGTGTAGCTCATGTCCTCTTGTATGTTTATCTCTTCATGCTCTATGACATGAGAAGGGTCCGGGTGGTACTTCTTCAACATAGATACATGGAAGACGTTGTGTATCCCAGACATCTGTGGGGGTAATACCAACTTGTAGGCTACCTCTCCCACACTCTCAAGAATCTCGAATGGCCCAATGTATCGAGAACTCAATTTTCTTTTCTTTCCAAATCTCATGATATCCTTACTGGGTGATATCTTCAGAAATACTGCATCACCAACATCAAACTCAAGTGGCCATCTACGCACATCTAAGTAGCTTTTCTGTCTACTATGTGCAGCCTGTAATCTCTCACATATAAGTTTCACACTCTGTACAGCCTGTTCAACAAGTTCGGGAGCATTTATCTTTTTGTCACCCACTTCTTCCCAAGCTACTAGGGATCTACACCTCCTACCATATAGAGCCTCAAAAGGTGTGATTCCAATACTCGTGTGATAGCTATTATTATACGCAAACTCTGCTAGGGGTAGGTGATCATCCCATGATCCTTTAAAATCCATCGTGCTCACCCTCAGCATATCCTCCAGGGTCTGAATAGTCCTTTTTAACTAACTATTTGTCTAAGGATGATAGGCGGTACTAAAACTCAATCGAGATCCCATGGACTCCTGAAAATGGGTCTAAAATCGGGAGGTAAATCGAGAATCTCTGTCAAAAGTAATACTCACTGGAGCTCCATGTAATCTAGCTGTCTCGCTGATATATAACACAGCTAAGGCATCCACAGTATCTGTGCTCTTGATGGCAAGGAATTGGGCACTTTTTGTCAGTCTAACCACTATGACCCATATAGCGTCACGACCTCTTCGGGTCATCGGTAAACCCATAATAAAGTCCATGGTGACATGCTCCCATTTCCATGTTGGCACAGGTAAAGGATGTAATAATCCTTCGGGCTTCTGATGCTTAACCTTCACTTGCTGACACACTAAACATCTGGCCACATAATTTACCACGTCTCACTTCATACCACTCCACCAGTGCACCTTTCTCAAATCTCGGTACATCGTAGTACTCCTGGGTGCATGGTGTATCATGAGCAGTGAGATTCTCTCAGTATCTGTTTCTTCAGGGTATCATCATCCGATACACAAATTCGTCCTCTAAATTTCAACAATCGATAATCACTGACTATAAGATCCGACTGTGAAGTCTGCTCAACTTGGCTAACCATATCAATCAACCTCTGATCATCATGCTGCTCAGTTCTAATCGATCCATGATCCTGGACTCTATTCGCAGGCTAGCAAAAAATTCAGTCTCTATCTCTTTAACTCTGATCCAAAGTTCGACGAATTGCTCCAATAAATCTCATTCCCTGATTATCATAGCAGATATCATATTCTTCCTCCTCAGGGCATTAACAACTACATTTTCCTTCCTCGGATGGTATAGAATCTCATAGTCGTAATCCTTAAGGAGTTCCATCCATCTCCTTTGTCTCATATTTAACACTTTCTGATCAAACAGATACCTCAAACTCTTGTGGTCGTGAAGATCTGGAATCTTTCCTCATATAACTAGTGCTGCCAGATCTTTAAGGCAAATACCACAACGACTAACTCTAAATCATGAGAGGGGTAATTCCGCTCATGATCTTTCAACTGTCGTGATCCATAGGTGACCACTCTTCTGTGCTGCATGAGCATACATCCCAATCCTTGATGGAAAGCATCACTATACACTAAAAATCCTCCTAATCCCTCAGGGATAGTCAACACAGGCGTCGCTGTTAATCTCCTCTTTAATTCCTGAAAATTAAGCTCACATTGATCAATCCATATGAACGGAGTCTCTTTGCGCATGAGCTTGGTCAAAGGTGTGGCAATCTTGAAAAATCCCTCAACAACTCTTCTGTAATACCCTGCCAAACTAAGGAAACTTTGTACCTCGGTAACCGTGTAAGACCCACTTTGTATGTACATGTTGCTATATTCCTTATGATTCATGCGATGTACATTCCTATATATTCATTGAATCATAAGAAGAGCTTTGACTGAATTAAATTTGCAAGAAGAATAAAATGAAATATCAGTGAATGCCGGAAGTAGTCAAATACGGGCCGAAATGGCCACAAGCCAAACGAAAATGATCAAAATGAATTTAACCGAAAATACGAAATTAAAATAAGAAAAGATGGTGGATGTATGAAGGACAGTCAGGTTAATTTGGTTTCGAAACAAGCGTAGGGGTAAAACGGTCAAAAGATAAAAATTCATGATAAATTCAGTAAGAAAATTTTAATTAAAAATAAGGATTTAGGATATCTTGATCAATAATGAGGAAATTATATAATTTTGAGTCCAATTGATCAAGATCCAAAATTTTTAGAAATACCAAAAAGTCACTCGGCACAATATCCCAAAAATACGGAGAAATTATACAGGAAAAAGGGTTAAAAATATAATAAACAAATTAAATTAATGTATTTGGAATAAAATAATAGAATTGTAGATATTTTTAGATTATTTTAGACTATTTTAATGAATATTATAATAATAAAATAATTTATAAATAATAATAATAAAAAAAAACAACAAACGGAAATCTGAAATCGAGAGAACCCAAAACAGAAAACCAACAACAACCCGCGAAGAACCTGAGACCACCGAGGGAACACCGGCGATCGATGACCTCCGACGAAGCCACTAGGAGGAAGAGGATAGGCCGACGATCACGTGGACACCGGAGACACGCCGTCAGGTGATCGGAAACCGTCGATCGGAGCGAAGGAAAAGTCGAGGAGAAACGGGCCGATTCCCGGTGAACCACGGCGGCTGGGCTTGAACGGAGGTCACCGACGAGTTCAGGGGGAGGAGCCGGTCCTTTTGAGACCGGTATCGACCGACAAAACTGTCGAAAACGCCGACGACGGCAAAAGGCTGAAACGGTGCCGTTTGGTTGGAGGGAAAAGGAAGGAAAATGGGAAGGAAAGGAAAAGAAAAGAAAAGAAAAGAAGGAAAAAAAGAAAGAAAAAAGGAAAGAAAAATTACCGAGGACGACTCGAGATTCGGGTAAATTGACCGAGGGTCGAGATTGACCTACGGGTAAATTCCAAAAATTTAATTAATATTATATTTAATGGAAAATAACCCGGATTTACCTAATTGTGCAGTTTTCGATAAAGCCCGAACGAGAGTCGATTGAGCTCCGATTCTCGTACCCCGCATCATATTGGGTAAGTATATTTTAATTACGGTAATATGAGTCCTTTAATACAGAGTTTTGATTATTTTACGAAATTTACGGATTAATTCTGTATAAAAAGGGATATTAATCGGATTTGCAACGTAATTACCGTAAATAGTATACGGGCTATCCAATAAGTTTAGAACGAAGCCCGATGATTATTGGTAAGCTGAATAAGCCCAGTAAACCCGAAGAAGGGATTTAATAAGTATAAACGGGCTGAAAACGGGCCCAAGGCCCATTAAAGTGCAATCGGCCCAATAAAGTAAAATTGGCCCAGTACGTTAGATTCGATCAGTAAATGTGATATACTGATAAAGATAATTGAATTGACCCCAATTATGTGGTTATATACAGTTTCGTAGACTTGGTTGACGCGCAGTTGGATCGAGAGATCGAGTATTATCGAGACGAGATAAGGTTGCGCGTGATTCCAGGTAAGAAAATTTTGTAGGTGCATAGAGGTTTCTATAAGTATTTTTTAGGGGATTTACAGGGTCTAGAATTTCTTAAAGTATCTAGAAACGAAATAATAATTTTTACAAAAATCGGGGCATTGGTGAATATAGAAAAAAGACAATTTTGCCCCTGAGAGCAAATTTTACAAAAAGGGTAGTAAGGCAGATAAATTGCATGATTATCATGTTTTTAATGTTTTATATGAATGTATGGCTTTGGTTTAAGCAAATATGCACATAGGTTGGCTGCTGATTTCATGAATTATACGAAAGGGTACCGGTTTGTACCGGTTACGATTTTAAAAGATGTTTTATTAAAATTGAGCCACCTATCATATTTACATGAGTAAAAAGAGTACTAGAGTCTTACTTGCACTAAATTTTACAGATTTATTACTCATGAAAAGTCGTACTGGAGTATTGCTCGTACGAGAAATTTGTGTGTGCACAAAACCGTGGTAGAGCTTCACTCGCATGAGATTTTAGATATCATGATATGCATAGCGTCGTACTGGAGCTTCGCTCGCACTAGAAGTGAGTTGACATGCATATAGTCATGCGGAAGCCTCCTGTAGACTGTGTGTCGCAGAGAGTTGAGATGCTCACACATATACTTTGAGACATGGGTTGGTTATCGACATAGTATTGGGGTGGATAAGACCTACGGCAGGCGCCCCCAGACTATGATATGGGTCCACGGAGTACGTTGTACCGTGTATGTCACACGGAGTACGCTGTACCATGCAGTCATGATGACTCGATGATGTTATTTGATATTCTGGAGAGTAGGAATTGACCCCACCTCCCGTTGCAGTTGTGATGCCTCGCACACCGGGATCCGTGTAGCCTGGGATCACAGGGACAAATTATGGCCATAGTCCTCGATTTTCATACAGTAACCTACATGCCTCACATGATATCATACAGTCTGGATAGACCAAGACAAACCCGATGGAGGGGTAATGTCCCGATTTATGCTTTTAAAAGAGATGTGATTTAATGAATCAAGGTATTCCCGAGTGATGGGTTTAGCCTTGATGTGGTTGTTTTATGATGAAACAAATAAGTTTTAACGTGATGAGTTTATGATTAAACAAATAAGTTTTAAAGTGAAGAGTTTATGATGAAACTAATAAGTTTTAATGTGACGAGCATGAGATGTCATACATGATGATTTTTCCATGTTGGTTTTATATGTCAACTACATGATTTCTCTTATATGATATACACACATGTGGCATCGTTTTAGTCATACCTCATGCTCCAAATATAAGCGATTTTATATCATGACATTATCAGCACGTAGATAGTATAGTTATCTACCTGCTTACATTATTGGCTTACTGAGCAAGTTTCGCTCACCCTTTCATTATCCACCCTCCACAGAGCATCTACAGTAGTCGAGAGCGGGTAGAGACTGCATCCCTGGTTATCCACTGCTCCCATCGCGAATCAGGTATACACATCG
Organism: Firmiana major; assembly: GCA_033439115.1. Classification (NCBI taxonomy): domain Eukaryota; kingdom Viridiplantae; phylum Streptophyta; class Magnoliopsida; order Malvales; family Malvaceae; genus Firmiana; species Firmiana major. The sequence continues at coordinate 7,833,845 of CM065902.1, read as the reverse complement.
TACAATTTTGTATCTAAACAATTAATAGCACAGTTTTGTAACGAATGTAATTATGGGGGATGTAAATATATGGAAACATCTGTACATACAGTTGTATAATATATGTACTTAGTATTACACTGTCTGAAATTCTAACATGATTACCATGGTAAGAATGATATGATCAAATGGGATAAGAGTTGGGATTATTACTGACTCATAACCCAACTCGTTAAAAATGGAATTTGTCACGAATAGGTGAAAAGTATAGAAAAAAAAATTTGTAGTGATTTTGTTAGAACGGGTCGTGACAAACCATCCTCGATCTTTCCTAATTAAACACAGCCTCCACTTTAACTGGATCAACTGATACTCCTTCCTCTGAAACTATATGACCAAGGAAAGCTATCTGATCCAGCCAAAACTCACACTTACTAAGCTTTCCATATAATTGCTTATCTCGGAGTATCTGAAGTACTAACCATAATTGTTACGCGTGCTCCTCATAAGACTGAGAGTACACCAAGATATCATTAATAAAGACTATCACAAACTTATCTAGATAGTCGTTGAACACTTCATTCATTAACCTCATAAAGGTTGCAGGGGCGTTCGTCAATCCAAAGAGCATCACTAGAAATTCATAATGGTCATACCTTGTCCTGAAGGCAGTCTTCGGAATATCTTCCTCCTTAATCCTCAATTGGTGATAGCTCGATCTTAAATCAATCTTAGAGAAGACTGAGGCCCCTCTCAACTGATCAAGTAGATCGTCAATCCTCGGTAATGGGTATTTATTCTTCACCGTGGCTTTATTCAATAGTCAGTAGTCTATGCATAATTTGAGACTACCATCCTTCTTCCTTACGAATAATACTGGTACTCCCCACTGTGAGACATTGGGTCTAATAAATCCCTGATTCAATAACTCCTGTAGTTGTTTCGTCAATTCCTCTAATTCTACTAATGTCATCCTATACGGAGGTCTAGAGATAGGCTGAGTATTCGGTACCAAATCAATGGTAAACTGCAACTCACTCTCTGGTGGTAAACCAGGCAACTCATCTGGGAAAATATCCAAAAATTCATACACCACGGGTATATCCTCAATCCTCGGATGTTCCCGATTATCATTCGAGACGAGCACTTCATAACCTTCACATTAAAAACAAATTTAATACTCTCAAAAGGTAACATCATAAATTTCAAATTGCTTACAAAAATTTTGCACTTTTATTTTCTCAATATTTCAAACGTACACTGTAAGGTTCAGGTAGAAAGAAAGTTATTATCTTAGTATAGCAGTCTAAACTCACTCGATTGGTTGCCAGCCAATCCATTCACAAAATCACATCGAACCCATATATATTTAACATCATTAGATCTGCTAACATTACTCTATCTCCCACCTTTATTTCACATCCTCTACATATCACATCTGTTCTCTGGGACTCACGCATAGGGGTATTTACATGTAGGATATACTCTAGAGGTTCAAACTTCAAAATTAAACTACGTGCAAAATTCTCAGAAATAAACGAATGCGTGGATCCCGGATCAATCAACACATGAGCCTTATGATTACAGACAGAGAGTGTACATCTTATAGTTTCTGCAGAAGTGTGCTATTTCCTTATCCAGACCGAACACACGTCCTACTGTGACGGGTTTCTTTCCTTTCTCTGCAACAGTGGCCCGTCTCAAAGGATTCACTCTCTGAGGCTGCTTACTGGTAGGCTCCGGAGCATGTGGTCTCTGAGGTTAAGGACAATCTTTTACTCTATGACCCATGTCTCCACATCTAAAACATCCACGGATCAACCTAGTACAACTTCCCTCATACGGTCAACCACAATCTCTACAAACTCTTGTCTCAGGTCTGACATCTCGAGGGGTCTACCTAATGATGGGATAAGCTCTAGGGCTCTCCAATCTGCCCTTCTAGACCTCAATCCCTCCTCTTCAGAAGGAACCTCTCCGAACATCTGTCTAAGAAATCGCTAGCCTCTTGCCCTTATCCCTAGTTACTGCTCTGAACTAATTTTTGGATTGTACCATTTCGATTCCCCTCTCAATCTCTTGTGCTCGTCTCAGAGCATCTCCAAACTCAGTAATACACAGTCCTATCAATCGATCTCTGATGAGCTTTAGTCCATATACAAATCTCTCGGTGTGGAGCTCTTCATCTTTAAAGGTCTCTGGATCATATTTCAATAGAGTGGTAAATCAACTCTCTTAATTATCCACAGACATCTCGTCCTGTACCAGACTCAAAAACTTAGCCTGCATCCTTCACTGGGCAGCTTGTGGTACATATTGGGCTCTAAAGGCCTTCTGAAACTCTTCCTAGCTAATCACATCCTGGCGGGACATCAGAATACTCTGAGTAGTATCCCACCAATCTCGAGCTCTCCCTTTCAACATATAAGCACCCATACTGACCCTCTCAACATCAATGCACCCCAATGGTCAAATATGACTCTAAACTCAGTCAGCCACTCCTCAGCCTCTACGAGATCCTTTCTCCCCTTAAATGCGGGTGAATTCATTTTCAAAAAGTCCCTCAGTCGGATCATACTTCTGTCATCGGGCTGAGTAGTGGAGGAACCGGGTCCATCTGTACTGGGGGCGCAGGAGGTCCTTGGAGTGGTGTAGGAGTGGTACCCGAGGTATTAACTCCAAAATGTTACGCAAATAGCACTGCCATCGGTTCAAAACCCTACTGCATATCTTTCTCAATCCGGTTAAATCAAGAGTTAGGACTCTCCGATTGTAGGGCAGGTGGCGGAGGTGGCTCTGCCTGCCTCCTCGAACAACCTCGTCATCCACTCATTTTTAATCTCAATATGTTCCTGCGTATACACATCAAACTTGATTGAAATTTCAATCCTTAATTTCAATTCATGACCAGACTTATACAGACACTTAGGATGTATCCTATTTCACTTAACCGACACTGACAGTACTAAACACCCTAATCTCTGATAATAAATAAACTCTGTGATGCCCCGGAAGCGCGAAAAATAGGGCAAATTTAAAACTTATTTACATCAATACACATTTATGGGTGCATTCCGGTGCAGTGTCATGCATCATCATACATAAATTATAAAACTTTCACCTGAGGATCTCATCATCTAATATTTATATGTCATACCATATACATTCCTCATTTCAAAGTTAATTAATCCTAATACATCCCATACATCATTTTTCATCAAGTGTCTGTAAATACAACTTTGTTCTGGGTACATGAAATGTTAAAGTATACCTTAAAATATAATATACGGCCAGGAGCTCAAGTCCCCCACTAGCCACTACTCCGTACGTCACAGGAAACACTTTTCACTTGAAGAAATCTGGGGGGATATAAAAATAGGGTGAGCTTCTAAATCGCTCAATAAAGGGGTAAAGGACTTGTTACAAAATCATCAATTACACAACACAATCATTTTGTTTTGTAGTTGAAACTCAATAAGCTCAATTGAAAACGTAGCATGAAATCATTAAAACATCATTATCATCTCATTTCTCTAAGATCATATAGAAACACGAGAGTAAATATCTCAGTACAAAAACCATAGTTACAATTATATGGAAATCAGGATGTGATAATGGCTTTTCTCGTAAGAACTCGATAGAAATCACCTCAGTAATGATGCACGTGGCACAGCCACAAAACACAATCTCATGTGTAAAACGGAGACTAGGCAAATAAAACTCAGATAAAAACATCTGTCATGACACATCAAAATAATCTCCTCTGGGTGCGCATCCCAAGCATCCTCAAAAGAGGGAACGTCGACAATATGGTCGTGTACATGGTGTCTTGGTCTTACGTGTTACCAAAACACGGCCTGGACTTACATGCTACCAAAGCAAGGCCCGATGTGCGATCACATGACACGCCTAAGTCTCAATAACAGCCATTATCATATAAAATTGTTTTGCCTTCACGTAAAGCTCATAATGGTTTCTCTCATAAAATTCATCTGAAAACCCTTTTGTACTCATCACAAAACATGTCAAAATCGAGCTCAAACCGATAAAACCACGCACACATTTCTCAAATTTCAGTATGTCTTAATGTAGAAGATCGATATGCTCTTGTAGGAGATCGATCCCTTTAAGGCAGAATCACAAGAAGATCGATCTGCTTCCATTGGATATCGATTTGCTGGTTTAAATTTTTCATTCCTCGTCACTTTGGCCTACCAAATCGATCCCCTCTTCTCCAAGATCGATCTAGCCTCATAGTTTCACACTATGGTTGTACACTTGGCATAAAATCTCTATATATAATTGCTATAGTTTACTCTATTGATTATTTCTCATTCAATGCTCATACATCACTTCAATTTATGAGTACATCACATTTAGCTCAGTCAATTACACTTCATATTCACATTAAATAATTAGATGTGTACAAAATTCTCAGGTCTCACATCCTTCCCACATTAAAATAACTTGGTCCTCCAAATTCAACTCTACTCATCAAACAAATGGGGGTATTTCTCCTTCATGAGGCTTTCCAACTCCCAAGTTGCATCTTTCATTGAGTGATGCTTCCATAGAACTTTCACTAATAGGATTCTTTTAGTCTGAAGCACCTTCTCTTCCCTATCAAGGATTCGGACGGTTCTTCAGTGTAGCTCATGTCCTCATGTATGTTCATCTCTTCATACTCTATGACATGAGAAGGGTCCGGGTGGTACTTCCTCAACATAGATACATGGAAGACGTTGTGTATCCCAAACATCTGTGGGGGTAATGCCAACCTGTAGGCTACCTCTCCCACTCTCTCAAGAATCTCGAATGGCCCAATGTATCGAGGACTCAATTTCTCGTTCTTTTCAAATCTCATGATACCCTTACTCGGTGATATCTTCAGAAATACTACATCACCAACATAAAACTCGGGTGGCCGTCTACACACATCCGCGTAGCTTTTCTGTCTACTCTGTGCAACCCGTAATCTCTCACATATAAGTTTCACACTCTTTACAACTTGTTCAATATGTTCAGGAGCATGTATCTTTCTGTCACCTACTTCTTCCCAAGCTACTAGGGATCTACACCTCCTACCATATAGAGCCTCAACAGGTACCATTCCAATACTCGCGTGATAGCTATTATTGCACGCAAACTCTGCTAGGGGCAGGTGATCATCCCATGATCCCTTAAAATCCATCGTACATGCCCTCAACATATCCTCCAGGGTCTAAATAGTCCTCTCTGACTGGCCATCTATCTGAAGATGATAGGTGGTACTAAAACTCAATCGAGATCCCATGGACTCCTGAAAATGGGTCTAAAATTTAGAGGTAAATTGGGAATCTCTATCAGAAGTAATACTCACTGAAGCCCCATGTAATCTAGCTATCTCGCTAATATATAACTCAGCTAAGGCATCCACAGTATCTATGATCTTGATAGCAAGGAAGTGGGCACTTTTTGTCAGTCTATCCACTATGACCCATATAGCGTCACGACCTCTTCGGGTCCTCGGTAATCCATAATAAAGTCCATGGTGAGATGCTCTCATCTCTATGTTGGCACAGGTAAAAGCTGTAATAATCCTCTGGGCTTCTTATGGTCAACTTTCACTTACTGGCGCACTAAACATCTGGCCATATAATCTGCCAAGACTCACTTCATACCACTCCATCAGTACACCTTTCTCAAATCTCGGTACATCTTAATACTCCCTAAGTGCATGGTGTATCGCGAGCAGTGGGATTCCTTGACTATCTGTTTCTTCAGGGTATCATTGTTCGATACACAAATTCATCCTCTGAATCTCAATAATCCATCCTCACTGACTATGAGATCCGACTGTGAAGTCTGTTCAACTTGGCTAACCATATCAAGGCCTCTCCTCATGCACACTATCGGTCTTACATGTTACCAAAGCAAGGCTTGAACTTACATGCTACCGAAGCAAGGCCACCCAGCGCTACCAGAGTGGGGGTCATCTCACGTTATCAAAACTGAGGCATCTCTCGCTGCCAAAGCGGAGGAATATCGAACTTACATGCTACCAGAGTAAGGCCCGGACTTACATGCTACCAAAGCAAGGCCCGATATGCGATCACATGACATGCCTAAGTCTCAATAACGTCATTATCATATAAAACTGTTTTGCCTTCACGCAAAGCTCATAATGGTTTCTCTCATAAAACTTATCTGAAAACCCTTGTGTACTCATCACAAAACATGTCAAAATCGAAATCAAACCTGCAAAACCACGCACACATTTCTCAAATCTCAATATGCCTTAACGTAGAGCCCAAATCCCGTTTCACATTTTAAACTCAAATGGTTTGTAAAACAATTTCACACTTTATTTACAACTCATAAAAATTAGGCCCCAACCTGCTATAAAATCTTGTGTAATAAATCAATCACAACTCATAAAACATGCTTGTTTCTCAAAACATTTCATGCTACAATTATCATCAGAAAATCACATACACAATGAGTTTTAAGTTTTCCCTTACCTCGTTGCACCTCGTATAGTGCAATTATTTCCCCCTAACAACGGACTAGCCTCGCATTCCTCTCCGAAACTCCCGGGTTGTCCAAACGATGTAAAAACATCACCAACACATCATCACATTGTCTCTAATCTCAACATCAAGCATAATTGCTCACATTCTCATAATTTCTCAATACCTCAATGATTCTAACAACCCTAATCATTTTCAGCCTACTCATCACAAATCTACAGCCACAATTGCAGAAATCTACTTCCAAATCAAGGATTAAAGCTTAAAAATTTGCCCAAAATTTGTGGAGCGCTCAATTCATGCCTCAGCTCAAATTGTCCTTCGATTTGTTCTCCTTTTGATGAGGAACAACTTTCCCTCTTGCCAGAACCTCTGATTCGAACGAAAATGGGTGTTTTGGAGGAGAAAGAAAGTTAGGGATTTCTATTTTTTAGAGAGAGAAGATGAATTTCAACAAAAACATGGGGGTCCTTATATAGGCAGAAAGCAGGAGATCGATCTGCTGTTGTAGGAGATCGATCTGTATTTGAATTTGGGAACGTTTTGGGCACTTTTTATGCCTACCAGATCGATCTGTCATGGGGGCAAGATCGATCTCATAATCTTGAGGAGATCGATCTGCTCCTTGTGAGGAGATCGATCTGCATTTTACAGAAATATTTGGAGATCGATATGCTCTTGTAGGAGATCAATCCCTTTAAGGCAGAATCACAAGAAGATCGATCTGCTTCTATTAGGGATCGATTTGTTTGTTTAAATTTTTCATTCCTTGTCACTTTGGCCTACCAGATCGATCCCCTCTTCTCCAAGATCGATATGGCCTCATAGTTTCACACTATGGTCGTACACTTGGCATAAAATCTCCATATCTAATTGTCATAGTTTACTCCATTGATTATTTCTCATTCAATACTCATTCATCACTTCAATTTATGAGTACATCACATTTAGCTCAATCAATTACACTTCATGTTCACATTACATAATTAGATGTGTACAAAATTCTCAGGTCTCACAGTACGAGATTCTATCATGATTTTTCTTCTTCCATCCATTAATTCTTCTGTGTGTAATATATTAATTCATCTATGTTATCTATTACTTGCAGCTTAAATATTTACACATTTAAATTACAACAAATCATAATAATCAAATTGACAAAGTACTAAAAAAAATCAAATACATTACTCCTTGATAAAGATTACTCCATCTCAATTGGTTTATGGGAATTTAAGTGCAATTTCAATCAATTTTTCTCTTTCTATATTGATAAAGTAAAAGGAAAAAGAAGTTAAAAGTCAAATTAAAGTAAGATAACCATGAAATAACAAAAATAAAGAAAATAAATAAACTTACTTTGCTCATCTTTTTCTCTCCATGAAGATTCTGACACCAATCTCCTCCACAAAGTAATGCTTATACTATGTCAGGAACTAATGAGGCATGATAAGTATCAATAACTCAACTTCCTATACTGAAGGTAGCCTTTAAAGTTATTGTAGTGATAGGAATAGCGAATATATCAGGAGCCATCTTGGATAGAATGCGGTACTTTAAAGTACTTACTTTCCACTAGTCCAAAGAATCAAACATATTGGAATCTCCTTTACAAATAAAGCAACCCTCGACTAAGTAGATATTTAAATCAGATTATTGTGGTCAAACAGTCTCAACCGACATAACATAATTTGCAAATTCAAACCAACTCAAATAAAAAGTTTCTACGTCTCCATCACTATCACCACTATTAAACACTTGAGTTTCAACACTTTGCTTGTTGACAGATTGATACTTGCGAACATATTCCTCATGAATCTCATATAAAGCCTCTTGAACTTGAGCTATATTCTCTTGCTTCCCTCTTAAGGTACATTCGAGGAAAACAAAGCTCAACCACCCTTATTTGCAAGTTGGATCTAAGATAGTAGCTATAGCCATTAACAAATTGCATTATCCTTAGTACTTATCAAATTTACTTTTCATCTTACAAACCATTACATAAAGAAACTCATCTTCATCTTGCATTTTTTCATCCAAAAACACTTTTACACAATATACTTCATTTAGAAATAAGTTCAAAATGGGATAATTACTCACAGAGATGATTTTCGTTGTCGAATTAAAAACTTCCAAAATCTCACAAAGTTTCTCCACCTTTTCCCAATCTTCATGACTTGGACAATGATGGTAGTGAGATTCTCGTTCTTTAAATCTTGGAAACACTTCTTTGAATTTGATTACAGTCGATAATAACTCAAATGCTGAATTTCAATGTGTCTTGCATTCGAGAATGAGTTTCCTATTAAGCAACTGTAACTATTGTGCAATTTCAAAAAATGAGTTAAGTCTTGCCTCATTCTGATTAATAAAACTGACTCTTTCATGAACATTTTCAATCACATGCTAAATCTCAAAAAGACCATCTTGAACCATGAGATTTAAGACATATTTATAACACTAAACATGAGTTTTTCTCCACAAAGCAACCTCCTATTTCTTGAAAAGATGTCCTAAAGAATTCTAATTGTTATATCATTGTTTGAAGTAATATCCACAGAGAACGTAAAAACCTTGTTTTCAATTCCATGTTCCTTTAAACACTTAAAAATGCAATCAGCAATCTCAACACCACGGAAAAGAGGAGGGATGTGAACAAAGTTGATAACACACTTTTGCAATCTCCAATTAGCATCTATAAAGTGTGCTGTAAGAACCATGTACTCAATCTTTTGATTACTTGACTTCCACAAATCTGTAGTTAAACTAATCTTGTCGATGGTTTTCAACAATGCCTTTAGTTTCTTTTTTTCTACTTCATAAATTTACACACAATCTTTCTTAATAATATTGTGTGCTATCTTCTTCTATTCAGGCATCTCATGTTTTTGCATCATGTTAAAAGCTTATTCTCCCATAATCAAATAAGGATGCACATACATAAGTATCCAATGCACAGTTGCCTATCACATTTTTGCCATATCGAACTTGCCATCTTTGAGAGCAGGTAACATTTATATATCACTACTTGTTTTCGAATGGTTGGAAATCAATCCTTTGTTATTGATTTTGATGGATTTTCCATTTTAAATAACTTTTTAGGTGCCTATTAAATTGAGTTGTACTTTTACTCGTACTCATAGCTAACCTCCTCTTGCAATCGACGCATTCTCATTTTCTAGTACCATCAAAAAGACTAACTTCCTTGTACTCCAACCAAATAGCAGATGTCTTACGCCTCTTTTTCTCATTACCTTCATTTTTTTCTTCACCCTCCTAAGGATCAACATCACTACCTTCTTTATCACTTACATTAATGGATGGCCTTTTAATTGCGTTAGCATCTAAATTTTCATCAATATCATCAAATAATACAATTCAATTTGCAACTGAATTTCATGTAGGTTCAAATGGTATAGAGGAGACATTAGGCGTATTTAACATGCCTACTTTTCTATCACCAAAAAAACAAATCAAAGGATGCTAATAGGTTTTATATTAATAAGGTGAATTTGATGAGTAAAAGCAAATTCAATACATGCTCTTTGCAATTTGCAACTCCATTAATAACAATGACTTAAAGATGATGGAATAGTAAACTTTTGGTCAGTTTAGAGACAATGATTAACTACATCACTGGATCATGTTTTAAATATAAGAGAAATCATAAGCTAATAGAAAACATACAAGCTCCAGAATATAAAATCATGTTACACAATAAGTAACAAAAATAAAAAGGCACCAACAGAAACTAAAGTAAAAAAATAAAAATCTTAACTTAATTAAGAAAAGGATACAAACTATATTTAACCACTTATTCCATTGATTAATACATTGTATTGTAAATAATTACTTATGATAGATTATCATAAACCTTTCAATAATATATTTGCACTTTTAGTAATTCATTGTATTATTAATGCAAACAAATTTCCTTCACCTTAACAAGAGAAAGCTTTAATAGATTCAATTAATTTCCCTTTTTAAAAGCTTCCCTAATAACATTCAACTCCAATATCAATCTTCACAAGCTTACAAAAAAAAAATGTTCATTCTCTTAAAACAACTTTAGTATTATTAATGCACTTTTAGTAATTCATTGTATTATTAAAGCTTAAGGTAAGCATAATATAAAAGCTTGTCAAGTTTGCATGTGCATATAGGTGTTACTTTGTTTATAAAAGTGTTCTTTATGTTTTCTTTGATTATTTTCTTAATCTTTATATTTTTTTCAAGCATGATGGCTAATGAATAGTCATTTAATTTAGTTGGTATGTTTTCTTAATTGAATATTGATTACATGATGTTGTGAAAAGTATGAACTTATGAATATATTATTGATTGAGTATTAAGATTTTTTGTAACATCTTTATATGATTGCTAATTTGGTTTAATAGAAATGTCCTGCTATCTAATTAAGTTTAATAATCGACTGCTTGATTAAAAACTTAAATCAGTAATTGCTTTTGTTTGAAATCACCTAGAGAGCTTGTTCCAAGTAATTGAATCAGTTAGGAGTTAGTTGCAAACCTTTTTGTGACTAACTAAGAAGTAAAGGAAGATGGTGTAATAGAGCTTGTTATTGTACCACGGTTCAATGCTCAAATTAATAACTATCTTTTGAATTTTAAGGATCATGTCTATAAATCAAGAAAATCAAGAAACATAACATCCAAATTCTTTGTCCTAGTTTCAGTCAAGTTCTCATATTGTTTGCATTCTTTTTGTTTCCTTTTATATTGTTCACTTTACCTTTGAAATAAAACCCCCTCTTTGTGTCATGTATCTTAGAACTTTAATTTTCTTGATCCAATTACTGCACTCTTTATGGGATAGACCTTACTTCCCTAGCTATTAGTGAGTGATTAAGAGTATTTATTTTTGGGAACTTGATGACTTATCGACTAATTAGAAACAAAAAAGCAATATTATTGTGCTTATACGAGAAGTTAACAGTACAAACTTCCAAGACTAAAACAGAAAGACATATAGAGTTAATTGATGATAAGCCATTAGCATTCTTCTTTACGATAAAGACTTTAAAGCCAACAACAAATTGAATCTATACTTTAGTCGACCGTGTTGTTATCTTTGGAACACCACTAAATTCTATGAAAATAAAAGACTTACAGTCGAATTCTATTTCTACATCCACTACAAGAATTGTATCCAAAAACTTATTCAAGTATACATTTGGAATATAAATAATTCTTTAGACTTTTTAATCAATATAATTTCTCTTTTATATATATTTAAAGTAATTGCATATTGAATTTTGATCATTAAAATCATTAATATAACATTTTAAAACAAATCACATAGCTGTTGATTAACATAGTTTTTTTTCTTCTTTAATGTTTGGTCAGTTGATTATAAACTAAACACAACAAGATACTTAATATTTTTGTGTAGAAAACAAACAAAAAATTCTTACCAGCGAAAAAAGAGGTGGATTCTGGAAGTACTGCATGCATGAGAGGCTAGTCGGCAACCGTGCGTGAGCATGAGGAAGAAAAGAAAAGTGGGTCACCGAAGCTAAAGGCCAAGTGGGTCACTGATATGGGTGCGAAAACAACGATGGAGTACTTCTTTTCATAGTATCTAGTGGTATGAGGGCACTAGATTTATCACAACAAAGGGGGTCGTCAGACTTGAGAGCCGAGAAGGTCACTAATCTGTGTGTGGACTTAGTGGCAGATGCCGTATATGGGTTGGCTGTTGCGAGGGTTAGGGAGAAAGGAAGTGATGCGGGGTCTATAGGAATTAGGCTAAAGAATTTGTAATTAAAAATAAGTATATTATGATTTTTTAGGCTTTAGGATATATATGTGATTTTATAAATTATAATAATATAATAAAATATTTATTAAAATATTAAAAACTTGATAAGGTTCATAAGCTACTTGAGTAGGGTATCTTAATACTCGAACTCGGCTCGCTCGATAGCTCGAGTAGTTCTAACTCAAGCTTAGCTCGATATCAAGCGGAGTTCAAGTTTTGCTCGAGTCGAGTCTAAGTTGTCACGACCCAAAACTACCCGAAAATCAGAGTAAATTTTTCGCGTTTTATTATTTTCTTTCATGCTTACCTGTTCTCTGATCGTGACCACACTCCACTAACAATTGAGTTGTGCGTCAATGTCAGTCCCACCAAATTAATTCTTTCTCAGTCATTTATAAATGTTTACAATATTTATACATCTCCTAAAGTTACTTACAAACATGTTACTGTGCTATACTTATTTAGATACAATATTTATAAGTGTATATACCTTAAATGATGGGCAGCAGCGGATATCCGGAATGCAGTACTCAGTCGCCTCAACACCTACTGGAGAATATCTGTGTGAGAAAATAAAAGGGGTGAGCACATCAAGCTCAGTAAGGCAATCCTACGAACAAGTCGGTAACCATACTACCTACATGAACGTGGTGCCATGCATAAACCACCCTTTCTTCACACTTTTCAAAACTGATGCAATGATTCATGATGTCATGTAAAACACGTTCGCATGAAAAATTCAACATGCAACTCTTTTAAAATCATTTCTTTCTTATTTAAAATTTTCACAATAAAGTCAGGACTTAACCCCTCCTTCGGGTGGTCCTGACTCACACAAAACCATGAAAATCAGTTTACATCACACATGGGTTTAAAGCATGGAAATAGCATCATGCAAATTTAGTTTAAAACCAGTTTCAATCATCGTCAAGATCATCAACATGCGAGACTAGGCAACATCTGTATATCGGTAATAACCAGGACTATGGCCATGTGTCCTCGAGAGTTCCTCTGCTACACGGATCCTAGTGTGCGGGTTCTCACCATGATCGGGAACCACCCGGGAGGTGGGTCAATCCAACCCGTCAGTCTTATCCGATCCCACGCATCCGAAGATGTCGTATCCGAAGATACCTCGTATCCAAAGATACCCCGTATCCGAAGATACCACACGGTACATCGTACCCCATGCTACTTGCACGGTACATCGTACTCCGTGGACCCATATCATATCTCTATACTCATGCCATGTCTCAAAACGCACGTGCGAGCCTATTTAATCAGTGACACACAGTCTACCCAAAGCTCCAAGCACGGCTCATCACATGTTCTCACAAAAATCAGTGGGGGGTGCGAGCGATGCTCCAGCACTCTCGTCAATTTAAGTAAAACTAGTGCGAGCTAAGCTCTAGCACTCTCATCAAATCATGTGGAAAATCTGGATCGAGTTACACTCTAGCACCCTGTCACGAAAATCATGTGAAATCTGGTGCGAGTTAGACTCTAACACCGTGTCACGAAAATCATATATATATAAGATCTGGTGCGAGTTGGACTCCAGCACCAATGCATGTAAAACTCTAGTGCGAGCTCTCTCTCCAGCACTAATGCATGCATCACACAAATCAACGCATCGTGCAAGCTGAGCTCTAGTACGTCACATGTCAATAAAAACACGTAGGCGGCTCTGTTTCCTCAAAACAGTTTTCAAAACAATTTCATCATTGAAACTATGAAATGCTGTGCATTTTTCTTTCAAGGTTAGCCAGCCTACTCATGCATGCATCAAAACACCTCCAGAACGAGCAGGAACCTCTTGTTCTTGCTCCTCCCAATTTTTCCTAAAATTGTAAATTTTTACCCTTAACAAGGGTATTTTGGTAATTTGCTCATTCAGGGCACTAAAATTATTTATTTACTTCTAGACCCTTCAGATAATTTAAAAGACTGCATATGACTTTGAAATTTTGTAAAGTTACCTCTAGCAGTCCGTAGAATTCCCTTACCTTATTTTTCTATAGAGTCTGACCTTTCCTTTTCCACTGCTGTCTCGTCACGCAGTCCGATCTGCTCCCAATCCAATATCCAGAACTGCGTATAAATATTCCTCAGGTCAGATATCATACGATTTAATTGTATTTCCTATTTTCTGGGCTTAATTTAAATCATTGGGCTCATTTACTCCTATTGGGCCCGATTGCACCTTAATGGGCCTTAATCGGCATTAAGCCCGTTTTCCACTTAATTTTCACATTATCGAGGCCTATTAGGCTCATTGGGCCCACCAACAATTTATTGGGTCTCATTCTAACTCTCGAATAGTTCAATTTATTATTTACGACAATTTATCTAAATTTTCATAATTTAATTTATTTTATGCGATAATTAAATTCGAAGCATGCATAACGATGTAAATTGTCGTAAATAAGGGTCACTTACCCGAGATTCCATGCTAGTACGTAAATCGAGGCTATCTCGAGCTCTCGTTGGATGTCAATTGTCGAGCTACACAATTTCATAAATTTTCGGGTAAATTTTCAGTCGAAAATTAATTAAATAAAATATTTCCAAATTTAAATCGGTCATTTTCGACCACTACTGACTTACCCGTAGCTCGATTACATCGCCGAGATTTTTCTCCAATTTTTTCTCTTTTTTTCCCTTTTTCTCCTTTTTTCCTTTCCTCATTGGCTGAATCGGTTCGGTCCGGTTCAGACCCGATTCGGACAGGTCGGTTCACCCCGGTTCGCTCCGGTTCAGGGCCTTACTGACCGGTTTTTCGTTGGCTTCGGCCGCCAGTGGCTCCGCTGGGTCGTCCGCATCTCAGATCTGGGGTCGGTTTCGGTCGAGGTCGCCGAAAAGTCGTTGATCCGGCCTTTCTCCTCTTTCGTCGAAACCCATTACTCTTTCCGCCGTTTTCGACGTTTGCCGACAGTTTCGCCGATCGTTTTCGGTACCAATCGCGTCGTCTGGGCCTCGGGGACGTTCAGCGGTGGTTGGGATCAGCCAGATCGGCGCCGTTCGCCGTCGATCTCCTTTTTTCTTTTCCGTTTTCGTTTTTCTCGGTTTCTCGTTGATCCCTCGCCGTTCGTCGGTTCTCTCTCCGCCTACCAGCGCCGGCGAGGCTCGGCTCGCATCTGGCTTCCTTCGTCGACCTCGTCTGGCCGCCGGTGGCTGTCCGTCGGTGGGGGCAGACGCTCGATCTCGTTTTTTCCGTTTCTCTTCTCTCCCCGATCCATTTTCTTATTTTTTTTAATCCATTTATCAATTTATTTTTATATATTTATTTATTTATTTTATTAATATTTTAAATCATTAAAATACATTAAAAATTTCCAAATATCTATTAAAATATCATTAAAATTATTATTTTATTCTAAATTAATTAATTTAATTTTATTTAATTTATTTATTATATTTTGACCCTTTTTCGGGTATAATTCCTCAGTATTTTTGGGATATTGTCCCAAATGACTTTTCGGTATTTTTATTATTATTTTTGGGATTATTTTTTGAATTAAAAATCCCGATTAATTCTCATAAATTCATATCTTGATCAATTTAACCCGAAATAAATTTATTTCACCTTTATTGATCAAGATTTCTCAATCCCATATTTTTAATTAAATTTCCTTATCGAATTCACACCGACTTTCGATCTTTTGACCATTTTTCCCTTCAATGTGTTCGAGAATTTCATTTTCAGTCCTTTTGCATTTTTTAATTTCGTATTTTAACTAAAATCGGGTCTTACATAAGTAGCTGTCAAGCACCAATGTATCATTTACACCCCTAAAACTTACTGTGCTATTAAGCGATAGATTGTGCGGGAGACTTAAAGTGCGAGAAAGTCTACAGCAAAGTGTGAGGCAAAGTGTGTGGTAGAATTGATTCAAAATTTGCTACGAAAAAAGAAGGTTTCTTACCTTTATATAACCGTAAGTGGAAAGCAATTGATATGAGTCACACCAATGTCATTGCACCTAGTGTTGGACCAAGCCCATGGAGAAGTAAAGCTCCACGAATGGCAAGATTGACAAGTGTAAAGATGCCATGTGGCACCACAAAAAAGGGACATACGGCATGACATTCCATCAAAGCCACGTGTCAGCCATGGTAGGGACATGTGGTTGTAGCAGAAGTCTCTTGTAGACTCTCAAGCAACCATACGGTGACACATGTGATTCACCGTGTGACAGGTAAAAGACTCCCCCATAGGATCGCCAATGGTATGAGAAACGTCTCTTGTCTTAGGCGAAAGACTCTTCCGCGTAAGCCACGTGACGTGGAAGAGGTCTTTCGCCAAAGGCAAAAAACTCTCCTACAAGAGCCACATGGCTCGACAAATTAGTGAGAAACTCTCCCATAGGAGCTACATGGCACGATAGAGGTCTCTCACCTCAGTCGAGAGACTCTCGCTGTCCTTAACGAAGGCGATAGAGGTCTCCCACTGAAGTCTTTCGCTAAAGAGCAAGAGACCCTTGACAAGAAACCTAGTGGCGAGATAGTCTTCTTTCCTAAAAGGTCCATCCGTCCATATAGCCCAGTCGTGCACCTAAGCCCACTTATCTGACGATTCTTAAAGTATGAGTTTGACTAAATGAGACCACAGTTGTCACTTGAACAAGTGTTATTAGTCTATGGTCAAAAAGGTAATTATTGATCGATCTACCCTATAAATAACTTACAGGTATCTTTTAAACTCATATAATCTCTATTTTTCTTACTAAAATTATGCCAAAATACTTTTTTGACTTAAGCATCAAAGTATGCATACAGAAATAAATCATTTTGTCTCTCAGACTTCTCTTTTTTTGCAAAGTTCTTTGTGCACGTGGACGCAAATATCAAAATTCCTATGTCATCTAAACTCATTGTTGTAAACAGATAATAACACCTTGTTTTTCTTTACATTTACAATTGGAATTTCATCTAAACCTCAAAAGTTAAAATACGTTCTTTATTTTTTTACAAAAATCATGTTATTGAAAATATTCTCTTTTGTGTAAACAAATACTCAACAAAAATCTTTCTTATCTTTTAATGGACAAAAAGATGCGTCAATTAATTTGAAAATTCGGTTAAAATTTTGACATGTAAAGTAACTAAAGCCACTAATTATATACTTACTAAGGGTTAGTTTGAATGAGCGATACGATTAGTTGTGATTAATGCCGGTTAGATTGAAAATAGTAGTGGCGATGAGATTAATGTCAAACGGTGATACATTTGGATTCAATTACAGCAATAACAATGAGATGAACAATGAAATAACAATTAAAAATATTATATTAAAATTAAAAAATAAAAATGAAAACAAAGTTATAAATGTGATGTGGTGAGAAGCCTTGTTTGAATCCTAGATTCAAAAGGGGCCTAAACGATGTCACGACCCAAATTACCAAAAATCACAACTAATTTTTCATTTTTCGTCTATTATTTAATTCTTACCTTTCTCGCATCGTGACCTTCCTACTAACAGTTAGGCTATGATTCGGTGTTAGTCCCTTCTCACCTATTTACCATTCCATTTCCATATTTACATTCACACATCAGAATTTACAATCCTTTGACTTTAACTAAATACATTTACAATGGTATTTACATAACCTTATATCCCCGACATCATATACGTTTATAGTACTGTGCATTTACATATTTATATACGAAACTATACAAATGTGTATACCTGTCTCTCGATGGGAAGCAGCAGATACCAAGATACAAGTTATTAGTCGCTCACTAACTACTGCGAGTGCTCTAAAAAGAGAAAATAAGGGGGTGAGCAAACCACACGCTCAGTAAGGCAATTATGCAAGTAAGTAGATAGCTCCACTATCTACATGCTCATAATGCCATGCCCTTAAAATCCATTTCTTTTCGTTTAAATCTCATGCACAAAATCATGCATACATCATTTTTATAGTTTATAAAAACTATTCGTGCATATAGAAATCATGTAACTCATGCATCAATGGCATTTTATGAAAAATCATAAAATCATAATTAGCATGAAATAAATCAAGATCATGCATTAATTCATGCCATGTGACACCAAACATGAAAGACAATTCTTTTCATGAATTTGTAATTAAAGCATGAAAAACTCATCATGCTCCTGCATTTAAATCACTGTATTAAAA
Source organism: Firmiana major (assembly GCA_033439115.1). Lineage (NCBI taxonomy): Eukaryota > Viridiplantae > Streptophyta > Magnoliopsida > Malvales > Malvaceae > Firmiana > Firmiana major. The sequence continues at coordinate 7,815,436 of CM065902.1, read as the reverse complement.
CTCAGTAAAAATAACCCGAAGGGGTTAAGCATCTCATAAATAAATCTCAAACTCATAAAACAATTCGTTATAAAATTCTGTTATATAATCACCCTTCTTTTAGGGTCACATATCATAAGAACCTCTGACAAGCTATCATTATAGTAGAAAATCATATCTCAGTGAAAATCATAAAATCGAGGGCCTGACTCCTCCCTCGGGTCTACCTTGGTCTATCGAGATCAAAAGTTATATCATGTGAAACATGTAGATGACTATATCAGTAACAACGAGGACTATGGCCATAACCTTGTGATCCCTGGCTACACGGTACCTAGTGTGCGGTGCGGGGTATCATACCTGAAATGGGAGGTGGGTCAATCTTGTCGCCAGAACAACATAACATCAGGATTGTGAGGGCAAGGCTTGCTGCCCACTCCACTCCAATAATCCCCACGGTACATCGTACTCCATGTGATATATACGGTACAACTTACTGCTTGAACCCAATCTCAGTCAGGGGGTGCTTGTAATAGGTCTTATCCACCCATACTATCTATGTCTCAGTATGCACGTGTGGCATATCATCTCACTGTGACACACAGTCTACAGGAAGATCCAACACGGCTATATGCATGTCATATAATTCCCTGTGTGAGCGGAGCTCTAGCACGGCTCCATGCATATTCATGATATCTGAAAACCTTGTGTGAGCAAAGCTCTAGCACGATTTCATAAAAATCAGTAAACTCTACGTACGAGTAGCACTCCAATACGATTTTAAAAGAGTTATAAATCCGTATAAAACATAAATCATTCAAAACTTCGTGCGAGCAACGCTCTAGCACGAGTAAATGCTCAAGTAAATCAAATCTTCATGCGAGCAACGCTCCAGCACGGTTTAATGCATAAATAAATCATATCTTGTGCGAGTTACACACCAGCACGGCTTTTATGCAATTAAATCGATTAAATCACGTACGAGCAAGGCTCCAGTACGGCTTTTATGCAATTATCATATCAAAACAGGATGCGAGCTAAGCTCCAGCACCTCTCATGCATGTCAAATTATAAAAACTAGTGCGAGCAAGCGCTCCAACACATTTTTATGCATATCAAGTTAAAACAAGTCAAAACAGTCAAAACAGAGTGCGAGCTAAGCTCCAGCACCTCTCATGCATTTCACAATAAAAATCAGTGCAAGCAACCGCTCTAGCACATTTCATGCATATGATGTCACACAAGTCGGTGCGAGCAACCGCTCTAGCACATTTTATGCACACTCACAAACGCAGATATAGTGCGAGCTATGCGCCAGCACTATCTGTTTTCATATAAACTTGATAGTTGGCCCATTTTTCAAAGAAATTCCATTTTAAATATAAATAACACTTACGTAGTGTTATCTTGTGAAATTTATACAATTACTGGCCAATCTACCGATTTTCTTTGGTTAAAAACCACGAAAATTTCCTTAAATAAAAAAATTTCTTAAATCATGCATTTCATGCATGTCATGCTTTTACCATCCTTAGGTGAATTTCCCTCAATAGGGGTAAAATAATCTTTACCTATTTCGAGTCTTTAAAATCTTTAATCTATTTTTAGGACCTTTATACATACATACTTAGTATATACAAAAGCTATTAAAATACGCGTAGCTACCTCTAGCTACTCACACAATTCCATTACCTCATTTTTTTGTACAGTCTGACCTTTCCACTAATGTCTCATCACGCAGTCCGATTTGATCTCAATCTAATCTCCGAAACTGCGTATAAATATTCATCAAGTCAAATAAAATATAATTAATTGTATTTCATATTTTTTGGGGTTTAATTTAAATCATTGGGCCCGTTTATCTCTATTGGGCCCAGTTGCACCATAATGAGCCTTAATCGGCCTTAAGCTCATTTTTCACTTACTATTCACATTATCGAGGCCTATTGGGCTCATTGGGCCTGTTAGTATTTATTGGGCCTCATTCTAAACTTTCGGATAGCTCAATTAATTATTTACGACAATTTATCTCAAATTTTCAGAATGTAATTCATTTTATGCTAAATTAATCCGTAATTTATGCGGTAAATTTTTAACACGTATAACGATGTAAATTGTCGTAAATAAGGGTTACTTATCCAAGATTTCATGATAGTACGTAAATCGAGGTTGAGTCGAGCTCTCGTTTGACGTCAATTGTCAAGCTACACAATTACATATTTTTCAGGTAAATTTTCAGTCGAATATTAGTCAAATTAAATATTTCAAAATTTAAATCGATCAATTTCGATCGCTTACCGACTTACCCGTAGTTCGATTGCATCACTGAGATTTTTTCACAATTTTTTCTCTTTTTCTTTTTCCCTTTTTCTCTTTCTTTTTTCTTCTTTTCTGGCTGAACCGGTTCGGTCCAGTTTAGCCAGGTTTAGACCGATTCGGTTCAGCCGGTTCAATCCGGTTTGACCGGTTCGGGGCTTTTTCGATCGGTTCTTCACCGGCTTTCATCGCCAGTAGCTCCGCGGGATCGTTCGGTGCACGGATCTGCCCTCGGCTTTGCCATGGCTGGCCGGAAAGTGACCGGTCCGGCTCTTCTCCCTTCCGGCGTCGGTGCCTTTTCTTTTTTGCCGCTGCTTACGGCGTTGCCGACCATTCCACTGGCCAAGTCAGCCGCCGATCGCGTCACCTGCACATGGGGAACCGTTGGCTAGGGTCGGTTGGGGCTAGATCGACGCCGGTGGCCGTCGATTTCCTTTTCTCCCTTTTCGGTTTCTCTCGGTCTCCTTTTGCCGGCATTCTCTCGCTGTTCTTCGGGTCACTGGTGCCGGTGGTGGCCGCCTCTCGTCTGGCTTCCTCGGTGGTCTCAGATCGGTGAAGGCAGAAGGGGGAAGGCTCGGCTTCCTCCCTCGCGCGTCTTCTGTTTCTTCAGAATCGCAAATTGCGATTCTTTCTTTCTTTTTATTTATTTATTTATTTTATTATTATTTTTTATTATTTTATTCAATTAAAATCCAAAATATCTTCTAAAATTCTTATTTTATTCATTTAATCACTAAATAAATTTATCAATCTTATTTCGTATTTTCGGTATATTTTTTCAATAATTTCGGGATAATTTTTCGAAGTAAAAATTTTGGTTTAATAAATTCATATATTGATCAATTTAACCCGAAATTTAATTATTTTTTTGTTATTGATCAAGATTTCTCATTTTCATATTTTTAATTAAATTTTCTTATCAAATTTATACCGACTTTCGGTATTTTGATCGTTTTACCCTTATACATGTTCGAGAATACTATTTCAATCATTCATTTCATGAACACTCATTCATTTCGTATTTTAAATAAAATCGGGTCTTACAAAAAGATATGTCTGCTAATTATTTGTGTGAATACATGATGCCATTAAAAGCCAAAAAAAAAAAGACACCAAACAGACGAGCGAGAGCAGCAGAGCTTTACGAGGTTTTTTATTAAAAATAATAAGATCAAAACTAAATTGAAAAATAAAAATTATTAATTAGGTAGAATTCTTTGATAAGATTGATAATATGTGAGCAAATTAACTCAAAATAATATCAAGGCATGAATTTTATATTAAAACAATAAAAATCTATTCCATAATTGTTAATAAAAACATCAATTTAAACAGTGTTAAAATTTACTTAATTTTTTTATTTTTTATATTTATTTATATATATGTGATAAAATCCAAAGTTTAGTTTAAGATTAAAAGCCCGGTTGCTTATTCATCCAAAATCCACCGACAACTCAAGCAAAAGCTACAGATACATCAACAAAATACTACCTGAATCCACTGTCAACAAAAATTTCCCCTTTTTTTTTTACACACACCAAAAATTCCCAAAACAGTACCCAAATAGAACCAAGAAAAAGACCACCAAAAATTCAAAAAAAAAATTCTAAAAATGAAGTGTAAATGATTTCAGTTTGATGGTCTTTTGAAGTGTTTTTGAAGTTTTACACAGACAGGCAGTGGCAAACCTACGTATAAAATGTCGGATCATCTTCGAATATCATTATAATATATGCATTAATGTAGACTAAATTATAGATGAATCTCAAACAGAAAATTAAAATAAATTGATGAAATAAAAATTAAGAATAAATATATAATTTAGTAAAGTGATTTTGGATCAATATATAATTAGTAAAAAATATAAATAACATATATAAGGACTAGTTAAGATAAAAAAATATTACTATTATTTATTCATTAGTGTTTTTTATAGTAAAACTAATTTTTATTTTATTAATTGTCACTGCAAATATACATTTTTTTTTATGAAGCTATTAATACAAGAAAAACTACAATTGGATAAATCCAACTTGAGTTGGACCAAATCTACACGTGATAATACTTAATTAAAGTTGAGACTTCAAAATTTTAAGATTTTTTGTTTGCAAAATTTTTTTTTCAAAATTGAAAATAGATAAAACTTTGTAATTTAAACTAATTATAAAGCACAGCTGGTGAATAATTGCTTAATTATTATATATATATCTCAGAAATTGTTTTAATAAATCAATGATTATTTCCAAAATATAAAAATTCTTCAAAAAATTTGTAAAGAAAAAAAAAATCTTTATATTGAAAATTTTCTTTTGAACTATTGTTCTTTAGATCTATGATTTAGTTTTTAAACACCTTCAGCGATATTAGATGAATATTATATTTTTATGTAATAATTAAATAATTTACTTTTTTAAATATATTTTAATTGATATACATTAACTCTTTACTTTTATTGTCGTATAAACAATTATGGTTTTATTTTGCTATTTTTATTTAACTTTTGCAAAGAAATAATAATTATTTAAATATTTTGTATGAAAATTTTTATATTCATTTATTTATGTATTTTAAAAAAATTTCTACTATTTATATTTTTTATTTTCATGGTGTTGTGAATAATAATAAAAAAAAGGGAAAAATGTTACCCCACGTGACACGAGCCAAACGCGCCACATGGCGCCATGCAGGGGATTCGCCCCCTGCATGAATGCAGGAAGCCCCTCCCGTAAGCAATACGGGAGGATACCCTCCCGCCTGTGGGTGCGCCACATAATGGCGAGAGGGTAATGCCTCCCGCACATGGGCTGAAGGATACCCTCCCGCCCACACTGTGGGTGTGGGAGGGTGTTGCCTCCCACACATTGGCGGGAGGATTATCCCTCCCACACATAAGTGAGAAGCTAACTTTGTGTGTGCGACACGTGGTGCACTCTCATGCGTACGAGAGCTATTATTTTCGCATACTCGTGGAGTAGTTTAAATTGTTTCTACGATGGCGTTACACATAGGAAGATTACGCACCCAAGGGGCCCACATATTGAAATTTATTTTATTCGGATTAAATTTATAATTGGACGGTTTTATTCTTAAATACTTTTGATTATGCATGACCCATAAAACAGTAAGAGACATTTAATTAGTGGATAAATACATAATTAGAAGTGAAACTCATTCCTATAAATAGGGGTGAGGTATGATTCATGGGACTAAGATTCTATTTTGCTTAACAAAACTCTCCAAAATTCTTTTTCTGACTTAAGCATCGTAGTGCTTACGCATAGAAAAACTCCTGCGTCCCTCTGATCATTCTTTCTCTTGCAGAGCTTTTGGTAGCACATGGCACAAAAATCAAGGCGATGACGTTAGCAATACATCACTGTTGTGTTTGACAACAATAATTGGCACCGTTTGTGGGAAACGAAAGAAAAGCCCTTTGCTCTATAAAAGTGGTCAGGACACGATCAGTAGCAATGAAGAGTGATGAAAATGAAGATATTATGAGTTCGTCGATCGGTAACTCGAGCCATGAGGCTCAAGAGGAGAGAGAGGCACCTATGAACACAGTCTCTGTGGCATAATTTAAATCCATGAAGAAGCAGAGAGAAGAGACAGCACAAGCATTGTGGGTTATAATTGACTTGTTTAAGGGTGCATTCCCACAAATGAACTTGCCTCTGATTGTTCAAAACCTGGTGGCAGAAGGAAGCCAAATGAGGTATACTTTAGAAGTAGCAAATGTTGAACGCCAATGTGCTAGAGAGCTTTGGTGTCAGGCTGCAAAAGACTCTGTGCGTGAGGCTACGACAGACTTGAGACATCAGGCTGCAGGAGACCCTGTGCATGAGACTGTGACAGACCTAAGGCGTCAGGGTGTCGAAGAGCCATGGCGTCAGGCTGCAGGAGACCCTGTACGTGAGACTGCGTCAGGGTGTCGGGGAGCCATGATGTCAGGCTGCGGGAAGCCCTGTGCGTGAGGCTGCGGCAGACTTAAGGCATTAGAATGCTGGAGACCCCGTGCGTGAGACTGCGTCAAGCTTGAGGCGTCAGGCTGTGGGAGACTCTATGCGTGAGACTGTGATATACTTGAGGCGTCAAGGTGTCAGAGAGCCATGGCACCAGGGTACGAGAGACCCTGCGCGTGAGACTACGAAGAGCCCGAGACGTCAAGGTGTTGGAGATCTGGGGAGTCCAGATGTAGCAGATTCTAGATATTTGAATTGTATAGGAGATGTTGGAATGATAGGGTCCCATACTTGGAGGATAGGCTCGAAAATAGATCCAACTTGGAACCCTGAAACGAAAATGGTAAACTTGCCATATCGGACTCATCAAAGACCAACTCATAACTTACCAGGTAAGGGAAAGGAGGTTGTTGATTGTGATCAAGCTGATTCATGTAACACCAAAAATATGTAAAATTAACCTGCACCCAGGGTGCAAGAGGCTACAGATATGAAGAAAATGGTGGAACAAATTTTGGAAGAAAAAAGTTAGTTTCAGTTGAAAAAAGCCAGAGAAGAAGAATCTCGTTCAGTGCAGCGATTATGGGGAAACCCCTACCCCCGAAATTCAAGATGTCGCAGATAACAACATATACCAGGAAGACAGACCCCTATGACAACATTCAAAATTATGAATCATTAATGTTATTGCATGGAAAGGAGGATGAAATTATGTGTATTGCATTCTCGTTAACTTTAACTAGTCAAGTGTTAAAGTGGTTCAATAGTTTGGCAGAAGGGTCCATTTCATCTTTTGATTAATTGAGGAGTAAGTTTTTGAAGGCCTTAGTGATAAATATCCAGAAGAAGAAGGAGGCCACTTATCTGCTTACCTTGAGACAATGAAATAAAAAATCATTGAAAAGCTATGTAGACTGGTTCCGTGATGCTACTCTTAAAGTGCGTGATCTATAAGCTGGTGTAGCTGTGACAGCTATGCTACAATGGACAAAGTCTGAAAAGTTGCAAGAGTCGTTATCATTGGATCAACCGACGACGATTTCAGACTTGTTCTCCTAAGCAAATAAGTATATCGATCAGGAAGAACTAATGAAAATGATACCAACACACGACTTCAAGGAATGAAGAAATTGAGAGAGAGAACTTGATGATAAAAACACAGAAAAATTAAATGAATCAAGCAAAGCTCCAAAGTTGACGTATGCTAATTACACGCAGTTTATCAAGCCACGTGCTTCAATCTTAGCTACAATTAAAAGAACTGGAATGCTTCAATTCCCTAGAAAATGTGAGGGGAATTTAGGACGAAACCTTGGGTCCTATTGTAGTTTATACTCTGCCTTTGGCCATACAATAGAAAAATATCGGGATCTAATAAACCAGCTTGAGAAATTGGCTAGGGAAGGGAAGTTAGATCACTATGTGTGGAGAAGTGAAAGGATTCAATACCATGCGCCTGGTCGAGGAGATAATAGACCACATGATAGGCGTAACAATAGCAGAGAAAATGCTAGGAGAAATGAAGGAAGAGGAAACGAGGCTAGAAGAGGAGAAAGTGAGAATCAACAGGTAGACAATGAACCTACAAGAGCTGCTATTAACGTCATTTTCGGGGGAGAGTACATAACTGGAGCTCATCTGCTTCACGAAAAGCTTACACTAAGCAAGCGTACCAGGTCTATTCTGTGATGAATGACCGAAGAAGAAGAGGCGATTATTTTCACGCCTGCTGATCAAGGAGATGTGATTATCCAGCATAACGATCCTATGGTTATATCTGCAGTTGTGGTCAAGCATCCAATAAGTTGAATTCTAGTAGATAATGGAAGTTCGGTGAACCTTATCTATCATAATTATTTTGAAAAAATGAATTTAAGTGAAGACAGATTGAAGCTTGTGACTACCTCCTGTTTGGCTTAACAGGAGAGAAAGTGAAGGTGGTAGGGTCCATCGAGCTACTCGTTACTTTAGGAGAAAACCTTAAGAGTGTTACGAGACAAGTTTTATTTATGGTAGTCAAATCGACATCTCTAGCTTACAACGTTATTCTAGGATAACCATTATTGAGTGACATGAGGGTTGTACTTTCTCCGTATTATTTGTTAAAGAAGTTCCTAACTCTTGAAGGTGTGTGACAGGTAAGAGGAGATCAAATTAGAGTAAGAACGTGTAATGTTGCGTCAACTACATGTAAGAAAATTTAAAGGGAAGAAACCCCTACTATTGTCGGGCCACCTAAGCTATCACCAATGCCTTGAAGGAAGATAGGAAGTTCAAGGCGAATTGGAAAGGGCCTCACAGAGTCAGAAGAATAATTGGACCCAGTACTTGTATCTTGAAAAATTTACAAGGCAAGAAGATAGCAAAGAAATGGAACGCCAACCACTTAAAACCATATTGGCAGTAAAACTTTGATTTATTCAGTATTATTTCTTGTTATTAAACTATAGGTTGAGATTTCATTTATTGAACTATGATTTATTCAATATTGATATTTTGTTGCCGATTGAGATTTTCAAATAATTAATAGGTGACTAATCGTACCTACTACATGTATAAGGGTTTGAAGCGAAAAATGCGCGAGGTAAGCCACAAAGAAAAAGTGTAAGGTCTTGAAGCGAAAAGTGCGTGAGGTAAGCCACAAAGAAAAAGTGCAAGAGCTTGAAGCGAAAAATGCGCGAGATAAGCCATGCACCCAAATAAGGGCTTGAAGCTAAAAATGCGCGAGGTAAGCCACAAAGAAAAAGTGCAAGGGCTTGAAGCAAAAAATGCACGAGGTCAGCCACGCACCTAAATAAAGGCTTGAAGCGAAAAATGAGTAAAGTAAGCCACAAAAAAAATGTAAGGGCTTGAAGCGAAAAATGCGCGATGTAAGCCACGCACCCAAATAAGGGCTTGAAGCGAAAAATGCACGAGGTAAGCCACGCTCCCAAATAAGGACTTAAAGCGAAAAATGCGTTAGGTAAGCCACAAAGAAAAAAGTGTAAGGACTTGAAGCGAAAAATGCGCGAGGTAAGCCATGTTCCTAAATAAAGGCTTGAAGAGAAAAATAAGCAAGGTAAGCCACGCACCCAAATAAGGACTTAAAGAGAAAAATGCGTTAGGTAAGCCACAAAGAAAAAGTACAAGAGCTTGAAGTGAAAAATGCTCGAGGTAAGCCACAAAGAAAAAGTGTAAGGACTTAAAGTGAAAAGTGCGTGAGGTAAGCCACGTACTCAAATAAGGGCTTAAAACGAAAAATACGCAAGGTAAGTTATAAAGAAAAGTACAATGGCTTGAAGCGAAAAATGCGCAAGGTAAGTCACGCACCCAAATAAGGGCTTAAAGTAAAAAGTGTCAAGAAAAATCATCCTCTCGAAATAAAGGATGTGTGAAATAAGTCATACTTACGAAAGAAAGCGAAATCCAAATTCTAATGAGACTCAATGTACAGGAACACCGCTACTAACATTTGGAGAAGCACGTTTTGCTTTAGTTAGGAGCCTATAAGAGGAACCTTTAGGAAGAAGAAAGTGTTACGAATAGACCAAAGGTCAGATCCCTTAAGCTTGGAAGAGGGACCTAAATTTATTTGTTTTTCGCTACCTTATCCGACCATTGGGGAGCAAGCAGTAAAATCAACGATTAGAAAATATGAAAATCAAGCAGATATCTTCAATCGTAAAGTTTGGTGTAAGAATTTGATTTTAGAGTTTGACTTGAGAATTTGACCTCAGAGTTTGACTTGAGAATTTGACCTCAAAGTTTAAGGTGACTACAGAGTTTAACATGGGGATTTGACCTGAGACTATGACGAGAATATATGTACTCTTCCGCAAGGTTATACCTAGCGAAAGAATGATAAGCAATTGTTGTGAATAATAATTAAAAAGAAAAAGAAAAATGTTACACCACATGGCGTAAGCCAAACGTGCCACATGGCGCCATGCAAGGGATTCGCTTCCTGCATGCAATACGGGAGGATACCCTCTCGTCCACGCTGTGGGTATGCCACGTGGTGCACCCACATAAATGGCATGAGGGTGTTGCCTCCCACACATTGGCGGGAGGATTATCCCTCCCACACATAGGTGGGAAACTAACTTTGTGTGTGCGACATGTGACATACTCTCATGCGTATGAAAGCTATTATTTTCGCATACTTGTGGAGTAGTTTGAACTGTTTGTACGTGTAAGACCCATAATTTTTGTAGCTTGTTCCTTGTGATTTCTACATGTAAAACATTATATTATGTGAGTTGAATCATAAGAAGAGTATTTACTAAAATCAAAATGCAAAGGAAGTAAAAATATACATATAAGTCAAATAAAGGCAAAATAAGGGCTATAAAAGCCACAGAATAACCGAATGGATTTAAATCATTCTGACTAAAGATAAGAACTTTAAATGTGAAAATATAGAGGATTCATGAAGGAAAGTCGGTTTGATTTGGTTTTGAAATCATTGAAGTAGAGGAAACGCCCCAAAAGGGCTAAACGAACTCGAAATAGTCTGTTTGAGGTGTTTTTGGCATATTCACCTCTCGGAAGCAGTCAAAATAGAGATATGAGAGTGTAAACCATGGAATTTGACACTTTTGGATTTTTTTTAAAAAAATCAAACGTGGTCAATGGTCAAGAAAAGTCAATGCTAGTTAAGAAATGTTGGCTTTGACCATAAAGAACTAACCATGGTTAAATTTTAACCCAAGTAAGGTTAAAAAGTGGGAAAGAAATATTTTTGGTTAAAACACTCAATCTTCATCTCATTAAATAGGAAAAATTTATTTAATCGAAATTCGGATTAAATTTAAGGGGTAAAACTCGATGGGCCAACGATGGAAAATTTAAAGTCTATTAAGGTGCAACAAGTGTGGGCCGAATTTCTTAGGCCCATTGGGTCGAATTGTTAGACCAATTGGTGGGCCTAATATGAAGACAATTTAAGGCCCTAATTGTAGAAAAAATTTTAGCCCAAAAACCCAAAGAAAAAGTCGAAACCGAGAAGCCCAAAACCTTGGCCCATTAGTTAACTTTCAAGCCCACTAGTAAACGGTTAAAGCCCAAAACTTATAATTCAAGCCCAAAAACCATAGCCCACATTAAAGGCTGAAATTTAAGACTAACTAGATTATTTATTTAAGCCAAAAATCAGCTAACATCATTCATCATCTTCCTTAAGCTCTCGACACCAACAAAACACCATAGAAACATAAGTGTTCAAACTTTATCTCACTAGAAATCACTAACCTATAGGCATATTTGGATCAAGCAATCTTCATGAAAGTTGTTCTAAATTGAGAGAGGATTAGCATACCTTGGAATTGGCTATCAAAGAGTCATATTGAGAGAGAGGAATTTCTTCAAAGTTTCGGCCAAGTGAGGAAAGACAAGTTAGGTGAGTTTTCAAGCTTCCAACTTCTAGTATGTTAATTTATGGATTATTCTAAGTTGATTGGTGTATGTTTTATGGATCAAAACACACAAAATCACTACGATCCAAAGTTGGCCGAAAATGGGTATTTGTGTTTTGATGAATACCCATATGATTTTAAGACAAGTATAGGTTGGTATGTATATGTACATGATTATGACATAGTTAGTTTTAATCAATTTGATCAATTGGTTGATGAATTGAAGATGGCATATAAGGTGTTTGATAAAATGTCTAAATGAACATAAACTAAAGGCTTAAGGCATGCATAGGTAGTGTTTTATGAAATGCCTAAGTGAATGGCTAGCAAAATGGCCAAGGGTGGCTAGGTGTGGTGTGACCGTCGGCCATGGGAGGCATGATGGCTCTCGGCCACATCCCATGGTTAAGAGGCCAAATGGGCCAAGCCGAAGTGGTCTCGGCTCAATAAGGATTTAAGGGCTAAAAACTAAGCCCAATAAGAGTTAGTGGGCCCCAGAAGCCCAATAGGCCCAAATGAAATGAATAGTAAAGTGAAATGGGCTTAAGACAGTGTTAGGCTCATTAAGACCCAATAAGAGAAAAAAGGCTCATTAAGTGAAATAGACTATATTTAAGGTGAAATACAGATGAAAAAGTGTAATTAACCAAATAAATAGTTATATGCAGCTCCAGAGATTATATTGGGAGCGAATCGGACTGTGTGATCGAGTAGCATCGAAAAAGTGGACGCGCTCTATGTGATTCCAGGTAAGGGAGTTTTGCGGGTAGTTTTGAGATATCTGTGCTTATTTTTGTCTGCTTTTACATTCACTTAAAAAGTCTGAGGGTCAGAGAAAGTGAATAAAATTTTATAGACCTGATAAGAGAAAATTACGATTTTATCCCTATTAAGGGTAAAAAGTCAAAAGTTAAGAAAAGTTGCGAAAAGCATGGAAAGTGTGTTTTTGAATGTTTTTAATGTTGTTTAGAAGATGCATAGACAGATTGGCCGATATTTTCATGATATATGCGAAAACAACATAATATAGTGCTGATTTGATTTAATTGAGTGAATCTCTTTTAAATGAGTCATCTATCAAGTTGTGTGAAAACAAATCGTGCTAGAGCACTGCTCGCACTAGATTTTATATGTTTTCTACATAATTAGTGCTGGAGTATTACTCGCACTAGATTTTCATGAGATGCATAACATAGTACTAGAGTGTTGCTCGTACTTGATTTTGATGTGATTTATGCATGATAGAGTTCTGCAGTATTGCTCGTACTCAGTTTTATATGATTTGTACATGAGGTCATGCTAGGGTTTACTTGCACGTACCAGTTTTAAAAGAGATGACATGAAACAGTTGTGCTGGAGGCCGTGTAGACTATGTGTCACACGTATGAGATACTCGCACGTGCATTTTCAGATATGGCATAGGACTATCGAAACAGCAATTGGGTCCATGAAGTACGTTGTATCGTGTATGTGACATGGAGTACGATGTACCGTGAGTACATGGTGTTGTAGAGTTGTGGAGTTGTTAGCTGGCAGGTAGGATTTGACCCACCTTCCGTTACAGCGGTGATGCCCCACACAACGGGTACCGTGTAGCTTGGGATCACCGAAATTGGGATATGATCATAATCCTCGAAACTATACAAGTAGTCGCCAATCTCACCTGATATTTCTTGCTTGATATGTCACATGATTTTATACAAATTGGGTAGACCCAAGGGATGGGTTGAGCCTCGACATGTGACTTTGTGTTTTTATATATTTGTGAATCTCTAAAAACCAGGGTAAATCCGAGGAATGGATTGAGCCCCGATTTTCATGTTTTGACATGATGAAATGCCATATTTTCTAATGATTTAAACGAAATGGCATGATATGATATGATTTATAAGCTTTACCTGAGAATGCAACATTTTTGCATGAATTGCTGATGTTTATAAACAAGCTTGATTTCAGTATACACAGATGAGTGTATATACTTTACATAAGTTTTACAGAGAAAGATACATGCTTTAGATGTGAAATGAAAAGGAATATTATAAGGCATAACATTATATTCATGTAGATAGTGTGGTTATCTACTTCCTTGCCTAATTTTCTTACTGAGCTAGTGAGCTCACCCCTTTAATTTTCCCTTTCTATAGAGCACCCGTAGTAGATAGAGTATGGCTGAGAAATTGCATTCCTTTTGTCCGCTGCATTCCCATCGAGCAAAAGGTATCCATACAAACGTACGATTTTGTATCTGAACGTATAATCGCACACTGATGTAAACGAATGTAATAGTGGGGATGTATTTGTATATAAATATATATGAGCTCGCTTATGGTGTAAAAGTATTTACAGTCAATAGATAGCTTATATTGACATGTATGCATTATATAGAATGGAAGATATGGTAAGTAAATGAGATGATATTAATACCGAATCACAGCCCAACAAATGTTTGAAATTGTCACAGAAGGAAAGGTAAGAAAAAACGAAAAATTTGTAGTGATTTTCGGTAAATTAGGTCGCGACAGTACAAGGGCGTTACATGTGGGAAGATTACGCACTCAAGGGGCTCACATATTGAAATTTATTTTATTAGGATTAAATTTATAATTGGACTATTTTATCATTAAATACTTTTGATTATGCATGACCCATAAAACAATAAGAAACACTTAATTAGTGGATAAATACGTAATTAGAAGTGAAATTCATCCCTATAAATAGGGGTCAGGTATGATTCATGAGATTAAGACTCTATTTTGTTTATAGAAACTTTATCAAATTTTTTTATGCCTTAAGTATCGGAGTGTTTACGCAGGGAAAAACTCTCGCGTCTCTCTGATTATTTTTTCTCTTACAGAGCTTTTGGTAGCACGTGATATAAAGATCAAGACGAGGACGTCAATAATACATCATTCTTGTGTTTGGCAACAACACATGGAATATAAAAATGATAAATGATTACAAATATAAGAAATATTAGATGTTCGAGAAAAGAAAAAAGATATAATTTTAGAAAAAATCAGCAAAAATATAAATAAAATGAGGATCGAATTATTTTTTGACCTCACTGAACAATATTTTTTACTACAACACTGAGTTTAGGGGAATTAAGAAAAAGGGATTTTATGCTCCTATTTGGGATTCAAAGTGGCAAAAATGAGGTTTTTGGATGAAAAAGTCACGAGCTTTAAGCTAAGATCTATTGCTATTTAGATTTTTTTTTTTTTTTTTTGAAAAATCTGAATCTTTAGATTGAAATAAGAGTTCACGAGAAGAATTGAGTAAATTTTGGAAGATTTTTTTACATCAGTAAGCGACAATCAATGCTCAAGGCAATGATGTAGACCGAAATGTGGGCTTGGGGTTGCTTGTTGCTTGAGGTGTTTAAGAGTCGTGAGAGAGTTTAAGAGAAAGGTGGAGGAGAAGATAGAAGGTGCATAGCTTCATGATTTTATAAAATAAAATATTTCGCTGAGTAATTTTATTCATAACCATAAAAGTCTCTTTACAGTCAATTACTATAACACAACCCAACTAAAAATTAAAATTCCTCTCTACAGCCCTCGGAACTTAAATTAATTTCTCATTTAATCATTTTTCAAAATTTTCTTTTTTCTTCCCTCTTTTCTCTTCCTTATTTTTTCTCCTTGTTCTCTCTAAAAACATAAAAATCGATAGCCCTTAATTTCCAAAATCTAGCTGTTATAGGCGTCAAACCAGCCACCCGTCGTCGCTCGCTCGATTGGTTCCACAAAATACCAAGTCTTTTTTCCCCTCTTTCCTCTTCTAGCATGCGTTTCTTCAAAAAGTGCCCCCATACCTATCACCTACAACCCAAAACACGACTTCCCAACCTCGTCTTCATCATTTTACGCTGCCCAAAGAGTCATCCCTTGGATGTGCTTGTTCCTTCGGCCTAACCATTTTCCTTGCAGGATTTTGAGCTCAAAAACCCCTTAAAACACCTTAAACCCAAGACCCTCAAGAGCTTTTTTTTTGGGTTTATTTTTTTTGTTGCGTTGTTCATTTGATTTGTGTTTAGATATGATAATTTATATTAATAATTCGAATTTATATTAGGTACAATTTGACTATTTTATACTACACAAAAAATATAAAATTTTATTTAGTTTTTATTATATTTATATATAATTTTATTTAATTTTAATCTATATTATTTTTATATATTTTCATTGTATAACCGTATCTGGAATTTGCAACTCTGCTCGTGTTGCTTTCCTCTTTTGTGAGGAATGTTGCTAAGTGTTCTTTTTTTCTCTCTCTTTCGAGTAGCAATGGAGGTGTTGGGTGATTTTCAGGTTTGAGTAGGTTCCAGTTTCGAAAAGAGTTGGTGGTAAGGGGTGGAGGTCAACTGGCGTGGAAAGCGGTGGTGGCTATGACCGGTGGTCAACAAGGAAGCCGACTGTCGGATTTTCGGAAGAGAAAAAGGATAAAGAAAGGAAGAAGGAAAATTTGGCATTTTTTGTATTGGGGATAATCATTAAGTCATCCTGCGAGGGTTGTTTTGTCATAAAATTAAAAGAAAAAATTGGGTTGAAAAGAGTAATTTTTAAGTTATATGTAAAATATCTATTTCACATCATCTGCCTTTTATGTGTCATGCACTACATACCTATAAGTAATGTCAATTAGCCTTTAAAGTATCATGAAAAACAAAACATTACAATTTTTAAAGGATGATGATTAACAAGTGTCTTATGAAAGTGTAGAAAACAAAATGGAATGCATCTCAAATTAAGGGATCATTTGTGATATTTACCCTTGCTTTAATTCTTTTCATTAATTTTTCGAAAGTATAAGAAAAATATTTTTAATAAAATATTATATACATATAAAAAATCACTGCATAATTTATATAAATCATTACCTAACTAATGATGTACCACATAATTAGACCAATTCAACGTAAAGTTCAACAAAACCTACTTGTGAGGAAATTTGAACCTAGAATTTCAAAACTTCAAAACCTCCATTTGATAGTAAATTGTTTTAATCATTTTTTTTATAATGGAACGTTTTTTTTACAGTAGTTGAGATAATTTGTCTTAAGTAAAAATATTTTAATTATATATTAATTGAAGATAATATAATATATTTAAAATATATGAATCTTAATTTAATATTAAGAAAAAAACATTTTGAATATAATTAGCAAGTCTCTCTAATTTATTTTTTAATTTCACCATTAGGTAAAAAATTGTGGTCAATGGAAAAAAAAAAGAAATAAAAGAAGATGAGAAATATAAAGTAAAAAGTAGAGAAATAAATAATAATTGGTATACGTGTTTTTTTCATTTAAAGCTACTTTATAATTGACATTATAACTTTACAAAAAAGGTGACAAAAAAAATCAAAATAATTTCAATAAAACTTCTAACATTTAAGGGCATCATCGTCATCACGTGTTGGTTGGCTGTGCTTAAGTTAATAGTTTGATGGGAAAACGCGTTGGGATTTTGGAGGAAGCGATAAACCGACGTGGGAATCTCATCACTGCTTTTTTGTCACTTTTCTTTGTTCGAGAAATTAATGGAAAGGGATTTGGGTTTAGCTCAAACCATTTATGTAGTTATTTTCAAGAGATCATATTTGATAAGTTTGTAATTTAAATTTTAATATTTTTATTTTTTATCAATAATCTATTATTTAAATCTGCTGCTTGAATTTCAATTATTATTATTATTATTATTATTATTTAAAGATGAAGCAATCGAGATTAGAAAGCAAAAATTCCACCAAAATTATTTGCCATTCGAAGCTTACCGTCTGTTCTATCGTATTAATTGAGCTAGCCTATTTTAAATATTAGTTTGGATAGATATTGTGATCAGTTTTGATAAGATTAAAAATAACAATAATAATAAAATTGATATCAAATGATGATAAAAATTAAATGGGTTGGGTACCTGTTGAATTTGGAATATTCAAACTCAAATTTGATTATTTTTCATAATATCCGAACTCGATTAACTACCTTATTATTATTATTATTATTATTATTATTATTATTATTGCTCTAAACAACAATGAAATGATGCTGATGTGATCTTTTTCACGTGTCTTGAATATTCTGTAAAAACAGTGAAAATCAGAGAGGCGCAGGGATCTGTCCCTGCACGCGTACTCCGATGCTTAAGTTAGAAGACTATTTAAGCAGAGTTTTTGTAAGTAAAATAGAGATTATGATTTTTTTTTATCATACATAGTGTATTTATAAACATTTTTTAGAATTAAGTCGGGCTTCACATTTTTTCAGGGCTTGCAAATATTTTGGGCCCAAAACTATAGGATTCAGATCTGAGGCCCAGACGCGTGTCTGGGCTACGACAGAGTTATTAGATACTCTGTCGCGGACTCAGAGTCTGCATCTGTGCGGATGAGTTCAACCTACGACAGAGGTTCGAAGACCTCTACCGCAGATCTTGCGACAGAGTTTTGCCGCGACTCACTCTGTCGCAGTGACTCTGTCTCATAATGACTCTATCGCCAAGGACTCTGCCGCATAGTAACTCCATCGCGGAGGACTCTGCCGCATAGTAACTCTGTCGCATATTAGGCTCTATCACCACTATTCGGTATCTGTCACGTAGCTTATGCCTCTTGGTGGTTGTATCTGACACGTGGCTGTCATCTGTTGGTCAATGTTTGTATATGTGGACTTAAATGGGTATGACCATTATCAATTACTCCCCACTCTTTAGGAAAATTTCCTGCGAAAGAGTATGACTCTTTTTTCTTTTCTTTTCTTTTCTTTTCTTCTTTTTTTTTTTTGAACATTTGGTTTACTGTTCCTAAGCTGTGCCTGTTTACTTCAACTGCGTGTGCTACTGTGCACGTGCGAATACAGCCGCGCTTATATATAAGCTCTCAGGCATCGCGGTATCTGCTGAGTTCTCTCGCATAGGATCACTTTGTCGCTCACTCTCCTCGCACTCTGTCTCAACTCTGTCGCTACTCTACTGCAACTCTATCGCCACTCTATCGTAACTCTGTCGCATAACCATTACTGTTTTGCGACTCTGTCGTGTGAACCAATACTCTGTCGTGTCGTTCCTGTACTGTTTGCCACACCTTTGTCGCAAACAGTCTGACGTTGTAATCCAGTATCTACCTTCGCCTTTGCAAGTGCATCTTTGGTAGTTAGGTAAAACTCTGTCGTCGATAGTTTTTTTCTTTGTGATTTTTCTTAAGTTCCAAAATGGTCGGTCATGGTGTAAGGATGCATATAGAGCTAGGAGTTAGATCGACTTTGAAGGCAGTTAACATTCAGGATCTTACGTCGAGATTTTCATTGCCCGATGGGTACTCCTATAGACTTCCAAATCCTCAAGAAAACGATATACGTAGTGTGTCCGACGGGGTAGTTATTTTCAGGGCATCTTTAGAGCTAGGACTCCGTTTTCCAATTTTTGACTTTGGAGCTTCTTTTCTTAGGACACATAGGATTGCCCCTGGACAACTGCATCCTCACGCATGGATGCAATTAATTGGCTTTACCGTGCATTACCGATTAAGGGGTGTTTCTCCATCTCCTCCCTTACTTGATACTTTTTTTAGGTTCCAAGGTAGCTCCGTTTTAGTTCCCTATTCTCTTCAACGGGTGTATAAGCCCGGATTTAAAAATAGGTTATTCGAAAACCTGCAAATAAGCTTCATGGATTTGAATCGGAGTGGCTTATTGTGGAGATGCCTGGGGGCCTGGATTTTCCTACTCGTTGGGGAACTAGACTTGAAATCCCTAAGGACCCCCAGATTTCTACACTCAGGGAACAGTTGTCTTTAGATATTAATAGATTATTAGTTGATAATCCCATTAATCTTGATACTCTTCTATCAAATGAAAATTTGACGTCTGCTAGTTGGGGTGTGGGTCCCATTCCTATTGTCGGCCCTTCTGTTCCTCCCTCGAATCTTCCATCATCGATTTCTTCTGAGTTGAACCCTGAACTTCTAATGTCGCAAGAGAATATAGGGAGCACAAATAGAAAGTCTAGCTCTGAGAGTGATCCCCTAGCTGATCTGAGCGACTGGGAGGGGTTTGGTTCAACTTTTATGGTTCTTCTGGATGATGATATGCTAAATATAGATTCCCTTCAGGAGCATTTTGATTCTCTTGATGGTAACTTTTCACGCTATTTGATTTATTGTTTGTTGGTTTTAACCATGTTTCTGACAATTTACTCTGTTTTTTTTTTTGTAGAAATGAGCCATATTAAACGTTCTTTGGCGTGTCAAAAGGGTGGAGGGAGGTTCGTCTAGTGATCCTACTAGAAAGAGGCCTCGCTTGACTGATGATGTTCCTAGTGAGGCACCTGTTCCACCTCCATTGCCCCGCGCTCGGACCCCGCCTCCTTATAGACAAGAGATGCCTCCTCCTGCAAAACAAATGGATCATTCTCGGGATAGAAGGAAGGCTCCTTCCTATTCAAGGAGGGCTTCCTATTCTTCTGGACGGTCTCGATCTGAAGAGCGTGCTGAGTGTAATATAATTCTGTCTCAGCGAAAGAATTATAGGCATTTGTACATTGAGCCGTCAATAGGGACTAGGCCAATTCTCCCTAGGATAGGTCCTGTTGACGAGAGATCCTATCCCGTAGACGGTGGTTTCATAATAAGGGGGTCAGAGTTTTGAGTATACCCGGGAGTGCGTGACAACGATACCTTGGATTCTCCCAGGGTGGTGTCTCGACTGAGTTGGGCCACTATTCTCTCGAGGGACGAAGCTCGAATATTCAGGAATTATCCAGAGGGGGAAGACTTAGCTGATACGGAAGCGCTGAGGGTAATCTTCATATTCTTTTTTCATTTAATTTCTTTTTGCTCTACTTTGAGTTTGACTTTTTGTATTTCTTTTCAGCTTGCTCAGAAGACCATGGCCAACAATGCTCAACACCGAGCCTATCGGGAGTGAGCTGACAAAGAGATCCGGGAGTTGAAGGACAAAGTCATGCAGTTGTCGAATACTGTCAACAACTTATCCGGGCTCCCAGACGTGGTGCGAAGCTTAAAAGATCAGCTCTCGAAAGCGCTCCAGGATTTGAATCATGCCAAGGGGGATCTTACTGTCGAGACGGCTAGGTCTAACAAACTCAATGAAGATCTTCAACAGGCCTAAGCCGAACTGGACAGTATGCAGTCTAAATATGGGTCCTTGATGGATCACAATCAAGAGCTGGAACAATACATCGCCGAACTAGAAAGTCGGGCCACTCCTTCTCTTAATCAAGTTGAGATTGATAGTATCGGGGCTAAGGCCGTGAAGGAGTACCGTCTTTCTAGAGATTGCCTAAGGTGAAAAGAGGACTTTTCAGTGCCATATGTAAAATATGGTTTTTACCTCGCTAGGTCCTGGTTGGAGAAGCATAGGAAAGGGGAAGAATTCCCTGAGCTTCAATATACGAGCGAGGCAATGTTATTTGATGCTCCCGATTGGACAAAGTATGAACCAAAGGCTGAATCCCCTGATGAGCTATTTAAGAAGGCTGCGCAGGATGATCTCGCCAACTTGACCGGTCCTTGGGAGCCTGTGAGCCTGGATGATGCTCCCGAACCTATTGGTACCCTCGACGGCCTAGATGGAGAAGATGGTCAGTAGTCCTTAGAATGCGAGGGTCCGTTGGCGCTTGATCCTCAGCCTCAATCTCGTGCAGACTGAATTATTTTTCGTTTTTCTTTTTGAACATTTTGTTGTTCTTTTTTTTGTTGGACTTATTCATGCTTGTAAAGATTTTCTTGAATGAAGAAAGCTAAAGTTTATCTGTTCATGCTACATATTGCTTTGTTAGTTAACCTTTCGTTATTTATCGCTTATTTGTTTATTTGTTTTACTTACTCGTATGTTTATTTATTCGTATATGCTCCATAATTCTTGATAAAAAGATATACTTTCAGAAAGAATTACATATGTAAACATACCTTTTTCTGAGGCCTGACCACCATGACGCGAGTGCGTCTTCAGTTCTTACGGCCAATACGTTTCCCTTGCCTGGCCACAGTGACGCAATTGCACATCAGGCTCTTACGGCTTCTTTGTCTGTAACGCCTGGCCATAGTGACGCTATTGCGCCTCAGGCTTTTACGGCTCGTCTGATTTCTTACGCCTGGCCACAGTGACACTATTGCGCCTCAGGCTCTTACGGGTCGTCTGATTTTTTATGCCTGACCACAGTGACGCTATTGCGCCTCAGGCTCTTACGGCTCGTCTGATTTTTTATGCCTGGCCACAGTGACGCTATTGTGCCTCAGGCTCTTACGGCTCGTCTATCTTCTGTCACAAGATTTAGATTTATAAAAGCTAGAAATATAATAGAAGAACAATCTACATAATGATCAGATAATGGTATCTTGTGACAGTGTAAACAAATAACAATAATACGAGAATTTAAGGATCAAGAAAGAAAACATAATGATTAATTCAAATACAATTTCAAATGATTTGAGTTCCATGTTTTTCCTATTTTCTTCCCTTGCAGAGTTTTCAGGATGTAGGTGTTGGGCCCAATCCTTCATCTGATTCGGTATGGACCTTCCCAATTGGCTCTGAATTTTTCGTCTTCCCTCAAGGCATTCGTGATATGTGACTTTCTAAGCACCAAATCTCCCTTGAACATCGGTCAATCTCTCACCCGACTGTTGTAGTAGTTGACCACCCTCTGATGATAGGATGCCAGTCGGATAGCTGCGGCCTCTCTATGCTCATCAAGCAAATCTAGGTTTTCCCTTAGCCCTTGTGAATTCTTTTCTTCCACTAAAGGCACTACCCTGGATGACAGTGCTCCAATTTCTACGGGAATCAATGCTTCAGTGCCGTATACAAGGCTAAACGGCGTTTTTCCAGTCGATACCCGACTAGTGGTACGATATGCCCAGAAGACACTAGGCAATTCGTCCACCCATGCTCCCTTAACTTTGTCCAATTTGGTCTTCAACCCATGAAGGATAGTTCGATTACTGACTTCGACCTGTCCATTAGCTTGAGGATATAATACAGAAGAAATCCTTAGCTGAATGTCAAGGTGCTTACAGAATTCACGGAAGGCGTCACAATCAAACTATTTTCCGTGATCAGTATTTAAGATACGTGGGATCCCGAACCAGCAGATAATATCTTTCCACACCATCGCTTCCATTTTCTTCTCCGTGATTGTAGCTAAAGGCTCCGCCTCAATCCACTTTGTAAAGTAATCAGTGGCAACCAATAGAAACTTTTTTTGACCCGTGGCTAATGGGAAGGGCCCTAGAATGTCCAATCCCCATTGTACAAAAGGAGTTGATTGTAGCGTACTCTGGGAGGGAGTCACTGGGGCCGTTGTTATCGGTGCAAACCATTGGCACTTGTCACACCTGCGGGCTTTATCCATCGCATCTTTTTTCAATGTCGGCCAATAGAATCTCGATCGCAATATCTTAGCAGCAAGGGCTCTAGCTCCTAATTGCTCACCACAAATTCCTTCGTGTACCTCAGCTAGGACATAGTTTGCTTGCTCTGGCCCCAGGCACTTTAACAAAGGCGATGAATACCCCCTTTTATACAGTTCTCCATTTATCAGTGTGAACTTTGCCCCTTGTATCCTTAAGCGACGAGCCTCGTCCTTATCTTGCGGGAGTGTACCTGCAGTGAGATACTGTTTGAATGGGGATCTCCAATCGTCCCCCACTTCAATGTCACACACTTCAACTTCTTCAATGCTAGGCCACTCGAGTCTCTCCACCTTCACTATTCTTCCTCTGGTCTCATTGGAGGAGGCTAATTTGGACAATGAATCTGCATGTGTGTTTTCAGACCGATTAATTTGTATTAGTTGGAAGTTTTCGAAAGTTCGAGCCAGAGATTGGACTTTCTTTAGATAAGGGACCAGCATTGACTCTCGAATCTCATACTGCCCACTGAACTTGTTTACCACCAATTGAGAATCACTATGCGCCACCAGATGGTGAACTTGCAACCTCTCTGTCAACTTCATTCCAGCAACCAGAGCCTCATACTCTGCTATATTGTTTGAACTAGGGAACCCAAACTGTAAAGAGTATTCTAAAGATTTCCCTTCCGGCGACACTAAGACTACACCTGCCCCACTTTCATTCGCACTTGATGCTCCGTCAACATACAGTAGCCACAGTTGAGTTTTCTTTCCACTATTATCGCTCGGGATAGTACATTTTACTATAAAGTTTGCTAAAGCTTGGCCTTTGATAGCCTGCCTGGGTTGAAATGTGATATCATACTCTCCAAGTTCCACTGCCCATTTCACTAGTCTCCCTGAATGTTCAGGCTTCTGAAGGATTTGCCTTAACGGTTGATCTGTCAAGACAGTGATGGAGTGTGCCTGAAAATAAAGGCGCAACTTACGAGAGGCCATCACAAGGGCCAATGCTAGCTTTTCGACCAGCGGATAACTGGTCTCCGGGTCCAATAGTACCTTACTCACATAGTAGATGGGACAGTACACTATTTCATCTTTCTTCAGTAGTACCACACTGACGGCAAATTCACCGACTCCCAAGTACATATATAACTGTTCTCCTTCCAAAGGTCTTGTCAACAAAGGTAACTGTTTCAAGTATTCCTTTAAGCCTTCAAAAGCTTTTTAACAATCATTTGTCCATTCAAAATTCCTTTCGCCCCGCAGAGTTTTAAAGAACGGCAAGCTCTTTTCTGTAGACTTTGACAAAAAGCGGTTCAAAACTGCTATTTTGCCTGTCAACATTTGGATATCTCTCACTGTGGTTGGTGGCTTCATGTCTATAATTGCCTGTACCTTTTCAGGATTTGCCTCAATACCCTTGTCAGTGATCATGAATCCTAAGAACTTCCCCGATCTAACTCCGAATGAGCATTTGCTGGGGTTTAGCTTCATACTGAATTCCCTCAGCACATCGAACACCTTGGACATCTGATGAGCGTGAGACTCTCCTACTTTACTCTTGATAATCATATCGTCCACATAGGCTTCCATAGTATTCCTTAGAAGATCTTTGAACACTTTGTTCACCATTCGCTGATATGTGGCTCCAGCGTTCTTTAAACCGAATGGTATTACCCGATAACAGTATGTTCCATCGTCGATTATAAAAGAAGTCTTCTCTTCATCTTCTGGGTGGAGCATAATTTGATGATATCCGGAGAAAGCATCTAAAAAACTGAGGAGTTCATATCTGGACGTTTCATCCACAAGCCTATCAATTCGGGGCAAAGGGTACGAATCTTTAGGGTAAGCTTTATTCAAATCAGTGAAATTCACACACATTCGCCATTTCCCATTGGATTTTTTCACAATTACTACATTAGCCAGCCACTCAAGTTAGTAGACCTCTCTAATAAACCTGATTTCTAAAAGTTTATTGATTTCTCCAGTGATCACCTTCTGTCTTTTCGGGTAAAATTCCTCTTCTTTTGCTTGACAAGCCTATGCCCGGGTGAGACATTAAGCTCATGACAAATCACTTCAGGATTAATCCCGGGCATATCAGCCGGGGTCCAAGCGAAAACATCCGAGTTTCTCTATAGACATTCAGCTATCTCTCTTCTTATTTGTTCATTCAGTTGAGTTCTTATGAATGCCTTCTTCTCTTCATCCCATTTGACTAGCTCAATGGCTTTCATTTTTTCCACAGGTTGAGGCTTAGGAGGGTCATCTATGCACAAAGTCTCATTTCTCTGTACTCCTTTGCTGGCGGTAGAAGCGATATAACAAGTACGAGCCCTCTTTTGATCTCCTCGCACTTGCCCAACTCCGTTGGGAGTAGAGAACTTCATTAATAAGTAACAATAAGATATCACCGCCCTCATATCATTTAATATAGGCCTCCCTAGGATCATGTTGTAAGCAGCTGAGGTTAACCTTATAACCATGAACAATACCTGTCGTGTCACATCCTTTGGACATTTTCCTAGAGTCACAGGTAACTCTATAGACCCGGCTACCTTCACCTTCTCACCCGTAAATCCGTACAATGGTGTCATAACAGGTCTTAATCTATCTTCGGATACATTCATTTTCTTGAAGCAATTCCAATAGATTAAGTTCACTGAACTTCCATTATCGATTAGGATTCTGCTCATCGGATGTTTCGCCACCACTACGGATATCACCATGGGATCATCATGAGGCACGACAATATCACCCTTGTCTGTCGGAATGAACACAATGGGTTCTTCATCTGCCTTCTCCTCCATCACAGCATGAACCTGATATGCTTATTTTGCGTAACTTTTACGGGAAGCAGAGGAGCTTCCTGCCATCGATTCTCCTCTTGCGATAACATTTATTGCCAGGCTGATAGGTTCGTTATCTGGCTGGTTACCTCGAGGGATAGGCCTAGCTACTTCATTCCTTGGCCTATTTCTTTCGTTATCATTATTTTGTATATTCCGCAGACGATCATTCCTTTGATCTCGCGTAGGATAACGGGGCATTTCACTTCTCCACAGGAAGCTGTTAATTCTCCTCTCTCTAGCTAACCTCTCTAGCTGATCCATCAGATCTCTGCATCTTTCAGTGGGGTGACAATGAGCGGCATGAAATTCACAATAGGCAACAGGATTTCGCCCCATATCTCTAATCTTCTTTTTAATAAATTTCAACAATCCCGTCCCCTCAATAGCTGCAAGTATTGCGGCGTGAGGCTCATTCAATCTGGTATAGGCTTCGTACCTGAGTCTAGGGGCCTTGTCTAGTCCAACAGGTCTTGGAGAGCTTCTTTCAGGTACATGTCTCTCTCTTTTTCTTCCTTTCCTTGCCTCTCTGGATTGTACCATCTTCATTACTTCCTCTTGAGCCACGTATTTATTTACTCTAGCAAATAAATCAGAAAGGGTCGCTGGCTGATCAAGAGAGAGGGATTCTTGCAGCTTCTCAGATTTTGTCCCCTGTAGCATTGCAGCCATGGCTTCTCCCACTGGTAGATCTTTCACCTCTAAGGTTGTATCTCGAAAATGATCTACATAGTTCTTCTATGGCTCTTTATTCCCTTGTTTAAGGGTTAGCAGATAAGTAACGTCTTTCTTCCTTTGGCTATTGATCATGAAGGCTCTCAAAAATTCACTTCGTAACTGATCAAAGGATGAGATAGAACCCTCACTTAACCCGTTAAACCATTTTAGCGCATGCCTCGATAGTGTAAGCGAGAAGGCTCTGCACATGATTTCATCTTCCCATCCATGGAGCAGCATGAGAAATTCATAACTCTGTATATGGTTGTATGGGTCTGCTTTACTAGCGTAAGTAGCCATAGAAGGCATCTTGAACTTCTTCGGCAAGAGTTTGTCCATAATCTCTGCACTGAAAGGAACTCTCCTTCTCGGACTGTCATCAGGAGACATTAACTTCTTCCTTTCTAAAATCCTCTCAACAACCTTCTCAACATTTTTCAACCCTCGAGTCGAGCGTGCCCCTCTCTCTTCAGGACTAGAAGAGTCTGAGTGGTAAGCACTCCTTCTTCCTCTGTTCCGGAGATTTTGCACATGGTCCGCTCCCCGGCTCAATATCTCTTCCTCATTTAAGGTTTCCCTGCTTCTAGGGGCCTGCCCTATATCCTTTCTTCCAGCACCTCTCATTCCGTGATTCGACCTGGTACCTTCAAAATAGTCTCAGGGGTCATGACTATTCTGTCTCCGTCGCTCCCCAGACCTGTGGTCTTCAAAGTCATGCTCCAATTCTACTGCAAAAGTCCTGTGCTCTGCGAGAGAGCTCTGTCGCTTGTACTCTGCGGGGGAGCTCTGCCGCCTATACTCTGTGGGGGAGCTCTGTCGCCTGTGATCTGCGGGAGAGTGTTGTCGCCTGTACTTTGCAGGGGAGGTCTGCCGCCTGTGATCTACGGGAGAGTTCTGTCGCCTGTGCTCTGCGGGAGAGTTCTGGTCAGTTGGATTCACGGCAGTGTTCATTCACCTTAGACCTACGACAGGGTTCACCTCTCGCAACCCTGCCGCAGGGCGCCTCCTCGGTCCTGTGGTAGAGTTTACTCTCAAGGTTGCGATAGGGTTATCCTTCAAACCTGCGGCAGAGTTCGAAATCAGACCAGCGGCAGTATTATGTCCCCAATCTCCTGGTCCAGCATTCACCATGGTAGAGGGTTGACCTTTTTCATGAGTCTGCCTCAAGATGTTCTCCTCTACCATCTGTTGCACTTCTAGAGGTAAGCTAAATTGCGGCAGAGCAGTCTTGAAGAAATTCACCATAGCCCTCAACGCTGTCGTGGTCTCCCGTTCTGACGTTTCAAAGCCTCAAATTCATCAAGGGAAACAGAGACAACTATGCCGCCCTCTTCATTCTGCTCTTGTCCTCGCTTTGGTCTGACAGGAGGACTCACAGAATTCTCTTCTCCCGGATTTGTTGCTGCTGTCGAGCGTGTTCTCACCATTTTGATAGGGAATCTGACTTTTCGTTCTGAATCCCACAGACGGCGCCAATTGTTGTTGCTCTAAACAACAATGAAATGATGCTGATGTGATCTTCTCCATGTGTCTTGAATATTCTGCAAAAACAGTGAAAGTCAGAGAGGCGCAGGGATCTGTCCCTACACGTGCACTCTGATGCTTAAGTCAGAAGACTGTTTAAGCAGAGTTTTTGTAAGTAAAATAGAGATTAGGGTTTTTTTTATCATACCTGGTGTATTTATAGACATTTTTTAGAATTAAGTCGGGCGTCACATTTTTTCAGGGCTTGCGAATATTTTAGGCCCAAAACTATAGGATTCGGATTTGAGGCCTAGGCGCGTGTCTGGGCTGCGACAGATTTATTAGATACTCTGTCGCGGACTCAGAGTCTGCATCTGTGCGGATGAGTTCAACCAGCGACAAAGGTTCGAAGACCTTTGCTGCAGATCTTGTGGCAGAGTTCTACCGCGACTCACTCTGTCGCAGTGACTCTGTCTCATAGTGACTCTATCGCCAGGGACTCTGCCGTATAGTAACTCTATCTCAGAGGACTCTGTCGCATAGTAACTCCATCGCGGAGGACTCTGTCGCATAGTAACTCTGTCGCATATTGGGCTCTATCACCACCATTCAGTATCTGCCACGTGGCTTATGCCTCTTGGTGGTTGTATCTGACACGTGACTGTCCTCTGTTGGTCAATAGTTGTATATGTGGACTTAAATGGGTATGACCATTATCATTATTATTATTATTATTATTATTATTATTATTATTATTATTATTATTATTATTATTATTGAGATTTCTGAAAGATGAAGCAATTGAGATCAGAAAAGCAAGAATTCCATCAAAATTATTTGCCATTCGAGGCTTACCGTCTGTTCTACCGTATTAATTGAGCTTGCCTATTTTAAATATTAGTTTGGATAGATATTATGATCAATTTCGATAATATTAAAAATAACGGTGATAATAAAATTGGTATTAAATGATGATAAAAATTAAATGGGTTGGGTACTCGTTGAATTTGGGATATTCAAATTCATATTTGATTATTTTTCATAATACTTGAATTCGATTAACTACTTTATTATTTTGGCTGGTGTTATCTGAACTTTACTCGTATAACATAGAAAATACTCGTTAAACTACTCAAATCCGCTAAACTATCCATTTATTAGTTAAATTTTGACTTTTAAATTTAAATTCAATTTTAAAACAAATTATTAAAAAATTTAATTAATAAATTTAATTTAACTCAAAAATAAAATTATAGTTAAAAATCATAATTATAATATTTAATGAATTAATTAAATTAAATATTACATTAATAATAAATAATTTATAAAAAAATATAAATATAATATAAAAATTATTATTTATAATCGGATTTAAGTGGCGGGTACCCTAAGATAACTATTTGAACCCGTAAGGGTAGTAGTTTTACTACCTGAATTCGACTATATACTACTATAATACTATTTAAACGAAGCTGTTAGTGTTGGGTACCTATTTATAGGATACTCATTGCTTGAGAATGCAAACGAGTCAGGTATTCGTTAAATTTGGGATATCCGAACCTGAATCCGATAAACTACTCGATTATTTTAATTTGTGTTACTGAACCCTACCTATATAAATTAAAAGACCTGTTTAACTATCAAAATCTGCTAAATTATCCGTTTATTAAATTAAAGTTTGATTTTAAAATTTAAGTTTAAAATCAATTTTAAAACAATTAATAAATTTAATTTAACTCATAAAAATAAAAATTAAATTAAAATTAAAATTAAAAATCATAATTCTAATATTTAATGAAATAATTTAATTAAATATTACATTAATAATAAATATTTATAAATAAAAATATAAATATCAAATAAAAAATTATTATATGTAATCAGATTCGGATAGCAAGTACCTTAAGATAACTACCCGAATTCATGACAAGTAGTAATTTTATTACCCGAACTCGATTATATGCTACCTTAATCCTACTTAAATGGGACAGTAGTGCTGGGTACTCGTTTATAGGGTACACATTGTCATTCCTACTTGTCATTCTTAAACAGTGATACGTTTGAACTCAATTTCAGCGATGCGTTTAGATTCAATCACATAAATTATAATGAGATGAGTGATAAAATAACTATTTAAAATATGTGTTATTACCAATAGTTGATTGAAATAAGTGACAATGAACTTATTCCTTAATCATTTAGATAAGGTTCAAATCTTGAACTCGCTATTGTTAGGAATACTTTACCTGAATACTACTCTTGACCTGAACAGATCTCAGACCGTAAAATATATGAAAATACTAATAATTACACTAAAAGAAAATGAGTTATTATCTTATCTATTGACAAAAAAATAAAAAATATAAATGAAACATGTGGTAACTTTGTAACATCACTTTTGAAAATTTTAAATAATAGTAAGGAATGAGATAATAATCCTAAAATTAAAAAAAATATAAAAGCAAAATTAAAATTACATCATTATAAAAATTTTCATCATGTAGTAGTATACCTCCAAATCCTAACCATCCTCTGGGTCAGAAAATTGTGGAATAGAATATGGGCAATTATCCCGAAAAAGATTTTCACAGGAAAATCTCGCCAACTGCCCTTACGTTCATATGTAATGTGGCATGAAAAACAATGGATTCAATCATTGTATATTCGAGTCAGTATTTAATATTTTAAAATATTATAGATAAGAAAATATATATATATATATATATATATATTTATATATATATATATATATATATATATATATATCATATAAATATTTTTATGCAATTGTATAACGAAAAATTAAGATTTAAGAATTAAAAATATTCGTTTGTACTTAAAAATATAAAATACTAAACTCACAAAGATTTTTCATATTTTGTTTTCTTATGATGTATTTATTTCTAACTTTTTTAATTTATTTTTATGAAAACAACGAAAGAATTATTAATTAGTATGACAAGTTAAGTTTAGGTATGATTTTAAACTCATTTTAAAAAGTTATTTTTACTTGAACTATGTAAATAATAAATTCGATGGATCACTGATTATTTTATAAATTTGATAGATCAATTTGACTTTTAGTAATTAATAAAAAGATAAATAAAAATTTTTTTATTTTTATTTTTATTTAAAATTAACATTATAACTTGGTTATTTAATTATTGAGTTGTTTGCCTAAATTTATAAGTATCAATCTACTTGAATCAAGTCGAATTCTTATTTAAATACTCAAATTTAAAGTTAAATGGTTTAAAATTATAATATTATTTAATTTTAAAATATATTTTAAGAAAATTTTCACTTGATACATAAACACCTATAAATAAATTTTATGATTCATTTTTATAATTTTTATTTGTGTTATGTAAGATTATGATCGCGTGAATTTTAAAAATTTCATATTAAAATTTATTTTAATAAAAAAATATAAAATATTATTTTTATTTTTTATTAATTTATATATAATTTTTATTTAATTTAAATTCGTATCAATTCGCATCTATTATTTCTTATTATCATATTATATCTAATAGCATCGTTAAGTATTTATAGTCCCAGGAATTAATTTTAACTTCTAAGTTGTACAACTTAGATGGTATCCAGTATTTAATAAACAGGTGGCGATGTGAAAGTGTCGTCGAAGTTGACTTCAGACGACGTAAATTTTGTAGGACTTTTTTCCTCCAAGTCTTGGTCCACGTGCATATAAGATGTCTTGATATAGGAGATCTTCTTCTAATAAAAGACTATTATTAATTTATTGATATATATATATATATATATATATATATATAATTAAAGAAGGAAAAAAAGTATTACTTACAACTTCAAGGCACTTCATTATTGATTGTATTCTATAATGCTCTCTCTTGTTATAGAAGGAATCTATTCTTTCTCAAACAATCATACAAGCCAATTGGCTTGGGAATTTAACTTGCTTCATTATTGCAACTTGTTTGTATATGTACAAAATTATAATGTAACTTGAGAGGAAAATTTGACCATTTTCCATTATTTTTATGACAACTCTCCTATTGTCATCTTGTGTTCGTTTACAACTTTGTAAAGAATTTATGATTTTTTTAAAAAAAATTATTTACAAAAGTTTATGTAATTAATAAAGAGAGGAATTCTATTTCTCTCTCTGTCTCTTTTTCATTCAATTGTAGAAATATTTAGAAAATAAAAAATTTTGAATTCATCATGTTAATATGAAAAAAAAAAATCTTTAAGTTTATCCAAGAAATAAATAAATTCTAGCAAATCTTGTGATACCAGATTTTAAATTGCAAATTGTTGTCAATTTGTAGAAAAAAAATCCATTAAGAAAAAAGAAAATATTTGTGTTTAGGGGGCAAGATTATTTTTAAAAGGAGGTATATGATTATTACGTGTAAAAGTTTCCCTTTCTTATTATCTTATATAAGTACGGAGTGTAATCAAGTGTGTTTTAATTCGATTTAGTATTAAATTTAAATTTTATTTGATTTAAAAATTTAAAATTTAAAATTTAATTTAAATTTAATAGAATTTAATTTTTAAAATTTGGATTCGATCTAATTTGATATAAAATTTGAGACGTTCGAGATTAATTTAAACTTGATTTATTAATCTCAATTTATCATTTTTCAATTATATATTATAAGATAAAATAATAAATTAATAATAACATATTAAAAAAATTTAATTAAATCTGTAAGTCGTTTGAATCGAATATTAAAATATTTAAATTCAACTAGATAAATTATTTAAATAATTCAAATTAAAATTTGATTTAAAATTAAATAAATCAAATTTAAATAATTATTAAAATAATTTAAAAATAATTTAATTCATTTTCATCCTTAAAAGAAAATATTGAAAGGGGAACGGTATAGAGCCATGGTCCATGGATTATCCCAAGCTCTCTGATGTTACCATAACTCAGACAGCTTGGATGGACAACACAGAAAGAAATTACCCATAAATTGTTTAGCTTGTTGGAAACAGGACTGCTGGCTGGCTGCCTGCCTGCAACCCAATAATTGAAGAAAAAAAAGAAAGGAAAAGAAAACAAGCAGATTGTGAATGAGAGGAGTGGGAGTGTTAGGCCGTCGGTTCATACTTTTTACCGTAGAATAGAATAGATTTGACAGTTCAAGATTTTGGCAGTGGGAAATGGGGCTTATGACTTCAACGCTTTGGACACCTCACCCTCTCTTTCCTTGCCATAACTTTTTCTCGCATCATTCCAAAACAACTGAAGTGTGTAATAATAATAAACTTTTGAGATAAAAGAAAATGGAAATAATATAGTAGAGTGCAGTTGTGGTGGTAAAAGCTGTTTCTTTCTATATTTCTCTTTCTCGCTCTGTCTCTCTGCTCGCATTGCAAGCCTACAAACAAATTTATTCTTCTCTTCTCTCTTCTTTATTCTTTTACAACAAATTTATTTATTTATTTTGTACTTTTGTTATTGTTAAGCATTGATTCTTTCTCTTTTAATTAAGCATTGATTGATTAGGCAGCTCACTCTCAATCTTCTGCAAGAAAGGAACTGGGTTGCCTTGTCTACTGCAAATTTTCCTTCAAAAAGGTACTTTCTTTTAATTCCTTCTTCTTCTTCTTCTTCTTCTTCTTCTTCTTCTCAACTATTTCTAATTAG
Source organism: Firmiana major (assembly GCA_033439115.1). NCBI lineage: Eukaryota > Viridiplantae > Streptophyta > Magnoliopsida > Malvales > Malvaceae > Firmiana > Firmiana major. The sequence goes on along the minus strand of CM065902.1, from coordinate 7,781,725 downwards.
TGATACTAGAAAATGAATAAATAGTTCACAATAAAAGATCTCTATCATTGTGTTTCATATAGTTAATTTATTTTCTTTCTCTGTCAAATTTGAAGGCGCTGCTGATTTCTTCATAAATTTAGCTTCGGCAAGAAAACTGAATCTCAAGCTGATAGCTTCTTCTTATTTTTTCTGTTTTTTCTTCTTTTTAAATGTTTCTCGTGGGTTTTGAATCTGATATGGAGTTTTTTAAAGGGTTTTCTGTGTTTATTCAATGTGATTATTTTGTTTGAAATTTAAGAAGTTGGTAATGCTGGATTTGTTGATAAGTAGAATGAATGCTGCTTCCATTATAATGTGTGTTATTAGCTGCTGTTTGAGATTTGAACAAATTAAGCGCATTTTATCGACCTCTTTGGGGGAAAGCAGAAAAGTTTTTTTTGCCTCCTTCAGGTTTAGAGATGAAGCAAAACACTCATCTTGCTTTCGCTATAATGAGTACTCAAGTTTCAATGAAACCTCTCAAGTGCTTGATCAATGAAATAAATATTGAAAAACTGCTTCAAATTTAAATATAAATAATGAAACATCTAAGAGATTTGTAGCTTTGTAGCTTTGATTTTTCTCGATAAGAAGTTTTCAGTTTAGCATTCAAGTAAAAAACTAATAGACATGTTTCATTTAGGATTCAATGACAATTACTAGCTTCTTTTGTTGGGTAAATGAAGAATGCTGCTTCATTTGCTGATATGTAGAATTTTGCTTTCATCTAATCTGTGCTATGGCTGTTTTGTTTGACATTAGCTGTTTCCTCATCTGCTATATTTGAATAAAAATTCAAACCTTCATTTCTAGCTTGTTTGTGTTATATTCCTTAATATTGTCAATTGGACTTGATCTGATGGCATTTCTTTTACGTAAACAGATATATGTTGCTAAAAAATTTGATGGAAGACAAGCAACTTGATTTTAACCAGCCACTTCTCTCTGTGAGACGTTTCACAACCCCAGTGGCTGCATCCGAATCTGAGGCCAAAAAGAAAATTGATAATTCACTCCCCAAGATATCCCGGCCACCCATTTATAAATCAGAACTTAAATCAGGTCCAGTTAGGAATCCTGGAACAGTTCCTTTTGTGTGGGAAAAAACCCCAGGACTACCAAAGGAAGAAAGCAATTCACAAACTAAGGCTCTTGAACAGCCTCCCAGTGCCCCAAAGCTTCCTCCTGGGAGGGGTTTGAATGATAAGCAGCAGACTTCAAAAAAAGGGTCTGATGCTAAAACTTTTGCTCCATCCCAAACAGAAATGATCCTTTTCAGTTCTCAAAATGTTTCATCTTTGACTAAGAATGAAACTAGATATGGGAGCTCAAATGGAGAAATGGAGAAGAGAGGGAGCTCCAGCTCGAAGGATAGTAATGAGGCATATGTAGATGCGCTTGATACATTTTCACGGACAGATTCATTCTTCTTGAACTGCAGTATTAGTGGTGTGAGTGGGTTGGATGGTCCAGATGTCAAACCATCTGGAATCTTCTCAGCAGATCCGCAAACTCAGGATTTCATGATGGGTCGTTTTCTGCCTGCAGCAAAGGCAGTAGCATCAGAAACACCTCCGTATGCTACTAGGAAACAACCTATAGCACTAAAGCCATTGAGACAGATAAAGAAGGTAGTCATTGTGGATAAGCAGCAATCACAATATGTGTCCAGTCCAAACAATTTCCCAAATTATGCACAAGATGACTGGATGGAAGAAAGTGAAGATGAAGATGAAGATGATAATAGCCGGTCACAAAACTCTTCTGCAAAACTATGTGGCTTATTTCCACAGTTTTTGCTTAAAAATTCGTTCTGCCTTTTGAACCCAATACCAGGGGTGAAAATTCAGGCTCAGAAACCGGTGAAACCAGCTTACTCTGTTCGTAGAAGACAGGCTAAATCCTCATATTTGAGATTTTGCAGTGAAACTGAAAATGAGGTACCTACGTTCATTTCTCCTCTTGTATAATGTGGTTGTTAAAATCCAATCCCAGTTTCCTCACCCTTCTTTTGCTTTCCTTTTCTAAGTTATATATGGCTTCATTTCTGTTTCTACAGCATGCCAAGGCTGCTATAGACAAAGGCTTCACGGGTACAGCTCAATCAGAAGAGCTTAATGAAGATAAGATTAATCTAAAGGGTGGATCTAGCCAGATGAGTTACACAAGTGATTGTCAGAAATCCAGTGGAGAATCTCTTTTCAGGCATTTGCAGGGTAATGATGTATCCTTGTATCCTTGTCAAATTTCACGGTTGGTCCATCAAGAAAAAGGGTTTCTTGGAATTCCTGAGAAAGCTAAGAATTACATGGTTGAAAAAGAAAGCACCAATTTTAAAAAATTACTGGCAAGTGAGAGTTTGAACCAGGAATCAGGTTCAGCAAGCCCTGTAGTTGAGAAAACTGTATATGTAGATTCTGTACACAGGGTAATATCATTCGATCCATATTTTTCTGATAGAAGGGCTGTAACTCAATGCATGAAGGATGATTTGGAGATCCTAGTCAAACCTGGGGAAATGGTGGAGACTCCTTCTGTAGATTCTTCATTACAGGATATCAGGCACTTGAATAGCGTGGTTGATGAGAAGGTGGTAGTGCAGCATAAAAGCGTGGAGTCTGCTGATTTATATTCTCTGTTTTTTCCTGAAAAATATTCTCCTGATGTGCAAATGGATGCAACAAATGGTTCGAGAAGGGATCAAGATTTAATTCAGCATTCTAGTAAATTGACATGCTCAAATGTGGCAGACAACAGGAAGGATGATATGAAAAGCCAAGTGCACTTTAAATTAAGTAATCAAGAAACTTTTCATGGCCTCATACAAGACTCTACATTTACGAACTCAAAAGTTGGTGAGCATAGAAGTATTGATATGGAAAGCCACCTGCCAATGAAATCAAGTAGCCAAGAAAGTCCTCATGGAAGCTACTTAAAGCTTCCTCTTGCCCTGCCTCTACCAAAAGCTCCATCGGAGTCCTGGTTAAAGCGCACGTTGCCCACTGTTTCGTCAATGAATTCGTCCTCACGTTCTGGTCTTGGTACATCTAACATTATTGGAACTCAGGCCTCCATGGCTTCGTCTGATGATCCTAAATGGGAGACCATTGTTAGATCTTCTAGTGTACATCATGGCCATATGCGTTTTTTGGAGGTAATTTCCAAAATTATCTGAGTTTGTACTTTCTTTTTGTTGACGGTTATATTTACTGTTATTGAATCGAGTTCTTACTTTTACTATCTAATCCTAATGTATCAGGAACAACTTCCTCCAATACCAGAAGTATAAAGACCTTAAATCAGTAGGCTCTGCCATTGATAAGGTTGGATCCATTGTTTTGATGGGTTTATGGTTGCAGAAAGATCTTCTAAATCTCCTTTGAAAAATTTTATCTACAGATGCTCTCAGTATATAATAAAAGGCTGTTAAAAGTGTAAATCAATATTTTCTTCCATGGCACTGAAATAAGAAGATACATTTGTAATTTGTTGTAAATCACATCAATAAGTTGATTGAGTATAGGTCCAATAATCCTGTATTATGATTCTTTTGTAAAGTCCAAAGGGATTTGGGAGCTGTATCCTCTTATTCGCAATACAAGAAGAGAAATGCTGCTTTTAGCAATTATAGATCTTGTCATGCTTTTGACCAGAAACAAAAATCTTTCAGATTTGCCTGTTTTGATATAGGTTTACGGTAATTTAGGGGATGAGCCAAGTAATTTAACCATTGATTAATGAAATGGGCTTTGAGATAGAGTCGATCCTAATTTCTTTATTTTTGGTGAAAACACGAACGATTTAAATTAAACTAAAATAAACGGTTACAGCTAGGGGTAACCCCATTGTCCATACAATTGAAGTTGACAAGTCTGGGGAAGGTAACTCCCCTTCTATCAGCATCAAGAGCTAAAGAAATAAAATCAGGTGGTTCCTCTAACAAATTATATTGAGCTTGAGAGGAGGCTCCCATCTTTGCAAGAATATCAGCAACTTCCTACAGTCATAAACAATAGACGAGTAAGGATGAGAATCAAGAACACCAAGCTGAACTAACCTCATAATCACTTGTGATCCACTTCCACAATGATTTTGTTGTATCCTCCGCTAGCTGCAATTCGGAGCCCATCTTGGAGTCCCCGTAGCTCTGCACAGCAACATGTAGTAACACCCAGAATTCTTGTAAAACTAGTAATCCAGTTGCCCAGGTGATCACGTAGCACACCTCCTGCTCAGGATGCCCTTTTGCTGACCCTTTGGTATTTAGTTTAACACTACCCTGCGGTGGAGGATCCCAGCGAATGTCGATTTGCCTCGCTGTTTTCCTCTTTTTTTCACCACGTGTAATGGCCCAAAACTCCTTGACTTTTGTGATAAGATCTCTATGCCAAACAATGCTGTCATACACATTTCCTTGAAAACAACTTCATTTCTATTTTTCCAAATGGTCCCAACAGCAAATGAGAACAACACATTCCAAGGTATACAAGCAAGCCCGGAAGTGATTTTGCTGGAGACATTTGCTTGGATCCATTCATCCATTCCCAGACTAAAAGAGTGATGCATTTCCTGCAGAACATGAACCATATCCCACAGATCTTTAACCCCCTTATGGTCCCTAACACTGTATTGGAGATTCAATACGTTACATCGGGGGCACATGGGGGATATTAGCATGCCTCGTTCGATACTAAAAAAATTTCAGTAGTGACAAATGAAAGTTGTCATTATAATTTGATTTTCTTGTGACGATAATATCGACTCTAAAATATGGACAATAGTTACAAAACATTTGTTGTCAGTCATGTTATTTTTCACAACCAAAATTATAAGCATTATCGGCTAAATTTTATATTATTTTATTATTTTATCTTTTTTATTTTTAATATTTTATTTTAAAGCAATTATATCATATGAAAATTAAATTAAAACATACCAAAATAGATACAAAATAGAAAAAAGTAAATTCTAAATTTCATTGATAAAAAAATACTAATATTTTACAAAAACTGTTCATATGAAAAAAAAAAAAGTTACAAACTATTAACAATTTATTCTAGCCGATGACTGGATCTCATGTGGTTACAAAATTGTAGTTGCTGGCTGCATGGGCATACAATACCACCAGGACTGGATCTCGTATTAAACACCGCAAGCAAAAGTCCAAACATAATTTTTAAGTCACAATTCACATAAAATTCGAAGCTGCACAGAGTTGCATTGCATAATACGCTTTCTAGTTTCAAGTACAAGTTTTTGTGATTTTTGACAAATAACTTGTGGGAAATTCATTAATAAATATATTTAAAACTGTTGTGCATTAATAAATAAATAAATAAATAAAAGAAAAAAAAAGAGTAATTAACGTTGAATTCAAACTCAACCTCATCTATATGATTGAAACATTATCAATGTAAAAATCAGAATATATATAGATAAAAAAAGAGAGTTTCAATCAGATACAAACTCATGTCTTTAAAAGCATAATCACTACCAACAAGTGGAGGAGGTAGGATGGGTGAAACTAAATCTCTATTTGCTTTACAAAAATTCTGCCAAATTCTCTGTCTGACTTAAGCATCGGAGTGCTTACACACGGAAAAACCTATGCGTTCCTCTGATCATTATTTTTCTTGCAGAGCTCTCGGTAACACGTGACAGGGAACTCGAAGAGAAAACGTCAGTGATTCGTCACCATTATTTCAGGTAACAATAATTGACGCCGTTTGTGGGAACTAAACAAAAAGTCAGATTTTTCATTAAAATGGTGAAAACGCGTTCGACAACAGCGACAAATTTGAGCTCTGGAGGTGTAGTGTTAGCATCTTGAGATGGAAAAATTGTGTGTGAGAACACCTTGGATGCACGGTTGGATGTTGCATTTCGTAAAAAACTTCCAGAGATCCGCAAGTGGCTCTTTGGTCAGGTTGCTGCTTGAAGAGTAGGATTTTAATCGTATTGTTTTCTCAGCACAACTTTGGTGATCGACAATATAGCATGGTGTCAAAGTTGTTTGTTAGTGTATTTCTCTTTTTTTTTTCTTCCCGGATCATTTGTTTACTAAAAGTTAGTGAAACACTGAAACTGTTCTTTAATTAGTGCATATCATTCTGAGGATGGTGAAGTACTCTTTTCTAAACAATGAATAAAATATGAAGCGTTTTCAACACATAGTGGGATGTTGTAGGTTTCAGGAATTGTGATATCTGCCGAGACTATGTTTGCTCATATATTCGATAAAGTACTTGGCTTTTATGATCTCTTGAATCCTGCGGATGGGTTACTCGTTTCAGCTGACTTGGGGTGTATCAGTACTAGCACAACCAGTAAAACACTGGACAATCTTTGACAAAGATCACTCCAGATACTGAGGCAATAAATTGGATTATGAGTGCAGACACTAGAGTTTGAAGTTTGAACGCAGTTAATAGGCCAAAGCTTAACAGTTCAAGCAGCATCACGTTGTCAGCATTAGGCAGTCATTTTCGACTTTTGATTCTGTCTGCTGCTTCTATCTTTGCTCCATCGTGCAGCAATCAGAATTATAGCAATGGTCCCAGCTCTTTATTGCGAATCCATATCTCTTGAGGCGTGGCTCTCTTTATCTTTACCATAAGTGACTCAAGCCGAAAGTTCTTTCAGTTCTGTTAGAGCTCGTCAAGTAACTCATGACGTACTTCTTTAAGAAGAAAAGGATCTTTCATTCAGAGGAATTTCATATTACAGAAGCTAACAAATAAGATAGAGGACGAGAAGATAGACGAAGAATGTTGTCGCGCGAGTTGGTTATATTCGCAGTTCAGAAGCATTTTTTTTTTGTAAAAAAAAAATCCCTGGTCTATGATGAAATCTCATGTGAATTCCCTTTGGTTCTGTTAGCGGCTGATAATCTCAGGACAAAAAGAATATGATTCTTGGAAGACGAGCACTATTTTGTCGAAAGAAGGGATTTCCTTTTGCTCAGATTATGGTAGCTCTTCTGCTTCCATCTTCAGTGATCCCCTATTTCGGATTGCCTCATCAAGACCAATCATGGGTGCCTATAAGATTTCTCCAGTTGTGGAGTTCCTATTACTGGTAACATTCATGGGGATGCTAGGTTTAAAGATAATTTTTGTTATAGAAATGATATTTGAGAATAGTGATTGGGTTGCTAATTTGAGATTGAATACTGGGATTAACGTAGCCTTATCATATATCAGGTTGATGCCTTCTCTTAAAGTTATAGACCTAAGCAACACAAACATTAAAGGTTTCATTCACCACTAGCACAGAGTCCCATATGCATAGCACGCTAGCAGCACTTCAAAATCTAAGTTATTTGGAGAGTTTAAACTTGGTGCATACACAAGTTAGGGATCGAGGTTTGTACCCTTTATCAAGTTGCAAAAAACTGAGCCATTTATCTCTCAGATGTACTTCCTTTACAGATGCCACCTCGCATCACCTTTCTTCTCTCCCAAAACTGACAAACCTTCATGTCTGTGAAGCTGTGGCCTGGACGCATTTACCCCACCAACGACATTGAGAGTACTAGACCTGATGGGTTGTTGGCTCTTAACTGAAGATGCTATCTCATCTTTCTTGAGGAAACATCCTCAAGTTGAAATTCGGCATGAAGTTCAAAACCTTTCAACGGAGCAGCAAAATACTTCTAATCGCCCATCCCCATCACAGCAATCTTGGAACACATCGCGAGGGAACAAAAAGCAGGGAAAATCGCACATCTCTCAGCTTTTTGTAATTCAAAGGATGAAATATAGCAAAGAGGATCTACTTGCACTACAGTTTTCACCGCTCTAAGCTGCTGTCCTGAGCAGTCGCCTCTGTGTTAGTTTCTATCTGCTGTCTTGCTGCATCCATCATCTTCACTGTTGATGTTCTTGCATTATCTTGTCAATGGCATTCCAACTTGCGCTGATCTTGTTCTTTTAAAAAAATAATAATAAAAAAAATTAGAGAAGAATGAAAGAAAAGGGATATGGACTGGAAATTTCAAGCGGCAATCCTGGGAATCAATTCCAATGACTATCTTAGGAAAAACAAAGCCTTGGATGATATGTAGGTTTTGGTGGAAATCCCTCAGTATGCAGTGAAAGTTGTAGAGCAGGGACTCATCCCAAAGTTTGTTGAGTCTTTAAAGGACAATAGGCTTAACACCATGGCAGCACTGAAAAGCCTTAATTACTTAGCTAAATACTGTGATAACTTCAAGCAAGAAATTGTTCAAGCGGGAGTTGTTCGCCACATTGTGAAGCAAGCCTTAAATGGTGAAACGAAATCCGATACAATTTACATATGGTTCGAATTGTCTAATACAGAAACTCTCATAGAGCAAATAGGGAATACCAAGGATTGTATTCCCCTCCTGGTTTGTTTGCTCAGTAACCCAAACCGTGATATCTCACGGAAAGCTAAAAACATATTACAGAATCTTTCCTCTAACACAAACTTCGTTGTGAGGATGGCTGAAGCTGGTTACTTTCAGTCATTTGTTGCTCAATTCAACTAAGGACACTAAGAGACCCGAGCATTGATGGCTGCTGCTTTAGTAAAGATGCAACTTGAACAAAACAGCATAAGTGACTTCGAAGATAAATTGTTTGTTCAAAATCTAATTCACATTCTATCCTCCAACTCCCTAGCATGCAAATCTACTTACATTAAATATGTTAAGACGCTCGTACAATACCCCGAGATGGTAAAACAGTTTTTATCAGACCCAGTAACTACACCACATTTGCTTAATCTCATCTCATCCATGTCAGATCCTCTCCTTAAACAAGAAGCTGTTAAGATTCTAGCTCTGTTGGTAGAAGCTTGTCAGCATCGACAATTCCAAATGTATCAACGACTGCAGGAGCTTCAGTCAGAGCATAAGCTAATCAAGCTCAAGGATCATCCTCTAAAAGCACATATGAGCAGCTTGGTTGTGTTGAAAAGCAAATGGAGCAAGGACCACCATCTGCTTCTAACCAAAGAAATGAGCCCAAGCCGCCTGCCCAGGTAACTGTTATTGGATAATTAATGCCTAGAAATGTTTTAAGGGCCATGCAGGCTCAACAAGCTCAACAATTTGTTCAAAACATAGGAAACAATCAACTTGTTATGGTTGTGCAATTGCAGGCATGGGCACCTGAATGTAATATTGATTTGTCGCAATCTGCAGATGCTAACTTAACGACGCAGCTCAAACCAGTCACGCAATCTAGGATGACTGCCCAACAAAAAACAAATGAAAGCAATATGGGTTCTCAGTCATCACTTGCGCCTGTGTCCAAGCCACAGGTCACTTCTCCATCAGTTCCAAGTGAGAGTTCTCCTCGAGCAGGTAGCTATTCATGGTCGAGATAACCAAGTGCCTCCCCGACAGCCAGTTGTGCATGGAAATGGGATGCCTCTCATGCATCCTCCACAGTCATTATCAAATACTAGCCTTGATCCGTCTTTTCTAGGAAAATATTCGTTAGGTGGCACAGAAAGAGTGCAAATGCAGTATCTTAAATAATTAAATCGTTCTTCTTCAAAGCCTGCTGCTCCTAATGATAGAGGATCAGTCAACAACTTGCCATTACATGGGGGAGTAGCTAACCAGATGCCACAACAACGTTTTGGCTTCACTAAACAACAGCTTCATGTTCTTAAAGCACAAATACTAGCATTTAGGTGCCTAAAGAAAGGCATTGATGCTGTCCTACAGCTGTTTACTTTGCCTTTAATGCCTCTTTCAGCATCAGTTGGGCAAAGCATTTCTGTTGCCTTCAAGAACTTTTCGCTTCAACATTCTGCATCTCTAGCTCGGGCACTTGCTTTATCACTTGGAAATTCATCGAAGACATCGAAAGTTTACAGTGTTGACAAGCCAATGGGTGTCATGACAACCAGCAAAACCTCCAATTGATGATATTCTTAGTGCTTCCGTGAAGTTGTTCCAGAGTAGTGATAACATGGCATTTTCATCGATAGACTTGCTTGTAACACTTTGCAATCATAACAAAGGAGAAGACCGTCCAAGAGTGCTATCCTTTCTTATTCAACAGTCGAAGTTCTGGCTGTAAGTTGGATTTAAGAAATGACAGCAGCAACTAAGCTTGGAACAGGTGATGTCACCGATAATGCAACAATTTCGGGAGATTGAAACTTGTATTGAGTGTTCAGCGTTTAAAAACATTCAGATCCCTGAGGTTATCTACTATGCATAAAAGGTAGTGCTTCATCTAACAGGCCCACTATTTGATCAGGAATCACAAATTCTGAAGCCACGGTCAAATGTTTCTGTCACGACCCGAATTACCTAAAAATCAGAGTAAATTTTTCGTTTTTTCATTTATTATTTAATTCTTAACTTTCTCTCGTCGTGACCATCCTACAACACAGTTGGGCTATGATTCGGTGTTAGTCACCTCACACTATTTAACATTTCATTCCCATAATCATATATCAGAGTCTACTATCCTTTTGACTTTAAATAAATACATACCCAATGGTATTTACATGACTCTACATCCCCGACATAATATCCGTTTACAGTACTGTGCATTACATATTTAGATACAAAACCATACAAATGTGTATACCTGTCTCTCGATGGGAAGCAGCAAGCAGCGGATATTAAGCATGCAAGTCCTCAGCCGCTCAATAATTATTACAAGTGCTCTGAAAAGATGGGAAAATAAGGGGGGTGAGCAAACCACACGCTCAGTAAGGCAATTATGCAAGTAAGTAGATAGCTCCACTATCTACATGCTCATAATGCCATGCCCTTAAATCCATTTCTTTTCATTTAAAATTACACGCACAAAGTCATGCATATTCAATGCCATAGTTTATCCAAAACTATTTGTGCATATATAAATCATGTAACTCATGCATTCAAAGCATTTTATGTGACATCATTAAATCATATTAAGCATGAATTTAATCAAGATCATGCAGTCTTTCATGTCATGTAAGACAATTCAAGGTTTTCAAATGAAAGCATGGAAAACACATCATGCCACTGCATTTAAATCAATTCATTTAAAACGCAGTATAAAATAACCCCTCTAGGTCAATCATCTCAAAACTCATAAAACAATTCGTTATATTTCATTATAAAACTTGAGTTATAAAACCACCCTTCTTTCAGGGTCACATATCATAAAATCATCTGAAATCATCAAATCATCAAATCGGGGGCCTGACCCCTCCTTCGGGTCTACCCTGGTCTAACAGACCACAAGTTATATCATGTGAGACAATCAGGTAATTATCAGTAACATCGAGGACTATGGCCATATCCTAGTGATCCCTGGCAACACGGTACCTAGTGTGCGGGGTATCACACCTGAAACGGGAGGTGGGTCGTCCTACCCGCCAGAACAGCATAACACCAGGATTGCGAGGGCAAGGCTTGCTGCCTCGTGGCTAATGCCACTCCACTCCAACAATCCCCACGGTACAGCGTACTCCGCGTGACATACACGGTACAAAGTACTCCGTGAACCCAAGCTCAGTCAGGGGTGCCTGTAATAGGTCTTATCCACCCATATCATCTGTCTCAGAATGCACGTGTGAGCATATCATCTCACTGTGACACACAGTCTACAGGAGGCTCCAACACGGCTATATGCATGTAATATAAATCCCTGTGCGAGCGAAGCTCAAGCACGGCTCCATGCATATTCATGATATCTGAAAACCTCGTGCGAGCGAAGCTCTAGCACGGTTTCATAAAAATCAGTGAAATCTGCGTACGAGCAGCGCTCCAGTACGACTTAAACTGATTATAATTTCATGTAAATTCCACGTACGAGCAACGCTCTAGTACGGATATGTATATAAATTCAGTGAAAACCTCGTACGAGAAAAACTCCAGCACAGCATTCAAATGAATTATGAAAACCATATAAAACTTTGTGCGAGCAACGCTCCAGCACAAATGAATGCTCAAGTAAATCAAATCTCGTGCGAGTTATACTCCAGCACGGCTTTATGCATAACTAAATCAAATCTCGTGCGAGTTTCACTCCAGCACGGCTTTTATGCATAATTAAATCAAAACAGGATGCGAGCTAAGCTCCAGCATCTCTCATGCATGTCAAATCATTAAAAGTAGTGCGAGTAATCGCTCCAGCACTATTTTATGCATACCACGTCAAAACAAATCAAAACATGTCAAAACATGTCAAAACAGAGTGCGAGCTAGGCTCCAGCAGCTCTCATTTCACAATATTAAAAATCAGTGCGAGCACCATGCTCTAGCACATTTCATGCATATGATGTCACAAGTCGGTGCGAGCAATTGCTCAAGCACATTTATGCACATTCACAAACGCAGATATAGTGCGAACTACGTGTCGGCACTATCTGTTTCCATATAAACTTGATAGTTGGCCGTTTTCCAAAGAAATTTCCATTTAATTATTAATAACACCTACGTAGTGTTATTTTGTGAAATTAAACAATTTCTGGCCAATCTATCGCTTTGCTTTGATTAAAACCAATAAAATTCCTTAATCATCAAAAATCCTTAAATCATGCATTTCATGCATGTCATGCTTTCACCATCCTTAGGTGAACTTCCCTCAATAGGGGTAAAATAGACATTTCACCTATTTCGATCCTTAAAATCATTCAAACCATTTTTAGGATCATTATACAATATCCATGTATACATACATACTCAGTGTACAGAAAAACTATTAAAATATGCGTAGCTACCTCTAGCTACTCACACAATTCCCTTACCTCATTTTCTGTACAGTCTGACCTTTACATCGATGTCTCGTCACGCAGTCCGATTTGCTCCAAATCCAAATCAAATCTCTGGCACTGCGGATACACATTCATCAGGTCAAATACAATACAATTTATTGTATTTCACAATTTTCTAGGCTTTATTTAAATCATTGGGCCCGTTTACCCATATTGGGCCCGATGCACCATAATGGGCCTTAATCGGCCTTAAGCCTGTTTACCACACTTTATCGAGGCCTATTGGGCTCACTGGGCCCATCAGTAATTTATTTAGCCTCGTTCTAAATTCTCTGATATCTCAATTTAATATTTACGACAATTTATCTAATTTTCCAGAATTTAATTCATTTATGCGGAAATTAAATCCGTAATTTATGCGTTAAATATCAATCACGTATAACGATATAAAATTGTCGTAAATAAGGGTTACATACCCGTTATTCCATGATCGTACACAAATCGAGGCTGTCTCGAGCTCTCAGTGGATGCCAATTGTCGAGCTACACAATTAAATATATTTTCGGGTAAACTTTCAGTCGATTATTTATCAAATTAAATATTCTAAAAATTAAATCGGTCAATTTGACCGCTTACCGACTTACCCGAAGCTCGATTGCATCACAGGAATTTTTCCCAATTTTTTCTCTTTTTCTTTTTCCCTTTTTCTTCCTTTTTTTCCCTCTCTTTTTGGCTGAACCGGTCCGGTCCGGTTCAACCCGGTTCGGACCGCCGGTTCGGTCTGGTCCGGTTCGGCCGGTTCTGTCCGGTTCGGCCGGTCCAGGCTCCCTTTGGTCGTGCCGACGCCGTCCGACCGGTTCTCCGACCGATTCCACCGCCGTTCGGCGCGTCTTCGCATGGGCTCCCTAGATCGGGCCTCGGTTTGGCTCGAATCGACCCCATCGCCGGCGAATCGGGGTTCTCTCCCCCGCGGTCTTCTCCTCCGTTTCCGACGTTTTCCGGCCACCTGGCCGCGCGTCGATGCCACCGGTGGGTTCGCCTGAGGTCGGTCGACCTTCGCCGACCCTCGCCTGGGGCCCTTGGCCGCCGGTGGTGGCTCGTCCGGTGGGTTCCTCAGTCGGCCTTCGCGTTTCGCGTTTTTTCCTCTGTTTTTGTTTTTCGCAGATTCGCGTTTTTCGCGAATTCTGTTTTTTTTTTTTTTTTTTTTTTTTTAATTTATTTATTTTTATTTATTTATAATTTATTTTTAATATTATTTTAATCAATAAAATAATATTAAAATACACAAATATCTTTTAAAAAAATATATTTTATTCATCTAATCTGTAAATAATTTTCTCAGTCCGATTTTACCTTTTCGGTATATTTTTCGATTATTTTCGAGATTATTTTTTTGATACGAAAATCTCAATTTATTCCAATAAATTCATATCTTGATCAATTTAACCCGAAATTTAATTATTTCTTCGTTATTGATCAAGATTTCTCATTCTCATATTTTTAATTAAATTTTCTTGTCCCGATTAATACCGAATTTTGGTCTTTTGACCATTTTGCCCTTGCACGTATTCGGGAATACCATTTAAGTCCTTTTGCATTTTTTAAATGCACTCGAAAATATCGGGTCTTACAATCTCCCCCACTTAAGAAATTTGGTCCTCCAAATTAGAATCAAGTAATATGAGTCCATAAATAACTCCGGGTACATCTATCGTATCATATACAGTCATCCTCAAGTGACTTTCTCCGGAGTGTAATACTATCATCATACTTAACTAGGGAGATCATCTCAAACCTCAACACTTTTTCCTTTCGTCTAATACCCGAATCAGTTCTCCAATCATACGTTATACTTTCATTGAGCTAACCCGTTGAAGCTCATATCTGCACACATACTGGGTCCGGATATATTTCTGAAGCATCATAAGATAGGACACATAGTGGATGCCTGTTTATTCAAGTGGTAACGCCAATCTACAGGTCTTATCTCCCACTTGTCCAATATCTCTCTATCCGAATCTCGTTACGTCTTTATGACAAATAACTGTCAACTATAATGATTCACCCTCGGTGAATTCCAATGATTTCCTGTCTCTTGTCAGCATAGCTTTTTCTATCTGCTCTGAGGTGTTCTTAATATCTCACAAATCCACTGAACATCCTCAGAGGTTTGTCTTACCAATTCGGGAACAATTCTCTATTTGTCACCCACTTTTCTTATCCAAGTCAGGGAACAACTCCCTACTGTCATACAATGCCACATATAATCTCATCCCGATACTCAAGTGACAACTGTCATCACTGGCGAATTTGATTAGTAGCAGCTAATCATCCCAGGAGCTCATAAAATCAATGGCACACGCTCTCATCACATCCTCCAGAACCTGTACAGTCCTCTCTGACTGACTATCTGTCTGAGGGTGGAAGCTGTGCTAACACATAATCGGGTTCCCATAACTTCCAAAAACATATTCCCAGAAGTGGAAAGTGAAGCGGGAATCCCTATCTGATACCATGCTCACTGGAACGCTACACAATGTTTCACAATATTCCACATACATAAATCCGCCTATACACTTAGAGTATCTAGGGATTTTCATAAACAGAATGTGGGTAGATTTAATCGATCCATTGACTATCACCCAGATAGCCTCATGATTATTCGGGTCCTCTGTAACCCATCACGAAATCCATGGTAACTTGTTCCCATTTCCGTGTCAATATAGGTAGAGGCTGCAATAACCCTGCAACTTCTTTTACTCTACCTTACTCTGCTGACATACGAGACACTTTTTCGCAATTCTCTACAATATCTCTTTTTCATACCTGACCACCAATACCCTTTTCAGAGATTCTGATATATTTATTACTTCTCGAATGCACTGTATATCCCGAAGAGTGAGCTTCTGACAATACTATTATCTCATCAATGTGGTCTTGGGGAGCACTTATACTGTGTCTGAACCTCTGTGAATCATCATCATACACTGTGAACTCTGTCACTATACCCTTCTGAATCTGACCCACACTATCGACACGATGCCGATCATCACGCTAAGCCTGGCAAATCCGATCACACAAATTCGGTTCTAACCTCAGGCTAGCTGTCACACAATCACCGTCATCATCAGAAGGAATCACATCACTACTGAGGTTCACAACTGCTCTAGCAGCTCACGCTCCCTGACCATCACATGTAATACCATCCCGAGGCTCTTTCTGCTCAAAGCATCAGCCATTACATTAGCCTTTCCTGGGTGGTACAATGTTCACAATCATAATCCTTAAAAGCTCTAACCCTCTTGGTTATCTCACATTCTACTCTTTCTGTGAAAACAGATACTTGGGGCTTTTACGATCAGTGCATACCCGAAATTTCTTACCATATAAGTAGTAGCGCCATACTTTCAGTGTAATCGCTACGGCTGCCAACTCTAAACCATGGGTCAGATAGTTTCTCTCATGATCCTTGAACTATTTGGATCTATAAACGACTATCTTCCCATTTTTACATCAATACACAGCCCAATCCTTATTTGGAGGTATCCATACACACTGAAACCTCTTGAGCTGTTAGTTATAGTAAGAATACTTACGGTGGTCAGTTCATTACTCCAATATACCAAAACTCATTGAAGCCATTTTCATACTTATTATACCACTCGTATGAAATCTTTTTCCAAACGAGACGTGTCAACTGAGCAGCCCATTTCAAGAAACTCATAAAACCTTGTCTGTAAGGCAGTTTCCTGTTGCTACTCATACTCTTCCCTGGACTTCGAATACATCATAATATCATCGCTGTAGATGACAACCAATCGGTCCAGGTAAGGTTCAAATACCTTAACGTAGTTGAGTTCCACTTAATAATTCAATCACTCTTGTCCTTGACCTATGTACGTATAAACGCCCAATGTCATTTCGAAATCGTTTATGGTCAAGCTACTAACCCACGTCGTTTCCTTCCTCTTATATTAACGGCTTTTATAAAATTTTAAATTTTAAACCTTCTTGATTAATCAAATTCTATATTTCTTTATCGTACCAGCAAAGGTACCCAAATTTTAATGTATATATTATGACCGTCGAATTCAATCTATAGATTATGCGTGCGCTTCCAGACGCTGTCAAATCTTCAGGCAGGGAAGTATTTTAAAATACCTTTATTATCCCTCAGACTTGACTACATACCGCTTAATCCAATTTACTTTGCATATCAAGGATATCCTTACCTTGCATACGTCTCTTATTCCAATATATCTCCTTTTATATATCACTTGTGACAAACTCTTTCCTTACTTGTCAAGTTACAATACACTTTTCAGTGATATTTTCTCCCCTATTTTCAACTTACAATCCCTATACCCATATTCAGTTAGTGAAAATCAACTAACTATCATCCTCTTCATGCTTAAAGGTATAGGCTTCACATTTTTTTCACTAACTTATAAGCAACTGAAGGCGGTATGAATAAATGCGTGGCACCAGGATCAATTAAAATAATTATTTCATTATTCACAACCAGTGTGGTATCTTCCACCACATCCTATGAAACATCAATAGTGTCCTGGTCCAAGGTATACACTCGCCTTCATCCAACATCTGATTTTCGTGATAACTACCACACATCTTACACTGTTCACACTGCTACTCTGTTATACTGTTACGTAGCAGGTCGGGGTCCTCGAATCACAATACCCCTCGTAAGTATTGAAATTAGATATACTGGGGTTTATCAATCAACTTACCCCGTGATTTATCAGCTCTAAGCTTTTACCAAACTACATTTTTCCCGTTCTGACATTCTTGTCATCCTTTATTCTCTTTTGTCTCTATTTTGGCCCTTACTACCTTTCTCAATCTCAGAGGCGCGCAATTTATAATCTTATTTACACAACTGTAGTCTGCGCACTGCCTCGGCATAGGTAGTGATGTCGGGCAAATCGGACTCTAATTGACAATCTGAGTCCTTCCATGAACTTTCAGACATCTCGACTCTCACTGTTTATCGTGTCCGAGTCACATCTGCCCAGGAATATAAACTGAGTATTATACTCGTCACTCAACATGTTCCTCTGGGTCAGAGTAAAGAATATCATCTGTAATTTTCTTTAAACAATATCCGGGATATTCTGTCACCGGAATACATCTAGAATTATTTTTTTATGTCTATTCTGCACGTTTAACTCTTCAAATGGGTCGAGCGAACTTCAATTAATGCTCCAACTCGCCCTCAAATCTCATACATATTCTGAGCAATTAGCTCGTAAAATATTCTCCACACTCCGCTCCAACTTCGCGAAGCGTGCCTCAATACTGTCTGATCTCTCTATCAGACTCTATCCGATCTCTCTATCGGACTCTGTGGGGCATGCTCAACATCAGCCTCCACGTTAATCTCATCACGAGTTTCATGTGGCGACTCAGTACAACTCTTGGGCCTACCTCAACGGCCTTGAGCTCGTGTACTCGCCTCCCAACCATAGCGGCTATCAGTCAATGAGTCTATTCTTGCATTTAAAACCAAATTCTTAGCTGCACTTCCATCTCGATATACACAATTGTATCCAAATAATGCACAGTACAAGGGGATGTAAACTTCCTTAACCACTAACACCGACTCATATCAGGCCAACTCAAGCTCTGATACCATTAAACCTGTCACGACCCGAATTACCTAAAAATCAGAGTAAATTTTTCGTTTTTTCATTTATTATTTAATTCTTAACTTTCTCTCGTCGTGACCATCCTACAACACAGTTGGGCTATGATTCGGTGTTAGTCACCTCACACTATTTAACATTTCATTCCCATAATCATATATCAGAGTCTACTATCCTTTTGACTTTAAATAAATACATACCCAATGGTATTTACATGACTCTACATCCCCGACATAATATCCGTTTACAGTACTGTGCATTACATATTTAGATACAAAACCATACAAATGTGTATACCTGTCTCTCGATGGGAAGCAGCAAGCAGCGGATATTAAGCATGCAAGTCCTCAGCCGCTCAATAATTATTACAAGTGCTCTGAAAAGATGGGAAAATAAGGGGGGTGAGCAAACCACACGCTCAGTAAGGCAATTATGCAAGTAAGTAGATAGCTCCACTATCTACATGCTCATAATGCCATGCCCTTAAATCCATTTCTTTTCATTTAAAATTACACGCACAAAGTCATGCATATTCAATGCCATAGTTTATCCAAAACTATTTGTGCATATATAAATCATGTAACTCATGCATTCAAAGCATTTTATGTGACATCATTAAATCATATTAAGCATGAATTTAATCAAGATCATGCAGTCTTTCATGTCATGTAAGACAATTCAAGGTTTTCAAATGAAAGCATGGAAAACACATCATGCCACTGCATTTAAATCAATTCATTTAAAACGCAGTATAAAATAACCCCTCTAGGTCAATCATCTCAAAACTCATAAAACAATTCGTTATATTTCATTATAAAACTTGAGTTATAAAACCACCCTTCTTTCAGGGTCACATATCATAAAATCATCTGAAATCATCAAATCATCAAATCGGGGGCCTGACCCCTCCTTCGGGTCTACCCTGGTCTAACAGACCACAAGTTATATCATGTGAGACAATCAGGTAATTATCAGTAACATCGAGGACTATGGCCATATCCTAGTGATCCCTGGCAACACGGTACCTAGTGTGCGGGGTATCACACCTGAAACGGGAGGTGGGTCGTCCTACCCGCCAGAACAGCATAACACCAGGATTGCGAGGGCAAGGCTTGCTGCCTCGTGGCTAATGCCACTCCACTCCAACAATCCCCACGGTACAGCGTACTCCGCGTGACATACACGGTACAAAGTACTCCGTGAACCCAAGCTCAGTCAGGGGTGCCTGTAATAGGTCTTATCCACCCATATCATCTGTCTCAGAATGCACGTGTGAGCATATCATCTCACTGTGACACACAGTCTACAGGAGGCTCCAACACGGCTATATGCATGTAATATAAATCCCTGTGCGAGCGAAGCTCAAGCACGGCTCCATGCATATTCATGATATCTGAAAACCTCGTGCGAGCGAAGCTCTAGCACGGTTTCATAAAAATCAGTGAAATCTGCGTACGAGCAGCGCTCCAGTACGACTTAAACTGATTATAATTTCATGTAAATTCCACGTACGAGCAACGCTCTAGTACGGATATGTATATAAATTCAGTGAAAACCTCGTACGAGAAAAACTCCAGCACAGCATTCAAATGAATTATGAAAACCATATAAAACTTTGTGCGAGCAACGCTCCAGCACAAATGAATGCTCAAGTAAATCAAATCTCGTGCGAGTTATACTCCAGCACGGCTTTATGCATAACTAAATCAAATCTCGTGCGAGTTTCACTCCAGCACGGCTTTTATGCATAATTAAATCAAAACAGGATGCGAGCTAAGCTCCAGCATCTCTCATGCATGTCAAATCATTAAAAGTAGTGCGAGTAATCGCTCCAGCACTATTTTATGCATACCACGTCAAAACAAATCAAAACATGTCAAAACATGTCAAAACAGAGTGCGAGCTAGGCTCCAGCAGCTCTCATTTCACAATATTAAAAATCAGTGCGAGCACCATGCTCTAGCACATTTCATGCATATGATGTCACAAGTCGGTGCGAGCAATTGCTCAAGCACATTTATGCACATTCACAAACGCAGATATAGTGCGAACTACGTGTCGGCACTATCTGTTTCCATATAAACTTGATAGTTGGCCGTTTTCCAAAGAAATTTCCATTTAATTATTAATAACACCTACGTAGTGTTATTTTGTGAAATTAAACAATTTCTGGCCAATCTATCGCTTTGCTTTGATTAAAACCAATAAAATTCCTTAATCATCAAAAATCCTTAAATCATGCATTTCATGCATGTCATGCTTTCACCATCCTTAGGTGAACTTCCCTCAATAGGGGTAAAATAGACATTTCACCTATTTCGATCCTTAAAATCATTCAAACCATTTTTAGGATCATTATACAATATCCATGTATACATACATACTCAGTGTACAGAAAAACTATTAAAATATGCGTAGCTACCTCTAGCTACTCACACAATTCCCTTACCTCATTTTCTGTACAGTCTGACCTTTACATCGATGTCTCGTCACGCAGTCCGATTTGCTCCAAATCCAAATCAAATCTCTGGCACTGCGGATACACATTCATCAGGTCAAATACAATACAATTTATTGTATTTCACAATTTTCTAGGCTTTATTTAAATCATTGGGCCCGTTTACCCATATTGGGCCCGATGCACCATAATGGGCCTTAATCGGCCTTAAGCCTGTTTACCACACTTTATCGAGGCCTATTGGGCTCACTGGGCCCATCAGTAATTTATTTAGCCTCGTTCTAAATTCTCTGATATCTCAATTTAATATTTACGACAATTTATCTAATTTTCCAGAATTTAATTCATTTATGCGGAAATTAAATCCGTAATTTATGCGTTAAATATCAATCACGTATAACGATATAAAATTGTCGTAAATAAGGGTTACATACCCGTTATTCCATGATCGTACACAAATCGAGGCTGTCTCGAGCTCTCAGTGGATGCCAATTGTCGAGCTACACAATTAAATATATTTTCGGGTAAACTTTCAGTCGATTATTTATCAAATTAAATATTCTAAAAATTAAATCGGTCAATTTGACCGCTTACCGACTTACCCGAAGCTCGATTGCATCACAGGAATTTTTCCCAATTTTTTCTCTTTTTCTTTTTCCCTTTTTCTTCCTTTTTTTCCCTCTCTTTTTGGCTGAACCGGTCCGGTCCGGTTCAACCCGGTTCGGACCGCCGGTTCGGTCTGGTCCGGTTCGGCCGGTTCTGTCCGGTTCGGCCGGTCCAGGCTCCCTTTGGTCGTGCCGACGCCGTCCGACCGGTTCTCCGACCGATTCCACCGCCGTTCGGCGCGTCTTCGCATGGGCTCCCTAGATCGGGCCTCGGTTTGGCTCGAATCGACCCCATCGCCGGCGAATCGGGGTTCTCTCCCCCGCGGTCTTCTCCTCCGTTTCCGACGTTTTCCGGCCACCTGGCCGCGCGTCGATGCCACCGGTGGGTTCGCCTGAGGTCGGTCGACCTTCGCCGACCCTCGCCTGGGGCCCTTGGCCGCCGGTGGTGGCTCGTCCGGTGGGTTCCTCAGTCGGCCTTCGCGTTTCGCGTTTTTTCCTCTGTTTTTGTTTTTCGCAGATTCGCGTTTTTCGCGAATTCTGTTTTTTTTTTTTTTTTTTTTTTTTTAATTTATTTATTTTTATTTATTTATAATTTATTTTTAATATTATTTTAATCAATAAAATAATATTAAAATACACAAATATCTTTTAAAAAAATATATTTTATTCATCTAATCTGTAAATAATTTTCTCAGTCCGATTTTACCTTTTCGGTATATTTTTCGATTATTTTCGAGATTATTTTTTTGATACGAAAATCTCAATTTATTCCAATAAATTCATATCTTGATCAATTTAACCCGAAATTTAATTATTTCTTCGTTATTGATCAAGATTTCTCATTCTCATATTTTTAATTAAATTTTCTTGTCCCGATTAATACCGAATTTTGGTCTTTTGACCATTTTGCCCTTGCACGTATTCGGGAATACCATTTAAGTCCTTTTGCATTTTTTAAATGCACTCGAAAATATCGGGTCTTACAGTTTCAATGCTCCATTACAACCTTCAGAAATAGTCTGGCTGCGTAATATAAGTTGATTGAAGGAGTTAATGAACGCAGTCTTACGTTGACTGGTTTTCTATTTCTTCATGCTTTATTTATAGAAAAAGGACGCATTGAGACAACATGGACTATCTTGAGGAAATCTGGATATAAAAATGATATCAAACTTTCAGATGATCTAATCCCATATTCTTCATTTAAACGATCTCCTAATCAGAGTATGGAGTTGACAAATGAAGCTATTGAATTCCTGAATGGAGTTTATGAATTGTTTGACAGTGACTTAGACAATAACCTTTGGCCTATTGAGGTTGAGGATGTTTTTTCAACTGCTCCAGAAAGTCCTTGGAATGATACTCTATATAAGGATGCTGTTGAAAAAATTGCACTAGGAGGGCTATCGCTTGATGCATTTATGTCAGAGTGGGCCCTTATGACACTCCTAGACCGAGCTTATAGCTTGGAGAATTTAATATACATTGGATATCTTGGTGAACCTTCCTCTGCCATCCATGTGATTAGGAGAAGGCATCTAAATCGAAAGAAGCAACAAACTGAAAGAAATGTTTTCCAGTGCTTTGTTTTTGGTCCAGCAAATGCTGGGGAATTTGCATTAATCAATTCTTTCGTTGGCAAGCCCTATTCTGATTCATATTCTCCGACTATTGACGAGCGATATGCTATGAATGTTGTGTTAATATCTAGGGGAATAATGAAAACTTTAGTCTTAAGAGAAATCCCTGAAGATGAAGTTGCAAAACTGCTTTCTAGTTAAGAGTCATGGGCTCTCTGTGACATATCGGTATTTGTTCATGACAGTTCAGATGAGTCTTCATGGGAGAAAGCAACTAAATTGCTCATGGATGTTGCTGGTCATGGTGAAGACAAATAAGCCGTAAGAGCCTGAGGCGCGATAGTGTCACTGTAGCCAGGCGTAAAAATCAGACGAGCCATAAGAGCCTGAGGTGCAATAACATCACTGTGGCCAGGCATAAAAAATCGGACGAGCCGTAAGAGCCTGAGGTACGATAGCGTCACTGTGGCCAGGCCTAAAAATCAGATGAGCCGTAAGAGCCTGAGGAGCAATAGCGTCACTGTGGCCAGGCGTAAAAAATCAGACGAGCCGTAAGAGCCTGAGGCGCAATAGCGTCACTGTGACCAGGCGTAAAAATCAGACGAGCCGTAAGAGCTTGAGGCGCGATAGCGTCACTGTGGCCAAGAGTAAAAATCAGACGAGCCGTAAGAGCTTGAGGCGCGATAGCGTCACTGTGGCCAGACGTAGAAATCAGACGAGCCGTAAGAGCCTGAGGCGCAATAGCGTCACTGTGGCCAGGCGTGAAAAATCAGACGAGCCGTAAGAGCCTGAGGAGCGATAGCGTCACTGTGACCAGGCATAAAAAATCAGACGAGCCGTAAGAGCCTGAGGAGCGATAGCGTCACTGTGGCCAGGCGTAAAAAATCAGACAAGCCGTAAGAGCCTGAGGTGCGATAGCTTCACTGTGGCCAGGTGTACAAAATCAGAGGAGCCGTAAGAGCCTGAGGCGCGATAGCATCACTGTGGCCAGGCGTAAAAAATCAGACCAGCCGTAAGAGCCTGAGGCGCGATAGAGTCACTGTGGCCAAGCATAAAAATCAAACAAGCCGTAAGAGCCTGAGGCCTAATAGCGCCAATGTGGCTAGGCGTTGAAAGCGTACAAGCTATAAGAGCTTAAGGCGCAATAGCGTCACTGTGGCCAGGCGTTGAAGACAGATAAGTCGTAGGAACCAGAGGTGCGATAGCATCACGACGGCCAAGCATCTGAAAAGACTTGCAGTAAGAGCCAGAGGTGCAAAGGCGTCACGGCGGCCAGGCATTTGAAAACAAACATGTCATAGTGCCAGAGGCGCAAATGCGTCATGGCGGCCCGACACCAGGAGAAGATTTATATAAAAGAGCTTGAAGCGAAAAGTGCGCGATGTAAGCTAAGCACTCAATAAAGGGCTTGAAGCGAAAAATGCGCAAGGTAAGCCACGAAGAAAATGTGCAAGGGCTTGAAGCGAAAAATGCGCGAGGTAAGCCACACACCCAAATAAAGGGCTTGAAGCGAAAAATGCGCGAGGTAAGTCATGAAGAAAATGTGCAAGGGCTTGAACCGGAAAATACGCGAGGTAAGCCACGAAGAAAAAGTGTAAGGGCTTGAAGCGAAAAATGCGCGAGGTAAGCCACGCACTCAAAGAAAGGCTTGAGAATTTGACATAAGGGAACTTAACTTCAGAGTTTAACCTGAGGATTTGACAAGAGACAACGAGGAGAATATGTGTATTCTTCCGCAAGGTTATACCTAGCGAAAGAGTGGGAAGCAATTGTTGTGCAATAATAAATAAATAAAAAAAAGAAAAAAAAGAGTAATTAGCGTTGAATTCAAACTCAACCTCATCTATATGATTGAAACATTATCAATGTAAAAATTAGAATATATATAGATAAAAAAAAGAGAGTTTCAATCAGATACAAACTCATGTCTTTAAAAGCACAATCACCACCAACAAGTGGAGGAGATAGGATGGGTGAAACTAAGTCTCTATTTGTTTTACAAAAATTCTATCAAATTCTCTTTTTGACTTAAGCATCGGAGTGCTTACGCAGGGAAAAACCCCTGCGTTCCTCTGATCATTATTTTTCTTGCAGAGCTCTCGGTAACACGTGACAGGGAACCCGAAGATAAAACGTCAGTGATTCGTCACCATTATTTCAGGTAACAACAAAAACTAAAATAAAGGTTGAGAATATATTATTTAGTGATGCGAAATTGTTACAGATTTGCTCTATACTGGTCAGATAATATTAGTATAGAGATACACAACGTATAATAGACATGACATCAAACCCTCGGACACTTTCCTATTAATGGCATTTTGGTATGAAGATACTAACCTTCTCCTTTTGGATTTCTGAGGCAACTCTAGAAAACCCTACAAAGGACTTCGAGCAAGTAAGGACACAGTCATGACGTTGCAAAGAAGAGCACATTGTATCAGAAACATGCTAAAGGAAGCCAACATCATCATTTATATTTTCTACGAACGATTTCAAGTGAAATTCTCATCTTACTTAAGCTTCTTCTTTGTAGTGGCCTCCACAACCCAATCATCAGCCACAATTAAAATCAGTCCATTTTGGAAGGAGATCAACCTGACAGACAAAGGCAAACACATTACACTCAGCTTTATTGCAAAAGCATATGTCGTAACTCATAATATATTGATTAGACAATAGTCTAAGGTCATGTTTGGTGTATAGGTTAATGGATAGGATAAGATAAAAATAATCTCATCATTTGTTTGATGTACACATTAAGGTGAGAATTGGATTGTAAAGAGAATTAGTCATCTTCATAGTATAAGATAACACAATCCTCTCTAAAATGTGAGCATTATTTATAACCTCTTGAGATTAAAAATAAATACTCATATTTTATTTATTTTATCCTTAAAATTTATATTTAAAAATTAATTTAAATATTTAATAAAATAATAAAGATCATTCTTTAATTATTTAATCCAAAATATTTTTTCTTTTTTCTTCTTTTTTACTTTTATTTTTTCTTTCTTTTTCTTTTCTTTTTGTTTTTGAATAAAGAAAAACTATAATTTTGTAAAATAATATTTTTTGAACAATTCATTTTTTCAAAAATTATTTTTGGATATTATCAAAATTTTAAATCATTTTTTAGAAAATAAATTTTTAAACATAAAATTTATTAAAAATATATATTTTTTAAAACTATATTGTTTTTTTTACATATAAATTTTATTTTTTATTTTTTCTTTCTTATTTTTTTTCTTTTTTGCTATAGGAAAAAAAAAGAGAGAAAGGAAAGAAAATATTTGTTAACCATAAAATTATTAGAAATTATATATCTTTTTAGTTTAGAAAATATAACTAATAAAATTTAATTTGTATTTTTTCTTTTTCCTTCTAATTGGAAAAAAAAGAAAAGAAAATGAAAAAACCATAAAATAAATATAATTTTAAATTTAGTTTTCTTTTCTTTTTTAAAATTTTTTTCTTTCTTTGTTTTTTTTTTTCTTTTTGCCCATAGGAAAAATAAAGGAGGAGAAAGGAAAGAAAAATAACTATTAACCATAAAATTATTAAAAATTATATATTTTTTAGTTTAGAAATTTTGACTTATTAAATTTAACTCATTCTTCCTTCTAATTGGCCAAAAAAAAAATAATTGTCTTCTTAAAAAATTAACTTATTTAATAGGAAAAACACATTTTTCTAAAATAAATATATTTAGCTTAGAATCGAAGAAATTATTTTAAATATAAATCATATATAGAAATAAAAACAAAAGGGAAAGAAAAGAAAAAAGTGAAAAATTAGGGAGAAATTTTTTCACAAAAGTTAATTTTTAACATATTACAATTTTTGAAAAGGTAAATTGAATTGAATAAATTTTTAATTAAAAAATCAATAAATTAATTTAAATTTAAGTTATAATATTATAAATTATATATAACTTTTTAAATTGTGATTTATATTTATAACAAAAAATTATAAACATAAATTATGTTACTATGAAAAAAGAGTACTACGAAAAAAATCATTTTAAGTTACTTTTAATTTTACACATAACAAATATAATGAAATATATAAAAAATCATCCTATATTATTTTTAATCTTTGTACACACCAACCATAAAATAGAATGATATCATCAAATCTTATCCTATCTATAATCTTATATCATTCTATCCTATACTTATCACATGCGCCAAACATAGCCTAAGTGCATATTATTATCTTAGTCACAACTATTATTATAGAATTTGCACTAGTCTGATCATTCTGAAGAGATAAAAGGCCACCATTAAAGTCCGTAATATTAACCTATAAATGTGCAAAGAACTATAATCAACTAGCGAAATTACACAACTCTAACAAACAAAAGCTATTGTCTTTCCTTAATAATCACCTTAAACAAATCCAATTCAAGATATCCATAGCAAATGCAATGATTCAATCAAGAAAATAGAGATATACAGAATTTTGAGCATATTTTGAAAACAAAGGTCAGTGTAAAATATATTGAAATAATTAAGAATATGTATGGAGATGAAAGAACACATATGAGGGCGTTTAGAGCGTAAACAAGAGAATTTCCTATTATAATAGGACAATATCAAGAAAAAAAGAGAGACAAGGTCTATCTATGTAGAGCAACCGGAAGGCTACATCAAGGAAGGAGAAGAAGACAAGGTCTATCTTCTTAGAAAGACACTTTACGGATTGAAGCAAGCTCCAAGAGCCTGGTACAGCAGGATTGATGAACATCTGCTGACCTTAGGCTTTACGAAAAGCTTATCTGAATCTACATTATATGTCAAGCATAATGAAGCTGACATTCTTATTATATCACTTTATGTAGATGATCTACTTGTGACTGGAAGCAATCCTAGCATTGTGAAGAAGTTTAAAGACGAGATGAATGAGTCTTTTGAAATGACAGATCTCGGTTTAATGACTTTCTTTCTTGGAATGGAGATTAAGCAAAGTGAACATGAGATTTTCATCTGTCAAAAGAAATATGCCAAGGAGATTTTGAAGAAGTTTAAGCTTGATGAATGCAAAGAAATGAGTACTCCGATGAATCTAAAAGAAAAGCTCTGTAAAGAAGATGGGACAAAAAAGATTGATCCAGCTTATTTCAGAAGTTTGATTGGTTGCTTAATGTATCTCACAGCAACTCGTCTTGATATCTTGAATGCTATAAGTATGCTGTCTAGGTTTATACATTGTGCGAGTGAATGGCATCTCAAGGCTGCAAAAAGGGTACTTAGATACGTGAAGGGCACATGTGATTTTGGCATAAAATTCACAAGAAGTGAAGAATTCAAACTGGTTGGGTTTTCAGATAGTGATTGGGGAGGCTCCTTTGATGATATGAAGAGTACTTCAGATTATTGTTTCTCTCTTGGCTCAGGTGTCTTCTCGTGGAGTTCAAAGAAGCAAGAAATTGTTGCTCAATCCACAGCTGAAGCTGAGTTCATTGCCGCAACAGCTACTGTTAATCAAGCCTTATGGCTGAGAAAAATCCTAACCGATCTCAACTAGGAGCAGATGGAAAGCACAAAGATTTTTTGTGATAACTAAGCTGTCATTGCCATTTCCCTTAATCCTGTGTTCCGCAGAAAAACCAAACACTTTAACATAAAACTCTATTTCTTGAGAGAAGTACAGAAAGAAGGAGTTGTTATCCTTGTTTACTGCAGATCTGAAGATCAATTGGCTGATTTTTTACTAAACCATTATCAGCTTGCAAATTTGAATCCTTTAGATTGAAGCTTGGTGTGTGCAAATCCTAAAGCAAGGAGGAGTGTTAGTTGCTATGTTTTAGGATTGCACTTAGTGGTTAATATTTTTCATAATCCATGTTCTCATTTACTTGTTTTCAGGAGGTTAGTTTATAGATCATGGTTAAAAGTCATGACTTAATTTTAGGATCATGATGTTAGTGGTTAGTTTCTTTTATCTATAAGTTATAATACATGTTGAATGAAGAAGTATTCTTTCTTTTGTTCTTATTCTGATTTCCTTAGAATTAAAGAGAAAATTTTTTTTCTCTAAACAAATCCAACACTATCATTGAAGGCATTCAAAAGTTTAAAACTAACATCCAAATATAGAACAAATCAACATTTGGTAATATCATCCACAAGAAAAAGGAAATTGAAAGCGAGACTGGATGGTATTCAAATAGTGTTATCAACAGAGCACAATCTTTGGATCCAACAATTAGAAAAAGATCTGGAAGAAGAATATCAACATATACTTAAATTGGAAGATGAACTCTGGGCCTCAAAATCCAGAGTGGAATGGATTAGTTACGGGATCGAAATACCCGTTTCTACTACATGAATACTTTACAACATAGGAAAAAAAAACAAAATCCTTTTCCTTAATGACACTACAAGAAAAAGAGGCAACAGCGACGGAATTAGCGACGAAATTTTCGTCGCTAATTCTAGCTTTCCGTTGCAAATGAGTTTTTGCGACGAAATTAGCGACGAAAAATTCTATCGCTAATTTCGTCGCTAAATTTGAAGTCGCTGAAAGTCTTCCGTCGCTGAAGAAAAATTTTCGTCAGTAATTTCGTCGCAAATAAATTTCGTCGGTGAAAACTTTTTTTGACGAAATTTCGACGCTGTTTTTTCCGTCACTAAATTGAATCCGCGACGAATTTCTGTCGCTAATAATTTCGTCGGTAAAAAGAATCAGAGACGGATAATGTTCCGTCGGTAAAATAATCAGCGACGAAAATTCGTCGGTAATAATTCCGTCGCTGATACATTTTAGCGACGGATTTTCGTCGCTGATATTACTATTTGCTTTAATGAAATTTTTGTCGCTAAAGTGTTTCAGCGACGGAATTTTTCGTCGCTAATAATTCCGTCTCTGAAACATTTTAGCGACGAAAATCCGTTGCTGATTTTTAATGAAATTTTCGTCGCTAAAGTGTTTCAGCGACAGATTTTCGTCTCTAATTTATATGTTTATTTTTGTTAATTAATTAAATTTTCCGTCGCTAATAGGATTTAGCGACGGATTTTCGTAGCTAATTTAACTATATATTTTTTAATATTTTTTCTTTTAAATCCGTATACCTAAAATAATGAAACAGAGCTGTAGAAATCGATAAAAACAAACATAAAATATATATCACAATTATATGTCAAAACTAACATCAACTATTAATTGAAAATCATCATCATATACAGTCCGATCAAATCATCATCACAAATATCATCCAGAATTCATAAGAAAATAAAATAAAATGTGTACTCTCACTGATTAGGGTGACCTCCAGATCCAGAAGGTCCAGGTCCAGGTGCTCCTGTGTTATTGGCATTCCTTGCCATCAAGTTCATCATCTGATCCATAAAATCAGACAACTTTCCTTCCAGATTATCAATCTTGTTTGAAATGACTCTGACATCCTCTTTCACTTGCTGCACCTCTGAATTTGTGTCAGGAGTACCCATCACACCAGGAGTAGGATAAGGAAAATGACTATAAGCTGAATGAGATGCGCAAGAAGATTGGGTGGAACCAGAGGCAAATGCAATGTTTGTGCCCATTTGTAAATCAAGGCGATGTGGCCTAGTCCCAAATCCGTACGTATGTGTACGCGTACTCTCCATCCCTCCAATTACCTCACACCATGCAGCTCAATCAAAAGGAGGATGGGTGCTTATATCCTCGCCGTATTTCTGAGTCAATGAAGTAGCGTACTTTTCCTACAATGTAATTAGAAGAATGATAATAAACAGTAAACTTTAATAACGGAAAAACCATATTAGAAGCCAATAGAATGCATTACGTACACTGACAGATTTGGACTTGTTGTCCACATAATCACCATCTCCACCTAAACGTCTATGCGTCCGATCAAACAATTCTTTATATGTCGGTGCTCGACCTAGACGTTTCATCTACAATACAATATATGCAATTTTTCATAAAAAGATATGAAATTCGAGTAATGAATAAAAATTACATTTAAATAAAAATATATGAAAGTCAATAGTAAAATAAATAAAATTATTATTTGGACTTACCATCCTATACTCATGTACCGGAAAAGAAACAGAACCACTCGTATGCTTTTTTATCGTTCCTTCTTTTTCCGTCAACCGATTTTGTTTTCCTTTTTTTGACTTCGCTTCCCACCTTTCAGTCCCACATTCATTCTCAATTAATTGATCCCATATTTAGACTGAAATCCACTTTGACTTGTTGTACCCTTTACATTCAGATATTTTATCCGTATTAAAATATTGCATTGCTTGTCTTCTCTCCAACTGCAGCAGGTCTCTAAAACGTGACTTGCATAAGTGCTCCCAAATTATATAGACATTATTGGTTTGGTCAGCAGACCACCTGAACTTCTCCTGCAAACAAAAACAAATGATAATTATCATTTCGATACGTTTATGACAAATTATCAAGTTATTTACTTCAAAGTAATGTACTTGAAATTTATTCCACATCTGTGCTTTCACTTCATTTGGAACCGTTTTCCATGTTGGCCATGGTTCCGAGTAATGTTGTTTAATTAAATTGGATATAGTCCTCACACCCTTCGAGTCTTCAAAAGAACTGCCAATCAAAAAAGAAGATATCGCCAAATATTATACCATATTTAATATCATAGTTGTATGAAAATAAAACAAAAGTAGAAGCAATATGCCTGTTACCAAGTGGCGTCAGGAATAACCTATGCTCTGGGTTTTGCGGTGTTTCAAGGCTTTGATTTGGGCCTCTAGTTCTTTTCCGACCACTACCACCACTCCTACTCCCACTCCCACTACCACCCGCAGTTTGTGTAGCCTCCTCATTAGATATTCTTCGCCCGGGTAATGGTTCTTCTACCGCTGATGGAGGAGCTGGAATGGCATCATCATCGTCGTCATCATCATTATCAGGAGCTGGATCAGGTCGACTCGAATATGGATTTGGTTGGGCGAGAGGCCGAGAACGAGGCTGATTTGGACGGTGAGCTAAAGGTCGATCACGAGCCTGAGCATCAGACGGAGTAGGCTGCTGAGATTGAGGCTGAATGTCAAAGTCAAGATTATAGTCAAACTCCAATCCAGGTAGAGGAGACTTGGACCTATGTGATCGTTGTGCTAACTTTTTCAATCTTCTCATCTGCAATACAGATAAAAAAATTATCTTTAGAAATAAGTAAATGAAGTCCAATAATATCTATTTTACAATCTAATGTTTAATTCTTACTATTCATTATTGTAATCACTATCATCTTCTCTATCATTACCAACTGTTTTATCATTCCATACTTCATCCTCCTCTTCTTCTTCTTCTTCTTCTTCTTTTTCCACTTCCTCTTCCTCCTCCTCCTCTTCTTCTTCTTCTTCTTCTTCTTCTGCAAATTGATCGACTTCTTCATATTCGCCACTACTATGAACAGTTGGGTTGTCCAATTCGTCTGAATATGCAACTATTCTAGGGTTCGAAACTTCCACTTCTTGGTAAACTCCTTCGTTCAAATCTAGAATCTGTCCACCGTCATTTCGTCGAAGATTAAATCTACTTCATGCCTTTGTTTTGAATACGGCCCACCAATGAGGACGATCTTTTTTTGTAGAATGATAAGTACTAAAGTACACTTGTTGGCTCTGTTCAGCTAATATAAAAGGTTCGTTACTGGCAAGTATAGATTTATGCTTGATATCAACAAGACCGTGACGGGGATCAACATGAAGACCTCGTTCTGTATCAAACCAATGACACTTGAATAACACAACTTTATTCCCAATTCCAAAGTACTCTAATTCGATTATATCTGTCAGTATGCCATAAAAATCACGATCAATATCATTGTTGCAGCTGCCTTTGACACAAACACCACTATTCATTATTTTTTGAGATCGACCATAATCCAACGTATGAAACTTGAAACCATTTACAAAATAACCTTGATAACTCCTGATCATACGTCCAGGACCATGAGAAATCTCAATAATACGTGGATCTGTTTGAGTGGCATGTTCAAATACCTGAAACCCCGCAAAACCTAGCATTAAAATTTTAAAATTTAAGTTCAAACTACTAATTGTTTAATTTTTATAGTACTTACAAATTGTTTAAGCCATTTTGGAAAATGATCATAACGTGCTTTCTCTAATTGTGCATCGCTGATATTCGGATGATCTCTTTTAATCATATTATCAAATGACCTACAATATCATTTGAAACTAAATAAGATAACTATATCAGCCATATTATTTAACATTAAACGATGAGTTAGATTTAGATAACTTACTCAATATAGGGGACTATTTCCTCACAATTCATTAACACGTATATACACACAGCATTGTAGTCATCTTCCTCTAAGTATCGAGCATTATTTTTTGTCGGCCCAATTGGTTGACCTGGACGTCTAAAAATGGATAAACGTCCCATCGGATCGACATCTCCTCCATCATCATTACATGGTGGACGGGTCAATCTTGTTTGAACTTCAGGTTCAAAATACAAGGCACAAAAGTTTCCAATCTCCTCCCTTATGTATGCCATACATATCGACCCTTCTGGATGAGCTGGATTTTTCATTTTCTTTTTTAAGTGATGCAAAAACCTGAAGTGAATATTGTAAGCAATACAATTTTATTAACTTTTTCAGATAGAATATTTGGGATGATAAATATTAGTATAACATTGAATAATAATTAACTATAAGTGATTACCTTTCGAAAGGATACATCCATCGATATTGCACTGGACTGCCCACCATAGACTCATAAGGCAAGTGGATTGGAAGATGCTCTATACAATCAAAAAATGAAGGGGGAAAGATCTTCTCTAATTTGCAAATGGTTTGTACAATATTCCTTTGCAAAACTTGCATGTGATCTACATGTATTTCCGGTGAGTATACATCTCTGAAAAAATGAGATAGCTCTGTGATTGCATCCCAAATTGGATTTGGGACAAAATCACGAATAGCTATGGGAAGTAAGCATTGCATAAAAATGTGACAGTCATGAGATTTCATTCCGTAGAACTTGCATTCATCGACATTAACACACCGAGCTATATTTGATGCAAACCCATCAGGAAGCCTTAACTCTTTAACCCAAGCACATAGTCGTTTTTGCTCCTCCTTGCTTAGAGTGAATGAACCTTTAGGCTTTAATGTTTTTCCATTACTGTTCACCAATTCTAATTCTTTTCTTTTGCAAATGAAGGCCATATCCATTCTTGCATTTGTATTATCTTTAGTTTTCCCCTTAACATCCATCAGGGTGTTAAACAAATTGTCAAAAATATTTTTCTCAATATGCATGACATCCAAATTGTGTCGAATAAGATTGGTATGCCAATAAGGCAATTCCCAGAATATACTCTTCTTCACCCAATTATGAGATACCCCAAACCCTGGAGGTTTTTGTGGACCACATTTTGTACCGTATGGTAAATCGTCGATTGCATCTAATTGTTGCAATCCTTCTTCACCTGACAATCTCTGCACTGGAGGATCATGATCTACCCTTTTACTAAATTTGTCACGTTGCCTCCTGAAAGGATGATTAGGAGGCAAAAATTGACGATGATAATCGAAAAAGCAAGGCTTTCGTCCATACTGCAACCTAAAGGCCTTTGTATGTTCCATGCAATAAGGACAAGATAATCGACCATGGGTGCTCCACCCAGACAACATTCCATAAGCAGGGAAGTCATTAATCGTCCATAACAATGCGGCCCTTAACATAAAATGCTGTTTTCTGTGAGCATCATAAGTCTCAACACCATGTTCCCACAACACCTTTAACTCATCAATTAAAGGTCTCAAGAAAACATCAATGTTATGTGATGGGCTTTTCCTTCCCGGAATTATCATATTGAGAAACAAATATGGTTGCTTCATGCACATTCATGGAGGTAAATTGTAAACAGCAAGTATTACTGGCCAACAAGAGTATGATCTCGATGTCGGGCCATAAGGACAAAATCCATCAGCACATAAACCAAGTCTTACATTCCGAGGATCAGCAGCAAACGATTGGTGGATACTATCAAATTTTTGCCATGCCTCCCCATCAGCATGATGATTGAGCACTCCGTTAGTATTTCGACTTTCAACATGCCATGTCATAAACTTAGCATTTACTGACGACATAAAAAGCCTTTGCAACCTCGAAATTAATGGCAAATAATGTAAAACCTTATAAGTATCTTTTTTCCTCGTCCACCAACTGTTAAGATAGGTTTATATCGAGGTTGACCACATATTTGACAGTACTCATCCTCTACATATTCTTTATCAAACAACAAACAATTATTCTTGCATGCGTCTATTTTAACATAACTAAGACCCAATTTTTCTAGCTTCTTATTCATTTCATAGTTGGTTTGTGGCAAATTATCATCTTCTGGTAACATTGGCTTCATAATCCCCAATAAACGATTGAAGCATGCTTCACTTATATTAAACTCTGACTTCCAGTTCAAAAGTTGTGAAACAGCCGATAATGTTGTGTGCATTGAACAACCAGGCCATAGTTGTTCTTCGGCATCATTCAATAGAGAATAGAAGTATGTAGCAGATGAATCTGGATGTTGCTCCTCACTTCTTGAATTGTTAACCGAATTACCAATTACGTTATCATCCATTTGAAAAGCATCCGTAACCATTCTAACATATGGATTTTGTCCCTCAGGTCTCACCCCAGATAGTGGATCAACTGTTTCATTTATATTTTGTGATGACTGTCCTTCTTCAATTTCTCCGTGTTGATTCCAAGTCGTATACCCAACAACAAAACCTTTGAAATAAAGGTGTTTCCGCACCTTATCGACTTCCAAGAATTATTTATTCATACATTTGCTACAAGGACATTTAATTCTATTTCCACTAACTACCTCATGATGACAAAATGCAAAACTAATTAACTCTTCAACTCCATTCAAAAATTCATCTCTAATGAATCCATCTACATCTAATCGACAATACATCCAAGATCTATCATTATCCATTTTTCACACAGAATACAGTATCTGAAAAAATAGAATAACAATTACACTCTATCACCAAATAATTTTTTTCAATTAAGTAAAATCAATTTAATTTGTAACATGCATATAAGAAAATTTAACATCTACAATAACAAAATAAATAATTAAAAAGGATAAATCCGTCCTTATTACAAAATAAATCAAATTAGGTAACATACATATATTTAGGTTTAAATATTGGAACTGAATGTGTGGAGTATTTTATTTAAAGTCCTAAGTTCCTTAGAAAATTCGGCAGCATAACGACTGTAATTTGTCTCTACCCAACCTACAAATAATACTATATAGCAGTCCAAATCATCAATACAAATCATGCATATTAAATCATCTCAACAACCTTAGTTATCCACAACTAATAACTAAGGTTTTACAATCACATCAGCAACCACAATATCATAAATCAATTTTTGTATGAATAATAAATCATTAAAGAATAATTCATAATCTTAGCTAAAATAATTATAAATCAATTAACAAAATGAAAATAATTTGACTCTTATCACATTATTTTAATCATTTGACAGAAATTTGAACCCAAAAATTATGTCACCAGCGTGTTCATATGTAGCCTACGCCAAACCAAATAATCACCAACAACAATAATAATAATAACATTTATATAACAAATTTATTAGTTATAATTAATAAAAAAAATTGATATCATAATAATTTTACCTTCAGAATCAACTTATTTGCTCTTGCCTTCTAGTTCAATATGGCTTCAAATCCTTTGTTTTTTGCTTGCTTTCATGCACGCACGTTACCTCTCTTCCTATGAAGGAGAGAAACAACATCATTTTGTTAAGGCATACATAGAGTTTTATTTTATTGATCAAATACTCAAAATCTTCAAATAATCCAAAATTAAACTACAAATTCAATTAAATATTCCAAATTTAAACAACAAATTCAATTAAATATTCCAAATTTAAACAACAAATTCAATTAAATAAACAACGGTGAGGATTAAGATTAGAGTGATCTAATTAATGAACTTTTTAAAGGAAACAATCCAATAAATTAGGAGAGCGAGATCCAATTTGATAACTTATTTCTGAATTCAGCATCAATAACTAAATATTTATTATTGGATCGATACTATTCGGAGTTAATAAAGGATTAAAATTAATGATACATCATGTGAACAATAAAAACTTATGTTCAATATTAATCAAACATTATGTATATTAAATAATTGAAAGTTGAAACTGATACAAGTAACTAATGTATATTAAACTTATGTTCAATATTAATCAAACTTAATCAAACTTATGTTCAATTATTTAATATACAAGTAAATTATTTAATATTAAACTTATGATTCAATGTATGTTTCATTACATTACAAAACAAAACAAAAGTGTTGGTCAACTTGTCTCACTTGCTGATCTCTCTCCCACTTGTGATGCCAACTTCCAATAAAATTGGCCACGAAACACACCCAACTAATTAAATTAATTAAGTATAATTATGATGTTAGCATAATTTAACACTTTTAATTTCGATTTTCAATTATTTAATATACATAATGTTTCAACTTATACATTAGTTACTTGTATCAGTTTCAACTTTAATATACAAGTAACTAATGTTCAATATTAATCAAACTTATGTTCAATATTAATCAAATATTATGTATATTAATATACAAGTAACTAATGTTCAATATTAATCAAACTTATGTTCAATATTAATTGAACATATTAAACTGATACAAGTAAATTATTTAATATACAAGTAAATTATTCAATTATTTAAGTTTAATGTATATTAAACTTATGTTCAATATTAATCAAACTTAATCAAACTTATGTTCAATATTAATCAAACATTATGTACATTAAACTTCTGTTCAATATTAATCAAACATTATGTATATTAAATAATTAATGATCTAATGCTTTTTTTTAATTGAATATTCAATTTACAAGTGCAGAAGAAAATGGGGAATTAAACCTGAATTCGATTCACGCCAGGGAGGGGGGAGATCGTCGGCGGTGAGGAAGAGAGGGAGATTCAGACGTTCGGTGGAGCAGGGTTGTTGCCGCCGGTGAAGACAAACAGCACAGAGGGCGGAGATCGGGGCTGGACAGGAGAGAGATCGGGTGAAGCAGAGGAGAAATCGCGTGAGGAGAGGGGGGAGATCATCGACGGTGAGGAAGAGAGGGAGATCCAGACGTTCGGTGGAGCTGGGTTGTTGCCGCCGGTGAAGACAAACAGCACAGAGGGCGGAGATCGGGGCTGGACAGGCGAGAGATAGGGTGAAGCAGAGGAGAAATCGCGTGAGGAGAGGGGGGAGATCGTCGGCGGTGAGGAAGAGAGGGAGATCCAGACGTTCGGTGGAGCTGGGTTGTTGCCCCGGTGAAGACAAACAACACAGAGGGTGGAGATCGGGGCTGGACAGGCGAGAGATCGGGTGAAGCAGAGGAGAAATCGGGTGAAGCAGAGAAATTTGGGAACTTTAAAAAAGACTTCAGCGACGGAACTTCACTGCTTGCATCACCGACGCAATTCCGTCGCTGATAAGTTTCAGCGACGAAAAAAAAATTAAAAAAATTGAAAAAAAAATGGGTTCAATCAGCAACGGAATTTCGTCGCTGAAACATATCAGCGACGGAATTCATCACCGACGGAATTTCGTCGGTGATATCTTTCAGCGACGGAAAAATAATAGTAAAAAATCTTAAAAAAGGGGTTCAATTAGCGATGGAATTCATTAGCGACGAAATTTCGTCGCTGATTCATTTTAGCGACGGAATAATAGAAAACTTAAATTTCAAAAAATTTGATCGTCTTCAGCGACGGAATTTCGTAGCAAAATCCGTCGGAAAATGTAAAGTGAATATTTGAAACGTATAGCGACGAAATTTCGTCGCAAATCCGTCGCTAATTTATTTTTTTACTAACGAAATTATTCCGTCGGTAAAATTCCGTCGCTGAAAATATATTTTCTTGTAGTGTGATGCTATGAGCTATCCAATATTGACTCTAGGGGCATCAAGAACATCATTTCTAGATACTTCAATGATCTCTATTGTTCTTCTTTTGTAAGTACAAATCTGCAGATGATCGCTATAGCTTCTTTGTAAACCCTCTTACAATGTAGAAGTGAGGACATATCAAAACCTTTCAAGGAAATGGAAGTGTTCGGAGCTATGTTTAATGTGAAACCTTTTAAAGCCCTTGGGCTTAATGGACTTCACCCGGTCTTTTTCAAAAAAAGTTGAGGGACAATGGGGAAATCTCTCTACCACTTTGTCAATGAGGTCTTCTCAAAAAGGTTGTTTTAGATAACATTGTCTCATCCCAAAGGTTAGTGTCCAGAGAATATACCTCATTTCTAATCCATTAGCCTGTGCAATATTATTTACAAAGTGATTTCTAAGATTTTGGTTAACCGCATCAGGCCCATTCTCTCGCGATGCATACACCCATTCCAAACCAGCTTTATTGCAGGAAAGAAAGCATAAATAATGTTATCATAGCACAAGAAGTAATACATTCAATAAAGAAGAAAAAAGGAAAGCAGGGACTTATGATGGTTAAAATCAATCTTGAAAATGCTTATGACAAACTGGAATGGAGCTTCATTAAAAATGTCCCGATTTTCTCCAACTTTCCTTAGGATTAGATCAAGTTAATCATGGCTTGCATTACCAATGTTTCTATGACGGTGCTTGTTAATGGTGAACAAAGTGCCAAGACAACTCCATCATGGGAATTTAATAAAAGGACCCCTTATCCCCATATGTTTTTATCCAGCATATGGAATTTCTTTATTTTCAGATTCTTGAAAAATGATTAGAGGGAAGATGGGAACCCATACAACTCTCGAGAGGAGGCCCAAAAATTTCCCACCTTTTTTTCAACGATTACTTAGTGCTCATAGAGAAAGCTAATGACAATACATGTAGAGCTATTATGAGGACTCTTGACAATTTTTGTTTGTTGTCTGGATAGTCTATCAACTTCTTGAAATCCATTTTGATGTTCTCACCCAGACACAAAGGATCATAAGATGCTGACATTTAACAAAATGTTAAGGATGTTTCATTTTGACAACCTAAGAAAATACTTGGGATTCTCGATAACCGAATCAAGAAAGTCCACTAGTTATGGATTCATCATTGACCAATTAAATCGAAAGCTAGCTAGTTGAAAATCTAGATTGCTTTCTTTTACTAGAAGAACGATGTTAATCAAGTTAGTTTTACAGGCTATCCCTTTGTACTACATGCAAGGCACATGCCTACCGGCTAGTATTTGCCAAAAGATTATTAGGATATGTAGAAACTTCTTGTGGGGTTATTCGAATAACAACAAGAAAGTGCACATGGTGGGCTGGGATACTATTACTACCTCGAAAGACGGTGGCCTTAGCATTAGAGACATGCAAAACTTGAATGAAGCGAATATGGCTAAACTAGGTTAGGATGTCTAGAACAAATACAAGCACATGCAAGTCAAAAACCTAAAATCCAAATATTGCAAAAATGGAGAATTCAAAAGAAAAACTTGTTCTAATTTTTGGTTGGGAATGAGAAAGGAAAATCAAATGATTCAAAAAGGCATGCGATAGGTCATAATATTTGGAAATCAAACATTTTTTTGAAGGGATGACTGGACTGGGCTTGGTCTCTTAGCTCTATTCTAAATGGCCCCTGAAGGCTACAAGATGAGACTCTCCTGGTTAAAAATGTGCTGACTGATCAGGGAACATGGGATTTCAACCAACTAAGCTATGATCTCCACATGACCGCCAAACAAAAGATTATTGCTATCCCAAACCAGTTTGAACAAAAAGAAAAGGACTATATCAGTTGGAAAGACTCACAAATGGGGACTTTCAATATGAAATCTGATTACGAAATGTCTAGAACCCCTTCTGTTGTGAGTGAGATACAGGGAATGTTACTTGGAAGTTACAGACTCTACCAAAATTAAACATTTCATCTAGAAATGCCGCCACAAGAAAATTCCTACTAGATAAGTGCTCTTTAATAGAGGTTTACAAATTCATCGCTCCTTTCTTAACTGCAATACAAGTGAGGAATCTATTACTCATTGCCTCCTTGATTGTCTTAGAGTCAAAAAGCTTTGGAAAGTGCTAAACCCACTTTATTTTCACGCGAACCTCAGATACTGAGTTAGAGAATTGGATTACGAGAAAAAATCGAGATTACATCATCTTTGAGGCATTCAAAGTGCCATGGAACATTGTGTTTGTTGATGCTCTCTGACTCATATGGACAAATAGAAATAAGTTGGTCAACAACACTTCAGAATCAGCTAACTATTGGTGTAATAAACTGAAAAACTCCTCCAAAGAGTACTGCACAATAATGGCCCCCGAAAAAAGCACCAAACAAAATGTTGTTATTGAAATTGGTTGAACTCCACCTCCAGTTAATTTTATTAAGCCAAATACTGATGGGTCTGCCAGAGAAAATCCTGGTAAGGCCAGCACTGGTGGAATTCACAAAGACCATTTGGGAAACTGGTTAGGAGGCTTCGCTCAAAGACTGGGCATTACAACGAGTATATGTGCTGAACTATGGTGTTTATGTGATGGGCTGAAACTCATTGTGAACCAAGGTTTCAGAAACGTCTTTGTGGAAGTCGACTCACAAATGGTGCTAAGGTATGTTAGTAATGGTGTTAATTCTTCACATCCTTACCGTGCTATTGTGATGGATTGTAGGTACCTTATGCGACGATTGGATAATGCCAAGATCATGCACGTCTACCAAGAAGCGAACGCTAGTGCTGATGCTCTCGCCAAACTTAAAGCCACTTTGTAGCCTGCTTCTGTTAGGGTGTAAACTATTTCGAGCTTTATGGGAATAGTGTTCCTTAGGAATATTCAGATGTAGTTTGTCTTTTGTTTAGTGATTTGTTTAGTGAAATGTTCCTTTCTTTAGCAATAAAAAAATCACATAATATGTCTTGAATCAAAAGGTAAGGATAGAATCTAGTAAGTATATAACTTTCCCGCCACGGATGTAAACTAGAATTAAATACGCCTCTCAATTGGTCTAGATTCTAAGCCTAACTTGAAATTGAAAAATTGACTTTTACGAGGTATTAATTTCATGTACGTATATAGTCTTGAAGGTACATTTGATGCAAAAGATTATAGATAAGATAAGATAGTATAAAATTATAAATATGATTGAATTAGATTATTGCATCTTATTTTATGTTTAGAGTGTATAAAGATTAAAACTAAGATAAAATGAATTTTTTTTCTTGATCAAAAGTACCTTCTTTAAAGTAAATATAATTTAAATTTACATTTTCTTATAAATATAATTCGAAGAGTTTTTAACTAAAAATATATGTTATTATAATACCTATAGTTAAGATTCAAATTTATTTTTTTCAATAAACAATTGATTTTCTAAAAAATTAAATGTTTTGTTTAAAAAAATTTATCAAAAATATTTATGTTTTCAATTCTTTATATTTATATGTATATTTATATTTATTTTCTTTTTCATTTTTTATTTCTTTTTATTATTTATGTAACGCTCACATCTCACATTGAGATATTATGAGTATGTGCAATACTATCTATATATATATATATATATATATATATATATATATATATTTATAGACTTAAACTCATACTTGTGAGATGCCTTTAGTAGGATAAAATCGTGTGATTTTTGAGTTAAAACAGACAATATCTTACAAGTTTGGTTTGGGTTTCCACAAACGATATTAGAGTAATTCAATAGCTAGAAAATAAGAACTAAATGTTATATCATGGTGGGAGTTTGTAACACTCAAATCCCACTTTGGATATAGTAAGAATTTGCAACGTTATATATGTAAAAACTTAAACTCATACTTACAAGATGTTTTTTGTGAGATAAAATCGTGAGACCTTCATGTAAAAACAGATAATACATTGCAAGTTGGTTGTGGGTCTCCACAATTAAAATTTTAAAATTTTTTATGGTTTTAATTTGAATATATTTATTTTAGAAAAATAAATTTGGGAAAAAATAAGTTAATTGTTTAAAAAAGTACATTGATTTTTCAAAAAAAAAAATTATCGTTTATTTTTATTTTTTCTTCATCTTGTTTTCTTTTCCCACCAACAAGAGGAAAAATTATAAAAAAAGAAAAAAAGAGGGTGGAAAATAGAAAAAAAATAAAATTTAAACATAAAAATTTCTTGCTAAATTTATAATTTAATTTTATAAACTAAGAAAATATAAATCATAATAATTTTTATGCTTAAGAAATTTTTTTTTAAAAAAGGTGATTTTTAGGAAATCAATTATTTCCCAAAAAAAATTAAAAATGATTCTTTTAACAAAATTATATTTTTTTAATCCAAAAAAAAAAAAAAAGAAATAAAAAAAAAAAAAAAAAAAAAAGGTTAAAAAAGAAAAGAAGGCGAAAAAGGGTAAATGAGAAAAAAAATGAAAAAAGGGAAAATGAAAAAGAAAAAAAAAAGTACACTAACCAATTAATGAATTAAATAAGGATATATGTCATCTTAGAAATAATCATTTCCTATTATTCTATATTAGAAAGATAATTAATTTTTTTTGCAATCCAATTTCATATTTTATGTGTTCATCAAACATAAAATACGATAATTATCATCATACTCTGTCATTCATCCTATGTAACAAACATAGCCTAAATATGTATGATTAGTTTAATTGATGTTTGTAAATGAGCAAGCTTTATTTTATTTTATTTTTTTGTTAGTGTATTATTTCACATTAAACTTTTCCACTTTTATCACTTTGGTACCTAAAAAAAAATTGTCATATTGATAACTTCAATTTCGTTATACACTTTGATGCCTAAGTTTATCATTGTTGGTTAATAAGCTGATGTGTAATGCATACTCAATGAAATAGTGACATGGGGCAAAAATACCATATCATCTGCGAGACCATGCCATGCATCTTTGGTTAAAAAAAA
The DNA here is from genome assembly GCA_033439115.1 of Firmiana major. Classification (NCBI taxonomy): domain Eukaryota; kingdom Viridiplantae; phylum Streptophyta; class Magnoliopsida; order Malvales; family Malvaceae; genus Firmiana; species Firmiana major. Next base: position 7,737,735 of record CM065902.1, on the reverse strand, counting down.
TAAAAAACTGATTTTTTTTTAACTTAAATATTTTTTCTTTTAAATTTAAAATAAAAAATAAAAAATAAAAGATATAAAGAAAAAGGGAGGGGAAGAGAGGATAGGGAAGAGAAGGGGGCCTAAATTGGTATTCACATAATTAGAAATATCATTAGCAAAGATCAAGAGGGGAAATCCTAAATAAAAAAGGGATCAAAAACTTTAAGAGAATTTTTTGAGAGAATCAAACTAGGGATTGTAATAAGAGAAAGAATCCCAAACACGAGAACTAGAACTACCCAAAATTGATTCCACCCATTTCTTTGCAACATACATCACCCAAACCCATCCATCTAGATAGACACCATAACTAGTTCATCCAATTAAAAATGTAAATGGGTACCTTATAAATAAGTACTCGTCATTACTTGAACTAATTAAGTAGGGTTAAGGTTTTTAAAAATCAGGTTCGAATAATGTTCGAATAGTAATTTTATTATTCATCACGAGTTTCGATAGAATTCGAATAGTGATTTTAAGGTACCTACTACTTGAATCCGATTATAAATAATATTATTTTAAAATATTATTATATATATTATTTATAAATTATTTATTATTAATATAATATTTAATTAGAATAATTCATTAAGTATTTTAATTATAATTTTTAACATTAATTTATTTTTATGAGTACATAAAAATTTATTAATTTAATTTTTTTAACAATGCATCAAAATTGACTTTAAATTTAAATTTAAAAGTTAAATTTTGAGTTGATAAACTGATATTTAATGAATTAGATAATTAACAAATATTTCATATATTATATGTATATGATTTAAATAATTAAAATAATAATATTTAAATAATTAATGAATTCAAATATTAAAAAATAAAACCAAATATCTTTAAAATAACATATATTCCGCCCGTTGACATCCGTACATCCAACCAACAATTCACTCCAACACCGTACACAACCGAATTCGTTCACTACCCAAATTCAGCAATCGAAAATCTAAATACAACCCAAAGGCCTGACAATCCGTACGTCAGAAAAACAACTAGCAACAAATAACCTCAAAAACAGAAAGTATACAATATATATTTTTTTTTTAAAGAGAGGAAGTAAAAGGGTTTTGCGTTTCAAGAATTTCATAAGCTTAATATTACATTATTGTAAGGAACGGAGATGGATATCATAGAATCATTAGACCAAGCTGCTATTTATGCTATTCGCCGAAGGCAAAAGGGTAAAAAAAAAAAACATTCGAAAAAATTAACAATTAAATTTTTATAATTTTACATAAATAATTAAACTTTCAATTAAATTATTTTTGTAACGAAAATTATTATATTTTTATTACATATAACGAAAATTATATGGAAATATAATAATTTTCATCTATAAAAAAATGTTAACTGAATAAAAATTAAAATGTAAAATGTCATTTGATTATGAAAAAAAATATTAAAGGTTTAATTACTGATTTTTCTTTTCCGAAGAATTTTTAACCCTTAAACCTATGCGGGAAGATTAATTGCTTTACCGGGACAACCATATCAGAAACATACATGTGAATGTCAAATTCAATAGAGAATCAAAAGTACATGACATGACTCGTCACATTATTGACTTCGGGTTTTGAGTTTATGAATTTGGATTTGTATTTTGGGATTTTATTTAGGAATCTGGGTATAGAGGTGGTGGTCCGATACCGATTTCTCAAAAATAGTGGTAGTATTCTTGATTGATGTTTGAGGCTAGAGAGAAGGTTGAGAATTTGGATGTCAGAGAGAGAAAGAGTTATCGTAAGAGAAGGGTTTTTTGTACAAGTAACTGAGAAAATAAACGAAAAAAAAAAACATTTATATAAGCAAGAAAAAACGTTGTTGCTTACGTGCTTAGTACATCACTTTTTTTTTTGTGTGTGTGGTGGGGGGCCCGGGGGGGGGTTGGGGGGGGGGGGGGGGGTATTATAATGTATCACGGTTTGAATAGATTTTTTTTTTTTTTTTTTTTTGAAAATACACGGTTTGAATAGATATTCATGCCAAGTCAGCAAATTAACATTACAAACTTTTTTTTCCTATTTGCTAAAGTGATAAAAATAATATAATTTAAAAACCAAATGATTCGTTAACCTTCTTTTTTTTTTCAAAATATATGTCCTTTAAGTGACCATCAAAATTGGATAAGTCACTAATCTTTTCAGACTGTGATCTACGTTTCGAAATGAACCAAAATGGCCAGAGTAGGTTGGTCAAACACATGGACAAGACGAGCATTCAGAGATGATTTCCTTAAAAGCTCCACAACAAGATAGCCAAGCTACAAGTACAACAAGACCACAAAAGATACCATCAGCTCTTATTGTCATCGAGCAAACCAAATCAGAAAAAGATCGCCATTGTCTATCTCACTAATAAAATGTGAGGTCAGTAAATCAAAGTAAAGGATTTCGATGTTGTAGTAATTAATATGTACAAAGCCAAAAGCCTAACTTCTTTCATTAGAATGAATGGTACAAGAATATTTCAAGTTCTAATAACAGGACCCTTGTACAGCCCTCTCCGAATCACAAAGTTGTCAGGGGGCTGAAACTCTTCTAACCAAGTCACTTCAGAGAACGTCGCTCCATTCACTTCAATCTCACCTTCATTTATACAAGGAAAAGAATAAGAAGAGTCGATGTTGTGCTTGTCTTCCCTCGAGTAACGTAAAACATATTATAGAAGTTATAACTAGGTTCAAAGTTGCATTTCTTACCCGGTAAATCTCTTCTTGGTGACCTCCGGAAGTAGGTACAATGTCGCCCGTTCTCTGAAGAGTAAGGTGGGGATAATATATCAAAAATAGCACAAGGAGTCCGGGCCTTGAAACAATGGATGTTGCCTCCGCTTGTGGGATAAAGTACAGTTGTTGCACAAGGGGCTGTCATCTCAGTATCCTTGACAAGTTTTGCAGGTCTTGCTACAAAAACACCAAGATTAAGCAAAACGAAATCAAAGATTATATAACCTCACAATACCCTGCGATGGGTGAAGAGAAAATGCATTGTTTAAAATGATAGATTATTAATAAATGATCAATATCAACATTATAAGATCTATTGAACAAGCAACCACTATACTCAAAAATGGTGCAGCCATAGGCCCCCACAAATCACTTCTATTAATAAAAAGAAAAGATATAACCCACATCTAAGAAGTCCTATTTATTTGATTTCACAGGTTCATCAGGCTCATTTCATTTTGCATGCTTCACACAAGCCACACATGCAAAAGCCAAATAAATAAAAGAAGCATAGATAGGGCAACCACCTTAGGACGTACCTTGAAAAGTCACCTTACACCATAACACCCCTAGATTGAATAATTGTTTCATTTGCAAGATCTGTTTGTTCAACTTTCCTACACTTACTTTTATGTGCTACAAGATAAACTCAAAAACAAATGTACACATAAGAACACACTCTAGTTCTAATTTGCCACAGACTTGGTTTTATATCCCTGTTTCAATGAATAATTCTAATTTGAATTAGGGCTCAACAAATGTGGATGGGGTTAATTGCATTTTAAATTTATTATCAGAAACCCAACCTGAACTAAATTAAAAAACTCATCAAATGTCAAAAAGAAATACTTTCATTGGCTTCTATAACTATTTATTTCGTCAGGTTTGGTTTCAAAAAGAAAAAAACTGAAACTTTTTATTATGAAAATTCCATTCAAACCAAACCATGCACACCCATAGCTAAGTACTGTAGCAACCCAAAAACTATCCTCCACATATCTCACCAAAGCAGTAGAAGGAAAGTATGTACCAAGCATTTCTTGTCAAGTTTATATACAAGTACCTATGATTCAATGAATACCCTTAATCATGGTTTAGTAAATAGGCATCAAACAAATACAGGAATGCTAAAAACATACCTTGTAGTGCATCTTCAGGCTCTGTTGAGTCAAGCCAATCATATGACTTTACATGCAATGAGCCATAGATAAGCCTGCTCAGCACTGTCATTCCTGGATGATTATGCAGAGGTATGATGGAGGAAGGCGGCATACAAAAAATACCAATCTGCAGAGAAGAGAAACAAAAATGAAGGCCTGTTCATCTCAATTATTGCAACGTCAATTTTCAAAAGTTAAAATATAATTTCAAGGGAAGTGTTCATTCTAATAAATCCTAGGGACATTTCCAGCTAAATGCAACTCTCACTTTAAAACTCTAGAAAGTTATATGAACTCAATGACAGGTCGGACATTTAGCAAGAAAGGTGACAGGTGAAATAAAGTTTGTACTTACAGAGAAGCTGTCACACTCATGTAAGTGCAGATATTTAATCGGTGGCAATGACTGACGGCTTCCATTCCGCTCAAGTACAGGACCAGACCAATTACGTACTACTTGCGCCTCCTGTTCCAGACCTACATCAGATGGCTTCATTTTCTCTGAAACAAAATGACATTTAAGATTAAAAATGCAGTGAATAGGCTATGGAACTTGGAGAGAAACAATACGAAGAAAAAGCCTTAAATCTAATTCTACAGTTGCCAGGTTTAAAAAGCGGAAATTTTCCACGTGAATAAACTGCATAAGGAAATGTCTAGACTAAAAAATCAACAACATTTTTTCTATAGCCTATACCAGCTCTTTGCCTTTTTTTTTCTCCTTTTTCAGGAATTCCATATACTTTGTCCATTTCTAAGTCAGATGATAAAAAGTCCAGAACTTAAGAAAAGTACATTCAATATCCTAAAGTTCAAGCAGCCAAACTACAAGATTAAAAGTGGGGAAAAAAATATGCCTTTGAATAAAAATATTGAGTATAGTTATTATATATTTTGTGTGACTTGAAATAAGACAAAGGTGTATGAAGCATGAATTAAGTTCTCTAATCCCCATAAACTGACAATCTTGACATTCTCTGAAAACAGACAACCTCCCCATCTTCGGCATCCCCACCCTTTCAATGCCCAGAAAGAAAATCTTTCTAAAATAAACCTAATGAAAATCAATTAATTTAGACTAGTCAACTGCAAACCTACCTACATGAGTGTTAAAAAAGGAAAAGAAATTGGGAGAAGAATTATTTATAAATTGAAGGCTACATGAGAAGGAAAAAGTAAAGAGTTGAGAAAAAGTCATGTGAAGGTTGAACATTTTGTTTTGTTTGAAGAGAGAAAAAGTTGAGAATAAAATTCAATGCCGTGAATTATTCATAAACCACTAATTTAATGCTCTCTCATTTCCACAATGAATAACCATCTTTCCTTTTCAGAAATTTCAAAACCAAATCCTCTTTCAGTTTTAGCACAGATAAAACTCTTATTTTTATATATTTTATATTAATTCTTCATTTTTCCCCGTTTTGAATAAAAAGCATTTGACATCAATATAAAAAAACCTTAAATTTCAAATGTAAAATTTTTATATAGAGTCAAGCATGGACATTCCACTTGGAGTGGAATGACTATGATTGAAGTGTTCGGTAAATTTCAACTTAGTTTCTACAAACTTCATGTAAATGAAATTAATTATCAACGTTATACTACGTATAGATGACTTTAAGATGTTGGATCTAGCAATCTACAAACCTCAACAGCAGTTACCTTTTTGTCAAGTGGAATCAACATCTAGTATGTTGAAAGTCCAAATAAGAACAGTTTATTTTTGTTAGATAGGTCAATGTGGCAAACATCTACTTAGCATTCTTTTTCAAAGGGTTGTATATCCCAAAGAAATTTGAGTAAAATATGAAAACTGGATTTGCCTAGTTGGTAGATTCAAATATCTTAAATTTCAATGGTGTTGTATAGCCCAATCAAATTTACATAAAATATGAAAGCTGGAGATTTCTAGCCGGTAAATAAGCAATCATTAATGTCAATTGATCCTATGACCAACAAAGCTATTTTGAACTTTTATCTCAAAAATTCAAACTGTGTAAAATGGATGCATGTTCTCGTAGCATTTGAAGTAGGACAAACATAACGGCAATAAATTTCAAAATTTCTCAATCCTACATAACATTAACTTCCTTCTCATCAAATTTACACTAATAATAGTAAAGTAATCAATTTCTGTTTGCATAAATGTGTTATAAAATAGGGCGGCAACAGATCAGTATTTGCTTTCCAACGAAAGAAAAATAATTTGACATTTTCAGACTTCATATATATTCAACACAGAAAATAAGTGCCCAGAAGTAAAGAAAAAAATAGTAGCTAGAAAATTAAAGCTACATTATGTAAAACTGTCGTCGTTTGAGTGTCCCGAGCGAAAGAAGTCATTGTTAATTATTATAATAATATATAGTTCACTCTTACTTTTATGAGATAATCTGGCTTGCAGAACTCTATAAAGTCTTTCTCGAAAGAATAGGCACTTTCAAGGCATCTGAGGAAAGGTAGCGCTTACCATCTCTCATTGTCGAAAGCCTACTTCATTAGTTAAAGCCTCCTTTTGGAATTCTATCGGCTAGACGGTACTAAGACTAAGGTGTACACGTATTGATTTCCGAAAAGCGGGAAAGGGTTCCTATTTTGAACCATTGTGTAAAACTGTTGTCTAAGTGAATTTATCTTAACTAGGAGGGATTGGAACATAAGTTTATGGATTTATATTCGATGCACTGAAGTGTATAAATCCTATACTCTGTCAGTGAATCACATCATAACACCTCATTAATTAATAAATTAAGAATATTTATTTTAAGGAATCTTCATTTTAAAATTTATTAATTAATGAGATGGCATATTATGACTTATTGATATTGTATAGGATTTATACACTGATAGTGCTTCAAATATAAATCCTAAGTTTATTTCTAGAAAAACATATTAAACATTATAAAAAACAATCATAACACTAAAAAAATGCTACAATCTTCAATTCCAAAGAAAAAGTGAAAATACAAAACAAAAGAATTAAAAGTGATGATAAATGTTCCTTAAAGAAATGAGAAAAAAAATAGCTTTCCAAAGAAGCATATAAAAATCACAAGTAAATTGTCCCAAACATCCATGAACCTTGTATAATATTTGATTTTCATCCACAACTTCGAAAACTCAATTTTTGATCTGCGACCTATTAAAATGTTTCAAATTCATCCATTTTGTCAACTGCCATTAAAATCCAACATAATTTACCACCTGAAAGCCATGTGGATGTCCATGTGGTAAAGTTAGGTGTGCCCTGAACACTTAGCGGTCCATGCGAAAAATAAAAAGGGTCTGTTTAACTTTTTGGGTTGGGATATATGTCACATTGACATTCATCTAACTTAGAGGTGGAATATTTGTTGATCTTTTAATGGTGATGGATGGAATGGATAAAAACATTTTTAAAAGATCACAAATCTAAAAATTGAGTTTTAAATGTCATAGATGAAAATCAAATTGTAAAAAACGTTATGGAAGATTGTTTCATTTTACTTAAATATCACTCACTTGTCAATATGGAAAAACAATCATATAAGTACATAAATATGTTAAAAACTCCAAACATCAAGGACTTGGGGTTTCTTCTCACTCATCATGGACACTAATTAAGGTTGGAAGGGGAGCTCCATGAAAAAGTTCACAAATATATAGAATGCATCTGCATCTCTAAAAGCACACATCATCCAGGCCTTTTCTACTTAAATGTTTCCAGAAACTAATTCGATGTTTGTTAAATTGAAATTTTCAACACTGAAAATTAAACACTGAATTTTTAGTTCTAAAAAGTGTAAGTACTGATTTTATACAATATAAATTGATTGGTCTATTGATAAATAAATATTGAGCAAATCCTTTATTCAAATTTTCATATGACTTTATTAGAATTTTACATTAATAAAAGTTAAAACGGAAAGAACATAAAATTAATGTAATTAAAGGATAAAAATTTCCTTAAAAGAGATTGTTGAATACTTTAAGTGGGTTTTAACTACTTAATATTTTCAACTCTTTTTCACAAAATATCTTCCAATAAGGTAAAGGTTGGAAGTGATGTCAAGGGCGCAAGGCACGCTATAGGCACCAGAATTCTTATATTGGCTGAGGCAAAAAGTGCATAAAAAAGAGCTCTCTTTCAATGATGTAAGACAATCTATGCACATGTGGGCGAGTGATTTTCCTTCTTTATTTTCTTTTTTGGTTTCTGTTCAATGTGCTTGATTTCCGTACGGTTGAAAGTTTGTTGTTGAATACTCAAAGATAGAAAAATAGAGAGTTTTATTGTCCCTTTTTATACTATTAAACATAAAGTTAATGAAAAATAAAAGTAACAACCAAGACTTAGTCCAGCGGTTATTACTTCTCTTTAGGAGGAATTAGATCCAAGGTTCGATTCCCTCTTCCCTCTTGTACCTCCTTCTGAACCAAAAAAAATGAAAAAAAAAATTAAAGATAAAAAGAAATGAAATAAAAATTCAATTAGAAGGGCTTTTTTTGCACCTAATGCCTTATATAAAGTGTGCCTAATGAAATGCACCCCTAATCACTATTAATCTTAGATTATCATGTTTGGTGTGATATTACAAATCACTAGCGATTTTAAGTCACTGTGTTTGGTATTGCATAGAAAAGAAAAAATAATCTCAAATGCCAACAAAAGAGCAAAACCTATTCCACGATAATGGAGCTGCTGTTCAAAGTAAAGAAAGCAGAACAATTTTCAATTTGAACTCGTGATACAACAAGCTCTTCATACTCAATATACAGGTGATTCAATGATGACCGGTTGCTATTATTTTGAAGATTGATGTATGCCTAAAGGCAACTGGCAATGATCTTTTACCATCAGACATCATGGTTAAAATGATTAAATTTAATAGAAATCAAATCAAATAGTGCTTAAAAGCAGAGAAAAGGAGGATTATTTCCTTAAAAGCATAATGAAGTTCTGGGATAGGCATTCGTCCAACAGATAACAGATTTCTTACTCTACTCAAATTCACTTCTTCTACAAAAGCTTTAACATTTTTGTAATTAAATCCAGTAAAAATATGGAAATGTTTTGCAAATTAAATTATGTCAGAGCCTCTTCCTACAGGACAAAAATTTGAACTTAAGATCCCAATGAAGCTTATTAAATTTTGGTTTAATCGCTAAGCCAGAAGGAAACTTGTCATTCCTGTCATCAAAAAAGCATGGAACTATTTAGCGGTAGATCATGGACTTGCCAGGAAATGGATACGCTAGAGGAGGCAAGAAGCAACTTCCAACAAGCTTCAATTTTCATTGTATTTAATGACTACTGCTTCTGAAATATCAGAAATTTAAGAACTGCTTTCAACAAAATTTGAAGCGGTTTGTGTACAGTTATGAAGGTCAGTGTGGTGAGATTGTTAGGAAAACACAAGCATTTGGTTGAAGGGAAAATACCCTTCCACCCTTAGCTTTAGAATTTTTTTATTATTCTATTAAAAAAACATATATCTTTAATAGTCATTTTATTCATTTCAATCTAGCTAGAACCAATCACACCGTTCATCCAAACTAACCATTTATCCCAATAAGAATAACTGATAAAGCACAACGGACTTGGTTCAACCTTAAGCTCAAAGAATAAACACGAAGCAATGAAAGAATCATTAATGAATACCTAGCATGGTGCGAACTCTTTCAAGAGCTTCTTCAGAAACAGGGCCATTGGGCGAGAATGACGATCTGCAAGTATTATAAAGCCTCTGTATATAATACGGCATGGTTGCTAAGACGATACCAACTTAACTAAACAGACCAAAAGCCTCTATATCAGTAAGCTGATAGCGCCTTTTCTCAAGAAATTTGCTAGTTGATATTGCGATAAAAGATACAATTTGGTGACAACTGGATCTGCGAATTAAACCGACGGTAGTAGATCTGCATGGCAATTATATCATCATCTCTCCCTGCTAATCTCACTTACGACCACCTCATCTAACAAGTAAACATTGAAGCCAAAGTAAATAAATTTAACTCATTTCATCCAAAGCACTAATTAAATGAGTATAAAAATCACGGCCTCCCTTACTGAATGCATAATTTTATAATTACTTCTACAACAGTAACTCTCCCAAAAGAGAAATGCAAGGAAATACAACAAATTCTAAACCCAGCCTGGGTAAAGCTATGTAGTTCAATTGAAGTACAATGGTAGTACAAAACAGCATCAATTGTTTCTCGTTTCTTGATTTTCTAAAATAGAGGTTAAATACAAAAGAAAGCAGAACCTATTTTTCTCAAGGGATTTAGGTTACAAATAAAAACAAGCAATCAAAATTATGATAAAGACAAAATATAATATAATTGCAAAAGAAACGGTTAATTGAAAAAAAATAATAATAATAATAAAACAATAACAATAATTGCATGAATTAAAAGCAAACCCAGAAAGAAGGGGGAAAGGAATAAAAATTGAACTGACCAAATCGAGATCCATCAGACTGATTGTTTGGAAGAGATGGTCGTGGAGAAATACGATTCAAAGGGAGGAGGAATTTATGTATTATTTGATTATGAATTTGAAGAAGCTGAGAGGAGAGAAGACGAGAGATAGAGAGAGAACAAAGTGGCCCTGACACGAATGGGATTGTTGAGGGCAGCGAAGCAAAGAAAATAAGAAAGACTAAGAAGATCTTGGACACGTCATTAACATCTTCTTTTGCTTTTGCCTTTTGGGCTTTTCCCTTGCCCTTCCGGGCCTCCCATTGGCTACTCTCCATTTTTTTTGTCAACCCTGCTTCGCTTGCCAATGTGCATGGCACTTTTAGGCTACGATTGGCTTGCGGAAAATAACTTTTAAAAAATAATTTTTATATTTTTAAGTATTTACATGGTAAAAAATTAGTAGATCAATAAAAATAAATTTTTCGTCAATAAAAATAAGTAACTTTTTTTAAAATTGTCTTAACTTTTGAAAAAAAAATACATTTAAAAAAATAATTGTTTATGTATAAAATTATTTAATAAACTCGTAAATATATAATTCTATTTAAATTATACATTAAATATAATTTTTTAAATTTTAATTTAGTTTAATCCTACATAAAATATTATTATATTAATAATTTTTATTTAATTAGATTACAAATTTTTAAAATTAAAATATAAACCTTAAAAATCTTTTAATATTTGAAGATTAAATATTTTATTTTGAATATTATTAATCTTAAATATTTTTAATATTTCAATAATAAATAATATTATATTATTTTAATAATAAATGATAATAAATAATTTAATAGATAATATATTTATTAATATTTTAATTTAAAATAAATGATTTTATATTTAATTTACAAATTTTATATTAATATTTAATAGTAAATAAATAATACTTTTTCTATGATTTTAATAATAAATAATTTCAGTATAAAATATAATTCTTTTAATATTATAAATATTTTTAATATTTCAAAAATAAAATTAATACATTCTTATTATTATATATATTAAAATAACAATATTACTTCAAATTTCTAAAAATCTCAATATAAGTAATAATAAATAGTTTTCTTTTAACTATTTAATAATATAATATTTTAATATTAGATATTATTTTTAATATATAGTTATTTTTAATATTAATTAATTAATAATAAATAAGTTTTAATGCTTTATTAGTTAGTTAATATCATTTAAAAAAACTGATTTTTCAAAAAACAACCAAATAACAAAAAATACTTTTCATTATCTCATCCAAACAAAGAAAAATTTTTAATTTTCTAGAAAAATGAATTTTGTAAATTAAATAAAAATGACACCATAAATATGAAAGTAATACGAAATAAAATTAATTAAAAATTATATATAAATATAGTAAAAATTAAAAATAATATTTTATATTTTTCATATAAATACAAATTTTAATACAAATTTTTTTTATTTTATTCGATACGAACACTATTTACACAACTATCCTAATTAATCATTTTATACTTTTTTTTAAAATTAAGGTTAAATCTACTGTTATGTTACGATTTAATTCTAAATTTTATTATTGTAATTTCAATTTCATTTAATTTAATTTAATTTTATTTTTTGAATAAAATAACAAAATTAGATTAGTTCATTATTATTTATTAATGCATTGGCAAATTTTGTTAGTATACTTTCAATTTCATTCATTTTTAATAACATAATTAAATATTTTAGGAAATATTATCCAATACAAATAGTAAATTTTTATGAATTCGATATTCCATATTTAAAAATTTAACATTAACTATCAATATAGTGTTTTGATCTTAATTCCTTTACTTTTAATAATTGCTACAAGCCTTTTTTTTTTTTCTTTCTAAACTTCTAATATTTATTTTCTAATGCCAAACAAAGCCCATCCTTCAATGTCATCGCAAGTTGAAATTTTATGTTAGTATCATCAATTATTATTCGTTCACAGTTTTTAATCACAATTCTAGTACTTGCTAACTTAGCTTTGGGATTAAAAGCTCCATCACAACAATTAATTTTGATTCATCCCTCATTTGGTAAAATCTATCTTTTTAATTTTCTACCATTTTTTCCTTGATCAATCCCTTTTTTAATTGATAAAATTCATTGAATGACATTATTATCTTGAATATAGCATTATGGCCATTAATAATCTTTTATCCATTTCACATCTCATTTTTCAAATATGCCCATAGGTATTGGCAAATATCAAACAACCATCTTTCTTATCTTACCTCCTTTAGATCTTTGAAAATTCAAAAAGACTATCTATCAAAAGTTGCAACAAACTCTTTACAAATTTTTAAACCATGGCAACATTCAAACTAAACACCTCTTGTTTATTCACACAAGAAAAACATGTGCTCCACAAATTCGACATCATCAGAACATAATAGATAAATAGAATATTTTAGAAATTATCTTTTATGTTGACTTTGAAATACTATGATTTTGATATAACTTTAAAGAACTGAGAGGAATGTAATGTTAATTATTAGTATGATTAAATCGATTGTTTAATTGTTGTTTGATCATACTTAATACATGTAACGACCTGATTTATGTACAATTTGGTTCAGCTACGAGTCAATACTAAATCAATACAGTAAATTTCTTATCATTTATATGAAAGCATAACATAATGCTAACGTCCTAATTAAAAATCAGAAGGACATCTATTTTTTAATTAATCAGAATTATCGTTCAATTACAAAATAACTACGTTTACATCCCCAAATACATTTTCATAAACATTATTGTACTTATAAAAAATTTAGATATAAAAGAATGTCTGCTCTGGGTATACCTTTCACGCAGAAGAAAACTTCACGATATATGACGATACAAAAGAATCCTACTTACATAAGAGGCGGTCTCAGCTACTGATAAGTCTCTGTGGAGGAAAGTAAGGGGCGAGTTCATCGTGCTCAGTATGGAAAAGAGTGTGGCAGATAGATAAATACACTAACTGATATGTGCATAAAAAGGATAATCATGTAGAATATACAAAGCTTGTGGCATGTAGTAAAAACCAGAGTAAGAATACAATAACAGTATCAATCTCGGTAGTGTAAACATTATGTTAAAATAATCATGAGTTCTAAAAGCTTTACACAGTAGGATATAATGATTTCCATGCGATAATATAGTTCATTCTATCAGTTCAGTAAAACATATAGACGAGACAAGGTAGACATGCTGGGGCAGCATGACAAATAGCCAATGTCGGTGACTTCGAGTATCATTGATCAAGTGTGATGGAATGTCAATCGCTGTGGGAGTGGTCAGCTACCCAACCGGCTCACAGTACAGTATGTCCGAAGACAGAATATACGGTACAACATACTCGCATGCGTGTTGCATGGTACATCTGTCATGACCCATTTTTCCTAAAAATCCCTATAAATATTTTTGCTTTTTCATTTTCTTACCCGTCGTGAACAGTTTCACTACTAACAGTTGGGCTATGAGTCGATGTTAGTCCCTTCTGTCATGTTACTTACCTTAACATCTATTTTCCATATTTCATTTACATATCAATTTATTTTAACTAAATATATCCCCAATATTACATCCGTGAACAGTATTGTGCCTCTATATGTTCAAATACAAATATTATACGAATGTGTATACCTGGTCTTGATAGGAAGCAGCGGATAACCGAAATGCAAGACTACTGTCGCTCTCTTCTACTGAATGTACCCTGTAGGGTGAAAAATGAAAGGGTGAGCGCAACTTGCTCAGTAAGGCAATAATGCAAGCAGGTAGATAACTACACTATCTACATGCTGGTAAAGACATGACATGTAAAACATTTATATCTCGAGCATGAGAAAATTAAAACCATGCCATGTATGAGTATATCATATATTGTAAAACATGAATCGGCATGTAAAACATGAAAAACATCTCATGTAAGACCTCTCATGCTCGGTACAGTAAAACTCATCAAAACAATCCCAGAGGGATTTAGCACATCTTTAAAATCATTAATATCCTCATAAAAACCCATCAATTTCTCATTTAATACCACATTTCATGAAAATCGTCACAAATTGGGGCTCGACCCCTCCTTCAGGTCTACTCTGGTCTAACAAGACCAATCAAATATATATCATGTGAGACATGCAGGTTACTGTATGGAAACAATCGATGACTATGTCCCTGTGATTCCAGGCTACACGGATCCTGGTGTGCGGGGTATCACAACTGTAACGGGAGGTGGGTCAAATCCTACCGGTCAGAATATTAAGTAACGTGAATACAATAGTCATGACTACATGGTACAGCGTACTCCGTGTGACATACACGGTAAATGTATTCCATGAACCCAATATCACAGTCTGGGGATGCCTGCCATAGGTTTTATCCCACTCCAAACCATGTTGATAACCAACCCATGTCTCAATCTACACATGCGAGCATATCTTCTCACTGTGACACACAGTCTACAGGAGGCTCCAGCACGGTCATATGCATGTCATAAAATTTCTGTGCGAGCGAAGCTCTAGCACGGCTCCATGCATATTCATGATATCAGAAAACCCTCGTGCAAGCGAAGCTTCAACACGGTTTCATAAAAATCAATGAAATCTGCGTACGAGCAGCGCTCCAATACGACTTAAAATAATTATAAATCCAATCTAAATTCACGTACGAGAAATGCTCTAGTACGGATGCATAAAATCAAGTAAAATCCACGTACGAGTACAGCTCCAGTACGGTAGTCATATAAAGCAAGTTTGTAAAACTCAGTGCGAGTAGTACTCCAGCACTCTGTATATGAGTTAAAATATAAAATCCAGTACGAGCAATGCTCCAGCACGATTTAAAACTCATAAAAACATGATAGGTTGCTCAATTTCACTAAAACAAATCAAAAATTACAACTCGCATCTAATTCGTGCCCTTTCATGTAAAAACATGAAATAAACAGCCAGCCTATCCATAATTTACTAAAATGAAAGCAATATAATCATAGAAATCTCAAAAACATGAAAATCATGCAATTTCATAGCCTTACTACCCTTTTTTGAAATTTTTCTAAGTAGAGGCAAAATCGTAATTTTTCACATATACCTCGATTTTCGTAAAAATTATTATTCTATTTCTAGATAATTTATGAAATTCTACGTAATGTAAATAACCCAAAAAATACACATAAATATTTCTAAGTGCTTACAAAATTTCCTTACTTCATTTTCTGTACAGTCTGACATTTTCCACTAATGTCTCGTTACGCAGTCTGCTTTGCTCCCAATCCAATCTTCGGAACTGCGTATAAATATTTATCGGGTTAAATACAATACACTTATCCATATTTAACCTTTATTTAGCTTAAATTTAAAATGTTGGGCCCGTTTACACCTTAATGGGCCTTACTCCGATTTTACGCCTATTTCCCATTACTATTCACCTCATCGAGGCCTATTGGGCTCTCAATACCCATTGGGCTTCGTTCGAAACTCTTTGGATAGCCCGTATATCATTTACGACAATTAATTCAAAAATACGAATATAATTTATTTTTATGCAGAAATTAATCCGAAATCTGCAAAATAAATTTCAATTGCATAATAATCATATTGTTGTCGTAAATGAGCTTTACTTACCCAAAATTATGCCATGGTGCGTAAATCGAAGTTCGATCGTCTCACGTATACGATTTATCATCGAATTGCATAATTTTATATTTAATTTTGGGTAAATTTTTGATTAAATATAATTTAAATAAATTTCTCGAAAATCAAATCGGTCACTTTTGACCTCTTATCGACTTACCCGAAATCCGGTGTATCCTCAAAAATTCTTTTTCTTTTTTTCTTTTTCTTCCCTTTTCTCCCTTTTTCCTCTCTTTCTTGGCTGAACCGGTTTGGTCTGGTTCAGCTCGATTCAAACTGGTTCGATCCAGCCAGTTCAATCCGATTCGACCGGTTCAGGCCTTCGTCGGTCGATTCTCCATCGGATTCCGCCGTCAGCAGCTCTGCAGGATCGTCCGATGCACGGATTTGGGGTCGATTTCGTCTGAGGTGGCCGGTCCAACCTCTTCTCCCTCGACGTCGATGGTGTCTTTCGTTTTCGCTGTTTTCGACCTTTTTCGTCACTGACGGTAGAATATCGACCCTCTTCCTAGCCGATGGCGAGGCCCTCTTCCTTTCCCCGGCCTCCGTCCGCCACCGTTCCCTCTCTTTCTCTCTCTTTCTCGCTCCTTCACTCTCGGTTCTCTCTTTCTCTCCCTTTCTCATCGTCGGCCACCGTTTCTTCTGTCTACCAGCGCCGGCGAGGCTCGGGCGGCTCGATTGTCTCGCCCGGCAGCTCTCCGGTGGCGTCGGGTCGCTCCGTTCGGGAAGCAAAAGGCTCGGGTTCATCTTCCTCGTTTGCCTTCTGTTTCACGCGATTCTGCAATTTCGTTTCTTTTTTTTTTCAGTTTATTTATTTATTTTATTATATTATTATTTTAATTGATTATTTTATTCTAAAAAATCCCAAAAATATCTAAAAAATTATATTTTATTCTAATTAATTAATTTAATTTATTTATTCTATTTTTCCACTTCCCGATATATTTTCTCCGTATTTTCGGGATATTGTTCCGAGTGAAAATTCTGGTTAATTCAAATAAATTCATATCTTGATCAATTTAATCCGAAATTTAATTATTTCTTCGTTATTGATCAAGATTTCTCAATCCCATATTTTAAATTAAATTTTCTTGTCGAGTTTATACCGACTTTCGATCTTGTGACCGTTTTACCGTTCACGTGTTCGGGAATTCCATTTCACTCCTTTTGTATTTTTTTTTTTGCATTCGAAAATTTTTATTCATTCTCTTTGCTCTTACGATAAAAATCGGGTTTTACATAATCTCCCCCACTTAAGAAATTTGGTCTTCCAAATTAGAACCAAATCAAATGGATCCATAAACAATTCCGAGTACGTCTATCGTATCATATACTATCATTCTCAAGTGACTTTTTCTGGAGTGTAATACTACCAAAGGACTTTAATTAGGGAGATCATCTTAAACTTCAACACTTTCTCCTTCCATCTAATACCCGAATCGATTTTTTAACATACGTTTTACTTTCATTGAGCTAAGCTGTTGAAGCTCATAACCGATCACATATGCTGGGTCCGGATAGTATTTCTGAAGCATCATAAGATAAGACACATCGTGGATGCCTGCTAATTCAGGTGGTAACGCCAACCTACAGGCCTTGTCTCCCACTTTGTTCAATCTCTTTTCGAATCTTGTTACGTCTTTATGTTATGTCCTAAGGACACGTAATTTTCGACAATATTGATTCACCCTCGGTGAATTCCAATGGTTTCTGTCTCTTGTCAGCATAGCTTTTCTATCTGCTCTGAGGTGTTCTTAATCTCTCACAATCAACTGAACATCCTCAAAGCTTTGTCCTACCAATACGGGAACAATTTTCTATCTGTCACCCACTTCTTCTTATCCAAATCGAGAAACAACCCCTACGGCCATACAATGCCTCATATATAAAGTCATCCCGATACTCAAGTGACAACTGTCATTATTAGCGAATTCGATTAGTAACAATTGATCATCCCAAGAGCTTATAAAATCAATGGCATATGCTCTCATTATATCCTCCAGAACCTGTACAGTCCTCTCTGACTGACCATCTGTCTGAGGACAGAAAGCTGTGCTAACACTCAATCGGATTCCCATAGCTTAAAAAAAATTCCCAGAAGTGGGAAGTGAAGCAGGAATCCCTATCTGATACTATGCTCACTGGAACGCTACACAACGTTTCACAATTTTCGTACACACAAATCCCTTTAAGCACTTAGAGTATCTAGGGATTTTCATAGCCAGAGGTGGGTAGACTTAGTCAATCTATCGACTATCACCCAGATAGCCTCATGATTTATCCGGGTCCTCTGTAACCCATCACGAAATTCATGGTAACTTGTTCCCATTTCCATGTCAGAATTGGTAAAGGCTGTAATAATCCTACCGACTTCTAGTGCTCTACCTTAATCTGCTGACATACGAGACACTTCTAAACAATGTCTCTTTTCATATCTGACCACCAATACCATTTTCTAAGATTTTGATATATTTATTACTTCTCGGATGCATTGTATATTCCGAATAGTGAGCTTCTGACAATATCACTATCTCCTCACTATGGTCCTGTGGAGCACTTATATTGACTCTGAACCTCAGTAATCCATCATCACTCTCTGTGAACTCTGTCACTGTACCCATCTGAATCTGACCCATACTATCGACACCATGTCAATCATCACGCTAAGCCTGTCAAGTTCGGTCACTCAAATTCGGTTCTAATCTCAGGCTAGCTGTTACAAAATTATTGTCATTATCAGAGGGGATCACATCACTACTGAGGCTTACAACTGCTCTAACAGCTCACGCTTCCTGACCATCATATGTAATACCATCCCGAGGCTCTTTCTGCTCAAGGAATCAGCCATCATATTAGCCTTTCCTGGGTGGTACAATTTTCATAATCATAATCTCTCAGAAGCTCTAACCCTTTTTGTTCTCGTATCCGACTCTTTCTGTGAAAACAGATACTCGGAGCTTTTATGATTAGTGCATACCCGAAATGTCTCACTGTATAAGTGGTAGTACCATACCTTCAGTGTAAACGCTACGACTGCCAATTTTAAATCATGGGCCGGATAGTCCTTCCATGGTCCTTGAACTGTATGGATCCATACGTGACTATCATCTCATTTTGCATCAATACACAACCCATTCATTATTTTGAGGTATCCATAGACTCATGAGAAACCTCTTGAGCTATTGGGTATAGTGAAAATAAATACAGTGATCAGTTCATACTTCAATACACCAAAACTCACCAAAGCTACTTTCATACTTATCATCGCACTGACATGCAATTTTTTTCGAATGAGATTTGTCAACTGAACAGCCAATTTCGAGAAACTCTCAACAATTCTTCTGTAAAAATAATTTCCAATTGTTGCTTATGATTTTTTCTGAACTTTAAATACACCAAAAATATCATCAATAAGGATGATAACAAATCGGTCCAGGTAAAGTTTAAATACCTCATCGTAGTTGAGTTCCACTAAATATTTCAATCACCCATATCCTTGACCTATGTACGCATAAACGTATAATGTCATTTCGAAATCGCTTCCGTTCAAGATACTAACCCGCGCCATTTTCTTTTTCTTATACTAACGGCTTTTATAAAATTTTAATTTTTTTAAACCTTCATGATTAATCGAATTCTATATTTCTTTATCGTACCAGTAAAGGTACCCTAATTTTAAATGTATATATTATGACTATCGATTTTAATTTATAGGTTATGTGTACACTTTTAGATGCTATCAAGTCTTTAGACGAGGAGGTATTTTGAAATACCTTTATTAACCCTCAGACTTGACCACATGGACTGGTTATGGATATATCCACCCCTTATCCTTGGTCGCAATTCATATCTACTACATATCGCTTAATCCAAATTATTTTACATATCAGAGATATTTGTACCTTGCATACGCCTCTTATTCCAATAGATCTTGTATTCACGCAACTGTATTTTGCGCACTGCCTCGACATAGATAGTGATATCTAACGGGGTCAATCGGACTCTAATCGATAATTTGAGCCTTTCCATGAACTTTTGGGCTTTTCGACTCTCACTGCCCCTAGTGTCGGGTTAATACCTGGGTAGGTATATAAACTGAGTTTCATACTCGTCAATCAACCAGTGCCTCTGGGTCAGTGTAAGAAATTTTACTCGTAATTTCCTTTAAGCAGTGTCCGGGATATTCTGTCACCGGAATACATCCAGAAATATTTCTCATGTCGGCTCTGGATGTCTAACTCTTCAGATGGGTCGAGCAGACTTTCACTAATGCTCTGCCTCGCCCTCCAACATAAACGTATTTAAAAGTCACTTTCTCGATCGACATACACCGAAAGAATCCATACAACTTCGCTAAATACCGGAGGGTGTGAGAATCTCTATAGTCTGAGGCATCTGTTTAGGCTTTACCCTGCCTATCCTCAACTACCTACATAGATTGAGTAAACAACTCCAACATATTTTCTACACTCCATTCCATCCTCTTGGAGCGTGTCTCAATACTGTTTGGTCTCTTTATAGGACCCTGTGGAGTATGCTCAACATCAGCCTCCACCTCACTCTCATTTTGAGTCTCATGTGACGACTCATTTGACTCTCAGGCCTATTTCTACGGCCTCAAGAATGTGTACTCGCCCCTCTATCATAACGGCTATCAGTTATAAAAACTATATTCTTGCATTCGAAACTAAATTCTTAACTGCAGTTCCACCTTGATATACACAATTGTATCTAAACAATGCACAGTACATGGGGATGTAAATTTACTTAACCACTAACATCGACTCATATCAGGCCAACACAGCTCTGATACCACCTCTTTTCACGACCCATTTTTCCTAAAAACCCCTACAATTTTTTTTGCTTTTTCATTTCCTTACTCGTCGTGAACAGTCTCACTACTAACAGTTGGGCTATAAGTCAATGTTAGTCCCTCATGTAATGTTACTTACCTTAACATATATTTTCCATATTTCATTTACATATCAATTTATTTTAACTAAATACATCACCAATATTACATCCGTGAACAGTACTGTGCCTCTATATGTTTAAATACAAATATTATACGAATGTGTATACCTGGTCTTGATAGGAAGCAGTGGATAACCGAAATGCAAGACTACTGTCGCTCTCTTCTACTAAATGTACCCTATAGGGTGGAAAATGAAAGGGTGAGCGCAACTTGCTCAGTAAGGCAATAATGCAAGCAGGTAGATAACTACACTATCTACATGCTGGTAAAGATATGACATGTAAAACATTTATATCTCGAGCATGAGAAAATTAAAATCATGCCATGTATGAGTATATCATATATCGTAAAACATGAATCGGCATGTAAAACATGAAAAACATCTCATGTAAAACCTCTCATGCTCGGTACAGTACAACTCATCAAAATAATCCCAAAGGGATTCAATACATCTTTAAAATCATTAATATCCTCATAAAAACCCATCAATTTCTCATTTAATACCACATTTCATGAAAATCATCACAAATCGAGGCTCGACCCCTCCTTCGGGTCTATCCTAGTCTAACAAGACCAATCAAATATATATCATGTGAGACATGCAGGTTAGTGTATGGAAACAATTGAGGATTATGTCCCTATGATCCCAGGCTACAAGGATCCTAGTGTGCGGGGTATCACAACTGTAACGGGAGGTGGGTCAAATCCTACCCGCCAGAATATCAAGTAACGTGAATACAATAGTCATGACTACATGGTACAACATACTCTGTGTGACATACACGGTACAACGTACTCCATGAACCCAATATCACAGTCTGGGGATGCCTGTCATAGGTCTTATCCCACTCCAAACCATGTCGATAACCAACCCATGTCTCAATCTACACATGCGAGCATATCTTCTCACTGTGACACAGTCTATAGGAGGCTCCAGCATGGTCATATGCATATCATAAAATTCCTGTGCGAGCGAAGCTCTAGCACGACTTTATGCATATTCATGATATCAGAAAACCCTCGTGCGAGCGAAGCTCCAACATGGTTTCATAAAAATCAATGAAATCTGCGTACGAGCAGCGCTCCAGTACGACTTAAAATAATTATAAATCCAATTCAAATTCACGTACAAGAAATGCTCTAGTACGGATGCATAAAACCAAGTAAAATTCACGTACGAGCACAACTCCAGTATGGTAGTCATGTAAAGCAAGTTTGTAAAACTCAGTGCAAGTAGTACTCCAGCACTCTGTATATGAGTGCGAGCAGTGCTCCAGCACGATTTAAAACTCATAAAAACCTGATAGGCTGCTCAATTTCACTAAAACAAATCAAAAATCACAACTGGCACCTAATTCGTGTCCTTTCATGTAAAAACATGAAATAAATAGCCAGCCTATCCATAATTTACTAAAATGAAAGCAATATAATCATAGAAATCTCAAAAACATGAAAATCATGCATTTCATAGCTTTACTACCCTTTTTTGAAATTTTCCTAACTAGGGGCAAAATCATAATTTTTCACATATACCTCGATTTTCGTAAAAATTATTATTCTATTTCTAGATAATTTATGAAATTCTACGTAATGTAAATAACCCCAAAAATACGTGCAGATATCTCTAAGCACTTACAAAATTCCCTTACCTCATTTTTCTGTACAGTCTGACATTTTCCACTAATATCTCGTCACGCAGTCCGCTTTGCTCCCAATCCAATCTTCGAAACTGCGGATAAATATTTATCGGGTTAAATACAATACACTTATCCATATTTAACCTTTATTGAGTTTAAATTTAAAATGTTGGGCCCGTTTACACATTAATGGGTCTTACTCCGGTTTGACGACTATTTCCCCTTACTATTCACATCATCGATGCCTATTGGGCTCTCAATACCCATTGGGCTTCGTTCCAAACTCTTTGGATAGCCCGTATATCATATACGATAATTAATTCAAAAATACGAATATAATTTATTTTTATGCAGAAATTAATCCGAAATCTGCAAAATAAATTCCAATTGCGTAATAATTATATTATTATCGTAAATGAGCTTTACTTACCCAAAATTATGCGATGGTGCGCAAATCAAAGTTCGATCGTCTCACGTATACGATTTATTATCGAACTGCACAATTTTATATTTAATTCCGGGTAAATTTTTGATTAAATATAATTTAAATAAATTTTTCAAAAATCAAATCGATCACTTTTGACCTCTTACCAACTTACCTGAAGTCTGGTGTATCCCCGCATATTCTTCCCCTTTTTTCTTTTTCTTCCTTTTTCTCCCTTTTTCCTCTCTTTCTTGGCTGAACCGGTTTGGTCTGGTTCAACCCAGTTCAGACCGGTTCGGTCCAACCGATTCAGTCCGGTTCGACCAGTTCAAGGCTTTGCCAGTCGGTTCTCCGTCAGCTTCCGCTGCCAGTAGCTCCGCGGGATCGTCTGATGCACGGATCTGGGGTCAGTTTCGTTCGAGGTGGTCGGAAAGTGGCCGGTCCGACCTCTTCTCCCTCGGCGTCGGTGGTGTCTTTCGTTTCTGTCATTTTCGATCGTTTTCGTCGTCGACGGTGGCAGATTGGCCCTTCTCCTAGCTGGTGGTGAGGCCCTCTTCCTTTCCTCGGCCTCCGTCCGCCACCGTTCCCTCTCTTTCTCTCTCTTTCTCGCTCCTTCACTCTCGGTTCTCTCTTTCTCTCCCTTCCTCATCACCGACCGTCGTTTCTTCCGTCTACCAGCGCTGGCGAGGCTTGGGCGGCTTGGTTGTCTCGCCTGGCAGCTCTCCGGTGGCGTCGGGTGGCTTCGTTCGGGAAGCAGAAGGCTCGGGTTCATCTTCCTCATTTGCCTTCTGTTTCACGCGATTCTGCAATTTTATTTCTTTTTTTTTTCAGTTTATTTATTTATCTATTTATTTTATTATATTATTATTTTAATTGATTATTTTATTCTAAAAAATCTCAAAAATATGTAAAAAAAATTATATTTTATTCTAATTAATTTATTTAATTAATTTATTCTATTTTTCCACTTCCCGATATATTTTTTTCGTATTTTCGAGATATTGTCCCGAGTGAAAATTCTGGTTAATTCAAATAAATTCATATCTTGATCAATTTAATCTGAAATTTAATTATTTCTTCGTTTTTGATCAAGATTTCTCAATCCCATATTTTTAATTAAATTTTCTTGTCGAATTTATACCGACTTTCGGTCTTTTGACCGTTTTACCTTTCACGTGTTCGAAAATTTCATTTCAGTCCTTTTTGCATTCAAAAATTTTTATTCATTCCCTTTGCTCTTACGATAAAAATCGGGTCTTATAGTAACAGTAGTAGTACAATAGACAGTAACAATAATAGTATAGCATGATTTAACTAAGCTCATTGTCTCTAGTATGTGCGAACCAGGCAGTGCAACACATAGTCAGCACACGGTTCAAGCACATTTTATCTGATACAGATTGATAAACAGTTCATTTTCATCAAAACAGTTCTAAACACGGTTCAATACATAAAACAATTTAAAAAGGAGCTAGCGCATTATATGTAACGACCCGTGACCTATAAAAAATCGGGGAAAATTTTTTTTTTGAAACTTCGACTTGCAACTTAATCTTTTATTCACTTAGGCTGTATTTTTATTCAGTGTCAATCCTTAAAAATATTTCATTTCATTTATCCTTATACAAATTACATCCCGACACATTACTTTCAATAGATGTTTTTGCATACAAATGGTTTGGTAAAGAGATAAAAATGTATACCTCACGCATGTACAAAAGGTAGTCTGGGGAAGCTCATATCCGCCAGCCTACGTCATCTATGTAGCAGTTATCAACTGTAGTTCACTGCAACAATCTGAGAGGTGGAGGGGTAAGCTTTCGGGGAAAAGCCCAGTAAGAAATATGTTTAAGGTAGTTATGATATGTAAAAACATGCAAGAATCATTCATGAAACAAACTTTGCATCAGAAAAACTGATCATAAGTTTCTTCTAAAAACTAACATTTTGAAGATATGTAAAACTTTCGTTACGTGCATAGTCATCATAAGAAAATATGAAGCATGGGTTCTTTAAATCAAATAGCATGCTTAAACCGTTTCACAAGATCTTCATCGTTCATGAATAATTTTATAAAATCATCGTCATTCTTGAACGTTTCATAAAACATAATCATTTTTAAACATTTCATCATAATTTCATAAAAACATAGTCATTCATCATAATCGTCATTCATAATCATAATCATCTTTCATAATCATAATCTTGGAGACTAGATTATAACTAAGTCATGCGATATGTGTCATTCTCTGTAGAGAGTCATCATACCTATGGTCATAGTAAGGGGGCTGTAGACTGGATCAAGGTCGTACAATAATCATAATCATAAACATGGGTAGTATCTTCTTATTTCTTATCATATACTAGCACATAGTTAGGGCACGGGCACCAATGGCACTCGCTGTGCGAGAAACATTCATGCGTGCTGCGCGGACAGGAGATACTACCATAACATTATCGTTATAAACCACAAGTAGTAAGACATCTACCACATAGGTGGAGTCAAGTGCTACAGGGGCCCTACGTACCGGCACTCAAGTGGTGGAGTCGGAACACCACAAGGAGTAACCATGCATGAAGCCTATAGTCTCAAAATTCTTTTCCCTTTTTCATAAATACTTTTGAAAATGCCAAAAGTTCCTTTCAAAGTATAAATATAGAGTTTCAAACCATCATAAAACTTTCATGCATTTTCATACTTCAGAAAATTCATTTCATAAACATAAACGTTCTTGGTGAACATTTCATAAAACGAAATCATGTATCGTAAATCATTCCATAAGTATGAAAATAATCATAAATCATTTCAAAACATAACATTGCTTCATAAAAATCTTTTTATCAATGCAATGAGTGTTTATTATCAGAACTAAATTAAATTATACCCTTTACCTCGATTTAACGAAAATTTCAAATTCGAGTAGTGACGCCTCTAAGTATCTCCCTTAAATCCTTTTACGATTCTCCTACATCGAGATTTATATTCTTAGTATCATATTTATTCGAATTACCTACGATGCGTCAAAATCGTAACCTTACTTACCTTGGTGTTTGTCCGTAGTCCTAGATTGTCTCAACGTAGTGAGTTGACAGGTCCGGTCCACTCGGGTTATTTCCGTCGAAACCCTCTTTTTCCCGGGTTCCCAATTCTCAATGTACTCATCTCATTTTTCTTCAATTTTTTTCTATTTAAATATATATATATATATATATATATATATATATATATTACCTCTATCTCTTTTTTTTTCATTTCCTTTGACTTTTCTCGCCAGTTTCTTTTTCTCGATTTCTCTTTTCTTCTTCTTCCTCGCGTCACTCACCCGACCTCTGCTTCATTCATCATCGTCCTCCTCATGTCGTTATTCCCTTCAACTTTCCTTTAGTCAGCATCTTCGTCCATTTTTTGTTTCATCATCGTCGGCTCCAAGTTCCACGGTCCACCACTACCCCAACGTCCTCTATTTTGCTGGCCACTCCGATATTCCTTCCCATTTTTCTACCACCTTTCACCGATCGGGTTTCGGTTACCATCAATCATCATCCTTATCACAGCCAACACCTTCATCATCTTTGTTTCTAGCTTTTTCAGATCCATAAGAAGCTCTCGGTTCTGTCCTTTCATTCACGCAGAGTTTCCTGTGTTGCCGGACTCCTCTGTTTTTGCCATGCTCTCCTCCCCTGACAGAACACTACAAGCTCCGCCTCTATCTTCCACCGTCTCTGCTCTGAACGGCCAGGGACAACCCCTATTTTACTGCTATAAACCTTACTGCTACACCACGTCTTTCGCTCCTTCCCCTGCTCACTCCAGGTCTCGATTCATGATCTTTCTAGCACTAGCAGCGGTATCTGAATGTCACGATGCAGTTGGGTTCTCCCTCAAGGCGTATCATGTACAGCCTAGCCTCGGTTTTCCTCTCGGTTATCTTCCTCGGTTCATCAATTCTGCTTTTATTTCTTTTCTTGTAGACTTTCTTTTTCTCGGCAGTATTCTTTGCTTCTTCAAATGGCTTTTCTCTTCTTTTTTTTTCCTAGTCTTGACTCACTCTCTTTTCTCCTATCTCAGTTTTTGTTTCAGTTTTCAGAGGAAAAGAAACATCTAATATCAAATGGTCGAACCACTCCTTCAGCAGACTATCCCCATTTTCACTTGCTTCCTACTGTTTTAGCAGAGTTAGGTGCAAATTCTCGGGTCCTGGTGGATTTCCTGTCCATTCATCACTACCAGCACCAGTCCGCTTCAGTCTTTGCCGAGCTACTCTTCCTGCTCCTCTTACTCAATTTCCACTCTCGGTTTTCGTTCCCTGCTCATATTTCCTTTCCATTTTACAGTCCATTCCCATGCTCTGCAACAGTTTCTTTCCTGGTTTAACAGAGCCATCTTCATCGTTTATTTATGTCTTATTTACACCTAACAGAATAAGCATGATAGACATCAACATGGCTCCTGTGTCCTTCTCCAACTACTGCACTCAGTAACAAACTGTGGAGGTCTCGATTTGGTATTCATGTTTCCTATATATATATATATATATATATATATATATATATATATATATATATATATATATATATATATATATATATCTATTTGCTCACCTAATCGCACCAGCACTTATTCCTGTTTCAGAGTTTCCTTTTTGCCGCGAACATTCTCTCGTTTTAAATATGTATATATATACATCTATCCATGGGTTTTTCTCCTGTCATCCTTACCGATTTGTTGTAGTTTCAGACTTTCACGTCACCTTCGGTTTTGTTTCCTACTTCCCACCTACGGTACTTAGACTGGGAATAGACACAGTCTCCCTTCACTTCCTGACTTCCCACGTCCTTAGGCAAATTGTTTTCTCTTCCATTTCTCTTTACTCGAGTCGAGTCCATACAATGAGATGCTTGAGCTCGAGCTCGATTCGAAATTCGGTGCTCGATACTCGGCTCGAGCTCGATCGAGTCTTATTTTTTAAGCTCGAACTCGGCTCGATATCGAATTCGAACTACTCGAGCTCGCTCGATTAGACTCGATTATATAAGTTCGATATTTTGCTCGAACTCGATTAGGCTCGATTAAGCTCGATTAGGCTCGATTAGGCTCGAATCATTATATAAATATTATTATACTATTAAAATATATAAAAACTCGATACTCAATTAGGCTCGCGAGCTACTCGAATCGGGTATTTAAGTGCTCGAATTCAGCTCGCTCGATAGCTCAAGTAGCTCGAACTCGAGTTCGACTCGACTAAAATCGAGCCGAATTCGAGTTTTGTTCGAGTCGAGCCCGAGTAGCTTGCGAGAACCACTGTATCGTTTACACCCCTACTCTTTACTGCCAACCCGAGCTACCTTCCTTTTTTTATCCCCTGTACATATTGTTTCCTCCTCTAATCTGAATTCCGTGTATGCCTATATAATAAATGGTGGGGCTCCCGGTCCTATACATGTACTGTATACATCTACTCTCATATATATATATATATTCACATATATTTACATGGGTGTATTTCTTTCATATATGTATATTTATCTATGCATATTTGTATATCCTTGCACCCATATATTTCTCTATGCGTAAATCTTCGAAAGTAATTGAAATATTATATACATATATATAAATACATATATGTCTATGTATTTGTTCAAATTCTCCATGTAGTGTAAAAACATGATTAGTCTAATATTTATATCCGAATTTATTCACTCATATTTACACATTTAACCTTAATTGTCTATATTATTATTATTATTATTATTTTTGGTAACCAAGTACATTGAAAATTTTACGGTATTTATATTATACTTCGGTTAAAATCCCAATATGCAGTGTATAACAATTAAAACTAGAAATTTTCAATTTAAAACAATAAATTAGATTGTACGGTATCTAGATAAATAAATTAAATTTTATCGATAAGGTTAAACCATTTAACTAAGGCTAAAGTTTTTTGTAATTTCTATAGCTATAAAATCGGCCTAGATTTTATATCTAATGTTCAGTAATAAATAAATATGTGTATTTATTTCTAACAGCTCACAAAATTTTCCTTATAGTAGTGACAAACAGTTGTTCCTTTATGCTAAAGTATTGTGAGTTAGACAGTCCGTTCTTGTTCGTTTGTTTGCTCCGAAGTTGCACTAAAATTTCAGCTACCTCAATTAGACATTGTAAACTCAATATTGTTTTACTATATCGAATTTAAATAGCCGTACTTAATTGTCAAGAAAACCTTACATTTGGCCTAAAATACAAAAAATATTTCCTTATGTTTTTCCTCAATAATTTCTTTCTAGCTTCCCCAAAATCTAAAAAATACCACAACAAATTCGACTCTCATAAGTAATGTTTTTGGCTTATAAACCAAGCTTTTACCAAGCTTATTTCAATCTAAATGGCATTGGCTGTTTCATTTCTTTTGGCTTCTTTTTCCTCCTTGTTACACCCAAAATTGAGGCTTCTTCTCCATCATAGCTCCCGCTCTTGGTGGCTGCTCAAAACCGAGGAACCATTTAGTAGGAGTAATCTTGTTTGTTGTTGCCGAGTTTGCCGTTACCTCTCCTTAATACTCCCCCTCGGTTCAGGTTCTTCCAGTTTCCATGCTCTATTTCGATAATCCATGTTTCCTCCATGCCCTTCTTTTACACTCTGTTCAAGCCATTTCACCATTGTTTTGCCCGTGCACCTTTGCCTCGCTATTGCTTCGGTTTCCTCTTCTTTGCTCCGGTCACCACTGCATCAACATTCCTTCAAGAATTGCGCCTTGGCCTATAGATGAAGCAGGAGGTAGAAGAGAGTCGGCATTTTCGTTACACCTCAGCTCTTCCTCTGCCCATTTCTACTATTTTTTTCTTCCTGCTACCTTATACCCCTCTCTTTCTCGGTTTCCAGCAGCTTGCATGATCATAACAGGTTTTTACTGGTTTCGTTTAAGAATTCTAACAGCACAAATCCTGTTTGAAATTCCTAGATTACAGCGGCAAATAGTGGCTCTTTCTATAAGCAACCGTCGGTCCTAGCTACTCTCGGTTACAATCGCTGCTCCTTACCAGTACCTCAATTTCCAGTTGCATCATCCTTTCATTCCCGTTCACATCACCAACTACCAAGTCTTCCTTACTTCTTCGTTTCTGCAGCAACTCAATCTCTCTTCAGCCATGACGCCCTGCTCAACACAGCAATAAGCAGCCCCCGATATGTAGCAGACAGCTGCTTCAATTTTCTTCCTTTTTTTTCCAGCAACCATCAAACGGTCCTTCAGCCCTTTATATTTTATTCTCTTGCCAACTTATACACGTTTTTGCTCCACCCCCAACTGCTGCTGTTGTTTTCAGCAGCTAACGTGAGAAAGAATTTGAAGTTTCCAGTACACCTTCATCATCCCCAGCATTCAATCATATATTAGTTTTACCTGCCTCTTCTGTTTTGTTTTTCTTTTACTCAATCATCCCTCGATAGTCGGCAGCTTCATGTCCTCTCGTTTTCTCTTCATCATTCGTGTTTCCAGATCACTCTTCCACTGTTGATGACCGAACCTCTCTCTCTTCAGCCGAATTCTCGCTACACATTGCAGTAGCATGACACCTATTGTTTTCCATTAAATCGGGTTCAGTTCTTCCCATAACTCTATGCTGATGGGACATAGGTTTAAATTACTTTTGCTGCTGTACACGACAGGATTCCAGCCTTCAAATGCTTTGGTTTCTTCCCTTCTCTTGTCATGTTCACATTGTTTCAGACTTTCCCCATTTTCAATGCTAAGTGAACGTGTAATATACTTCATTGTATATATATATATATATATATATATATATATATATATATATATATATATATATATATTCTCTCTACAAAGGACGTCTCTCCATTTCCATTTATTTCCTCACATATTTTCGGTCAGTTTCTTTGCTCTTTTCTACCAGTTTTCCCACTACCGAGCACTAACTTCCGTTCCTCTCTATTATTTATATACTAAGTCAATTGATGTTTCTATTCTTTCTCTTCTTTCACATCGTGAATCATCACCATTACCATCATTTCCTATGTCATTTCATTCTCGATATATCCTATATATATGTATATCCTTACATAGGTAGCTGAAGGGAGCTCTCGGTTTTACCCTGTTGCCGAGGCTAACTCTTCACCAACTCCAACTTTCTTTCTTTGTTTCGTTCCTCGATTTCCTTTCTTGCCATGCTAGTTTTTCGGAAGGTTATCTACCCCAATCGCTGCCATTTTTCAGACCTTTCTCTCCTTTCTTTCTGCTTATATATATATATATATATATATATATATATATATATATATATATATATATATATCCCATACATGTATTTGTTTTAGTCTTCATGTTTCTCATCCCACACGCTAACTTCCACGCCATCATGTTTGTTGCTTCTCTTGTCATGCCATTTCCTTCAATGTATTCTATATGCATATATACATATATATATATATATATATTTTTTTTCTTTCCATTTCCTTCATGGTCTAACTTTTGCCCAGTACACGCCCATTATCCTAGGTTGTATAACATCTTCAATTCCTCTCCATCACATTTTTGCTGAGCTCTCGGGTTTGGCTTCTATGTGCTCGTTGCTTCATTTTTTTTCCTTTAAACCGAGAGTCTCATTCTCTCATCATGTCATCTCCCCTTTTATGCATCCAATACATAACTTACCATATGCATTGAAATCAAGTGGCTGCTCTCGGGATTGGCTTCATTTTGGAAGCCAATCCACGAGTTTGGGTATGTGTATGTATACTTAAACATATTCATATATATTTGTATATACCTATGTTCTTTACTTGATGAATAATAAAATATTACACATTCATATATATATATATATATATATATATATATATATATATCTAAATATTTAATAAATTTTCCTTATGGTTTTAGAATTGAATTAAATTTAATTTCTGTACTTATTTATTATTGAGGAAAATTTATACCTTAATCTAGCTCTTAAAAATTCATTTCCATTCCTCACAATTATTTGTTCCAAGTTAAAATGTTTTAATTAATTAAATTCTCCTAAGTCCCTCATGCTAATTGTAATTTAATTTAATCATCCACCATGCACTTTTTAATCCCAATGGCTTAATTGTCATTTATTGATAAAATCGAGTACATGAGAATTTATGATGTTTACATTCTCCTCACCTTAAGAAATTTGGTCTCCAAATTTAAAACTACATCAGCTCTTAAACAAGTGTGGGTATTTTTCTTGCCTCAAGCTTTCCAATTCCCATGTAGCCTCATCCGAGGTGTGGTACCGTTATAGAATTTTGACCATAGCAATTGTCTTAGAAGACAACGCTTTCTCTTTACTGTCCAAGATTCGTATCTGTTTCTCCACATACGTCATATCCTTATTCAATTGTAGCAGTTCATACTTTATCACATGTGTCGGATCCAGATGGTACTTGCATAGCATCGAAACATGAAAGACATTGTGAATACTCGCTAACTCAGGTGGTAAAGCCAATCTGTATGCTTTGTCTCCCACTCGGTCTAAGATTTCGAAGGGTCCGATATAACAGGGATTCAACTTTCCTTTCTTTCCAAATATCATGATGCCTTTGGAGGGAGAAACTTTCAAAAATACTGAATCTCCATCTGAAAACTCCAAAGGTCTTCGTCTTTGGTCAGCATAATTTTTCTGTCTACTCTAAGCTGTTCTCAATCTCTCACAAATCAGTTAAACATCCTCAGAGGCTTGCTTAACTAGATCGGGAGCGAATATCTTTCTTTCACCCACTTCTTCCCATCCAATCGACGAACGGCACCTTCGACCATACAACACCTCATACGGTATCATTCTGATACTTGAGTGATAATTGTTATTGTATGCGAACTCTGCTAACGATAAATTATCATCTTAGGAGCCTTTAAAATCTTGAGCAGATGCTCTCAACATATCCTCCAATGTCTGAATGGTTCAATCTGATTGACCATATGTATGAGGATGGAAAGCTGTGCTAAAATTCAATTGGGTCACCATAGCTTCTTGGAAATGTTCCCAAAAATGGGAAGTGAATTGGGAATCCTTGTCAGATACAATGCTCACTAGTATGTCATGTAGGCTTACAATCTCCCGCGCATACAGATTCACCAGTGCACTCAAAGTATCAGTAGACTTCATAGCTAGAAAGTGGGCAGGCTTTGTCAATCTATCAACGATCACCCAAATCGCATCATGGTTTCTACGGGTCCTTGGTAAACCCATAATGAAATCCATGGTGACATGCTCACATTTCCATGTTGGTATTGGTAGAAGCTGTAACAACCCTGCAGGTTTCTAATTCTCTACCTTAATTTGCTGACACACAAGACATCTAGCCACAAATTCGGCTACATCCTTCTTCATACCTGACCACCAATAAACCTTTCGCAAATTCTGATGCATTTTATTACTTCTCGGGTGCAAAGTATACCTCAAGGAATGAGTTTTTGACAATATCTATTTCTCTAATTATGGATTATCGGGTGTCACGACCTATTTCATTCTTTTTAACCGAAATCACTATAAATTTTTCGCATTTATTCCTTCCCCACTCGGTCGTGAACAAACTTACCACTACACCGTTGGGCTGTGAGTCAATAATAATCCACTCGCAATATCTATTCTCAGCTAATAAAAGTGATGTCATACATTTGAACATCAATCATTCATTTATACAAATATGATTACTGACATCTACATCCCCCATAATTACAACTCAAAAGACTACTGTGCTTTTACAATTGTTTAGATACAAAATAATCTTCATGTGTATACCTCTTAGCGATGGATGGCAGCGGATATCCAAAATACACGCCCCAGTCCTTACTGGGCTACTATGCACGCTCTGTAGGAGGGGGAAAATAGAGAGGGATGAGCAACCACACGCTCAGTAAGGCAATAATGCAAGCATGGTCGATAACTACTCTATCTACATGCTGATAATGTTATGAATAAATCATTTATAATAGGAGCATGAGAAATTAAAACTATGCCATATGAGTATACATATATCATGTATTTAAATAATGGAAATTGGCATATAAAACATGGTAAAATCATCATGTACAAATCATCTCATGCTCATCAATTGTCAAATCTCATAGAAAAAGGCAATTCATTTAAGAAACATCCTTTTAAAATCACATCTCTTTCTCCAATACATACAATCCCATCACAAATCATTTTCTCATTCACAAACATCATTACCATTTCACAAATCAAATCTCACAAGGCTCAACCCCTCCCTCGGGTTTACCCTGGACAATCAAAATCACACTTAAGTATTAAGACCAAGTGGTATTATGTAACAAGTAAGGAGACAGGTCACTATATCTTAATTGACTATGTTGGCCAACTATGTCGCAAATCATCCCAGATCACACGGATCCCGGTGTGCGGGGTATCATGCTGGAAAGAAGGTGGGTTAGTTCTTCGCCAGACTTTCTCATCAGTATCTCAACCACGTGGTACATCGTACTCCATGTGATATACACGGTACATCGTACTCTGCGGACCCATAACATGGTTGGGGGTGCCTGCAGTAGGTCTTATCTACCCCATACCAAGTGAAACCTCTAGTCTCGAGTGCACGTGGGAGTACTCTCAATACCAGGTCCTAGCCCCTCATGGCCTTGCTCGCCCCTGTTGGGTTCCCTGATTCAGGTTCTAGCCCCTCACCCTTACCCCACTCAAGAGGTCTGTTAGGCCTGTTAGATTCCTTGAACACCAATCCGTATTACCCTCACCGCGACATCAAACATACCACAGTGTGAAAACCTGCGCAAGCTACGCTCTAGCGCAAATTCATGCATAATAACAATTACTTCGTACGAGCAACGCTCTAGTACGACATTTATGCATAAAACATGAAGAAAACAACGTATGAGCATAGCTCCAGTACAGTTATATGCTTAAGAAATCCACTCGAAATCCACGTACGAGCAAAAGCTCCAGTACGGTTTATAAAACATCACCACAATTCAAATCAAAGTGCGAGCTAAGCTCCAGCACGTTTCAAACACGTAAAAACATCAATATCCAGTGTGAGCTAGGCTCTAGCACGGTTTAATTCTCATAAACATGATAGGTGGCTCATAAACATTCAAAAACCAATCTCAAAACACATTTAGCACCTCACATGTGCTATTACACAACATCATTTAAACACTAGCCAGCCTATCCATCAATTTGCTTAAAACAAAGCAATATGTTTTGTGAAAACATTCAAAACATTTGATTTATGCAATTATTTGCCTTACTATCCCATTTCTTTATAATACCATTTCAACAACAAAATCTCATACCAATACTCATAGTTACTTCCATACATCGTCAAACACATTTCTATAAAATCATGCACATTTCTAAAGCCTTATATACCCACAAAATACGAGCAGCTACCTCTATATATTTACAGAATTCCCTTATTTGAAAAATGCTTCGCGATATTTCACTTCCTTAAAGCTGCTTACTCGTGCGGTTCCATTCGTCTCCACCGGACTCTTCGAAACTGTATACAATCGTATTTCACATTATTTTAGTCCACTATAATGCAACCCTTGTGCTTGCTATAGTCAATTCAATCTATAGCCTCTATTAACACTTATAAGGCCTCGTTTCATCTCTCTATTCATATCTCGAATCTATGGATTCCTTTATGCTTATTTATTCATACCCAATCGATAACAAATCGATATTAAGCTCACAGTGTTCCTATTTCATCAATTTTTCCCACTATCACATTTATCAAACATATTACATACTCATTTCCATAAATTTACTCAATCCACAATGTAGCTTCATTTACCCACTTCAAATCATCCACATTACTCAAATAACAACTTAGCCTACCCACTATTTCATCAATTCATTCAATTTACACTTTCTCACAATAAACTGATTCCATTTTCTAGGTCTAACTTATTCAAATACATCTTAGGTAGTTTTCAACCATCACTACCTATAAAAATCAACTCCAAAGTTAATAAATAAACAATGTACTTGGGCTGAAGTATTAAAAACTTACCAAGTCTAGCTTCTCTTCTTCCTCCAAAGGAAAATACTCCTTACTCCTTTAATCCAATAAGTGAGGTTTTGATTTCAAACTATGTTGTTCTCTTCTTTAAGATGAATAACTTTGTATCTAATAGCTTCCCCTCAAATATTACTAGAAATGGGCTGATTTTAGAGAGATAAAACTAGGTTTTGAAGGTTAAAATGGAAAGAATGGTTCTATCTCGAAAAAATGCATATTTCACTGGTCCTTTTATAGAAATAGCTTGATAAGATTGATCTGCACTAGGAGGAGATCGATCCGATTCAAGCATGAGATCGATCTGTCGAAGCTTGAGATTGATCTGCTCCAACCAGAGAGCTAAGGAGATCGATCTGTATGCTTGAGG
Organism: Firmiana major; assembly: GCA_033439115.1. Lineage (NCBI taxonomy): Eukaryota > Viridiplantae > Streptophyta > Magnoliopsida > Malvales > Malvaceae > Firmiana > Firmiana major. The sequence continues at coordinate 7,701,250 of CM065902.1, read as the reverse complement.
ATCGATCTTTTCATTACAGAATGTTTAGGAGATCGATCTGGCCCCATTGGAGATCGATCTGCTCTATTCCATTGCTCAAATAAGAGCATTCTGGCTCTTCCAGATCGATCTCTCATCCTATGAGATTGATCTGGCCTTCATATTTTTCAGATTTGCTGCAGTTTTCTGTAGTAACTCACACCAAACAATCCTTAATTTGCTGCCATAGTTATTTCCTCATTCCTCCACCTTCGAAACTTGAAAATGACATCCATTCAAGCTTTATACATATTAAAACTTGCGTGTATTCATTGTATAACCAAATTTATACAATATAAAACTAAATGAAAGTATTTAGATTCATGCAACTTCCTTCCATTTACCACACTACTCATTTTGAGCTCTAATCACATTTATCACTTATAAAAGCTCATTTCTTCATATCCATACACAATGAAACTTGTATGTACATTATAAACTCATATTACACGTATGTACATTACATTTATAGACTTTACATCAATTGTACTTCACATTACAAGTACATTACACACTTATGAATCCATAAGGTTTACATCCAAAAATACGGGTCTTACATCGGGAACACAAACTCTACTCCTAAACCTCAATAGATCATCAGGGCTCACTTCAAAATCTGACACAGTTCCCAACTAGGTCTGACTAGCCATATCGATACAATATTGATTAATACGTTGAGCTTGTCAAATTTTGTAAACCAAGTCTGGTTCTATTCTCAGGCTAGCTATCATACCATAACCGACAATGTCAGATGGTTCAATGTCTAAGTTGAGGCTTGCAAACTGTTTCAATAGTTCGTATTCCCGATTTATCATGTAAGATACCATCTCGATATTCTTTCTGCTCAAGGCGTCTGTTACTACATTTGCCTTTCTTGGGTGGTAAAGGATTTCGCAGTCATAGTCCTTCAGAAGCTTTATCCACATTCTCTGCCTCATATTTAGCTCTTTCTATGAGAATAAGTACTTAAGGCTTTTATGCTTAGTAAAGATTTGGAACTTCTCTCCATACAGATAATGGCACCATATTTTCAATGCAAACACCATGACTACCAATTCCAAATCGTGGGTCGGATAGTTCTTCTCATGGCCTTTTGGTTGTTGAGAACCATAAGTAACTACCTTCTCATTCTATATCAACACATCCTAGACCTTGATCGGAAGCATCTGTATACACCGAGAAGCCTCCCGAACTGACGGGTATAGTCAAAATGGGTGCGGTGGTCTATCTATGCCTCAATTCTTGAAAAATCTTCTAACATAAATCATTCCACTCAAACTTGACATTCTTCCTCCTGAGTCAAGTCAATGGAGCAACCAACTTAGAAAAACCCTCGACAAATCTTCTGAAGTATCCAGCCAAATCCAAAAAACTCTGAATCTCAGTTATTATTATAAGACCCGTAATTTCTCATTGTACTACTTATGATTCATCATTGTAAATATTGATATATGTTATTGGAATCATAAGAAATATTGTATTACAATTCCAAGTCCAAGTGAAAGTTGAAAATGTCTTAAATGCATTAACGAGACAAATGTGAGCAATAGTGAGCTCAGACTAAACCGAAGGGATGCCAACCATTCTGACTGAAGATAAGAACTTAAAACATCCAAATAAGGATAGTTCAAGAAACAAAGTTGGTTTGGTTTGGTCCCAATAAGGTCGATGTGGTGAAAATGCCAAAAAGGGCTCAAATAAGCTCAAAATGGATCGTTTGAGGTATTTTTAACACATTCACCTACTAAGAGTGTCCAAAACGTTGAGATGGACTAACCATGCATTGAAATGCATGAATTTGGGTTAGTTGACTGTAGTCAAACGTGGTTAATGGTCAAAGATAAGATAAAAGTCAATGATAGAAGAATAAGCTTTGACTAGTTAACCAAAGCATGGTTAACTTAACTTAACTATGGTTAAGGCTTGAGAAAATTATTCCAAGTTAAGAACACTTGGAGAATTCGGCCAAGACTTAGAAAAATTAATGAAATACAATTTGGTTTAATCATAATGGGTTGAAAATGAAGAAAAGATATTGAGCCAAATAGTTAAATTGTTAAAGCCTATTAAGCTTAAACTAAAGTGGGCCAAAATTTGGGCCAAGCTATTAGGCTGAATGTGAGCCCATTTAAAGGTATAAATATAGGGCCAATTACCAAGAAAATAAAAACCCAAAATCTAAAAATTTCAACCCCAAATCAAAGCCCAATAGGAAATTCAAGACATGTAAGACCCGTATTTCATGTGTAACTTTATGGATTCATAAGTATGGTAATGTACTTGTAATGTGAAGTACAATTGATGTAAAGTCCATAAATGTAATGTACATACATGTAATATGAGTTTGTAATGTACATACAAGTTTCATTGTGTATGAATATGAAGAAATGAGCTTTTATAAGTGATGAATGTGGTTGGAACTCAAAATAAGTAGTGTGGTGCAATAGAATGAAGTTGTACTTCCATTTAGCTTGGTATGGTATAATTTTGACTATACAAAGAATACACACAAGTTCTAATGTGTATAAGGTGTGAATGGATGCCATTTTCAAGTCTTAAAGGTGGTTGGATGAGAAAATGACTATGGCAGCAAATTAAGGGTGTTTTGTGTGAAGTTATTGTAGAAAACTGCAGCAAAATCTGGAAAATATGAAGGCCAGATCGATCTGGAAGAGCCAAAATACTCTTATTTGAGCAATGGAATAGGGCAGATCGATCTCCCATGGGGCCAGATCTATCTCCTAAACATTCTGTAATGAAAAGATCGATCCTCAAGCATACAAATCGATCTCCTTAGCTCTCTGCTTGGAGCAGATCGATCTCAAGGTTCGACAGATTGATCTCGTGCTAAAAATGTCGTGAAAAAGAGAAATTTAAGGGGACCAGATCAATCTCCTCCTAGTGCAGATCGATCTCATCAAGTGATTTCTATAAAAAAGGCGCTGAAATCTGTAATTTTCGAGAAACAACAACACTTTTCCATTTCCAACCCAAAACCTATATTTCTCTCTCTAAAATCCACCCATTCTAGTAAGATTTGAAGGGAGGCTATTAGACACAAAGTTGTTCATCTTGAGGAAAAGATTAACATAGTTGAAACCCAAAACCTCACTGTTGGCATTGAAGGAGCAAGAAGCATTTCCCTTTTGGAGTAAGAAGAGAAACTAGATTGGTAAGTTTCTAATGCTCCAACTCAAGCACATTGGTTTGTTTATTGATCTTGGAGTTGATTTGCGTGAGTATTGTTAGTTGAAACCATCTAGGTAGTATTGGAACTAATGTGACCTAGAAAATGGAATAAGTCTAGTGTGAGAAAGTATAAATTGGATGAGTTGGCGATATATGGGATTTGTTAAGTTGTTATTTGAGTAATGTGAGTGATTTGAATTGGTCATGAGGAGTTATATTGTGAGTTTAGAGAATTTATGAAGATGGGTATATGAGATGCTTGATAAAATGCCATAGTGAGGAAATTGACGAAATATGAACACTATGAGCCTAATATCGATTCATTATGAATAAATAGGCCTAAAGGAATCCATAGACTCGAGATTTGAATAGAGAAATGAAACGAGGCCTTATAAGGGATGATAGAGGCTATAAAGTGAATTGACTATAGCAAACCCAAAGGTTGCGTTATAATAGACTAAAATAATGTGAAATGCGATTATGTGCAGTTCCAGAGAGTTTGTTAGAGACGAATCGAATCGCACATGTAAGCAACTTTAAAGAAGTGGAATCAAGCGACATGATTCCAAGTAAGGGAATTCTGTAAGTATATAGAGGTAACTGCTCGTATTTTGTGGGTGTATAGGGCTTTGAAAATGTGCATGAGTTTATAGATATGTGTTTGACGATATATGGAAGTAACTATGAGTATTTGTATGAGATTTGGTTGTTGAAATGGTATTATAAAGAAATGGGATAGTAAGGCTAATAATTGCATAAATCAAATGTTTTGAATGTTTTCACAAAACATATTGCTTTGTTTTAAGCAAATTGATGGATAGGTTGGCTAGTATTTGAATGATGTTGTGTAATAGCACATGTGAGAGGTGCTAAATGTATTTTGAGATTGGTTTTTGAATGTTTATGAGCCGCCTATCATGTTTATGAGAATTAAACCATGCTGGAGCCTAGCTCGCACTGGATATTGATGTTTTTACGTGTTTGAAACGTGCTGGAGCTTAGCTCGCACTTTGATTTGAACTGTGATGATGTTTTATAAACCGTACTAGAGCTTTTGCTCGTACGTGAATTTTGAGTAGATTTCTTAAGCATATAACCGTACTGGAGCTATGCTCGTACGTGGTTTTCTTCATGTTTTATGCATAAATGTCGTACTAGAGCATTGCTCGTATGAGGTAATTTGTTTATGATGCATGAATTCGCGCTAGAGTGTAGCTCGCGTAATTTTTTACACTGTGGTATGCATGATGCCGTGGTGAGGGTAATACGGGTTGGTATTCGGGGAACCCGACAGGCCTAACAAACCTTTTGAGTGGGGTGAGGGTGAGGGGTTAGGACCTGACACTAATCCATTTAGGGAACCCAACAGGCCTAACAGACCTCTTTAGTGGGGTGAGGGTGAGGGGCTAAGACCTGAATCAGGGAACCCAACAGGGGCGAGCAAGCCATAGGGGCTAGGACCTGGTGTTAAGAGTACTCCCACGTGTACTTGAGACTAGAGGTTTCACTCGATATGGGGTAGATAAGACCTACGACAGGCACCCCCAACCATGTTATGGGTCTGCGGAGTACGATGTACTGTGTATATCACATGGAGTACGAAGTACCGCGTGGTGGCTACTTGATTTGAGAAAGTCTGTCGTAGAACTAACCCACCTTCGTTCCAGCATGATACCCCGCACACCGGGTTTCGTGTGGTCTGGGATGATTTATGACATAGTTGGCCAACATAGTCAATTGAGGTATAGTGACTTGTCTCCTTACTTATTACATAATACCACATGGTCTTAATACTTGAGTGTAATTTTGACTGTTCAGGGTAGACCCAAGGGAGGGGTTGAGTCTTGTGGGATTTAATTTGTGAAATGGTAATAATGTTGTGAATTAGAAAATGATTGTGATGGGATTGTATGTATTTGAGAAAGAGATGTGGTTTTAAAAAGGATGTTTCTTAAATGAATTGCCCTTTCTATTAGATTTGACGATTGATGAGCATGAGATGATTTGTACATGATGTTTTACCATGTTTTATATGCCAGATTCCATGATTTTAAATACATGATATATGTATACTCATATGGCATAGTTTTAATTCCTCATACTCCTATTATAAATGATTTATGCATAACATTATCAACATGCAGATAGAGTAGTTATCTACCATGCTTGCATTATTGCCTTATTGAGCGTGTGGTTGCTCATCCCTCTCTATTTTCCCCCTCCTACAGAGCGTACATAGTGGCCCAGTGACGACTGAGGCGTTGTATTTTGGATATTCGCTGCCATCCATCGCTAAGAGGTATACGCATGAAGATTCTTTTTGTATCTAAACAATTGTAAAAGCACAGTAGTCTTTTGAGTTGTAATTATGGGGGATGTAGATGTCAGTAATCATATTTTGTATAAATGAATGATTGACGTTCAAATGTATGAAATCACTTTTATTAACTGAGAATGGATATTGCGAGTGGATTATTATTGACTTACAGCCCAACAGTGTAGTGGTAAGTTTTTCACGATCGAGTGGGGAAAGGAATAAACACGAAAAATTTATCGTGATTTTCGATTAAAATGAATGAAGTGGGTCGTGACAAAGATTGGTATCAGAGCTGTGTTGGGCTGATGTGAGTTAGTAATAAAACGTAGGAAAGTAAATCCCCATATTACTGTGCTTTTGTTTAGATATAACTGTGTATACCGTGATGGATTGAGTTTAATAAATGATTTTAATACAAGAAGTTAGGCATTATGCCAATTACGCGCCAAGGTAGAGGGGCGAGAGCACGTGCTAGAGGCCGTAGAGGTAAGCCTAAGAGCCATGTAGAGCCACAGACTGATTCGACTCCACAGGACCTTGTTGAGAGAGCAGGAGATACAGAGGCACGCTTCGCTAGGACAGAGCGAAGTATTAAGAACCTAGTGGAGATTGTCACACAGGCTTTGGGTGCCGACGATAAACAAGGTCCCACGGCACAACCTACTACTGGATAGGCAGCTGCAGAGGCGGAGACCTCAGACTACAGAAACTGCTACTGTTACACCACCTCCAGCTTAGGATATGGCTTCTCCTATCGCTCCACAGCATAGCGGTAGTGAGTTGGCTTATGACTGCGAGTTGAGCAGATTACGAGAGTTCCAAGGGTTGAAACCCCCAGTGTTCCGAGGGGTGAATGACCTAGTGGTTACGAAAGATTGGGTGTATGAGATGGAGAAACTGTCTAGGTTCTTCAGGTGCACTTTAGCTGAGAAGGTAGCCTTTTCCGTGTTTATGCTAAAAGGCGAGGTCGAACACTGCTGGAGATCCACTGAGGCTGTTTTGAGGACCAGACACCCCGAGATCACTTGAGAGGTATTTTTGGAGGCCTTCAGGAGACAGTACATCCTAGCCACCGCACAGAGGAAACTGCAGATGGAATTTATGAATCTGATTCAAGGGAACCAAACTGTGGACTAGTATGAGTCCAAGTTTATGTCTTTGGGGAGATATGACCCGAACATGATGAGTAGTGAGGCCAAAAATATTCAGAAGTTCGTTGATGGGTTGAGGTTGGCCATCTGGACTAAGCTAGCCCCATTTGACATACAGACTTATGAGGAGGCAGTACACAAGGCTCAGTTATGCAAGCAAGATTTTGAACGGAATGCCTCCGAGCTGGGAAAGTTTAGTGTCCGAAGAGATAGAGATCGAAAGAGATCCAGAATGGATAGAGTGGCCAGGAAGGGAGGCCAATGATATTTTGAGAAGAGACCTAAGATTGAAGAGATACAGGAGAGAGCTGCTAGACCTCCCATGTACCTAGATTTGACTGCATCGAGGGGTATGGTTGTTGGAGGACCACGACCTACTGTTGATCAGTGTAGGAGATGTGGCAGATACCATGGGACTAGACCATGTCAGGGGCCCCCTGTTTCGTGTTCTAGGTGTGGGAAGCCCGAACATATTTTGAGGTACTGTACTGAGATGATTGAGAATGCCCCATAGAAGGGCAAGGAGCCAGAGAGAGCTCCAGTTGAGACAGCTGCCTCGAGGAAGAGGGCCACAGCTGAGCAAAAGGGGAAGCAGACAGCGGGTGTGAGCAGAGGAAGAGTAAATGCATTGGATCAGGACATTGCAGATGCTTCAACGGATGTGATTAAAGGTACCATCCTAATCTTTGATTTAGAAGCATTGGTATTATTTGATCCTGGTCCCACACATTCCTTCATATCACCTTCCTTTGCCTATAAATTGTTGAAACATGTGAAACCAACTTTGTTGGATAAAATGTTGATGATTTTCACACCCATGAATGATAGTCAATTGACTGAGCATGTGTGTAGAGATTGTAAGCTAAATATAGAGGGAAAGGAAATGACAGCCAATTTAGTTTTATTGAATATGAATGATTTTGATGTAATATTGGAAATGGATTAGTTGGCTACCAATCATGTTGTGATGGATTGCCATGCTAAGACATTGACATTTTCAGAATTAAGCAATCTTATTGTAAAATTTTGATGAAAAGAAAATAACATAATTATGATAAATGAAAAGAGTATGATTTAATCTTTAATGCTTGAGAGATGAATGTACTATTTATTTTGAATATGGATGTGATGACTTGTGATACTAACGGTGGGATGAATGATGTGAATGGTTCATTGCCTATGTGGTCGATATGGATGAACACCCGGAATTGAGGGACATACCAGTAATTGTAAATTTCCCTGATGTCTTTCCGGATGAATTACCAGGACTACCACCTAAAAGGGAAATGGAATTTTGCATAGAGTTAGCGCCTGGTACCAAGTCGATATCAAAACCATTATATAGAATGGCTCCGATAGAGTTGGAAGAGCTAAAGAAGCAGTTGCAAGAGTTGCTGGAGAAGGGGCTTATAAGACCGAGTGTCTCACTTTGGGGAGCACCAGTACTGTTTGTAAAGAAGAAGGATGGAAGCATCCGACTGTGTATAAACTATCGATTGTTGAATAAGGCCACCATTAAGAACAAATACCCCTTTCCACGCATAGATGATTTGCTGGATCAGCTCTAGGGAGCCTAAGTATTTTCTAAAATAGATATGCGATCAGGGTGTCATCAGTTGAGGATCAGGAGTGAAGATGTACCCAAGACAGCATTTCGTACCAGTTATGGCCACTACGAGTTTTTGGTGATGCCATTCAGAATGACGAATGCTCCCGCAATATTTATGGCATTGATGAATGATGTGTTTAAGCCATACCTGGACAAGTTTGTGATTTTATTCATTGATGACATTTTGGTATATTCCAAGTCTAGAGAAGATCATGAGGAGCATTTGAGGATAGTTCTACAGACCCTCCGAGAGAAAGAATTATATGCCAAACTCAGCAAGTGGAACTTTTGGTTAGAACATATCTCATTTCTGGGCCATGCTGTATCGAAGGATGGGGTATCAGTGGATCTATCCAAGATAGAGGCAGTTATACAGTGGAAACAACCCAAGACAGTTATTGAGATTAGAAGTTTTTTGGGATTGACAAGGTATTATCGAAGATTTATAGAGGGTTTCTCCAAACTAGCTGCTCCATTGACACGCCTCACGTGGAAAGACGTTAAGTTTGTATGGGATGAGGCTTATGAGAGGAGTTTTGAGGAGCTTAAGCGTCGATTGACCACCGCTCTGGTTCTCACCATTCCAACCAGTTCAAGAGGATTCTCGGTGTATACAGATGCTTCACACGAGGGACTGGGCTGTGTGCTTATACAGGATGGGAAGTTAATTGCCTATGGATCTAGATAGTTGAAAGATCATGAGAGGAACTACCCGACACATGATTTAGAGTTGGCGGTCGTGGTGTTTGCTTTGAAAATATGGAGCCACTACCTCTATGGTGAGAAATTTCAAGTTTTCACAAATCATGAGAGTCTTAAGTACCTGTTCTCGCAGAAGGAGTTGAATATGAGACAGAGGAGATGACTCAAACTTTTAAAAGATTATGACTGTGAGATCATGTACAACTTAGGTAAGGCAAATGTAATTGCCGATGCTTTGAGCAGAAAGAACCTTGGGTTGGTGTCTTATATGATGGTACAAGAGCATGAATTGTTGGAACACTTTGTGAAGCTCAGTTTGGATGTAACCCTACCTGGATGAGAGAAATCGGATATCATGGCTAGTATGAGATTAGAGCTAGAGTTGATGGCCGTATTCGGCAGGCCCAGCAGAGCGATCGACGGTGCATCGATTGGCTGAGGCAGATACAAATAGGTGTGGGTAGTGATTTTGAGCAGAGTATAAATGGCTTATTAAGGTTTAGGGACAGAGTATGTGTTCCTGAGGATCTTGAGATCAGGAGGCTAATTTTATCAGAGGCTCACTCATCGAAGTATACGATACATCCGGGGAGTACCAAGATGTATCAAAACCTTCAGAAGGTTTCTTGGTGGTCTGGAATGAAAAGAGACATTGTTGAATATGTCGCTAAGTGTCTCGTTTATCAGCAAGTGAAGGTAGAGCATCAAAAGCCTGCAGGATTATTGCAGCCTCTACCAATACCGACTTGGAAGTGGGAGCATGTCACCCTAGGTTTTGTGATGGGATTACCGAGGACTCGTCGAGGTCATGATGCCATATGGGTTATTGTGGACCGATTGATTAAGTCCGCCCATTTCTTGGCTATGAGAGCTACTGATACATTGAGTCAGTTGGAAAACCTCTATATTTGAGAGATAGTACGGCTATATGGTATTCCAATGAGCGTTGTTTCTGATAGGGATGCCCGCTTCACTTCCCATTTCTGGGAATATTTTCAGGAAGCGCTGGGGACTCGACTAAGTTTTAACATCGATTTGCATCCTCAGAATGATGGGCAGTTAGAGAGGACTATACAGACCCTCGAGGATATGTTGAGAGCATGTGTGATAGATTTTAGAGGCTCCTGGGATGATCACCTGCAGTTAGCTGAGTTCGCCTATAATAATAGCTATCATGCGAGTATTCGAATGGCACCCTATGAGGCATTGTATGGACGCAGGTTTCAATCCCCAATTGGATGGGAAGAGGTTGGTGACAAATAGATTTTTGCTCATGACTTAGTGCAGCAGGCATCTAAGGACATCCAATTGATATGTGAGAGATTACGGACAGCTCAGAGCCGACAAAAGAGTTATACTGACAAGAGATGAAGACCACTAGAGTTTGATGTGGGTGAGTCGGTATTTTTGAGAGTTTTACCATCGAAGGGTATTATAAGATTTGGTAAGAAGGCCAAGCTGAGCCCTAGATATATCGTACCCTTCGAGATTTTGGAGAGAGTGGGAGATAAGGAATATAGGTTGGCATTGCCACCAAACTTGGCAAATGTTTATTACGTCTTCCACGTCTCGATGCTCCAGAAGTATCACCCGGACCCGACACATGTGATAAGATATGAGCCATTGGAGCTCAATGAGAGTATGACATATGTTGAAAAGTCGGTTCGGATATTGGACAAAAGAGAGAAAGTGTTACGGAATAAGACAATTCCCTTGGTGAAAGTTCTTTGGCAGCATCACATAGCTGAAGAGGCCATATGGGAATTGGAGACTTTGATACGGGAAAAGTAACCCCAACTTTTTAAAGAGTAACTTGGTTCTAATTTGGAGTACCAAATTCCTTGAAGGAGGGGAGGATTGTAAGACCTGTATTTCATGTGTAACTTTATGGATTCATAAGTATGGTAATGTACTTGTAATGTGAAGTACAATTGATGTAAAGTCCATAAATGTAATGTACATGCGTGTAATATGAGTTTGTAATGTACATAAAAGTTTCATTGTGTATGAATATGAAGAAATGAGCTTTTATAAGTGATGAATGTGGTTGGAACTCAAAATGAGTAGTGTGGTGAAATGGAATGAAGTTGTACTACATTTAGCTTGGTATGGTATACTTTTGGCTATACAAAGAATACACATAAGTTCTAATGTGTACAAGGTGTGAATGGATGTCATTTTCAAGTTTTAAAAGTGGTTGGATGAGAAAATGACTATGGCAGCAAATTAAGGATGTTTTGTGTGAAGTTACTACAGAAAACTGCAATAAAATCTGAAAAATATGAAGGCCAGATCGATCTCATAGGATGAAAGATCGATCTGGAAGAGCCAGAATGCTCCTATTTGAGCAATGGAATAGGGCAGATCGATCTCCCATGGGGCCAGATCGATCTCCTAAACATTCTGTAATGAAAAGATCGATCCTCAAGCATACAGATCGATCTCCTTAGCTATCTGTTTGGAGCAAATCGATCTCAAGGTTCGACAGATCGATCTCGTGCTTAAAATGTCGTGAAAAAAAGGAATTTAAGGGGACCAGATCGATCTCCTCCTAGTGCAGATCGATCTCATCAAGTGATTTCTATAAAAAGGGCGCTGAAATCTGCAATTTTCGGGAAACGACAACACTTTTCCATTTCCAACCCAAAACCTATATTTCTCTCTCTAAAATCCACCAATTCTAGTAAGATTTGAAGGGAGGCCATTAGACACAAAGTTGTTCATCTTGAGGAAGAGAACAACATAGTTGAAACACAAAACCTCATTGTAGGCATTGAAGGAGAAATGAGCATTTCCCTTTTGGAGCAAGAAGAGAAACTAGATTGGTAAGTTTCTAATGCTCCAACTCAAGCACATTGGTTTGTTTATTGATCTTGGAGTTGATTTACGTGAGTATTATTAGTTGAAACCATCTAGGTAGTATTGGAACTAATATGACCTAGAAAATGGAATAAATCTAGTGTGAAAAAGTATAAATTGGATGAGTTGGTGATTTATGGGATTTGTTAAGTTGTTATTTAAGTAAAGTGGATGATTTGAATTGGTCATGAGGAGTTATATTGTGAGTTTAAAGAATTTATGAAGATGGGTATATGAGATACTTGATAAAATGTCATAGTGAGGAAATTGACGAAATATGAACACTATGAGCCTAATATCGATTCATTATGAATAAATAGGCCTAAAGGAATCCATAGACTCGAGATTTGAATAGAGAAATGAAACGAGACCTTATAAGGGATGATAGAGGCTATAGAGTGAATTGACTATAGCAAACCTAAAGGCTGCGTTATAATAGACTAAAATAATGTGAAATGCGATTATGTGCAGTTTCGAAGAGTTCGTTGGAGACGAATCGAACTGCACACGTAAGCAGCTTTAAAGAAGTGGAATCAAGCGACGCGATTCCAGGTAAGGGAATTCTGTAAGTATATAGAGGTAGCTGCTCGTATTTTGTGGGTGTATAGGGCTTTGAAAATGTGCAGGAGTTTATAGATATGTGTTTGACGATATATGGAAGTAATTATGAGTATTTGTATGAGATTTGGTTGTTGAAATGGTATTATAAAGAAATGGGATAGTAAGGCTAAGAATTGCATAAATCAAATGTTTTGAATGTTTTCACAAAACATATTGCTTTGTTTTAAGCAAATTGATGGATAGGTTGGCTAGTATTTGAATGATGTTGTGTAATAGCACATGTGAGGTGCTAAATGTGTTTTGAGATTGGTTTCTGAATGTTTATGAGCCGCCTATCGTGTTTATGAGAATTAAACCGTGCTGGAGCCTAGCTCGCACTGGATATTGATGTTTTTACATGTTTGAAACGTGCTGGAGCTTAGCTCTCACTTTGATTTGAACTGTGGTGATGTTTGATAAACTGTACTGGAGCTTTTGCTCGTACGTGGATTTCGAGTGGATTTCTTAAGCATATAACCGTACTGGAGCTATGCTCGTATGTGGTTTTCTTCATGTTTTATGCATAAATGGCGTACTAGAGCGTTGCTCGTACGAGGTAATTTGTTTATGATGCATGAATTCGTGCTTGAGCGTAGCTCATGCAGGTTTTTACACTGTGGTATGTATGATGCCGTGGTGAGAGTAATACGGGTTGGTGTTCGGGGAACCCAACAGGCCTATCAGACCTCTTGAGTGGGGTGAGGGGTTAGGACCTGACACTAATCCATTCAGGGAACCCAACAGCCTTAACAGACCTCTTTAGTGGAGTGAGGGAGAGGCGCTAGGACCTGAATCAGGGAACCCAATAAGGGCGAGCAAGGCCATGAGGGGCTAGGACCTGGTGTTAAGAGTACTCCCACGTGCACTTGAGACTAGAGGTTTCACTCGATATGGGGAGATAAGACCTACGACAAGCACCCTCAAGCATGATATGGGTCCATGAAGTACGATGTACTGTGTATATCATATGGAGTACGATGTACCGCGTGGTGGTTACTTGATTTGAGAAAGTCTGGCGGAGAACTAACCCACCTTCGTTCCAGCATGATACCTCGCACATCGAGATTCATATGGTCTAGGATGATTTATGACATAGTTGGCCAACATAGTCAATTGAGATATAGTGACCTGTCTCCTTGCTTATTACATAATACCACATGGTCTTAATACTTGAGTGTGATTTTGACTGTTCAGGGTAGACCCGAGGGAGGGGTCGAGCCTTGTGGGATTTGATTTGTGAAATAGTAATGATGTTGTTGTGAGACCCCATATATGTTTAACCTTATATATATATATGTAAATGAATTCATAAGTATGGTGATATACTTGTAATGTGAATTATATGTTATGAAAGTCCATAAGTTTAAGGTACACACATGTAATAGGAGTTGTGATTGTACGTACAAGTTACATTATATATGAATATGAAGAAATAGACTTAAACACGGGAAAAATGTGAGTGAGATGGAGTATGAGTAGTGTGGTAAAATGGAAGGAAGATTTGCATAAGTTGTGCACTTCCATTTGGTTTATATTAAATACCTTTGGGTATACAAAGATTTCACACGAGTTTTAATGAGTATGAAGTATTAATGGATGCCATTTGCAAGTCTCAAAGGTGTTCAGATGGAAAAATGACTAAGGCAGTAAATTGAGGGATTGTTTGGTATGTGTTGCTGCAGAAAAACTGCAGAAAATCTGAAAATATGAAGGTCAGATCGATCTTATAGGATGAGAAATCGATCTGGAAGAGCCAGAATGCTCTTATTTGAGCAATGGTATAGGGCAGATCGATCTCCAAGGAAACAAGATCGATCTCCGAAACATTCTGTAAAAATGCAGATCGATCCTTTAGGGAACCGATCGATCTCTTTAGCTCTCTGTTTAGAGCAGATCGATCTCAAGCTTTAACAGATCAATCTCATGCTTAAAATGTCATGAAAAAGAGGGATTTAAAGGGACCAGTTCGATCTCCTCCTAGAGCAGATCGATCTCATCGAGCCACTTCTATAAATAGGAGCAGTGAATCTGCAGATTTCGAAAAAACACTTCACCTTTTTCATTTCAACTCCAAAAAAACCTAGCTTTCTCACTCCTAAATCCAGTCATTTTAAGTAAGATTTGAGGGAAAGCTATTAGACAAAGTTGTTCATATCAAAGAGAAGAACAACATAATTGGGAGGCATTTTCCCTATTTGTTAGATTTGAGCAACAAGGTGCTTTTCTATTGGAGAAAGGAGGAAATCAAGCTAGGTGAGTTTCTAATGCAAATACCCAAGTATATTTGTTTGGATATTGATGTGGGAAATGATTAGTATGCATAGAAATGATAAAAACTACCTAGAAAGTAAAGAATTCACCATAACCTAGAAATGGTCTAGTGTGAGAAAGTCGAATGTAGAAGTATTAATGATGAATGAGTTATCTTAAGAGGATGATTGTGTTGTGGGAATGATTTGGATGTGCTGATGTTGGAATAAATTATGAGATTTACCACAAGGGGTAGAATGTATATTTAAGGCATTGGATAAATGCTTAGTTGAACAAGAGTTAGAAACGTTAACTCAAGTGCTTGATGGATGAATTGCAGTACCCGAATGATACATCAAAACAAGTCGAGATAAGAACACGAGAAGCATAAAGGAAGAGAGTCGCACTTAAGTAAATTAAGGTAATGGACTGTATATTAGCGATAGAGATATTCATACGTATTTCTCTGCGATTTTTATAGTTATGACGCTAGAGATATTATGCTTAGCAATTAAACCAAATATGATTGGAAATGTATTATGATATAATTTGAGAAAGTGGGATGTGGGAAGGAAAAATAGCATAACATGCATGTTTTCAATGTTTTTATATCTATTCATGATGTTTTGATGTTTTCTCATCCATGTGCTGATTTTGAGATTAAGAAATAATAATAGGTAGGCTGGCTAGTTTTTACATGTTTAGCATGGGACAACATGTTATGTGAATAAACATGTTTTGAGTTTTTAAAAGAGAAAATAGCCACCTATCGGTTTTGAGATGTGAAATGGTGTTGGAGCTTTAGCTCATGCCTATTTTGATGAATTGGACTATGCCGGAATTTCACTCGCATACGTCAGCATGTTTGATAAATCGTGCTGGAGCGTGACTCGCACGTGGCTTTATAATGATAAAGTGCTGGAGCATTGCTCGCACCAGTTTTTACTGAGTTGAGATAAATCTGAGGATTTGAGACCGAAGGGGATGCTAGCCGACGACCTCGGAATGGGCTGGACCTTAACAATAAATCGTACCGTACTGGAGCCTTATGATGACTGTGTGTTACGCTGATTGCTCGCCTGGTATATAAGATATGGTTCAGGATGAAAAGTCCATCAGAGTTGGAGTATAAACTTGGGTCCACGATCGTACGTAGTACTGTGTAGTTGTCCGTTGGTATATTATGTACCATGCTGGGTGCACGTGAGTACAAGTATCACGTAGATGACACATGGCGTACCTTATACCATGTGTATATGAGGAGATGAGGTTGATTGAGATAAGCCGGATGGTAGGACTGACCCATCCCCCTTCAGGCGAAGTGATGCCCTGTGCACACCTGATCAGTGAGTCCTGAGATCACTGACTATGGCTATATGTCGTGGATATTTGATTGCCAAAAATTTCATGCCTGTCTCAGAGTACGAGAAATTGAAAAGCTCAGAAAAGAAAGGATTTGAGAAAAGCAAAGAGGTTTTAAGATTTGACAAATCTCTTGATTTGAATGCTTGTGCTATGATAGCAGTGTTCATGACGTGTTTTCAAATGGGAATATCTTATGCTTGTTTTCCTGAAAAGGCTTATGTATGAAATGAATGTTTGAATGCATTTTCTAGCAATATTTTCATTTACACTGAAATATGGTTTTGTTTATGCATGCATGGGCTATGTAGGTAGTACAGTATCTACCTGTTAGCATCCATTTCCTTACTGAGCTGTGGTTTGCTCACCCCACTCTTTCCCCCCTCCAGATATTGAGAAGTAAGACAGTGCAGTGATCTCCAGATCTCTTTTTGTATTGGACATATCCTACTGGTTGCAAAGGTACAAGATTTGTATACACATGAGTATTTTGTATCTATTATATTGTATCGCACAGTTACAAATCGAAAATGTAAACAGTGGTATGGGGATGTTATGTAAAGATATTATTATACAATTAATTTTGTATATTTACATACACCTGGGAGTGTGAATTTAAGTTCAAATAATTTCGCTGTAAAATTTATAAAATTTTAGTAATTGCATCGCCTCACAGCCCAACTATAATAGCGTAAGTATGGATAAAGGGCACCTGGAAGTGGGGTGTGACAGATTTGGAATCAAAGCTTGGTTAGTCTGATGTGAGTCGATGTTTAGGACTAAGAAAACATACATCCCCAAGTAACTGTGCGATATTTAGATACAAATGTGTATACGGAACTGGTAGCGAATTAAACGTTTGTTATAAATGCAGGAAAGTTATCAGGCGTGTGAGATATGCCTGAAAGACACCGTAAGAGGGAGAGAGCTCGAGAACTCAAGGGCGAAATGACAGGACTGGGAGGCACAATAGATAGTCCTCTAGTCATGAGCCCTAGGAACAGATAGAGGCTTTCGATCCTCGGATAGCTCGATTAGAAGAAGACATGCGCACAATGATGACCATGATGGATCAGATCATGGCTAGGTTTGAGGGTACACTTGGTACAGCGAGACAAGCTGCACCGAATCCCCCAGTAGTTACACTTGAACCTGAGAATGTTGTACCTGCACAACCTGAACCGGTTAGGACACGAGATCCACATATTCGACCGGTACCTCCTCTAGTAGCCCCACAACAGTATGATGATGATGATGATTTGGGGTATGGATATGACTGCGATATGGAGAGGTTGAGGCATTTCATTGATTTCAAGCCTCCTTCCTTTAATGGGGTAAAGGATTCGACAGTGGCTGAGGACTGGATTAGTTAGATGGAGAAGTTATTCGACTTCTGTAGGTGTTCGACTACGGAAAGAGTAGTGCTTACTGCCTTTATATTGAGAGGCGAAGCAGAGCACTGGTGGAAGTCCACCAGGCCTATGTTGAGAGCTCAGGGTATGGCTATCACTTGGGATATGTTCTTAGGTGTTTTCAGAGAGTAATACATCCCAGATACCGCTCGACGTAGGTTACAGATGGAGTTTTTGAATTTGACTCAAGGGAACCAAACTGTGGATGAGTACGAGTCATGATTCACTTCACTGGGCAGATATGATTTGGACTCAATCAGGAGTGAGGCTATTAGAGTCCGTAGATTTGTAGATGGACTCAAGCCTTCGATCTGAGCAAAGTTGGCCCCATTTGATGTTGCTATTTATAGAGAGGTTGTGCGACAGGCCCAACTGTGTGAGCAAGATTATGACCTACACATTTTTAAGTTCAGTTGGGGTAAGGACAGGGGTCCAAGGAAGCTGGGAGTTGGAAAGAGTGCTAGGTTTGGACAGAGAGGCGCAAGTAAGCGTCGAAGAGAGATCGATGAGTCATAGAAGAAGGCTGCTAGACCTTTCGTGCCTCAAACTCAGACACCAGCCAGGGGTATAGTGATTGGTGGACCCCGATCGACTGCTGATCAATGTAGACTATGTGGTCGATACCATGGTGGTAGGCCATGTCATCTTCAGGGTACCTAATGCTTCAGATGTGGTAAATTTGGGCATTATGCCAGAGAGTGCCGGAGATAGTTGAGGTAGTCTCACAGAGGGGTAAGGAGCCAGAGAGAGTTCCTACAGTTACACCTCCTGTAAGAAAGAAAGCCTCGACTGAAGAAAAGGGGAAACAAGTTGTGGGTCAAGGCAGGGTGTATGCGATAGACCAGACATCAGCTAATACCTCTTCTGAGGTGATAAAAAGTTTTATTGCTTATGTGGTGGATTTGGACAAAGTACATCCGGATATGGAGGACATTCCAGTAGTTAGAGAATTCCCTGATATCTTTTCAGACGACCTACTGGGATTGCCCACCGGATAGAGAAATGGAGTTTGATATAGACCTGACGCCTGAAACCTAGCCAATATCAAAGTCACCATATAGAATGGCTCTAGTTGAGCTAGAGGAATTAAGGAAACAATTGCAAGATATGCTAGATAAGGGGTTTATAAGACCGAACGTCTCACCGTGGAGAGCTTCGATATTGTTTGTGAAGAAGAGAGATGGGAGCCTCAGGTTGTGTATTGACTCTCGGATGTTGAATAAGGCTACCATCAAGAATAAGTACCCCTTGCCACGCATTGACGATTTATTGGATCAGCTTCGGAGAGCACAGACCTTTTCCAAGATAGACCTGAGGTCTGGGTATCATCAATTGAAGATTTAGAATGAGGATGTGCCCAAGACAGCTTTCTGCATCGGCTATGGCCATTACGAATTCCTGGTGATGCCTTTCGGGTTGACTAATGCGCCAGCAGCTTTTATGGCTCTAATGAATGAAGTATTCAAGCCAAACCTAGACCAGTTCGTGATTGTTTTCATTGATGATATATTGGTGTATTCAAGGTCTAGAGAAGAGCATGAGTAGCATTTGAGGATTGTTTTGCAGACCCTCCGAGAGAGAAGGTTATATGCCAAGCTTAGTAAATGTGACTTCTGGCTAGAGCAAATTTCCTTTTTGGGCCATGTTGTATCGAGAGATGGGGTGTCGTTAGATCCATCCAAGATCAAGGCTGTTGTTCAGTGGGAATAGCCCAGGACAGTCACAGAGATCAGAAGCTTTTTGGGTTTGGTAGGTTACTATAGGAGATTTGTAGAGGGTTTCTCTAGATTGATTACTCTATTGACACGTCTTACAAGGAAGAGTGTGGAGTTTACATGGGATGAAGCTTGTGAGAGGAGTTTTCAGGAACTTAAGTGCAGATTAACCACCGCGCCAGTTCTTATCATCCCTAACAGCTAAGGGAACTACTTGGTGTATACAGATGCTTCGCATCATGGACTAGGCTGTGTTTTGATGCAAGATGGAAGGGTAGTAGCTTATAGTTCTAGACAGCTGAAAGATTATGAAAAGAACTACCCCACTCACGATTTGGAGTTGGCAGCCATAGTATTCGCATTGAATATTTTTATATCTATTCATGATGTTTTGATGTTTTCTCATCCATGTGCTGATTTTGAGATTGAGAAATAATAATAGGTAGGCGGGCTAGTTTTTACATGTTTAGCATGAGACAACATGCTATGTGAATAAACATGTTTTGAGTTTTTAAAAGAGAAAATAGCCACCTATCGATTTTGAGATGTGAAATGGTGTTGGAGCTTTAGCTCACACCTGTTTTGATGAATTGGACTATGCTGGAGTTTCACTCGTATACGTCTGCATGTTTGATAAACAGTGTTGCAGCGTGACTCGCATGTGGCTTTATAATAATAAAGTGCTGGAGCATTGCTTGCAGTTTTTACTAAGTTGAGGTAAACCTGGGGGTCTGGGACCCAAGGGGATGCCAGTCGACGACCTCGGAACGGGCTGGACCTTAACAATAAATTGTACCGTGCTGGAGCCTTGGGATGACTGTGTGTCACGCTGATTGCTCGCCTGGTATATGAGACATGGTTGGGATGAAAAGTCCATCAGAGTTGGAGTATGGACTTGGGTCCACGATCGTACGTAGTACTGTGTAGTTGTTCGTTGGTATATTATGTACCGTGTTGGGTGTACTTGAGTACAAGTATCGCGTAGATGACATATGGTGTACGTTATACCGTGTGTATATGAGGAGATGAGGTTGATTGAGATAAGCCGGAGGGTAGGACTAACCCATCCCCCTTCAGGCGAAGTGATTCCCTGTGCACACCTGATTAGTGAGGCTTGGGATCACTGACTATGACCATATGTTGTGGATATTTGATTGCTGAAAATTTCATGCCTGTCTCAGAGATACGAGAAATTGAGAAACTCAGAAAAGAAAGGATTTGAGAAAAGCAAAGAGGTTTTAAGATTTGACAAATCTCTTGATTTGAATGCTTGTGCTATGATAGCAGTGTTTATGACATGTTTTCAAATGGGAATATCTTATGCTTGTTTTCTTGAAAAGGCTTATATATGAAATGAATGTTTGAATGCATTTTCTAGCAATATTTCCATTTACACTGAAACATGGTTTTGTTTATGCATGCATAGGCTATATAGGTAGTACAGTAGCTACCTGTTAGCATCCATTTCCTTACTGAGCTATGGTTTGCTCACCCCACTCTTTTCCCCCTCCAGATATTAAGAAGTAAGACAGTGCAGTGATCTCCAGATCTCTTTTTGTATTGGACATCTCCTACCGGTTGCAAAGGTACAAGATTTGTATACACATGAGTATTTTGTATCTATTATTTTTTATCGCACAGTTACAAATCGAAAATGTAAACAGTGGTATGGGGATGTTATGTAAAGATATTATTATACAATTAATTTTGTATATTTACAAACACCTGGGAGTGTGAATTTAAGTTCAAATAATTTCGCTGTAAAATTTACAAAATTTTAGTAATTGCATCGCCTCACAGCCCAACCGTAATAGCGTAAGTATGGATAAATGGCATCCGGAAGTGGGGTGTGACAATTGTGAATGAGAAAATGATTGTGATGGGATTGTATGTATTTGAGAAAGAGATGTAGTTTTAAAAAGGATGTTTCTTAAATGAATTGCTCTTTCTATTATATTTGACGATTGATGAGCATGAAATGATTTGTACATGATGTTTTACCATGTTTTATATGCCACATTCCATGATTTTAAATACATGATATATTTATACTCATATGACATAGTTTTAATTCCTCATGCTCCTGTTATAAATGATTTATGCATAACATTATCAGCATGTAGATAGAGTAGTTACCTACCATGCTCGCATTATTGCCTTACTGAGCGTGTGGTTACTCATCCCTCTCTATTTTCCCCCTCCTACAGAGCGTACATAGTGGCCCAGTGAGGACTGAGGCATTGTATTTTGGATATCCGTTGCCATCCATCGCTAAGAGGTATACACATGAAGATTATTTTTGTATCTAAACAATTGTAAAAGTACAATAGTCTTTTGAGTTGTAATTAGGGGGATGTAGATGTCAGTAATCATATTTTGTATAAATGAATGATTGACGTTTAAATGTATGACATCACTTTTATTAACTGAGAATGGATATTGCGAGTGGATTATTATTGACTCACAGCCCAACAGTGTAGTGGTAAGTTTGTTCACGACCGAGTGGGGAAAGGAATAAACGTGAAAAATTTATAGTGATTTTTGGTTAAAAAGAATAAAATGGGTCGTGACAAGACAAGCCCAATATAAATAGTTCAAGCCCAAATTTAAGCCCAAAACTTAACCAAGCTCAAACCAAGTGCAAGCCCAACTTCAAGGGCTAATTTTTATGAAAGGTTGGCTGAAATTTAAAGGAAGAAAAATCAGATTTTTCCAAGTAAAACTGCCACCTTCATCTTCACCCCATTAGCCACCATGGAAACATAAGCTTTCAACCTTTCTCTCTCTAGTTTTCACCCATTTGCAAACCGAAGTGGAACAAGTTGTCTTCAGCAAAGTTATTATAGTGAGGATAATAACATAGTCTAAAACATGCAACCAAGAAGCTGATTTTGAGAAGCTAAGTTCCTCCTTAAGTTTTGACCAAACCAAGAACAACAAGCTAGGTAGGTTTTCAATCCACCAATCTCATAAATGTTGATCTATATATTATATGGAGTTGATTGGTGTATGAATTATGAATCAAAACTACCTAGAACACCATGAACAAGCTTAGGCCAAAAATGGGTATTTGGATTTTGATGAATACGCGTCATGTTTAAATACATATATGGATAGTTTATGATGTGTGTATGATGATGGTGTGATTAAATGAAACCAATTTGTTGAATTGGATAGGTTTGGATAGGTTTATGGCTTAAGCATATAAGGTGTTTGATGAAATGCCTTAATGAACAAAGTGAAAGGCTTAAGGCAAGCACACTAAGTGTTTGCCAAAATGCCTAAGTGAACTAGGTAAGCATGGTGATGGCCAATCAGCATGGCCAGGCGTGATGGTGCTTGGCACACCATGCATGGCCGAGATGGTTCATTGTAATGACCCGATTTACTCTTGTTTTTATTGGTTGGGCTACGAGTCGATATTAGATCAAAAACAGTAAATACGAGTACTAGATTTCATTTTTTTGTGGCAAATTTAAACAAAATTAATCATTATAATTGTTCCTTCATGTTCACATTTTCCCAAACACATTTCTTTAGACATTATTGTACTTGCAAAATATAGATGCAATATTAATGTCTATACCGGGTATACCTTTAGTGCTGAAGAGTCCTTGGCTAACACATGACTGTGCAAATTTATTCGACTCATAAACACTCCCAGCTATTGACGAGGATCTGTTGAGTAAAGTAAGGGGTGAGCTCAACATGCTCAGTAAAAAAAATCAAGCGTCAGATAGATAAATACATTATTTACAAAATACGGGCTTGAAGTAATACCGTATAGTTTAGTATAGTATAGTGAAAATTACCATTTTCTCACACTATAGGTATAACAGAAAACATTACTGCAAAATATCAATTAAATCAAATGCAGTAAAATAAAACTCATTTCATTTTAGAAATTCACTTCATCAAACTCAGTTCAAATAAATCAAATAAGTGAGGCATGGAAGAATATTCATCATCAATAATCAATCAATAGGACAACTGGCCAATGTCAATGACTCCAGGCAATCACTAATCAGGTGTGTCGGGATGTCAAGTGTCGTGTGAGTGGTCAGCTACCAATCAGCTTACTCATTTCTCTATTTCTCAATAACATGGTACGATGTACTCACGTGCACACAACACGGTACATCGTACTCCATTGACCTCGGCATCATTCACATTTTCATATAATTTCATCATTTACATTTCCTTGTAATCATCACTATTTTTGCCTCTAATGACGTGTGAGCAGATACGTGCAAGATCACACAACAATACACTTCTGTCAGGCACGATTTTACCAAAATCTCTTAAAATCACATGCGAGCGAGTTCATGCAGATCACACAGCAATACACGTCCGACTGACACGATTTTATCAAATCACTAAAAATCATGTGCGAGCGAGTCCGTGCAAGATCACACAGCAATACACGTCCGATCGACACGATTTTCTCAAATCACTTAAAATCACGTGCGAGCGGGTATGTGCAAGATCACACAGCAATACACATCCTGCTGGCACAGTTTTATCCTTAAAACATCTCAAAATCTCGCACAGACAACTCTGTGCAAGATCACACAACAATACACGTTTGACTGTCACGATTTTATTTTTAAAAATACTTAATTTCGTTTTAGCGTATAAAACAAATTAAAAGGGGCTAGTCTTGCCTTTTTCAGCTAAAAATCCATAAAACGTAAACTCAGGTGCAAATTCAAAATTTTAGGTTTTTTCGCGATAATTTTAAAAATACTCTAATATTTATCTAAATACACTAAATAGGGCTATTTTCAAAAAATCGGGGTAGATTTCGAGGTTCCTAAAACTTCTTTCTAAATTTTGGGCAATAAAATTTTCCTAGGGATTTTCTATGTTCAGACGTATCAAAATTTCATCCTAAGGTTCGCAGTCTCCAAAAACACAGCAACTATAATTTCGACAGTTCACAAATAAATTTCTATAGCATAAATAAATATATTTCCTAAAATACGTATCTACAAAAATCATCAAAAAATACGTGCATTCATCTCTATAGCACATTGTAATTTTTCTTACCTCAGTGTCTGCATGTAGTTTGAGGTGCTTTATGTTTGGGCCGGGCCTACTCGATTAATTTTTCTCCTCAGAGCTCTTTTACTGACGTTTCTGATTTTTCTCCTTGAGTTTTTTTCACTACCTCCAATTATATATATATATTTATTTATTTATTTAAATATTCCTTCTTGTCACTTTTATTTTCGAATTTGGCACTTCGTGCTAAATTCTTTTTTTTCTTTCCTTCCTCTCCGAGCTTCCTCTTCTCTTCCTTCGTTGGTCGCTTTCCGCTCACGCCTTCCTCATCGTCAGTCACTTCTGTTCGTCGCCACTCATCTTCCCAAAGTTGCCTCACCTCTCCTCCAACACCATCATCTCCGGTCACCGTTTACAGCACCTCTTCGAGCTTCCTCTTCTCCTCCTTCCTCTTCTCTTTCTTGGCTTCCTTCACCTCCTTGGCATCTCTATCATCACCACCACCGTTTTGCTCCGGCCACCAGTATCATCATCAACGTCTTTGCTTTCCAGCTGCCACCATCATCATCATCTTCACCACCCTCTACAGCCCCTGTCTTCCTCTATTTCTCCCTCTCTTCACTGTTCACTCTCAGCCCAACCTTCCCTCTCTCAGTTTGCTCTCCCTTTTATAGCCATTAGTGGCAGAGCGTGGTGGTGTAGGGCTGGGCGTGCAAGGGTGCGAAACTGGGTGGCACAGGTGCAGGATTGGGTGCGCGCGGTGTCCTGTCGGGGCAGAGTACTAGGCTCGCAGGGTTGGCTGGTGCAGATTGGTGCTGGCATCTCGGGTATTCCCAGTATTCCCCATTTTTCACCGATAAAAGATTTTATGAAGGTGCATATGATTTGAAATGATTTATCAATGCTTTCATACTTGTGAAACTGTTTACGAAGCATGTTTTAATTTGTCAAAGTATTCCCCGAGTACCTTCCATGTTATGAAATGAATTTTCTTAAGGTATGAAACGTATGGATGTTTTACATTTATTTATGATTTTATATCCATATCGTTAAAGAAACTTTTGACAATTTCAAGAGCATAGAAAAAGGGAAAAAGGGGGAAAACGAAAAGATGTTTTGAGACTTTAGGCTTCATGCATGGTTACTTCTTGTGGTGTTTCGACTCCACCACTTGGGTGCCGGTACGTAGGGCCCCTTTAGCACTTGACTCAACCTGTGTGGAAGATGTCATGCTACTGGTGGTTTATGATGATGTTTTCGGTAGTATCTCGTGCCCGCGCAGCACGCAATTATGTTGCCCACATGGAGAGTACCTTTAGTACCCATGTCCTAGCTAGGTGCTAGTGAATGTAAGTAAGATAGATACTACCCATATTTTACGAAAGAGCTGTACGACCTTGATCCAGTCTACAGCCCCCTTACCATGGCCATAGGTATGATGACTCTCTACGGAGAATTACACGTATCGCATGACATAGATATAGCCTAGTCTACTCGATTTGATTATGAAAATCGACTATGATGAATGAACATGTGTTTTCATGAGATATACGATAATTGGTTATGACCAATATGTTTCATGAAATATTTATGAAATGTTCATGAAATGTTCATGAAATATTTATGAACCTGATGGTTTTAAGAACTCATTCCTGAACAATGAAAAGTTGTAAAATGGTTAAGCATGTTATTTGTTTTAAAGATACGCATGCTTTATGGTTTTTATGATGATTATTGTAACGCCCCGGAAGCGCGGAAAATAGGGAAAATTTTTTGTATCTCTACTTAGGTTGTATTCCTGTACAGTATAGGTTACTTCTTTTTTTATTTATTTATCTTCTAGTTTATGTACATCCCAACCACCTCATGCGTTAAATAGTAAGTAGTATCTACTTATTAATTGTTTCTTGGACGTTTACATACAATTCCATAAAAACAATTATTACATCCCATAGTAATTATACGACCACGTATCTGTACTTTATACATGTCTGAAAATAAACATCTATCATTATACCTGAACAAGTACTTCGTAGATAGCTGCGTAACACTTACTGCAGGAAATCTGAAATGGAGAAAAAAGGGGGTGAGCTTATGGGGAAAAGCTCCGTAAGGAATACGTTTAGAATAATTCTGACTATAAAAAGCATGTGAAAATCATGCAAGGTATAGCTTCATACTTTCCTTATGAAAAACAAATCATAAGCTAACTTGAAAAATAATCATTCCATCGTACGTATAAATTCTATTTCGTACGTAAAACATTCATACAGGAAAATATCATATATGTGTATACTTTCCTTTTTAATACCATGAATGTCTTTTCATCTGAAAACATAAAACATGTTTTCTTTCACTAAATCATCATGTAAATCTTTATCTGAAAGCATAAATCATACTTTCTTTCATGACAACATCTCATGCATAGTTTTCTTCCATGAAAAATTCATCATACATAATTCATTTCGTAAAATCATCATATAGATCTTTTCATATGAAAATGTAAAACATGTTTTCTTTCATGAGAACATCATCATTCTTTCTTTCATAAGAACATCATCATTCTTTCTTTCATAAGAACATCATCATCAAAACATGGAGACTAGGCTATATTTGAGTCATGCAATATACGTCATCCTCCGTAGAGGGTCATAATCATACCGATGGCCATGATGGGGGCTGTAAACTGGATCAGGGTCGTACAACAAATCATAATTCTAAACATGGCTAGTATCTTCTTATTATTTCTTATCATACATTAGCACATAGTTAGGGCACGAGCACCGATGGCACTCGCCGTGCGAGAAACATTCTGGCGTGCTGCGCAGGCACGAGATACTACCAGAAATCATCATAATAGATCACAAGTAGCGAGTCAACCACCACACAGGTGATGTCAAGAGCTATAAGGGTCTTACGTATCGGCATCTCAAGTGGCGGAGCCGGAGCGCCACGAGTAGTTGCCATGCATATAAATATCCTTCTAGTCTCAAAATCTCTTTTTCTTTTCTTAAATACTTTCAAAAAATATCAAAGTTTCCGTTGAAACATGAATATAAAGTCATATAGAAAACTATAAAATATCCATGTGCTTTATACTTTATAAATCATTTCATAAAACGAAACATGCTTCATCAAATCGTTTTATGAGTATAAATATGCTTTGTAAATCATTCATAAATCTGAATATGCTTCATAAATCATTTCATAAATATAATTATGCCTTATAAACCATTTCATGAACATAATTATATTTTATAAATCATTTCATGAATGTAAATAGGTCAGAATTAAGCTAAATTACACCCCTTACCTCGTAGACCTTGGGGCGGCGAAAAATTGTCGGATCTAGGGAATACCTCGATTTGCATGCCAAATTCTCGAGCTGCCCAAAACGATACCAATTCATCATATATTGATCAATTTCATCTTAACATACTCAATTTTAATTTATCTTCTCGAAGTTTGACCAATTTTGATTTTTCGGTAAACTTTTTTAATTTTCTCAGTTTTACTAATTTAAGTCTCGTTTTTGGCCAATTTCATTATTTTAATTTCTCATTTCATTACTTCATTAACTTTATGACTCATTCAAGTTCATAAATCATGTTGGTCACTTTGCCAAATTTTTAATTCTTTCACTTTTCGGTTTTACACTAAGTTAAGCTATAAATCGGGCTTTCTCGGTATAAATTTAACTGTTAACAACCTTAGATCCATCAAATTTTTCACATAAACACCTCAACACCTTGCTGTCCAGACCTTAAATCATTCTTAGAAGTTAAATCATCCAAGTCCACTTAACTAAAAATCTTTCAACAACACCAAATAACAATATATATAAACTTTATCATCATCCATCAAATTTACTATCACGACCGAAATTATCTAAAAATCAGAGTAAATGTTTCACTTTTGCATTTATTATTTAATTCTTACCTTTCTCACATCGTGACCATCTTACCAAACAGTTGGGCTATGATTTGGTGTTAGTCACCTCACACTATTTACCTATCCATTTCCATAAACACATTCATATATAAGAGTTTACTATTCTTTGACTTTAACTAAATACATACACAATGATATTTATAACTCTACATCCTTGACATCATATCCATTTACAGTACTGTGCATTACATATTTAGATACAAAACTATACAAATGTGTATACATGTCTCTCGATGGGAAGCAGCAGATACCAAGCATGCAAGTCTTCAGCCGCTTACTAATTAATGTGAGTGCTCTGAAAAGATGAGAAAATAAGGGGGGTGAGCAAACCACACGCTCAGTAAGGCAATTATGCAAGTAAGTAGATAGCTCCACTATCTACATGCTCATAATGCCATGCCCTTAAAATCCATTACTTTTAATTAAAATCTCAAGCACAAATCATGTATTTCATCAATGACTTAGTTTATAAAACTATTCGTGCATATCGAAATCATGTATCAATAGCATTTTATGTCACATCATTAAATCATACTTAGCATGAATTAAATCAAAATCATGCATTATTTCATGCGATATAAAACAAATCGTGAGATACAATCATTTCATGAATTTATCATTAAAGCATGAAAAACTCATCATGCTACTGCATTTAAATAATTTTATTTAAAATGCAATATAAAATAACCCTTCTGGGTCAATCATCTCATAAAATAATTCGTTATAAAATTTTCAGAAAAATCTATCAACATAGTACAAAATCATAAAATCGGGGGCCTGACCCCTCCCTCGGGTCTACCTTGGTCTATCGACCAATAATTATATCATGTGAGACAAGTAGGTGACTATCAGTAACAACATAGGATTATGGCTATAACCTCGTGATCCCTGGTAACACGGTACCTAGTGTGCGGGGTATCAAACCTGAAACAGGAGATGGGTATTCCTACCCGCCAGAACAACATAACACTAGGATTACGAGGGCAAGGCTTGCTGCCTCATGGCTAATGCCACTCCGCTCCAACAATCCCCATGGTACAACGTACTCCGCGTGACATACACGGTACAACGTACTCCGTGAACCCAAGCTCAATCAGGGGTGCCTGCAATAGGTTTTATCCACCCATATCATCTCTGTCTCAGTTTGAACGTGTAATCATATCATCTCCCTGTGACACACAGTTTACAGGAGGCTCCAACACGGCTATATGCATGTAATATAAATCCCTGTGTGAGCGAAGCTCAAGCACGGCTCCATGCATATTCATGATATCAGAAAATCTCGTGCAAGCGAAGCTCTAGCACGGTTTCATAGAAATCAATGAAATCTGCGTACGAGTAACACTCCAGTACGACTTAAAATAATTATAAATTCAAGTAAAATCCACGTACGAGTAATGCTCTAGTACGGATATGTATAAAAACTCAGTGAAAACCCCGTACGAGAAAAACTCCAATACGACTTTTAAAATGAGTTATAAAATCGTATAAAACTTCGTGCGAGTAATGCTCCAGCACGAGTGAATGCTCAAGTAAATCAAATCTCATACGAGTTATACTCTAGCATAACTTTATGCATAATTAAATCAAATCTCGTGTGAGTTATACTCCAGCACGACTTTATGCAATTTCATATCAAAACAAGATGCGAGCTAAGCTCCAGCATCTCTCATGCATGTCAAATCATAAAAACTAGTGCGAGCAATCGCTCCAGCACCTTTTTATGCATATCAAGTCAAAACAGTCAAAACAGAGTGCGAGCTAGGCTCCAGCAGCTCTCATGCATACCAAATCAAAAAATCAGTGCGAGCAACCGCTCTAGCACATTTCATGCATATGATGTCACACAAGTCGGTGTGAGCAACCGCTTAAGCACGTTTATGCACACTCACAAACGCAGATATAGTGCGAGCTATGCGCCAGCACTATCTGTTTCCATAAAAACTTGATAGTTGGCCCATTTTCCAAATAATTTCATTTAAATACAATTAACATTTACGTAGTGTTATTTTGGGAAACTTATGCAATTATTGGCCAATCTATCGATTTACTTTGATTAAAACCAAATCAAATTCTTTAATTCAGAAAATTTCTTAAATCATGCATGTCATGCTTTCACCATCCTCAGGTGAACTTCCCTCAATAGGGGTAAAATAGTCTTTTTACCTATTTCGATCCTTAAAATCATTTAAACCACTTTTAGGACCTTTATACAATATCAGTGTATACAAAAACTATTTAAAGTACGCGTAGCTACCTCTAGCTACTCACACAATTCCCTTACCTCATTTTCTGTACAGTCTGACCTTTCCACTGATGACTCGTCACGCAGTCCGATTTGCTCCCAATCTAAATCAAATCTTCGGCACCGCGGATAAATATTCATCAGGTCAAATACAATACAACTAATTGTATTTCATAATTTTCTGGCTTAATTTAAATCATTGGGCCCGTTTACCCATATTGGGTCCGATTGTACCATAATGGGCCTTAATCGGCCTTAAGCTCGTTTTCCACTTACTATTTACGTTATCGAGGCCTATTGGGCTCATTGGGCCCATCAGTATTTATTGGACCTCATTCTAAACTCTCAGATAGCTTAATGAATTATTTACGACAATATATCTCAATTTCCAGAATTTAATTCATTTAATGCAGAAATTAAATCCGCAATTTATGCGGTAATTTCTAATACGCACAACGATGCAATATTGTCGTAAATAAGGGTTACTTACCCATGATTCCATGATAATACTCAAATCGAAGCTGTCTCGAGCTCTCGTTTGACGTCAATTGTCAAGCTACACAATTTAATATTTTTTCGGGTAAACTTCTAGTCGAATATTAATAAAATTAAACATTTCAAAAATTAAATCGATCAATTCGACCGCTTACTGACTTACCCGTAGCTCGATTGCATCACTTAAATTTCTCCCAATTTTTCCTCTTTTTCTTTTTTTTTCCTTTTTCTTCCTTTTTCCTTTCTTTTCTTTTCTTTTTTGGCTAAACTGGTTCGGTCCTGTTAAACCCGGTTTAGACCGCTGGTTCACTCCGATTCGATCGATTCAGTGGCTCTCCGGTCGGTTCTCTGTCGATTTTCGCAGCCAGTGGCTCCGCTGGGTCGTCCGCAGCTCGGATCTGGTCTTGGTTTCACCTAAGGTCACCGGAAAGTGGCCGGTTCGGCTCTTCTCTCCTCTGCCGGCGGTACCATTTCTTTCTTCGTCGTTTTTCGGCGCTAGCCACCACCCCACCGGTCAATTCAGTCGCTGATCGGTCAGCCTTAGCGTGGGCTACCTTCGAGTGTCTGTGGCCAGGCCCGAATAGGCGCCGGTCACCGATTTTTCATTTTCCTCTCTCGGCTTCTCCGTTTCCAACCTCTTTCACCGCTGGTCGTCGCTTCTCTTCCTCCTACCGACGTCGACGAGGCTCGACTGGGCTCGCCATCGGCCGCCTCCCGCCTGGGCTCACCGTCGGCCGCCTCCATCGGTGCCGCAGAAGACTTGGCTTCCATTTTCTCGGTTTCCTTCAGAAAATCGCGTTTCACAATTTTTTTGTTTCTTTTAATTATTTTAATTATTAATTATTAATTATTTTTAATATTATTTTAATCATTAAAATAATATTAAAATCCCAAAATATCTAAAAAAAATTATTATTTTATTCATTTATTTCGTAAATGAATTTATCAGTCCGATTGTCTTTTCGGTATATTTTTCAATTATTTTCGAGATTATTTTTCGATACGAAAATTTTGGTTTATTTCAATAAATTCATATCTTGATCAATTTAATCCAAAATTTAATTATTTCTTCGTTATTGATCAAGATTTCTCATTCCATTATTTTTAATTAAATTTTCTTGTCCTGATTAATACCGAATTTTGGTCTTTTGACCGTTTTACCCTTCACGTGTTCGAGAATACCATTCAATCCTTTTGCATTTTTCATTTCGTATTTTAAATAAAATTGGGTCTTACAATCTCCCCCACTTAAGAAATTTGGTCCTCCAAATTAGAACCAAGTCAAATGGGTCCTTAAACAACTCCGAGTACGTCTATTGCATCATATTCTTTAATTCTCATATGACTTTTTTCGGAGTGTCATACTACCAACATACTTAATTAGGGAGATCATATTAAACCTCAACACTTTCTCATTCCGTCTAATACCTAAGTCGATTTTATACGTTATACTTTCATTGAGCTAATCTATTAAAGCTCATATCCGATCACCTACGCTGGGTCCAGATATTATTTCTGAAGCATCAAAAGATGGGACACATTGTGGATGCCTGCTTATTCAAGTGGTAATGTCAACCTACAGGCCTTACCTTTCACTTTGCCCAATCTCTCTGTTCGAATCTCGTTATGCACTTAGGACAAGTAATTTCCAACAATACTGATTCACCCTCGGTGAATTCCAAAGATTTTCTGTCTCTTGTCAGCATAGCTTTCTTTCTGCTCTGAAGTGTTCTTAATCTCTCACAAATCAACTGAACATCCTCAGAAGTTTGTCTTATCAATTCAGAAATAATTTTCTATCTGTCACCCACTTTTTCTTATCCAAGTCGGGTAACAATCCCTACGGCCATACTAAGCCTCATATCATGTTATCCCGATACTCAAGTGACAACTATCATTATTGACAAATTCAATTAGTAACAACCGATCATCCCAGGAGCTTATCACATCAATGGCACACGCTCTCATCATATCCTCCAGAACCTATACAGTCCTATCTGACTGACCATCTGTCTGAGGACAGAAAGCTGTGCTAACACTTAGTCAGGTTCCCATAGCTTCCTGAAAAAAAAAGTTCCCAGAAGTAAGAAGTGAAGCGGGAATCCCTATCTGATACCATGCTCACTGGAACGCTACATAATATTCCACAATTTTCCTTACACATAAATCCGCCTACGCACTCAGAGTATCTGGGGATTTTCATAGCCAGAAGGTGGGTAGACTTAGTCAATCTATCGACTATCACCTAGATAGCCTCGTGATTCATTCGGGTCCTCAATAACCCATCACCAAATTCATGGTAACTTGTTCCCATTTCTGTGTCGATATAAGTAGAGGCTGCAATAATTCTGTAGACTTCTCGTACTCTACCTTACTCTACTGACATATGAGACACTTTGCTACAACTCAACAATGTCTCTTTTCATATCTGACTACCAATACCATTCTTAGATTCTGATATATTTATTACTTCTCAGATGCACTGTATATCCCGAAGAGTGAGCTTTTGACAATAACATTATCATCATCACTGTGGTCCTGGGGAGCACTTATACTGTCTCTGAACCTCTGTATGTCATCATCACTCACTGTGAACTCTGTCACTATACCCATCTGAATCTAACACACACTATCGACACCATGCCGATCATCACGCTAAGCCTGGCAAATTCGGTCACTCAAATCCTGTTCTAACCTCAGGCTAGCTGTCACAAAATCACCGTCATCATCAGAAGGGATCACATCACTACTGAGGCTCACAACTGCTCTAGCAGCTCACGCTCCCTGACCATCATATGTAATACCATCCCGAGGCTCTTTCTGCTCAAGGCATCAGCTATTACATTAGCCTTTCCTGGGTGGTACAATGTTCACAATCATAATCCTTAGAAGCTCTAACCTTCTTAGTTATCTCATATTCTACTCTTTCTGTGAAAACAGATACTCGGCGCTTTTACGATCAGTGCATACCCAAAATTTCTTACCATATAAGTGGTGACGCCATACTTTTAGTGTAAACGCTACGGCTTCCAACTCTAAACCATGGGTTAGATAGTTTCTCTCATGGTCCTTGAACTATTTGGATCCATAAACGACTATCTTCTTATTTTACATCGATACACAGCCCAATCCTTATTTTGAGGTATCCATATATACTGAAACCTCTTGAGCTGTTAGTCATGGTGAGAATACTTACGGTAGTCAGTTCATTACTTCAATATACCAAAAATCACTGAAGCCATTTTCATACTTATCATCCCACTCGTATGCAATCTTTTTTCCGAACGATAATTGTCAACTGAGCAGCCAATTTCGAGAAACTCTCAACTATGCGTCTGTAAGACAGTTTCCTATTGCTACTCATGCTCTTCCCTGGACTTCGAATACATCAAAATGTCATCGCTAAAGATGATAACCACTCGGTCCAGGTAAGGTTTAAATACCTCATCGTAGTTGAGTTACACTAAATATTTCAGTCACTCTTATCCTTGACCTATGTACGCATAAATGTATAATGTCATTTCGAAATTGCTTCCGTTCAAGATACTAACCCGCGTCATTTCCTTTTTTCTTATATTAACGGCTTTTATAAAATTTTTAATTTTTAAACCTTCATGATTACTCGAATTCTATATTTCTTTATCGTACCAGTAAAGGTACCAAATTTTTAAATGTATATATTACGACTGTCGATTTCAATTTATAGGTTATGTGTGCGCTTCTAGACGCTGTCAAATCTTTAGGTAGGGAGATATTTTGAAATACCTTTATTAACCCTCAGACTTGACCACATGGACTGGGTGTAGATATATCCACCCCTTATACTTGGTCGCAATCCATATTCACTACATATCGCTTAATCCAATTTACTTTACATATCGCTACTCCTCTTTCATTACTTGTTAAAACTTATAATACGCTTTTCAATGATGTTTTCACCCCTATTTTCAACTTACAATTTTTATACCCATATTCAGTTAGTGCTAATCAGTTAACTAGCATCATCTTGCTTAAGGGCACAAGCTTCACATTTTTTCAGTAGTTTATAAGCAACTGAAGGCGGTATGAATAAATGTGTGGAACCAGGATTACTTAAAATAATTACTTCATTATTCATAACCAGTGTGGTATCTTCCACAGCATCCGATGAAACATCATTGGTGTCCTGGTCCAAGGCATACATTCGCCCTCGTCTAACATCTTATTTCTGTGGTAACTACCACACATCATACACTGTTCACACTTGCTACATTGTTCCGTAGTAGGTCGGGGTCCTCAAATCACAATACCCCTCATAAGTGTTGAAATTAGATACACTGGGGCTTTACTAATCATCTTACCCCATGACTCATCAGCTCTAATCTTTTACCAAACTACTTTTTTTTGACATCTCTGTCATTCTCTATTCTCTTTTGTCTCAATTTCGACCCTTACTACCTTTCTCAATCTCAAAGGCGTGCTACTCATGATCTTATTCACACAACTGTAGTCTACGCACTGCCTCGGCATAGGTAGTGACATCTAGCGGGCTAATCGGGCTCCAATTGACAATCTGAGCCCTTTCATGAACTTTCGAACATTCCGACTCTCACTGTTCATAGTGTCGGAGTCATATCTGCCCAGGTATATAAACTGAGATTCATACTCATTAATTAACCAGTTCCTCTAGGTCAAAGTAACGAATTTTATCTGTAATTTCCTTTAAGTGTCAGGGATATTCTGTCACTAGAATATATCTAACACTTGTTCTCATGTCCGTTCTGGACGTCTAACTCTTAAGATGGGTCGAGCGGACTTCCACCAATGCTCTGACTCTCCCT
Source organism: Firmiana major (assembly GCA_033439115.1). Lineage (NCBI taxonomy): Eukaryota > Viridiplantae > Streptophyta > Magnoliopsida > Malvales > Malvaceae > Firmiana > Firmiana major. The sequence continues at coordinate 7,665,551 of CM065902.1, read as the reverse complement.
CAAATCTCATACATACTCTGAGTAATTAGCTCGCAAAATATTCTCCACACTCTGCTCCAACCTCGCGAAGCGTGTCTCAATACTGTTCGATCTCTCTGTCAGACTCTGTCCGATCTCTCTGGCGGACTCTATGGGGCATGCTCAATACCAGCCTCCACGTCAATCTCATCTTGAGTCTCATGTGGTGACTCAGTACGACTCTCGATCCTACCTTTACAGCCTCGAGCACGTGTACTCGCCTCTCTGTCATAGCGGCTATCAGGTAATGAATCTCTATTCTTGCATTCAAAACCCAAATTTTTCGCTGCACTTCCATCTTGATATACACAATTGTATCTAAACAATGCACAGTATATGGGGATGTAAACTTCCTTAACCATTAACACCGACTCATATCAGGCCAACTTAGCTCTGATACCATTAAACTTGTCACAACCTAAATTACCTAAAAATCAGAGTAAATTTTTTGTTTTTTCATTTATTATTTAATTCTTACCTTTTTCTCATCGTGACCATCTTACCAAACAGTTGGGCTATGATTCGGTGTTAGTCACCTCACACTATTTACCTATCCATTTCCATAAACACAGTCATATATAAGAGTTTACTATTCTTTGACTTTAACTAAATACATACACAATGTTATTTATAATTCTACATCCCTGACATCATATCCATTTACAGTACTGTGCATTACATATTTAGATACAAAACTATACAAATGTGTATACCTGTCTCTTAATGGGAAGCAGCAGATACCAAGCATGCAAGTCCTCAGCCGCTTACTAATTACTGTGAGTGCTCGAAAAAGATGGAAAAATAAGGGGGTGAGCAAACCACACGCTCAGTAAGGCAATTATGCAAGTAAGTAGATAGCTCCACTATCTACATGCTCATAATGCCATGCCCTTAAAATCCATTACTTTTCATTAAAATCTCAAAGACAAATCATGTATTTCATCAATGACTTAGTTTATAAAACTATTCGTGCATATCGAAATCATGTATCAATAGCATTTTATGTGACATCATTAAATCATACTTAGCATGAATTAAATCAAAATCATGCATTACTTCATGCGATATAAAACAAATCGTGAGATACAATCATTTCATGAATTTATTATTAAAGCATGAAAAACTCATCATGCTACTGCATTTAAATCATTTCATTTAAAACGCAGTATAAAATAACCCTTCCGGGTCAATCATCTCATAAAATAATTCATTATAAAATTTTCAAAAAAATCTATCAGCATAGTACAACATCATAAAATCGGGGGCCTGACCCCTCCCTTGGGTCTACCCTGGTCTATCGACCAATAGTTATATCATGTGAGACAAGTAGGTGACTATCAGTAACAACATAGGACTATGGCTATAACCTCGTGATCTCTAGCAACACGGTACCTAGTGTGCGGGGTATCAGACCTGAAATGGGAGGTGGGTCGTCCTACCCGCCAGAACAGCATAACACCAGGATTGCGAGGGTAAGGCTTGCTACCTTGTGGCTAATGTCACTCCACTCCAACAATCCCCACGGTACAACGTACTCTGCGTGACATACAAGGTACAACGTACTCCGTGAACCCAAGCTCAATCAGGGGTGCCTGCAATAGGTCTTATCCACCCATATCATCTCTATCTCAGTATGCACGTGTGAGCATATCATCTCATTGTGACACACAGTCTACAGGAGGCTCCAACACGGCTATATGCATGTAATATAAATCCCTATGCTAGCGAAACTCAAGCAAGGCTCCATGCATATTCATGATATCAGAAAATCTCGTGTGAGCGAAGCTCTAGCACGGTTTCGTAGAAATCAATGAAATCTGCGTACGAGTAACACTCCAGTACTACTTAAAATAACTATAAATTCAAGTAAAATCCACGTACGAGCAATGCTTTAGTACGGATATGTATAAAAACTCAGTGAAAACCCCATATGAGAAAAACTCCAGTACGACTTTTAAAATGAGTTTTAAAACCGTATAAAACTTCGTGCGAGTAATGCTCCAGCACGAGTGAATGCTCAAGTAAATCAAATCTCATACGAGTTACATTTCAGCACGACTTTATGCATAATTAAATCAAATCTCGTGCGAGTTATACTCCAGTACGGCTTTATGCAATTTCATATCAAAACAGGATACAAGCTAAACTCCAACATATCTCATGCATGTCAAATCATAAAAACTAGTGCGAGCAATCGCTCCAGCACCTTTTTATGCATATCAAGTCAAAACAGTTCAAAACCGTCAAAACAGTCAAAACAGAGTGCGAGCTAGGCTCCAGCAGCTCTCATGCAATCAAATCATAAAATCAGTGCGAGCAACCACTCTAGCACATTTCATGCATATGATGTCACACAAGTCGGTGCGAGCAACCGCTCAAGCACGTTTATGCACACTCACAAACGCAGATATAGTGCGAGCTATGCACCAACACTATCTGTTTCCATATAAACTTGATAGTTGGCCTATTTTTCAAATAATTTCATTTAAATACCAATAACACTTACGTAGTGTTATTTTAAGAAACTTATGCAATTATTGGCCAATCTATCGATTTACTTTGATTAAAGCCAAATCAAATTCTTTAATTAAGAAAATTCCTTAAATCATGCATTTCATGCATGTCATGCTTTCACCATCCTCAGGTGAACTTCTCTCAATAGGGGTAAAATAATCTTTTTACCTATTTCGATCCTTAAAATCATTTAAACCACTTTTAGGACCTTTATACAATATCAGTGTATACATACATATTCAGTGTATACAAAAACTATTTAAAGTACGCGTAGCTACCTCTAGCTACTCACACAATTCCCTTGTGAGACCCCGTATATGTAAAGTTGTGATGTGTAATGAATGTGAATGGACTTGTAATGTAAAGTATGATTGATGTAAGTCCATGGATCCAATGTACGTATGTGTAATATGATTTGTAACGTACATACAAGTTCCATTGAGTATGAATATGAAGAAATGCGTTCTTATAAGCGATGGATGTGATTGAAACTCAAAATGAGTAGTGTGGTAAAATGGAATGGAGTTATGCTTCCATTTGGTTATATATAGTATACCTTTGGACATATAATGAATGCACACAAGTTTCAATGTGCATAAGGTATGAATGGATGCCATTTTCAAGTTATAAAGGTGGATGGATGAGAAAATGGCCATGGCAGCAGATTAAGGATGTGTTGGTGTGAGTTGCAGTAAGGAAACTGCAGGAAATCTGGAAAACATGAAGGCCAGATCGATCTCATAGGATGAGAGATCGATCTGGAAGAGCCAGAATGCTCTTATTTGGGCAATGGAATAGAGTAGATCGATCTCCAATGGGGCCAGATCGATCTCCTAAGCATTCTGTGATGAAAAGATCGATCCTCAAGCACCCAGATCGATCTCCTTAGCTCTCTGTTTGGGACCAGGTCGATCTCATGCTTCAACAGATCGATCTCATGCTTCGACAAATCGATCTCATGCTTAAAATTTCATGAAAATGAGAGATTTAAGGGGACCAGATCGATCTCCTCTTGGACCAGATCGATCTCCCCAAGCTATTTCTATATAAAGAGGGCTGAAAATCTGAAAATTTTGGGAAAAACACCAATCTTCCATTTCTAACCCAAAAAACCTAACTTTCTCTCTCTAAAATCAGCCATTTTCAGCAAGAATTGAGGGGAGACCATTAGACATTAAGTTGTTCATCTTGAGGAAGAGAACAACATAGTTGGAACCCAAAATCCCATTGTGGGTATTGAAGAAGATAAGGGCATTGACATTTGGAGCAAGAAGAAAAATCATATTTGGTAAGATTCTAACACTCCAATCCAAATACATTGTCTATTTAATTGATTTTGGAATTGTTTGGCATGAGTATGGATGGATGGAAACACATAGGTTGTGTTAGAAACTAATGTAACCTAGAAAATGGAATGCCTCTAGTGTGAGAAAGTATGATTTGGGGAGTTGGTGGTTTATGGGTTATGATAAGTTGTTAAATGAGTAATGTGGGTGATTTGGAATGGTTATGTGGAGTTATAAGGTGGGTTTAAGTGAAATTATGAAAATGAGCATGTATATGCTTGATAAAATGCCATAGTGAGGGAATTCATGAAATATGAACACTATGAGCTTAATGTCAATTTAATATCGATTCGGAATAAGTTAATAGGCCTAAGAAGATCCATAGACTCGAGTTATGGGTAAAGTAATGAAACGAGGCCATATAAGCGTTAATAGAGGCTATAGATTAAATTGACTATAGCAAGCATAAGGGTTGCATTATATGGATCGAATATAATGCGGGATACGATTTTGTGCAGTCCCGAAGAGTTCGTTGAAGACGAATCGAACCGTACGAGTAAGCAGCTTAAGGAAGTGGAATCACGCATCGTGATTCCAGGTAAGGGAATTTTGTGAGTATATAGAGGTAGTTGCTCGTACTTTAAATTTGTGGGTGAATATTGGGTGTTTTACGAAGTGCATGGTTGCTAAAGTAAATGATTGATGGTATTCATGAATGAGAAAAGAGTATATGTGTGATTTTTGGTTTTGGAAGTGGATTCTATGAAATGGGATAGTAAGGCTAATAATTGCATAAATCTAATGTCTTGATGTCTTTCAAAATGAAATTGCTTTGTTTTAAGCAAGCTTGTAGATGGGTCGGCTAATGTTTATTAATGTTGTGGAAAAAGGCATTTGTGAAGTGCTAAACCCAGTTGTCGAGATTGTTTGATTGTGTATGAGCCGCCTATCGTATTTGCATGATATAAATCGCGCTAGAGCCTCGCTCGCGCTGGATTTCTATGTTTTCACTTGTGTGATACGTGCTTGAGCTTAGCTCGCACTTTGATTTGAATTGTGATGATGTTTTATAAACCGTACTGGAGCTTACGCTCGCACTTGGATTTAGTGGTTTTTCTTATGCATATAACCGTACTGGAGCTATGCTCGTACGTGGTTTCTTCATATTTTATGCATAAATGCCGTACTAGAGCGTTGCTCGTACGAAGTGATTGGTTTTGATGCATGAATTCGCGCTAGAGCGTAGCTCGCGCTGGTTTTCACACTGTGGTATGTATGAGGCCGTGGTGAGAGATACGGATTAACTCAGGGAACCCAACAGGCCTGACAGGCCTCTTGAGTGGGGTGAGGGTGAGGGGCTAGGACCTGACATAATCCATTCAGGGAACCCAACAGGCTTAACAGACCTCTTGAGTGGGGTGAGGGTGAGGGGCTAGGACCTGAATCAGGGAACCCAACAGGGGCAAGCAAGGCCATGAGGGGCTAGGACCTGGTATTGAGGTTACTCCCACGCGCTCTTGAGACTATAAAGGTTACACTTGGCATGGGGTAGATAAGACTTACGGCAGGCACCCCCAACCATGTTATGGGTCCACGGAGTACGATGTACCATGTATATCACATGGAGTACGATGTACCGCGTGGTGGTTACTTGATTTGAGAAAGTCTGGCAGAGAACTAACCCACCTTCGTGCCAGCATAATGCCCCGCACACCGAAATCCGTGTGGTCTGGGATGATATGTGACGATTGGCCAACGTAGTCACTTGAGATATAGTAACCTGTCTCATTGCTTGATTTACTTACTACCACATGATTTTAAATCTCTAAGTGTGATTTGTGATTGTTTAAGGTAGACCCGAAGGAGGGGTCGAGCCTCATGGAATTGATTTGTGAAATGAAAATAAGGTTGTGATTATGAATTGATATGATGAGATTGTATGTGTTTGAGAAAGAGTTTTATGACTTGGGTTTAGAAAGGAGGTTTCTTAATGAATTGCCCTTTTTATGAATTTAAATGAGATTAAGCATGAGATGATTTATACATGATGTTTTTACCATGTTTATATGCCAATGTACATGATTTTGATACATGATATATATTTATACTCATATGGCATAGTTTTACTTCCTCATGCTCCTACTATAAACGATTTATGCATAACACTATCAGCATGTAGATAGAGTAGTTATCTACCATGCTTGCATTATTGCCTTACTAAGCGTGTGGTTGCTCATTCCTCTCTATTTTCCCCCTACAGAGCGTGCATAGTAGCCCAGTGAGGACTGAGGCGTGGTATTTTGGACTCCGCTGCATCTCCATCGCTTAAAGGTACATACACAGTGATTCTTTTTGTATCTAAACAATGTAAAAGCACAGTATTCTTTGAGTTGTAATTATGGGGGATGTAGATGTCAGTAAAACATATTTTTGTATAAGTACATGATTAAATGCAAATGTATGACATCGTTTTAGTTAACTGAGAATGAATGAGATGTGGTGTTTATTATTGACTCACAGCCCAACAGTGTGTGGTGAGTTAGTTCACAACCGGTTAAGGTAACAGTAAAACAAAAAAAATTTTCAGTGATTTTCGATTAAAGAGAATGGAATTGGGTCGTGACATCCCTTACCTCATTTTCTGTACAATCTGACCTTTCCACTGATGACTCGTCACGCAGTCCGATTTGCTCCCAATCCAAATCAAATCTCCGGCACTGCGGATAAATATTCATCAGGTCAAATACAATACAACTAATTGTATTTAATAATTTTCTGGGCTTAATTTAAATCATTGGGCCCTTTTACCCATATTGGGCTCGATTGTACCATAATGGGCCTTAATCGGTTTTAAGCCTGTTTTTCACTTACTATTTACATTATCGAGACCTATTGGGCTCATTGGTCCCATCAGTATTTATTGGATATCGTTCTAAACTCTCAGATAGCTTAATGAATTATTTACGACAATATATCTCAATTTTCAGAATTTAATTCATCTAATGCAGAAATTAAATTCGTAATTTATGCGGTAATTTTTAACTCGCACAACGATGCAATATTGTCGTAAATAAGGGTTACTTACCTATGATTCCATGATAGTACTCAAATCGAAGCTGTCTCAAGCTCTCGTTTGACGTCAATTGTCAAGCTACACAATTTAATATTTTTTTCGGGTAAACTTCTAGTCGAATATTAATAAAATTAAACATTTCAAAAATTAAATCGGTCAATTTGACTGCTTACTGACTTACCCGTAACTCAATTGCATCACTGAAATTTTTCTCAATTTTTTCCTCTTTTTCTTTTCTTTTTCCTTTTTCTTCCTTTTTCCTTTCATTTCTTTTCTTTTTTTGGCTGAACCGGTTCGGTCCGGTTCAACCTGGTTCAGACCACCGGTTCAGTCCGGTTCTGTCAGTTCAGTGGCTCGCCGATCGGTTCTCCACCGGTTTCCACCGCCAGTGGCTCCGCTGAGTCATCCACAGCTCGAATCTGGTCTTGGTTTCACCCAAGGTCACCGAAAAATGGCGGTTCGGCTCTTCTCTCCTCCGTCGACGGTACCGTTTCTTTCCTCGCCATTTTTTGGAGCTAGCCGTCCCCCCACCGATCGATTCAGTCGCTGATCGGCCGGCCTTGGCGTGGGTTACCTTCGGGTGTCGGTGGCCGGGCCCAAATCGGCGCCAGTCACCGATTTTTCCTTTTCCTCTCCTGGCTTCTCCGTTTCCTGCCTCTTTCACCGTCGGTCGTCGCTTCTCTTCCTACTACCAGCGCTGACGAGGCTCGGCTGGGCTACCTCTCGCCTGGGCTCGTCGTCGACCGCCTCCGTCGATGCCGCAGAAGACTTGGCTTCCATTTTATCGGTTTCCTTTAGAAAATCGCATTTCGCGATTTTCTGTTTCTTTTTTTCTTTTAATTATTTTATTTTTTATTTATTTTTAATATTATTTTAATCATTAAAATAATATTAAAATCTAAAAATATCTTAAAAAATTATTATTTTATTCAATTATTCCGTAAATGAATTTATCAGTGGGATTTTATCTTTTCGATAAATTTTTTGATTATTTTCGGGATTATTTTTCGATACAAAAATTTCAGTTTATTCTAATAAATTCATATCTTGATCAATTTAATCCGAAATTTAATTATTTCTTCGTTATTGATCAAGATTTCTCATTCCATTATTTTTAATTAAATTTTCTTGTCCCGATTAATACTAAATTTCAGCCTTTTGACCATTTTACCCTTCACTTGTTCGAGAATACCATTTCAATCCTTTTGCATTTTTCATTTCGTGTTTTAAATAAAATCGGGTCTTACATTTACCTCGGGTTTGACCAAGTTTGACCACATTTTTTATTCTTCCAATTGATCCTCAACTATTATTTAACATGTATAGAGCTTAGAATCATCAAAAAATATAAGAAAACTCAGCCAAAGAATCAAAAACTCCAAGTTCTTCCCTTACTAAAAACAGAGTAGATTCATCGACCATTTTTATTTTGAGTTTTTAACCTAGAAATTGAACTTTTTTGTTGCTGAATTTTTTATATGTTATATAGGACTAGATGTGGAAGATTTGATCCTTCTTGGCTGACACTTGAATCTGGCCGAAAGGTGGCCGAAAAAATCACACACTGAGGGGAAAGGGAGGACGCCAGCGGGAATGAAGGGAGGGGATATCTCTCGGCCTAGAAGTCCTTTGGGGTTGATTTTTATGTCCAATGAAATCTCCTTAAGTCTACTTTAAGACTTGAAAAAATTAGCTCAAATTGAATACTGGAAGGTCTTCAAATTTGACAAAGAAGAGGCTTGGGTCAGCAGGCTGAAGGGGACAGATTTCTGACCTCTTCTAGAAAAATTCAGAAAAAATTATTCTAGTCCAATTTTCTCCAAATTTCCACTTCTCAAGTGTTATAATATGTCTCTAGTATGTTTCATAAAAATTTGGGGGTCACTTGTTTAAGAAACATTTCCCGATTGAGCCCATTTTGCGCGATTTGGTTAATACCGAGCAAAATGGCTTAAAGTTTTCAATTTACCTTAAAAATTAATTTGATCCCTGAAACCTCCATATTTCCACTTGATTTTGATTTCTCAAGTCAATTTCACCTTATATTAATTTTCTATGGCATCAGAATAATTTTCGTGAATTTTATGAATTTAATCCGAATTTATTTGTAATTCCAAGCTCATTTGCTCGGTTTAGTGCAAAACCCAAACCTTACTAACTTTTTCACTTCCAATACCTAAATTTTAATTTCTAAACATCATTTCATGATCATACATGAAATTCTTAATAAATTCTCGGGTTTCACAATTATGCATGAAATGACAATTTATGTATTTCATTGAACTTTGGTTCTATGAACAATTTCACATGCTTTTATATGTCAAAACTGTTTTAAAAGTATTATCTTACTGGGCTTTTCTCTAAAAGCTCACCCCTCTACCTTCAGACCATTTGCAGTGAATCTATAGGCGTTACCTGCCGCGTACACGACGTAGGCTGGTGGGAATGAGCTACCCTAGGTTACTTTTTGTACACGCAAAAAGGTATACAATTACATTCTTGTACCAGACATATTTGTATGCACAGACATATATTGGGAATATTTTGTTGGGATGTAATTTGTAAGAAACGATGTAAAGAATATTACTTTTGAGATTAGGTTTCAAGAAGATTGGTATTTAATCGAAACGGATGTACTGAGTTGTAATTGTGGATTTGGAAAGTATGCATGGTAGTTGTGGATATCTAGGATTGTTGGAAAGCATGCTTGGTAGTTGTGGATATCTAGGATTGTCAAAACAAGTGAATTGCAGGTGGGTAGGCTTATATATAAGCCGTTATGCTGCCGAAATTTCTATTGGTCATAAAGGTCAAAGTATGAAAATTAAATATAATTACGGATAAAGAATTTTGAAAAGTGTTTTGACACTGTGTGAAACCCAAATATTTCTCACTTTAGTTCTTATTTGGTAAACTAAGAAGTAATTGAGAACTCAGAATAATATTATGCAGGCCTGAAACCACCAAAACACTTGGGTTAGTTACATGGGGCCCACTGGCACGTAAACTGAGGTAAGGCTCTAAGCTCGAGAATTTCTTAAGAATTACATGTTTGAGTATGAATTTATGTTTAGAAAGATAAACTAAGGAATTGAAAGTGAAAAAGTTAGTAAGGTTCGGGCTTTGCACTAAATCGAGCAAATGGGCTCGAAAAAGAGAATAAATCCGGAATAAATTCTAAAAATTCTCGAAAATTATTCCGAGGGTATAGAAAATTAATATAAGATGAAATTTACTTGAGAAATCAAAATCAAGTGGAAATATGGAGGTTTTGGGGATCGAATTAATTTTTAGGGTAAATTGAAAACTTTAAGTCATTTTGCTCGGTATTGACCAAATCGCGCAAAATGGGTTCAATCGGGTAATTTTTCTTAAACAAGTGACCCTAAAATCCTTATGAAACATACTAGAGACATATTATAACACTTGAAAAGTGGAAATTTGGAGAAAATTGGACTAGAATAATTTTTCTTAAATTCTTCTAGAAGAGGACAGAAATCTGTCCCCTTCAGCCTGCCGACCCAGCCAACATGTTTGTCGAATTTGAAGACCTTCCGGTATTCAATTCGAGCCAAGTTTTTCAAGTATTAAATTAGACTTAATGATCTTTCAGTGGGCATAAAAATCAACCCCAAAGGACTTCTAGGCCGAGAGATATCCCCCTCCCTTTCTTCCCGCAGGCGTCCTCTGTTTGCCCTCAGTGCGTGATTTTTCCGGCCACCTTCCGGTCAGATTCAGGTCTCGGCCAAGAAGGCTAAAATCTTCCTCATCCATCCCTATATAACATATAAAAAATTCAGCCACAAAGAAGATCATTTACTAGGTGAAAAACGCAAAACAAAAACGGTCGATGAATCTGCCCTGTTTTTGGTAAGTGAAGAACTTGGAATTTTTGGATTCTTTGGCTGAGTTTTCTTGTAGTTTTTGATGATTCTAAGATCTATACATGTTAAATAACAGTTTAGGATCAATTTGAAGAATCAAAAAACGTGGTCAACCTTGGTCAAACTCGAGGTAAAGTTGATGGATGATGATGAAGTTCATATATGTTGTTATTTGGTGTTGTTGAAAGATTTTTAGTTAAGTGGACTTGGATGATTTAACTTCTAAGAATGATCTGAGATCTGGACAGTAAGGTGTTGATGTGTTTATGTAAAAAATTTGATGGATCTAAGGTTATTAACGGTTAAATTTATACCGAGAAAGCCCGATTTATAGTTTGACTCACTGTAAAACCGAAAAACGAAAGAATTGAAAATCTTACAAAATGACTAGCTTGATTTATGAACTTGAATGAGTCATAAGGTTAATGAAGTAATGAAATGAGAAATTTGAATAACGAGATTTGTGAGAAACGGCACTAAATCGGTAAAACCGAGAAAACCGAAAAAGTTGACCGAAAAGTCAAAATTGGTCAAACTTCGAGAAGATAAATTAAAGTTGAGTATGTTAAGATGAAATTGATCAATATATGATGAATGGATATCGTTTTGGGCAGTTCGGGAATTCAGCACGCAAATCGAGGCAATCTCGAGACCCGACAAGTTTGCGCTGCCCTACGATCTACGAGGTAAGGGATGTGATTTAAAGTAGTATTGGTATTCAAATACCTTACTTCAGCTTAAAATGTGTTGAACATGTTAGTTTTTACGAATAATAACTCCGAACTTGAAAAAATTACTATGCACTCAAAAATCGAGAAAATCGAAAGAAAAACCCTATTTTTCGAGCTCTTCAAAATATACTTTTGATATCTGTGAAATGTTTTTAAATGAAATTTGTTATGTGAAAATGAAAATTCATTATTTCTACAAGTTACGGGTGAAAGGACCCGAATTATGATTAAAAATATGATTTCTACAAGTTTACGGGTGAACGGACCCGAAATATAATTAAATCATTATTTCTACGAATTTACGGGTGAACGAACCCGAAATATGATTAAAAATATGATTTCTATGAATTTACGGGTGAACGGACCTGAAATATGATTAAAAATATGATTTCTATGAATTTATGGGTGAACGGACCCGAGAAATAATTTCAAAGAAATGTTTTGAGACTAAGGCTATATGTAAGCTATGAGAGCTATCTTAAATTGCCGTGTGGGGTCTGGACCTGTCGTGGAACATGCCTCATACCACTTTGTGTACATTTAGTCCCTTGTGGTGCATGTTGAACTACGTCGGGTATTTGTACCACTCGGTGTGATGTTTATGCCACTCTCCGTTAAAGGAAATATATGTATAGTGGCGAGGGGCTCTGTAAGACCCTGATCCAGTCTACAGTCCCTTACCATGGCCATCGGTATTGAGTATAAGTGAAGCATCTATGCAAATTTCCTATGTGAAATGCATACATGAATACGACTCTTGTCGTAATGAAAATGCTGCCTAGTCTCCATCAAAAGAATCAGTATTATTTGAAAGAAAAGAGTACTAAATTTTATGATTTAAATATTATGTACTCTGACTTGATTTGCTCTTTAAACGAGCTACGTGATATATGCTATGTGAATGATTTCCTACGGGATATTTGTTACATGATTTACATGCTACGTGTTTTATAAGATGCATGATTTATAAATTACATGCTACCAGTTATGATATCACAAGTACTTTGACTTGTCTTTCGAAACTAAATATGTTTCGGTTAATATTCACGTGCATGATATTTTATAAAGTTATATCACAACATTTTACATTTACATGTTTTAATGCTAAGACTGCCTTAAATGCATGTCTTACTGGGCTTGAAGAGCTCACCCCTTTATTTTTACCTCACAGATTTGCTTAAGTAAATTGTCATCCTTACCTGCCGTACAATAGTCGTGGATAGGCGGACTCAGCCCTTCCAGGCTATCCTCAGTACTAGTAAGGTATATTTTACTTTACCTACCAGACTTCCTGTAAAGCATAGACAATGTTGTAATAATGTTTTGGGATGTAAAGTAAGAAATATGAATGTAACTAAAGTAGTAGTAACGCAGTTTAAACCTTCCTGTATATTCTAGATATATAAAGTGTGGGAATGAGAATAGACGTACTGACAAGTAGAGGAAAAGATATTGAATTCGACTGGTTACGATTATAAACTGCGTCTCGATACATTAACGAAAGATTAAGAAATTGGCACTGATAGGAATACAACTTAAGTAAAGGATATAAAAAAAAAATAGCCCATTTTTTTCGCGTTTCCGGGGCGTCACACACTGCACAGGAATACAACCTAAGTGAATAAAGGAATAAGTGGGTAAATTAAGTTTAAAAAAAAAATCCCCCAAATTTCAAGGGTTAAGGGTCGTTACAACTTTACACTCAATTAAATTGTAGCGCAAAGTGATTACATGCATGATATCAAGCGCCCTATTAGTTTATTATTGTTTTTGTACTGTTATTATTATTTTTAAAAAATATTATATTTTATTATTATGTTTAATTGATACAAAATATTCATATATATATAAAAATTTGAGCTCAAGTTCAAGCATGAGAATTGAATTTAGATAAACAAGTTTAATCGAGTAAGCTCGAGTACTTCGATTTTTATCTCGAGTCGAACTCGAGCTCAAAAATTAAGACTCAATTAAGTTCGATCCAAATATCTATGACAACCAAGAATTTTACCCACCCTTAGAAAATTAATTAAAAAAGTTATTATAAAAATATTTAATTATAAGAATCAAGAAAACTATAAGAGTTTATGGATAATAAGGAATCGAGATTTTTAATAATTATAATTGAAGAGAATTTTAAGGGATTTAAATTGTCACATGGAATACCTTGGTCGGGAAGTTCATGACCAATAAGCATTGTTTTAATTATAAATTTAATCAAAGAATCCAGATAATATACCAAAAAATTCCTCGAAAAACTAACTTAAACATCTTTCTAGTCATATATAGCTCATATTTTTATCCATTCTTGATTGATTTTGGTGAATTTTTAAAGTTGAATCATAAGTGTAGTAAATCAATTTGAAAAGTAGATAAAAATAAGGAAAAATGAAATGATAAATTTATTAAGGATATACATGAGAGAATTAATAGATTAATCAAGTGAATTAGAGTATTTTAAAAGGTTATACAGGCCCAAGTTAATTTAATTAGTATTAAGAAATATGAAGTTAATTCAGAAAACAAATTAGTCCACAAATTTAGCTAATTTAGGAAGCTAATACATGTTGTAGAAGATTTTGGTTGTTATAACGATTTTCGTCTAAGAATTCAACCGCTAGACAATTTTTAAAAACGCAAAAAGAGTCGCCACCAATTTTTTTAGTTAGGTGTGATTGGCCACCTAAAAAAATTTATCTTTTTAACAAAATCTTAAAATTAATTAAGTTTTATTAAAAAAACAATTTTTGATCCACGAAAACAAAGTTTTGGTTTAAGAGTTCGATTTCACATGGGGAAGGACCAGCACCCCCACAATGCCCGTTTAAAAACGGTACTATTTTAATTATGTACTATCCTTTAATCTCAATAAAATGGTCTTAATGAAACATTTAAAAATAATTCCTTTTATTTTGAAATCATTTTTATTTGACAAGTTAAATATAATTTTTTTAATTAGAAATAAATGAGAATCTTTTGTATTGAAACTCTACCGAAGTACTCCAACACCTTTGGTAGCATTTTAGATAATTTTCTCACCTAGAGATTTCTTAAGAATCGGTTCTTGTGATTTTTATAAAATCTCATCTTTGAGAGGTTCACATTTATTTTAAAATTTATATGTAAGCATATGTGCAAGCACATAATGCATGATGTGTATGAAAATTTTATTTTTTATTTTTTTATTTTTAATTTTTAAATTTTATTTATTTATTTTAACCAATGATCAATTTTATTGAAAATTACACTAAATATTCCAATACTTCTAGTAGTAATTAGTTAATTTTTTCACCTATATATCAGCTAGGAATCACAACTTGTGAATTCCATAACATCTCATTATCAAAAATAAAATTTATATTTTTATTTATTTATTATTATTTTTTATTCACTATTATTTTTTAAACAAAATAATTTATTTTATAACATAAAGAACTTTGATATCGAAATAAAATCACTTAAATATTTCAATTCGCTGATAACATTTAAGGATTTTATTTCCATAATAAGAATTATCAAAGAATCACTAGTTTTGATTTCTAAGAAATCCCATGTAACTCCCCAATTTACGGTACGATATGGTTGGGTTACGAGTTGATAATAGATCAGAACAATAAATTTGTCTATTTAATTTATTTATTGGTAACAAATTTTAAACAAAGCCAATGGAGGTGCTTTCCAATTTATCAGCATAATTGTTCTTTTACAAAATATTCATATTTACATTCCCCAGACACATTTTCATATACATTACTGTACTTACAAAATTTAGATGCAAAATAGATGTTTATACCGAGTATACCTTTAATGCAGAAGAATGCTTTGCTGACATATGATTATGCAAAATAATCAACTTATAAAAAAGGTCTCCGCTACTGACGAGGCTCTGTGGAGGAAAGTAAGGGTGAGCTCAACGTACTCTGTAAGAAAAACTACGTGGCAAGTAGATAACTACACTATCTACATATATTTGCAAAATAAACTATTCATAATAATATAAACAGTTATTGGCAGTTCAGTAAAATTTAAAATAAAAAATCAATTACGGTATTAATATCGATAGATAAACATTTTACTGCAATTAAATGTAAGATTTTTAAAAATTTATAAAGTGTTTTATAATGAAGACTGTATGACACTTTGTTCCCGTAGGATTCAAGAGGTGGCCCCCCACAATCTCTTTATACAGTAAAATAATACAGTCTCATATGATAAAATAGTTCATAGGGTCAATTCAGTAAATCAAATAGACGAGACAAGGCAGAACATGCTATAAACAGTAATCAGTATGACAATTAGCCAATGTCGATGACTCCGGGCATCACTGATCAAGTGTGTCAGGATGTCAATCGCTGTGAGAGTGGTCAACTACCCAAACGGCTCACAGTATAGCATGTCCGAAGACCAGTAACATGGTATAACGTACTCACATGCGTGTTGCACGGTACATCATATTTTGTGGACTGCAGTAACAGTAATAGTTCAGTAACAGTGCAGCATGACTAATCATCGACTTTGTCTCAAAATCAGTGCGAGTCGGAACGTGCGACACACAATAAGCACGTGTTCAAGCACATTTATCAGTACTAATTTATAAGCAAATTATTTTTATCAAAACAGTTCTAAAACTCAGTACAGTATATAAAGCAATTTAAGAGGGGCTGACATGCCCTATTTCGATCAAAATCTCAGTAAACAGTCTATAGTAAATAAATTCAGGATTTTCAATGCAAAACTATAATTCACGATATATCAGTGTCTTTGCAAACAAATTAGATTTATTTTGTGCTCTTCTGCGGGGCTGAGTTGGTATTCTCTGGACAATTTCTGATCAAGTGCCCCGTCTTACCACACCTGAAATAAGCCCCAGTCCTTAAATAGCAGGGCCTGTTACCATGATTATTGCCACAAAACTTACACCTCTCTACAGAAGGTTGAGGTCCCCCAATCACGATGCCCCTAGTTGGCGTTGAGGCTAGATAGATAGGAGGCTTAACAATTCTACGTCGCGACTCATCATAATTCTTCAGTCGCTTAACAAAGGGCCTCCTGCCCTCTCTGTCACTTCTATCCTCAGCTGACCTCTTTCAATCTCGGTCCTTATCTGTAAACCCCACAAAATTTTTATATTTAATTAGACTATATAAGAATAAAAATAATATATTTTAATGGAAGTGTGAATATTCGTTGTAGCGCTCGAGGAGAATGGGAACCGAGAAGCCTGTGAATGACGGGGAACTCAAAAATATAGGAAGTGATAAAGCAAATGCAAGCATGGAGGGATCGAAAATAATTTTGATGTAAAAACTTATATCGGGATTTATGAGGAATGATGAAATATCAATAATATTTCATTTTTGAAATAATGAAAATTTCTTGAAGGCATGAATATTGTCATTGGATAATTTTATAGAAGAAAATGTATATATATATATATATATATATACTAGGAAAATTTAAATAGATAAATAATAATGTAAATATATAAAAAAAATATATATTAGGTAATATATATATATATATTATGTAATATAGGTTGATAAATAAACACAAAACAAATAAAACAATCAAAACAAATAATATCCTTAAACAAACAAATGATATATATCTATATATTAATATAACATGTATATATATATATATTAATATAATATAAATATATATTGATATAATATATATATATATATATATAATGAGGAGTATGGAATTGGCTTCAAAAAGAAGCCAATCCTGCACCTAGAAATGCAAAGGAAAGATAGCCCAAATTCAAAGAAAACAGAGGCATTTGCTGGGCGGGAAGGAAGAGAAAGAAAGAAAGAAGAAAGAGCTGCTGGCCGGGAGAGAAAAGAGAAAGAAAAAAGAAGGAAATAAGGAAAGGGAAGAAAAAAGAGAGAAGGAAGAGTAGGTTGTTCAGCCGAGGGAGAAAGAGAGGAAAGAAAAGAGAAAAGAGAAGAGGAAGAAGAAGGAGAGGGGGAAGAAAAGCTGGGTTTGCAAGGAAGAGATCAAGAGGGTGAGAGTGAAGACCGAAGGAAAGGTTGGAGTGCAGGGGAGCTTGGCTAGTGTAGTGGCTAGAATCGACAATTTTAGGATATGAAGTCGGCCGAAACAGAACAGGAAATTTGGGTACTGAAAGGCTGAAACGGAGCTGAGTTTAATGGAAATTAGGCTGAGGGGTTGATTGTTGCACAGGGGAGACAGAGCCAGGTTGAGGTGGCTGTTAGGTGTGGTATTTAAGGGTGAAACAAAGGAGCAGAACAAGAGAAGAAGGCTGAAGCTAGAAGAAAACAGAGAGGAAGAGCTGGAAGTGAAACCGAGAAGAGGAGAAGAGAAAGAGGCAATCACGGTAGGCTGAAAAAGAGTGGCAAACCGAGAGCTGAAGGAGGAAGAAGAAGAGTAATCGGGGCTGGGCTGATCGAGAGGGAAGAAAGGAAAAGGAGAAAAGAAAAGAGAAAAAAAAAAGAGAAAGAAAAGAAAAAGGTAATATATATATATATGTATATATGTATATTTAATGTACATGTATATATATGTGATTGTGTTTATAAGCATGATAATGTAAATTAGATTTGATATGCGATATAAATGGGAAAGATGAGAAACAGACAAAATATATATTTATATATATATATATATATTTATGTGATGATGAATAAGGAAATTAAATGATAAAATGAATGTGTGTAAATACTTAGGTGTATATACAAATAGGTGTATAAGATAAATGTGTGTGTTAGTATATGTACATACAAGAATATATACATGTGATAAGAAAAAATGAAAACAAATAAATATATATAGGAGTATATATATATATATATATATATTTATGTGTATATACATGTAGATATATATAATAAATGTGTATGTTAACATTTGTATGTACAAAATAATATATAGTAAGGAAAATATATAAACGTGCGTGTTGGCCTAGGTATGTACAATAATACGTACACACGAAGTAGTAACGAATAGGTTACGATTTTAACGCAATTTGGACAATTCGCATGAATAGCGTGCTAAGTATACAATTTCGGTGTAGGTGATCGTAGAAGGAATTAAAGGAGGTACTAGGAGGCGTCACCACTCGAATTCGAAATTTTTGATAGATCGAGGTAAGGGGGTATAATTTAAAACGGTAATAGTTTAATTTCTGAACCATGATCAAGGAAAGTTTACAAAGATTTGAACTTGATTTTCGAACATGTTTTCTACTTTTATTTTTCGAGAAAGAATGTGATTTCCTGAAGTTGGTCTTTCTAAATAAAATCATATTTCTGAATTCGTGTTCTGAACAAAAGTATGCTCTCTGAAACTATCTTTTGAATAAGTTCATTTTATTTCGATAATTTTATATACGAAAACTATAATATGTTTTGAGACTAAGGGCCATTTATGTTGTATGCTGACGCATGTCATGCTCACCTGTGTGGTGTCTGAACTTCGCCCTTGTGGCGTCTGAATTTCACCTTCGGGTTCTAAACATTGTATGATCTTGATCCCGTCTACAGCTTTACCATAGCCATAGGTTCTGAATTTCACCTTCAGGTTCTGAACGCCGTATGACCTTGATCCCGTCTACAACCTTGCCATGGCCATAGGTTCTGAATTTCACCTTCGGGTTCTGAACGCTATATGACCTTGATCCCGTCTACAGCTTTGTCATGGCCATAGGTTCTGAATTTCACCTTCGGGTTCTGGACGCTGTACGACTTTGATCCCGTCTACAGCCTTGCCATGGCCATTGGTTCTGAATTCCCTCTACGGAGGATGATTTGGTTATTGCCGCATGGTAATTATATGGGCCGATTTAGTCTCTATCTGAATTAAACTCTATTTTCAAAATATGATTTTATAATATGTGATTTGACTTATATTCCTGTTTTGGAATTCTGATTATACGAAAAGCTTACGTAATATCTGTTAAGTTCATGTACTTAAAGAATTTCGTTTTGAATAATGATGTTTCTGATTTTCCTTAATTTTGAATGCCCTTTATATTAGTCTCAGAAAGAAATCATTATATGTATATTTATGTTTTCTACATATTTGAATCACTAAGACCATTTTAAATGCATTCTTCTTACTGGATTTTTTCCTGAAAGCTCACCCCTCTACCTCTCAGACTATTTACAGTGATCCGTGGGCGTTACCTACCGCATCCACGACGTAGACTGTGGGAAAGAGCTACCCTAGGCTACTTTTTGTACACGCAGCTAAGGTATACAATTACATTCCTTTACCGGACATATTTGTATGCACAGACATATTGGAAACCTTTGTTGGGATGTAATTTGTAAGAAAACGATGTAAAGAATATTATTTTTTGGGATTAGGTTCAAGAAGATTAGTATTTAATACAAATGGATGTATTGAGTTGTAAATATGGATTTGGAAAGTATGCTTGGTAGTTGTGGATACCTAGGATTGTTGAAAAGCATGCTTGGTAGTTGTGGATATCTAGGATTATCAAAACAATTGAATTGCAGGTGGGTAGGCTCATATATAAGCCGTTATGTTGCCGAAATTTCTATCGGCCATATATGTTAAATAGGGAAATTAAATATAATTACGGATAAAGAATTAGGAAAAGTGATTCGACTCTACACAGGAATACAACCTAAGTGAATAAGGGAATAAGTGGGTAAATTAAGTTCAAAAAATTTTTTTTTCTCGATTTTCAAGGGTCAAGGGTCGTTACAGTTTAAATGGTATTAGAGCGAAGGTTGTCTAGTACTGTCAGTGTCGAAATAAGGTTAAAAATTACATCCCAATGCCTGTGCTTGTCTGGTTGTAGGTAATGTATACCTAATGGAATTAAGACTTGATCTTTGGAATTACGCGCAGGTATTAGATCACTTGCATGATGAGTGGAAGACGAGGACGTCTTCGGAGGCAGTCTTAGCCACATCCACCTCCTCCACCGCAGCCAGAGAGCCCCAATATTCGTATGGCTTAGTTTGAACACTGATTGGAGCAGCGTCTCGAGCGAGGACTAGAATCGATAGCTGCCATGGTTGCCCAACACCTAGGGGCAAACATTTTCGATTCAGCTAGCACGGCACCATTTCCTACTCCGGTGCCGACTCCTCTACAAGCACCACCACCTCCTCCTCCACAAGTTCCTCCAGTACCTATGGCGCCTCAGCCTCCTGTACAGGCCCGGAGGGAGGAGAGAGATATAGGTAGGATGAGGGATTTCTTGAAGATGAAACCTCCAGCATTTAAGGGAAAAAGCAGGGATAAGAGTAAACGGACAAAGTTTGTGAGACAGGAGTTCAGGAGAGGTCAACCCAAGAGGCAGAGGACATATGAGTCTAGGATTAGGGTTGATAGGCCCACAGTTCCTGTACCTGCTCCATAGACTACCAGAGGTTCACAGTAATATGGAAAGTTATGTAGCGGTAAACCCCATAAAGGTATTTGTTACCGAGCCACAGGGAGCTACTTTAGGTGTGGACAGAAAGGACACCTGATTAAAGATTACCCACTGACTAAGGTTCCACAGCCCCCAGAGCCACCACGACAACCTGAGAGGCAAGCTCCCCAGAGACAAGTCCCACAGAGACGGGCTACTGCAGTAGAGAAGGGCAAGAAGCCTGTCACTCATAGGAGGGTATTTGCTTTGGACACAAGAGACTGATATGGTGTGTAGGAATTGTGAAATCAAGGTAGAAGATAAGATCATATTAGCAGATCTAATCTGGTTGAGCATGTATGGTTTTGATGTAATTTTGGGTATAGATTGGCTAGCTACCAACCGTGTAAGTTTAGACTGCTACTCTAAGACTATAACCTTCTCCTTACCTAGTAAGTTTGATGTATGCTTTGCAGTTAAGGAATAAATTTTATGATTTTGACTATTGATGAGAATTTTTTATGAACGTGTTGATGTGAAGGTTATATTGCATTCATCTCTAATACTAGTCAAGAATGTCCAAGTATTCAGGACATATCTGTGGTATGCAAGTTTTCGGATGTGTTTCCTGAGAAACTATCGGGACTACCACTGGAGAGAGAGTTAGAATTCACTATAGATTTGGCACTAGAGACTCAGCCAATCTCAAAATCTCCTTATCGAATGGACTTTGTGGATCTGGAGGAATTGAAAAAGGAGTTGCAAGAACTGTCAGATAAAGAAAGTTCAGAAACTCATAAGAGATATTGGGATATTTAGTCAAGCTAAGATGACTCCATCTGAAATTATTTTGAGGAAGCAGTGCGCAAGGCGCAATTATGATGATATGAATTATATATTTCTAAAGTCACTAAGAAATCTACAAGGGAAATAGTGACAATGAAAGAGCACAGTCACTATACTGGAAGAATGAATCAGGGAACTAACGGTATAAATAAGACTCTAAAGGTAGCACTGCTTACATGATTGATAAAGATAGGGTGTATTCGGAGTATAGAAACATCCCTGAAAACAGGGAAAGTTTTCTGACACATGATCAAATGATTTATCAAGTTACCCCTAAACTAAAAAGAGAAGTTCTAGAATTGATTTAGCAGGTGGTATCAAATTAATTACTCAAACCACTGTATTGAGTGACTTTGCTTGGATTAGAAATGCTGAGAGAGCAATTATAAGAACTATATGAAGGGGGGATTTTTGGACCGAGTGACCCACTTTGGAGTGTACTGGTGTTAAATTTTAAGGAGACTCGGAGTCTCTTGGGTCACAGTATATTAAGAATGGGTGTAAGTAGGATTTATCAAACAGAGGTTACATGTTAATTAGAAAGAATTTTGCAATAGTTGATGTACGAAATGAGACAAGCTTTGAAATGAGACTTGAATATACGAGTCATATTAGAATAAGAGATATATGCAAGGTACGAATATCTTTGGTATGTGAAGTGATTTGGATCAAGTGATATAAATTAAGAATAAGTTCTCATTAAGGATAAATGGGAAATTGTGATAAGTTTGGTGTCTCAAACGATGATGCCCTACGACAAAGGATCTTAAAGGAGTCCCATTGTTCTCGATACACTATGCATCCGGGAAGCACTAAGATGTACCATGATTTACGGAAGGTGTATTGGTGGGTCAATATGAAAAGAGATGTAGCTGAGTTTGTGGCCAAGTGTCTGATTTGTCAACAGATTAAGATCGAACACCAAAGGCCAGCGGGATTACTTAAGTCTCTTCTAGTGCCTACTTGAAAATGGGAGCACATTACTATGGATTTCATTATGGGTTTACCAAGGACCCGAAAGGGACATGATGCAATCTGGGTGATTGTAGACAGATTGACTAAGAGTGCCCACTTCCTAGCCATCAAAAGTACAGACTCCTTGAGTGCTTTAGCAGAGATGTATGTGAGAGAGATAGCTCGGTTGCATGAGGCTCCCGTGAGCATTACATCAGATAGAGATTCTCGATTTACTTCTAGATTTTAGGCTCATTTTCAAGAAACTATGGGATCTCAGCTTAATTTGAGCATAGCCTATCATCTTTAGACCGATAGTCAGTCAGAGATGACCATAAAAACCTTAGAGGATATGCTGAGGGCGTGCATTTTGGAGTTTAAGAGCTCATGGGATGATCATCTGCCTCTTGCAGAGTTTGCTTACAACAACAGCTATCATGCTAGCATCGGGATGGCACCTTATCAGACCTTGTATGGTAGAAGATGTAGGTCTCTAGTGGCTTAGGAAGAAATGGGTGACAGAAAGATCTTGGCTCTCGAGTTGGTGGAATAGGCAGCAGAAGGATTTCGGATAATCTGTGATAGACTTAAGACCGCACAAAGTAAGCAGAAGAGTTATGTGGATAAGCATAGGCGGCCACTTGAATTTCAGATTGGGAACTCCGTGTTTCTTAAAGTATCTCCGAGCAAGGGTATTTACGATTTGAGAAGAAGGAGAAGTTGAGTCCTCGCTTCATTGGTCCTTTTGAGATCCTAGAGAGAGTGGGAGACGTAGCCTACAGACTTGCTTTACCACCGTAGCTTTCTAGGGTATACAATGTCATCCATGTCTTGATGTTAAGGAAGTATAATCTGGATCCCTCACACATCATTTAGTATTAGCCCTTGAGTATTTAAGAGGATATGAGTTACGTTGAACGACCTATTCGGATTTTGGACATGATGGAAAGGGTGCTTCGATCGAAGACGATACCTCTGGTAAAGGTTCTCTGGCAACACCATTCGATTGAAGAGGCTACATGGGAGCTAGAGAGCCTCATGAAGGAGAAGTACCCGTATCTATTCTGATGAACTCGAATGAATTTGGGGACTAAATTCTTTTAAGGTGGGGAGAATGTAAACCCCATAAAATTTCTATATTTAATTAGACTATATAAGAATAAAAATAATATATTTTAATGGAAGTGTGAATATTCGTTGTAGGGCTCGAGGAGTATGGGAACTGAGAAGCCTGTGAATGACGGGGAACTCGAAAATACAGGAAGTGATAAAGCAAATGCAAGCATAGAGGAATCGAAAATAATTTTGATGTAATATAGGTTGATAAATAAACACAAAACAAATAAAACAATCAAAACAAATAATATCCCTAAACAAACAAATGATATATATCTATATATTAATATAACATGTATATATATATTAATATAATATAAATATTTATTGATATAATATATATATATATAATGAGGAGTACGGAATTGGCTTCAAAAAGAAGCCAATCTCGTACCTAGAAATGCAAAGGAAAGATAGCCCAAATTCAAAGAAAACAGAGGCATCTGCTGGGCGGGAACGAAGAGAAAGAAAGAAAGAAGAAAGAGCTGTTGGCCGGGAGATAAAAGAGAAAGAAAAGAGAAGGAAATAAGGAAAGGGAAGAAAAAGGAGAGAAGGAAGAGTAGGTTGTTCAGCCGAGGGAGAAAGAGAGGAAAGAAAAGAGAAAGGAGAAGAGGAAGAAGAAGGAGAGGGGGAAGGAAAGCTGGGTTTGCAAGGAAGAGACCGAGAGGGTGAGAGTGAAGACCGAAGGAAAGGTTGGAGTGCAGGGGAACTTGGCTAGTGTAGTGGCTAGAATCGATGATTTTAGGATATGAAGCCGGCCGGAACAGAACTGGAAATTTGGGTGCTGAAGGACTGAAAACGGAGCTGAGTTTAAGGGAAATTAGGCTGAGGGGTTGATTGCTGCACAGGGGAGACAGAGCCAGGTTGAGGTGGCTGTTAGGTGTGGTCTTTAAGGGTGAAACAAAGGAGCAGAACAAGAGAAGAAGGCTGAAGCTAGAAGAAAACCGAGAGGAAGAGTTGGAAGTGAAACCGAGAAGGGGAGAAGAGAAAGAGGCAGTCACGGTAGGCTGAAAAAGAGTGGCAAACCAAGAGCTGAAGGAGGAAGAAGAAGAGCAAGCGGGGCTGGGCTGACCGAGAGGGAAGAAAGGAAAAGGAGAAAAGAAAAAAGAAAAAAAAGAAAGAAAAGAAAAGGGAAAATATATATGTATATATGTATATTTAATGTACATAAATATATATATGTGATTGTGTTTATAAGCATGATAATGTAAATTAGATTTGATATGGGATATAAATGGGAAAGATGAGAAATAGACAATATATATGTATATATATTTATGTGATGATGACTAAGGAAATTAAATGATAAAATGAATGTGTGTATATACTTAGGTGTATATACAAATAGGTGTATAAGATAAATGTGTGTTAGTATATGTACATACAAGAATATATACATGTGATAAGAAAAAATGAAAACAAATAAATATATATCTATATATAGGAGAATATATATATATATATATTTATGTGTATATACATGTAGATGTATATAATAAATGTGTATGTTAACATTTGTATGTACAAAATAATATATAGTAAGGAAAATATATAAACGTGCGTATTGACCTAGGAATGTACAATAATACGTACACACGAAGTAGTAATGAATAGGTTACGATTTTAACGCAATTTGGACAATTCGCATGAATAGCGTGCTAAGTATACAATTTCGGTGTAGGTGATCGTAGAAGGAATTAAAGGAGGTACTAGGAGGCGTCACCACTCGAATTCGAAATTTTTGATAGATCGAGGTAAGGGGGTATAATTCAAAACGGTAATAGTTTACTTTCTGAACCATGATTAAGGAAAGTTTACAAAGATTTGAACTTGATTTTCGAACATGTTTTCTACTTTTATTTTTCGAGAAAGGATGTGATTTCCTGAAGTTGGTCTTTCTAAATAAAAGCATGTTTCTGAATTTGTGTTCTGAACAAAAGTATGCTCTCTGAAACTATCTTTTGAATAAGTTGATTTTATTTCGATAGTTTTATATACGAAAACTATAATATGTTTTGAGACTAAAGGCCATTTATGTTGTATGCTGATGCATGTCATGCTCGCCTGTGTGGCGTCTGAACTTCGCCCTTGTGGTGTATGAATTTCACCTTCGGGTTCTAAACGTTGTATGATCTTGATCCCGTCTACAGCCTTGCCATGGTCATAGGTTCTGAATTTCACCTTCGAGTTCTGAACGTTGTATGACCTTGATCCCATCTACAGCTTTGCCATGGCCATAGGTTCTGAATTTCACCTTCGGGTTCTGGACGTTGTATGACATTGATCCCGTCTACAGCCTTGCCATGGCCATAGATTCTGAATTCCCTCTACGGAGGATGATTTGGTTATTGCCGCATGATAATTATATGTGCCGATTTAGTCTCTATTTGAATTAAACTCTGTTTTCAAAATATGATTTTATAATATGTGATTTGACATATATTCCTGTTTTGAAATTCTGATTATACGAAAAGTTTACGTAATATCTGTTAAGTTTATGTACTTAAAGAATTTCGTTTTGAATCATGATGTTTTCGATTTACCTTAATTTTGAATGCCCTTTATATTAGTCTCAGAAAGAAATCATTATACGTATGTTTATGTTTTCTACATATTTGAATCACTAAGACCGTTTTAAATGCATTCTTCTTACTGGGTTTTTTTCCGAAAGCTCACCCCTCTACCTCTCAGACTATTTGCAGTGATCCGTGGGTGTTACCTGCCGTGTACACGACGTAGGCTGTGGGAAAGAGCTACCCTAGGCTACTTTTTGTACACGCAGCTAAGGTATACAATTACATTCCTTTACCAGACATATTTGTATGCACAGACATATATTGAAAACTTTTGTTAGGATGTAATTTGTAAGGAAACGATGTAAAGAATATTATTTTTTGGGATTAGGTTCAAGAAGATTGGTATTTAATACAAATGGATGTATTGAGTTGTAAATATGGATTTGGAAAGTATGCTTGGTAGTTGTGGATACCTAGGATTGTTGTAAAGCATGCTTGGTAGTTGTGGATATCTAGGATTGTCAAAACAATTGAATTGCAGGTGGGTAGGCTCATATATAAGCCGTTATGCTGCCGAAATTTCTATCAGCCATATATGTCAAATAGGGAAATTAAATATAATTACAGATAAAGAATTAGGAAAAGTGATTCAACTCTGCATAGGAATACAACCTAAGTGAATAGGGAATAAGTGGGTTAATTAAGTTTAAAAAAACAATTCCCCCAATTTTTAAGGGTCAATGGTCGTTACATTATCTTTACCCACTTTGCAAAACTCGGAGGCATGCATCTTATAATCCTGTTTGCATAGCTGGGCTCGACGTACTGCCTCCTCATAGATGCTGATATCTAATGGGGCTAGTCGGGTTCTAGTCAACAGTCTTAATCCATCCATAAACTTTTAGACCTTCCTCGCCTCATATTTCATAGTATCCGAATCATATCTTCCCAGAGAGGTGAACTTGGACTCATACTCATCCACAAATTTGTTCCCCTGAGTCAAGTTCAAGAATTCTGCCTGTAGTCTCCTCTGGGCAGTGTCTCGAATGTATTGTCTCCAAAAAGCATCAAGAAAGATGTCCCATGAAATCATCCGATGTCTAGCCCTTAAGATTGACCAGGTAGACTTCTACCAAT
Source organism: Firmiana major (assembly GCA_033439115.1). Lineage (NCBI taxonomy): Eukaryota > Viridiplantae > Streptophyta > Magnoliopsida > Malvales > Malvaceae > Firmiana > Firmiana major. Next base: position 7,638,121 of record CM065902.1, on the reverse strand, counting down.
GCTCGGTTTCTCCTTCCAACATAAAGGCAGCGAAGTCCACTTTCTCTATGGTAGAACACCAGAAGAATCCATATAACTTTTTCATTCTATTAATCCAGTCCTCTGCTATTACCGGGTTCTTAACCCCACTGAATGATGATGGCTTCATCTTCTGAAATTGTCTCAGTCTATCAAACTCGTAATCATACCCCATCTCGTCACTTCTCTGCTGTGGGGCTACTAGCCCTGGTGATTGTGGTTAGGTGGGGTCTATGGCAATGTAGTAGTTAGAGAAGTAGAAGGTTCTTCTATCGGTGGCATGGGTGTTGTCTGAGCAGGCGCTAGTGTATTAGGTGTGACTGTCGGAGTAGTCGGTGCAGCCTGGGCAGCAGTACCCGGCACATTATCAAACCTCGCCATTACTTGCCCAATTAAATTCATTACTGATTCCATGCCATGCTCTAGTCTAGTGATTCGGTTTTCAGAACCCTTGGTAAGATTAGGAGTAGTTTGCTCATATGAGAAATCATCCCCTCTCTCATGCCTATCCTCATGGCCTCGGGATGACATGCCTCTTCATCTGCTCGGTAGACTGTGAGGTCTACCAGCCATAACTAATTGTTTTTCCTACATTCAGTAACAAATTTCAGTAAAATACAACCAGGTATACTCAAATGTATCTAAACAATGTACAGTAACGTTTGAAAATGTAAACTTTTCTAACTTTTTTCTAACTCATAATATCGACTCGTATCAGACCAACCTTGCTCTGATACCAACTTCTATAACGACCCGAATTTCGTACAGTTTGGTTGGGTTACGAGTCAATACTAGATCAGTACAGTGAATTTTTCTTATCATCTATATGTAAACATACATAAAATTAGCATCCTCGATTAAAATCAAAAGGGAACTTTTCAATTTATTAGAATTATCGTTCAATTACAATTTAACTACGTTTACATCCCCAGATACATTTTATAAACATTACTGTACTAAAAAAAATTTAGATACAAAAGAATGCTTATTCTGGATATACCTTTAGTGCAGAAGAATACTCCGCGAAAATATGGCTGTGCAAAAGAAATCTTACTTACAAAAGCGGTCCCAGCTACTGATGAGACTCTGAGGAGGAAAGTAATGGGTGAGCTCAACGTGCTCAGTAAGAAAATGAATGAGGCAGGTAGATAAATACACTAACTACATGAGCATAAAAGGTTTATCATGCAGAAAATACCAAGCTTTTGGGATGTAGTAAAAATCAAAGTCGAAAAAACGATAGCAGTATCAGTCTCAATAGAGCTAACATTATGCTGAATTTATCATGAGTTCTTAAAGCTTTACACAGTAGGATATAATAGTTTCCAAGTGATAATACCGTTCATTCAGTCAGTTCAGTAAAACAAATAGACGAGACAATACAGTACATGCTATAGATAGTATGATAATTGGCTAATGTCAGTGACTCCGAGCATCATTGATTAAGTGTGATGGGATGTCAATCGTCATGGGAGTGGACAGCTACCCAACCAGCTCTTAGTACAATATGTCTGAAGACAGAAACACAGTACAACGTACTCACATGCGTGTCGCACGGTACATCCCCATGGACCACAAAAATAGTAAGAGTATCAGTAGTAGTAACAGTTATAACGTCGCATGTCTTAATTAAGTCCATTGTTTCCAGTAAGTGCGAATCAAGTAGTACAACACATTGTCAGCATGCAGATCAAGTACATTTATTCGATACAGATTGATGAGTAGCTTATTTTCATTAAAACAGTTATAAACTCAGTTCAGTATTTAAAACAATTTAAATAGAAGCTGACTCATCATTTTCCGGTTAAAATCTCAATATGCAGTATGTGATAATCAAAACTAGGGATTTTTAATTTAAAACAATAATTTAGGTCGTATCGGTGTCTATTTGAATAAATTAATTTTATCGATAAGATTAGGCCATTTAACTAAGGCTAAATTTCTATAATTTTCATAACTATAAAATCAGCTTACAATATAAATCTACAATTCAACGAAAAATACGTGTAAATATTTCTAACAGTTCACAAAATTTTCCTTAGATTAGTGGCAAACAGTGGTTCTTTTATGCTTCAGTACCATGAGTCAGACTGTCCATTCTTGTTCGTTTGTTTGCTCCAAAGTTGTAGTAAAATTTCAGTTACCTCAAGTAGTTATTGTAAACTCAATATTGTTTTACTATATCGAATTTAAATAGTCATGCTTAATTGTCAAGAAAACCTTACATTTGGCCCAAAATACCAAAATTATTTCCTTATGTTTTTCCTCAATAATTTCTTTCTAGCTTCCCTCAAAATCTCAAAAACACCACAACAAATTCGACTCTCGACAGTAATATTTTTTGTTTATAAACCAAGCTTTTGCTAAGCTTATTTCAATCTAAATGGCATTGGCTGTTTTCATTTCGTTTAGCTTCCCTTTCCTCCTTGTTACACCCAAAACCGAGGCTTCCTCTCCTTCATAGCTCCCAATTTTGGTGGCTGCTTATAATTCTTATTTTCCCCTGTGGCTGTTCGTGACCGAGGAGTCCCTTGATAAGAAGAATGAAATTGGCTGTTGTGATCCTTTTCTAAGCAGCCGCAAAGATTCTTCCTTACCGAGAGGATGTCTTTGCTCTGCTTGGTTCAGGTTATAGCTACCAAGGAAACTTCTTACTACTGTTTTTAGATTTTGGTCATGTCGATCCTTACTATTGTGCACCTTCAACTCAAGTTCCCTTTTCAACTTGAGAGTTTTCAATTCTAACTTCACCACAGCTTTAGCATATCGTCAGGAAAGGGTTTCGGTTTAGCAATGAAATAAGAGGTTGAAGAAGACCAGCGCTTGCGTTACACCTCTGCTCCAACCTAACTACCTCTCGTGTCGCACAGCCTGCTTTAGGTTTCCCTTCCTCTCGAAGGTCGCCCTTGCTTCATCTCCTTTGTCACTCTTCCTCTCGTTTCAGCTGCTCCATTTTCCTTATTCCCTCGGTTATGTCTCGTCTTCAGTATAAAACTGTCCTGTTTTCTTTCTCTGTTGCACTCCCGAATTTATGCATATATATATATATATATATATATATATATATATATATATATATATGCAGATGTATTTATCTATATGGTTTCCTTGTCTTGTTTCTCCTGCAACTGCCAGCTTCACGATTTATATATATATATATATATACACACACATGTATTTATCTATATGGTTTCCTTGTCTTGTTTCTCCTGCAACTGCCAGCTTCACGATTTTCTTCATCCTACAATCATAGCTGTCGGTCCTAGTTCTCATATATACATATATTTATTTTACATTACTTTATCATTCCCTCTTACCAAGACCTCACAATTGCCTTCACTATCTCTGCATTTCCCCACTGCCTAGACTGCTTTACTTCTCGTCTCTTGTCTGCACCGTAGCCTGTCACCAATACTACCATTCATTCATCATCTTTCCTGCTGCAGGTATGCACCTCACGGGTTTCAATTTCAAACCCGTTTCCTGTTAGTTTTTCCTTTGTTTTCAGGTTGCCCCATGCTGTCCTCTGCCATTTTCCATCTTTTCAGTTCATTTCTACCATATCATTCCTTATATTACTATTATTTCTTCTTCTTCCTTCACCCATAAACCGTCACCATCATCAGTCCTTCTCATTTCACTTTCTGTTGCAGTTTTACTGCAACAGAGTCTTCTCGAGTTCAATATCATTTCCTACCTTTCCTTTACCAAACACCATGCTCCTTGCTGTCCTCTACCAGCCTCACCGAATGCCATCACCATCATCAATTCTTCACTAACTGCAGCAGGCGTAAATCTCACGGTTTGGCTTCATTGGAAGCCAAACCACGTGCTTTCATCTCTTTTCCCCTTCTTGCTACTGTATTGTTTCTTCTCAGCAGAATTTGTGTGCCTCGGTTTCATCCTCACGAAGATTTACTACCTTGTTCCCGTTTCCTAGTCTTCATGATCTCTCCTTTGTTCCTTTTTATTTCATGGGACACCATGCTCATCTTATTCATTCCCTTTTTTTCCCACCGAAACATCATCACAAGATTATCTAGACGTGGAAAATCATCACCAGCAAAATAATCATTAATTATAAAAGAAACTAAGTGGTATGGCAAATTCGTGTTGGCTTCAATTAAAATCGATCTTTGTTCCTTAAATTTGTTTAAATAGCTTAATAATAGTAACATTATATAATTTAGTTAATGGGAATTAAATTTTTTTTTTTTACGTTGTATTCCACCTGATATATTGTAATACTTTATATTCATTCATTCTTCAAATTAAATATTTATTTATTTAAATTTATCAAGATTTTTTGTGCTATATTATATTTAAAATTATTTATTGATAAGACAAAGTGCAAAATTTTTTTTTGTGGAAGGTACATAATGAAAACATAGAAATTTTGTTTTCAACAATTTAAAAAAATTTTGTTTTCTTTTTTATTTTTTAAGAATAAAAATGCGTAACCAAACATATTTTTTATTGTTGTTTTATAAAAAATAAAAATAAAAATAAAAAACAGGAAACCAAAACAATGCAAACCATCCTTACGATAAATACGACTTGGGACCAAAATGTTTAGTCATTAAATTTCAAAATAAAAATAACATGATCCCATGAAAAGAAACCCCTCTGCTACCGTTGGTAGTCGGTATTCCAGCGTGAATCACAAGCTAAAACCATTATCTCCAATCTATAAACCCTAATAAGCTAAATCCAAAGGAAAGAACCAGATTAGAAATGGCAGGAATCGGACCAATCTCTCAGGATTGGGAACCCGTGGTGATCCGCAAGAAGGCTCCCAACGCCGCCGCCAAGCGCGACGAGAAAGCCGTCAACGCCGCTCGCAGAGCTGGCGCCGAGATCGAAACAGTCAAGAAAGTTTTTTTTTTTTATATAATTTATTTATTTTTATGCTTCTTTTATTATCATCTGACAAACTAAAGAAAAAAAAAAACTGTATGTGTGAAATTGGCCTTTCTTTAGATGTTTGTATTTTGTGTTAAGTTCTAATATTTGTTTTGAAAACAAATTATTATGTACTAGTGAATATGGATAAGATATTATACCAGGTTTTATTGTGAACTTATCTAATAGCATTTTTTGATAGACAGAAAAGAGAAAAAGGAGAGAAATAACAAGATGCAAATGATACTACAATAAGTTCTAATACGTTGTGCTTTTACGCCTTTTACATCTTTGCCCTTATTGCTAGTGTCTGTGTGTGTGTGTTTTTTTTTTTTTAAAACATTGAAGCTTTTAATAGCTATTGCATTATGTTATCTTTTATTGCAGCTACTGCTGGGACGAATAAAGCTGCCTCCAGCAGCACTTCTTTAAACACAAGGAAGCTGGATGACGAGACGGAGAATCTTTCTCGTGAGTTTATTGAACCTTTTTGCACTCCCCGACACAAGATTTGTGGAATTCTTGTCACGGGCTTTGTGATATTTTCTGCAGCATTGAATGCAGCATCTATTTAAATTTCCTCCATGAGTTTTTTCTTAATCCTGCTTTATCACTTCGCAATTGTTATTTGACATGTTTTACTTTTGTTTATCACATATGACGATGTCATGGACATCTTTTTATAGATGAGGAAGAAGATTTAATCCCCATATATGTCATGCATATCTCTGCCTTGGTAATTATTTCCATTTCTTAGCTAAGATATGACCTTTTAGTCCGTACTGCATGCATTTTCTTGTTTTGATGAGTTGGAATGATTCTATTGAGTGTTTTTATCTTTTTCACACTTTCATTGGGTGGTTCTTTACAACGTAAATATTTTGGGAAAATCACTCATAAAACTCTGATGCTTTTAGAGAAAATAACTCTTACCTTATAATTTCTAAAGTTTTAGTTTAGATCCTTTGGTGTAATTTGGTCTTATAGGGCTTATGATTTTAGATTTTCTATTGTGAAAATAACAGTTGTCAACATAAAATAAGTTGTGGAAGTACTATACAAATATACTCGTTGGATCAATGTGTTCCCAAAATATGTTTGAATATTTCCACCATTCTTCTGCTTAAATTAAGATTAAAAATGACCTTTTAAATGTACTTATAGTGGTACTCTGATAATTTGCCATTTATACCATTAGCCTTTGGTGAGTTGAAAAATGCTTAGCTAAATTATGATTTAATATAGTGGTAGTCTGCATAATTTTCTATTTATACTATTAGCCTTTGGTGAGTTAAAGATGCTAAGTGTAGGGTGTTAAACAAGGGTGTCTAATGGTCAGGTACACGCAGGTCATAAATTGGCTGTGTTATAATTACCTCTTTCCTCGTTAAGACCAGTTAATTTGTATGGTATGCCCAGCCATTACCCATTTATATAGGCAGGTCTAACATACCCATCAGTTTTATGAAATATAATGTCAGCTTTGCAACTAAAAGTGAATAAGATTTGAGTTTGACAACTTTGCTAATGAACTAGCATGTCCAATTAATTTATATAATCAATTATATTGTGTTATTATGTCTCTAATCCATTAATAGATAATTAGTTGTTACTGAGTGTTAAAATCCCTTGGATATAATGTCTTTTACAATCGAAAATTTTTCCTCTTTCGCTGCATTTCTTTCATTTTTGTTTTTTCTTTCCACCAACAAATTTGGCTCAAGACATTGTCAATGACAATGTCTCATGTGCTGGGGCCAGATTGGGCCCACATTAGCATTGGCCTGGGCCATTGGTACCTTGGTGCTAGCTAGGCTGGAGCCAAGGGCCTAATTTGGTGGTTTTGCGTTTGCATTTTAGAAAACGATTGCTGATGAAATAGGAAAGAGGAAAAAGGATGGTAAATAAGGGGATAAATTCTAAAATTGCTATTGTAATTTACACTAATTTTCAATGTCACTACTAGTTTTCATTTTGTTAAATTCACTCACTGAACTTCTATTTGATCACAAATTAATGAACTGAACCAAATTAAAAATAGAATGAGAAAATATTGTTTCAAAATCGTGTGGTGGAAACATTGATATTTATCTGAAGATAGGGAGAAATAAAGAAGAAAAAGAAGAAACAAAAGAAATCCAAAAAGCCTGACCATTTATCATCCATGGGTTTCCATTTATCACCTTCTTTTAGATAGACTAAATCAGTATGCCTAATTAGTACCCTTTTAGTAAATGTATGGGTTGGACAGAAATTACTGAAGGTATGGGTAGGGAAATGGGTATGGGTAAAATATTGTCACACCTGGAGTTATATAAAACTTTTTAGGAGTGTAACTTTTTTTTTTTTTCCTGTTATTTGTGTTTATGGTTACTTGTTGTTTGACATTGATTGCGGATGAACGTGTGACCTCCGATCTTAAGAAGAATATTATGCAAGCCCGGATGGATAAGAAGCTAACCCAATCTCAACTTGCTCAAGTGACTCTCTTTTCCTCCTTTACCTCTTGCTCCTTGTATACATGTTTTATTCGACCTCCAGTAATTAGGGTTTTGTTTTTTTCTCCTTGAACTTGGAAGTTGATCAATGAAAAGCCTCAAATGATCCAGGAGTATGAATCTGGGAAAGCTATACCAAATCAACAAATAATTTCCAAGCTGGAGAGGGCTCTTGGGGTGAAACTTCGCGGAATGAAATGACCTTACCCTTGGTAATAAAATGTAGAAATTGTGGTGCGTGTGATGTTGCACCTGTCACGACCCGTGACCTCTACTTCTATCTGTAAGCGTCTAAATTAATGCGGAAACGTTTTAATATGATCAAATCCTGAGCTAGTGTTTATTTTAATTTCTTTTGGATCTTTTCTTGTAGTTTCGTATCCGATATACGTTTAAATCTTTTAGATTAATATGTGAAGGATTTTATTAAGGTCCTAATATTTCTAGAAATTTCGACAGCATAATGACTGCAATTTGACTCTACCCAACCTGCAAACAAAACAATATAGCAGCCCATATCCTTAATATCATTCATGCAAATCAAATCATCTCAACAACCCTAGTTATCCACAACTAATAATCATGCTTTCCATTCACATTCTTTCATTAACTTCCAGATTCATCCTAATTCCTAGTAACTCGATTAAATAGGTGCATTATCTGGGAAATGTATTATTGACTTGCTTAATATTCTTACTTATAATGAAACAACTAATACATCCCAAAACGACTATTACTTAAACTTGTGCATACATACAAGTCTGAAATAAAACTTTACACTTGTTGCGTATACCTTAACACAAAAGTCGCACACTTAGAACGAGGAATCTATAGTCTCTAAGCGGATCACCCACGAACTAATCTGAAATGTTTAAAGAAAGGGGTGAGCAACTACATGCTCAGTAAGAAAATCATATAACTGAAGCTAATAACATACCAAGTAAGCGATTGTATAAATATTTTCTGTGTTTAGTAAATCATGCACTTTGTAAAACAATGTACGAACTTTATTTTGGTCTTTAAACGTGATAATGCGTTAAACACGGATGGGTTAAATCAACATACTTTTCAAAACTGAAGATTTCACAAAGCTTGCTAAAAATCCATAGTTTATAAATCATCGGTGCAAAACCAAGTACAGAAAAACCTAAAAATCTAGTAACATTCATCTTTATCGAAAACAAGTACAGTCCAGCAAACACATACATGGGCTCAAATTAATAATCAATACAAATAAGAGAGATGTGGCATAACCCTTATGTTTGTCATGGAACTAGTTACACAATGTAAACACACCTATGGCCATAATGACTACCGTCCTATCCTAGACTAATCAAGCTTGGACTAGGTTACTGAAGACGGGATCAAGGTCTATAGTAATAGGTAGTTGGCACCCTAGGGAAATCACGCAGAACCTCCTACCGGTGCTATTTAGAAAATCTCAATGCCACAAAGGCATCTCCGTGAAGCATTTGGCATCGTATGACAATCACACAGAACCTCCTACCGGTGCTAGAGATGGCTCTCACGTCTCATAAACTCGATGCCACCCAAGCGCCCCTGTGAAGCACTTGACACCGTAGGGCAATCGCACAGAACTTGCTACCGGTGCTAGAGATAGCTCTTATAGGACATGACTGCCACACAGACATTTTTGGGGATCGCCGCCATTCTCAAAAATCAACCACCACAACGGGTGTACAGTACAACTACAAAATCATTTCAATTCAAAACCACGGTTCGAGAAAGTTAACCTTTGACTTTAAAACCTGTAATATCATTTCAAACAAACAACCACCATTTTGATTTAACACCTTGCACTTTTTGAATCACATTTAAAACAGCCCATGCAAACAAGTAATGAAAATCATGCAGTAGTGAAGGAAATGATAAAATCAAAAGATGCGACGCTTGCACGCAAGTTTGAGTTTTGCCGTTTTCGAAATATATTAGCATAAAACGAAATATTCACCCACGTAATAGTGCTTTGACTAAAGCTAGTAATTTCAAAATAAAAATAAATGTAGCCGGATTGAAAATCAAGTAAAGTACATAATTATATTAAATAAATCCTAAAAATTCTCGCTAACCAAATGTTCTATGGTTTTCTAGTCAGATTTTAACTAAATCTAGGTATCTCATTAGCTATAAGTCAAAAACGATAAAATCAAGTAAGGTAGACAATTAACTTTAAAATAAATCCTAACTAAACTAACAGCCTATGATTCCTAGTAAAGTTTTAACTTAACCTGAGGTATCCTACTAGCTACGAGCTATATAAATCCCTTACCACAATTGCAACGCGCAACAATTACCCTTATCGCCTCAGGCACGCATATATGTGCCTAAGCTTCCTTTTCGCTTGCCTTACTATTCGAAGAGATATTTGCTGCAAAATCCATGAATACATCAAGGTGGCATCAACATTCGTTTTCATTCGATTTAATATCAATTAACTCATTATATTCACATAAGCAGCAAATTGAACACTATATCGCTTATAAATCAAATTTCCTTCCTCAGAATGAAATCCCCAAATTTTCTTAATCTCTAAATTTCTCCAAGTGTTCTTAAATCTAAAATCGACAACTTATTTGTTTTTAGAATTATTTCCAAAGTACCATTATACCAGGTTTAAACTAGGTTTATACTAAGTTTCTATTTTTCAATCGATTGAAGCTATTCGCTAATTCCCAATTTCGAATCTTCCACTCATAATCCCTACAAGAAATCTAGCTTACGTACTTATTGCATTATAATTTATTAGTTTATATTCTCAAAACTCATTTTTAGCATGATTTTCCCAATTGACAAAATCTTCCCTACAAGTTTCTTAGTGGCCGAATCTACTCCTTTATGCCCATTTCATTGTTTTTTAACAAATTCAATTCCAATTCTTCATAATTCAACTCAAAATATTTAATTCCTTGTCTAATTCTCAAAATCCCAAATTTATATCCAATTAACCCTAGTTTCCTAATTTCTTCAAAACCAAATTTAAATTAATTTCTACAACAATCATGCTTCTATAACACAATTTGTATAGTAATTTAGCTAGAGAAAAATTTGGTTTTACCTAGGAGCTTACAAACCCTAGATTTCCTTCAATGCCTAAATCTGTAATTTAAGGTAAATTCATACTCAATAAAAAATTTATAGTACAATTTGTATAGTAATTTAACCATAGAAGTTTTGGTTTTACCTAGAATTTACTGGTACAAAATGGAGAAGCGGAGAAATTAAACATGCTTTTTTTTTGTTACTGTTGGCTTCAGAGAGGGAAAAAGGGAGGGTTGCCGGAGCTTGAGGTTCGGGGGAGATGGGCGTTGTCGTCGGTGGTCACGGTACAAAGGAGAAGGCGTCGGGTCTTCGGGTTTCTAGGCCGTTCGGGAGAGGGGAAGGGTGAAAAGAGGTTTTCAGTGGCGAAGAGGGAGACAGCGTCGTCGGTTCTGGGTGGGAGTGGGTCGTCGGTGGTAGCAGAGGGGAAAAACGGCAGGGGAAGGAAAAAAAAAAACAAGGAGGAGAGAGGGGGTTTCGGGTCGGGCGAGCGAGGAAGGAGGAGGGTTGCGGTTTTGGAGGGGAGAGGTTATCGTCAATTTTTCGGTGAGGGGTTTGGTCGTCGACGGTCAGGGCACGATCGGAAAGGGGATCGGAGAAAGAAGAAAAATAAAAAGGGGGGGTTGTCCATTAGGGTCGCGCGACAGACTCCCTGTCGCACGATCCTATTGTTTTTTTTTTTTAAAAAAATTCTTAGTAAGGGGATTCATTTGAACATTGTTTTTGTTGAGAGTGTAAATAGTGCAAATTAATTATATAGGATATTAAGATTTATATGGTTTGACAAAAATGCCTACGTTTACAGTGGGTAGCTAAGATTCCAATTATATGAAAGCATTTACAAGTTACATAACCATTGCTAGAAAATGTTTAGGTGTCTAGGTGTGATCAAATTAGAATATCTTAGAAAGTGAAAGACATAATGTAATACAGGTAAAGCTTAGGCAATAAATACAAAATAAATTATCCATTTGCTTTGGAATAAATACATATATATAGGCTATGAAAGGTGCTCAGATTGTGCCATGTGTCACCATTTTAAGGAGTTTGTCTGCTTGAGTGAAATCAAACTGTCTTCATGTTATGAGACTGAGGAGACAAGGAGACTGAACAGGGTGTGAACTAGATCTGTTGAGCCATACTTGATGCAACTGTCTCCTAACTAAATGTATCTATAACATTAAGTTTCACATCCCGAGGAACATGACTTCACTATCACAAATTAATTTATCTTTATCCTGAATTTAATCGCTGATAACAATAGGGAATAATGACAAAGGATTTTGAAAGATGTGTTCGATCGGAAGATTAATGAAATGAGGAACTTGATTAGGTAGAGTTGACTTCTTGATCTAAAAGGTCAAAGTTTTTATTTCTCAATTTTGTTCAAAATTTGATTTGGAATTAGTTTTCTATTTAATTAAATTTTAAAATGGACTGAGTGAAGTTATTTCATGAAAATTCGATGGAATTGGTTACTGGAAATCCTCCGAGCATATGCCTATCCATGAAACTGAGGCTTAATTTCTTAAAAAAAAGGGATCTTGGCCTTTATTTCTGGATATTTTGTGAGAAATGTTGGGTTTCATGCATTTGGGTTTTTTTTTTTTCTCTTCTTCTTTGATTAATTAGCATATACCCTTTTTTTAATGTCATGTTATTTGTATGCTCATTTTAAGGTAGTTTGTGTTGATTTGAACCAACAAAAGAAGAGAAAAATTTGCTCATCTTTTATAATGTGAAGCAATTATTTTGGATTAACATCTTTTGAGAACGTAAAAGGCAATTAGGAAAGAGAACGATTGAAGGGAAGGTTATTTGTTTATTGCTTAGGCTCTTTACCGGTGTCATCTAATATTAAACGAGATGCTATTGGATGAAGAAAGAGGCATTTTCTGCCATTCTTGATTCTTTGAATGCTAAAAGTGTAAATATTTTATGTCTCATAACTAAGCAAAATTAAAGTGTCGCATGAAAATGATGCATGCTTGAATGCTTATATGAAGATAATTCTAATAACATTACATGGTTATTTTAAAATCTTATTGCTAAATTTAGTAGATTGGTGATGATTTAATAATAACAGTGAATATAATTTCTCTTTATAGAGAGCATTACAAAATACCAGTAACACTTTAGAGAAAAAGGAAAAGTCAGTCGTCACTATGGGATAGCTTTTTTTTTTTTTTTTTCATTTGTTGTTCTTGTATACTGTTCAATGAAGTGTAAATGCTATCATAACACTTTTTGGATCAAGAGAGGAAGTAGTTACTTGCTTTGGATACTGGGCATAAAGTCATGTTTGGTGCATAGAATGATGAGTAGGATAGAAGGATTTCTATATGATAATCGAGAATTTTGCTCACTTTTGGAAAATTAATTAATAAGTTATTATAAATATGTCAAGTTATGAGGATTAAGAGATCCTCAGAGCATGATGGATAATATGGGTTAGAATTTTAGTTATTATAATTGATGAGAATTTAATGGATTACCTTGGCAAAAAAATTCATAAGTAATTGGTATTGTTCTAATTGTTATTTTCAATCGGAGAATACGAATATTATACTGTAAAATCCGTTAGAAAGATAACTTAAATATCTTTTCAACTATATAAGGTTCATATTTTAATTCTTTAAGGATCAATGACAGTAAATTTCGAAAGTTGCTCTATATGCAGGAATTTTGGAAATCAGCAATTGGTAAATAGTTTATCATAATGTTTTTCATAGGGAGCTCCAATTTAAGTGATTCAAAATTCATTTGAAAGTTACTCAAAGACCTTTCCAACTATATATGACTCATGTTTTTATCCCTTTTGTGTTGATCTTGGTGAAATTTTAAAGTTGGGTCATAGACAGTAAATCAATTCGAAAAGTGGATTGAGGAAAAATGTCATGCAATCGCTACCTACTGCACTATAATTTGTAGGATAAACATAAAAGAAAATAGGTTGATGATAGGGCTAGAATTGGCTGGTTAGCCTGAAAATGATGTGAAAACTGATCAGGAATTTATGTAAGTTGCCTAAATTAATGGCCATGCATTTGTCACCTTAAAATAAATATCAAGCATAAAAATACCTAGTTTTATTATTAAATAAATTCTTAAACTACACTAATAAATTGTCTACTATTAGAATATTGTTATATGGTGTATTTTAGAACAAAAAGCCATGAAAATGGCGTGTGTAACGATTGGAACTTTAATGGGAATAAGGCTGAATTCCAGCCAAGTAGAGATACAAAATTTAATAAGTTTAAAAATAAGAAATTTAACAAGTGAATAAATTTATATAGACTAAATACACATGTAATAGACTAAAATAGGTAGGGAACACTAACCATTAATGCATCTATGGGCTGTAATGAATGGCTGAGACAGAAACTGAAAATCATCAGAAAAATGCATGGTTTCAATGTGAATCAAGGGCTGATTTCAGCCAAGAAACAAATCCATGTGATTGTTATTTAGTGTATTATAACTTAAAGGATATTTTGCGTGAAAGGAAGGCTGAATTACAGTGTAAGTGAGCTGGAGTGATGTGAAACAAGAGAAAAATGTGGGCTGAAATTTCAGATTTCAAGATAAGATTGGTCACCTACCATTATTAACACCTAAGCGAACTCATTTTAAAAATTTGTTGATGAGTGTTTGGTAAATTATAACTATGAAAACCCACACTTTTATGTACTTCACTTAGAGTCCTTAAATGCAATAAGACAACTTTAGTGCAATGATGAATTAATATCCATTTGTTAAGGCAAAATACTTATTTTTGGTATTAAGGTTGCGCATTATGGATTAAATAAGGTTTAAAAAGGGCAATGAATAGAAAATAGATGACATGAATCAATTATGATGAGAAATCAATCCAATCAAATGTATGTCGACATGTTGATGTGTTGAAAGGTTGGAAATCTTAGATAATGGCTTGGAGTGAAAATCTACAAAAAAATGCAGTTCTGATATGAGAGATCGATCCCCTTCCTTAGAGGATCGATCCCCTACAAAGGAAATTGGGTAAATTACATTCTACCAACAAGAGATCAATCCCTTAGCCTTAGAGGATCGATCCTCTATCCTAGAACTGTAGAAATTTGCATTTTGCCAAGAGAGAACCGATCCCTTACCCATGTAGGATCAATCCCCTTTTTGCCGAGAGACTCTGGGAGTGCAATTTTACTTAAAGAGACTAATCTCTTTATGCAAGAGATCGATCCCCTATGGCTTGCCTATTCCCACTTAGCTTGAAATATCCCAAAATCATTATGCAATTCATTCTTTCTCTTTATCTATCTCATGCCTCATTTGGAAGAGGATTGAAGGTTCAAATCCTCAAGAAAAGTTGGAGTATTTGAAGGTAAGCTAGAGAGAGAGAACTCTAATATTCAAGATATGAATATATGATGTTAATATGATGGTTCTAAGGTCATTTATGATATTTCTTGGCAGTAAAGAAACTTGGAAGAAGGTCATTTAGCTTTGTCAAACCTAGAGTTTGAAGGTAAGGTAGATTTTATAAATTATGAATTGAATACAAGTGATATGTGTATAAAGGATCTGTGATTTGGCTAAAGTAGTTTTTTAAGAAAATTGTGGGATTTGATCTAGGGCTTAACTCATGATAAAGGATCATTATGAATTAAGTGGAATCTTGAACATGAATTTTTGATGTTTTGAAATGGTTGCATTAGTCATAATGAGCACTATGGTGTCATGTATTATGTACAAGTTGAGCATGACTTATATGGGATAGTTGAGGTCATAGCTTATAAGAATGAATATCTATGTATGTTTAGGAATGGAAAGGTGATGCATTGAATTCATTTGACCGCTAGGCTAATTAAGAAGGCATCCGATTAAAGGAAAGAGCGAGTGATGCCATGGCCTTAGCTTGCACCGTAGTGTGCATAAGATAAAGGGTGTATGTGAAAGTTGGTAGCAACCAACTATTATGTTTTCAATGCTTGAAATTGTGGTAATGATTATTTTGGATAAAACTTAGGAACTTAGGTATTTAAATATACCCTTAGACCGTAGTGTAATGACCATTAACCTTGAAAATTCGGAGAAATTTTTTTTTTTTAAGTTTTAAATTTCTACTTATTTCTTCATTCACTTAGACTGCATTCATGTTCAGTGTCGTTTCTTTTATCTTACCTATTCATCGATAATTATACTTAAATTAAATTTTACATCTAAATGGCGGATAGAAATTTCGATAGCATAACGGCTTATATATAAGCCTACCCACCTGCAAATCAAACGCTTTAACAATCTTAGATATCCACAACTATCAAACATGTTTCCCAAATTCGCATCATCAAGCCAACATGTATCCGTTCCAACTAAGATTAGTAATCTACGATTAATTCTCAAAAAAGATATTCTTTACGTTTGTTTTCGTACAAATTACATCGCAATAAAATATTTTCATTATATGTCTGTACTTACAAAATGTGTCTGTTAAAGGAATGCATTTGTATACCTCTACGTGTACAAAAAGTAGCATAGGGTAGCTCTGTTGAGTTAATGTATTTTGAAATGACAAAACAAGTAAATTCAATAATATAAAAATGATATAAAAACATGTTTAGAGGTTATCAGTACCAGAACTTGAGTTTCTGTAGATGAGAGATCGAT
Organism: Firmiana major; assembly: GCA_033439115.1. Classification (NCBI taxonomy): domain Eukaryota; kingdom Viridiplantae; phylum Streptophyta; class Magnoliopsida; order Malvales; family Malvaceae; genus Firmiana; species Firmiana major. The sequence goes on along the minus strand of CM065902.1, from coordinate 7,622,000 downwards.
CTGGTTTATGAGAGATCGATCTCCTGGGATTTCTTGGATGAGAGATCGATCTCATAAAAACATGAGATCGATCTGCTAAGCTTTGAACCTATACAAAGGTATTGAGGAAGAGTGAGATCGATCTATAAGGGTTATGAGATCGATCTGCCTAATACTGGAGTTGAGGAGATCGATCTGATCTAGGAAGAGATCGATCTCCCTTAAAGCAAAGACAGTAGATCGATCTGTAAGATCGATCTACATTCAAACAGAGAGCTTATGAGATCGATCTGGTAAGGAAGAGATCGATCTTCTCAAAGTCAGAGAGCTAAGGAGATCGATCTGGGTTATTGAGAGATCGATCTCCCCACTATGAGAATGCATGGCAGATCGATCTGTAGATCGATCTTGCCTCAAACAGAGAGATTGGAAGATCAATCTGCCTATTCGACAGATCGATCTCCCCTAACATTTTCAAATTAAGAGATCGATCTGCTCATATATGAGATCGATCTCCTTGTGTTATTTTGCTTTGATCTTGCAGGATTTATAACTAAGAGATCGATCTGGTCAAGATGACAGATCGATCTGGCATTCTACTGGAGATACCCAACGGCTAGTTCTGCAAAAATCTCAACAGGAAAAATAGCATTTAATGCTCCAACTACCAATCCTTCAGTATTTAACCAAGCATTGAAGACAATGAGAATAGAGACACATTTGCTGCATATTTCTTACATTCTCAAGAGTTTAATACTTTCATTCCTTGTGTCTTCATTCCTCATTTATTGAGTTTGTTGTATAAGCTTAAGTGCAAAAGCTGTAATTGTCCTACCCACATTAAAAGCTTGATTTTGTATTCATCCTTACCTTAAGAGAGAAGAGGATTGTTCCTCAGTGAGATAAAAATTGTAAAAGGGTGAATACATCTTTGTATTGCAAAGGGTAGAGAGGTTATTTCTTAACCTGAAAAAGGAACATTGTAACTTCTGTTGAAGGAGAGAAAGAAAGCACTTGACAAGAAGGTCAAGGAGAGAGGACGTAGGCAAGAGATTGGCCGAACCTCTATAAACGATTGTGTTTGTTTCTCTCTTCCCTATCTTGCATTAAATTGTTTAATTTCATTGTATTGCTCATTATCATTTGCTGATTAAATTAGGATTAATTTAAAATTTGTCATTAACGTTAAAAAATCGATTCACCCCCCCTCTCGGTAGAGCCAATAATTGGTATCAGAGCTAGGACTCTTTAATCACATAGGAATAACTTCCTAAGAGTTAGAAACGATCAAATGGCTCATAACAATGTAGCAACTAGTTTGGTAGGAGAGGGGCACTCTACGGTTAGACCTCCTATGTTCAATGGAGAACATTATGCTTATTGGAAGACTAGGATGATGTTATTCATTCAAGCAAATGATTATGAGGTGTGGAGGATTATAATTAAAGGACCTCAAATCCCTACAAAGAGAATAGAAGGAAGAGATATCCCTAAAGAAGAAGATGAATGAGATTCAAATGATATTAAATGTGCTCAGCTAAATGCTAAGGCTATGCACACATTATTTTGTGCCTTAGGTCCAAATGAATACAATAGAGTCTCCGGTTGTGACAATGCCAAACAAATTTGGGACAAATTGGCAATAACTCATGAGGATACAACCCAAGTGAAGGAGACTAAGGTAGGAATGCTCACACATGACTATGAACTTTTTAGGATAAAGGAAGGAGAATCAATTAGTGATATGTTCACTAGATTCACGGATGTAATTAATGGATTAAAGTCCTTAGGAAAAATATACTCTAATATTGAAATGGTCAAGAAAATATTAAATTGCTTACCTAAATCATGGGAAGCTAAAGTGACTGCAATTGAGGAATCTAAGGATCCTCACACATTGTCTTTAGATGAATTAATAGGATCACTACTCACTTATGAGATGAAGTTGAGAAGAAATGAAGAGCCACCCAAGAGAGTGGGAGTTGCTCTAAAATCTACTGCTCAAGAGGAGATTAAGAATGAAAGTGGTAGTGAAGAGGATCTTGAGATGGCAATGTTTGCCAAAAGATTTAACAAGTTCATGAGAATGAGAGCTAGTGGTAGTAATAGGAGAAACAATAAGAGAGATCAAGAAGAGGTAGGAAGAAAAGATACAATTGTGTGCTATGAATGTAAAAAACTAGGACACATAAAATTTAACTGCCCTCTTCTTAAAAGGTCCAATGATAGGTTCTACAAAAAGAAGGCAATGGTGGCAACATGGAGCGATAGTGACTGCTCCGATGATGACTCAAATGAGGACATTGCCAACTTGTGCTTCATGGCAATTGAGGATGAAAATGTAACTTCAAACCTCAATGAATATTCTTTTGATGAATTGCAAGATGCATTTGATGATCTTGCATTGGAATATGAATGCATGAGCATGAAATATAAGAAAATAATATCTAAATTGAAGAAAGAAAATGAGTTAATTCTAGAGGACAAATTAGAATGTGAAAAGAAACTAGAAATTACTAATCTTGAAATTTGTGATCTAAAAGAGAAGAATAGTAATTTACATAATTCCTTTAATAAGTTTTATATGGGGCAACAAAAGCTAGATAACATGCTAGAAACCCAAAGGACATTCTTTGATAAAAATGGGTTAGGATATAATGGAGAAAGTAGAGAGACTCATCTCAAGAGCTTCATTGCTAGAAAGAGTTTGCATAAACCTTCAATTATTTGCTCATATTGTGATAGAAAGGGACATGCATCACATAATTGCAATATGAAGATGACCACTCTTAAAGGAAAAATAGTAAAAAGGATATGGATTCCAAAAGAAGTAATTCACTCAAAGGATGTTAATGCATTAGCAAAATGGATCCCAAAGGGATTAAGAATTGCATTCACTAACCTCAAAGGACCCAAGAGAATTTGGGTACCTAAGACTTGAGTTTGAATCTTTTTATAGGTGATTGAGCATGGCCACAAAGCTAAAACAAAGGAAGCATGGTACTTGGATAGTAGATGCTCAAGGCACATGACGGGAGATAGAAGCCACTTCAACTCTTTTAAATCAAAGGTTGGTGGAGAAGTCACATTTGGGAACAACTCCAAAGGCCAAGTTGAAGGAAGTGGCTCAATAGGTAATGACACTTTTTCATTAGAAAAAGTATTGCTTGTTAGGGGTCTAAAGCATAACTTACTAAGCATAAGTCAACTTTGTGACAAAGGTTACAAAGTAACTTTTGATTGTATGAAATGTCATGTTATAGATCCTAAGACAAATAGAGTTCTTTTCTTAGGCCATAGACAAGGTAATATATACATTGTCTATCTTAATGAACTTAAGAATGAAAACATATGCCTAATGGTAGATAATAAAAAGGAATCTTGGTTATGGCATAGAAGACTAGGCCATGCTAGCATGCATGTACTTTCTAAGTTAGCTAGAAAGGATCTAGTTATAGGATTGCATAAAATGTCCTTTGATTATGAAAAAATATGTGAAGCATGTGTTAAAGGAAAACATAAAAGGACAACATTTAAGCCAAAGAATAGTGTATCCACCTCTAGGCCTCTTCAATTACTTCACCTAGATTTATTTGGACCAACTAGAACAACAAGCCTTGGTGGGAAACACTATGGATTTGTAATAGTTGATGATTACACTAGGTTCACTTGGGTGTTCTTTTTGAGAGTAAAAAATGAAGCCTTAGAAAAATTCATAGTCTATACAAAAGTGACTCAAAATGAAAATGGATACACAATAACTAGTATTAGAAGTGATCATGGCAAGGAATTTGAAAATATAAGATTTAATGAGTATTGCAATGATCAAGGAATTAGCCATAATTTTTCAGCCCTTAGGACACCACAACAAAATGGTGTAGTTGAGAGAAGAAATAGAACATTGGAAGAAATGGCTAGAACCATGTTGTGTGAGAATAATTTACCAAAGTATTTTTGGGCTAAAGCTATAAACACATCTTACTATATAATTAATAGAGCTATGATTAGACCCATGCTAAAGAAAACTCCTTATGAGCTTTACAAAGGGAAGAAGCCTAACATTAGCTACTTCTATCATTTTGACTGCAAATGTTTTGTCTTAAATAATGGTAAAGATAATTTAGAAAAATTTGATGCTAAGAGTGATGAGGGAATTTTTCTGGGATATTAGTTGAATTCAAAGGCTTATAGAGTCTATAACAAAAGAACATTGATGGTTGAAGAATCAATTCATGTGATATTTGATGAGTCAAATGATGTATCTAAAGATTCAACCAATGATGAGGATGTTGAAATATTTGATGAAAACTTGGAGGAAATTTCAAACTTAGAAGATGATTTATTAGATAAACTAGACTTAAATAAAGAAGATGAAGAAGAAATAGGGATATTAGAGAGAGAGTCTAGAGCACTAAGAGAGTTAGGATATGTAAAAGATTGTGAAATAGTAGGAGATCCAACTCTTGGAGTTAGAACTAGATCATCTCTAAAGAATATGTGTCAATATATAGCCTTTGTATCTCAAATAGAGCCTAGGAATGTCAATGAAGCCTTAGATGACAATAATTGGTTCCTAGCAATACAAGAAGAATTAAATCAATTTGAGAGAAGCAACGTATGGAAACTAGTTCCTAGGCCTAGTGATCACTCTATAATTGGAACTAAATGGATATTCAAGAACAAGATGGATGAAAATAGTGTGATCATAAGAAACAAGGCTAGGTTAGTTGCACAAGGTTATAGACAAGAAGAAGGTATAGACTATGATGAAACCTATGCACTGGTAGCTAGACTAGAGGCAATAAGAATGTTACTTGCCTTTGCATGTTATAAAAACTTCAAATTATATCAAATGGATGTAAAGAGTGCATTCTTAAATGGTTTCATTAATGAAGAAGTCTATGTTGAACAACCTCCCGGCTTTGAAAATCATGAATTTCCTTAACATGTTTTCAAATTATCTAAGGCACTCTATGGCTTAAAACAAGCTCCTAGAGCTTGGTATGAAAGGTTGTCAAAATTCTTGATAGAAAAGGGATTTTCAAGAGGAAAAGTGGATACCACTTTATTCATTAAAAATAAAAATAAGGATTTACTAGTTGTACAAGTGTATGTAGATGATATTATCTTTGGATCAACTAATGAATCTTTATGCCAAGAATTTGCTAAGATCATGCAAGGAGAATTTGAAATGAGCATGATGGGAGAACTCACCTTCTTCTTGGGACTTCAAGTGAAGCAAACAAAAGATGGAACCTTCATCAATCAAGCAAAGTATACAAAAGATTTGCTCAAGCAATTTGGAATGGACAATTGCAAACCTCAAGCAACTCCAATGGGCACCAACATCAAGCTTGATAAAGATGAAAGTGGTAAATGTGTAGACACTAAACTCTATAGGTCTATGATTGGCTCATTGCTCTATTTAACTGCAAGTAGACCATATATTTTGTTTAGTGTATGCCTTTGTGCTAGATTTCAATCCTCTCCTAGGGAATCACACTTATTAGCAACTAAAAGGATCTTTAGATACCTTAAGGACACTCCCTCTCTAGGACTTTGGTACCCCAAGGACTCCACCTTTACACTACATGCATTTTCAGATGCAGATTTTGGGGGGTGCAAAATAGATAGGAAAAGTACTTCAGGTACTTGCCAATTCTTAGGGAATAGATTAATCTCTTGGTTCTCTAAGAAACAAAACAGTGTGGCTCAGTCCACAACTGAAGCTGAATACATAGCAGCAGGTAGTTGTAGTGCTCAAGTGTTGTGGATAAAACAACAAATGAAAGACTATGGTATTGACATGAAACAAGTTTCTATTAAATGTGACAATATCAGTGCTATCAACCTATCTAAAAATCCTATTCAATACTCTAGAACCAAGCACATTGAGATTATGCATCATTTCCTTAGAGACCATATTCAAAAGGGGATATAATTCTAGAGTATATTGACACTCTACATCAAATAGCTGATATATTCACCAAACCTCTTGATAGAGATAGGTTTTGTATCCTTAGAAGTGAATTAGGACTCATGAATATCCCTTAAGATGTATATGCTTCAAAATCTTGGTTTTAAGTTTGTTTTAAAAGAGTTTTTCAAGGATTTTTCTAGGCAACAAGTATGAGAGATCGATCTCCTATCAATATAGATCGATCTCCATACTTCCAACAAGCCTAAAGTATTAAGGTTAAGCTAGGCAGATCGATCTTCTATCCATAAGATCGATCTCCTTAAGCCTCTGTTAAATAGCAGATCGATCTGCGCATACGACAGATCGATCTCTTCAAGCCTCTGTATTCTGAAGATCGATCTATGCATTCGACAGATCGATCTCCCTAAGCCTCTGTCAAACAGCAGATCGATCTGTGCATACGACAGATCGATCTCCTTAAGCTTCTGTGTTCTGCAGATCGATCTTATGGAACCACAGATCGATCTCTTCGGGCTTCTGGAAATGACAGATCGATCTGTCGTCTCGACAGATCGATCTCCTGTGCCCTGGACTATAAAAACTGGCAAAAAATCTCCAAATTTGAAATCCCCAAAACCTTAAATCCCTAACTTCCCTCGCACTTGCTCTCTCGATTCCTCCTCAGATCGATCTCGGTACGGTCTTCGTCGCATCTCTCCTTCGTTTACTAGTATAGTAACCCACATTCCTTATTGTTTTCTCAAAAATTTCTTAAGATTTGTGTTAAATTTCACTCTAGGGCAAATCTAGTCACTGTTCCATTGATTTTTGTTTGTGAACCTGTCTTAGAGTAATTCCCATGTCTAAAACCATGCCTAGACTTAAGAGAGCAGGCCAAAAACCTCTCCGATCTAATGTAGAACAAGGGTCATCTTCCCAATCCATTCCTCCCTCTTCAGTCGCTACCTTCAACAGGTGTTTTAAAACACCTGCGAAAAGGAAGCGATATGAAAAATATTTTTCCACCATGCCAATTAAACATTGGCGAACAATCGATTTCTCCTTCTTAAACCGCATCGATTTTCCCTATCTATCCAAATTTGAAGAATTTGGTTGGATGTCGTTCCTAAAAATCAATACTCCCGTACCTCCAAACATCGTTCGAGCATTCTTTTCCAATGCCGAACTCACCTATGATCCTAACGACACTTGTAAAATTCTGGGATTTACCATGTATGTCATGGGTAAATCCATTGCAATAGACACTGAAGTCCTAACCCACGCTTTCAACATACGCGATGAAGGCTTGACAAACGAAGATGAGGAAGTCCCTTTGGAGTTTGATATTCCCGGGGATAAGGCGAGTGACCTCCCAATGCACCCACGGTTACTCCACCTCATCATATCTTGGAACCTTCGTCCATTCGGTACCCGTCACTCCACCGTTAGGCGGTTAGATAGGTTCTGGATTCACCACATTCACTCCACCAGTCAAAAACCGAACCTCGTCCACTTTATCTATCAAGACTGGTTGAAGATTGTACGCGGCCAAGCCACAACGATAGTGTTTCTACAACCATTGGCGTACTTTCTCCAACGACTCGGAGTGGACAGCAGCTGCGAAACGTGTGAAATGCCCTCTCCAAAGAGCGTCCTCAACATCGGGTCACTCCACCACATGGGCTACTACAAGGACTTCCGGGGCGACTGGAAGAAAAAGAGGGAACAACAGTCTGCTTCAGCTATGGAGGAAGATCCCTCCGATGAGCCTATGGATTCACCTGCTGCACCAACTGCTGGTCCATCGTCCTCGACTCCTCAGCCCACTGCACCTGCTTCCTCAACCGCTGACATGGAGTCCATTGTGACAATGTTGAGTGCACTGAACAGAAAGATCGATGAAGGCTTTGCAAACCTTCATGCAACCCAGCAGCGGATGTTCGAGGAGCTGAACCGCAAAGTGGATGAAGGCTTTGCAAATCTTCATGAGACTCAGGAGGCGATGTTTGATGAGCTTCAAGACACTCGCACTCACGTTGAGGATCTCATGGATCGATTTCCTCCTCCACCATAGGACTTATTTGCTAGATCTAGTTTTGTTATATGTTTTCATTACTCGTTGTTGTTTGAACTGAATTTGCTTGAATGATCTACCCTCTGTGTTATTGAATGAGTTTTTAATGAAATGTTAATTTGAAATGACAGGAGTATTGTTTAGATTTCCTTCTTGCCATTGATATGACAAAAAAGGGGAGAAGAAATAATGTTAAGAACACATGCGTTGGTTAAAGCATGTTTAAATGACTTTAAGAATCATATCTAATGGTTTAAAAGGAATGATTAAAATGAGGGGGAGTTAAGAAAGTTTAGAGATCTAAAGCCAAAAGTAAGGGGGAGTTTACAAAAAGGGGGAGTTTGTGCAAACTGAAAATAGGCAACTAAACATGTTTATTGAATAGGTTTTGTCATATCAAAAAGGGGGAGATTGTTGAGTTAATGTATTTTGAAATGACAAAATAAGTAAATTCAATAATATAAAAATGATATAAAAACATGTTTAGAGGTTATCAGTACCAGAACTTGAGTTTCTGTAGATGAGAGATAGATCTGGGTTATGAGAGATCGATCTCTTGGGATTTCTTGGATGAGAGATCGATCTCATAAAGACATGAGATCGATCTGCTAAGCTTTGAACCTATACAAAGGTATTGAGGAAGATTGAGATCGATCTATAAGGGTTATGAGATCGATCTGCCTAATACTGGAGTTGAGGAGATCGATCTGATCTAGGAAGAGATCGATCTCCCTTAAAGCAAAGACAGTAGATCGATCTACACTCAAACAGAGAGCTTATGAGATCGATCTGGTAAGGAAGAGATCGATCTTCTCAAAGTCAAAGAGCTAAGGAGATCGATCTGGGTTATTGAGAGATCGATCTCCCCACTACGAGAATGCAGATCGATCTGCCTCAAACAGAGAGATTGGAAGATCGATCTGCCTATTCGACAGATCGATCTCCCCTAACATTTTCAAATTAAGAGATCGATCTGCTCATATATGAGATCGATCTCCTTGTGTTATTTTGCTTTGATCTTGCAGGATTTATAACTAAGAGATCGATCTGGTCAAGATGGCAGATCGATCTGGCATTCTACTGGAGGTACCCAACGGCTAGTTCTGCAAAAATCTCAACGGGAAAAATAGCATTTAATGCTCCAACAACCAATCCTTCAGTATTTAACCAAGCATTGAAGACAATGAGAATAGAGACACATTTGCTGCACATTTCTTACATTCTCAAGAGTTTAATACTTTCATTCCTTGTGTATTCCTCATTTATTGAGTTTGTTGTATAAGCTTAAGTGCAAAAGCTGTAATTGTCCTACCCACATTAAAAGCTTGATTTTGTATTCATCCTTACCTTAAGAGAGAAGAGGATTGTTCCTCAGTGAGATAAAAATTGTAAAAGGGTGAATACATCTTTGTATTGCAAAGGGTAGAGAGGTTATTCCTTAACCTGAAAAAGGAACATTGTAACTTCTGTTGAAGGAGAGAAAGAAAGCACTTGACAAGAAGGTCAAGGAGAGAGGACGTAGGCTAGAGATTGGTCGAACCTCTATAAACGATTGTGTTTGTTTCTCTCTTCCCTATCTTGTATTAAATTGTTTAATTTCATTGTATTGCTCATTATCATTTGCTGATTAAATTAGGATTAATTTAAAATTTGCCATTAACGTTAGAAAATCGATTCACCCCCCCTCTCGGTAGAGCCAACAAGCTCTTTCCACCAACCTATGCCGCGTACGTGGCAGGTATCGTCTGTAGATCACTGCAAATAATCTGAAAGGTAGAGGGGTGAGCTTTCGAGAAAAAGCCCAGTAAGAAATGCATTTAAAATGATCATAGCGTTTAAAACATACATAGTACATAATAATACGAAAAATAGGCATTTCTTTACAAATATTACATCCCTTTCAAACACATATCACGGAAAACGTATTTAACAGAAACATGGTTTCGAAAATAAGAGAACCTTAGCAGACCAATCAGAATCTTTCATGATATACAAAACTTCAAAAGCATTGTTGAGTATAAAACATATTTTGAAACATCAACATCTTAAAACAAAGATCACGTCAAATGGAAATCAGAACCTTTCAAATCATACAGAACTTCAAAAGTATTGTTGAGTAAATCACATATCAAATAATCAAATCTTAAAACAGAATTCGTTTTGGATGGAGATTAGGCTAGCTCATGTAATTGTCATGCGGAAATAACATATTCATCATCCGTAGAGGAAAAATCATAAACATAGCCATTTTCGCTACCTCACCCCACTTAAGAGGTCTTTCTGGTTAGTTGGTGTTTTTTTCGCTACCTCACCCCACTTAAGAGATCTTTCTGGTTAGCTGGCATTTTCGCTACCTCACCCCACTTAAGAGGTCTTTCTGGTTAGCTGGCTTTTTCGCTACCTCACCCCACTTAAGAGGTCTTTCTGGTTAGTCTCATCTCAGGTGGCAAACATATACGCCACGAAGGCGAGCATGACAATTATGCATTGACCATGTGGCACTTTGCATCTATAGGATCCAAGAGGTGGCCCCCACAGTCACACAGACTTGTGTGGCACTTTGCTCCCACAGAACCCCACGATCGCATATCATTAAACATTGTCTTTGTCTCAAAATAGAGTTTTTAAAATCTTGCTTGGGCTTCATAAGCCTTGTGAGGGCCTGGGCCTTTTGACTACCTCACCCCACTTAAGAGGTCTTTCTGGCTAGTCTTATCCCAAGTGGGCCTCACTCACATATTTAAAATTCATAAACTGAATTTCAAATCAACTCTCTTTTGCGGTTGAAAACTCTTTCATAAAACAGAGAAACTGTACTCATATAACAGATTCCATTTCTCGCAAAACATGTAACAAGTTCATGCATAAGTCAAAATCATATCATTTCGTTTAAGAAACAAAATCAGAAAACATGCTCACAGATTTGAAGACATGCCCAAAGCTCATGTATTTAAATTCATAAATTTTTCTTTCTATTTTAGAAACATGACAAGATAAAGCTGGGGCTCAATAAAAGTTAGGCTTGGTTTTGTTTAAATGTTAACTTGGACTAAAGAACGAACGCTTGGTATAAATTCTAATCATTTACTAAAATATTGCGTAACTCAAATATTTTCATAAATCCAAGTTTGAGGGAAATGGGGAGACTATTACCATTTTAAATTGCACCCCTTACCTTGATTTATCTGGAGCTCAAGGTTCAAGTAGTGACACCTCTAAGTGTCTCCCTTTTTTCCTTCTACGGCTTTTCTACACCGAATTTAGTATTCTTAGTATCCTTTTTTAAATCGAATAGCTTAAAATACTACAAAATCGAAATCTTATTAGCCTAAGGGAAATACTTTCGAAATTTAAATTCTAGCTCCTTAAGTTCGTATTAAACTATACATATCAACATTTGGAGCTCATCAATTTCCTGTTTTCTCCCGACTACTTGTAGAAATTTTTTTCCACTACAAACTTCATCATTACATTGATAAAATAAATAACCCCTGTGCTATTTCTTTGTGTGTGTCTACAATTGTACCAATATAATAGGACATTTAATATTCATAAGCTCATATGCTAATACACACACATGTATATAACTGTATAATTATACATTTTATCCATTTCATCATCTCATTTCATTTTCATCTTCAATATTCAATCCCATTTCTTGATAATCCTACTCATAATATTTAATTTCCTTGCCTAATTCTCAAAATCTCCAATTGTCTAATTAATCCTAGTTTCCAAATTTCTTCACAACCAAAATTTAAACTAATTCATACAACAATCATGCTTTCATAATGAAATTTACACAGAAATCAACTAGCTAAACCTTAAATTTTTTACATAGAAGTCACTGTGCAAAAATGGGGAAATATATCAACTGGGTATTTTTTTTCAGTATATATTTTTTTTGAAACTGTAGTGTCGGAACAGGCTGGCCGGACGAGGTAGGACAGGCAAAGGGGGTTGTCGAGGCTCGGGTTCTGTGGAAGGTCGACGTTTATCTTCTCCGGTTGCTGTAGAACGAGAAACAGAGGAAAACTCCTCTGTTTCGGTTTTCGGCTTTAGGCAAGGGAAGAGGAAAGACGTGAGGGGGAGGACGGGACGCGTTGTCGTCGGGCTCGCAAGCTAGAGGGATGGCCGACGTCTTCGCCGATGATTGGTTTGCGGTACAAGTTAAAAAGGGGGTTCGGGTTTTCGGGCGAAGCAGAGGGAAAGAAGAGAAAGAGGGGGCCGGGTCTGTGTTCGGGTCGTCGATTTTTGGGTCTCGGTCGATCGGCAAGCTCGGTGGTGATCGACAGGGGAGGAATCAGGAGGATGATCGGAGAACAGAGAAAGAGATAAGAGGGGAAGGGGGGTTTTCTTGAATGGGATCGTGCTACAGGATCACGCGATCCCCCTTTTTTTTAATTCCGTTTTCTTTTTTTTCTTTCTGTTTCGTTTCTTTCTTCCTCTCTTTTTTTTGTTTTGTTTTTTTGTTTTATTTATTTATTTATTTATTTATTTTATGTATCTATATATTTTATATTTATGTATATATATATATTTATTTATTTATTTCTTTTATTTTACATTTTCAATTTAACAAATATATATATATATATACACATATTTTCTTATAATATTTTTCCATTTAATTTTATTGTTTAATTAAATACAAAAAATTTGCGGTGTTTACATTGTCCCCACCTTTAAAGAATTTGGTCCTCCAAATTCATCTTGGTCTTTCAGAACAGTTGAGAGTACTTCTAGACGTTGTCAAGTTTCTCGGGCGGTGAGGTATTTTGAAATACTTTTATTGGCCTTCAGACTTGATCACGTAGACCGATTATGGATATAAGTATTCAAGGTTCAATTTCAATAAGAAAATAAGATACCAAACTTATCACAATTTCACATTTATCCTTAGTGAGAACTATTCTTAATTCATATCACTTGATCCGAATCACTTCACATACCAAAGATTTTCATACCTTGCATACATCTCTTATTCCAATATGACTCGTATATTCAAGATTTATCTCATTTCAAACCTTGTCTCATTTCGTACATCAACTATAGCAAAACTCTTTCCTTATTCCAATTAAGTCTCACATTCGAAACATAAGAATATAAAAAAAAATTACAATCCTTAGATTCAATACGTAATTCATATTCTAAAGTTTCCTTATATCTCAAAACTCTGAATCTTCATAATAGTTCGGATCTTTTCCATTGATATATAACCTCTGTTTGGAAAATCCTACTTGCACCCATTCTTAATACATTGTGACCTAAGAGACTCTGGGTCTCCTTAAAAATTAACACCAGTACACTCCAAAGTGGGTCACTCGGTCTGAAAATCTCCCCTTCATATAGTTCTTATAATTGCTCTTTCAGCATTTCTAATCCAAGCAAAGTCACTCAGTACAGTGGTTTGAGTAATTGATTCGATATCACGTGCTAAATCAATTCTAGAACTTCTCTTTTCAATTTAGTGGTAACTTTGATAAATCATTCGATTATGTGTCAGAAAACTTTCTCTGTTTACAGGGATGTTTCTATACTCCAAACACGCCCTATCTTTATCAATCATGTAAGCAGTGTGACCTTTAGAGTCTTATTTATACCGTTAGTTCCCTGATTCATTCTTCCAGCATGGTGACTGTACTCTTTCATTGTCACTATTTCCTTTGTAGATCTCTTTTTCGTCATTCTCTTTATCCTTCCCTTATCTTAGTGACTTTAGAAATGTACAATTCATATCATCGTAATTGCGCCTTGTACACTGCTTCTTCAAAATAATTTCAAATAGAGTCATCTTAGCTTGACTAAAGATCCCAATATCTCCTATGAGTTTTCTAAACTTCCTTTATCTAACAGTTCTTGCAACTCCTTTTTCAATTCCTCAAGATCCATAAAGTCCATCCGGTATGGAGACTTCGAGATAGGCTACGCATCTGGAGCCAAATCTATAGTGAACTCCACTTCTTTCTCCTGAAGTAGTCCTGGTAGTTCACCAAGAAATACGTCTGTGAATTCGCATACCACTGATATGTCCTGAATACTTGGACGTTCCCGACTAGTATCAGAGATGAATGCAACATAACCTTCACATTAACACATACATCAGAAATTTTCATCAACAGTCAAAATCATGCATTTTATTCCTTAACTGCAAAGCATACATCAAACTTATCAGGTAGAAGGAAGGTTACAGTCATGGTGTAACAATCTAGACTTACGCGATTGGTGGCTAGCTAATCCATACCTAAAATTACATCGAAACCATATATGTTCAGTAAGATTAAATCTGCTAACGTTACCCTATCTCCTATCTTAATTTCACAATTCCTACACACCATATCAGTCCTTTGAGATGCATACAGGGGTGTGGTAACGTGTATCATGAAATCTAGAGGCTCAGGTTCCACAGGTAATTTACATGTAAAATAGGGTGATATAAAAGAGTGCATAGAACCTGAATCAAATAGTACATGTGCCTCATGATTACAAATTAAAAGTTTACCATGAATAGTCTCAGTGGAAGCATCAACAGTCTCTCTATCCAAGGCAAAGACTCTCTCATGAGTGACAGGCTTCTTGCGTTTCTCTGCTGCGGTAGCTCGTCTCTGTGGAATTTGTCTCTGGGGAGCTTACCTCTCAGGTTGTCGTGGTTGCTCTGGGTGCTGTGGAGTATTGCTCTGTGAGCAATCGCTACTCAACTGTCCCTTCTGTCCATACCCATAACATACACTTGTGGCCATATAACAAACACCTCCATGGGATTTTTCGCAATCTTTACACAACCTCCAATACTGTTATGGGCTCTGGCAATCTAGGAATCAGGTACAAGAACCGTGGGTCAATCAACCCTAGTTCGAGACTTATCTATCATTTGCCTCTTGGGTTGGCCCCTCCGATAATCCTGTCTCACAAATTTCGTCCTCCTACCCATATCCTTGCTCTTTTCCTTAGAGCCATATTTTGTCTGTGTAACATTTAGACCCCTCTCAATCATCTGTATTCTACCCAGGGCATCCTTGAACTCGGTAATCCATAGCCCTAATAGTCGGTCTCTGATGGTTGGCCTTAACCCGGTTAGAAATCTCTCAGTACGACGCTTTTCATTCAGGAACATCTCAGGGTCATACCTCATCAGCATAGTAAACTTACTCTCATAATCATCCACGGTCATACTACCCGGTACCAAATTCAAAAAGTCTATCCGTAACTTCTGCTGGGTAGCTCGTGGAACATACTGATCTCTGAAGACTGTCAAGAATGCATCCCAACTAATCACTGGATGCTGAGCATTCAGAAGGACCTTGGTGGATCCCCACCAATATTTCGCTTGGCCCTTCAGCATGTACGTGGCCATAGAGACATTCTCTACATCAGAACACCCCAGATAATTAAAGATCTTTTCGAGGTCTACTAGCCACTCTTCAGCCTCTATTGGGTTCTTAACTCCCCTGAATGTTGGAGGCTTCATCTTTAGGAAATCTCTCATTCTACCAATATTCCTCTCCTCTGTCTGAGTCTGTATGGGTGGCTGAGGTGCCAAATGTACCGGGGGAACTTGTGGAGGAGGAGGTGGTGCTTGTGGAGGAGTTGGCACCGAAGTAGGAATTGGTGTTGTACAAGCTGAATCAGAAGCATTTGCCCCTAAGTGTTAGGCAACCACGGCAGCTATCGATTCCAGTCCTCGCTCGAGACGTTGCTCCAACTGCTGTTCAAACTGAGCCATATGAGTATTGGGGCTCTCTGGCTGCGGTGCAGGAGGTGGAGGTGGCTGAGCTTGCCTCCGTGGGCATCCTCATCTTCCTCTCATTATACACGTGATCTACTACCTGCGCGTAAACCAAAGATCAAATCTTAACTTCTTTAGGTATACATTGCCTACAACCAGACAAGCACGAACATTTCGGATGTAATTTTATCCTTATTAACTACACTGACAGTACTAGACAACTTTTGCTCTGATACCAGTTAAACTGTAATGACCCTTGACCTTGAAAATTTGAAGAAATTTTTTTTTGAAGTTTTAAATTCTTACTTATTCCTTCATTCACTTAGACTGCATTCATGTTCAGTGCCATTTCTTTTATCTTACCTATTCACCGATAATTATACTTAAATTAAATTTTACATCTAAATGGCCGATAGAAATTTCGGCAGCATAATGGCTTATATATAAGCCTACCCACCTGCAAATCAAACGCTTTAACAATCCTAGATATCCACAACTATCAAACATGCTCCCCAAATTCGCATCATCAAGCCAACATGTATCCGTTCCAACTAAGATTAGTACTCTACGATTAATTCTCAAAAGAGGTATTTTTTACGTTTGTTTTCTTACAAATTACATCGCAATAAAATATTTTCACTATATGTATGTGCTTACAAAATGTGTCTGCTAAAGGAATGCATTTGTATACCTCTGCGTGTACAAAAAGTAGCCTAGGGTAGCTCTTTCCATCAGCCTACGTCGCGTACGCGGTAGGTATCGTCTGTAGATCACTACAAATAATCTGAAAGGTAGAGGGGTGAGCTTTAGGGAAAAAGTCCAGTAAGAAATGCATTTAAAATGATCATAGCGTTTAAAACATACATAGTACATAATAATACGAAAATGAGGCATTTCTTTACAAATATTACATCCATTTCAAACACATATCACGGAGAACGCATTTAACAGAAACATGGTTTCGAAAATAAGAGAGCCTTAGCAGACCGATCAGAATCTTTCATGATATACAAAACTTCAAAAGCATTGTTGAGTATAAAACATATTTTGAAACATCAACATCTTAAAACAAAGATCACATCAGATGGAAATCAGAACCTTTCAAATCATACAGAACTTTAAAAGTATTGTTGAGTAAATCACATATCAAATAATCAAATCTTAAAACAGAATTCGTTTTGGATGGAGACTAGACTAGCTCATGTAATTGTCATGCGGAAATAACATATTCATCCTCCGTAGAGGAAAAATCATAAACATAGCCATTTTCGCTACCTCACCCCACTTAAGAGGTCTTTCTAGTTAGCTGGTGTTTTTTCGCTACCTCACCCCACTTAAGAGGTAATTCTGGTTCGCTAGCCTTTTCGCTACCTCACCCCACTTAAAAGGTCTTTCTGGTTAGCTGGCCTTTTTGGCTACCTCACCCCACTTAAGAGGTCTTTCTGGTTAGCCTCATCTCAGGTGGCAAACATATACGCCACGAAGGCGAGCATGACAATTATGCATTGACCGTGTGACACTTTGCATCCATAGGACCCAAGAGGTGGCCCCCACAGTCACACAGACTTGTGTGACACTTTGCTCTCACAAAACCCCACGATCGCATATCATTAAATATTGCCTTTGTCTCAAGACAGAGTTTTTAAAATATTGTTTGGGCTTCATAAGCCTTGTGAAGGCCTGGGCCTTTTGACTACCTCATCCCACTTAAGAGGTCTTTCTGGCTAGTCTCATCTCAAGTGGCCCCCACTCACATATTTAAAATTCATAAACTGAATTTCAAATCAACTCTCTTTTGCGGTTGAAAACTCTTTCATAAAATAGAGAAACTGTACTCATATAACAATTCCATTTCTCGCAAAACATGTAACAAGTTCATGCATAAGTCAAAATCATATCATTTCGTTTAAGAAACAAAATCAGAAAACATGCTCACAGATTTGAAGACATGTCCAAAGCTCATGTATTTAAATTCATAAATCTTTCTTTCCGTTTTAGAAACATGACAAGATAAAGCTGGGCCTCAATAAAAGTTAAGCTATTCGATTTAAAAAAGGATACTAAGAATACCAAATTCGGTGTAGGAAAACCATAGAAGGAAAAGAGGGAGACACTTGGAGGCATCACTACTTGAACCTTGAGCTCCAGATAAATCGAGGTAAAGGGTGTAACTTAAAATGGTAATAGTCTCCCCATTTCCCTCAAACTTGGATTTATGAAAATATTTGAGTTATGCAATATTTTAGTAAATGATTAGAATTTATATCAAGCGTCTGTTCTTTAGTCCAAGTTAACATTTAAACAAAACCAAAAGTTGAGAATACTGGCAAGACAAGATCAAAAATGAAGAGGAAAGAAGGAAGAAAGGAAGCCGAGAGTTGGAGTTCCTTTGGTTTGAGAATGAGAAAGATGGTGAATAGGACCATGGGGCAGTGAAGGCGCGAAAGAAAGAAGAAAGTTTTTTTTTTAAAAAAGAAGCCATTTGAAGAAGCAAAGAACACTGTCAAGAAAAGGAAAAATGTGGGATTGATTTCTCTTATATTTGAAGTTTTCGGTGAAGAGAAAACAATAGATAAACGTGAAAAGACTTGATCCAGCAGTTGCCCTTTTATCTCTTGTTTCATTACTGAACCTAGATATTTTTCTTGCTGAAATGCCGTGATGATGTTAGGACCGGAGACTCTCGGGTTGAAAGGGGAACCTGAGTTGAGGGTGCCTTGCAACAAGGAGAGTTTCTTTCGTTTCTTGCTCTCGATGGTCGAAACAAGGCATGATAGGAGAAGAAAGCCTCGGTAAGAAAGGTCGAACCGTGGGTGTGGATAGTGTTGGTGATTAACAAACCAAATGAGGTTACGGAGAGTTGACTAAAGTGAAAGCAGCAATAAGAGGTTTCCTTGGCAGCTGTAGCTCAAGCCTAGCTGAACCAAGGCATCTTCTTGGTGGGGAAGGATCTTTGCTGGTGCTTTGAAAAAGATCACAACAGCCAAGTACAGTGAAGATTGAGGTGTGTGGCTGGTTTTTTTTTTTTTTTTTTGTTTAGGGGATGCGGTTTGACACACCATAGAGCAACCGAGATCTTTCTATCAAGGGATCCCTCGGTTTTGAGCAACCACTGAAGGAGAAGGAAACCAAGATCTTGGGGACCACTGTTCGGTGAAAAATGGTTTTATATACATGCATAGGCGTATATGACTGCATGGTTAAGGAATTGTGAATGATTATAAGTTGTTTCAAATGTGGATGTTAGCTGCTCTTTTGGAGGGAACTAAAACAGCCAAGCACAATGGGAAAGAAAGGTTGCGCTTCGGAAAAAGAAATAAAAAAATAAACAGATTGGGACAAACCAACTGACTCTCAGAGCTGAAGTATAAAAGAACTTTTGTTTGTCCCCAAGGTAAGAAAAATTCTCGTGTGCTGCTAGAAATAAATATGTGTAATTTTCGTATATTTGTAAATATAAAATTTTAGATTGAATTCCCAGTTACCGAAATTATAGAAAAATCTATGCCGAATTTTAAGCCTAGTTGAATTGCCTAATTTTACCGATTGAATTTAGAAGGTTTGCTTAGGTACTACTATGACTTGAATTATGTTTAAAATCGAAAATCCTGAATTTTTAAATTTTGATATACTGTTTTATGAGATTTTATCCGAAAAAGGACTAGCAAGCCTATTTTGAACCGTTTCATGAAACAAATTGAATTTATATGTGATTTAAGGAAAATGATCTGTTTATAAAGAAATACTGATGTGATGTGCTTGAGCGTGTGTAGATCGTGTGTCGCACGGTTTGACTCGCACTGATGAGATATGCTTGAGCGCGTGCTGACTGTGTGTTGCACAGCTTGACTTGCAGTGATGAGATGTACTTGAGAGCGTGCAGATTGTGTGTCGCACGGTCCGACTCGCATTGATTTGAGACAAAGACGATAATTAAATCATGCTGCACTTTTATCTGTTCTGTATCTGTTTCTGTGGTACACGGAGTACGATGTACCATGCAGTGCACGCGTGTACGATTTACCGTGTTTCTGATTCTGATTCTGGTTTTCAGACATTCTGATCTATGAGCCGTTTGGGTAGCTGACCACTCCCATGGCAATTGATATCTTGACATACCTGGCCCATGATTGCACGGAGTCACCGACATTGGCCATAGTCATTCTGATATCTGATATAGCATGTCTGCCTTGTCTCGTCTATTTGAATTTCTGAAATTGATCATATGACTATGATTTGACTGTATGAAACTGTATTTTTCTATTTCATAAGGACACTGTGGGGGCCACCTCTTGAATTCTACGGGAGTAAAGTACTACACCGTCGTCACAATAAAACATAGTATAAAGTTTTGAAATTTAGTATTTTTGAATGGAAATCGTCTACTCTGCAGCCTTAGTTTTTTGAAATTTTGTGTTTACGGCAGTAAACTGATTACACTGTAAATGTTGATTTCCTACTCCGATGTGTACTGTGATTTTTGAAAACTATTTATTCTGCTAATTGAAGTTTTGAGATTTTTTTGTGTATTACCACAAAAAATTGTTTACACTACCAATGTTAGTTTTGTTTTCGATTTTCGATTTTGAAATTATTGAATTTGCCAATTTATTTGTATATTTTCATGAGAAATTCTTATATTGGCAAATGTATATATGTATATAGGTAGTGTATTTATCTACCTACCACTATATTTTTCTTACTGAGCATGTTGAGCTTATTCCTCTTATTTTCCTCTACAGAGCCCCATCAATAACTTGGACCGCTTCCATTAGTAGGGCGTTTCACACAGTTATGGTTTTGCAGAGTATCTTTATGCGTCGAAGGTATACCAAATTTTAAGCAATTCTTTTGTATCTAATATTTTTGCAAGTACAATAATGTATATGAGATGTGTCTGAGGAATGTGAATGACTATATTGTAAAGGAACGTTTAAGAAGATAAATCGAAAAGTACCCTTGGATTTTTATTTAAATTTGTTACTAAGAAATAAAAATAAAAATCAGACTGATTTACTGTTCTGACCTATTATCGACTTGTAACCCAACCAAATTGTGTGAAATTTAGGTCGTTACAAAAGTTTGTATCAGAACAAGATTGGCCTGATACGAGTCAATATTAAGAGTCAGAGAAATTTTGGAAAGTTCACATCCCCAACATTACTGTACATTGTTTAGATACAAACAGGTATACTTGACTGTGTTTTATTGAGAAATTGTGTTATTGAGTGAAGGAAAATCAATAGATATGGTTGGTAGGTATTATAACCATACTAATTGACGAAAAGGGACTGTTTCTCGAGGTCGTAGCAATAGGCCCGAGAGATATAGTGAATCCTCATCTGAATGTGTGCCCCACAGTTTAACCGAAAATTTTGAAGTCCACTTCGTAAGAATAGAGCGGGGCATGGAGACAATGATGAAATTGGTCAAGTGATAGCAGTACAATAATAATAATGATGATTAAGGTATGACTGTGACTTAGAGAAAGATTGAGACAGTTTCGAAAGATAGTACACTATCATTTACCATGGTAGGAATCCAGTTATAATGCAAACTGGATAAATGAATTGGAAAACTTACGTGGATCCTTAAGGTGTACAACTATAAAGTAGGTGGGTTTTGTAGTCGAACCTTGATAGAAGTCCCCTAAATCTAATCTGAGGACCCGATATTAGGGAATTATAAGGGATATATTTATGGATATCTTTAGATGGAATACATCTCGGATATGGTACAACGGTAATTACTAAATGAAATGTTTGAATTGGGCATAAGGTATAAGTTGTGGATGAATATGAATCAAATTTTATAGTTGTGGAAGAAGTATAATGCAGATACATTGAGTTATGAAATGAAGAAAGTTCAGAAACTCATAGGAGAGACCGGAATCCTTAATCGAGCTAGGTTAGCTCCATTTGATGTTATTACTTATGAGGAAGCAGAGCGCAAGACACAACTGTATGGATAAGACACAGCTGTGTGGGTATAAGATGCATATCTTCGAAGTACTAGAAAAGGGAAGCTAAAGAGTATGATTAAAAGAGATCATTTTACCAAAGACAATGAAGTAATGAAAAACTTAAGTTACTGTAACTGGAAGAATGAATTTCTGAACAAATTGTATGAATGAAATTTGAAGGTTTCACTGCTTACATGATTGATAAGGATAAAACGTGTTCGGAATAAAGAGATATTCCTGTAAACAGGGAGCTTTTTCGACATATATCCAAATAATCTAATAAAGCTACAACTAGATAGAAAGATAAAGTTTTGAATTGATTTAGTACTTGGTATCGAACTGATACTTAAACCACCATATGGAATGGCTTCGATTGAATTCGAAGAACTGAAGAAGAAATTATAGGAATTATATGATAAGAGGATTATCAGACCAAGTGATTCACTTTGGAGTGTACAGGCATTACTTGTCAAGGAGATCCAGAGTCTTTTGGGTCATGTTGTATCAAGAATGGGTGCCAATTGGATCCTACCAAAACAAAAGGTTATAGATCAGTGAGAAAGACTCAAAATTGTTAAAAAGATTCAAAGTTTTTGGGTATAAAGAGACTTTGGAATATGAAATACGTTTCGAATCTAAGGATTGTAATTTGAATGTGCTTATGTTTTGAATGTGAGGCTTAATTCGAATAAGGAAAACGTTTCGTTATAATTGATGTACAGAATGAGACAAGTTTTGAAGAGCGATAAATTTTGAATACAGGTTATGTTTGAATAAAAAATGTTTTCGATGTATGAATATTTTTGGGTATATGAAATGTTTCAGATTGAGTGATGTGAACAAAGAATGAGTTGTGAGTAAAGGATAAATGTGAAATTACGATAAATTTTATTATCCTATTCTCTATTGGGAATTGAACCTTGAACCCTTATATCCATGATTAGTTTACGTGGTTAGGTTTAATGGCTAATAAAGGTATTTCAAAATACCTCTCTGCCTGAAAAACTTGACAGCATCTAGAAATATTCTAATCCATAACCTAAGAGAAAAGTGTATACAGATACCTCGAGACAGGGATTGGGCTATGTGATAATGCAGAATAGTAAGGCAACTGCCTATGGATCTTCGCAATTAAAAAATCATAAGAAGAACTACCTAACCCATGATTTGGAATGAGAAATTGTAATATTTACATTGGAGTTAAGGCACCACTACTTGTGTGGAGAAGATTACAGATTTTATTGAGCATGAAAGTCTTAGATATTTATTTTCATAGAAGGAATTGAACATAAGACAAAGAAAATGACTGGGGTTAGTGCCTTGAGCAGAAGTGACTTCAGGATGACATTATATACATATATATGTAATAATTAGGAAATGTGAACTGTTGGAACGTCCTATGAACCTCAAATTGGATGCGGTTCTTCTAATATTGACATTTACTGTACGATAGTTAACCTAAGATTTGAACACTAGACTTGATTAATCGAATCAAATAGGCTCATCGTGATGATAAGTATTGTATTGATGTAACTAATCAGATCCAGATGGGTACTACAACAGATTTTTGTATTGGTACTAATGGTTTGTGAGATTCAGAGATAGAATATGTGTACCCGATGATTCACAATTAAAGAAGAAGATTCTATGAGAAGCTCATTTATTGAGATATACTCTGTATCCAGATCGTACTAAGATGCATCAAAATCTCTAAAAGGTATAATGAGATTTGGAAAGAAAGGAAAGCTAAGTCCCCGATACATTGGACCTTTTGAGATCTTAGACCGAGTGAGAGACAAAGTTTGCATATTGGCGCTACCGCCGGAATTATCAAGTATTCCCAATGTCTTCCACGTTTCAATGCTACGTAACTATCATCCATATCCAGCATGTGATAAAGTACAAACCACTAGAATTGAAAGAAGATATGACATATGTGGAAAACCTAATTCAGATACTGGACAGGAAAGAGAAAACATTATGGTCTAAGACAATTCCCTTAGTCAAGGTTCTATGGCAGTATCCAACATCGGAGGAGGCCACGTGGGAATTGAAAAGTTTACTGCGAGAGAAATACCTAAACCTGTTTGAGAACTGATGTAACCTTAAATTTGGGACCAAATTTCCTAAGATGAGGAGAATGTAAACACCGTAAAATTTTATGTACTCGATTTTATCGATAAACATCAATTAAGCAATTGGGATTAAAAATGCGTTTCCTAGTAAATGACTAAGTTAAATTATATTTTAAATACGTGAAACCTAAGGGAATTTTAATTAATCCAAAAGTACTTAAGTTAATAGAACAAATAATTGTAAGAGGTAAAAAATATTTTTTTATTAGCTAGATTACGATGTGAATGTCCCTCTGTGATAGATAGGTATGATTATTAGAATAAATCCAAATTCTAATTCCATAAGGAAAATTATTTAGTATATAGATATACATACATATATATATATATATATATATATATATATATATATATATATATATATAAATGTGTGTGTGTATAAATAATTTATTTCATTTCAAGTAAAGAAGTTAAGTGTATATAAAAATATATACAAGAATATGTAGAAGCATACACATACCTGCCCTGAATTCGTGGATTGGCTTCTAAAATGAAGCCAATCCCGAGGGTAGCCCCTACACTGCATAGAAAAAAGAGTAAATATTGTGGGTCAGATATGTTGGAGGGAAATGTTATTGGCACATCGGTAGAAAATGAGGAATGATGGAGATGATCCTCGGTGTGAAGGAAGAAAGGGAAATGGAGTTGGAAACTGAAGAGGACGCGACAGTTGCAGGGGAGCCATGGCTGTTGGTGACATGCTAACTGTAGCTGCAGACGAGACGACTGAATGGCAGGCTGGAGAAGAGGGATAAGTTTAAATGAGGAAATATTAAGGAAAACCATGAGAGATGGCTAGGGACCGATGGACCAAAGTGAGAACCGGGGGATTGAAGGCTATCGATAGTTAACAACAGATATATATATATATATATGTATATATATATATATATATATATATATATATATATAAGGAAACGAGGGTGATGATTCTGCAGCAGGGGAATGAACTAATGCAGACTATGGTTGCATACTTACAGCAGAGAAAGAGTGGGGGAAAGGCTGTAGCAACATAGGAAGTGTGTGCACATGATGAAGAAGAGGACAGGTTGATTCAGCATAGGGAAATGGAGAAGTCTGAAGTGGATATGAAAAGAGATAAGCAGTAGAAATGGAGCAAAAAAAGAGGAAGGCAGTGGGAGGAAGATGAATTCTGATCAGGGAAGTCATTGAAGCCCGAAAATTGACAGTGATTGGAAAGAAAAGAAAAAAAACTGAACGACGTAGGTAAGGTCGGCAAGAGGAAATAAAAACCAATGAATATATAATGTTTTCATTGAAGCAGTGGTAGAGTTGTTGAAGCTGCTGCAGAGCCCGAAAACGCGAGACCCGATGGAGAAATGAAAACCAAGTTGAGAAGATTGGTAAGATAGGATCAAAAATGAAGAGGAAAGAAGGAAGAAAGGAAGTCGAGAGTGAAGAAAGAAGGAAGAAAGGAAGCCGAGAGTTGGAAAATGAGGAATATGGTGAACAGGACCATGGGGCAGTGAAGGCGTGAAAGAAAGAAGAAAGTTTTTTTTTAAAAAAGAGGCCATTTTAAGAAGCAAAGAACACTGCCAAGAAAAGGAAAAATGTGGGACTGATTGCTCTTATCTTTGGAGTTTTCGGTGAAGAGAAAACAATAGAGAAACGTGAAAGGCTTGATCCAGCAATGGCCCTTTTATCTCTTGTTTCATTGCTGAACCTAGACACTTTTCTTGATGAAATGCCATGATGACATTAGGACCGGAGACTCTCGGGTTGAAAGGGGAACCTGAGTTGAGGGTGCATTGCAACAAGGAGAGCTGCTTCCGTTTCTTGCTCTCGAAGGTCGAAATAGGGCATGATAGGATAATAAAGCCTCGGTAAGAAAGGCAGAACTGTGGGTGTGGATGGTGTTGGTGATTAACAAACCAAATGAGGTCAGTGAGAGCTGACTAAATTGACAACAGCAATAAGAGGTTTCCTTGGCAGCTGTAGCTCGAGCCTAGCTGAACCAAAGGCATCTTCTTGGTGGGGAAGGATCTTTGTTGGTGCTTTGAAAAAGATCACAACAGCCAAGTACAGTGAAGATAGAGGTGTGGTTGTTTTTTTTTTTTTTTTACTGAGGGGATGCGATTTGACGCACTATAGAGCGGCCAAGATCTTTCTATCAAGGGATCCCTCGATTTTGAGCAACCACTAAAGGAGAAGGAAACCAAGATCTTGGGGACCACAGTTCGGTGAAGAATGGTTTTATATACATGCATAGGCGTATATGACTGCATGGTTAAGGAACAGTGAATGATTGTAAGCTGTTTCAAATGTGGATGTTAGCTGCTCTTTTGGAGGGAACTAAAATAGCCCAGCACAGTGGGAAAGAAAGGTTTCGCTTCGGAAAAAGAAATAAAATAAACGGATTGGAATGGACCAACTGACTCTCGGAACTGAAGTATAGAAGAACTTTCGTTTGTCACCAA
The DNA here is from genome assembly GCA_033439115.1 of Firmiana major. NCBI lineage: Eukaryota > Viridiplantae > Streptophyta > Magnoliopsida > Malvales > Malvaceae > Firmiana > Firmiana major. Next base: position 7,595,766 of record CM065902.1, on the reverse strand, counting down.
GGTAAGGAAAATTATCTTGTTCTGGTAGAGATAAATATGTGTAATTTCTGTGTATTTGTAGATATAAAATTTTTAGACTGAATTCCAGTTACAGAAATTACAGAAAAATTTAGGTCAAATTTTATGACTCTAAAAATTATAGATTCTAGCCTAGTTGAACTGCCTAATTTTACTGATTGAATTTAAAAGGTTTGCGTAGATACTATTATGGCTTGAATTCTATTTAAAATCGAAAATCTCAAATTTTTAAATTTTGATAGATTGTTTTATGAGATTTTATTCGAAAAAGGGCTAGTCAGCCTGTTTTGAACTGTTTCGTGAAACAAATTGAATTTATATGTGATTTAAGAAAAAATGATCTGTTTATAAAGAAATATTGATGTGATGTGCTTGAGCGTGTTGACTGTGTATCGCACGATCCGACTAGCACTGATGAGATATGCTTGAGCGTGTGCTGACTGTGTGTCGCACGACCCTACTCGCATTGATGAGATGTGCTTGAGCATGTGCTGACTGTGTGTCGCACGGTCCGACTCGCACTGATTTGAGACAAAGGTGATAATTAAATCATGTTGCACTTCTGTTTGTTCTGTATCTGTTTCTGTGGTCTACGGAGTACGATGTACCGTGTAGTGCACGCAAGTACGATGTGCCGTGTTTCTAATTCTGATTCTGGTCTTCGAACATTCTGATCTGTAAGTCGTTTTGGTAGCTGACCACTTCCATGACAATTGACATCCCGACACACCTGACCCGTGATTGCTCGAAGTCACCGACATTGGTCAATAGTCTTTCTAATATATGATATAACATGTTTGCCTTGTCTCATCTATTTGAATTTTTTAAATTGATCTTATGACTGTGATTTGACTGTATGGAACTGTGTTTTTCTATTTCATAAGGACATTGTGGGGGCCACCTCTTGAATCCTGCGAGAGCAAAGTGTCACACAGTCGTCACAATAAAACACAGTATAAAGTTTTGAAATTTTGTATTTTTAAATGGAAATCGTCTACTCTGTTACCTTAGTTTTTTAGAATTTTGTGTTTACGACAATAAACCGATTACACTGTAAATGTTGATTTCCTACTCCGATATGTAGTGTGATTTTTGGAAACTGTTTATTCTGCTAATTGAAGTTCTGGGATTTTTTGTGTTTTACCATAGAAAACTATTTACACTACCAATGTTGGTTATGTTTCCAATTTCTGATTATGAAATTATTGAATTTTCCAATTTATTTGTATATTTTCATGAGAAATTCTTATATTGGCATATATATATACGTATATAGGTAGTGTATTTATCTACCTGCCACTAGATTTTTCTTACTGAGCATGTTGAGCTCATCCCCTTTACTTTCCTCCACAGAGCCCTATCAGTAACTTGGACCGCTTCCATTAGTAGGGCGTTTCGCATAGCTATGATTTCGCGGATTATCTTTCTGCGTCGAAGGTATACTCAGTTTTAAGCAATTCTTTTGTATATAATATTTTTGCAAGTACAGTAATGTATACGAGATGTGTCTGGAGAATGTGAACATGACTATATTGTAAAATAACGTTTAAGAAGATAAATCAAAAAGTACCTCTATGAGATTTTTGTTTAAATTTGTTACTAAGAAATAAAAATAAATCAGACTGATTTACTGTTCTAACCTATTATCAACTTGTAGCCCAACCAAATTGCGTGAAATCCAAATTTTCACTTCTCAAGTGTTATACTAAGTTTTTAGTATGGCCCATAAAAATTTGGGGCTCACTTATTTAAGAAAAGTTTTCGTTTTGGTCCATTTTGCTCGATTTAGTCATTACTGATTGAAATTACTTAAGTTTTTTAGTTTCCTTTTAAATGTAATTCGACTATCGAGACCTCAAGATTTTCACTCAATTTTCATTCCCCTAGTCAAATATACCTTATGTTAATTTCCTATGGCCTCAGAATAATTTTTACAAATTTATAAAATTTATTCCGAATTTTTTTCACTTACTAGGCCCAATTGCTCGGTTTAGTATTAACTCGAGTTTTACTAACTTTTTCACTTCTAGTACCTTAGTTTCACATTCTAATCACCAAATCATTCTTATATTTACAATCTTTGAGAGGTACTTAAACTTAAAGCCTTACCTCAGTTTTCGTGCCTCGAGCTCCGTGCCAATATTATGAGTGCTTCAGTTATTTCAGACTTGCATAATATTATTCTGAGTATCTTAATTGCTTTATACTTTCCAAATAAATAATGAAATAAAAGTTTTTGGGTTTCACAACTAGCTTGCCTCACAAGCAAGGATGTAAAGTTTGAGTGGCCGATACGCGTGAACAGAGCTTCCAGGAGTTGAAGTATAGGTTGACTTCAACACTAATACTTACCATTTTGAGTGGTTCAAGGGGTTTCTTTGTATATAATGATGCTTCTTTGTTGGGTTTAGGTTGTGTGTTGATGTAGCATAGTCGGATAGTTGCTTACGGTTCTTTTCAGTTAAAAAATCACGAGAGGAACTACCCCACCCATGACTTAAATTAGCCGTTGTAGTGTTTACTCTAAAGATATGGTGACATTATCTTTATGGTGAGCGATTTTAGGTTTTCACAGATCATAAAAGTTTGAAGTACCACTTCTCTTAGCGAGAATTGAATATGAGACATAGAAGATGGATTGAGCTCCTTAAAAACTATGATTGCAAAATTTTGTATCACTAAGGTAAAGCTAATGCTGTGGTTGATGCTCTGAGTAGGAAGCACCTAGGTATGGTCTTTTATATGATGGTTAGAGAGTATGAGCTCTTGGAGTTGTTTATAGAGATGAGCTTAAACTTTACTCCCTCTTAGACTGACAAGGCTTTAATTGTTAGTTTGAGGGTTGAGCGTGACTTGATGGATCAGATTCGGTTAGCTTAGAGGTGGGACCAAATTTGCATTAAGACAGTTGATTTAATGTAATAGGGATAAGGACCTGGTTTTGATCTCGATAGTGATGGACTTTTGAGGTTCAAAGGCCTTATTGTTGTTCCTGATGATAAGTCTTTTAAGGAAACTGATTCTAAAGGAGTCTTATATTTCACAGTACACTGCGCACTTAATGGACCCTAAATGGTATATACGTACAAGTATACACGGTCATACAAGTAATACAAAGATGAGTTCGAAATATCGTCCCACAGAGATTTTTTATAGCTTAATTGATTACCAGGTAATTACATGCTAAAGCATATTGTAACCAATTATGAAGGAGAGTGCTCTACAAATCTACTAAAGTATGGTAAACAAAAATATAAAATAAGAAAATAAAATAATAAACTAAAAATAAAATAAAAATAATAAGAGAAATGAGACAAAGACATACTTACAAAGCTTAAATAAGAATAAAAACCAACTGCAAAAGAAAAAATAACATCGTATAGATCACACAAAGAAAACAGGCTTTAAATGGCCATGACAGGACTATGGCTAGACTGGGTACTTAAAGACTCCATCCTCTTAGTCAATGTGGCAATCTGTGAGGTCAAGGTAGATAAAGCATCACACTCGTATACTCTAGCAGCCTTTCTAGGTGTCTGTCTCCAAGTTGACCACTAATAATTATTGGCAGCCATCTTATCTAGCAGTGCATAAGCCTCCCCCTTTGTCTTGCACATAAGTACTCCTCTTGTCACAGCATCTATAATCGTCCTATTCTGACTAGTAAGACTATTGTAGAAGGTCTAGACCTGAAGCCATAGGGGTAGGTCGTGGTGTGGATACTTCCTAAATAGGTCTTTATGTCTATCCCATGCCTCATATGAGGACTTAGAATCAAACTAGATAAAGGAGGAAATGTCATTACGAAGCTTAACCATTTTAGACAGAGCAAAAAATTTAGCTAGGAACTGTTCGGCTAACTTGTCTCATTTAGAAATAGATCCTAGAGGTAAAGAAGTCAGCCAATATTTGGCTCTATTCGTAAGTGATAAAGGGAATAGACTAGGACTAATCACGTCATTCGAAAGTCCTTTGTGCTTGAAGGTATTGCAAAACTCTAGAAAGCTACCTAAGTGAGCATGTGGGTCAACATGAGGTAGTCCACTGAACTGAAGAGAAGTCTGGATCATCTGAATGATTACAGACTTGATTTCGAAACTATTGGTTGGAACTATTGGCACCATAATGCTAGTGTAATGATGGCATATGGTCAGGACAACGTAATCACAAATTGTCCTAAGCTCTCTATGATTAGCCATGGGTTCGCCTTGTAGCAAGGCAACCATCTCCCTAGAATCTTTTTTTAATTTTCCTAAATGTACACTCAATCTCATGATTTAGAGGAAGGCAATCAAGCTCTTGGCTCTATGCATAAACACATCCAAAACCCCTAAATGAATTTATAATTTTTTGAATTTTTTATATTTTTTATATATATCAAAAGAAAATAATCCTAATCTAACTTAAAGGCTATAAGTATGTCTAAGCTAGAACTTACACATGCTTTCTCCGATATCAACTAAGGCCAACTGAATCCCCAGCAATGGCACTAAAAACTTGATGGACCCTAAATGGTATCTATGTGTAAGTATACATGATCATACAAGTAATACATAGATAAGTTTGGAATATCGTCTCATGGAGATTTTTCTAGCTTAATTGATTACCAGGTAATTACATCCTAAAGCATATTCTAGCCAATTATGAAGGTGAATGGTCTACAAGTCTATTAAAGTATGGTAAGACAAAAATATAAAATAAGAAAATAAAATAATAAACTAAAAATAAAATAAAATATTAAGAGAAATGAGAAATAGAGATACTTACAAAACTCAAATAAGAAATAAAAAGTAACTGCAAAAGAAAAAATAACAAAATTAACATTAAAAATGAAGATGGGCCAAAATGAAAATATAAGAAAATATGGGTTTAAAATGCAAATAAAAACAAACTAGAAAATCCTAAGATAAAAATAAAAATGAATGAATATAATCTAATAAATTAAATAAAAATGTAAAATATCCTGAACTAATGCATGATGAAAATAAAATTCTAAATAAAAATACTAAAAATCCTAAATGGAAATCCTAACCCTAAAATGTCCTAAAATGCAAACCTTAAAACTAGGCTTAACCCTAAATGACTCCTAACTAAAGAAATGCATAATTAATTACTAAGGCTAACTAAAATAATGTATGAGAATTAAAATATTTTTGAATTTTTGGAAACTAGAGTTAAAAGTAACCTAAAAATGTATGGAATGGACTTTAAACCTAAACTAACCCTAAATACATGACTCAAACCCTAAACTAAGCTAACCTAACACTAAAACATTAATTGAAAGGTTACTAATGCAAATGCAACAAACTCTAAATTAATGTATAAAAATTTAAGGTAAATGGAATATAACCTTAATCTAACCTAACCCTAAACTTAACCTTAAACTAATGCAACCTAAATGCACCTAAAATAAACCCAAAATAGCCCATAAAACATACCAAAACAGTGAAGAAACTAGGCTGGACAGATTTGAATAACAATGCGAGTCAAGCCTGAAATGACATATAAACACTTTGCAAATTAATTCTAACATTACCTAGACTTTAGTTACTAATTATTTGATCTAAATATGAACTCAAAAACTAATAAAACAGAAACCTAAAATAGATCAAAACTGAAGCTGAAACACTGCTACTCACGCACAAGACAAAACAAGAAAATATAACTAATGCCATGGAAATGTTAAAATAAAAAAAATGCAATGTTAACCTAGTTAATAAATTTCTAAAAAAATTACCTATTTTATATATATATATATATATATATATTCATAATACACCATAAAAGCTAATATAATGATCTCAATGATTGCATAAAACTAAAATCCTAAACTGACCTGACTGTATCAAGACGCCTAAACCACGATTCTATTTTCTTTTTTTTCTTTTTTTGCTAACAAATGCTACGAAAATCTATCTATTACTACCCCGAAGAATAAACTAATATAAACTAAATGGTGGGTGAATCGATAATGAAGAATGTCAATTAAAATCCTATGTAAAAGTAAAACCATTAAAATTTAATACTTGCTAACGCCAACCTAAACACCAGACTAATATAATTATCACATTTATATAATATAATATAACCTATAACAACTCAAAACAAGATAAAATAAAAGGAAAACATGTCACTGACCTAAACACCTAAAGACGCCTACAGCTAGCTTCACATATTAACATTGTAACTTCCCATTAACCATGAACCATTCTTTTATCTAGATAAAATTTCCACATATATATATATATATATATATATATATATATATATATATATATATATATATATATATATATATATATATATATGCCTAATACTACTCATAATCAGCAAAGATAAAATGCAAATGCTACAGACCAAATGTATAAGCTAAAACTTGAAATTGACGTGAAGCTTTTTAGGTGATAATAGCAGCCAAACAAAATAAAGAAACATCTAATAGAACGAGTACTGCGTAATTCATAAATATTTTTTTTTTACTTAACTAAACTTTAAAAATTCTCCTAGAATCTAAAAGGTAACCTTAAAATAGTAATTCATCAACCAAATATAAACAAAATTAACCCAAGAAAAAAGGGAAAATAAAATTCAAGAAGAATAATATGGACCAAGCTCAATCACAAAAACTATGGTGGTGTTTTTCAACCTTCTAAGTCTCCATGACCATAGAACTCAATCAAGAACCAAAAATGAAGAAAAAGATGAAGGAGAAGAGTATTGAAATGTAAGATCCGCATTTTGTAATATGTAACCTTTATGAGATTGTGATATATGAGTAGGTCACAAATGATATAAATTATGAGGAATTGATGTTTTGAAGTGGTAAATGTGGATGGAATGAAAAATTGATGGTTAAGTAAATTAAAAGCCAATGTAACAGTAAAATGGAATGAGTTGCATGAGTTATATACTTTCATTTGGGTTTAGATTGTATACCTTTGGCTATACAATGAATGCACACTAGTTTTAATGTGTATACAGTATGAATGGATGTCATTTTCAAGCCTTAAAAGTGGTTGGATGAGAAAATAACTATGGTAGCAAAATCTAAGAGGTTTGGAGTAAGTTACTACAGAAAACTGCAGCAAAATCTGAAAAGTATGAATGACAGATCGATCTCATTGAAGGGAAGATCGATCTGGAAGAGCCAAAAATGCTCGAACAAGAGCAATGGAACATGGCAGATCGATCTCCAATGGGGCCAGATTGATCTCCTTAAGCTACTGACTTGCAACAGATTGATCTCATGCAAGAGTAGATCGATCTCCTTAAGGTTCTGTGTTATGCAGATTGATCTCATTTGGAGAGTAGATTGATCTTATTAAGCCTGAGAGGTCAATTTTGAGAGGAAAAAATGCAGAGCAGATCGATCTCATTGGAGAGCAGATCGATCTCATAGAGAGAATTCTATAAATACTGGACTTCTGCACTTCAGTTTGTACGAGAGAAACTATTTCATTCAAGAGCAAAAGTGTAATCTAACATTTCTAAGCTAGGAAACTTCAATTTGTATTCAGTTTTGAGTGAGGTATAAGTGAGAAAAGTTGTCTTAGCAAAGAAGAGAACAACATACTTGGAAACAAGAGATTGAGATCAAAGGTTTCAAGAGCAAGGAGGATTTTACCATTTTGGTGACAAAGGAAGGAAATCTCAGCTAGGTAAGATTTCATGCACCAAGTTGATATATGTTAAACTAGGTGTATTTGAGAGTTGATAAGTGCATGTTTGATTGGTTGGAAACACTTTGATAATGAAAAATCACTATGACCTAGTTATTGGTGAGAATTTAAGAATATGATGAGGAATTTGAGTAAACATGAGTTTAATGGTGGAATATGCATGTATGGAAGATTATAAGTTAATCTTATGAAATGCATAACTTGGAAATAAAGAGAAATAAAAATAGCTATGTGAAAATGTGATTTCCTACCATATTTGGAGAAAGTGATGAAAACTATGTGTTGAATTGAGATTTGGCAAATGAAATGAGTATATAGAGGTATACTAACGCCAATAATTATAACAACTTCAGAAATCGCATTTGAAAGCTGATCAGACTCTGAAAGTGAGTTGCACCGAGGAAGAGAGGTCACTTGACGTGATTCGAGGTAAGGGAATTTCGTGAGTAGCTAGAGATGGCTAGACGTATTTCAAATAGAATTTCGATATTATATTCTATATGGATTCCCTTAAATGACATGTTGTTGTGATAGAGTTGATGAGATAAAGTGAAATTTTATCCCAAAAATAGGATAAAAAGCCTTAGAGGCATGTTGTGACCCAAAATTCATGAGTTGCATGATAGAATGGCTAATGTTTTCCTAGTTATGCGAAAACAACACATTTGAGTGCCGATTTGATTTTGATTGAGTGAATTGTGATTTGATTAAGCCATCTATCTGGTTTTTGTATGAAAACTACAAGTGCTAGAGGATATTCACACTATATTTGAGATATGAATCATAAAGTACTTGAGTATATACTCGTACTTGATTTTAAATGCGATTTATGCATGTGAGGGTACTAAGAGCATCGCTCATACTCCGTTTTGTGATTGATGCATATAGAGTATTGGGAGCTATGCTCATACTCAGTTTTACATGATAGAGTACGGAGAGCTTTGCTCGTACTCGACTTTTCATGATTTATAGGTGATATAGTACTGGAGCGATAGCTTGTACTTAATTTGAAAAGAGAATTATGCATTAACCTAGTGCTAGAGGTTACTCGCACTAGTGTTTGATATTTTGAAATGCATACACAGTATTTAAGAGACAGAGTGTTGATTGTGAGTCACACTCAAGATGCGTACTGTAGTTTTTACGTGATATATAAAACATGTTATAGAAAAATCGTGATGATTTCCTCCGTGTAGACTGAGTGTCACACTATTGAGATGTTCGCACGTGGATTTAGAGACGTGGCATTTATTTTCCATAGTATGAGGGCTAAGACTTATGGCAAGCACCCCGACTATGATGTATTTCCATGGTGTGAGGACTAAGACCTATGGCAGGCATCCCGATCATGAGGAGAGGGTCCACGGGTGTACGTTGTACCGTACGAGTGGCATGGAGTACAGTGTACCGTGTGTTTTATGGAGTTATGGAGTTGAGGCGTTTATAGCTGGCGGTTGTGATGGATTGACCCTCTCCCCTCATTACAGCAGTAATAACCCACACATCGAGATCTGTGTTACCTGAGATTTCACCATTATAGGATATGGCCATAGTCCAGGAGAGTATTGCATTTAGCCACTGAGTCTCGCATGATATATCACTTGTTTTCATGATACGGTTAGACTTGAGGGATGGGTCGAAAATCGATTTTTATGTTGTGTTGTAAACTGCCATATTTACTGTGATTTATATGTAAATGGCATGATTTATATAAAGGCATTCATAAATTATAAAGATGCATTATTTTGCATGGATGCCTACATTTGATAACTCAGCATGATTTTAAGTACACTGGATTTATTTCGTACTACTATTATATCAGTTTTGATTCATGCTTTTGAGATGAGAGAAGGAAAGGCAAAACATTATTTTCAGTAAATAGTGTAGATGTCTACTTGCTTGCCTAATTTCCTTACTGAGCTGTGAGCTCACCCCCCCTTTTATTTTCCCATCTCTACAGATCATCCGCAGTAGATTGAGTCCGACAAAAGTATAGCATTCCTTTTGTCCGCTGCCACTTACCATAGAGCTAAAGGTATACACATCGCGTACTATTTTGTATCTGAATAATGTATAAGCACAGTGATGTACACGTTTGTAATACTGGGGATGTAATTATGTTAATGTAAATAAGTCTACTTATGAGAAATACGTACGTACAGCTAAAAGATATTTATGATGATATGTCTGTATGATGTGACAAGAATGATAAGATGAGTATGAATGAGATGACTAATGCCGAGTCACAGCCCAACTGTCGAGGAAAGAAAGGCAAGTAAAAAGCAAAAAAAAAAATTTGTAGTGGTTTTTGTTAAGTTACAGAAGGAGGTTGTGACATGAAATACTAGAAATAAAAATAAACATCAAAGCTTAAAGAAGAAATTAAAAGCTTGCATTAAAGTAACTAAAATGTTGCAAAATAAAAGTAAATGGAAGAAAGCTTCAAAAAATAAAAATGGTGGCTACTTTCTAGTCTAGGAAAACAATAAAATAGACAAGAAAATAAATCTTTTCCCTGAAGTAGCTGACCACCCCAAATCCTGTAACGCCTCGAAAGCGCAGAAATTTGGGCTAACTTTTTTTCTTTTAATGCTAAATTTCTTAATTAGGTTGCATTCATGTGCAATGTTGGTTATTTAGTTTCTTCCTTTGCTTAATCTTTTAATCATTTAAAGTTCGCTCTAATTTCGACAGCATAACCTCTTATACTTTAACCTATCCCCTGCAATAGATATGGTTACAGTTTATAACCTCAAGTAGTTGTTTTTATTTTCTTAAACTTATTATTTTTCGATCTACCATACTTCTCAACTAACCAAGATGTTTCCATACTCAATATTATCAAATATTTCATTTGCTTCCAAAACCATTCATATACAAATCCATAACAATAGATTACATCCCAAAAGTATTTACAAACCAGTATCGATAGAATACAAAGTCTGGAAATAAACAACGGATGATATACCTGAACGTGTACTAAAGGTAGCCTGGGGAGGCTCAAAATCCACCATTCTAACTCGAGTACTCCGTGAGTAGTTGAAAACGATCTTACTGAAGATAATCTAAAAATGAGAAAGAAAGGGGATGAGCTTCTGAAAAAGCCCAGTAAGAAAAGCATTTAAAATAATTTTGACAACTCCAAAACGTATTGAAAATCATGCATTCAAATGTTTTCGTACTTACTTTATCGAAATCTTATATGCTTACTTTAGCAAAATCGATACTTACTTACTTTGAAGTAAAACATACATACTTAATTTAATAAAGTATACATATTTACTTACTTACTTACTTTAACAAAGTTTACTTACCTACCTACTTACTTATTTTTCATAATTCAAAACATTCATACATAGAGACTAGGCTGAGTCCGTATAGCTATCATGCAAAACAGAAATATCATCCTTCATAGGGGGAATAAAATACCGATGGCCATGGTAGGGGCTGTAGACTAGATTAGGGTCGTACAACAAAATATGCATAGTATCTGAATAAACTAACACATAGCTAGGGCACGGGCACCAGTGGCACTCACCGTGCAGGTAACATAACGTACATGCATACTGCGTAAGCATGAGATACTATGAAACATGCACCACGTATAGTGAAGATAAGCACCACAAAGGAGGAGATGAACACTACATAGGCGAAATGAAATAGGCACTACAAGTGGTGGAGTCGGGCACCACAAGTAGCGGGCATGACATGCACACAACATACACTATCGAAATAACCTCTAGTTTTAAAAAATTCACTTTCTTACTTGTTTTCGTACTTACTTAAAAATCATATGAAAAACTTTAATCATTAAATCATACATTTCAATTATCAAACATTAATATATCAAAGACTTATGCATCTTAGTAAAAATATTTGGCTTTGGGAATCGAAGTGTCATTTCTTTCAGAAACTTATGTTGAAAGGTTTGGGTTTTCCATGTAAATTCTTCATGCATACATCAAATCATTTTAAGGAATATAAATAGGTAAAGGAAGCCATTACTACTTTAAATTGCATCCATTGCCTATCGAATCTCAGGGCAGCACAAGATTGTCGGATATTGGGTTTACCTCGATTTGAGTGTCTACACCACTGGCTGCCACAAACAGTCCAATTATGTCCAATTATTATCCAATTAATCTTTTTTTATGTTCACATACATTTTACAACTTAATGTTGCTAACTAGACTCTTTTTCGTCAACTTTTTCTACTTTCTCGGTTTTACCGATAAACGTATCGGTTTTAGCTATTTCGATAAATTTTTTTATTTTAACTTCAAACTTATTGACTTAATAGTTTATTAACTTATTCAAGTCTCTATTCAACTCATTACAACTTATCAAATTGCTGAATTTCCACACATTTATAGTTTTCCTTTAAACCGAGCTATAAACCAAACTTTTTGGTATTAAACTAACATTTTATAACACACAACTCAATCAAATTTCATCTTCTCCATATCAAACAAGGGTTGATTGAATTTCAAGCATGCTCTAAAAATTATTTCTTCAAATTCTACTTTAGTAAAAATCATCTAAAACCATTAAACATCAACATATATCACAATCATCATCTTCTATCAACTTTCTCACCTTGTTGATCAACTTTGACCACTCTTTCCTTCTCCAAAAATGTTTCTTAGCTGTAGATATACATGTTTACAACTTAGAATCATCCTGAACAAGCATAAAAACCAGCCAAGAAATCGAAAATCCAAAGTTTCTCTTACCTCTGAAACATGGCAGATTCGGCCCCTGTTATTATCTCTAGCTTTTCTCCCACCAAATCAAATTATATTGTGATTGAATTTTTTATGTGTTATAGGACTTAAGGAGAAAGATTTTTTTCCTTTGGACGACTTCTAAAAATGGCTAGAAGGTGGCCAAAAAAAATCCACACTCTAAAACTGTCCAAAACTCCTGAGGCAACTTGCAAGGGCTGGTTCACTTTTGTTTTAGGTCGATTCTGGATGGTTTTTAGCTTTCCAAAAAGGGCTTTAAGTATAATTTAAGGAAAAAAATTAGGTTCAAAGGACTTTCGGAATCCCTTCAAAGTGGGCTTTCTTGTTGGGCCTACAGTGTGCAGGGCCTCGGCAGCCAACAGCCATGTTTTCAGAAAATCTCCAAAAATTATTTTCAACTCATTTTCTTCCAAATTTCTACCACTCATGTGTCATACTAAGTCCTTAGTGTGTTTCATAAAAATTTTGGGCCCACTTGTTTGAGAAAATTCTCTCGTTTGGGCCCATTTTACCCGATTTAGTCATTACAAATAAATTTTTTTAAAAGTTTTCGATTTACTTTTAAATTAATTTAACCACTGAAACCTCAATATTCCACTCAATTCTAATTCTCCAAGTCAAATATACCTTATATTACTTTCCTATAGCCTCATAATAATTTTTATGAATTTATGGAATTTATTCCGTAATTATTTCAATTACAAGGCTTAATTTCTCAATTTAGTGGTAACCTCAGATTTATCAACTTATTTCGCTCCTAACACTTTAGTTTCACCTTCCATCCATAAAATCATGTTTATATGAATGTTAATTCTTAAAGAACTCTTACTTGACACCTTACCTCGATTTTTGTGCCTGAGCTTAACTCTCCGTCATCTGAGCTCTCGGTTCCTTTGGGCCCTACATGAACACTTAGGTAAGTTTTGAACTTTTCATCTTAGCTTTTAAAAAAAAAACAATAGCATAAAAAAGTTGGGTTTCACATTTCTTCCCACCTTTTATGAATTTGGTCCTCCAAATTCAGTTAGGTCCGTCAAACAAATGGGGGTACTTCTCTCTCATAAGGCTTTTCAGCTCCCAAGTTGCTTCCTCTACTGAATGGTGCTGCTAGAGAACCTTTACTAATGGAATTTTCTTCTACGAAGTGCCTTTTCTTTCTTGTCAAGGATCAGGACAAGTTCTTCCACATAACTCATATCTCCTTGAATTTCTAAGGATTCATACTCGATGACATGAGAGGGATCTAGATTATATTTCCTCAACATAGAGACGTGGAAGACGTTATGTATCCTAGAAAGCTGTGGGGGTAAAGCTAACCGGTAGACAACATCTCCAACTCTCTCTAATATCTCAAATGGACCAATGAAACGATGACTCAACTTTCTTTTCTTTTCGAAGCGCATGATACCCTTGCTCGGAGATACCTTAAGAAATACGGAGTCCCTATCCTGAAATTCGAGTAGTAGTCTACGCACATCGGCGTAACTCTTCTATCGACTCTGAGAAATCCTAAGTCTATCACAAATGATCTAAACACCCTTAACTGCCTGTTCCACAAGATCGATTGCCAAAATTTTTTGATCATCCACTTCTTCCCAAGCCACTAGAGATCTGCATCTCCTACCATATAAAGCCTCATAAGGTACCATACCGATGTTAGCATGATAACTGTTATTATATGCAAACTCTACAATGGACAAATGATCATCCCCTGAACCCTTAAAATCCAATGCACACGCACTTAACATATCCTCCAAAGTCTAAATGGTCTGCTTGGACTGACCATCAGTCTGAGGATAATAGGCGGTGCTCAATTCAGCTGAAATCTCATAGCTTCCTAAAAATGAGTCTAAAAGCTGGAGGTGAACCTAGAATCCCTATCAGATGTAATACTCACAGGAGCCCCCTGCAATCAAGTTACCTCTCTAACATATAAGTTTGCCAAGGCATTCAAAGAATATGTACTCTTAATGGCAAGGAAGTGGGCACTCTTAGTCAATCTGCCTACTATTACCCAGATTGCATCATGACCTCTTCGGGTTCTCGATAATCCCATAATAAAGTCCATTGTTATATACTCTCATTTTCACATAGGCACGGACAAAGACTTAAGTAGTCCTGCAGGCTTTTTGTGCTCAACTTCAACCTGCTGACACACCAAACATCTGGCCACAAATTATGTCAGATCCCGTTTCATACCAATCCACTAATACACCTTAAGCGAAAGAGACAGCAGCAAAGTCTTCAAATTCTGAAAATTTTTATGACATTTTCAGCCATTTAATTGAATAAAATTCAGCCAAAATATTGGGCTTTTAATTGCCTTAAGTATTGGGCTTGTTATTGGGCTTAATTTTTTTTCAATTGGGCTTTGTTTTCTTTTCAATTGGGCTTTATTTTAATTTAACTTGGGCTGGAAATTTTGGGCTTAAATTCTTAGGCCAATACTTAATTATATATATATATATATATATATATATATATATATATCTATCAAGCCCAAGATTTATTTAGTGTTCAACCTATTTTTTTCACATTTATGTTAGGCCACCATAATTCCATAAGCCCAATTGCTTTTATGCATAAATATTCAGCCCATACAAAACACTTAGCCCAATAGCATTTGATTAGTTTTCCCAAGTTTAATTTGCTGGAAATTAAGTTTTCTAGTCCAAGATTAATTTGCCCATGCCTTAACTATGGTTGAGTTAAGTTAACCATGGTTGAGTTACTTGGTCAAAGGCGATATGCTAATTCTAACTTTGACTTTGACCTTTGACTTGTTGACCACATTTGACTATGGTTAACTATGTCTTATATAAGGTTTTCCATGCATGGGATTCTCATCTTTAGGTTTTGACTACCTTTGGAAGTTAAAAATGCCAAAAATAACTCAAACGATTAATTTTAAGCTCGTTTTGGCCTTTTTTGGCATTTTCACCACTTCAGCATTATTGGGACCAATCCAAACCAACTTCCCTTCATGACATACCTATATTTTGATGTTCTTAGTCATCATCATCAATTAGATTGGTTGGGTTCAATTCGCTTCAACCCAAGCATGCCATTACTCATCGTTTTCACTTCGATGCATTCTGAGATTTAACTTAAGTTAAATTGATCCAAAACTAAAACAAACTTCTTTATTTGATCATCAATAGTAAAATCTAAGGATTACATGAAAGAATTTTGAAGAATACAATAGTGGATTTTGGGTTTTACATTTCCCCCTTAAGAAATTTAGTTATCCAAATTTAAATAAAGTCAGTTCTCAAACAGCTCCGGATACCTTTCATGCATCAGGCTCTCTAACTCCCACATGGCCTCCTCCGAAGTGTGGTGTTACTAGAGAACCTTGACCAGAGAAATTGTCTTAGACAATAATTCTTTCTGCTTTTTGTACAGTATCTAAATCGTCTTTTCCACATAAGACATATCTTTCTTCAGTTCCAACGGTTCATACTCAATCATATGTGCCGAATCTGGATGGTACTTTTGGAGCATCGAAATGTGGAAGACGTTGTGAATACCCTAGAGTTCAGGGGGTAATGCCAGTCTATAGGCCTTGTCTCCCACTTGGTCTAAGATCTCATAAGGTCCAATATAACGAGAACTCAGCTTGCCTTTCTTCCTGAACCTCATTATGCCCTTGGAGGGAGAAACCTTCAGAAACATCAATTCTCCCACTGAGAATTCTAACGGTCGTCGTCTCATGTCAGCATAACTCTTCTGTCTGCTTTGAGCTATTCTATACCTTTCACATATCAACTGAACATCCTCAGAGGCTTGTTTCACTAAATTGGGAGCAAAGATCTTTCTATCACCCACTTCTTCCCATCTAATTGGAGAACGACACCTATGACCATACAAAGTTTCATACAGTACCATTCCGATACTCGAGTGGTAACTATTATTGTAGGCGAATTCAGCTAATGGCAAGTGATCATCCCAGGAGCCTTTAAAATCTAAGGCACAAGCTCTCAACATATCCTCTAGTGTCTGAATTGTGAGACCCCGTACATGTATAGCTATGTATATAGGAACATGGGAATGTAAATAAAATCATAAGTAAGATGATGTATTGTAATGTGGAGTGTATGCAATGTAAGTTCATAAGATTATGTACGCACTTGTAGTAAGAATTGTAATTATACGTACAAGTTGCATTATGAGTGAGTAGGAGGAAATGAACTTAAAACGAGAAGAATGTGATCGAAATAGAATATGAGAAGTATAGTAAAATGGAAGGAAAGATTTACATAAGTGTATATTTCCATTCAAGTAATATCGTATATATTTGGTCATACAAAGATTTTACACAAGTTTTAATGTGTATGTAGTGAGGATGGATCCCATTTTCAAGTCTCAAAGATGAATGAATGAGGAAATGATCATGGTAGCAAATTAAGGGTGTTTGGTAAGGGTTATTGCAGAAAAACTGCAAGAAATCTGGAATTTGTGAAGGCCAGATCGATCTCATAGGATGAGAGATCGATCTGGGAGAGCCAGAATGCTCTAATGTGAGAAATGGAAGGGAACAGATCGATCTCCAAAGGAAGCAGATCGATCTCCTTAGCTCTCGGGTTGGAAGCAGATCGATCTCCCCTAAGACCAGATCGATCTCCTTAAGCTTCTGTTTGACAGCAGATCGATCTCCAGTCTCGACAGATCGATCTCCTACCTTTAAAACGTCTCAGAAAAGAGGGATTTTTGAGGAACAGATCGATCTCCACCCAAGGAAGATCGATCTCATCAAGTCAAAACTATAAATAGGAGCAGTTGGATCATCAGAATTTCAGGAAAACATTTCCATTTCACTTCAACTCAAAGAAATCTAGTTTCTCACTCCTAAATCCAACCATTTTCAGTGAGATTTAAGGAGAGGCTATTAGAGACAAAGTTGTTCACATCAAAGAGAAGAACAACATAGTCTAGAGGCATTTTCCGATTTAAAGGATTGAAGAAATAGAGGGCAATCCTAATTGGAGCAAGAGGAAATCCAATGAGGTAAGTTCTAATGCACAAATCCAAGTACATTGGTTTAGTTAATGATTATAAAGATATTTGGGTGTGCATATTGTGGATAGAACTACCTAGGATGGTATGAAATGCATATAGCTTAGAAATAGTCAAGTGTGAGAAAGTGGAATGTGGGAGTATTTTTTATGAATGGGATATCTTGAGTGGATGAGTATGCTGTGGAAATGGTTTGGAAATGTTGATATTAGGATAAATTGGGAGATTTACCACAAAGGGTAAAAATGTGTAATTAAGGCATTGGATAAATGCTTAGTTGAATAAGAGTTAGAAACATTAACTCAAATGTTGATGGATGAATTTCAGTTTCGGATGATACGCCGGAGCAAGTCAAGATGAGAACGCAAGAAGCATAAAGGTGGATAGTTGCACACAAGTAAAACGAGGTAAGGGACTGTGTGTTAGCTATAGAGATGTTCGTACGTAATTACAGCAATTTCGTAGATATATTGCTAGGACTAGTACGATATTATACTCCTATGAAATGATGTAGAAATATGAAAAGCACTATGATGTATATATGTATTGAGAAATGGGATAGGGTAAGGAAATAGCATGATATGCATGTTTTCAATGATTTTCTCAATTTTTCATTGTTATTTATGATTGAGAAATGTTGATGATAGGTTGGCTAATTTTACATGTTTTAGCATGAGGTTGCATGCTGTATGAATAAACGTGTTTTGAGTTTAAAAGAGAAAATAGCCATCTATCAGTTTTGAAATGAGATTTGGTGTTGAAGCGCTAGCTCACACCCGATTTAAAGCCTTGATGTACCGTGTGGGAGTTTTAACTCGCACGGAGGTTTTGAGAAAGTGCGAGAACTATGCTCGTACCTGTTTTGTTGAGTTAAGGTAAACCTGGGGGTCTGGGACCCAAGGGGATACCAACCGACGGCCAATTGAACGGGCTGGGCCTTAACGATAGATCGTACCGCGCTGGAGCTTTGCGTTGACTGTGTGTCACGCTGCTTGCTCGCCTGGTATATGAGACATGGTTTAAGGATAAAAAGTCCATCGGAGTTGGAGTATGGACTTGGGTCCACGGTTGTACGTAGAATAGTGTAGTCACCCGTTGGTATACTATGTACCGTGCTGGGTGCACGTGAGTACGAGTATCGCGTAGATGACACACGACGTATCTTCACCGTGAGTATACGAGGAGATGAGGTGGATTGAAATGAGCCGGAGGGTAGGACTGACCCATCCCCCTTCAGGCGAAGTGATACCCTGTGCACACCCGATCAGTGAGGCCTGGGATCACTGACTGTGGCCATAAGTCGTGAATATTTGATTGCCGAAAATTCCATACCTGTCTCAGAGAATCGAGAAACAGAGACAATCTCAGAAAAAGAAAGAGATTTGCAAAAGAGAATGATTTGAGAAGTGAAAGAGATTTCGTGTTTTAATAAATCTCGGATTTCACATTCGTGCCATGAGGGCACTATTTATGAACATGTTTTAAATGGAAGTTTGACATTTGATTTACACGAAAATGCTATTGAGAAAAATGTGTTTAAATGCATTGTTCGTATGATATTTCCATTTATAACGAAAACATGATTTTGGTTTATGCATGCATGGGCTATGTAGGTAGTACGATATCTACCTGCTAGCATACATTTCCTTACTGAGCCGTGGTTTGCTCATCCCACTATTTTCCCCCTCCAGGTACTGAGAAGTAAGAGAGCGGTGATCTCTAGATCTTTTGTGCTAAACAGCTCCCACAATCTGTAAAGGTATAAGATTTGTATACACGAGTATTTTGTATCTAATTTATCGTATCGCACAGTTATATCTTGGAATTGTAATCAGTATTATGGGGATGATATGTAAACACTTGGTATTTATACAATTAATTTTGTGTATTTACACACACACCTGGGAGTGTGAACTAAAGTTTTAAATATTCCGCTGTAAATAAATAAATTTTTAGTAATTGCATCTTCTCACAGCCCAACCGTAGTAGAGATGTATGGATAGAAGGGTTCCCGAAAGCGGGGCATGACAGGCTTGGTATCAGAGCATGGTTGGTTTGATGTGAGATGATGCTTAGGACTAAGAAAACATGCATCCCCAAGTTACTGTGCAATATTTAGATACAAATGTGTGTGCGGAGCTGGTAGTAAATTAAATGTTTGTTATAACGCAGGAAAGTTATCAGGCTAGTGAGTTATGCCTGAGAGACACCGCAAGAGGGGAGAGAGCTCGAGGGCTCGAGGGCAAAATGACAGGACTGAGAGGCATAGTAGATCATCCTCTAGTCATGAGCCCCAGAAACAAATAGAGGCTTCTGATCCTCGAATAACTCGATTGGAGGAAGACATGCGCACGATGATGACCATGATGGGTCAGATCATGGCTAGGTTTGAGGGTACACCTGGTACAGCGGGACAGGCTGCACCGAATCCCCCAGCAGCTGCACCTGAACCTGAGAATGCTGCACCTGCGCAAGCTGAACCGGCTAGGCCACGGGAACCTCATATTCGACCGGTACCTCCTCCGGTAGCCCCACATCAGCATGATGATGATTTGGGGTATGGATATGATTGCGACATGGAAAGATTGAGGCATTTTATGGACTTTAAGCCTCCTTCGTTCAGCGGGGTAAAGGATCCGACAGTGGCTGAGGACTGGATCAGTCAAATGGAGGAGTTATTCGACTTCTGTAGATGTTCAGCTACGGAGAGAGTAGCATTTGCGGCCTTTGTATTGAGAGGCGAAGCAGAGCACTAGTGGAAGTCCGTCAGGCCGATGTTAAGAGCTCAAGGAATGGTTATCACGTGGGATATGTTCTTGGACGTTTTCAGAGAGCAATACATCCCAGATACTGCTCGACGGAGACTACAGATGAAATTTTTGAATCTGACTCAAGGGAATCGAACAGTTGATGAGTACGAGTCACGATTCACTTCACTGGGTAGATACGATCCGGACTCGATCAGGAGCGAGGCTATTAGAGTCCGTAGATTTGTAGATGGACTGAGGCCTTCGATCCGAGCGAAGTTGGCCCCATTTGATGTCGCTACATATAGAGAGACTGTGCGACGGGCCCAGTTATGTGAGCAAGATCATGACTTGTAGATTTTTGAGTTTAGTTGGGGTAAGGACAAGGGTCCGAGGAAGATGGGAGATGGCAAGAGTGCCAAATTTGGTCGAAAATTCATGAGTAAACGTCGGAGAGAGGTAGATGATTTCCAGAAAAAGGTTGCTAGACCTTTTATGCCTCCGACTCAGACACCAGCCAGGGGTATAGTGATTGGTGGACCCCGACCGACTACAGATCAGTGTAGGCTATGCGGTCGATACCATGGTGGTAGGCCATGTCATCTTCAGGGTACCCGATGCTTCAGATGTGATAAATTTGGACATTATGCCAGAGAGTGCCCGGAGATAGTTGAGGCAATTCCACAAAGGGGTAAAGAGCCAGAGAGGGTTCCTCCAGTTGCACCTCCTGCAAGAAAGAAAGCCTCGGCTGAAGAAAAGGGAAAACAAGTTATGGGTCAAGGCAGGGTGTATGCGATAGACCAGGCATCGGCTGATACCTCTTCTGAAGTGATAAAAGGTACAATCTTGATTTTCAATCTAGAGGTTATAGCTTTGTTTGATTCTGGTGCTACGTATTCCTTCATATCACCTGCATGTGCATCTAAGTTAAAAGGTTTTGTACAGCCCACATACTTGAATAGGACCTTACTAATAAGTACTCCCACGAGAATGAGCCAATTAGTTGAACAAGTGTATAAAGATTGTAAAGTGAGGGTGGGAGATAAGTGCATGACAGCCAACTTGATTTTGTTGAATATGTACGACATTGATGTAATTTTGGGAATGGATTGGTTAGCCGCCAATCATGCTGTCATAGACTGTCGTTCTAAGTCCATTAAGTTTTTTCTACTTGAGGAATGTGTTGTAAGATTTTAAGAGAAGAAATGAAATCTTAAATTTTGTGATTAAGTAAAGTACTTTGGTATAAATGGCTTGAGTGTTGTTTTGAAAGTTTTGTTGCTTATGTAGTAGATTTGAACAAAGTACATCCGGATATGGAGGACATCTCAGTGGTCAGAGAATTCCCTGATGTCTTTCCAGATGATCTACCAGGATTGCCACCTGATAGAGAAACGGAATTCGGTATAGACTTGACGCCTGGAACCGAACCAATATCTAAGTCACCATATAGGATGGCCCCAGTTGAGTTAGAGGAATTAAGGAAACAGCTGCAAGAGTTGTTAGAGAAGGGGTTCATAAGACCGAGCGTCTCATCATGGGGAGCCCCGGTATTGTTTGTGAAGAAGAGAGATGGGAGCCTTAGATTGTGTATTGACTATCGGATGTTAAACAAGGCTACCATCAAGAATAAGTACCCCTTGCCATGCATTGACGATTTATTGGATCAGCTTCGGGGAGCGCAGATCTTCTCCAAGATAGATCTGAGGTCTGGGTATCATCAATTGAAGATTCGGAAGGAGGATGTGCCCAAGACAGCATTTCGTACTCGCTATGGCCATTACGAATTCTTAGTGATGCCTTTTGGGTTGACCAATGCGTCGGCAGCTTTTATGGCCCTAATGAACGAAGTATTCAAGCCATACCTGGACTAATTCGTAATTATTTTCATTGATGACATATTGGTGTATTCAAGGTCCAGAGAAGAGCATGAGCAGCACTTAAGGATTATTTTGCAGACCCTTCGAGAGAAAATGTTATATGTCAAGCTTAACAAATGTGACTTTTGGCTAGAACAGATTTCTTTTCTAGGCCATGTTATATCGAAGGATGGGGTGTCAGTAGATCCATCCAAGATTGAGGCAGTTGTTCAATGGGAACAACCTAGGACAGTCACAGAGATCAGAAGTTTTCTAGGTTTGGCTGGTTACTACAGGAGATTTGTAGAAGGTTTCTCTAGATTAGCTGCTCCATTGACACGTCTTACAAGGAAAAGTGTGGAGTTTTCATGGGATGAAGCTTGTGAGAGAAGTTTTCAGGAACTTAAGCGTAGATTAACTACCGTACCAGTTCTTGTCATCCCTAACAGTTCAGGGAATTACTCGGTGTATACAGATGCTTCGCATCAAGGACTAGGCTGTGTTTTGATGCAAGATGGAAGGGTAGTAGCTTATGGATCTAGACAGTTGAAAGATCACGAGAAGAACTACCCCACTCACGATTTGGAGTTAGCGACCGTAGTGTTTGCGTTGAAGATATGGCGCCACTACTTATATGGTGAGAGATTTTAGATCTTTACGGATCATAAGAGTCTGAAATATCTATTCTCACAAAAGGAGTTAAACATGAGACAGAGGAGGTGGTTGGAACTCCTCAAGGACTACGATTGTGAGATCTTGTACCACCCGGGGAAGGCAAATGTGGTTGCCGATGCATTGAGTCGGAAGAGTCTCGGGTTGGTATCACATATGATGGTTAGAGAGCACGAGTTGTTGGAACAATTCACGAACCTTAGTCTGGATATGACCCTACCTGAGATTGGCAGCTATGGGATCATTGCTAGCTTGAGATTAGAACCGGAGTTGATTGAGAGAATCCGACAAGCTCAGCAAATCGATCAATGGTGTATTGTCATGATTAGCCAAATCCAGAAAGGGAAGGGTGCTGATTTTATATTGAGTCCAGATGGAATACTAAGGTTTAGAGATAGAATATGTGTTCCTAAGGATTTAGAGCTGAGAAAGCTGATCTTATCAGAGGCACACTCGTCGAGATACACGATACACCCGGGGAGTAGTAAGATGTATCAAAATCTCTGAAAAGTATATTGATGGTCTGGAAT